>CM060908.1:249425930-251925930 GCA_030737815.1 Allium fistulosum | reverse complement strand
AGAGATCAAATCTGTGTTTTATACTGAAAGTGCCATAAAACCAGGACTGATTTAATACCCATGTTTTTTTGTCATATAGAGATCAAAAAAGCCAAACTAAACTAAAAAGATAAATTAGTTTATCTTTATCTTTTCAGACAAACTTCTACAAATATTGTTATTTTCTTTTATTAACAAATATTACATACCAATCTTAATTTTTTAGTATACTAATCTTAATTAATTTTCTTTTATACTATAGGTGCCATACAACACAGTACATACTAATCTTAATTTTTTAGTATACTAATCTTAATTAATTTTCTTTTATACTGTAAGTCCCATACAACACAGTACATACTAATCTTAATTTTTCAGTGATGAAGCATTTACTTGTGATGATGAAAACTTCATCACCATCACAAAAAGTACGATAGAAGAACTTCTCTATGGAGAATATATTTCTGGTCAAGTAAGTACAAAAAACTATACTTTGCTTCATTATAAATTCTATACTTTGCTTCATTATAAAATCTATACTTAATCCATATTTTTTTTGAAATGTAGGTTATTGATTGGTTTTGGTTCAGAAAAACAAAATTATTAGAACAAAGTTCCAGCATTATATATTTGAACACAACAATGACAGTAAGTGAACTATAATGTCAAATTTAATTTGTTTCTAAGATAAGTTTTCTGAAATTATTTTTTAACAGAAAAGTGCAACAGATGGAAACATGGAAAATATCAAAAGGGATATGTTTAATCCTTTTATTAAACAAACACTTCTAAATCCATTATGTAAAGATCCCGGACTCGGCCTTCGAAAAACGGCACCCGTACTTCACTTGTACTCAAAATGCCGCAGATTCAAATGCCGAATCTGGCTCCCCGGAGCTTATAACACAGTAAGTATGACAACACAGCGGAACAAAGAAATGAATGATATCATATACAACTCCAACATCAGCTCGAACAACCATCACGTTGCACCAAGAGAAGTAAGGTCAGTCGGTGAACTCCAAAACTGAACTAGCTCCAGATAATCTATTGAATCTGACTATCTGAAAAACCCAACTCTAGACTGCCCGTGTGGAAAATTATGTGCACCCAGAGTTTAGGAAGGGAACAATAAACTCCGAGTCAGTCATGGGACTGGTGTGAGTAACAAAAACAGTTGGCTTTGGAAAACAAAGTAAAATTTAAATTCGCAATGTTTTTGGAAAATGAAACTAACATAAGACCTCCCGCCACACACACAATGCAAACGCAGAATTGGAGGAGATTTCTTCTTATGATAGTCAAACATGCTTACTATGCAAAATCATTGGATTATTATTATTAGTGCATAGTGGAAAACATTTTGAAAGTATAATATTACTCTTAGCCAGCATAGACATTTCGAACTATGCCTACTATACCTACCATCTAAACAGTGGTGACCACCATAAGTAAATGGCAGGTTCTACAACTAAAACCGTACTGGGTCCGTATTGGGAATTGGATTTCCAACAAATGGTCAGGCTAAGGAACTTCCTACTGCCACATGGGTACGCCTCTGGAGGGACGTCCCGAGAACCTACCCGGATCTCTGCCAACACAAGGCCGGGTTACCTCTGTAACTAGGTAACTACTACTCGAGTATGCCACCCCCCAGTCCTTTGGGACCTTTATCCGAGGTACCTTGATCACACAGCAACAATCACACAGTAAATGAGACTGGAGCAACCACACAGGTAAATATCTGGGCTCCATACCATAATATCACCTTTTTCCAGAAGGAAATGACATACCCTAAAGGGAGCGACCCTCATAACCTTGCCGCATCTTTCCTGTATCGACCATTTCCAGTTTGTGAGGCTCGATGAGGTCTCGTCCACAAAGCTACGCTTTACACGAAAGCCATGCTTTGATCAACAAATGATCAGCAACACATAGCACTCAGTATGCCACATTACCAATTTGGGAGTATATCACCGATAACTTTCAACTACATAACCTCTGAGCTCATACGTCTCAGAGAAGGGTGTTAAGCTAAGAGAAAAAATCTCTGCCACCAAACAGAAATGTATTTGAAAGAAATCAGCTTTATATCTCAAAGTGTAATGTCAGACATGCAACCATACAAGTCTGTTACGGGTTTGAACAGAACCGAAGGCACTTCCAAAGAAGCCCTTGCAATCCGGGTATTCACATTCTCGATCGAACTTCCCATCACTTAGGGAATCTCTATACCGGGCGCTACTCGGTGCAGAGACAATCGATAAGTTATCCTATCATTTTCACAAATACCCGGTCTTTACCACCGATCTTCAATTGCTATCCATATACGACGTATCACTTATTCGGAATGGGTTGTATGACACAAAGGTCCTCTCCCGGCTAAACCGAATAGTGAGCGCAATATTTTAAAACATATGGATATTGGGATTTTAGTTAAGTCACAACTTATTATCCAATTTTCTCTTTTAAATGGTTTAAACAAATTACCATTTTAATCATTTACAAAAAGATTCATCTCACAAAGTTCACCCAGTTTCACAAAGATCTATCCCTAGATTTCAAAACAGTTTTTCCTTTCAATTGGATTAACTCATTAAATCTTTAAATCAAGATTTAATTCATAGCTTTCAAAAAGAATTCACTCATAACTTAGAAAACCATTTTTCAATTCAAACTTGAAATTTCTTTAACTTAAATTGGAATTTCATTTCTTATATGAAAGCTTTTATCATTTTGAAAACAAATAGTTTTCATTTTGGAAAATCTGATTCATTAATACAAGTTAAACCCCTTGAGTTAAATTCAAATTCCCAAACAATGATTTAAAATGGTTCAAGCCCATATAAACACATTTATAACTTGTATAACACTCTTAAACCATAATTTTCAACCATGGAATTCAATCCCTTATTTTGAATTCAAATTCAAATTGAATTATTTAGATTTCAAGTTATTCAAAATATGATTAAAACTACTTTCAAAAGCTTTTCATATTAAACCCCAATTTCCAATTTCAAAATCAATTGAAATTAAAATTTCAATCTCAAAAACATTAAGTTTAAAATCATCTGTGACTTAATCGATTTCCTCGTGAAATCCATATTTGTGTGTGTAAAAGTGTAGTCCAAGGGTTTCACACAGTAGTGCAACATCATTCAATCATCACAGATCAAAATACAGAAATATAGTTGATAAGCGGTATAACTATAACGCTTATCTTTTATTCCCATATCACAGATATATAAATTACAGATAATATATTACATTCATCCCAGATAAATAAACTATAGTACAGATCACACACAAATCAGGATATATCACATAGCATCACTGATCAGGGAATATCAACAATTCAATCATTCAGTCAGGTCCAAACATTCACAAGTAAGCCTATTAATCAATTGATTAATTTAAATCAGATGTATCAATTATTAATCCGGGTTAATTATCATAAGTTAATTACAAATTATTTGAAATAAATTCCTTTTCAAATTCATTAGTTAATGTTTAATTATTAACTAATCAATCTTAATTAATGAATCAATTAATCTTTAATTATTAAATTAATCTTAATTAATCACAATTATTATTTAATGCTCAAGTTTTAAATTATCATTCAATTTATCACATCCAGTAATTATCTATTAATTACTTTTCTAAGTAATTATATTTTCCAAATTGTCAAATGATTATTCTGAATTAATTCAAACTTAAACAATTAACTTGAACAAATTCAATTAACTCAATTAATTACACTGAATAATTAATTCCTTAATTACTTCCATTAAGTAATTATACTTAACGATTCCACAAATGATTGTTATCGAATTAATTAATCTAAATTTATTGTTAAAATTTATCACATTAATTAATTATTCAAATGATCTCAGTTAATAACTTTTATTAACTATTAAATTTTCCTTAATCATTTTTCTAAAGAAATTTACTTATATTGATCATTATTAATGATAAATTGATTAATCATTAAGAACTCATTAATTAATAAATCATTAATCTTCATTATTTAAAGTAACACATTCATTTTTATGATTTAATGATTATTTACCATATATTGAAACATTGTTTCAAATTTCCTTTTTAATTCCAATTTAGATTTTAAACTCAGTTTTAAAACCTTGATTTAAAGTTAAAAATTTAATATATTTTTTTAGATTTCAAACAGGTACAGGGTTTAAAGCCTGTACAAATATTTCTACCCAAGCCTCACCTGTTTCTGCTTCGAGACCAACACCTATCATCTTCGAGTTCCCCCCTGAATCAACCCAATACCATTTTTTTCCCAACTTAAATTATGTTTAAGTGTTTATTACCCGATACAAACTTAAAAACTACACGAGCTCGAACTCGAGCCTGCACCCAATTTCCTCGAAGAACACTTCGAGACATCCACCCTCATCTTCTCGAAAACAAATCAATGGTACAACCTGATACCTGTGCACATGCACAGGAACTCCGGCCATCTCCGGTCATTGCCACGACCACCCACACAACGACGATCACCCATTCGAACTTCCCGACCACCCAAATTACCTCAACACGGTCGAACTCGAAATCGAGCCAGTTGAATCAAGCCTAGAACCAACCCATCACTAGAAAAACGTCTCGTCACTCCACCTCTGGCCATCAGAGGCCACGAAATTTGAACTGAAGCTTCTTCTTGATCGTACGCCGCTATCCCCACCAGAGCGATCAACTCCGGTCGACTATCGAGGACACGTAAAAAAAAATTCCAACCACAACTAAAACTAGATTTAGAAACTTAAAACGTTCGCCGCCGACGCCTCGACGAACTGGAATGCGTGCGACCATTTTTCCCGACCTCCTTGATCACTCACCTAGCCTCAGCCCAAACCCCGACCACGATGGAGTCTCCGACCGCCTGAATTTGATCGAAACCCAATTTTCGATCATTTCTGAACTGCTCTTTAAACACAACACTAAAAATTATGATTTTTACTTTAAAAATCATGTTTAAGTATATAGATTCGACTCACACACCTGAATTCGTGAATTAAGCAACTTGAATTTTTGATTTATTTGAAGTTTGTTCAGATATTTTGATTTCTAGAGTTATTAACAGGTTGTTTTAACTCTGATAAATTTTTAAAACTTAATTCAAGATCAAACAAACAACCTTTGTTTATATTTTAAGTTCTAATAGTGAGTAGATCAAGAGGTAAAGATTTATTTTGTAAATCTGGGTTTGAAAAAAAAAAGAACAGAGCCAATCTCTAATTTGGCACAGACATGCACACATTCACATCTTCATATATATACACAAGAACAATTTTCAACATAGATATTTCCAGATATAAACTTGCTACTAATTCAAATATTTAAGTTTTAAAAGTGAATGTTACTCATAGTAATTTCCAGAAGAAACAGAGTTTTCTTTGACACTGGCTTGTGAAAATTTGCAAGTTGAAATATTTTCTTGTGATCTCTGGTTTGTATTGATATATATTGTTCATGTTGAAGTTTGTTTAAGTTTTGAATGATTTTCATTTTTAGATTTTTTTTCTCAGCCTGGAATGGACGAGAATGAAATGAGGTTGATGCATTTGAAAAATGAAGTTACAGGGTAATATTTTTGTACAGGGTGATAAAAATGTGTTTGTACAATTGATCAGAGATATTTCTTTTCTTTGTGGCTGATGATAATGTTTGTGGTGGCTAACATTAATTGCCATGTACCATTATACCTATCCAATTTGATTTGTACATAGATATTTGTAAAAAAAATTCATTTCGGCTGTACAAATATGAAATATTTTCTTTGGCTTCCTTTGCAAGCTTTAGCAAGTGTTCATGAATACATATTTTTTTGTTTGTTTGTTTACTTGTTTCATACTATCATTCACATCCAATTTGTTCACATACTTGAATATATTTTTATCATATATATTTTGTATTTTTATTTTATTTATTTATTTCTATTTTTAATATGTTGTTAGAATTTAGCTAATGTTTTTCTTTATATTTTATAATTTATCTTATATTTATTTCTATTTCTAGTTTAAATATTTATTATTATTATTTTACTTTATTATTCATTGTCTTATATTTATTTTATAAATTCAAATCTACTCATATACGCACATATACATACATATTCACATATATATACAATTTCTAAATTTAAAATGATTTAATATATTTTTATTTGGATTCGGGGAAACTCGAAGAAATTTATCAATGAATTTCACAAATTTTTATTCAAAAATTAAATTAATTATCAATTTAAATATATATAAAATCCGGGGTCGTTACAATCTTCCCCCCTTAAGAAATTTCGTCCTCGAAATTTGCCAAGGAGACACAAGGATAGATGAAGAATATTTCATCAAATCAAACTGAACGTTTATTCTGCATTTGGCTTACCAAATCAGAATATCAATAATAGATATGAGAATGAATCCTATTTGACACTTCACAAGATACTCGGGTTATCCAGATCTACGAAATATGCAGGGGCATTGGTTAGTCCGAAGGGATAACTAACCATTCGTAGAATATATTAGGACCCAAAGAATAGATAGATATATGGATACAATTTCAAAACTTTTTAATTTAGAAACCAAATTATACCTATCAACCATAACAACCAAAGCAACCAATACATCCAAACAAACAATTCTGACCTATTTGGAGTTTATGTCCCATGCAAATATATCAAATCTTCTTCCTTAATCTACCAGGAACTATCAAAGAATTGAGAAAAGACACTGAACAAAAGAGATTGACAGAGAAAAGATTGTTTCCTTATTGTTACAGGTTATTGACCATTTATAGTCGTATTCCCCTGTCCCCGATCTCATCCTCTTCTTGCACTCATACTCACTATCAGTGAATAGTAAGAGAATTTACTGAGGCATACGGACAGATATCTTAGGGATACTCATTCTAGGGTATACTTCACCTTATCTCTAATGAGCTACTTAATGTGTTATACTCCTAAGCTAAAGCTCAACCTTAGCTCTGATACCACTTGTAAAGATCCTGAACTCGGCCTTCGAAAAACGGCACCCGTACTTCACTTGTACTTAAAATGCCGTAGATTCAAACGCCGAATCTGGCTCCCCGGAGCTTATAACATAGTAAGTATGACAACACAGCGGAACAAAGAAATGAATGATATCATATACAACTCCAATGAATACAATATCCAGAATATGATATACAACAATGATATCAATATGATACAAGAATATCAGAGATAAATAAAGATGCTACAGCGGAAACAAAAATGACACTCCAAATGATCCTCAAAAGAGAATGAGTCCAACAACTCCAACATCATCTCGAACCACCATCACGTTGAACCAAGAGAAGCAAGGTCAGTCGGTGAACTCCAAAACTGAACTAGCTCCAGATAATCTACTGAACCTGACTATTTGAAAAACCCAACTCTAGACTGCCCGTGTGGAAAATTGTGGGCACCCAGAGTTTAGGAAGGGAACAATAAACTCTGAGTCAATCATGAGACTGGTGTGAGTAACAAAAACAGTTGGCTTTGGAAAGCAAAGTAAAATTGAAATTCGCAATGTTTTTGGAAAATGAAACTACCATAAGACCTCCCGCCACACACACAATGCAAACGCAAAATTAGAGGAGATTTCTTCTTATGATACTCAAACATGCTTACTACGCAAAATCATTGGATTATTATTATTAGTGCATAGTGGAAAACATTTTGAAAGTATAATATTAATCTTAGCCAGCATAGACATTTCGAACTATGCCTACTATACCTACCATCTAAATAGTGGTGACCACCATAAGTAAACGGCAGGTTCTACAACTAAAACCGTACTGGGTCCGTATTGGGAATTGGATTTCCAACAAATGGTCAGGCTAAGGAACTTCCTACTGCCACATGGGTACGCCTCTGGAGGGACGTCCCGAGAACCTATCCAGATCTCTGCCAACACAAGGCCGGGTTACCTCTGTAACTAGGTAACTACTACTCGAGTATGCCACCCCCCAGTTGACGCAGCGGATTAATCAAAACAATGTAGATCGGTGAAAGTAGCAGTCGATGGATTGATGAATGCTGAATTGCCCGAATTCGTTGATCCGAAGATACCGAACTCTAGCTATCTCGAACTCGTTGATCGCGCACGATACCGGGTTCGAAGATCTTCAATTCTTCAAGCGTTGATCAAGCGCACTTGATTCCGCGAATCGGCTTCTACAATCGTTGAATCGAGCGCACTCGATTATCCGAAAGAGGAGATAGGAGATTACACTCAACTACCAATTTGAATGAAAGCACAAAGCAATCAAATGAGAATTTTATTCAAAAATCAACAACCTTTACAAATGAGAGACCCAGCCTATTTATAGGCGTTTACAACTCACACAAAAACAACAAAATTTCCTAACTCCTAAGTCGGTTCCGACTTATCAACGTCTCCGGCTTAACATAAGTCGTACACGACTTAAGCCCAAGTACTTACAACATACCGACTTACAACAGAAAATACAACAGACAACTCCTTAAGTCGTTGCCGACTTACAACATACCGACTTTCAAACAGAAAATACAAACAGACCCGCTTAAGTCGTTGCCGACTTAACAGCTCTACACGACTCAACTAGTAACGACTTAAGAATAGCGGTCCAGATTAACTCGGCATAAAGATCAACGGCAACAGCTTCAGCAACTTAAAACATGCGGCATCCCAGATTTACGACTTAAGAAATCCACGGTAGAGATTAACTCGGCAGAGGAATCAACGGCTCAGGCCTCTGCAACTTAAGATGGTACGACTTAACTAAGTCGTAACTCGGTTCCGACTTATCGTTTGACTTGTTAAGTCGTTTATGACCTATTACTTCAACAGTTTGCGTTGCCTTCTCTCCGAGTAACTCGGTAGGTCGTCCTGGCGCCTTAAGTTCTTTGATAACCCGTACCTCTTCACGAGTTAGGTCTTCCACTCTCTTAAGTCGGTCACGACTTAAGTCCCCCATCATGTTAAGTCGGTCACGACTTACACTTATGTCTTCTGCTTCCTTGAGTCGGTCACGACTCATGCCTTGAACTTTGATAAGTCGGTCACGACTTATTTCCATCATGTTAAGTCGGTCGCGACTTATAGCTTCATTCTCCTTAAGTCGGTGACGACTTAGTACTTGGCCTGCATCATCCTCCCCAGGTTGAGAAAAATTCGTCCTCGAATTTGTACTTTCTTCATCCACAACAAACTCTTCTCCATGATATGGTACGAGATGCTTAACATTGAACACGTCAGATGTATACACATCATCTGGCAGCTTCAGTTTATAAGCATTTTCATTGATTCGTTTCACAACTTCCACCGGACCAAATTTTCGTGCTTTCAATTTATTGTACGCGCCTACTGGAAAACGATCTTTCGTTAATACTGCATAAACCAGATCACCTTCATGAAATTCAGCATTCCTTCGTTTCAAATCTGTAGACTGTTTATACTTCTCATTTGCTTTCTCTAATCGTTCTTGAACGATTTTGTGACACTCCGTCAGCCCTTCAACAAAATCAGCGGCTTTCTTAATTGTCCCCTTTGAGTGTGGTATCGCTGTTAAATCCAACGGTCCTTTCGGTAAGCTCGAATAGACAATCTGGAATGGACTGAACCCCGTACTTCGATTCACTGCATGATTATGAGCAAATTCTGCCTGGCATAGCTTCACATCCCAACTTTTCAGATTATCTTGAACAAGACACCTCAGCAAGTTTCCCAACGATCTGTTTACAACCTCGGTCTGTCCATCCGTTTGCGGGTGATAAGCACTACTAAACTTCAGCCTTGTTCCCACCATTTTCCACAAACTCAGCCAAAAATGACTCAGAAATCGAGTATCTCTATCCGACACAATAGATTCTGGTAATCCATGAAGCCGATAGATCTCCTTGAAAAACATCTGAGCAACATGAACAGCATCCGCCGTCTTCTTACAAGCAATAAAATGTGCCATCTTCGAAAATCGATCCACTACCACATAGATGGAATCGTTTCCTCGCTGTGTTCTTGGCAATCCCAACATGAAGTCCATACTCACATCAACCCATGGTTTAATTGGTATAGGTAATGGCATATATAAACCAGCATTAGTCACAGTTCCTTTCGAAACTTGACAAATTTGACAACGCTCCACAAACCTTTCCACCTCTTTCCTCATTGATGGCCAAAAGTAGGATTGTGAAATCAACTGCAAGGTACGGTCTCTCCCAACATGTCCCTCATCGTGTAACTCCTTGATAATCTTCATTCTCAGACTACCCTCCGGTATGCACAATCGACTTCCTTTAAAAAGAAAACCATCTACTATCACGAAATCATCCGTCTCTCCCTCCTTGACTTTTTCAACAAATTTTGCAAAGTAAGGATCATCAGTGAATAACTCTGGCAATATTTCAAACCCCGTCACTTCAACCTTTAGCGTAGTCAACAAATGACTCCTCCTACTCAAAGCATCAGCCACACGATTTGTTATCCCTGACTTGCGTTTCACAACAAAAGTAAACTGTTGCAGATATGCAATCCACGATGCATGTCTCGCTGAAATCTTGTCTTGCCCTTGTAAATGCTTCAATGCTTCATGATCAGTGTAAAGAACAAACTCCTTCTGAAATAGATAGTGTCTCCAGTGTTTAATAGATTGTACAACAGCATAAAACTCCACATCATATGTACTGTATCGCATCTTCGCTCCTGACAACTTTTCACTGAAATAGGCAATTGGACGTCCCTTCTGACTCAACACCCCTCCAATCCCAACCTTGGATGCATCAGTGTGCAATTCAAACACTAGCTGAAAATCAGGTAGCACTAGAATTGGTGCAGACGTCAGCAATTCCTTGATCTTCCCAAAAGCACTCCCTGCTTCCTCTGTCCATGCAAACTGTTTACCTTTCATGCAATCTGTAACAGGCGCCATCACACTACTAAAGTGTGGAATAAACCTTCGATAAAATGAAGCCAACCCGTGAAAACTACGAACTTCCGTTATCGTCTTGGGCTGCGGCCAATTTCTGATCGCCTCAACTTTACTCTGGTCAACCTGTATTCCTTTCTCTGAAACAACATACCCCAGAAATAAAACACTATGCGTCATGAACACGCATTTCTTCGTTGCAGCATAAAATTGTTCTTGTCTTAGTACCATCAGCACTTCTCTAAGATGATTCAGATGTTCCTCTGAACTCCCACTGTAAATCAGAATATCATCAAAATACACCACCACGAATTTCCCAATGAACGGTCGAAAAATCTGATTCATCACCCTCATGAAAGTACTTGGTGCATTGGATAAACCAAATGGCATGACCAACCATTCGTATAGACCCTCCCTGGTTTTAAAAGCAGTCTTCCACTCATCTCCTGGTCTGATACGAATTTGATGATATCCGCTCTTCAAATCAATCTTAGAAAAGATAGTAGCTCCGCTTATTTGATCTAACAAGTCATCCAACCTCGGCATTGGAAATCTATATCTCACAGTGATCTTATTCAATGCTCGACTGTCAGTGCACATCCTCCACGTTCCATCCTTTTTGGGTACCAATAAAGCTAGTACAGCACAAGGACTCAGACTCTCCTGCACACGCCCCTGCTCAAGCAATTCCTCTACCTGCCTCCACAACTCTTCATGTACCTTCGGGCTCATTCGATAATGTGGTCTGTGTGGCAACACAGCACCTGGAACAAGATCTATCTGATGTTGTATATCCCTCAACGGTGGCAACTCCGTTGGTAATTCCTCTGGAAATACATCGTCAAATTCTTTCAAAATTGGTTTTACTTCTTCTGGAATCTCAACCTCTTCACTGCTCTCTCGCCCAATTAACAAAAACACTTCCGTCTCTTCCTCAACCTCCTTAACAAACTCTTTCAAAGATAATAAAGTTTTCAGCTCTTCAATTTCTTCTGACTTATTTTCTCCTTGTGGTCTCTTCTTTGGAACTAGGATAATCTTCGTGCCTTCAAACATAAAACTGTAACTATTGGTCCGACCGTCATGTTGTACTGCTCGATCATACTGCCATGGTCTTCCCAATAATAAATGACAAACATCCATCTCTACGACATCACACCAGATTTCGTCTTTGTATTTCTTCCCAATAGAGAATGGAACACGAACTCGTCTGTCCACTTTCACTTCTCCTCCTTTTCTCAACCATGCTAACTTGTATGGACTCGGATGTTTCTCTGTCTTCAATTTCAACTTCGTCACAGCTTCGGTTGAAATAATATTATCACAGCTTCCTGCGTCGATCACAAACTTACACACCTTCCCAGAATAGTACATGTTGACTGAAAGATATTACTCCTCAACCAACTAGCTTCCTCCTGCTTCGGTGTTAAACACGATCTCCTCAGCATTAGGTTACAACCTTCATCTCCTGACGCAACATCCTGCTCATCCTCCTCAGCTGGATTAGAACAATCTCCATCAACATCCTCATCTTCAACTTCTACAATCATGGTTCTCTTCTTTGGCTTTGGACACTTACTGCTTTTATGACCCAACTCCTGACAATTGTAACATTTGAAACCATTGTTAACCCTTGCCTTCTCAGCCTCCTTCACCACTGGTCTACTGATAGGTTTAGAAACATTAGAACTTCCTCCAACACCCTTCGCTTGATTGTTAGAATTAGTAAACACACCACTTCCTCGTCTTCCTTGTTTTTCCCAAGCCAACGCTTTCTGATGTGCTTCTACTACAGATCTTGGATCGAACATATTAACCATATCCTGAATCTGCATTCTCAATCCCCCAATGAATCTAGATGTCAGCTGTTCTTCCGTTTCCATTATATCATTTCTCGCAATCAGTTGGTAAAATTCATCAGCATAGTCGTTAACTGTCTTTGTGCCCTGCCTCAAGTTCTGCAAACGTTGATACATCAAAGATTGATAATTGTAAGGTAAGAACGTTGCTTTCATTAACTTCTTCATCTTCTCCCAAGATTCAACTTTTGATTTCCCCATTCGTTCACGTGTAAGCTTGGTTTGCTGCCACCATGCCAAAGCTCTACCCCTCAGCCTCGTAGCAACCAACTTTACTCTACGATGTTCTGGAACTTCTTTAAAGTCAAAAATCTCTTCAACATTAGCTACCCAATCTAGAAACTCCTCCGCTTGCATACCACCTTTGAATTCAGGAATTTCTGTCTTCATCCCCGACTCCCATTTGTGATCATACTCAGAATAGTTTCTTCCTTGACCTCTTCCTTGAACACTACCACCATCATACTCCTCTTCAAAATCAGATGCATAACGATGTCGATTCTGACCACCAACATCTCTACTACCATTGCGCCTTCCACCTTCATCCCTTCTATCAACATTCCTCCGTTCACGATCATTCACGTTCCTCCCACGTCCTTGATCATTTTCAATACTTCTGTCTCGATTGGAATGTGGCGAGACTCTACTACCCCCATGGTTAGATTCTGGTGAAACCCTTCTCCGATTTTGATTCATCTCTGTCATAAGCCTCTCTAACCGGCCAATTCCTTCGTTAAGCTTTTCACTAAAATTCTCATTGATTCTTTGCTCCATCTCATCAACTTCTTCTCTTCGATACAAAGCTTCTACGTTTTGGTGGCGATTAGCTCTTCTTGGCGGCATACTTAAAAATCTTCCAACACTTCAAATTTCAAACACAATTAGGACTTTGATCCAAAAGGAAACGGATCGAAAACTTCCACTTTGTAGCAAATCGCGATGAACACGATGGACAAAGTTTCGGCCTCCAATGCAAATCCGATCAAACAATCTTCGAACAATGATGACTCTTCTTCCTCTTACTCTCGGCCTCACTTGCTTACCACGGCCCAACTTCAAAATGATTAGGCTCCAAGTCTCGATCTAGCTATGATTGGCTAGAACAAGCTCTGATACCAAAACTGACGCAGCGGATTAATCAAAACAATGTAGATCGGTGAAAGTAGCAGTCGATGGATTGATGAATGCTGAATTGCCCGAATTCGTTGATCCGAAGATACCGAACTCTAGCTATCTCGAACTCGTTGATCGCGCACGATACCGGGTTCGAAGATCTTCAATTCTTCAAACGTTGATCAAGCGCACTTGATTCCGCGAATCGGCTTCTACAATCGTTGAATCGAGCGCACTCGATTATCCGAAAGAGGAGATAGGAGATTACACTCAACTACCAATTTGAATGAAAGCACAAAGCAATCAAAAGAGAATTTTATTCAAAAATCAACAACCTTTACAAATGAGAGACCCAGCCTATTTATAGGCGTTTACAACTCACACAAAAACAACAAAATTTCCTAACTCCTAAGTCGGTTCCAACTTATCAACGTCTCCGGCTTAACATAAGTCGTACACGACTTAAGCCCAAGTAGTTACAACATACCGACTTACAACAAAAAATACAACAGACAACTCCTTAAGTCGTTGCCGACTTACAACATACCGACTTTCAAACAGAAAATACAAACAGACCCGCTTAAGTCGTTGCCGACTTAACAGCTCTACACGACTCAACTAGTAACGACTTAAGAATAGCGGTCCAGATTAACTCGGCATAAAGATCAACGGCAACAGCTTCAGCAACTTAAAACATGCGGCATCCCAGATTTACGACTTAAGAAATCCACGGTAGAGATTAACTCGGTAGAGGAATCAACGGCTCAGGCCTCTGCAACTTAAGATGGTACGACTTAACTAAGTCGTAACTCGGTTCCGACTTATCGTTTGACTTGTTAAGTCGTTTACGACCTATTACTTCAACAGTTTGCGTTGCCTTCTCTCCGAGTAACTCGGTAGGTCGTCCTGGCGCCTTAAGTTCTTTGATAACCCGTACCTCTTCACGAGTTAGGTCTTCCACTCTCTTAAGTCGGTCACGACTTAAGTCCCCCATCATGTTAAGTCGGTCATGACTTACACTTATGTCTTCTGCTTTCTTGAGTCGGTCACGACTCATGCCTTGAACTTTGATAAGTCGGTCACGACTTATTTCCATCATGTTAAGTCGGTCGCGACTTATAGCTTCATTCTCCTTAAGTCGGTGACGACTTAGTACTAGGTAACTACTACTCGAGTATGCCACCCCCCAGTCCTTTGGGACCTTTATCCGAGGTACCTCGATCACACAACAACAATCACACAGTAAATGAGATTGGAGAAACCACACAGGTAAATATCTGGGCTCCATACCATAATATCACCTTTTTCCAGAAGGAAATGACATACCCTAAAGGGAGCGACCCTCATAACCTTGCCGCATCTTTCCTATTTCGACCATTTCCGGTTTGTGAGGCTCGATGAGGTCTCGTCCACAAAGCTATGCTTTACACGGAAGCCATGCTTTGATCAACAAATGATCAGCAACACACAACACTCAGTATGCCACATTACCAATTTGGGAGTATATCACCAATAACTTTCAACTACATAACCTCTGAGCTCGTACGTCTCAAAGAAGGGTGTTAAGCGAAGAGAATAAATCTCCGCCACCAAACAGAAATGTATTTGAATGAAATCAGCTTTATATCTCAAAGTGTAATGTCAGACATGCAATCATACAAGTCTGTTTCGGGTTCGAACATAACCGAAGGCACTTCCAAAGAAGCCCTTGCAATCCGGGTATTCACAATCCCGATCGAACTTCCCATCACTTAAGGAATCTCTATACCGGGCGCTACTCGGTGCAGAGACAATCGATAGGTTATCCTATCGTTTTCACAAATACCCGGTCTTCACCACCGGTCTTCAATTGTTATCCATATACGACGTATCACTTATTCGGAATGGGTTGTATGACACAAAGGTCCTCTCCCGGCTAAACCGAATAGTGAGCGCAATATTTTAAAACATATGGATATTGGGATTTCAGTTAAGTCACAACTTATTATCCAATTTTCTCTTTTAAATGGTTTAAACAAATTACCATTTTAATCTTTTACAAAAAGATTCATCTCACAAAGTTCACCCAGTTTCACAAAGATCTATCCCTAGATTTTAAAACAGTTTTTCCTTTCAATTGGATTAACTCATTAAATCTTTAAATCAAGATTTAATTCATAGCTTTCAAAAAGAATTCGCTCATAACATAGAAAATCATTTTTCAATTCAAACTTGAAATTCCTTTAACTTAAATTGGAATTTCATTTCTGATATGAAAGCTTTTATCATTTTGAAAACAAATAGTTTTCATTTCGGAAAATCTGATTCATTAATACAAGTTAAACCCCTTGGGTTAAATTCAAATTCCCAAACAATATTTTAAAATGGTTCAAGCCCATATAAACACATTTATAACTTGTATAACACTCTTAAACCATAATTTTCAACCATGGAATTCAATCCCTTATTTTGAATTCAAATTCAAATTGAATTATTTAGATTTCAAGATATTCAAAATATCTTTAAAACTCCTTTCAAAAGCTTTTCATATTAAACCCCAATTTCCAATTTCAAAATCAATTGAAATTAAAATTTCAATCTCAAAAACATTAAGTTTAAAATCATCTGTGACTTAATCGATTTCCTCGTGAAATCCATATTTGTGTGTGTAAAAGTGTAGTCTAGGGGTTTCACACGGTAGTGCAACATCATTTAATCATCACAGATCAAAATACAGAAATATAGTTGATAAGCGGTATAACTATAACGCTTATCTTTTATTCCCAGATCACAGATATATAAATTAAAGATAATATATTACATTCATCCTAGATAAATAAACTACAGTACAGATCACACATAAATCAGGATATATCACACAACATCACAGATCAGGGAATATCAACAATTCAATCATTCAGTCAGGTCCAAACATTCACAAGTAAGCCTATTAATCAACTGATTAATTTAAATCAGATGTATCAATTATTAATCCGGGTTAATTATCATAAGTTAATTACAAATTATTTGAAATAAATTCCTTTTCAAATTCATTAGTTAATCTTTAATTATTAACTAATCAATCTTAATTAATGAATCAATTAATCTTTAATTATTAAATTAATCTTAATTAATCACAATTATTATTTAATGCTCAAGTTTCAAATTATCATTCAATTTATCACATCCGGTAATTATCTATTAATTACTTTTCTAAGTAATTATATTTTCCAAATTGTCAAATGATTATTCTGAATTAATTCAAACTTAGATAATTAACTTGAACAAATTCAATTAACTCAATTAATTACACTGAATAATTAATTCCTTAATTACTTCCATTAAGTAATTATACTTAACGATTCCACAAATGATTGTTATCGAATTAATTAATCTAAATTTATTGTTAAAATTTATCACATTAATTAATTATTCAAATGATCTCAGTTAATAACTTTTATTAACTATTAAATTTTCCTTAATCATTTTTCTAAAGAAATTTACTTATATTGATCATTATTGATGATAAATTGATTAATCATTAAGAACTCATTAATTAATAAATCATTAATCTTCATTATTTAAAGTAACACATTCATTTTTATGATTTAATGATTATTTACCATATATTGAAACATTGTTTCAAATTTCCTTTTTAATTCCAATTTAGATTTTAAACTCAGTTTTAAAACCTTGATTTAAAGTTAAAAATTTAATTTTTTTTTTAGATTTCAAACAGGTACAGGGTTTAAAGCCTGTACAAATATTTCTACCCGAGCCTCCCCTGTTTCTGCTTCGAGACCAACACCTATCATCTTCGAGTTCCTCCCTGAATCAACCCGATACCATTTTTTTCCCAACTTAAATTTTGTTTAAGTGTTTATTACCCGATACAAACTTAAAACTACACGAGCTCGAACTCGAGCCTGCACCCAATTTCCCCGAAGAACACTTCGAGACATCCACCCTCATCTTCTCGAAAACAAATCAATAGTACAACCTGATACCTGTGCACATGCACAGGAACTCCGTCCATCTCTGGTCATTGCCACGACCACCCACACAACGACGATCACCCATTCGAACTTCTCGACCACCCAGATTACCTCAACACGGTCGAACTCGAAATCGAGCCAGTTGAATCAAGCCTGGAACCAACCCATCACCAGAAAAACGTCTCGTCACTCCACCTCTGGCCATCAGAGGCCACGAAATTTAAACTGAAGCTTCTTCTTGATCGTACGCCGCTATCCCCACCGAAGTGATCAACTCCGGTCGACTATCGAGGACACGTTAAAAAAAATTCCGACCTCAACTAAAACTAGGTTTAGAAACTTAAAACGTTCACCGCCGACGCCTCGACGAACTGGAATGCGTGCGACCATTTTTCTCGACCTCCCTGATCACTCACCTAGCCTCAGCCCAAACCCCGACCACGATGGAGTCTCCGACCGCCTGAATTTGATCGAAACCCAATTTTCGATCATGTCTGAACTGCTCTTTAAACACAACACTAAAAATTATGATTTTTACTTTAAAAATCATGTTTAAGTATATAGATTTGACTCACACACCTGAATTCGTGAATTAAGCAACTTGAATTTTTTATTTATTTGAAGTTTGTTCAGATATTTTGATTTCTAGAGTTATTAACAGGTTGTTTTAACTCAGATAAATTTTTAAAACTTAATTCAAGATCAAACAAACAACCTTTGTTTATATTTTAAGTTCTAATAGTGAGTAGATCAAGAGATAAAGATTTATTTTGTAAATTTGGGTTTGAAAAAAAAAACAAGAACAGAGCCAATCTTTAATTTTGCACAGACATGCACACATTCACATCTTCATATATATACACAAGAACAATTTTCAACATAGATATTTCCAAATATAAACTTGCTACTAATTCAAATATTTAAGTTTTAAAAGTGAATGTTACGCATAGTAATTTCCAGAAGAAACAGAGTTCTCTTTGACACTGGCTTGTGAAAATTTATAAGTTGAAATCTTTTCTTGTGATCTCTGGTTTGTATTGATATATGTTGTTCATGTTGAAGTTTGTTTAAGTTTTGAATGATTTTCATTTTCAGATTTTTTTTCTCAGCCTGGAATGGACGAGAATGAAATGAGGTTGATGCATTTGAAAAATGAAGTTACAGGGTAATATTTTTGTACAGGGTGATAAAAATGTGTTTGTACAATTGATCAGAGATATTTCTTTTCTTTGTGGCTGATGATAATGTTTGTGGTGGCTAACATTAATTGCCATGTACCATTATACCTATCCAATTTGATTTGTACATAGATATTTGTAAAAAAAATCATTTCGGCTGTACAAATATGAAATATTTTCTTTGGCTTCCTTTGCAAGCTTTAGCAAGTGTTCATGAATACATATTTTTTTGTTTGTTTGTTTACTTGTTTCATACTATCATTCACATCCAATTTGTTCACATACTTGAATATATTTTTATCATATATATTTTGTATTTTTATTTTATTTATTTATTTCTATTTTTAATATGTTGTTAGAATTTAGCTAATGTTTTTCTTTATATTTTATAATTTATCTTATATTTATTTCTATTTCTAGTTTAAATATTTATTATTATTATTTTACTTTAATATTCATTGTCTTATATTTATTTTATAAATTCAAATCTACTCATATACGCACATATACATACATATTCACATATATATACAATTTCTAAATTTAAAATGATTTAATATATTTTTATTTGGATTCGGGGAAACTCGAATCAATTTATCAATGAATTTCACAAATTTTTATTCAAAAATTAAATTAATTATCAATTTAAATATATATAAAATCCGGGGTTGTTACACATTATGTTGCAATATATTATTTCCTATACATGGCAACGAACATTGGAGCTTGCTAGAGCTAGTAGTGGAATCATATACATGGAACCATTATGATTCTCTACACTTGACCACAAGATCTAAGACATTAAGAAGTGGACATTCGAAGTTTTCTATTAATGTGGTAAGTAAAATACACAGAAAGTAAAAAAGATAAATAGATTTATCATTATTATAAAAAAGATATATATATTTTTTGCAGAAAGCAGCGGTAAACTACATCAATAAAGACTTACAAGACGCGGGCGAGAAAACAATTCTGGGAAAGTCCACATTGATTAAAAATGTTAACTGTGCTCAACAAACCAACGGGTAATTTTCAGGATACTGGAGATATTTATACAACAATACATATTACACAATAACTAAAATTTAACAAATGCAGGTTTGACTGTGGAATTTTCGTAATGATGTTTATCCAAAAGATAGCACAAGGAATGGACATAACATCAAAAATCAGTCCAGAACAACTAAACACATTTAGAGCATAGATAACTGCACAAATTCTCTCCGATGAACCATACTGCTGGACAATTGAAAAATTCTGCAGTTCAGCTTCATCAACAAAAAATTTGAACTGACAATGATAGCAACAAATTATTTGATATCTAATAGTCTTTGTATCATACATTTGTTAAAATTTTATTTGATGATAGATTTTAGACAGTATATCTGAATTTACTGATGAATTTGTAATGATTGACTTAGGCCACACGATTTGAATTGTAAAACCTACTTGCAGATGTTGTAGACTTGAGTTTGTTTATGTGTGTGTTGTGCACTTGTTTGCACTGTCACTTTTGAATCTGACTATTCATTCATGTTGTGTCCTAGAAAAAAAATTGGGCCGTATAATATGGAGCGTCTTTTCGTTGATACTGGAGTTTATACCTGTAATCGTTGTTTTTGTCTTCCTTTCTCATCAAAAGCAGGGAAGAAGGCAAGACTGCCTAGAACCAACGCATCTGTCAAATGAAATATCAAGTACATAATCACTTCAGTCTATGTTGCTTTTGTATATTGTTTACTAGCAAGTACTTACACAACTGATTTTAAATTTGATAATGAAATTATGGTAATTGATAGTGAATTTGTAATGGCTAATGTTTTTAATGCTCTGTTAAAAAGATAAACGCATTTATGTTTTATTGATAGTATGTTCTATCACTTTTATTGACACATTCTGCGTGTGCTCTTTTAAAAAGTCTTAACGTAAGAACATCACTTTTATTGATAGTATGTTTAGGGTAGAAATATACTAGTCATACTTATCTCCAGTTGTTCTATTTGATTTGTAGTCCTACTACTGTGCGTGAAAATCGTGGATTTATAGATAATTTGGTTCGAATATCCGTTGGCATTAAGGATATAGAATATCTCATTGCTATGCTATTAAAACTGGTCCTATTTGATACCACTTTGATTTTCTTGTAGTGACCAGCGTCAGGGCTGGAGTTCATGAATAAAAAAGACTATATTTTAAGAATAGACATAATAAATACAGTAACATATAATAACAAAATACAGACTATACACAAGAATTAAAAAGAAATATCAATTTATCTTTTTTAACAGAACTAATAACATTGTATTCCAAATAACAGTTAAACATAAATAATTGCATACAACCAAAAATAATCAAAATCAGATCATAACCAATTCAACATATGTAATTATTCAAATATTCAACTCAAAGTATTCATACAACAACCAAGTATTCATAGAACAACCAATCAAATACTTTGGACTAAAACAATCAACTCAATTATTCAACTCAAAGTATTCATAGAACAACCAATCAAATACATTGAACTAAAACAATCAACTCAATTATTCAAAAGAACACCCCCTTCTACTATGTCCTAGTTTTTTACACTTTCCACATCTGTTTTGCTTAGCATGAAAATCAGCCCCTTTAATCATATTCATCCTAGGCCTACCAGCTCCACAAACAGGCTTAGGAGGAAGAACAATAGATGATTCTTCAGCTTCAATTGCTTCCTTATCAAAAGTTGGAATAGGATTGATCAAATGTGAATACGAAGCTAGATAATACTCAACAGTAAAGTAATTTTCAATATATTCATAAACAGAATTTCTGGTTAAAGAAATACACTTCAAAGCATGCACACAAGGAAAACCTATCACTTTCCATTGATTGCAACTGCAAATGCAATTTTTAAGATCAACCTTTTGAGATGTTGGAGAATGAACTTCAAAAATATACCTACAAAATGTAAAATTAAAAACAGGTAAAATATATAAATAGATTGCATTTCCAAAAAAGGATTATTAGCACTATATATATTCTCTCTAATCTATCTAATAAATAAGACCCAATTCATGTGCAGTGAACTAATAGTGAAAAATAAGACTCATAAACCAAAAAAATTAACAATCATACTGTTCATCTTCTTAAAGATCACAGAAGCTATGCTATAAGGGAAGAAAAAAAATAATAATGTATGTTTGCTCATGAATTCTGCATGTGAGCATTGCTCAATATTTCCATTATATATTTACTGTTAAGGTTTAAATTTATAAACTTGGAAATATCTTGTCACAGCTTTCAGTTATACCAAAAACCATAAATACTATCAAAAATAAAACACTCGTGCATGTGAATAAACCCTAAGCGCACACATTAATGCATCATACTCCTATGCACAACATTATTTTTTACCATGACAATATCTCAAAAATAAAACACCACAATGATACTTGCTTTATATTACTTGGTCCTTACACTATTCATATTATCATAAGCCTCAATGCAGACAGAGAGAAAATATGTAGCAAGCGACACCAACAAAATGAAATCATAACACAGGCTACATAGCAGGTTGAAAAAAGATAAATGCATTTATCATTTTTCAGAAACTGTGAACATCATGTAAATAAATATAAATGCATACCTAGATGATTTAGAAACACTCCACCCAAATCCTTCTTCCTTCAATTTTAACAAACGAGCTTCCATTTTCGGACATAGCACACTAGTCCACTTTAATGCCTCTTCTCTATGATTAGACATTTTCATCATAAGTTTTACCCTAATTCCATCAAGACAAGCAGTAACAGGAAAACTTCTTTCATCCAAAATCCAAGAATTAAAACTCTCAGCTACATTGGACTTATTTTCACCATATCGCTTCCCCGGAAAAAACAAATCGGTCCAATGATCATATGGTTTATCATTCAAATACTCTATGGCTTTGGCACCTCCAATTTCTTTGTACTTGGACATGGCTTTTTCAAACTCATGATGATTAGAAGCTATAGCACAACGCTCAAGTAAATGAGCTACCCAAACACCCCCTCCACTTTTCACAATGCTAGCAATATTATTTTGCATATGATGCAAACAATAAGAATGGTGACTATTTGGAAAAAAATTTGGAATACTTAACAATAAACCCCAGCGTCCATCACTTAAAAAAGTTAATATTCTATCACAACTAAGAGAATTCTTTAGGTGATTCAAAAACCAACTCCAACACTCTTCATTTTCTTTGGGAACAAGAGCCATTGCTAATGGGAAAAACTTGGAAAAAAAACAAAAAAATAATAATTCACTGTTTATTAATGTACATTTGAAACAACAAAATGCACTATGTTTGAAACAGTATTATCTAATAGTAAACAATCACATGAACACTATGCCCTTGGCCCAAATAAAAAAGGAAAAATAAATTTGCTAGAGGCAATTCATCCTTTTTTTTCTTTTGTTTTTTAAATTTTGGTACTTGAATGTGTAGTCTATGCAGGAAGGGTAGAAATTGCAAAGATATGATACTTAATTCATGCATACAATACAAAGACTTATATTCGAACTTCTAAAAGATATATGTTATTATCTTTTCTATATGCTGTTTAAATCATTTGTATACGTTATGTAAGAATTTCAAATAATGAGAAAAATGATAAATATGTTTAACATGTAGTAGTAACTATGATATATAAGTATGGCTTAATATGTTATTTAATTCTTTATCTTAAAAGATAAATGCATTTATCTTTTTTAACTCCTATATACAGTAACATTTTGTACATCAAATTAAATAACATTAAATCTTTTACAGTGTTTGTTCTGGATCAAATTTACATAAATTCATTTCTGTAATAATTTCACATGCTAATCCCTAACGCAAAAGAAACTATAATGAATTGAACTGGATATTACTACATTTGAAACAACCAAATGCACTATATTTGAATCAGTACTATATAACAGTAGACTAATCACTTAACCAAAATGCAGTATGTACATAACAAAATTCACTAGAACAATCACTTAAAGAACAGTACTATGTTACATAAATTTATAACAAGGAACTAATGCACACAGTACAAAGTAAATACAACAGCCAAAAAAAAAGGATCAAAATCAGTACCTTGATTCCCATTTTTTGCAGTGGCAGCCATCAAAATACCACTTCGCCCTTTCAAAAAGGTAGCATCTAAAAACACCATAGGACGACAATAACTGAATCCAAATATACATGCCTCATAACATACAAAAACTCTCTCAAATTGATTAGTGTCAGAATCCACATCCATACTTGAATAACTATTTGGGTTATTTCTTTCTAATGCCTTCAAATACCAAACTAATTCATTGTAAGATTTCTTTTCATCACCGTAAATATCATTCACAGCCAATTTCTTACCCTTATAAGCAAAATAATAGCTCAGCTCCACATCATAATCTCTTCTAAAACTTTTAATGATATCCTTGGTTTTTCTTTTTGGCTCATCACGAATTTGATTGAAGATTAGACTTTTCACAAGATCACTATTAATAGTTGGACTACCAAGCGAACGAAATCCACCACCACAAGTATGAATCAGCTGAATGTTTTTAACAAACAGTTGGTCCAATTGCTTCAGTTTGCAAGAAGCATGAATCCTAAAAGGACAACTATCTATAGCACATCGAACTGTCAATCGTTCTTTACAATTCTTAATATATTGTACTTTAAACCCATTCTTCAAACAATAAGCATTAACCATTCTACGGAATCCAATAGCAGAATCAAACTATTGACCAACCCCAGTAAAAAATTCCATATTTGAATTCTTCTTCAACAACTCATGTAAATCATTTTGTTGAGTAAAACCAGAATCTAAATCATCATCATAACCTAACATATTATTACTTAACTCACCACCAACTACTGAACCAGACTTTCTACTTTCAACAACAAAATTATCCGTTGAATCAATCTTCAACCATAGAAAAAATACCAAAAATTCTTCCTTTTTAAACCAAGACAAACACAATACAGCTTGAAGATCACTATCTGTTTCAATAAAGGTAGTCTTTGATTATCGAATATAAAAAATATCAAAGCATAATGGACTAAAATTAATCCACTCCTCGCAAATCCTATTCCTAACAGAAGAAATAGAAGCATCCAATCCAAAACGAGCACTAAAATAATTGTTATTGAAATCAAACACAACTATAACAGATGAATCACACCTGCAAAAAAAAATGTAAACAAAAAAATAAGTATGTGAAATTGATCTGAATTAGAAACTAATAGCAAAATATACTACATAACAAATCATTTTCTATCCCACTTTTCAAAAAACGATAAAACAATTTATCTTTTAAAGATCACAAATCAACAAGAACTAAAGAATAAACAACTTCAACTAATATTATTTCAGATCCAATTTCATACCCAAAATGAGTACAAACAGAATGGACTGACAAAAATAAATACTTTGATTGCTCAAACCAAATCTGAAGTGATACTCTAAATACTAAAATCATAATCTAAAGTGAATGATGCAACCAGGCTAAATACACAATTCTTGTGTTATCAGAATAAAAGAATACCATTCGGAGGCCATTATTCCAACTACATCAAACAAAACCTTCCTCCAATAGATCAAAACCGCCTCCCTTGATAAGAAAAATAGAAAAACATCATGAGCATCAGAAAACATCAAATTGACAATGAAAACCACCAAATAAAATCGAGACTCACCAAAGAACAAGCAATCCAATAGAGAAAATCGATTAGCCTATCCAAATGAAGAAAATCGCCTCACGATTTCCCACAATTAAAGTCGAATTTGATTCAGAAGAAACTAACGCCTGATATTTTCAAAAAATGGAATGAGCGCTTTGATTGCACAAGAAAAGACGGCCTAATTTTGCCTAATTTCCCTGAGCAGTAGATTTCAGAAGATACGATTGGTTTGAGAAGATGAAGACGCACGCGCCTAGATATTTGTCCTGGAAAAAATTAATTTCAAACCTGTGTTCTAGAAAAAAAAATTGGGCTGTATAATTATCAAAACTGGACCTTTCACATATAATTCGAAGATCGTTATCATAAAACAATGGAAGCAAGGGATGAAGTTTTCAAGGGATTACTTTTCAAGAATTCCTATTTAGGTAAAAATTCTAGATGTGAACTTATAACTTTGGAATTGAGATGTCATTGGTCGAATTGCTTCAATTCTTGGAAAACCAATTTGCATGGATTCTAATACGGTGAAGGAAACTAGACTTAATTATGCCAGGATTTTGGCTGAGGTTGATGTCAGTTTCACATATCTGCATGTTATACGTGGTTTGAATCATGATGGGGTGGAGTTGGTTATTCAAGTGTCATATGAATATAAACCAATTCCATGTGAGAACTGTAAAGTTTATGGACATAATACAAGGAATTGTACCGTTGATACTCGTAAACAATGGCAACCTAGACATAATTCATCAAACAACACACGGTCCAGTGGCACAGATCATGTATCGAGTGATACATTTCATAATACAACTGACTCTATACTGGACTCTACACATTCAACTAGTGATAAGCATTCAAATACAAATGAAGCCCAGAATGATTTTGAGACTATTAATTCCAGTAAGGATAAGGGTAAAGCATCGAATTCAACCTTTAACAGATTCTCATGTATGTCTTAGGATGGTAGCCCTCTTGATGATGGTGGTTCTGCTGAAATAGGAGTATTAGATCCCCTACTAGCTGACCCTATAACTGTTGAGCAAGGTGGTCCTTCAAACATTGGAGAAGTTGAATCCCCACCAGTAGATCCTGCAAATAACAAACAAGAGGAAAAAGTACAAGTGGAGGTGGTAGATGAAGCAATAGTTGTAAATACTGGTGATATTGTAGACGGTGAAACATTAGTGCATGAAATCATAGAAGAAGAACATCAATTCATAGAAGAAAAAGCAACCCAAATAAAAAAAATTGGCAAACTGTACAAAATTTCAAAAAATGTATCACAAATGCCTGAGACAAATGTGAAACACAAAATGAATCATATGATACCTAACACTACTCCCATAGCTCCTCCTAAAAGGTCCACCAGGAGCTCTTTCAACCCAGTATGAATGCATGCTCATGGAATATGAAAGGGCTGAGTACAGATAGCAAGATGGTATATGTACTCAGTTTCCTCCAACCACATAGGCTATCTTTGATAGCCATATTGAAACAAAGCTAACTTATGAAATGAAAATGAATATTATAATAATATAATATTATGAAATGATTTAAAAGTGAAAAAGATATTTAATATGGAAAACATTGGTTTAAATGTTTGAAAATGGTTTATAAAAGTTTTATAAACATTAAAATTTAATTTGGATAAGTTTTGACAAATAATGAATTTGGAGTCAAAAATAGGTGCGTCGCGTAACAGTAGTTCGCAATTTCGCACCGTAAAAGTTAAATCCTTCTATAGGATGGAATCAGAGTCGGATTTCTTTGCAATAAGAATTTTCTGAACTTTTATGACTATAGTTTTCAAACAAAAGAAAAGGATCGAGATTTTATTTAATATATTTTAAAACATGAGCAAATCAATTTTCGATAAAATCGCACTTTGGAAGTTCGGTGGCCAAAAGCAGCAAATGTTCTAAATACATATTTTTAAAATGTTAGAAATATGGAATAAATTCTATAAATCTTTTAAAATGATTTAAAAGAGATTTGAGTTATAAAAATGGATTTCTATATGATCGAAAAGTTGTTTTAATCAAACATGCTTTGAAAACGCTATTAGCAGCACTATTCGTAGCACTTTGATAACTTTTGAAATATGAACTTAAACTTAAGTATTCTTTCCCAAAAATTTTATAAATGTTTTCAAATAAATAATTAAGTGTTTTAAAGATGATTTGAGGATTTTATAATTTATTTCAGATAGTTTAAATAAATGATTTAAATAAAAGTTGTCAAAATCAAGTGATTTAATCTTGGCTCTAAAAGCCGACGAGTAGACTGGATTTTTCTATTCGTGAGATATTGGTGAGGTTCTTAGCCTAAGGATATGTTCAGGAGCAACCAGTGCCCTGGCTCACCTGGCCCTTCCTGGGCGAGGGATAGATAAGGTCGAAATATCGAAAACGAGTTAAGTATAAAAGATTAAATTTTCCAAATTTAAACAACTTAGATTGCATGGAGATAATCTTCTTACACTTGATGTTAAATTCCAAGGAGGGAACCCGTACTATCCGTATGAATTTAAAAGGTGATTTCACCGTTATTCAACGGATAGTAAAGGTTGAATACGGAAATTGATATTGAGTAAAATTAGTATAATTTCCATGATTCTTTTTACTCAATAATGTTTTCCAATATGAGATTTAAATAAATGATTTGGAATCATTTTAATTCCTATACTTAGAATTAATTTTTTTGGGTTTGCAGTAAACTATGTCTTAAATAACATTGTTTTGACCCGTTTTAAAAGTTATGATTTGGAAATCTTTGTAAAGATTTAAAAAAATGATTTGGAAATATTTTCCTAAGTAAAGGATGAAATAATTTGGAATCATTCCACGATTCAAAAAGGTTTAATTAATTGAAAGGATTTCGACAAATAAGGCTTTATGATTCCATATACTATTAAGAAGATAAATGGAATAATTTAAAATAATATGTCCCTCTGAGATATTTATAAATGAATAAAAAGATGAACTAGATTGAACGATGATTGATAATCACATATGAACTTAACATCTTTTTAATCGATGATTATCTCGGAGGAACCGGAGTCGGATTTAGGTTACTCGTATTTGAAAACTACTTCGAACCAATGTATAGGTTCGGAAGTGAAGAGATGTTAAAGATGATGATTATTGAAGACATGAGATCTTTGGAATGTATGGATTGCTGTCATGAGTTCCAAGGATTTACCCCATATTATATTTATATGGCAGTGGTGTCTACATTCTGAAATCTTCGTTGTATTAAAGATCGAAGATCTTCATAGCAAAAGGACTGCTTGTTGACATTCTCTGGATCACTCCCAATACAGTGATATTTGTTAAAATAGTGATCTTGTCGTGTTTTGGAATCTTCATAACGCAAGGACTACTCGCTACCGATCCTAGGATGTGGTAGGAGGAGTGCCTTTGGTTTTGTTCAGTCCCAGAATGAACTTGTATGGACTAATGTCTAACAGTGCAAAACTGATCAGATTAATTGATCTCTATCAATGTATTATCTGCTTGGTAGCAGCGAAGACAACTTCTCTTAGCTTAACACCCTTTCCTGAGATGTACAGGCTCAAGAGATATGTTTGTAGAAATCAGTTGTGTGATTATATAATGGTAATGTGGCATTCAAAGTGGAACCTATTATGAGAAAGGCAAAGTGTGTCTTTGAGAAAAGCAAAGCATGGCTTTGCGGATAGTATGAGAATAGCCTCTCAAGCCTCACATCCCAGTAATGATACAGATAATTATGTGGTCTGCAAGCCATGTATTTCAAGCTCTCGGTTTATGTGTATATGGTGGCGTCCATTTGGACCAATTGGGAGAAGGCGTTCCTCAAGACATTTATTGCCCCATTTATTTTAATATAGTAGCTAGCTTGTGAAAAGTGATAAGGCTACCGAATATTGGTAGTGTAGCAAGTGCAGTTCCAAGTAGCTAGCTTGAGAAAAGTGATAAGGCTACCGGGAATTATAGTTGTTATGCATGGATCGAAGGAAAAAAGCCACTAGTTCCCTATCATGTTGGAAATCCAATTCCAGTACGAGCTTTATCGTTTTGGTTGTATTCCCAAAATAGTTGTAATGCTTTGCAAACATTTTAGCAACTCCTTTTGGTATTATACATTCTGTTCGGTATATTCCGTTGATCTAGTCTGGATATATTTATATAGTCTAGGTATTGATACTTTCTTTGTATATATATTTATTTGAAAGTGTTTTCAAACTGATGTCATTAATAATAATATCAAAGTGATTTTCCTTATAAAGTATTTTGGTTATTGTAGGGTAAAAATTCGTCCGTATTTATGAGCGACGTGGTCTTACGAGATACTATTCTTTTCAAAGGTTTTGTTTAGTACCCATCAATGACTCCGTCATATGTTTATGGTTTGAGTATCTCACGCTGGTTTATCAACCTGATCAGGGTATTTTAATACTCGAGTCAGATTTAAGTAGTTTTAGGTTTAGTTGAATACGCTTGGAGTTTCCAAGGGGAGCTGGAGATCGTCATCTACGTATGGACGTATTCTATTATCCACTACATCTATTGCATTTGTTTTTTATTTTCAGCATTTATAAGGGCAGAGAATTAATACTGTCTAGGCTAAATCTAAGTTAGACTCTGATATTGTATTCAAAATTTCCACTATAAAGATTATTGTTGAAATATATATGTTATTCCATTCATGTGAGATTATGTTCTATCTTTATTTTCTATTTCCCTAACAATCGCGGTTTCTAACGCTTGGATTTGCGGCACATGAATACCGAGTATGTATTAGTGTCAATTTCGAGGGTCAAAAATACGGTCGTTAAATTTGGTATCAGAGCACAAGGTTAGGCGAAAACCTTGGCTTTGGTGGGACAACTCATTAAGAGATAAGGTAATGGAATGCCTTATTATGAGTTTTGAGTATATTATATATATGAATGTGTATTTGTTAGTGATAATAAAAATGTTTTATATTGTGTTAATTTATCTGTTGAGTGGCTTATGAATTCTGGTCGATACGTGGGACACCATGACATCAATGGGGGTTTCTAAACACTTAAAAAAGGTAAGTCGACACAGTGTTGTTTTGAGAATTGGTAAATGAAATAATTTTACTTAGATTATATTATATATATATATAAGAATAATTTTTCGGAAATTTTATAGTTATATATAGTGTGTTTGGTTGTTAGTGAATGATAATATTTGCCTACTGTCATTTGTTTTTTATGTTCTAATAAAAGTTGTTATTATTATAATGTAAACAATGATTAACAATTAAGAAATGGTTTTATAAGATGTGTTTAAATTAAGAAGCTTATTTAAAAATATATTTTACAAAAGTATCTTTTACAAAATAAAGTGTAAAAGATATATGTTTAACAAAAAGGAATTTTAAGAACTCATATCCTAATCTTTGGAAAAATTCAAAGGGAAAGCTAAAATTTTAATAAAAGAAGTTATTGAAAAATAATAATAAGAGGTAAACCATCTTTTAATTCGAAATAGTTTCTTTTGGAAAGAGGATAAAAGTATTTGGTGAATAAATAAATGGATTTTGGGTTTAAATATGTATGTCGTACATAGATCATTTCGTTGCACGATTCTGTCTAAGATTCGAGTACGACATTCAGAGATGTTTTCACTGGTCTGGAAAATGATTTATCACTCGATTCGTGATGACGGACATCGATGATGGTTGTTTTTGGATATTTATGTTTTCTATCATAGTTGAGAGCTATGCAAGAAAACCTAAAAGTTCTAATTAGAAAGCCTGATCAGAGCCCGCACTAGAGATCGGGGGATCAATACTAGTTTGGAAGTAAAGTTTTGGATTCAAATAGTAGATCAAAATCAGATGATCTGTATACATCATACAAATGTAAGTTTAAAATAAATATTTTGGGCAAATACCTTTGGGTTTTGTTTTGATGTAATTTCGAGGACGAAATTCTTGTAAGAGGGGAAGTCTATAACGACCCACAAATTTATCAATTTGAGAAACTATATTTGTTTTTAAAATATTCAAATATAAAAAAAAATTAACATAGATTATGATGTTTTAAACAATAAATAATAATGGTAATAAGTATTTACAAAAAGATATACTTTGGAAAATTAACGATAAAATGACCAAAAACCATTTTATCGATAAACAGCTCTATAATCATAAAATGTCGTGCATGAAGCTAGATACATACACTTATTTTTATAATTGAACAAGAATATGAAATAAAATTATTTATTTTATTTTTGGAAATTTAATGTAATTATGACGTCATCAGTGATGCCATTATATTTAATAATTGATTTATGAATTAAAATCGAGATTTAATGATTTAATAATTATTATAATTATTCAAATAATTCTTTTTAAATGATAACAATTCATTTTAAATAATTTTAAGATGATAATAAATAATTTATAATAGTTTTATAAAGATATATAATCGGTTTGAAAATATAAGGGAAATTGATATCGCTTTATCGGTATAATAGCAATTTTTGTAAATAATCATTTAATATTGATTTATATTGTTTTATAATTCAAATGAGATCATTTTAATTAATTAATAATGATTATAAATTTATTTTCATATTTTGTTTACATATATATGTAATTTAAATTATAAGTGAAAATGTGACCGGTAATCGGTTTCTCGATTTTCCAAGGTTTAACGAACGAAAGCTATTCGAAGTTGTTGCGATGTTATAAATGACACTGACACATATTCACATGCATGTATACATATCACATACTCACATATACATATACATAACATGTATACAGATATATATATATATATACACACACACATATATGTTAAAAATATCTAATATATTTTATGAAACTTCACCATTAAGCTTGCATAAGTCAACAATCAGGACATGATGTGATATGAAAAGATGCTGTCACATAGGGTGGTTTCTACATGTAAAGAGGTACACATGGGTGACATAAGGGTGGGTGATGCCTATGTAAATGATGTGTGGAGATATTTTACACTTTACTTAAGAGTTATGGCTTGAAAAAGGTTATAAATACTCATCCCATTCTCTCACAAATTCACTCATTTGTATCCTTCCTTTTCACCTTCTTATGGAGCTTCTTCAATGGCTTTCCTCTAAATGAAATAATAAAGAAAAAATATCGAAAAAGAAATAATTAGATGTAAGTAAATACACACACACCATTCATTACACTCCTTCTCCTTCTTCTTAAACTTCTTCTTCTCCTCCTCTTATTTAAAAGCCTTAGACCATGAGCAAGGAGGTGGGGGAGGAATGATTAGGGGAGCATTGGAGGTGATGGAGGCAAGGGCTGTGAGCATGGAGCATTTTAGGGTGGTGGTCGAGCACTTAGATGGGAGGTGGAGTTGTTTAGTGAAGTATAGGATAGTTTAGGGAAGTGTTGTTTGGATATGAATGTTGGTAAGAAGAGTATCGGTTTGGATTATGGTGAGTACTCGATCTACTTACATTTATAAAATAATTATATGAGTGTTTAAATTATAAATTTAAATGCTTCGATAATTACTTGATTGATTATATGGATGTTAAGATGGTTGATAACTTGGTTGATGAATGATGAAAAGAAAATCATAATTGAGATGGTTAAGTAATTAACCACAGTTATTTCATGAAAAATAAATCCATATGGATGTGTATATGAAGTTATTTAGCCTCTTAATGATTTTAAGAATAGGAAGGTTGAAAATGAATATTATAATAATGTAATATTATGAAATAATTTAAAAGTGAAAAAGATATTTAATATGTAAAATATTGGTTTAAATGTTTGAAAATGGTATATAAATGTTTTATAAACATTAAAATTCAATTTGGAGAAATTTTGACAAATAATGAATTTGGAGTCAAAAATAGGCGCGTCGCGTAACGACAGTTTTCGATTTCGCGCCGCAAAAGTTAAATCCTTCTATAGGATGGAATCGGAGTCGGATTTCTTCGCAATAAGAATTTTCTGAACTCTAACGACTATAGTTTTCAAACAAAAGAAAAAGATCGAGATTTCATTTAATAGATTTTAAAATATGAGCAAATCAAGTTTTCGATAAAATCGCACTTTGGCAGTTCGGTGGTCAAAGTAGCAAATGTTCTAAATATATATTTTTAAAATGTTTAAAAATATGGAATAAATTCTATAAATCCTTTAAAATATTTTAAAAGATATTTGAGTTATAAAAATGGATTTCTAAATGATCGAAAAGTTGTTTTAATCAAACAAGCTTTGAAAACACTATTTGCACCACTATTCGCAGCACTTTTTGCAGCACTTTGATAACTTTTGAAATATGAACTTATACTTAAGTATTCTTTCCCAAATATTTTATAAATGTTTTAAAATTAATAATTAAGTGTTTTAAAGATGATTTGAGGAATTTATAATTTATTTGAAAGAGTTTAAATAAATGATTTAAATAAAAGTTGTAAAATCAAGTAATTTTGTAAAGACCCAAAAGTTGGCCTTCGAAAATCGGCACTCGTACTTCACTTGTACTCAAAATGCCGTAGATTCAAATGCCAAATCTGGTTCTCCGGAGCTTATAACACAGTTAAGTAAATAACACAGCGGAAGAAAAAAATAATACATTGATATACAATATCTGATACAACAGAGTGATACAATGAATATCAATATACATCAGAGATATGATACAACAAATAGCAGCGGAAAAGAAAAAATAGATAACTAATATCAGCAGCAGAACAAATAACTCTAAGATAGTCTTCAAGAGAGAACTCCAGCAGTAGCTCGAACTCCCAATAACGATACACCAAGAATAAGCAAGTGCAGTCCGATCCAAAGACTGAACTAGCTCCAGAAAATCTACTGAACCTGACTATCTGAAAAACCCAACTCTAGACTGCTCGTGTAGAAAATTATGAGCACCCAGAGTTTAGGAAAGAAACAATAAACTCCGGATCAGTCATGGGACTGGTGTGAGCAACAAAAACAGTTTATCTTTAAACAACACAAAAGAATTTAAACATTGAAAACCGCAATGCTTTTGGAAAATGAAACTACCATAAGACCTCCCACCACACACACAATGCAAACGCAGAATTGGAGGAGATTTCTTCTTATGATAGTCAAAGATGCTTACTACGCAAAAATCAAATCACTTTGGATATTATTATTAGTGCATAGTGTAGAAAACATTTCGAAAGTAGAATATAAATCTTAGCCAGCATAGACATTCCGAACTATGCCTACTATAGCTACCATCCAAACAGTGGTGACCACCATAAGTGAATGGCAGGTTCTACAACTAATACCGTACAAGTTCGTATTGGAGTTTGGATTTCCAACAAATGGTCAGGCCAAGGAACTTCCCATTGCCACATGGAAACGCCTCTGGAATGACGTCCCGAGAACCTAACCGGATCTCTGCCAACACAAGGTCGGGTTACCTCTGCAAAAATAGGTAACTACTGACACGCGTATGCCATCCCCCGATCGTAACCGATCTTCCCGAGGATCCTCGATTTCCAACAACCACATCAGAATAATAATGCAGTAACCACATAGGTTAAGTATCTGGGCTCCATACCATGATACCACCTCTATCCAGAAGGAATGACATACACTAAGGGGCGCTACTCCCTAGAACCTTGCCGCATCTTTCCTGTTTTGACCATTCCGGGGTGTGAGGCTCGACGAAGTCTCGTCCACAAAGCTACGCTTTGTTCACAAAGCCATGCTTTGGGTCAACAAATGATCAACCTATGATCACAAAGATATAAGATCAAACAAATGATCATATCGCAAATGATCAAACACTGATCATCACACAGCAACACTCAGCATGCCACATTACCAAATTGGGATATATCGCTGATAAATTTCAACTACATAACCTCTGAGCTCGTACGTCTCAGAGAAGGGTGTTAAGCTAAGAGAATAAATTCTCCGCCACCAACAGAGATGTATTTGAAAGAAATCGGCTTTATATCTCAAAGTGTAATGTCAGACATGTATCCATACAAGTCTGTTCCGGGTTCGAACAGAACCGAAGGCACTTCTTACGAAGCCCTTGCAATTCCGGGTATTCACAATCCCGTCCGGACTTCCCATCACAAAGGGTGATAAAATCTCTATACCGGGGACCAGTCGGTGCAGAGACATTCGACGAGTTGTCCTTTCGTTTTCGTAAATATCCGGTCTTCAACACCGGTCTTCAAATGCTATCCATATACGACGTATCATTATTCGGAATGGGTTATATGACACAAATGTCTTTTCCCGGCTAACCCGAATAACGAGCGCAAACTTCAAAACGAATGGATAATGGGATTTCAATTAAGTCACAACTTAATAATTCAACTTCTTCTTTTAAATGGTTTAAATCGATTACCAATTCAAATCCTTTAAACAAAAAGATTAAATTCACAAAGTTCACTTAATTTTCACAAAGATTCATTCACAGTTTTTTTCTAAACAATTTCTGTTTCAATTGGATTAACTCGTTAAATCTTTAAAATAAAGATTCAACTTATAGCTTTCAAAACAATTTCATTTCGAATGTTTTAAACGAATCATCATTCTAAATCTGTTAAAAATAAACAGATTCAATTCATAGTTTTCAAAAAGAATTCATTCATAACTTGGAAAACCATCTTTCAATTTATACTTGAAATTCCTTTAAATTGGAATTTCATTTCTTATATATATACGAAAGCTTTTATCATTTGAAAACAAACAGTTTTCGTTTAAGAAAAATCCAATTTTATTTGCACGGGTTAAAGTCCTTGAATTATATTCATATTTCAAAATCAATACTTTTAAAATGGTTTACCCTATATATAACTGGTATATCATCTTTAATCCCTAGTTTCAAAATTACAAGATTTAATTTTAATATTGAATTCAAATTTAAATCAAATTATTTAAATTTCCAAAACTCGATTAAGTTATTTAAAATAACTTTATCTTTGAAATTCTATTTCGAAAGCTTTTCATTTTAAAACCCGAATTTCTAATTTCAAAATCAATTGAAATTAAAATTTCAATTTCAAAAACATCAAATTTAAATTATCTGTGACTTAACCGATTTCCACGTGAAATCCATATTTGTGTGTGTAAAGTGTAGTCCAGGGGTTTCACACACAATAGTGCAACATCAATCATCACAGATATATCGATAAGCGGTATAATCGATAACGCTTATCTTCATTCACAGATTCATAGATAAAATAAATTTATCAGTCACAAAGATTCACTATTACAATTCGATGTGGGTTTCGGATAACCAACTGGAATCCGACTCCCTGTCGCATCGAAATTCAAATGTCGTTTTACGGGCAAAGGGTTTCATATTCACATAGTAATATATCACAGAAACAGAAAATCTCATATCACAACATAAATCAGGATGTATCACAAAGCATCATATATCAGGAAATATCAAACAATTCAATCATTTAGTCAAATCCAATCATCCATAAGTAAGGTCAATTTAATTATCTGATTGATTTGAATCACATTTATTCCTATGAATAAATTACTAATCCTGGTTAATTAATATTAATCAATTACAAATTGTTTTGATTAATTATTCTTTAATCATTTATTAATTAATCATTTTTAAATTAATCATTTATTAATCAGTCTTAATTAATCAATCAATCTTTAATCATTAAATAATTTTCCTTTTAATTTATTAATTGATTGACCCTTAATTTATTACCATTTAATTAATTATTCTCAATTATAAATTAATTAACTTTAAATTTATAATTAATTGATCTTTAGTTAATTTTTAAACCAATATAAATTAACTTAACCTTTAATTTAACAAATTAAAACATTAAATCAACTTCTTAATTAATTACAAATTAATTAACCCTTCTTAATTACCCCTTTTTAAACAATTAATTATTGATTATTCATCTTAACATTTAAAAATCTTCCTTAATATCTTTGAACTTCATAAATTTCCAAGCAATAATTTCAATACCATTTATTTCACCTTCCATTTACAAACTATCTCCATTTTATAAAGAATGATTTATAAAATAGTTTAAACTTAAGTTCAAAATTTTCAAACTGGAATATGCAGGTTTTTTTTTTTCGTGGCCAACCCAAGGCTACCCTGAGTCGTCCCCGCGTAAAGTTGCTACCTGCCTCGAGTTTTTCCCCAGAGCTACCCACGTAGTGAAATTGTTCGAAAATTTGTTAAGTTTAAAAATCCTACCCGATACATTACCAAACAACACGAGCATGACTTCGAGTCTCCTCCTCACTGGCCCGAGCAGTGCTTCGAGTTCCCCTTCTTCTTCCCCAAATTTGTCCCTCTGACACAACCCAACTGTGTGCACATGCACAACTTCGCCGGCCACCTCCAGTTAAACTGCTGGTCGTCAACACATCGTCGATGATGCCCTCGATCCTCTCAAACACTCAAAAGTTCGAACAAGTCACGATCTCGCATTTTCGTCCACAAACCCAAAGCTGGAACGAACAGTGCCTCAAAAACACGCCTCGCTCCGACGCCAGAGATCATTGTAAGTAACACACCTCCGTCCCTAGCTTCCCCAGTTGACCACGCACCTCCTCCAAATGACCTCGTCCAGTACGATGCAGCCTAGACCACGAAATCGGTCAAAATTCGATCACCGCAGAAACCTAAGCTAAAACCCTACATTGGGTTCGATCAATAAATTCACGCACTCGGAAGAAATCTCAATAAGTTTCTCGTGATAGCTGAAACTCGAACAAGCTTCAACCCAAATCTCAAGGTTTATAATCGGATCGTTTACCAGAAATCGCCAATTTGTGCTTTCCATTCAATTCAAGAAATTTATCTCGAACCAAGATTAAAAATCTTAATTCACCCATTGAAATTCATGATTTTACAATTCGAATTGGTTTCTAAATTCAAACCAGGATATTTCGAGCATGGATATTTCTTATGGCTTTGATTAAATTTACTGTAATATCATTCTTGAAAAATTTACTGAATATTCCCACTTACAAATATTTTTGAAAATAGTATTACGGTCCTGCCTTCATTTTCTATTTGGAGATCAAAGTCTGGAATTGATTGAATGAAGAGCAGTTCAAATTTTTTCTTAGTGAAACCAAAGTCTGAGCTTTAACAGAACCATCACATGTATGTGCATACATACATTTAGTCATGCAAACACATAAACAGTAAACCATTTGCCCAGCATCACCAAGCATTCATCATAACATCAATTTATAGATCTAAAGTTCTGATTTAAAGAGTTGCTCACCTGGACAAGAAGAAACAGAGAACTAGAAGAACAGAGAAACAAAGCTCAGGTTTTTGAATCTAGAATTTGTTGAGTTGTTTATCTGATTTTATGTTGTTTATATAGCTTTTGATTTTGCCTGCAACTTGATTTTGAATTCTAAAGTTGCTTAATGTTTCTCTGATCTGTTGAGTTGCTTTATTTTTGTTTGAAACAGGCTTTGAATTCCTTTGTTTTCCAAATGAAACTTGTATACTTCTAATTCTTTTAATATCTGCCTAAAGCTTGTTTCAGGTTAAAGTTTGATGTATATATGAAGCTACAGGCTGGTATAGTTAGTACAAGGTGATATTATCTTAGTATATAAGAAGCATACAGCCTACATACTTGTATTTAATGCTTTGTACAACAAGCACGGCTGAAGTGATTTGGAGTTATGGGCTGCAGCTTTGTCTTGTTTTATATTTCATTTTAAACTTACATACTTTGTTTATTTGTACTTCTTTTGCTTTTGTCTATTTCCTCTTGACTTCGGCTGTAAATGTTTTGAGATAACATGATGGCTATCTTTACAAGCTATTCACCTATACTTTGTTTTATTTATTTCCTTTTCCTTTCTTGCCTGCATATTTGGCTCGGCTGAGAAGATGATTTTGTTTGTTATTTTACTTTGTGTTGTATTTAAGTGTTGTTTTTGAATTTTAACTATACTTATTTATTTTATATACTTTTGTTCTATTATTTTAAATGAGATTCTATAATTATTTTACTTTATATTTATTAGCTTAAGTATTTTGTATTTGCTTTTATTATTTTATATAACTATAAATTTGTTTAAAATATTTGTTCGAAACAAACATTTATTCGTTTCGGGGAAACTCGAATTCATTTATCGATTAATTTTACACTTTTTTATTCAAAAATTCTTTTAATTATCCATTTAAATTAAATTAAATTTCGGGGTCGTTACAAACTTCCCCCCTTAAAAGAATTTCGTCCTCGAAATTCGCAGGCACGAAAACAAAAAGATAGACAAATTCGATCTCCTATAATTCCTCAAACTAAAGATATGAATTCCAAACTCAAGTCGGAATATCTCAGAGTATACATACCAATTTGTCCCTCTTCGGACTTTGGTATTCAAAAGAAATTACAATAAAATTTCAAATTCGGATTTTAAACGAAATCGTTTTATCGATACAATTTAATTTTAGCTTCATATTCTATTAATCAATTTAACTCAACTTAAAATTTCCAATTTCAAATTCATTAAGGTTTAAATCGGAAAGCTGATACGAAAAAATCAAAAGAATTTGGAAACGAATCAAAGAAGATTGATAAGAAGGTTATTTCCACTGTTGCAGGGTATTGACCTTTTATAGTCGTATTCCCTTGTCCCCTATCTCGTCCTCTTCTTGCACTCATACTCACTATCAGTGGATAGTAAGAGAATTTACTGAGACGTTCAGACGGATATCTTAAGGATACACTCATTCTAGAGTTTACTTCACTCTATCTCTAATGAGCTACTTAACGTGTTATACTCCTGAGCTAAAGTTCAACCTTAGCTCTGATACCACTTGTAAAGACCCAAAAGTTGGCCTTCGAAAATCGGCACCCGTACTTCACTTGTACTCAAAATGCCGTAGATTCAAATGCCAAATCTGGTTCTCCGGAGCTTATAACACAGTTAAGTAAATAACACAGCGGAAGAAAAAAATAATACATTGATATACAATATCTGATACAACAGAGTGATACAATGAATATCAATATACATCAGAGATATGATACAACAAATAGCAACGGAAAAGAAAAAATAGATAACTAATATCAGCAGCGGAACAAATAACTCTAAGATAGTCTTCAAGAGAGAACTCCAGCAGTAGCTCGAACTCCCAATAACGATACACCAAGAATAAGCAAGTGCAGTCCGATCCAAAGACTGAACTAGCTCCAGAAAATCTACTGAACCTGACTATCTGAAAAACTCAACTCTAGACTGCTCGTGTAGAAAATTATGAGCACCCAGAGTTTAGGAAAGAAACAATAAACTCCGGATCAGTCATGGGACTGGTGTGAGCAACAAAAACAGTTTATCTTTAAACAACACAAAAGAATTTAAACATTGAAAACCGCAATGCTTTTGGAAAATGAAACTACCATAAGACCTCCCACCACACACACAATGCAAACGCAGAATTGGAGGAGATTTCTTCTTATGATAGTCAAAGATGCTTACTACGCAAAAATCAAATCACTTTGGATATTATTATTAGTGCATAGTGTAGAAAACATTTCGAAAGTAGAATATAAATCTTAGCCAGCATAGACATTCCGAACTATGCCTACTATAGCTACCATCCAAACAGTGGTGACCACCATAAGTGAATGGCAGGTTCTACAACTAATACCGTACAAGTTCGTATTGGAGTTTGGATTTCCAACAAATGGTCAGGCCAAGGAACTTCCCATTGCCACATGGAAACGCCTCTGGAATGACGTCCCGAGAACCTAACCGGATCTCTGCCAACACAAGGCCGGGTTACCTCTGCAAAAATAGGTAACTACTGACACGCGTATGCCATCCCCCGATCGTAACCGATCTTCCCGAGGATCCTCGATTTCCAACAACCACATCAGAATAATAATGCAGTAACCACATAGGTTAAGTATCTGGGCTCCATACCATGATACCACCTCTATCCAGAAGGAATGACATACACTAAGGGGCGCTACTCCCTAGAACCTTGCCGCATCTTTCCTGTTTTGACCATTCCGGGGTGTGAGGCTCGACAAAGTCTCGTCCACAAAGCTACGCTTTGTTCACAAAGCCATGCTTTGGGTCAACAAATGATCAACCTATGATCACAAAGATATAAGATCAAACAAATGATCATATCGCAAATGATCAAACACTGATCATCACACAGCAACACTCAGCATGCCACATTACCAAATTGGGATATATCGCTGATAAATTTCAACTACATAACCTCTGAGCTCGTACGTCTCAGAGAAGGGTGTTAAGCTAAGAGAATAAATTCTCCGCCACCAACAGAGATGTATTTGAAAGAAATCGGCTTTATATCTCAAAGTGTAATGTCAGACATGTATCCATACAAGTCTGTTCCGGGTTCGAACAGAACCGAAGGCACTTCTTACGAAGCCCTTGCAATTCCGGGTATTCACAATCCCGTCCGGACTTCCCATCACAAAGGGTGATAAAATCTCTATACCGGGGACCAGTCGGTGCAGAGACATTCGACGAGTTGTCCTTTCGTTTTCGTAAATATCCGGTCTTCAACACCGGTCTTCAAATGCTATCCATATACGACGTATCATTATTCGGAATGGGTTATATGACACAAATGTCTTTTCCCGGCTAACTCGAATAACGAGCGCAAACTTCAAAACGAATGGATAATGGGATTTCAATTAAGTCACAACTTAATAATTCAACTTCTTCTTTTAAATGGTTTAAATCGATTACCATTTCAAATCTTTTAAACAAAAAGATTAAATTCACAAAGTTCACTTAATTTTCACAAAGATTCATTCACAGTTTTTTTCTAAACAATTTCTGTTTCAATTGGATTAACTCGTTAAATCTTTAAAATAAAAATTCAACTTATAGCTTTCAAAACAATTTCATTTCGAATGTTTTAAACGAATCATCATTCTAAATCTGTTAAAAATAAACAGATTCAATTCATAGTTTTCAAAAAGAATTCATTCATAACTTGGAAAACCATCTTTCAATTTATACTTGAAATTCCTTTAAATTGGAATTTCATTTCTTATATATATACGAAAGCTTTTATCATTTGAAAACAAACAGTTTTCGTTTAAGAAAAATCCAATTTTATTTGCACGGGTTAAAGTCCTTGAATTATATTCATATTTCAAAATCAATACTTTTAAAATGGTTTACCCTATATATAACTGGTATATCATCTTTAATCCCTAGTTTCAAAATTACAAGATTTAATTTTAATATTGAATTCAAATTTAAATCAAATTATTTAAATTTCCAAAACTCGATTAAGTTATTTAAAATAACTTTATCTTTGAAATTCTATTTCGAAAGCTTTTCATTTTAAAACCCGAATTTCTAATTTCAAAATCAATTGAAATTAAAATTTCAATTTCAAAAACATCAAATTTAAATTATCTGTGACTTAACCGATTTCCACGTGAAATCCATATTTGTGTGTGTAAAGTGTAGTCCAGGGGTTTCACACACAATAGTGCAACATCAATCATCACAGATATATCGATAAGCGGTATAATCGATAACGCTTATCTTCATTCACAGATTCATAGATAAAATAAATTTATCAGTCACAAAGATTCACTATTACAATTCGATGTGGGTTTCGGGTAACCAACTGGAATCCGACTCCCTGTCGCATCGAAATTCAAATGTCGTTTTACGGGCAAAGGGTTTCATATTCACATAGTAATATATCACAGAAACAGAAAATCTCATATCACAACATAAATCAGGATGTATCACAAAGCATCATATATCAGGAAATATCAAACAATTCAATCATTTAGTCAAATCCAATCATCCATAAGTAAGGTCAATTTAATTATCTGATTGATTTGAATCACATTTATTCCTATGAATAAATTACTAATCCTGGTTAATTAATATTAATCAATTACAAATTGTTTTGATTAATTATTCTTTAATCATTTATTAATTAATCATTTTTAAATTAATCATTTATTAATCAGTCTTAATTAATCAATCAATCTTTAATCATTAAATAATTTTCCTTTTAATTTATTAATTGATTGACCCTTAATTTATTACCATTTAATTAATTATTCTCAATTATAAATTAATTAACTTTAAATTTATAATTAATTGATCTTTAGTTAATTTTTAAACCAATATAAATTAACTTAACCTTTAATTTAACAAATTAAAACATTAAATCAACTTCTTAATTACTTAATTAATTACAAATTAATTAACCCTTCTTAATTACCCCTTTTTAAACAATTAATTATTGATTATTCATCTTAACATTTAAAAATCTTCCTTAATATCTTTGAACTTCATAAATTTCCAAGCAATAATTTCAATACCATTTATTTCACCTTCCATTTACAAACTATCTCCATTTTATAAAGAATGATTTATAAAATAGTTTAAACTTAAGTTCAAAATTTTCAAACTGGAATATGCAGTTTTTTTTTTTTCGTGGCCAACCCGAGGCTACCCTGAGTCGTCCCCGCGTAAAGTTGCTACCTGCCTCGAGTTTTTCCCCAGAGCTACCCACGTAGTGAAATTTTTCGAAAATTTGTTAAGTTTAAAAATCCTACCCGATACATTACCAAACAACACGAGCATGACTTCGAGTCTCCTCCTCACTGGCCTGAGCAGTGCTTCGAGTTCCCCTTCTTCTTCCCCAAATTTGTCCCTCTGACACAACCCAACTGTGTGCACATGCACAACTTCGTCGGCCACCTCCAGTTAAACTGCTGGTCGTCAACACATCGTCGATGATGCCCTCGATCCTCTCAAACACTCAAAAGTTCGAACAAGTCACGATCTCGCATTTTCGTCCACAAACCCAAAGCTGGAACGAACAGTGCCTCAAAAACACGCCTCGCTCCGACGCCAGAGATCATTGTAGGTAATGCACCTCCGTCCCTAGCTTCCCCAATTGACCACGCACCTCCTCCAAATGACCTCGTCCAGTCCGATGCAGCCTAGACCACGAAATCGGTCAAAATTCGATCACCGCAGAAACCTAAGCTAAAACCCTACATTGGGTTCGATCAATAAATTCACGCACTCGGAAGAAATCTCAATAATTTTCTCGTGATAGCTGAAACTCGAACAAGCTTCAACCCAAATCTCAAGGTTTATAATCGGATCGTTTACCAGAAATCGCCAATTTGTGCTTTCCATTCAATTCGAGAAATTTATCTCGAACCAAGATTAAAAATCTTAATTCACCCATTGAAATTCATGATTTTACAATTCGAATTGGTTTCTAAATTCAAACCAGGATATTTCGAGCATGGATATTTCTTATGGCTTTGATTAAATTTACTATAATATCATTCTTGAAAAATTTACTGAGTATTCCCACTTACAAATATTTTTGAAAATAGTATTACGATCCTGCATTCATTTTCTATTTGGAGATCAAAGTCTGGAATTGATTGAATGAAGAGCAGTTCAAATTTTTTCTTAGTGAAACCAAAGTCTGAGCTTTAACAGAACCATCACATGTATGTGCATACATACATTTAGTCATGCAAACACATAAACAGTAAACCATTTGCCCAGCATCACCAAGCATTCATCACAACATCAATTTATAGATCTAAAGTTCTAATTTAAAGAGTTGCTCACCTGGACAAGAAGAAACAGAGAACTAGAAGAACAGAGAAACAAAGCTCAGGTTTTTGAATCTGGAATTTGTTGAGTTGTTTATCTGATTTTCTGTTGTTTATATAGCTTTTGATTTTGCCTGCAACTTGATTTTGAATTCTAAAGTTGCTTAATGTTTCTCTGATCTGTTGAGTTGCTTTATTTTTGTTTGAAACAGGCTTTGAATTCCTTTGTTTTCCAAATGAAACTTGTATACTTCTAATTCTTTTAATATCTGCCTAAAGCTTGTTTCAGGTTAAAGTTTGATGTATATATGAAGCTACAGGCTGGTATAGTTAGTACAAGGTGATATTATCTTAGTATATAAGAAGCATACAGCCTACATACTTGTATTTAATGCTTTGTACAACAAGCACGGCTGAAGTGATTTGGAGTTATGGGCTGCAGCTTTGTCTTGTTTTATATTTCATTTTAAACTTACATACTTTGTTTATTTGTACTTCTTTTGCTTTTGTCTATTTCCTCTTGACTTCGGCTGTAAATGTTTTGAGATAACATGATGGCTATCTTTACAAGCTATTCACCTATACTTTGTTTTATTTATTTCCTTTTCCTTTCTTGCCTGCATATTTGGCTCGGCTGAGAAGATGATTTTGTTTGTTATTTTACTTTGTGTTGTATTTAAGTGTTGTTTTTGAATTTTAACTATACTTATTTATTTTATATACTTTTGTTCTATTATTTTAAATGAGATTCTATAATTATTTTACTTCATATTTATTAGCTTAAGTATTTTGTATTTGCTTTTATTATTTTATATAACTATAAATTTGTTTAAAATATTTGTTCGAAACAAACATTTATTCGTTTCGGGGAAACTCGAATTCATTTATCGATTAATTTTACACTTTTTTATTCAAAAATTCTTTTAATTATCCATTTAAATTAAATTAAATTTCGGGGTCGTTACAGATTTAATCTTGGCTCTAAAAGCTGACGAGTGGACTAGATTTTCTATTCGTGAGATCTAGGTGAAGTGCTTGGACTAAGAATATGTTCAAGAGCAACCAGTGCCCTAGCTAACCTGGCCTCTCCTGGGCAAGGGATAGATATGGTCAAATATCGGAAACGAGTTAAATATAAAAGATTAAATTTTTTAAATTTAAACAACTTGAATTTCATGGAGATAATCTTCTTACACTTGGTATTAAATTCCAAGGAGGGAACCCGTACTATCCATATGAATTTAAAAGGTGATTTTACCGCTATTCGACGTAGTAAAGGTTGAATACGGAAATTGATATTGAGTAGAATTGGTATAATTTCCATAATTCTTTTTACTCGATAATGTTTTCCAATATGAGATTTAATAAATGATTTGGAATTATTTTAATTCCTATACTTAAAATTAATTGTTTTGGGTTTGCAGTAAACTATGTCTTAAATAACATCGTTTTTGACCCGTTTTAAAAGTTATGATTTGGAAAATCTTTGTAAATATTTAAACAAAATGATTTGGAAATATTTTCCTAAGTAAAAGATGAAATAATTTGGAATCATTCCACGATTCAAAAAGGTTTAATTAACTAAAGGATTCGATAAACGAGGCTTAATGATTCCATATACTATTAAGAAGATAAATGGAATAATTTAAAATAATATCTCTTTGAGATATTTATAAATGAATAAAAAGATGAATTAAATTGAACGATGATTGATAATCACATATGAACTTAACATCTTTTTAATCGATGATTGAATCGGATGAATCGGGGTCGGATTTGGGTAACTCCTATCCAAAAACTAAATCGAATCAATGTATATGTTCGGAAATGGAGAGATGTTAAATATGATGATTATTGAAGAACGGAGATCTTCGGACTACAAGGATTGCTATCGCAAGTCCCAAGGGTTTACCCCGTATCATATTTATATGGCAGTGGTGTCTAAATTTTGAAATCTTCATTGTATTAAAGACCGAAGATCTTCATAGTGAAAGGACTGCTTATTGACATTCTCTAGGTCGCTTCCAATATATAGATATTTATTATAGTAGTGGTCCTATCGTGTTTTGAAATCTTCAGAATGCAAGGACTACTCGCTACTGATTGTAGGATGTGGTAAGAGGAGTGCCTTCGGTTTCATTCAGTCCCAGAACGAACTTGTATGGACGAATGTCTGATAGTGCATTTCTGATCAGATTAATTGATCTCTATCAACGTATTATCTGTTTGGTGGCAGAGAAGGCAACTTCTCTTAGCTTAACACTGTTATTGAAACTTACGAGCTCAAGAGTTATACGTTTGTAGAAATCAATTGTGTAACTATGAAATCGAATGTGGCATTCAAAGTGGAACCTATTATGAGAAAGGCAAACCGTGTCTTTGTGAAAAGCAAAGCATGGCTTTGTGGATAGTACGAGCATAGCCTCTCAATCCTGACCTCCCGATAATGATACGGGTAATTATGTGGTCTGCAGGACATATATTTCAGGCTATCGGTTTATGTGTATATGGGGCATCCAGTATCTGGACCCATTGGGGGAAGGCGTTCCTTAAGGCATCTATTGCCCCAGTAGCTAGCTTGTGAAAAGTGATAAGGCTACCAAATATTGGTAGTGTAGCAAGTGCAGTTCCAAGTAGCTAGCTTGAGAAAAGTGATAAGGCTACCGAAAATTATGGTTGCTATGCGTGGATCGAAGGAAAAGGCCACCGGTTCCCTATCATGTTGGAAATCCAATTCCAATACGAGCTTTACAGTTTTGGTTGAATTCCCAAAGTAGTTGTTATGCTTTGAAAATATTTCATCTACCCTTTTTGGTATCATATATTCCGTCCGGTATATTCCGTTGACCTAGTCCGGATGTATTACCATAGTCTGGGTATTGATACTTTCTTTGTATATATATTTATTTAAAAGGGTTTTCAAACCGATGTCGTTAATAATAATATCAAAGTGATTTTCTATATAGAGTATTTTAATATCGTAAGGTAAAAACCCGTCCGTATTTATGATCGGTGTGGTCTTACGAGATGCTATTCAAAGGTTTTGTTTAGTACCCATCTATGACTTTGTCATATGTTTATGGTTCGAGTTTCTCACGCTGGTTTATCAAGCCTGATACGGGTATTTTTAATACTCGGGTCAGATCCGGGTAGTTTTAGGTTTAGTTGAAGACGCTTGGAGTTTCTAGTGGAGAGCTGGTGATCATCATCTACGTATGAATGTATTCTATTATCCGCTGCATCTATTTTATTTGTTTTTTATTTTTAGCATTTGTAAAGACAGACGATCTATAACTATCTAGGGAGAATCTAGGTTAAACTCAGATATTGTATTCAAAAAATTTCATTGTAAAGATTATTGTTGAAATAATATATGTTATTCCATTCACGTGAGATTCTTTTTTATCTTTATTTTCTTTTTCCCCAACAATAGGGGTTTTCGGCACTTGGATTTGCAGCACGTGAAAACCAAGGATGCATTAGTGTCGATTTTCGAGGGTCGAAAATACGGTTGTTACAACTTGTCTACATAATGACTCAATGGGTACTAAGGGGAGGGTAGTTATCCTCAAAGATGCAACAGTCTGGACTGTAACCATCTCAGATATGAGCTATCAACACATTACTGTTATTATGACTAACTCTGGAGGATTTGTATGTAATATTACATTTGTTCATGCCATCAATTCTTAATTTCCAATGCTTCATCTATTCACATGCCTTAGATTGTATTTGGGGACTTTAATAATGCTTTGACCTATAATGACCTATATTTTTAACCATTTAAAATATTAAATTAAATAAAATTTTCGGATAAAACTGTTAGGAATTAAAATTTAAGATTGCATTGGTATAAATTAAATTATAATATAAGTTATGAGCTTAATTTAAATTTCTATTAATGACATATGTTTGCAATAATGTAAGAATGATAACATATGTTAGTGTGTATTTTAATGACATTGGTTTGAATGAAATTAATAACTTTATGAGTGTAATTTCTAATTGATTGGAATAATAAATGTTAATAAAGAACAATAAAAATTTCTTTATTAAAGAAGAAATCATATGTTTATTTATTTGAAATGTTTAATAGCTGAAAGGTTGATTACAGGAATAAGAAATTGATAACTTTTGGTTTGTATACAATAATTCCATAAATACGTTAAAGTACTATAAAAAGGAATTTGATTATCCTATTTCGTTTTAAAATTTAACTTCGAAATCAATGGCAATTAATATGATTGGAATCTTTAAATTAATAGGAGAGAGGACACTAAATTATAAATTAATAGAAGTAATTAATCGTAGCTTATGTTTTGTGAAAATAAAAGGAAAGTTTGATTTAATGAAAAGAACATTTGTATCAAATAAAATAAATGTTTCATTTGTGAATATAGGTTTAATTTCACTAAAATGGCGAAATTGAATTTTGTTGTTACATTTTGGGTTGGAATATTTGATTTATTTAAATATTCAAACTTGATTCGAATTTAATTTATAATAAAATAAGTTGTTAAGAAAATAATTTGAAATATTTTCCCGAATTTTTTTTATTAGGAACAGTTACTATGTTTACATAGGGAAAATTTATTTCGTTCCAAATTGAATTCGAAGTTATGTTGTGTCAAATAGCAGCGTTATGGTGTTAAATTGGGTACGCAGCTATTTGGGCCGAATGGGTATATACAACTAAACCAATCTCCTTGTTAGTATAAATAACAGTTATAAACCCTAGCAGCAGCCTTCATCTCTTTTTTTTTCCTTATCCCGAATTCAACCCTAATTGTTGTTTAATGGCGATTAGCAAATTAAATTGAGTGATTAAAATTCAAACTGCTCAAACCTCATCATATAATATATCATTGCGAAGCTCTTGATGAATGGAGTTAACGTTTGCAATTCGTTTTTGCAATCGAGGCTCTATTTGACCAGAATTGGGCGAAACATTCTCGGCCGTTCGTTCTAGAGTTTTCAAATCAACGGCGAAACTTCTACTATGGGACGATCAGAGGGCACTTCATCGTAGAGGAGGATATGTGGAATCAATCCACATGCCCAATCACCTTAGATCGGCATGAAATCACCATAAATCGAGCTTAATAGGAGGCGGTGGCGGGGTCACCTGGCATGATCGAAAGCGATGGCAACTTGGGCGTAGGTGCGACTGGTCACGACGGTCTCGATGGTGGGGTCCGATTGATGGATGGCGGTGTGTGAATGCGACGGTGGTCGATCAAAGGACAGTGACTGATGGATTTCGGGTTCGTGTTGAAGCAATAGGGTGGGGAAGGTTTAGGTAATTACTATTTCGCCCCTTGTTTATTTTAATTAAATTTTAAATTTTAAATCTTCTAACGTGAATAACTTTTGCATACGAGCTCCGATTCATGGGCGGTTTCTTCTGCTGGACTCGTATTGAAATTCTGAAAAACAAAACTAGTTTGGTTGAATTTGGAGATGGCTAGAAAATGGGGCTTTTGTTTGGACTTTAATGTGCTTAAACCAAAGGTGAGTGATTAAACCCACTCACTAAATACTAAAAAATTTCTATTGCAGTTTAAATCAAAATCATGAAGTAATAAATTTTATTGATTGTTGTTTGGTAATTTAAATTGACCTTTAAATTGAATTTATGATTGATATCGAATTAAATTAACATTCAGATTAATATTGAAATTGAATAGCAGGTTAAATACTCCGACGTTTGATAACTAGTGACTGTTGTGATATATTGGTTGATTCAGATGTTGATTGCATATGTATGCCTATTATTGATATGATGGATAATGTTGTGTTTATATTGCCGATGATCATTTATTTTGATATATCCATGTATCACCCTGTATATTATTGACATCATATAAACTGTCATTTGAATTGTTTTGAAATTAAACTAAGAAATTGGTTGAAATGATATACACGAATGACATTTAAATATGAGTTGAAATGATATATATTCATCCATGTAATTAAAATTGAAATAACTTGTTGATTCATGAGTTTTGATTCATGACACAAGCTTCAGAGATCATACGACGAATTACAAAGAGAATACTATACGAAAGCGACAAAAAGAGAATAAACGTATATTGTGCACTACAAAGGAGACAAGACTACAATCCAGAATATTTTATTGTATTGAGTCTTAGAATATTGTTAAAATCATTCCTCAAGTAGTCACACACACACACACAAATTGATTTATATTGATTTATACATAAATAAGTGTGCACTCTGCAAATGACAACAGGTCGGCTGACCGACCAGGAACCTCGGTCGACCGACTCTATGTCAAGTGCACAGATATACATTGTTCTATGTATGGTTTTGAAACTCAGCTGACCGGCCAGTTTTCTCGGTCAACCGATCTGAACATAACGGCTAGTTTTTTGAAGAGTTGTGATCATTCATGAAGAGGAATGTCCTTCAATCCAAGAGATACGGACACAACTTTTGATTGAAACTCTTCATGAAAGATTGTAACTATTCTACAACTATATAAACATGTTCAATTCACTTCTACAATAACCGATTCTTGTTTATAATTCTGAAATCTATTCTCTATTTATTTCTGCAAATAAAAGCATTCATTCTTATTTAATATCACTAGAATCCTTGATTTAATTCATATACTTTGATTCTACGTGATTATCTTCCTTCTAAATTTTCACACACATATATACTCTTGAGGATTTGATTATAGGAAAGTTGTGCTATCAAAAGACAATCAGTGTTATTCAGAACACATTCGTCAACAAGCTATTTGTATTAAGTTGAAGTCCTCTTCGGCTGTTGAGGCGGAAAAATTCCTGTTCGGCTGCTCAGGTGTCGTATACCTATTCCTCCGGGTTAAGTGAGGGGTTTAGTTTAAATCCAGAGGGTATTCTGGGACTGGACGTAGAACGGGAAGTTCGAACCAGTATAAAAATTCCTGGTGTGCTTACTTTAATTTTTATTTTACTGCTATTATCAGTTTCTACATTTATATATCATATTACACGATCCTTAGCACTGCACGTACACTTACGTTTGGTATCAGAGCAAGGTTATCCTATAACCATCACAAAGTTATTTGATATTTATTTCTAAGTAATATGGCAACCACACAAACTAACGATGTTAGCACTAACACTAATTCTAGTTTCAGAGAAGGTCAATCGACTTCACGACCTCCACTTTTTAATGGTATAAATTATAATTATTGGTCAACTAGAATGAGAATCTATATGCAATCTAGTGGATTCGATATCTGGAATATTATACAAAGAGAGTACACGACTCCTACTGAAGAATACTCAACTTGGAGTAACACACAAAAACTAGATGCTACTTCAAATGCAAAGGCTATGAATATTTTATTTTGTGCATTAGATAGAAATGAATTCAATAGAGTTAGCATGTGCACTTCCGGTTATGAAATTTGGAGAACTCTTAAGGTGTCGTATGAAGGAACGAACAAAGTTAAATTAAGCAAAATCTCTATGTTGAAAAATCAATTTGAAAATTTCAAAATGAGGCCAAATGAATCTATAAATGACATGTACTCTAGATTCTAGGATATTTATCATGCTTTACTATCATTAGAACAAAAGTTTACTGATTTTGATGTTGTTACAAAAATCTTAAATTCTTTAACGAATGAGTGGGAACGAAAAGTCCTAGCTATTGAAGAAGCAACTGATTTATCAACATTAAAACCAGAAGAATTGATAGGTAATTTAATGTCCTACGAAGTAAATTTGCAGGCAAAAAGAAATGGAGCACAAGAAAAGAAAAATGTAGCATTTCAAGCAGAAAAAGATGATTCCGACTCAGATAATGAAGATATGGCAATGATCGCTAAAAATTTCAAAAAGTTTTTGAAATTCAACATAAACAAATTCAAGGGAAACAAAAATAATTCCAATAACAATTCCAATAGCAGCAAACCATCATCTTCAGCAATGGAATGTTATGAATGTCATAAGAAAGGACACATGAAGACAGATTGTCCAGAGCGTAAAAAGAATAATTTCAAGAAGGACAAAACCAAACGAAAAGCTTTTTCTGTCACTTGGGACAACACTGACTCATCATCCTCATCAGAGAGTGAAAGTGATAATGAACAAGCAAATGTGTGCTTCATGGCTTCGTCAGACGATGTAAGTGATCTTACTTTTGAAGATTTAATTGAAATTAATTCTGAATTAGTAAATTTAGCAAAGCAACTTAAAAAAAATAAGGAGTTGCAAAGAAAGTTAGATAGAACAGTCTTAGAAGTAGATATGTTGAAAGATGAGAAGAAAATATTAGAAGAAGAACTTGAAATTTCTCAACAATCAAATTCTAACTTATCTTCTCAAATTTCGTCAATATCTGAAGAACTAGAAATTCAGAAAAATAAAATGATGTTTTACTTTTCGAAAATAATAGTTTAAACTCTAAGATTAAGGATTTAGAGTTAGAGAAATCTAGTCTTAGAATAAAATTTGATGATATTTCTAAAAATGTATCTAATTTCAATAAAGGAAGAGAGAATCTTTCTATAATACTTGAATATTCTCAATCCTCTAATAATAAATCTGGACTAGGATTTAAGAAACAAAATAATTTTGCTAAAAGTAGGATTAATAATAATATTAAGAAGGATATTAAGAAAATAGTTTACCCAAACACTAAACCATCAAGATATGGATTCCAAAAACAAATAATATTTTGATAAGGAATAAACATATCAAAATGTTTATGGAAACTGTTCATAATAACAAAAATTATGTTTATAAAGGGAATTCTGAACCCGTATGGGTTTGGCTTCCTAAGATCTAACTCTTAGGACCCCAAAAAGATTGGGTACCAACTTTTTATAAACTTTTTGCAGGTACCACATAAGAAGAGAGAAAAATGGATTTTAGATAGCGGTTGCTCAAAACACATGACTGGAAACAAAGAAATGTTGTCAAACATTATATACTCAAATGGAGGAGCAGTCACCTTTGGAGATAACTCAAAAGGATATATCATCGGCAATGGCGATGTTAGTAGCAACGGTACCTCTAATTTACCTCTCATTACTGATGTTTTATTAGTTAAAAATTTAAAACACAATTTATTAAGCATTAGTCAGCTATGCGATAAAGGTTTTAACATAACTTTTTCAGAAAATAAATGTAATATTTTCGATAAAAACCATAACACTATTTTCGAAGGAAAACGAGATAAAAACATTTATATCTTAAATATGAATGTTAATAATGATTCAAATTTGTGTTTAGTAGCTAAAGAAAATGATTCTTGTCTTTGGCACAAAAGATTTTGTCACATCAATTATAATACTATCAACAAACTAGCTAAAAACAAATTAGTTAAAGGATTACCCAATATAAAATTCAAAACTAATATATTTTGTGATGCTTGTAAATTAGGAAAACTAACAAAATCTTCTTTTAAATCAAAAAAAGTAATATCTATAGAACAACCACTTGAACTTTTACACATGGATTTTTTTGGTCCAACTCAAGTGCAGTCTATTAATCATAATAGATATGTATTTGTTATTGTAGATGATTTTTCTAGATATACTTGGATTTTCTTTTTAAAAAATAAAAGTGATACTTTTGATAATTTTAAAGTTTTTGTTAAAAGAATCCAAAATATTAAAAGTTTGAAAATTAAAAATATAAGAAGTGATCATGGAGGAGAATTTGAAAATGAAGCTTTTGAACAATTTTGTAACAAGAAAGGTATTAACCATAATTTTTCGTTTCCTAGAACACCACAACAAAACGGAGTTGTAGAAAGGAAAAATAGAACGTTACAAGAATGTGCAAGAACTTTATTAAATGGAACCACTTTATCGAAACACTTTTGGGCAGAAGCTGTAGCTACTGCTTGTTATGTACTGAATCGTGTTTCTATTCGACCGTTAACTAAGAATACTCCATATGAACTTCTAAATGGAAGAAAACCAAATATTTCATATCTTAAAGTTTTTGGCTCTAAATGTTTTATTTTAAATACTAAAGATCAACTAGGCAAATTCGATCCAAAATCCGATGAAGGAGTATTCATTGGATATTCGGAACGAAGCAAGGCTTATCGAATTTATAATAAAAGAACTCAAATTATTGAAGAAAGTTTACATGTTTCATTTGACGAAAATTTTAAAAATACAAATCCAAATATTACTATCGATTCTGATGATGAAACTACTCAGAATGAAAATAGTAATACAAATGAAAATTTTGATATTCATGAAATTAATGAAAATACAAACATTACTCCTAATATAATAAAATCTCCACCTAGAAGTTTATGGGATCATCCTATACAAAACATAATTGGAGAAGTAAATACGAACGTTAAAACCAGACATCAATTAAATCAAGTTGGTCATGTAGCTTTTCTCTCTAACATAGAACCTAAGAATATAAAAGAAGCCTCAACTGATGACTACTGGATTCTTGCCATACAAGAAGAACGAAATCAATTCGAATGAAACGAAGTTTGGAAACTCGTTCCTAGACCTAGTGATCAATCAGTCATTGGTACTAAATGGGTTTTCAAAAATAAAGCAGATGAACTAGGAAATATAACCAGGAATAAAGCTAAATTAGTTGCACAAGGATATAATCAAGAAGAGGGAATTGATTACGAAGAAACGTTTGCTCCAGTTGCCCGACTTGAAGCAATATGAATCTTATTGGCTTTCGCGTGTTTTCATAATTTTAAACTTTATCAAATGGATGTTAAAAGTGCATTTTTAAATGGATACATAAAAGAAAATGTTTTTGTTGAACAACCACCTCTTTTTAATCATGAAAAATTTCCGGATCATGTTTATAAACTCAAAAAAGCGTTATACGGTTTAAAACAAGCACCACGTGTTTGGTATGATCGTCTTAAAAGCTATTTATTAGAATCTGGTTTTGAAATTGGTAAAGTAGATCAAACGCTTTTTTATTAAGAAAACTAATAAAGATATTTTAATAATTCAAATATGTGTTGATGATATCATTTTTGGCTCGACAAATGAAAAACTATGTCAGGAATTTTCGACTATAATGACAAATGAATTTGAAATGTCTCATATGGGAGAATTGTCATATTTTCTTGGATTACAAATTAAACAAATTGAAAATGGAATTTTTATTAATCAAGAAAAATATTGTTATAATTTAATTAAACGATTCGGTTTGGAAAACACTGCTGCCAAACCAACTCCTATGAGCACAACGATTCATCTCAATAGAGATGAGGATGGCAAAAGTGTTGATCAGAAACTATATCGTAGTATGATTGGATCTTTACTATATTTGACAGCGAGTCGACCCGATATTATGATGAGTGTTTGTTTATGTGCTCGATTTCAAGCAAATCCTAAAGAATCACATATGCGAGAAGTTAAACGTATTATTCGTTATCTAACTAAAACCAAAGATTTCGGGCTATTTTATCCGAAAGAATGTCCTTTCGAATTAGTCTCCTATAGCGATGCTGATTTTGGAGGAAGTTGGACGGATCGAAAAAGTACGAGCGGAACGTGTCATTTCATTAGACGTTCCTTAGTCTCTTAGTTTAGTAAGAAACAAAACTGTGTTTCCTTATCAACGTGTGAAGCAGAATATATATCTGCTGCTTTGGCATGTGCACAAGTCGTATACATGCAACAAACACTACAAGATTTTAATTGTCATCTTGAAAAATCTATAATTTATTGTGATAATACTAGTGCAATAAATCTTTCTAAAAATCCGGTCAATCACTCACGAACAAAACACATTGATATTCGTCATCACTTTCTTCGTGATTGTTTGGAAAAAGGATTAATAAATTTAGAATTTATTAATACTGAAAATCAAATTGCTGACATTTTTACTAAACCGCTAAATGAAAATATTTTTATAAAACTTAGACGTGACGTAGGAATAATGTCATTAAAAGATTTATAAATAAAAATATGCAAAAATATTGAAAAACAAAAATTGTTTTATTTATGACCAAAGCGAAACTCGAACTCATGACCTCTGACTTGCTTATTAGATGTTGTGTTATAGCTACTTGAGCTATGGGTGTTTCTTGTCTCAGTTTTCTTTAAAGTTTGTTTTATTTGTTTTGGTTTCAGAAAAACTATTTTTAGTTCTAAAACTTATAAATCATACATTTACGAATAGATTTATTGTTAAACTTCTATGATTATAGTTAAAACTAGTTCCTATCCACTAATTTTTCAGCAAACAGATGCTTATATATACTATGCTTATTTTTTTTAAAACATATACTAAGAAAATTTTAAAATCAAAACTTGAAAAATGTCTTCAAACAATGACTACTATAATTCTGAAAACTCCCATCTATCATACACATCTCCGGACGATGATGGTTCCGACCGCATTCCTGAAAATGGGCCTTATCCTACCTTTCCCATGCCTAAACGTATCCTTGACTTCTCTTCTCCGGATAAAGACCCCCGACATGGGTGGAAACCATGGGAAGACTCCCATACAGGCTATACACCTGAAAAGAAAAAAGGGAAGAATGCAATGGTAATATCTCCATCAACCAAACAAAAAATTGATGAAATACATCACTACCAACAACAACAAATGGATATGCAACGGGAACTCTACTATGAACAAAAAGTCACGGCAAGACGTTTAAGTTTTCTAGAAAAGATTGTCATGAAAGTTTGTTCATCAAAGAAGGATGATGTTGCTGAACCTTCTTATAGACCCTCATCCTCTTCAAACTCCAATAGCTCCAAGATGGTCACCTATAGAAGATGTTCCATCCCCAAACTCATAGGAACGTAGATTTTAACGAACGGTGGCTGAATTTTTTTATATATATACATATATATGTTGTTGTTTTCAATAAGATGTATAAATATAGTGCAATGATTATAAAATTTATATTTCTATAAATTTTTTAAAAAAAAACAGCAAAAAATGTGCAATTCTAACAGGGTCGGTCGACCGGAAGATCTGAGTCAGTCAGCCGAACCCATCCCGAAAGTTTCAAATATACATTTCTAACAGGGTCGGTCGACCGAAGGCCTGAGTCGGTCAGCCGAACCCATCCCGAAAGTTCCAACTATTCTCAGATAACCCAGTTGGTCAGCCGAGCCAGTCCCTTCGGTCGACCGAACGTGTATTCTGCTGTTTTTTTACTTCAGCTTAGTACCCCATCCATTCACCTTTTCAACCTACCTCTTCACTTTTACTTTCCCAATTTCAGTTTTTACCCTAGCCCCCATTAAAATTTTATCAAAATTTTAATCTTTTACTCAAAAACAATGGCTCCTTAGAAGAGAACAAAGACTACCGGTGGCTCATCTTCATCAACTCCCATAGATACTCAAATCGCCTCATGGCTTATCAATGACGTAACACTTCAAAGATGGATACAACTTCAAGATGCCAAAATCTTTGAAGAATCATTTGTAAGTTATCCTGATTTTGCTTCCTACGGTATTGAAAATGCCGCTATTGAGAGTGGACTTGATACATTCATTGACCATAGGAAAAATAACTTGAAAATCAATCATATTATGGTCAAGTTATTTCTAGCAAACCTTAACCTTGTCAATCCGCCGAGAAACACTGACAATTGTGTTTGGACATTGGTTTGTGGCACTTCAATTTTCATTTCCATTGATCGAATTAACCACATTTTAGATGCTAGACCGGGTGGAATCTCATTACACGATGTAGATTGTAATATATCAAGTCGTGACCGGATAAGCCATTTATTTTTCGAAGATGATGCTACGGATTTTAGACAAACATCATCACTTAGACCTAAAGCTAGACTCCTTCATCGATTCATGATGAAATCTTTAGTTCCTAGAGGTGGTTCATATCATCTAGTATATCCCGAAAATTTTAAGGCATTGTATGCTATTTGTAGGAAAATACGAGTTAATTGGTCACAACTTCTTATGGATGAATTTCTCTCTTTTAACCAAGGAAAGATGCTCCATATTTATTATGGAGAATACATAATGAGATTGATCAATAGCTTCGTCATCAATGCTCCGGAATCTGAAACCTCCAAAGTCCGTATTTTTGATTCAAGGACCATAAAGTTAATGAAATTGCCTGATGCTCCACCTAGATTTATAAGATTTGATCAATGGAGTGCTACTCCGAGAGAACAACTACGCCGTAGCTATTCTACACCTCAACCATCTACTCATGCTATGGAACGTCTAACCCGCCAATCCTCAATTCAACGACCAACTCCCGAAATTAGTACGGAGGCGGCCATTGATATTTTGGCTCAAAATCAACTAGCCTTGGATGCTCGGCTACGAAAGATTGATGGTCGTTTCAAGAAAATCAAGGGCTTCTTCGTGAATTTATGGGATGCCTTATCATGTACTTTCGAAGCCGGTGCCTCTTATGTTGCTCCTGGAAAAAGACCGGTACCAAATTTCTCTTGGTCTACTTCAGATAACACAAGTTCCGGTACATCGGCAACTCACATTTCTCAAATTCAAAGACGTGGTAAGGAACCGGCTCCTCCGGAAGAAAATATTCGTCCATAATTTGGGATTCTGATGATGATGAGGAGTGATCGTATTGTTTTACAATTTAATTTCAAGAATTTCTTTATGAATAATATGTCTATTATTAGATGTTGTGTATTAAGTAAACATCATTAATATTCCTATTTTGGTTTGAATATGTAATATTTAAAAACTCAATGTTTTCTTATTTATGTTACATGTTCCATATTTCTTTTACATATTACATCTAGTAAGTATTCCTTTTTGTCGATGACAAAGGGGGAGAAATATATGAAAGCTAACAAAAAAAATTTGCAGAAAAGTCGCCATATATTCAGGGGAGAATTATAATATATATATATATATGCTACTTCGTCACATAAGTATTGTCATCAATCAAAAAGGGGGAGAATGTTGATTCATGAGTTTTGATTCATGACACAAGCTTCAGAGATCATACGACGAATTACAAAGAGAATACTATACGAAAGCGACAAAAAGAGAATAAACGTATATTGTGCACTACAAAGGAGACAAGACTACAATCCAGAGATTAGTATGAATGTTTTATTGTATTGAGTCTTAAAATATTGTTAAAATCATTCCTCAAGTAGTCACACACACACAAATTGATTTATATTGATTTATACATAAATAAGTGTGCACTGTGCAAATGACAATAGGTCGGCTGACCGACCAGGAACCTCGGTCGACCGACTCTGTGTCAAGTGCACAGATATACACTGTTCTATGTACGGTTTTGAAACTCAGCTGACCGGCCATTTTTCTCGGTCAACCGACCTGAACATAACGGCTAGTTTTCTGAAGAGTTGCGATCGTTCATGAAGAGGAATGTCCTTCAATCCAAGAGATACGGACACAACTTTTGATTGAAACTCTTCATGAAAGATTATAACTATTCTACAACTATATAAATATGTTCAATTCACTTCTACAATAACTGATTCTTGTTTATAATTCTGAAATCTATTCTCTATTTATTTCTGCAAATAAAAGCATTCATTCATATTTAATATCACTAGAATCCTTGATTTAATTCATATACTTCGATTCTATGTGATTATCTTCCTTTCAAATCTTCACACACATATATACTCTTGAGGATTTGATTATAGGAAAGTTGTACTATCAAAAGACAATCAGTGTTATTCAGAACACATTCGTCAACAAGCTATTTGTATTAAGTTGAAGTCCTCTTCGGCTGTTGAGGCGGAAAAATTCCTGTTCGACTGCTCAGGTGTCGTATACCTATTCCTCCGGGTTAAGTGAGGGGTTTAGTTTTAATCCAGAGGGTATTCTGGGACTGGACGTAGAACGGAAAGTTCGAACCAGTATAAAAATTCCTGGTGTGCTTACTTTAATTTTTATTTTACTGCTATTATCAGTTTCCGCATTTATATATCATATTACACGATCCTTAGTACTGCACGTACACTTACATAACTGACCACTTGGCCATAGGGTAGAAAATTATATACGAACACCAGATTTGGTTAAATTAAATGGTTTTAAAATTTTGAATTTGGATTTGTTAAATGATATTGTTTTAATGAAAATAAAATTTTGATTTATATGAATTGAATTATTTTCTAATTTGAGCTTTGAAAAGTTGAAATTGAAATTACTTAAATGAAATTACTTAAAGGATTTAACTTGAAATCTTAAAGTTGAAATTGAGATATGATTTAAATTTATCAGTGGATTATTTTAAAAGTTTAAATTTTAATTTAAACTTTGAATTTATTTTAATAAAAGTGGTTTAAATTGGTATTTCAAAATTTAGATGTGAAATGGATTTATATTAATTTGTTTTAAAGGAGAATTTGAATTGAAAACTTTCAGCCATTTGAATCGAAATTTTTTAATTGAATTTGAAGTAAAGTTTGAAATCGTTTTGAATTGAGATTGATTTAAATTGAATTTTGAATATGAAGTTGACTTGAATTGGAAGTGGAAAAATTAAATTCGTTTTGATTTGGAATTTGAACCTGAGTTCAAATTGTTGAGAAAAGGAAGAAACAGTCTTAATTCAAAACCCTTTTTAAATATAAACTAGTTTAGTATTTAAACTATTTTAATGTATAAACTATTTTAATGTATAAACTATTTTAATATTTAAAATATTTTAATATATACAAACTATTTTAATATTCAAAATATTTTAATATTCAAACTATTTTCAATCTTCAAAACTATTTTAATATTTAAAACTATTTTAACTTCGAAACTATTAAATTTCGAAACTGATTAAATCTCGAAACCGATTCAAAGTCGAAACTGGTTTAAATTAAACTTATTGATTTAAATAATGATACGAAGTATAATTTATACTATTAAAGTGAATTCGATATTTTGATATGAAGTATGACTCGTTTCTTGAAATTTAAAAGAACCAACCGATGTGAAAAATGACGTTTGGTTGTTAGAGAGACCGTGGTCGTATATTGGCATACTATCTGTCAGTATCGAAACCACTTTAACAACTGTGTACATGGTGGATGATCCAGAATGAAGTGGATGGATTTGGCATACGTTTGCTGGATTTGAAGAAAGAGAAGGATGATGGATAGACCCCGACACTTGTGCCAATTTGAAATGACTAAAACAGGACAAATTGTACTGACCAATGAGGCTAGCTACCGTTAGCGATATCTGTTCTTCGTATTACCTTCTTTATTTTGGACTTGATTAGTGCACCTTAATTTGATTATGTGATGGATGTTCTCGGTGGGCCGTTAGGAGTTACAACCAATCAGGCGACTCGAAATGGTAGTAACCTACATTGGGCATTGTGTCACGTGCCTTGTCATACAATTATCCTTATACGAGCCCACTATGATTTTGTTTTAGTATGGTACCTATAGGGGACTCACTGGCTATCGAAGTTACTAGTTGTGTTCTAGGACCTGCATAGACTACATGCATAAAATTGTGTTGAGGGGGATCAATGTAAAGTCTTAATGCTATTTTAATACTTTACTTTACTAATAGACACTACATATATAGTGTATCTTACTATATATATACATACATATACATATATATATATATAGTTTAACGGATCCTTAGTAGATGGAAACCCCGTAACATCTCTTAATTTACTTTTACCCTTATTTCTCATGATATTGATTTAACTTACATAAGAACTTTTAGTTCTAACTCGAGTGTTTTGTCTTTTCATTACGTACGGGTCAGCCTGATATTTCAGTGTTTGAAGACGTCATTCCTTGAAGATGAAGATGGAGATTGGTGATCGTATTTATTAGTATTATTATGCTACATTATTTGGTATGTCTATTTATTGTACTTTGATTATATGGTAAAATGAAAGTTAAATTTATATTGTAAAACAGCTTCATGAACTGTTATGTGATTATTATACTTTGTCATTCCACTGTGAGATTCTGAATATTGTTTTATTCTTCTTATTTTCTTTAGTAACCCCATTGATAGTCTTCCCTTTTGAATGGTTTGAGTTAGACATGTGTGGTTTATTGTCGACTTAAATTATCCAAAATGGTGGGTCATCACATGAACCCTAAAGGTAAGAAGGGAGGATTTCATATTCCCTTTTCTTATCTTAATGGTTTTAAAAATTGCATTTTATAGTGTGGTTTTGCGGAATGTAGTGTGCAGGGGTGTAAATATACTTGGCGAAAGAGAGGTATGGCAACTAATATTGATAAGGTGCTAATGAACTTAGAGTTTATCAAAATACTTCTAGACATGTCACCTATTGTTATGCCTACAACTTTGAGTGATCATACTCCTATCTTTATCAACTTTAAGGATAGGTTGTCTTATAATAAAAACTGGTCATTCAAATATATGAACACATAGTGTACAATGGAGGGATATATGGACTGTGTGCTAGAAGGGCTCAAAGCCTCTACTTGGGGTGACCACTCTTATCAGTTCTTATACAAACTTAAGCATGTAAAGGAGAATCTCAAGCAATGGTACAGAAAGATAAAAAAGATTGATGTTATTAAGGAACTACAGAATGCATATAATTCAGTTTACTACCAGATTGACCAAGACATAGAGGATCTATCTCTATATGATCATATGTTACATATTAATAGGGAACTGAAAAAAATAGTTAAAGATACATCATGATGAACTAATCCAAAAAAGTAAGGTGCTATGGCATAATGAAGGTGATACTAATTATAAATTTTTCTTTGCTACAATGTCTATGAGAAAGCATAAGAATAAGATACAGGCCTTACTGGTGACTTTATTTACAATAAGGAGATAATAGTGCGGGAATCTCTGAACTATTGCTCATCCTTATATAATGGTGATGGTGACTATTGCTTTCCTCAAATATACACAAGGATGGTCATTAATAATGAAGGTAAAATGTACTTATCTGCTCCGGTTCAGTTCACGTGTTCCTTACAAAGAGGAAATGGTGCAGCAGTTAAGTATGGTTGAGGGACAACTACCTATAAAGTACTTGAGGGTGCCATTATCATCAGATTATGTAAATGATGCTCAGTGTATTCCTTTAGTGCAGAGGATTACTACAAAGCTTGAGAGTTGAGATGGAAACTTACTATATAGTGCTCAAATTGATCCATAGTGTTATTATTTCCATTGTCTTATACTGGTTACTGGTGTATCATTTACCAAGTTCAGTGATTAAAAAAATTGAATCATTGTATGCAAATTTATTCTTAGGTGGGAAATCACATAAGATTTCTTGGCACATTTTATGTAGGCCTATGATTGATGGACGTATAAGTTTAAGACTGCTTACAGACCTGAGAACTACTGCATGCATAAAGATGGTATGGAATCTTCTTATAAAGAAAACACTATGGTCAGACTAGATGTAGAGCAAATATTTAACTCAATCTAGTTATTGGATGTTGAAAGTTAACAACAATTTTTCATCCATAATGAAGCATATGTTGAGGGAGAGAGAAACGGCTATTAAATTATTTAACAGGGTGACTGTGAATGGCAACCCTACATCTCTATGTTTTGATCCTTGGATCAACCATAAGACATTAGTGGATTTACTTGACTGGCACAGAGTGGGTATGTTTTCAACTACTAATCTGAAGGTATCCTAAACAACAGGTTTAATGTTCACAAATATCCGGAAACTCAGGAGACACAGCAGTATATCATGCAAGTTCCTATATGTACTCATCCACATGCAGATTTTTGGGAAATTTCAAGAGATGCACATTTCAACTTTTCAACAGTTTATAATGATATTAGAACTAAAATGGATATAGTGAACTGCATACTGTGATATGAACAAAACTAATGCGAAAAAGATGTCATTTTGCACTTACAAAGCTATTAAACGGAGATTACCGACTGTTGATCGTTTGTCGACCTGGGGACTGCATCTGGAAATGCGATGTGTGCTATGTCGAAGATTTGATGAGTCTCATGATCGTCTATTTTTCCACTATGACTACTAGAAATATTCACTGGACTCTGTCAGATTGAAACTTAGACTTACTATGCAGTTGAATGGAGAGCTAGCAAATGTGGTTCGGTAGCTTGGGGACCGATTTCGCCACCGGATCATCATCCATTAGTTCACCTTCACAAGATTGGTGACTATGGTGTATCATGTTTGGGCTGAGCGCAATAGACGCATCTTTGAAGGGAGGAGTATGGACAAGCTTAGTTGAGGAAGATTAATTGACAAGGATATTGTTTTTCAAGTAGTTAGATCCACCTCCGTTTGACATTACAAAGAGGAGGAGGTAGAATTTGTGGAAAGATAGGGAGGAGTTATCGGACCGCGGTTAGGGTTGTGATGGAGTAGGGTTTTATGTCGGGTCGGTTTTGGAGTATCGGGTGTTTGTTTTGGAGTATTGGGTGTTTGTTTTATGGGCTGGGCTTTGTAGTTTGTATTTGAAATGAGGGGGTGTATTTTGGATGTATTTTATTGGATTTTTGGGTGAGTTGTATTCCTATGTGCTATTAATAAAGAACCTGGTTTTCAAAAAAATGTTATGATGATGTGACTATGAATATTATTGTTGTATTATATTTTATTTTGTTCCGCTGTGAAATTCTGAAAGTAAATAGTATGTGTCTGCATTAGTTATATATTTTATATTATCCCAATGACTCATCTTTTCAGTTCTCGGGTTGTTGAGTCGGTTCGGACGTTGGACCCGTGGATCGAAAAGGTGGGTTGTTACAATAGCTATTTTAAGGTGCGGTGGCACATGAGATTTTATATTTATGATAGACTAAGTATTTTAATGGTGCGATAGCACTAAAATTTTGATAGGTGAGACAACCTTGTTATATGTACAGTGGCACATAGTTGATTTTGGGTTGGGCTTTTCCTTGTTACAAAAATATAGATTTTTATTAAATTATAAATTTGAATAATATTATTTTTAAAGAAGAGAAAAGGAAATTTTATCCCAATTTTACTAAGTTTATACGGAATAAATTGCATGTATATGTATATGTATATGTGATTATGTGTAGATGGCTATCATGAGAACATATTATATGATAATTGATATCTTTATATGTTAACTTGTATTCATTGGTCGGTTATGTTATTGTTTATGTGAATTGTTGACATACTCACTCATAGTATATCACTCAATAATTATGATCTTGGGGACTTGGGAACCGATTACCAATTAGGGTTGTTCCATCAGTAAGTATGATCAGAATAAACTCATCATTATTATTTTTCTTCTGTCACTTGTATATCTTGGTATCCTTTAGGGAATGGAAGACTGTTATGATTATTTTTCTTCTAACATGGAGTAGAGAACGGAAGACTGTTGGAGTATCTGGTTATATTTTTTGCTCGAACCAGTCCGATAGGTTTTTAGTTGGCCTATGCAAACTAATAGGTTTATAGTGATCCTAGGAAAACTATGATGATGTATGGACACTTGATGGGATTGGCAAATATGGGAATGCGTAACCTTTAGACTCTATTGAATACCGAAATATTCATTTTGATCCATTTTGTATGATGTTTTTTAACCATTGTGGTTGTAGTAAAATGCTATGATTTGCATTGGTTGTAAAGTACTAGTAAAGGAAAACTCATTCTACTCGGTGGTGTAGCATCACTATTTTTATATCTTTAACTAGGATGGACTAATAATATTCACATGGAACTTTTTTTTATTTCCGAAGTTTTAATTTCACAATAAACTATCGTTACTCAATTGAGTAGGTCGAAAGTAAGGTTTTTCAGGATAAGACAAATAAAGCTTCCAAAGACGTGTAGGAGGCAAGCTATTAGTAGTCTAGTTTATTTTTCGCTATGTAGTGTAACTGCTTTTGTCGTTGTATGTAATGACAGGTATTGTAATCGTCAGTAGTTATGACTCTAATCATTCAAGGGGGTATCTTCATATGTCGCTCTTGAAATTAGATTTGCATTTGTTATATTTTTATTTAAACGATGTGACCATATGGAAATGTTTCATGAAAATTGTAAAGTCTTATGAATTTTAGAGAGCAAATCAAACGCAAATAATGCAAAAATAAAATACAGCAAAGGAAAGAACACGCGGATTTATAGTGCTTCGGCTGAATGATGTCAACATCCACTGTCATTATCATACTTTTCTCATGGATCTCAGGTACAATATGGAAGATACAAAATGCAATGATCTATTGTTCAAAGAAATGCATGATGATGCACCGAATGGTTTATAGTGATTGGCTCTGTAATCCTCCAAAAATAAGCACTTTCCATGTATAAACGGTTTGGTTCGGTAGCACTTGGTTCGGCTAGGTTTGGTTCGGTAGAAGTTTGGTTCGGTATGAGTAACGCCGAATTGTTTTTCCTATTCAGTAGTTGCCTACCGAACTAATTTTCATGTTCTGTAGTAGACAACTACGGAACCGTTGAGTGATTGTTTTGCGGAACCGTTTGTCGTGGAGCCTACCAAACCATTTACTTGGCTATTTCCAAACTTGTATTTTCCTTCGGATTTCTCAAGCTATCTTTTAATCCTCTTTTCTTATTGTCTTGCTTTTCTGATTGAGTGATAACGCTCTTATTGCGTGTTTTTCAGTCATTTCTGTGCTCTTTAATGTATTTTCCAACCGTTGATCATGAGGTATAATGGGATGCAAACTTGCTTGTTTTATGGAACAAATCAATGTGCAGTTTACTTGGAACGTGTTTAGTACCTGATCTGCAGCGAGTAGCTAATGTTGATTAGTCATAGCACAACACCTTTAATTTGGAGTCGACATTTCTTTTATGTTGATCTACATGCAATGACTTTGTAAACTTAGATAGAGCAGGTGACGACAACGATGATGTAGATGGTAGGGAATGTACTAGATGCGGCGAATCCACAACGTCGTTTATGTCTTTGTATTTTTAATGTATCAGATTAAATGGAAACGTATGAAAATGGAACAGAAATTTAAATCATGCCTTGATCCGTAAAATTTTAGTTTGAAAGAGAAAAACGTTGGAAAACAAATTGTGACAAAAATATTACCTTCGTGGTTAATGACTTTATTTAACACTACTGATTTATCCAACATTGCGACAAAGTAAACGCTCGCTACCTAGCAGTTGATCGTTGCTATCCAATGACAAAAATATAGAAGACAACCCCGACAGGATAGAAAATGAGTGAGCACTCATTTGGTAGGGCTGTCAACGGATAATTTCGGATACGGATAGTACCATATCCGTATCCGAAATTATTTTTGAATATCGGATATCCATATCCGCTTAATTTCCGAATATCGGATATCCGTATCCGCTTAATTTCGAATACGAACGGATATCGAATATTTATCCGCTCCGTCCATAATCAATAAATTTAAAAGTATAAATGAAAACGTTTGGATCAATATAAAACATTTTTTGTACTAACTTTCATAAAAAAAACATCAAGAAATAAAAAATGTGATGACAAAACATTGTTTTATACTAATATCCATATGTGTATTAAAAAATATTCAAATATTAAACACTAAAACTGTATGTTTTCACTAAAAATAGCAAAAAAAACCATATCGTAGTACATACAATGGAAATAGTTGAAAAATCATATATTAATTAAATATAATTTTAATTAAACATATATATGCATCAGTTAATCGGATGGATACCACAATAACCATATCCGTATCCGGAAAGCTTTTCGGATATCGAATATCCGTATCCGCTTTTCGGATAACGGATATTTTTCTTATTTTCAAATACGGATTCGAATGGATATCGGATTTTTCGGATACCCATTGACAACCCTACATCAAAGCATACACCAAGCAAATAAGATGTCATGTTAAATATCGTCTTGTCTTGTAAGAAATCAAATTGAAAATAGAAACACACGAGCGCACGCGTGTGTGTGTGTATATATATATAAAGTCGATGAGTTTAAAACACAACCGCAAGAGTCAAAATGTTTGTAACTAGTGGACATCTGTCCAAGTTATAAATCCAAACTGTAATATACTCTACGTTTGATCCTTGCAAGTTGCAACTTCATTAAATGCTAAAGTTGCAAATGAGCTTATATGCTGTAATTACATTACCAAATGGCAGACATCTCCAAAAAACTTGATGGCATAAAATCCCTCCACCTACCTAAAAATTTACATAATGCTACACTTTTCATTTCCATTCTATACTTAGCTAAGTGCGTCTTCCCTCCATGATTTATATTAGCTTCAAAAATCCATGAAGGATCTCTCTTGTGAATCACAAAATAGAGTGTGATAATTTCTGAATCGATCAACTTAATAACAAGGCATCTCCTTTGTCTCAGCTAAGTATCGTCTTTCCCATATGACATGCTTCTTGCAAGGATGATTAGCTTCAATAACAAAGAAGCTCCCTCGTAATTTACAAAAAATTAGGGAGAAAATATCATAATTGTTTAGCGAGCTGCGATCGACCTTCACCACGAGGCATCTTCTTTGTCTCAGCTGCTTTCATCAAAACAAAAATCAGTTGATTACTTCTTAATAACTCATATATTTAAGCAATATAGTACGGTATGAAAAATGTATAGAAAGCAGAAGATGGTACAAAGGTTACGTACAATCTTCAACGTCCTTCAATTGGTAGTAATGAGGAGCAATTTCAACAAGCCACTCGGGTTTTAGTTCAGTAACCTGCACGGGGACAAATAAACATTAATTATATATATGTCATATATGTTTATTTTCTGTCTTGTATATACAACACTGTTTGAGGGCCAAAAGTTACACACACGACACAAGCTAAGTTAAAAAGAATACAGGAGCATTTTTAATGATATGACCTATTAAGTAAACAATTGTACAACTGTAAACCAACAATACAAATACAGACAATGAAAAATGATTTGCTTATGACACAAAACACTGACAAAAACTGAACTATAAATGTCTGATAGGTATGATGACCATGAAAAATGAGCATGTTCTCACTGGTATTCAGGACCAACCATGATTCGGCTAGCACGGACAACCACAATAGGTCAATTTACAGGGGGGCTTTAACTAAGCTTGGAAATATTTAAACCTTTTATATATCCATCAATCTAAGAATATTATTGAATTTAAATTGCCAAATATTTTTACCACTTAGTATTGCATTCATGAATCTTATGTCGATATGACTAGAACAGATAACTGCACAAATTTCAAATAAAATTCAATTTAAAATTTCATCAGAATCCCCTAAATATACTACACACCTAGGGCCAGCTCAATTTTCTTGCTGATATCTATCACGAAGTATATTCAAATACATGTCAAACTAACAAAAAGATGATGAATTATAAGGTAAGTGTAGAAGTGGTATTTCAACATTGTCCACTTCAATTTTTCTTTTATCATTGTTGAATTAGAAATTAGAGGAAGGTTAGAACAACAGATGAGTTGTAGAGTTACCTGTCGCATGTACTCTTTTGTCGTTAAAACAAGCTCATGATAGATGGCCCACCTCGGAAGCTCCTATGAGAGAACAAAATGCATCCATTAGCTTAATTTGAATTCTAACATAATCGAACTTCATTTGAGCATAAAAAATCCTGCTCGCTTACCATTATTTAAAAATATAGTAAGCTTCTACGAAATAATTGTAAACAATGGGGAGGTAATATAATACCTTCGCTAGACCAGAACTTGGATGTATGTGAACTGTTTGAGGATTCTTTACAGTTCTATATGCACCACCCTTCTGCAATCTTGCTGTATGGTGGAAAAACCCAGCAGTAATTGCCTTTTTTACTGCATCCAAATCATTGGCATTTGATGTCATTTCAATCTCAACTCTTTCCAGAAGCCCTTCCAATTGGTCCCTGATATCTCTAGCACGTTTCATGCTCCTCACCTGACATATAAGTGGGAAAAAGATCAAATTAGGAAATATAATTAATTCTTCATATCAGATATTGGGCAACAAATTATCAATATTATTTTTTACTACTGAAAATGAGTGCACAAACAACAAGCTTTTAATGGATAAAATTACTATTCCAAATAGATATTTAGAAATTAAGTTAAACACAAGGACTATAAAAATATTCAAAATATGAAAAGTATGCTTTTAAAATAATTAGAGCTGGCCTACGGAGAAGAAATTGTTAGATCTCATATCATCTTTGCTGTATATACCGAATTTTGGAGTGCATGATCAGTATTTCCAGATTGAACTAAAAACATAGAAACTAGGTATAGAGACAATGGATAACATAAAAATGCTAGAAAATAAATCATCTATGCCTTAAAGATTCTTCGATCTGAAACTTTATTACACATAAAACCCTACAACCAATTTATCTACCTAATCGGTATGCAAAGTTAGTTTTTATAGTTAGCCTGTCAGAAGTCGTAGCAGATAATGAAACATATGCCACAGTCCTACAACATATATAATTCTATTTAGCCAAATCCAAAAATAAGAAAGGCAGCTCAAAAAGACTCATGCTCCTTATAAAAGCACATCAACATCTATATAATGATAGTGCTTGAATTTTGAAGTGCATGAAAATAAGAAGTGCTACCTGAATATAGTTCTCATAGCACCACTGTGTGGAGAAGTTTGTTTCCTTCCAAGAATTATAAACATTGAGAAGGGCAATATGGTCTCCAACGTTTCCAGTATGAAAGTTCAATCTAGCATTGTCAGCATGTACGGCTTTGTCTTTTGGACGATAGAAAATTGAATTGCCAACAGAAAGCATAGAGGCTATTGATATGACCTCATCGGAGCACTTGTATTTCTCTGAAGCAACTATCATTTTTGAAAGCATAGGATCAAGTGGAAATTCAGCCATTCGCCTTCCAACTTTGGTGAGCTCTCCTTTGCTATTCAATGCACTAAGCGCAAAGAGCTGCTCAAGTGCTTTAAGTAATGCTTCCGATGGCGGTGGATCCATAAAATCAAAATTCACCAGGTCATGAATGCCCAAACTTTTGAGAGTGAGCACAACATTTGCTAGGTTAGTTCTCTGAATCTCAGGTACGGTATTTTCATCCAAATCATGATGATAGTTATACGCAGTGTACAACCGGAAGCATTTACCAGGTCCAGTTCTTCCAGATCTACCGGCCCTTTGATTAGCAGAGGCTTTTGAGATAGGATTAATTAACAGAGATTCCATTCCAGTACGTGGATTGTATGATTTTATTTTACAAAACCCAGGATCAACAACATATTTAATCCCATCTATGGTTAATGATGTTTCAGCGATATTTGTTGCCAACACAACTTTCCGAGCTCCTTCAGGGGTAGGTTCAAATATTTTGGCTTGAAGTTCAGTAGGAAGATTAGCATATATAGGACATATGATAAGTTCTGCTATTTTTGTTCCTAAACCTTTAGTCCTATGTTTTAATATCTCGTCAATTGTTTCTATTTCCTCCTGGCCAGTTAGAAACACGAGAATATCACCAGGTGGTTGAGTCACATGGATTTGAAGAACAGTGACAATTGCAGCATCTATATAATCTGCTTCAGGGGCTGTAGTGTAGTTTATTTCTACCGGATACCGTCGACCAGGTATATTAAAAATAGGTGCTGAATCAAAATAATCACTGAACTTTTCAGCATCAAGTGTTGCACTTGAGATGAGCAATTTGAGATCTTTACGGAAGCGAGAAATGTCCTTAACCAAACCAAACAAGATATCAGTTGAAAGTGTCCGCTCATGCGCCTCATCAACCATGATAACACTGATCAAGAATAAAATGTTATTTAATAAAACGAAAAATGAATGATTAACTCGTGTGGCTGAATTATTTTATTTGTATATACCTGTAGCTTGCTAGATCAGGTTCCCCAAGGAATTCACGCAACAGCATACCATCAGTCATGTACTTAAGAACTGTTTTATCTGAAGTGCAATCTTCAAACCGAATCGAGTAACCTACCTGTACATAAGTCATATGCCAAGACTATCTCAGTAGTTTTTTTTTTGGGTAGATTGACCATGTTTGCTAGTATACAAACAATGAGCATCTTGTTTATAAATATATGTTCTAGTCAGTAAACAAACCTCATGGCCAAGTTTAACACCCATTTCTTGAGATACACGAGCAGAAACGCTCATGGCGGCAACTCTTCTTGGTTGCGTACATCCTACCTACAAAATGAAAAAAGCTATCAAATGTCACTAATGAATTCAAGTTTAGATTCATAAAAAACAAATCAGAAATTGAGATTGACTGCGGTTGCCCAAAAACGCATTATCATAACTTAAGCTGACCTGATGTGTCATTACTAATGGAAATACATTGACAAGCAACTCGTTCATTAGCATAAACCAAATTCTGAGGAGTAAATAAGCTACTACAGTTTAAGTTTAGGGAGAATATTCGAAAGGTCAGATTAAGACTGCATTATTTACGTCATTATGCATCACAGCTATAAACACAGTATTTAATTTTGGTCTTCCCTTCTTTTGCTGCCGATTCCAAACGGAGTGGCTAAGCAACAACAAGCACTAACCAAGGCATGAAAATTGTAAAAATGAACATACGTGATTTGAGAGAAAAAAATACAAGGAGAGAATTAAAGAGGGGAGAAAACTACTGAAATTAATGAGAGGGCTTGAATTTCCTCTGCTTTATTATTATTTAATTAATTAATAAATAATTTAGTAAGATGGATAAATGAAATATAAATTAGTTATTTTTATTGTTTATCCATATTTTTTGCGTGATTTATATTTTAATGTTTAAATAAAAATTTAAATTTTTCATTTTGTTAATATAAATGTGGTATACATATAGAAATTGCTAGTTGTTTTAGGATTTATTAGATGAATTAATGAATATTAGTTAACTAAGTTTACTTGAGTAGTATAAATTTAAGATATTTAATTAGTTTAAATGTAGGGACTTAAATTTAAAATAATAAGGGAGAACTTAGTAGAAAGTTAAGTATTTGAATGTAAAATGGTTGGTGAGAATTAATAAAACGATGTGAATAACTTTATATAAAAAATTGTATGACGATATTTCAAAATAAAATATCATGGAAGTAGTAAGGAGAGAAAAGAAAATTGCTCAAATTAACCGGACTCTAAAATTCTTCCGATTTACCGTTATTTAATAGATTAATATGTTTCAATGTTTGATTTTTGGTAATATAAATTGGAGGGGGGGTTGTTAAAAATTGTTTTTGAGGATTTATTAGAAGAATTAATGAATAGTAGTTAATTGAGTTTGTTTAAATAATTTAAATTTAAGATGTTTGAAGTCTAAATGTATGGACTTAATCAAGGTTTGAGGTATCGGACGGTATCCCGAAATTTCGGTGGTACCGTACCGGTATCGAAGGTTAGCGAACCGAAACTGAAGGAAAAATTCAGTTTCGGTTAGGATTTTCTAAAAAAATCGAAATCAAAAAATCAGCATACTCAGTCTCGATTTCAGCTAAATCAGCATACCTAGTCTCGCTTTTCTTCCTTGTCCTAGCATCGTCTACTCGATTTTCTTCCCCTAGATTCGCCGAGTCGACTTTGAGAGTGGCAGTCTTCATCTTCAGTTACCTTCAGCTAGTTGTCCTCGTCGACCTCGATTTTGAAAAGTTTTTTTTCAGTTGCGCCGATTTTTGTTTTGTTCTTTTCCTGGTCGTCGGCTTTATTTTGAGAGGGGAGGAGTGTGTTTTGAAGCAGGAACGTGATTTAGTTTATTAGTAAATGGACTGGACTGTGTTGTAATTTGGGTTATTTTTTGTTTGCGGTGGCCTTTTTTATTATTAAATTTGGGTTATTGTTTAATGAAGTTTAATTTATTCTTCCATTGAATTTGCTATTAATTTTAATTTGATTAGGGGTCAGCAAAATTTAATTTGTTGTTCTACTTATAAAGATTTTTACTATGTTTTCACAACAAATCATTGAAAACCGAATCTATGACCGAAACTTTCAAAATTTCCGAAATCGTTTGAAATCAAAAAAAAATTCAAATGAGCGAAACCGAGACTGAAACCGAGTTCTCAAACCTTGGTGGACTTAATTTAAAACGATAATGGAAAACTTAGTAGAAAGGTAGGTACTTGAATGTAAAATGGTTAATGAGAATTAACAAAATAATGCGAATAATTTGGAAAATCATAAATTATACAAACTATCAGAATTAAGGTGAGGAGAAAATTGCCAAAATTAGTTAGAGCCTTTAAAATTCTTTTGATTTACCATTATTTAATAGATTATGAAAGATATTGAAAGTTTATTATGTTTTTAATTGTGGGATGAAATATTAAATGCTTGTTTGATGGAATTCATTGTATGAAACTATGAATATACATACGATATTAAAACCATTGATTGAGGATCCGGCCGGAACCACGAGATTCCGACCATCTCGTATCGGTTCCGGCCATCACCGGGACGGGATTAGGTCAAAATCCCGTCCCGTTCAAACTTCGATAAAAAAAATCGCGAAAAACAGAAAATGGCAACAGCGAAATCAAAATGCGCGCAACAACTAAATTTGAAAAAGGAAATCGACCCGTGCTTGCACAGTGAAAACGTAAATTTTTTGCTTATAAATAAACGACTCGAATATGAATTACCTTGTGCTTCAGCAATCCTATTCGAGCAAGAAGAATCAACGCCGATTCGTGCAAATTTGAGAAATTTCGACCTCACCGCGTTGATCTTGGAGTCGGCAGGAGGAGAAGCGAAAGTTCGACCTCGCCGCGTCTTCAACCCTAGCTTGCTTTCGAACGAAAAGTGAGTTTTTTTCCATCTTCGTTTTCGTCTTCTGCCCTAGATATCAGTCGAGATTTTTTTTAATTCGCCTGTGTTTTTTGTTTCGAACGAAGTGGAGGAAGCGGAAGAAAATAGTAAATACTTTTAATTCGTCTGCGTCTTGTTTGTTAGGGCCTGTATTTTTTTTTGGGCCTGGTTTAATATGCAGACCACGTTCTTCCAAATACTTTTAATTCTTCTAATGAACGGACTTAAATATTGCATATGCAGACCACGTTTTAATTCGTCTATGTTTTTTTAGGGCCCGGTTTCATATTGCATTATTAGTTTATTGTATGCTATATTTCTATTTGAATTTGAATCGTTTATCATTACGTTTTCATTAAAAATGCAAAAATCTAATATCAAGACCGAAACCGAAACAAAAACCGAAACAAGCGAAATTGACCGAAACCAACAAAATTTCAAATGACCGAAACCGAGTTCTCGAACCTTGATTAAAACGGAAGAAATTATTCAACATTTTGAATATATGATATAGAAGGGCCTGTTTGTAAACTAACAAGTAATTCTGTAATGCTTATACCAGATACTGATATACATATATTTTTGGGGACCAAAAACGTGTTAAAACTTACTATGGAAGTAAAACTATTTTACGTCAACATCTAAAACTTTTCACCTTTTACTCCTCCCAATAAATGAAATTTATGCTGACCTTAACCTAATTTCTATACCTCTCCTATCAATCCCTCTTTCTTCCCCACCATATCAAAAATACTTCAATGTTATAATCAATGACCCAAACTCTTCTTTACAATAAGATTTTGTACTTTCCTCTTTAAGTGCTAATTCAAAATCAATATATATACCTCCTCTCATTTTCCCATGGCCACCAGCTAGCTCCACCCCTGAAGTGAGCACACTGCAGTGGCAATGCATATCTACCTAATATTGCGTCTAAATATGATTTTTCTATCCTATTGATTTTTTGTGTATTGTGCACTTCTTTTTGTATGGGAGTTTGAATTTTCAAATACAACTTAAATGAAATATCTATTATTGTTTCGTCCGTCACAGCAAAAAATCCTGGTTTTTGTCCATGCCAGCAAGGCAAATAAAATAGAATGACACGACAAACAGTGATTAACTGATTATGAGTAACTTCAAGGAAAGCGTTCCTACAAGGATACTTTCCTCCCATGTAGCAGCAAGTGCATGAAAGGAGATGTGCAATTCTTGACAATCTGAGCTCAGACTAGGTCAGAAATTGAAACCTTTCAGTATCTAACATTTAGATTAAAACAAATGAGTGATTTTGTATCTTTTTTAAAGTAAATCCATCAGCTGCTGAATGTGGATTCACAACTAGTGAACTTACATACAGCATAACAGGTTCAACCCTCTAGAATTTTTAATCTGAAGACGTATCCTTAAACAAATATTTTAAGGTTGCTTTAATAATCCCTAGCTGCTAATGAATAGGAAAAAAGATGAATAGATTCTTTGCCTTGATTCATATTTGATAAAACCACATACCATCTAACATACTATGGTACAATTAATTTCACAAACATTGTATACTCAAGAGCCGTCCCTAAATTATAAACAAATGGAAGATAGCACCCTAAAGACAGCAAGAGTAATGTGCATGAGCCAAAAAGATATTATGAATGAACTGCAGGCTTACCTTTCCAAGTTTTGTATAACCAGCTTCATGGAGATATTGGGGAATCTGAGTAGTCTTTCCAGAACCAGTTTCTCCAACAATAACTAGGACCTGTTAAGAGTAAGAACTATTATGAATACTAGTATAAACACACGCTCATGTGCATCTAAAAATGCAGGGAAACGATTTTATTACAATAATGTTGTATCTACTATTTGTGCATTATAAGTGCAAAAGTCTTGTGGTCACATGCGCCTTTATTTCAAGCAGTCTTGTTGGTGGTGAAAGCTTCAAATCGGTAGTGAGATTCCGTTGATGGGTGGTCAGAAAGGGGATGACGGTGGAGGTTGTAAATCAATGGTGAGATTTTGTTGACAGATTTCGTTGATTGATGGTCAAGAAAGGATGCCATCTAGGGTATTTTCGAATTTAAAAAGACACGATGGAAATTCTATTGACCGAGTTTACATTATTAATATTAATAGTAGAGATTAGCCTTGATTTGAGTACTTTACCTTAGGTTTCATTTCTATCACACTTAAAAAGGTTCAGATAAATGAAAATACTTGAAAGAAGTACTAATCAACTTGAATGGGATGAAATTTTTTAGAGAAGGATGAAGCATAAACTAAACAATCATGCAAAACAAGGGTGATAATTCAATAACTTTGTAGCAAAACAATTAACGAGAATTGGAAAGACGGGGAAAATAACAATATTTGAGATAATGCAGATGGATCACAAATTGATAACATTGAAGCTTTGACCTATAAAGGCTATGAAAAATAATAGCAGAACTCTAATTTATAGATAACCGAGGAAAGTAGAAACCATACATACAATACAATACAATAATGAGAAGAAGAAAAAATTGATGATATGTATTGTAAACCATTTATGTTTTATGCGATTTCAACCTCAACTAAAATATGTCGTGCTGAACCAAAAAGTTTTAAGACTATTGCCCCAAGCTCAAGTTAACGTGCACCAGCCAAACCATCGGATCTAAAAATTCCAAGTGCCGAGAGATGAAGGCATACCCTTTGCAACATTAGCTAATCTTTACAGCTTAACCATTACATATGTTATCACCTATGGTTCCCTATCTGCTATCATGAAGGTGAAATATAATCTGAGCAAAATATACATAAATGTTTACCCAATTCCCATTCTTCTCCTTCCACTTTGATACATTAACTTACGGTTATATATATGCAATAAAAATAGAAAAGATACGCAAGTCATGAGCAAATACAGATTAAAAAAATTCAGTGAGTACAATACCTTACAACGGTGATACATCTCTACTACTAATAATGTAAATTCAATGAACTAATTTCAACCGCGTCTTTCTGAAATACCCGAAGTGCCCTTGCTTTCCCATCAGGCCCGCATGCGTGCCTCCAATTTCCTTTACCGGTTCGTAAAACCTAACTGTTTCTCTTCCCCCACGTTCTTAAATTCAATTCCTCAAAACCTAGATTTCATTCATCACCATCATCCAATCCCAAAAAATTGGTTTCTTTTACTTCTCAACACTGGTAGCACCACCAGAGACGTAGCGTCTACGGCGATTGGATGGGAGATAGCTCACGTGTGTTACCACCTTCTTCTTTCTCTCAAAGGTACGGTTCTTTATAATTTATATATTTTATTAAAATGTTTACATGTTCCGATTTCCTTTAATTTTTGACATCGTTACTTATTATTTTTTGTTTTGTTTGATCTGATTTGTGAATGTCAAATATAATTTTTCCAATCTGATTTCTGATTCACGAAGAGATATTGTTATAAACAAAACCAGCAAATCCATATAACTTTCGACATCGTTACTCACTGGTTCTGATTTGATTTGTGAGTCTATGATGTCAATGGCAGTTTTTCAATCTAATTTGTGATTCACGAAATAAAATTTATAACTGAATTGTCGATCCGATGATGAGTTGCCACTACTATGAATCAAATTTATAACTTGAAATCGATTGATCCAGGCAATCGTCTTCAGCACTCCATCTTTGTAAGTTAGATCTATTGAAATGGTTTTTTGAAATGTTTTGTAGGCTTTGCTCATTCTTATCACATGTAATTAACAACGCTATCCAGTTTACTTTCAAATCCTAACTCATGCGTATGTTGTGAATTGAGTAATATTACTCACAATTATTTTTTGCTCTCAGTTTGTCAACACTTTCAATGGCAATACTGATTACAGAATCTATTTGGTACCTATGCTAATTGTTACTGTAAATTAGTTTCATGTTTGTTATAGGTCTCCAAGTTAAACTGCATGTAATTGTAATTGACCTTGACCACTTCTCCCTCCTTGGATGCATTAGTTCATCTTTACTAGCATAAACTTATACTCAACTAAAAGATTCATTTTAGTTTACAGTAAATAATTTGTTCAGTACCTCTGATCATTTTTCTAACGCAAAATTGTTCATGTTTTTTATAAGAATTTTTGTGCAATATGATAATTTTTCTATCTTAAAAGGTAACTAACTGTAATTGATTGCTGCTCCTTCCTCAAATGCATTATTATTCAACCTTGATTGGCATATCTTATATTCAACTAAAAGGTTCATTTTATCTACAGTAAACATTTTATGCCGCTGACTATGTAGTAATTGCTGGCTCTACTAGGTCTTCCTAATTTCTAGATTGTTGTTTGAACTTAGCATTTTTGATGTTTCCATAGGTTTAAGTAGGTGTTCATTACTAGCATACACTGTTCCACCAGTCTATACACATAAACTTATGATAAAGACAATTTGGGGACCTATATTGCATGTTCTCACATGCTAGATTTCAGTAATCAACTGGCACTAACTTTGTAATTTTTGGAGTATCTTTTCAGTAGATGTGAAGCCAAGTTCTGTTTGTTTTAATGTATCATAGTGAATGTTTAGACATTTACCTCGGTTTTTTATGGTTCAAACTAAAAATATAACATAGAATAATTTCTAAACATACGTCTATTATTCCAAATTGATAGAGGAGATCAATAAAAAAATTCATATTTAGTTGGATTTCTTAAGATAGATAAATTTGTTTACATGTACAACATAATTTTATACAAAAACAACTGTAATTTTATGAAATCTTTTTCGAAGTAAAATGTTAATTTTTCACAAGCATAATAGCCATTTAATTTGTGCAAAAAATATGTATAATATTAATTAAGAGGGTTAATCTCATGCTTTAGAATGTAAGTACTGTTTTCAATTGTTGTATAATTATCATATCAATACTCTTATTCTATAGTCCACTGGTTTAGCTAATGTATTAAATTTGAGAAAAAACAAGTTAAATAACCTGTACCTAAAGCTTTTCTCGAAGCTAAATTATAATTGTTTTAACTTTCCAAAATGAGTATGTTGAATGGTAGGTAACTCACCTCACCTGTGAAAGTTTCAAATATAAACATGTCCTTTTATATTTTTGATGAACATCATGAACTATACTAATAGTACTGATAAGAAATGCATCACCTAACTTCGAAAAATTTACCAAACATGCAAAACTTATACTACTTACTAAGTGGCCAAAGATTTTATACCCTCAACTTACCATCATCATTTTCTAACTAACATTGTACATGCAACAAAAAAATATCGTTTTTTTTTGAGAAATCAATATATTTCATCTACTTCAAAGGAACTAATTTTGTCAGATTTGAAAGTATATGGATTTCAGATGATTAATTATATGTGTGAATGTACTAATACATATATAATACGTGTGAAAAATCCGCATACTTCTACGTAACTATTTTAGTTCTGAAATGGTTAGAATGCTATTTAACTTTTCATTATTTTCAACTGTCTACTTCGGATATCTATTATGTAATATCATATTTTTTAGCTATAGAACATTTATTATTCTATATTCTCAACTTCTACTATTGTCTCTTTGACCATATTGAGCATTATGTTGTACCAAGTACAATACGTTTTGAATTTTCTATTAATAAGTTATATGTGGCTTGAAAATTGCTCATGATAATTAATCATGCAATCTGATTTTAAATATGGTTCGGATTTTACAATTAACCAATAGCTGCCACAATGTTATCAATCTTTTCATTCCCCAACTCATATTCAAAGTTAAGGGTGAAAAGGGAAATGGGTCTTCTGTCACACGGAATTGCTAGGTCGAGTTTGAACTTGGAGATAACATATATTCAGGGAGATCGTCTCATGCTTATGCGCACTATGGAATCTATGTAGGCGATGGCAAATTATTGCACTTCATGGGAGACCGAGGCCAAGAAGTAGGCACAAGCACCATGCTCGACGTCATCATTATCACAGTCATTGGAGTACCCACAGTCAGTCTTTATAAAATTTGTCTTCAGTTGTAAATCTATATTCATGTGCAAACTGATATAATTTTTAACAAACTATTTCCATTGAGGATATATTCTTACGAGATGAAATCCTATACAACACAAATATAAAAAATTAATGTTGTACCAGGGATATTTTATATTTCTTTTTTGGTTATTTATCAGGGATATACAATTTCTATTTTGTTAATTTTTGTTGGCCAAACTGTTCCCACAAGCTCATTGAGAATTTACTCATATAGTTGTTTAATCTGTGTGATCCATGTGCTATTTATGCATATTCTCATGAAAAATATTATTAATACGTAGAAGTGCAGTTCAAACTAATTTTTTGTTAAACTGTATCCCTAAAAAACACCTCATCCGACAAATAATATGTCATAGAAAGGGCATATAGTTATTTATTCAACTCATCAAACAAACAATACTCAGATAAATTAAATTAGGACAAATCTGATTTTGTATTTTTCATTTCACAATTCGTAGATTAGCTATGGTACATCAAATGTGGTTTTGGTTGATCTGTGCCTAAAAACTCCATCTATGAGACACCTGTATTTGAAATGCTAACATAAATTGCTTGCTCAATAATCTTTCAATTGATCTAGAGAAACCTCTACAAAATTATGTTAGGTACATAATACTAATTGTAAATAAAACCCATTTCTTTCTTACTCACACAGACACATTAATAAAACCCATTTCTTTCGTACACACGCATTGATGAAGAGCTAAATATAGTTACTGTTGCTTCAATTTCTATTTTTCCTCCATCATAAGGTTAGGTGCTACCCATCTATGCTAACTGCACTAGGTTCTTATATTTGCATATAGCCATATTCAAAGTTGATGAAGTAGTTCGAATGTCTGAAAATAATGTAGGGCAACTGGAGCTGTAGTGTACAAAGTTCCCTAACTAAACAATGACACAACAGCGAAAGTAGGTCTCAGAAGTCTAGGGGGACACTACACTGAAGGTAAGTCTCAGAAGTCTAAGGGGACACAACACTGAAAGTAAGTCTCAGAAGTCTAAAGGCAAAGGATACAACATCAATTTCTCAGGTTCATTCAGTTTGTTTAAATTATTAATTAAATTTGGTGATACAATTCAATTATTTTCCAGTTTGAGTGTGGTCAATTCAATTTGAGTGATTTTATTTTTATTAGCTGCAATATATTGTTAATGTTGAATAGAGACAGTATTCCTTAGCAAATAATGTTGTGCTGTCAGAATATCTGACGTGGTATGTATGTTCCAGTGGTAAGACAGTATTAATTGTAGTGCTAAATGGTATCTTAAAGCAATTTAAGATGTTTTCTATTAATATTTACGAATGTCTTTATTGTATTTGCGCATATTATGGTTGCACTTAAGCATTTCATTGTTTGTTAACAATGTTTCTTTGATTGATTAGGTGTCTTTAGTTGAAGCTATTTGTGTGGAAGAGTCTTCATTTGAGGCTTGGAAGATAAAATTAGTATGATAGTTCCAAAAAGCTCAAAAAGTTAGTATGGAATTCTTACTAGCGTTTTGGGTTGATCGGACTATTCTTACCTTTTAAGCTTAAATCGCATGTTCTTATTTTGCATGGTTTAGACTAATAATGTTTTATGCTTATGTTTATGATTATTTCTAAGGATAATTGAAGCTACTTCATATTGGATCCAGATATGGGTGTAAAAAGCATGAAAAAGGAGAGAATACATTCTCTTTTATTTACCAGATCAGGACAGTGAACATATTAAGCAATCTTTTTCATTGTAGTTTAATGCAACTTATATGAACAATTTGGTGGTTAAATTTACAAACCTGGTGATCATTAATCGCTTTGAGCAGCTCATCCCGATAGTGATAGATAGGTAAAGTTTTTCTATCGTCCTGAATAAACATCCAAAAAATGTCAGAGGTCTCTGTTTGATCATCAACAAATAGATAACAAGAAGATATATACAGAACAGAAAACATCTAAAAGATGGGAATTTGTTACCAAAACTAGCAAGTTTATCTTACTTGTATTTTCTGTAATTCAGATTTTTGAATAGAATCTTCACGGCTCTCAGTGGTCATCATCTCATCTTCATTCTGCTACATTGAAAGTAGGGCAAGTGAGTTTCTGATATGCATATTAGTATATACATATAAAACTGCAACTGAAGATAAGTCATCGTTCAACTTGCCTTGGTGCCGTCCATCACCGATGCCTTAATAAAATCAATACCATCATCAAATACGTACCTAAGATTACAAATAGCAAGCATAGAATAAGCTTAGGTTACATATGAAAATCAATGGCAGCTTATTTTGATTGCTAAAATATGATAGATGATATACATGGTGTCTGATGATGATACGGCTTAAGAGTGCAGTCTACTGGATGAAGAGGCAATAATTAATATGGTTAAAAGTGTACTAATTCATGTACAATGTCATTAAACAAAGTTTCATGGCATTGAGTTAAGAAAGGAAGCTTTTACTTACTGAAAATCATCAGCTTCTTGCTTTTTATTCTTTGAACCAAACTTCATAGTGGCCTTTCCTACATTCAGAATAAAATTAAACAAAATTGCCATAATACTGTAGCACTGTAATTGTACGAAAAATACATGATGGTAAAAGCAGTAATATTGTACCGATTTGATGTTCTTCCCATGCTTCTTGTTCGGCAAATGGGTTCATCTTCTCTCCAGCAGCAGAGTCACTATATGAATTTAACCAAAAATAAATAAAACATAGTGCAATTAACATATCATAGTACCTAGAAAGAAAAGAAAAAAATCAGTTGGACCACAAAAAATTGCAAGCCAACAAAGGTTGTACTTGTAACGTTGTGCAGCAGCAGAAAATCTTTTGACTTGGTTTACGCCTCCATCTTGATCATAAGCCTCAGGCATTCTATACTGTCAAAAATGAAAACTAATGGTTGTAAGTAATCATGGGTTAATAAAAGCGACTTACAAAGTAAATTAAGGTTAAAAGAATATTAGCAGGACAAGACAACAAGTGTAACCGTAAACCATAGAAATTGATGATCGTTGTGGAATTGTATTGTACTTCAGATAATTAGGCTTTAAGATATCCAAGCATACGAATAATACCTCCTATTACAATCCAAAAGAATTTGTACTAGATCGTTTTACTATAGCATGATATCTCTCATTCTATCATGGCAATAAATAAAGACTATAATGACAAACATAAAACTTGAGAACAGCTTTTTTTGGGAAACTGACTCAAAGCTTGCCATAGCTGAGGGTAAAAAATGTAAGATGGCAGTAAATCAAAACTGAGAAAAATCAAACTCCCCTATCAATATCAACATATAAGATGGTCATTGTTAACCAAAATATGGCAAAAATCATTTTAAGTATTTCAGTTAGTATGTACTAGCAGCTGAGGTGCAAATGGTATTGCACGGTACAAGGAAATATTTCCACATCAAAGGCTAAAAATATATTACCTCGTTGTCTTCAATTTTCTCCCGATGCTTATTTGCAAGTTCGTAGATCTCTTTTTTCAACCTACAAAAGGAAATCATTAGGTTTATTAATTTAATGTATGTATATGCAAATAATTATACATAATGCCAGTTAGTTAAAATATTTAGAATTGTATGCAACAATGGCTATGTTATTACATAGGAGGTCCGACGGAACGTGCATGACAAAACAATTAGTGAGTGGGGCATGCATTTTATACGTGTGAGGCAAAACGATATAAACGGTATGTGCTTCGCACATAAAAGGCAAAATTGGATGACAATTAGTACAAACGGTATACGCTCTACACATGAATGACAAAAACCAAATATTTGAAATCTATAAACTTAGATGACAATTGGTGACGTAATAGCATCAGTTTAACATATGTAAATTTGTATAAAAGTGTAATTTAAACACAGTATGGTGGTTCAAAACATATTAAATACTTTGTAGCAATTGTTTTATCTTCTTACTTGTCCAATCTTGACACTGACGTCAATAGAAAAATAGTATATGTTGTGGAGCAGAAAGCATTTTTAAATTATATTTGACGTAACTCACAATATTAATCGAACTATTAAACTCAACAACTATTGCTCTTTTTATTAGACTATGTTCCAAAGTATTTCATTGTTTATTGAAGTAATAACTAGTTTAAGGGAAAATTAACTAAACTTTAAATTCAACTTAAAATTAAATTAATATTAACTAAGCTCTAAACTAAAATTAAATTAAAATTAATTAAATTATAAATTAAAATTAAAATTAAGGCTAAAATTAAACTAATTACTATTAATCGCTAACTTAAATTTAGCTTAATTTAAAAGTTTGAATTTAACTTAACTTTTATTTAACATAAATTTAACTTTTAAACAATAAATTAAATTACTTAACTTAGTTAAACACACAAGACATAACAGAAAAACAGTATATGAGCCGAGAAGACAAGACAGAGGGAGCTACACGAGCGATGGCGACCTTGGCCAGGAGTTTGAGGAGGTGGAGGCTTGCAGCAGAGGTTGCGGCAGCTTGGAGCTTGTTTGTGGTAGAGTTTTTTTTACTACAGTCGAAGTTGAAGTCGTTTAAGTTTCGACTTAATTTAGGGTTGAGAATGAGTTCAAAATTAATTGGACCAAAGGAAGCACTCATTTTCCAACCAAGGAACCAAACCCTAGTTGAGGCGCATTTTTTAGGCATCTTGGGCTTCGTCGCCTTAGCAAAAGACACTTTTTTGACGTCTTAAATGCTCGAGCGCTTCAACTTTCAAAAAGACGCAACTGCTGCGCCTAGGTCTTTTTGCACCTCAGGCGCATGCCTTAATAACATCGTTTACAAGTGAAGTTGAAAATCATTTCTATTAGGTTATGAGTACATCAGTTGTGTGAAATGGTATTTTTGAACGAAATACATATTTATTTGAAATAATCAAACTTTACATGATGTAGTGGTTATTTTCAAGTTAATCAAATTATATAATCAATAATGATTTCAAAATATTGTCTTCTAGTTTTGAAAAAATAAATATGTAAAACGATAAATGTATATAGATATATAAACTGACTTTCAGTTGTAATATTATTTCAAATAATTTTAAGTATAACAAAAAAATTGATTGCCATACAAAATGTCTAAAAAATAATAACTTTATTTATGGCTAGATGAAATTAAGTTTTATTTTCACATGCTAAAAAGTTTTTTTTTCCCACAAACTTAAAACTCAAAAAATCAAGATAAAAAATTGCAACTTATATTTAAGTCTGGTGGAAACAAAAAACAATAATGACCTATCGATAATGAGAATTTTAAAAAAAAGGTAAACACAAAAAATATATGTGAAATATTGTCATTGTCAGGAATCGAACACGTGTCCTTAATAATATTCCAGCCTTTTCAAACAATAATAAAGATTAATTTTTGTTGCCCTTGGATCCAAACTTGTGACCTTATGTATACATTGTAAGGGTATTTTGGGAAGTTCGCGGTCGGATCAAAAAATTGTGTTCCTGATCCAACTATTAATAAATAAATTTATTTATTCTATTACAAGATTTAAAACTGGAAGAAGAAAAAATGAATCGACAAGTTGCATCAGTTCGATGAGGTTGTATACGCAATGTGAAGATTATTAGACAATTAGCAATATATAGTTCGACCTTTTTTATATCATATAGTTTATGTGTGTGTACATGCACACACACAAGAGGATATATTATGCTAACATATAACTAAAGGGATGCACATTGGGCACAAATTTATAAGAATCCTCTTATCAAATGTATTAATAAAAAATGGAGTGTTACTAGCAACCCTCATTAAGTCATAGTAGAAGCAACCCTTATATTTAATCACATAAGAGAAATTATTCATGGATTTAGCAGCGCTTCCTAATTTACAAACAGTGGAAATGATAGCATGGTTGGGTTTAGGAAATAAGAGAGAAGCAAATTCTATAATCCCTTACCTTAGTTCTCTTTCCTCTGCTGCTGTCAGTTTAACACCTTCAAAGATGTACTCGTTATCAATGATATCATCCCTAACAAGGCACAACATGGAAAATTGTAATGTAACACAAATTGGCAAGTACAGAATTTAATTACTGACAAATAATAAACTGATAACAGAACCACATACTGTATTTCCAGAAGCTTTTGATCAGCTCTTTTTTGCAGATATGCTTGCCTTGAGTATTTTCTGCCCAAAAACCAAAATAAAAATAAACATGTTTACCTCAAGGTAATTATGAAAGGAGGGAAGAGAAATACAGAAGGTCAAGCTTAAGGCAGAGTATAGTTTAATTTGTGTAGTGAGTATACAATTGTTGTTTTCCTATTAAAAAATCTCAAACATGCTTGAAACCACCATGAGTCCTATATCCACCCAAATAATAGCAGAAGCATGGCATGTAACTAATGTATTGTTGATTTTTCCAGACCCCAACCAACAAAACCAACTGGTGATCAAAATCAGTGCAATGCATAACATGCTGCTTGATGCGCAACAAGTTAGGAATTAAATATGAACCTTAAATCAGAAGTATCATCGTCCTCGAGAGCTTTTGATCTTCTAATCATCTCCTCTGAAATAGAAGCATATTAGCATTAACATAAGGGAAAACCAAAATCAGCGTACAACTGCACAAACTATCACCTTCATCCTTCTTTGACAGTTTTGCCTCCATTAACTACAAGGGGAAAAAAATCAGAGCCCAACTTAGAGAGAAACATGGAGCTCAAAAGCATATAAAAGGAATATCATTGACCCTGAATCTGAATCGATTATGTTAGTCAACCACACCATTCAGACTCCACTAGTTTGTTCTGATGATTTAAGAGATGTAAAGTGGCTTAGCAAAAAAATCAGTAAGTATTTAGTTCCAACCGATTATTTTATAGAACAGCAACCAAGAATCTGATGTCTAAAACAGGTTAGTAACTACCTTCATATAATGATATGAGCACTATAGGACCAAAAATCCATTCAGCACACCCATCAATGAAGATGTAGGTACATTTTCAGTGAGATCAAATTAACTTTAGCAAATTACTCATGGTGGAAAACATATTTCTAGTACTTCATTTTTTATTTTGAAAAGGCGAGAAAAAAATAACCTGTCGAGTCCTGGCTGCATCCCTTTCTTTCATATTTTTCTCCAGCTGTTCTCTTTCTTCTTGATCACACTTCATAGCCTCCTCTGACTGAAGCAAAATGAATTTGAAATCAATAGAAAAGTTTATTCAGTCTAATAAAATATAATAAGTGCACAAAACTAGATGAACGGGATGATAATATACCAAGCGCGCACACGTGCATGTATGGATGTATGTATATGTGTATGTAATGTAATCCAACTTTTGTATCATGCTTAATTGACAAGATTACCACTTCACACCATATGAGTTCAAAATCACAAACTGATATCAAAAATTAATTACACTATTAGAAATATTGAAGTTCTACCAGTTCCTGGATACATGTCTCTTCCTTATTGATTTTTGTTATAGATTAGTTGAAGTATACTTGTACAAGCAAACTGGTAAATGAATATACCCATTTCCGATTAACTAGTACCAATTTGTGCTATGCTAGTGGGTTCAACAAAACAAAAGCCATCAGTGCAGTGCCAATGTTATGATGCAAAAACGATATATCATCGGTGTTGGTCTAAAAAGCTAAACATACACCATAATAGTGTACCTCTACATCTTCATCTTCTTCATTAGAATTACGACTTCTTACATTCCGTCCATTTTCTTTAATTACGGTTATCTAAGAAAAATACAAGTCAAAAGAAATGTAAGAAACCAGGCAGCAGATTTTGATATAAAATCCGAAGCAAAAAATAAATTAATAGATTAATAGATTTAAGTGTATATAATGCCTCTTCATCGTCTTCACTAGAATGAGCTTCTCCTTTCTTCCTAAACCGCTTCTTAGTGCTACTTTTTGAATTGTCTTTGACTGGTGCAAGCTCATATGCATCATCCTCATCGTCTGCATCTAAAAGTTTGTAGCTAGCTTGTTTTTTTGCATATTTAGCTGCTTCTCTCTCCATTTTTTGATAGTCCTAAAAAAATAAACTGGTTTGAATTTGAATCTACTGAAATTTAATGAGCAAGAGATAATAATGTGCAGTCTAATTGTTTATAACATAATAAACCTATCAAGCTAATCAAAACCAACCATCTCTTCAGAAGTTCCGATACCAGTGTATTCTTAATATTCCAAAGTGATAAAAACCAACCATAATAACATAGGTAGCGAAGTCGGGAAAGCAGGGATGGGGTGTGTTTAAGCTTAGCAATTCCATAGCCCAAAGCTTATCTCAATTATACAAAATATGGTTATAGCTAAATCTCAATCAATCATCAATCTAATGAACATGAGATATTTATGGGCACAAATTTATTTATTACGAACTTATAGGCCCAAGGGCCATCTTACTGCCTAGTTAGTTATCTTCTAGATTTCCAACAGATTCACACGTGCTCCATAGGCTACATTCAAAAATTATCGTGTGGCATCAGCAGAAACTATAACCAGTTTAAGCTATACTCTATTTCCCACTATATTTCTACCTAGGCAGTAGCAAGATCTTTTATATTAACAATATAAGTTCCAAAATTAAGAAAAAATACAGAATTCTAAATTGAAATTAGAATGATGATGAAAATAACTTACGCTTGGACCAGATTTAACACGAGGAACTCGATTGAACAACTCATGAGCAAAGGAATGGGTATTTGCAGACGGTGGGAAGTCAGATGCAATGAGTTTGTTTATAAGTTCAGAAGGTGAAGTTGCCTCCTTGGCTGCACATATAAAATTTAAAAGATTAGAATCAGTAGAAATAAAACTCATCCGTGAAACTTTAAAAGCAGAAAATGTGTGTAAGAGAAATAGAGAACAGAGATTGCTTACATAAACGAATGATGTATTGAACCATCACTGTCTGACTGTAACCTACAATGGACATCAAATTATCAGCAACCCAAGTTTTCAAGGACTGGTTCGCCATAGCTGTCGTTTAAGAAGATATGAGATTTTGATGTTAGTGTTTGCAAATGAGAAAATGAATCATCACGAGTTTCTTTTTATGCTATGGTGAATAAGATTCCCTTAAAGATTATAAAATATATAAAAAATTGTTTTTCTTGTTCTCTAATTTTTCTGGCAATTAAATGTAGAAAGAACGTGTATTTCAATCCTAAACATTTACTCGATCGCGATCTCAAATTTCTTTTATCAAGTAATCAAAATAGCATTTGTTATCCATGAATGCAAACTAACATCACATTCATTGTAACTTGTCCCATAACCAAATAGTTAATGTATCATACGACACAACAAGGCATAATAGACATATACAGCCAAAGGAAAACAGAAAACGAATATGCACAAATTTTCTCTTATTAGCGAGCCAAATTAAGCGAGAAAATTAAGGACATTTTTGTATAACTTGCTCTTAGAAATGATGAAGAGTTGAGCAAACTATTAGGACTGTGACTATTGCAAATAGAGGATTGCCTAATATTCACTTTACTCTTTTTCCTAAGAGGAGTGTATATCATGGTTCTAAATTCCGGCCGGCACGTCGGAACTCCGGCCATTCCAGCCCGGTTCCGACGTGTGCCGGACCGGAATTTCATCAGAAAACCATTCCGGTTTCTGATGTTAGGAAAAAAACGAATTTTAGCTTGATGTTAAAAATAATCACTAAAACAAAGCAAAATCATGTTAAAAATCAAAGAATCTTACCACTTTAGCCAACTCTTAATTATGCTCATGTTTGTTTTCATCAAAAAATCAAATCTGAATGAGCTAGGGTTTTCTCTACTCAAGTCTTGCTCGTCGACGAACAGCAGTCAGACGCGGTTTTGGAAAGAGTAGAGCATGGGCTAGGTTTAGGGGTGAACAGCGTGAGAGTGTAAGAGGGCAGCGTTGACTGTCTGAGTTAGGGATTTTGTTAGGTCCAAGTTCTGGTTAACTTGTTTTACTTTGTTGGGCTCAGTTTAAAAGATTATTGGGTAGAGTTTTGTTTAATTTGTTCAATTTTATATAAATATTTAGTAATATTAGCAATGAGGAATTGGGTGTTCGAAAATATGTCTCTAATTTAGAGTTGAGTATTTATTGATGTATTTATACAGGAAAAAAGTGCCGGAATTTGTAAACCGGAATTAAAACAGAATTTTCGGAATTTCCGAAACGGAACCGAAATTCCAAAAATCACTCGTGACCGGAACAGAAACGGAAAACGGAATTTTGAACCTTGGTGTATATATTGCATGACAAGAGCATATAACATATGCACTGTAAACTTGCTCAGTATACAACTTCATGTGTTATAATTTATATACTCTAATTGTGAACTAACCATGCATATATTGTGAGTTATAAATGAACTGAGTACATAACTTCTATGACTAACAATGAACTAACTGAGTATATAACTTCAATGTAGATTGTAAAGTATACTAATGTAAAGTAAAGTATTTAAAATCTCTGAAACAAATGAACTACCTGTGAACTGTGCATATATAAACACACAACTGAAGTTGTGTGCATATATAAATAAGTAAATAAATGTGCATCGGTAAAACTGTGTAAACTGAGATGAACAAAACTAGCCATCTCAAACTAGCGAAGACGATGTTCACATATATTTATAACTCATAGTGAACTACATTTATAACTCATAGTTCAATTGCAATTAAATGTGAAATAAAATGCAATTATATTCAAACTGAACTAAATTTATAACTCACAATTTGCAATTTGTTCACATTTTAATAAACAATAGACTAATTGTAAATTGAACTAAATTTATAACTCATAGGTTTAAATGTAAACTGAATAAATGCACAGTTTAATTCACATTTAATTTAGCTCACATATAATTGTAGTTTAAATGCAAACTGACTAAATGATCAAATACAAACTGACTAATTGTAAATTCATATATATACACATTATAGTTTAGTTAACAGTTTATGAGTTTAAGACATAGTTTAATTTAATTTAATTTGCATTTCAAATGGAAAATTTATATATGTGTGTAAATTCATCTATTAGTAGTTTAATCACATTTAATTGCATTGAACATGTATACGAACTGATCAAAATGCCAAACAGATCGGTCAGGGTAACACAATCAATCAAACAACAGGCCATTCTACTGAGACATTAAAATTTGCAAACTACTGAAACATTATAGCACGAGCCGACTTTAATGATTCAGCCATTCAAGTAATACACACACACACATATTATATACATATATACATACATATATATATATATATACACACACATATATACACATACATATACGCATACATATATTAGATACATACGTATATTATATATAGATATATACACATATATACACATACGTATATTATACACATACATATACACATACATATATTAGATACATACGTATATTATATATAGATATATACACATACATATATTAGATACATACGTATATTATATACATATATATACATACGTATATTATTACATATATATACATACGTATATTATTACATATATATTATTACATATACTAACAGTATGAATTACAATATATAGCTGACAATATAGCATGAATTATGAAAGATAACTTAGTGCAAAAAAAATGCAACTACTTTGATATTTACTTGTAGAGAGAAACGACTCAAAATTTAGATGGGGTGGTTTCCAAGACAGCTTGTACTCCTGCATTATGTGCAACATAGAAATTAGTAATGCTAATCGTCACAATGTCTTACAGGCATGAAAAAAGTGAGGTAAATTAGCAGTCCATCCAATAAATAAATCAATAATTATCGCAATGTGTAGTAGTAGTGTTAGCTATTAAAGATACAGGAGGGCAAAATAGGCATTGGAGGGATCATGACAAGTTATACAAATGTCTACATTTTCTAAAGCAACCAATAAGTAGCAATCATCGTAAGAGGAAAACCAACATAATAGTTATATTATTATCTCGTAAAAAAAGCAAAACAATTCACTGTAATTGATCAAATTCAAAGTTGTTGATTACTTTCTGAATTACAAATAAATATAGTCCTACAAATGCAAGTCATATCTTTAAATTGGATGCTTAGAAAAGTGCACAATTCCTACGTACAAAAATAATAGTTATATCCTCTACAGTTTCCCAATTTTTTATTTCAAATAAACTGCCTTCTGAGTTGTAAATCCTATTATACAGACAGAACCGCCATTACAATCAAACTTGAAGTTACCCAAAACCAATATCTTTCCTCAAATACTCTCAAACCTTGGTTTTACTATACCAACATATGTCCAAGGAAACATTCGTATATTTCAAATTTGAATTATATGAGAATTCTGGTTTAGTATACTTTGAAACATATATAATGTGACTGAGGATCTTTTTCATCAAAAACCTGTTACTAAGAATTTGTATGCACATCTCGTACAATACAAAAAAAAAACTTATCATTCTCAAACTAAATTGCCAATCATGCAAGTCATGTTCTGTTTATATGTCATGTTTAAGTTTACATGCAAGTCATGTTCCATTTTAGCTGCAGCACTTAGCACAGCCGGAGTGCTGCTGAGCACAGCTGCACTGTTGGGCTGCTGTGCATAGCTGCGCTGCTGTGCTATTGAGCACAGTGCAGCAACAGAGCATAGTGCTGCTTTGCTCAGCTCTCAGCAGTCTTGCTGTGCTCAGCAGCGTAGCCATGCTAAAGATTTCGATATGCCAAGTTTTTTGAAGGTCGATAATGTTTTTTTCCCCTCTTTGTCACGTTGTTCAATCAAAACACTCCAATTCTGACAACCAATACTCATCGAAATAGCAAGTCATGTAAACCAAAGGCAAGAATAATCTTGCTTGAAGCTAAATTTTTTTCTCATGTATACTTTGCCTTCGAGTGTATGAATTCATATTACCTACAAACTAGTTATATAGTGGTACATTCAAGCAGTGGGCACTACATAACTTTCACCCGTACCATTGACTTATTAACATGTTAATTATACTAATACATATTATTTAAATATCATAAGAAAAAGGTAAAATAAAATACAAAAGACTGATAAAGTGGCAAAGAGAAAGAAAATTCTTCTTGAGTTAAACCATCTTGGAAGCAGTCATTTGCTCAGTATTATAATTCAGTTTTAATTTGCTCTTTTGTGACATTATCGACGAGTATAGTAGATCAAACAATCAAATGACAAATCACATATTTACTGAAAATCAGTTTACTGAAAATGCAAGCAACTTTTATGTGGGTAACTGAATATCATATATAACTGGTAGTCTGAAAAGAAACCATTTAAATGCCTCCATTGATGCTGTCAAATTCACCTTCGTTATTGGAATCAAATAATGCCTTAGTGTCGAACAAACTTTCAACTTTACCCGTTACATCAACGGAACAAATCAACAAAAAATATTTTACTGTTCAGAAGAAAATTAAACACAAAACATGAACAGTAAGAAATAACCTGAATAATGCCAAAAATATACAAGGAAAAATGTATCAATCTCTCTAAAATTTATAGATTGGGCGATGACTTGTAAATAGCCAAATGACTTATAACTGAATACCTAAGATTAGTATGTTTGGCAACAACTTTTAATTTGGATTATGAGTTGTTAATAAGTTGTAAAATAAGAGGCAACATTTCTAACTTATGATTTATGGAGAAATACAAGTTATGTTGACTAAAAGGTCTATTATCTAAACTCTTATTCATTTTACTATTCAAGTCAATTATAACAAAAGTTAATACATGCATGTATCTTATGTTGATTAGTAATTAATACAGTGAATCACAAAGAAGTATACTACGAACTCAGTACATGCCTAGTCCCTCCTCTCACTTATTATGTTTTAGGCGTCCATCAATTATGCCATGATCGAGCTATAAGTTGGCCTTATTTCAGTTTTGCACCGCTTACATGGTGTTATTATTATTGTCACTACTGTTATTTCGTGTCTTCATTTATACACAATAACTATACAATATGTAGGAACGAGTTGTATCATGCTACCATTTGACTGTAACATAAATGGTCTAAAAAGAAGATTTAAATTTAAGAATAATTCTTTTTTGACGTTTACAGTACACTTACATACTATTATCGTTGTCCAGCTTTTCAATACTAAGGTTTTGAGGTACGCAAAGTGCAAAATTTAGTTCAAGCATGAGCCTAATATTTGCTTAACTCAGGCGCCAATATTTGACATAAACTAAGTAACTGATTATATGTTTCAGTTTCATTCTCTACATTTGTTCGAGTTTGATCAACAAATAATCCAACCTAATATCTAACAAAATGAACACACCAATATTTGATATAAAGTAATAACTAACCATACGCAGGCACCAATTTAGGCTCATGTAGTCATGTTGTGAAGTTATTTATCTGCTATCTCACTTAAAATGCAGCTTTTCACGTTAGACCCATGGAGGCTAGTGCATAATATTTTTATTCAAATTTTTTTACCTCAAGCATCAGGCCGATTGAACAGTAATTATTACAAAAATTAAAATACAGTTGAGAAAAATTGAATTGGGACATGAACCTGAATCTGGAAACCATGGAGAGGAATCACTAAGCGACGATCGAGGGGTGAGCGGTGGACCTCGACTTGGCCAAGGAAGCGACAGATGAAGAAAGCAGCGGCGGAGGCAGCGGTACTTCGGCGGCGGATTTTACCGATCTAGGTTTTTCTTTTTCTTTTTCTGCTTTTGGGGGGCAGGAACGGATCGGAGGCGGACAAACGTTTATTTATATAATTTTATGAAATAATTTACTGTTATTATCGTTTGCACTAACACGAGTACGGTGGCACGTCAAGAGCAAATTTTCTTTTTGTTACAATTATGGTATTGTGAAAGATTACAGTAAAGTTTTCGGTAGTTGTGGAAAAAAAGGAAAAACGGTATGGCAACCAAACAAAAATAAGATGTTGTAAAAAAGACTATGGGTAGAACTGATGTCGATAAGGTTGAGTAAGTTACATCAACCTATGAATTGTCTATGATATTTCAGGTTTAGTTTATAAGAAGTTAATCAACTCATATTAGTGCTAATGTAAAGCAGTACTAAAATTCTTCTTCCGATAAAGAAAACACATGGTTAAGCAATTTGTTGCTTAAATTTTGTATTTAGAAGAGGAATGTCAAAACCTAAGTACAGTAAACAACTAATCAAATCAATATTCATTTTTTTTCCAACTGAAATATATTTGTGAATGAAAAAAAAAGTGGGCAAAGAGGTAAGATTATATGGAAGTGTAAACTGATAGCAAAATAAAATATCTCAGTACTTAAGGGGATTTATGCATGTAGTGAAATCTTGAGTTCAGAACATGCTTTGTAGAAGTAAAAAAAGAATCATTATGTCATTTACTAACGTAGCAAACAATCTTGGCTAAAACGGTAAAACATATGAATAACAACCTAAATCACCCATCTATAATGAACAAAAACATCAGAATTACTTTGGAATAGAGAAATAGGCAGATCCAACAAAAATATATTTGAAAAAGATTGAAATGCAAAACAGTTTAATCCAACAAAAATAATGTTCATTGTACATTGGACATGTTTACATTGAGATGCATAAAAGACACAGTTTATTTTATGTACATACCCAACAGAATTTGCATATGTCCCAGTCATATCTTCCAACACTCTAAGTAAAAAATTTAAATAACTGTATCATGTATTAAATGAATTTAGATATATCAACAAATCGGAACAGTAAAAAATGTTTATCAAAAATGCAGAAAATAATAATAAGCCATACACAATCAACCTAAGTGATTAAGCCTTTCTCATATATCAAGCCTTACTCATATGCTCTTCTGTTTCCTTTATATCCTTCTTCCTCTTCAAGTGTATAATCATTTTCAATTTGGATGGATGCGACCATTTGTAGATTTTTTTCCATTTATTTAATCATCAGTTGCTTCTCGTCCGATTACCAAACTTTGCATGCAAGTTGAAGATTATAGCTACCATTTCACTATTAAAATGATATCCCCTACTCCTCCAAATTTGTGTTAGTACGAGGGGCTTCAAACAATAAAACTCATTGAGTGGTGTAGCTGCTTAACTGGGAATGCTTCATAGATATGTGTAATAAATAGTACATTATTAAAGACAATGTAATATTTTAGATTTCAACTCGGTAAATTTTAAATGAAATAAATTTCATATCAGAACCCTTATTATGCAGGATAAAGCAGTTGAAGAACTACTCTGATCAAAGGTGCGCTTTAGGCTTAAACTTAACAATTATAAAATTTAATGACCATGGTGAATCCAAAAAAAAAGAAAAAAAAAGTTGAATGAAACATTTGGCGATAATTTAGACAATAGAATATGAAGATACCATACTGATGATAAAATGAGTCAAATATGCAAAAGAAGCTTTTCTGTAATATGAAAATTTGAAATATATCTGGATTATAGCTTAAAATTAAAATTTCATCTACATCTTGTATTTCATGAAGAAAAAAAATTTGTTTGGAGGTAACATAAGACAGAACATACAATATTTGCTTCATTTTTCACCAACATTGGTGTAAATAACATTATCTTGGAAGCCTATTGACACTCATAGCTGTCTAGAAATTCATGATCTTCTATTGAACCAACTAATATATGTTAAAGTTAGAAGAACATAAAAATACATTTCTGGTTGTACATAATAGTAAGATATGATACTGAGTTAGTTTTAATGGATATATTTAAGTGTAGCGAATATACTTCTCGACTTAACATGATTTGTCCACGCCCACTTATGGATTGTTTAAGAACACTCCAAAAAAACATCACTTTATACCGTTGTAAACTTACTTGATTTTCATAAACCTCCCAAGCTTAAGTTGGGTGTTACATCATGGGTTAAGAACACATGTTTACCTAAATTATATATATGTAAAATGAGCTTATTGTCTCTTAAAAAACTTCCACTGTTAGCAACATGCCTCTCACTTTAATCTCCATCTTCGAACTTTTTTTGAAGTAACCTATAGAAACTGTATGCTAAATGAAAATTATATAAACATAAATGTGACATTAGATTGATTTCTAGAGTAAAACATGAGATTGTTGCTTTACTTCTAAACCATTCCAAATATTACTTTGATTGATTAGAATGCATTAGAAATTTAAGAATGTAATACTGGTTTTTAATTATAATTAATGAAATACAACTCTTGCTATGAACCAACATTGAAATGCATAAACATGATGCTAGCAAAGCCTTGTAGTCTTATATCACTTAGTAATATAATTACAGGGGTAAACTACTTTAATTCTTGTCTAATCTTTTCTCTTTCTATTAAAACAAAAGTATTATATTTTTCCTTCAATGTAAAAAACTCTAGTGATTGCATTGCTGTTCAGCTTCTCATGTGTACAATTTAAATAGCTTTTACAAACTACAGTCCTATCTAAATACGAAACTATGAAAAATACAGTTGTATAATAATATTTTAACTATTGATAGTAAAGAAGTAAAACGTAGCAACATCTATAATTTAATGCATTCATTGTGATGAAGTTATGGAAAACGTTGCCTATATTCAACCAAATAATACATACTTAAATTGAAAGTTCAAAATACTGCACCTTCTTTGCAAAAGCATTAATTACGGGAGATAAATAATAGTAAAATACAACTAAAACCTAGTTTTTTTTTACTGTGAATAAATGGTAAGATTGTTTGCCGCAATCATAACTGAAAGCGATGAATGCCTTAAGTAGAGAATAGAGCTACCTCAAGACACACCAAAGACCCAAGATATAATGAAAGCTGAAGCTATGGTTTGCAAATAGGATTCGAATCGAAATCAATTCACAAATTGGGGGAATACAAATATCATTTAAAACCAATCATATAAACTGAATAAGCTTTAATTTCTTACAGAAAGGACACTGTGTTGTGTATGATACAGATAGATAAGTAAAAAAGCTATCACACTTTTTTAATCATGATAATAATCAATATTGGAAGGCGGATTAATTATAGAAAAGTGTAAGGCACAAAACAAATAGTGCAATTGTTATCCTAATGTAATCAACCAAAAACATGGAAACATAGGAAAAAAAACTCAAAGCATTTTGAACAATGCACGTCGTCCAAGATGGTTTAACAGAACTTTCCTAGAATATAAATTATTCAAACATGCTACTCATAAGTATTCATGCCTTAACGATTGATTTTCATCATATTGAAGTGTTATTTGACCAAAATGTCAAAGGGTACGTGCTATTGAAATGAATCAATTCATCTGAATTAAATACTAATCACTTTCATTGAGTGCAATTGCAATCATAAACAAATGAAATCAGGGAACATAAATGTAAAAGTGTCCTAACAAATTGATAATAATAATTTCAAATTCAATTGTTTTCTATTGTTTTAGTTTTAGTTTAAGAGTTTAACAATAAATTTTTGTGATATCAAATTCACCACATACCTTTTGAGTTAAAATGCAACAATAACTTTGTATCTGGAATTCTGAATATGAAAGAACTTACTTTGAGGATATATAGTTTCAAGGAACTTCAATTTGTAATCCTTAGCACCCATATTATACAATTGAATTTGATATGATTATATGCAAACAGATCCAAAATTAAACCTAAACAAAGTAATCGCCGATTTTGGTAATTTAAAAATAGAAAGTAAAAGCTAATTAGTTTGTTGTATTAATTGTTGCAAGTTCAACTTAAGGGGAAGGGTGACAGTCGAAAGTTAGAATTTTTACTAACGTGATCCGGTTTTCATGGTTGAAACAGTTGGGGAGACGGAACCGAAAGAGGATGGCCTAAGTGTAAACGGTTAAAATGACAAATGCAACGAATAGAGGAGGAAATCGAATAAAATGGATTAGGGCAGGGGCGTAGAGGCGGAGCACAGTAGATTTAGGGCAGGGAGGCAAAAATGGATCAAAAAAAGGGGAAATCAAGTTCAGATCGTACCTTATGAAATAAAGACGGCCAATGGTGGTGGAACGTAGCTGGAATCACATGAGACTATTGGCGGCGGTTGGCAATGGAGCCGGAATCACCAAAGAGTATTGGCGGTGGCAGCGGATGTAGCAGTAGAGTGGGAGGGAAAGGACCGGTCGAAGGAAAGATAGGTCGATGAAGGAGGGGCAGGTGGGCAGTTGAAGGAGGGGGGCAGCCATTTTTTACGCAGAAGGGGGCAGTGGGTTTACAGGAAAGTGGAAGACAGAGAGGAAAAGAAAGAGGGTGGAAAGGAGACGTGGGAGTAATACCGTCAGCAACGTGGGATGGGAGTGCAAAAAGATTGAATTGCCCTTGTACACGGATTTCTTGTTTTTCTGAACGGTGGGCAATACAGGGAGTGAATAAAAGGCTTCACTTTGACCAAGGTTTTGCTTTAGTATATATATATATGTATGTATGTATGTATGTAACGAACCTTAATGTATTGTTTTTCTGCAAATGATATATGTTTAACACATTCAAGAGAAAATGATTTGTAGAAATATTAAACCATATTTTTGCGTTGAAATCATTTGTTGTTAGTTTAAATTTTATTTTTAAGTTGCAACGTCTAATTTTTTTTAAGTTTGAATTTTTATTTATATTATTAATTAATAATTTATTTGTTGCATCCTATATTAATTGATATTAAGGTTTGATAGTATTTGTAGATGTACATTTTAAATTTATAATAAAAACTTTATTTGTTAGATTCCATTTTTGAGTGATATTAACATTTGATAATATTAGTAGATAGACGTTTTGAATTTGTAATAGAAATTTAATTGTTAGATCATATTTTCAAGTGGTATGAAGATTTGGTATTAGAGGCATTTTTGGTAGTTCACGTTGACACCAAAAAAGTGTAACACCAAACGTATTACAACTATTATTAAAAATTTTAAATTTATATTTTCTTTTTACAGTACATAATTTTAGGGCACGATCAAAGAGACTTAATAAGAAAGTGTCATTTTTTTCAATATTACTAAAATTGATACGAGGGGTGTTAATAAAATTCGCTCACTCGTAACAAATCAAAAATAATTATATTATTACCTTTGTTATACAATTATTTATGTGGACCTCATCGTTTTATGGTTTTTTAGATAAAACCCTCTGAATTAAGTTTTGGGTGGACTATCATCATTTTTCTTTTCATTTTTGACGAGATGTTATCGAGTCTAATTTTATTCCATTTATCACGACCCTTCAATAATAATTTTATTTTTGGATGGATCCCCTAAAATTATACCCCTCTTATCCAAAAGTGGTGCCCCTTTAACAATGCCTTAATTTTATTATAGTTTTAGTTTTATTGAATTTTAAAATAGTACATAATTAACTTTCAATTTTAAGTATGATTTACATATTATATATAATTCGATGTTTTTGAAAAATATTATAAGATTTTAAAATACTATATAATTTATATAATTTTAATGTTTTTAACTATTATCAAATAGTACATATATGTTAAATGTTATTATATATAAAACTTAATTTTGAATAGTAAAATATATTTTAAATATATTGTAATTCGAATTTATGTTTAAATATCCGATTTCAAATTTATACTGTAATTCAAATATTAATTCGAATTTTCGAAATCCAACCGTATACATTTGTTAACATAGTATGAGAAGCTTAAATATACGATTTCGTGCCATTTCGACTCCACTTGTCTATCCATCTTATCAAATTCAGTTATTCATCGGTGTAAGTTATTTTATTATTAACCGACATTTTAACCAAGCAGATTTCAACTAGAATTAGAAGGCCAAAATGAAGATGGAACAACTCACGAACTTGGAAACATAGTTAGAAGGACAAAAGGATGGTACTCAAGAAGTTGCAAAGGCAACGGAGCAAAGTGGACCTCTCGTTATCGAGTGGTTTCAATTGACCTCTTGGTACCGAGAGCTTTTTTCTTCACTTTGGACCTCCTACACTTGAAGCACTATCTCAAGTGATTCTCATGAAGTACTATTCTCAAAGAACGAATGACTAATTCAAAGGATTTTCTGACTGAATGTAAGAAAGAACAAGCAGCATTAGAACCTCTTTAAAAAAACTAAATCTCAAAGGAAAAGTATTCAGAACGTAGCGGGTAGGAGATAGGAAGCAGAATGGAAGAAGAAGGTGGAAAGTTTTACCAACACAAACCTCTCGGTACTAAGTGAAACCTCTTGATACCGAGAGGTTTCAATTGATGATTGGGCCGGCCACGACTCTCTTAGACCTTTGGGCTTGCGTCTAAACCTTGGACTTCGTGGGATTCTAATTCAATTGGCGATTTCCTCTATAAATACAGACCTTGTGGCTACTGGAGAAGCCCTTTCGGTTCTTCTTCTTCGTCTCTTACCTCTCCTCCATTGAAATCATTTAGGAAGCTACTATTTGCTGTTCTAGGACTTAGATCAGTAAATTTCTTGTACTAAAGACTCTCAAACCTCTACTAAATAAAATATAAAGTGGACGTAGACCGGAGATTGCCGAACCACTATAAAAATTCTTGTGTCTCTTATTTTTTGCATACATTTTCTGTTAGCTCTCAATATTTCTACAGGTTTTTGGGTGTTATGTCGTTTTTATTGTCAACGATTTGGTATTTTCACTGAGAAATGAGCTTAGATATGAAATTTAGAGAAGATGAAGAGGCCTTACACCGGATCAAGGATTGAAGGAAGTCAAACAGAGTATGGAGGCAACGAGGAGGTGTTCTTAAATTCTAATCAATCCATCTATGTGACCAAGGAGTAGATGGAAAGAATGATAAAGGAGATGCATGATGGAATAATGGCTATACAACATGAAATGCTGGAGGGATTTTTCAAAGGATGGGACCGTCTGGAAAAGCTGGAGTTGTTGGAATTCAGAACCAAAGGCTGGAAGCCAATGCAAGAACTTCTGGAGTTGGAGAAGAGCAAACCGAAACAACTCCCCCACGACCAGAACCTATCGATACTGATCCCAATCATCTCGGTACCGAGAGGATTCTACTCGGGGCCAATGTTAGTTCAGGCTTAGGGTGAGATGGTGCCAAGAATGGACGATGTTGGGGTCAGAAACGCAAGACAAAACGCAAATGTGCAGCGACCAGAGGAGTATATACTAGAATTTCCCTGTAGAAATGGGGGGTAGATTGAAGCCAGAGGTGCGCATCAAAATGCAAGCGCACAACCAGATGAGCATGTGTCGGAGTTCCCCCACATGAGCGGGGTGCAAAATACAACTATTGATCGAAGGCCTTCATTGGATGGCAATAACCGAATAGCTGAGTTGGTCAGAAAGGTAGTGAGAGGTGGACTACCAGACCAGAGTTTGGAGGACGTAAACATGAACCCATTTACCTCTAACATTCGGAATGTAAGGAATACTCTCGATTTCATACTTCTGACATTGGAAATGTACGATGGGCAGACAGATCCAACAATTCATCTAATGAGATACATCTGACATATGGAGGTGTTGGGTGCTTCTGAGGAGGTAATGAGATGGTGTTTCCCATTATATCTGATAGATTTAGCAGCAAAGTGGTTCAAACAATTGGAGAATTGGTCCATGAGCACATGGACCGAGTTAGTGAATAAGTTCTTGAGACAGTTCTGGGTTCATATTTCTAGACCAAAGAACGTGATGACGCTATAAAGTGTAAAGCAAAGAACCGGAGAGACCTTGAGAAGCTATTTGACGAGATTTAATGCAACAATCATCGTAGTCGATAAGCCGAATCCATCGATAATCCTCATGGCGGCAGTGTCTGGAGTCGCAAGCAAGACCGACTTCAAGATTGCATTGGAAAGGGATCCACCGATGGATCTCCTGAAGTTTTACCATGAAGTTAAGAGATATCTGCATCAAGAGGATGTTGAGGCTAATAATACTGATGTTAATGCTTGTTATACATTGTCCACTCTTACTACTTATATATTATTATATCGAATATCATTGATGATCAATAATATTTTCACATACACATATAATTGTATTATAAATATAGAAGTAAAAATAATTAACATAATTTTGAAAAACTAATTATCTCATTAACAAATTTATAAATATTTTAATATGTAACTATTACGTCTTTTTATAAAATAAAATAGTATGAATAATATAATATGAATAAAATATAACATTTTTTAATCTAAAATCGGTCGGCATCCCGTTATTTGGTACTGCCCCAGACCCTTACGACTTGACCGACTAGGTCAACCTCTATTCGCTGGGATATGCCTCTATACCAGCACTTGGGTTGCCACTCTCGGATCCTCCACAATATTAACATTAAAAAAAGTATTGTTGAATTCTATAAAGAATATATGTTTGAGCATCGAAATTCACAGTTGGTTAAGGATCACCAGCCCAAGTGCAAGTGGTAAGATGCTCTAGGCTAAAGTCTTGTGCTCGAACCGTTGAGACAATGGAATGAGTGCTCTACTGGAATAAAGTACCACTCTTATTTAAAAAAATAATACTAATTCATAATTGAATCCCTACCAAGGTGAAGTTTCCATTATCTAACATATGTTTTTAGTTTGTTTTGTACTAGGGTTGGACATTTTTACTAACCATTATCAACCACTATCAATTAAAATTGATACCGAAAAAATAGTAACCAATTTGATTGGTACGGTTTGCCAAACCGCATGAAAATATACGGTACGGTAATGGTAATTAACTACTAAATATGGTAATTATCATATCGACCACATACCTTATTATATATACATATAGATATATGTATGTATGTATGTATGTATATGTATGTGTGTGTGTGTATTTCATTATATATTTCTGTTATATACAATCATTGAACGTGTAATGATTTAATAGAAAATCTAGCAAAATACTATTATGATATCGAATTGAATGCAAATTTTATCATTTATTTTATGTTTTTATACAATATTTTAGCTTCTTGTATAACATTTATTTGTATGTTTGAGTACACAAAATAAAATTGATAAATAATCATATAAGTAAAAATAACAACTCTTAATATTTACTCTTCTAACATGAAATATTGTAAACAAATAGATATCATACTTTTAAACGGTAAAAGTTTATTACCGACCTCTACCAACCATTACCAACCATAAAACGAAGTATTGGTTTTCTGATTACTTTAATTGGTAATGATATGATTTTTTTATTACCATATAAATTGATATGGTAATGATTTTGAATATGAATTTTCGGTATCGAACCGAATCCAGCCCTATTATGTACCAATACAATAATGTAAAATCAAATCAACTTTATAAAATTACCTTAGCACCCGTGTTAATATGGAATTACTACAAATTAATATAGTTAAAGCTGCATCATTTAGATGAAGTTAAACTACATCTGGTTGATGCACTTTTAGTTGCATCGCTTTAAATCGGACCAATGTAGTTAAATATATGATTCAAAATTATGGTTTTGAAAAGTATATTTTTTATATAACGATGCACATCTAATAGACTTTTTGATTTGGGCAGATGCTGTTAAATGTCTTTGAAATGGGAAAAATACATAATAAACTATTTAAATCAGTAAATAAAATGTCCTTAGTAAAATATTTTACAATATCAATTCACTTTATCAAATGTGATGTACTTTACAATCTAAAACAAAAATGACTAAATGCAAAATATTTTACAATACTAATTAAACAATTTTGTGTTACAAGAAATTACAACGTCATGTTGAAGTTGTTCAGGTTTTTTTACAATATTTAAGGTTTTATCTTTATTACGGCCTTTGAAAACATCATATAAAAGTTATAATACATATTTATGACAATGTTAATAATATATTGTTGAAATATGATGATTAATCACATTAATCGAAAGTTTTTAAACATAATGTTGGTAACAATGTAAAATAAGCATTATTCTAAACATGAATTATGATAACATTATGCGGATGTTGTAAAATAAATTATAAATAGAATTTACAATTGTTATTTAACCTCGAGTTTACAACGTTTGATGAATATTGTATAATACTATAAATTGACAACGTTTAAAAAACATGGTTTTATTTACATATTTCAATAACATTAGATATACATTATGAAAAAACAAATGTAAGACAATGTAAAAAAATAATTGTTAAAAATAGCTTTCTACAGCAATTTAAATAAACACTGTAAATATTTTTTGTTTTACAACATTTGTGTCAAGAACGTTGTTTGGAAAAACCTATTAAACATTCCTCTTAATAAATGTTATGAATGATCCACCATTTTTTCAATAGTTTAGTGAATTGTTGCAGAATCAATGTTGTAAAATGATATTTTTCTTGTAGTAGAAGTTACAAAAGAAATATTTATTATTTAATGGGGTTTATTAAGTTATAAAATCTTTGAATATTGTTATAATGTGATTTATTAACTTTAGACCTTAGGAAATGGTTTGAGAGATATGTGTATGCATATATATAGAAATTATATACATGAGCTATATAATATTTTGAGGTCTTATGGATAACCAAACTTAATATTAATAGGAAAATTAAGTGAAATTAAGCTATAGTAGGATGATTCGACGAGGACATTATTTTATAAAATAAGTTTGATACTTCAATAATATAATACGAAGAAGATGTAATTGTTAAATTGGTTACTTAAGTAAGATACATTTTTGTTGAATTGTTTATATGATTATATGTGTGAATTATCATTGATATTGATACGATAGATTTGTTACTTTGGTTGTGTATTTCCTTCGTGTATGTAAATATCCACGATATGTGTTTATTACCTCCATATAGTTGGACTAGCTGTGTGTGTGCGTGCACACACACACACACACCTGCATACAGTTCATGTGAGTTATATATGTCTATATTTATATATAGTTCTAGTATGTCCGACTTGGGGCTATTGGGAGATGCACATGATATTATATATATATATATATATTTATTGATATGTGGTTTAAAACATTTATATATAATTTCGGTATGTCCTGGGGCTGCCGATTAATGCATGGAATCCTTTGTACCATTAAGGCTCACGATCTACAAACGCGGTTCCAAAGCAAGGGCGGAGAGAGACTGAGATGCAAGTCTATAGTAGGTCACCTACTGTTACATTGTATGGACGGGTATTGCGACAGGACCACATGCTAACTTCTTTTGAGGTATTGGTTTTCGGGGGTGTTCATATTATAGTTATGGCTATCGATATGTCACTTTGGAAGCTAATGTCAATTTAGGACGGTTTATCGATATGTAATTTAAGCGTATGTATAGTTCGGTATGCCCGACTTAGGGTTACCGAATATTGGATAATATATATTACACAAGTGTATCTATATGTGGTTCAAGCAGTTTATATATGTTTGTATATATAATTATAGATGCACTGTTTGGGTGATTTATGTATGTTGGTTTGGTATGCCTGACTTGGGGCAACCAGCTAATGTATGCACTTGAAAAATGAGTCACGATCCACATGGGAACGATAATACTTCGGTGTTGTCTAGACTTATGTAATGGGTGTATGCGGGGTTTAGTGTTTACATATGCTTTCGCTATATCGGTGTAGACAACAGGAAGGAAAGGATGCTAGGGAGGGAATCTATTGTATCATTGAGATAACATGATCCGTAGACGTGGTTTTGGAGTTGGGGAAGGGAGAGACTGGGACTCGATCTAGAGTAAGTCACTTACTATTGCGTTGTACGGACGGATATTATGATAGGACCTACATGCCAACTTCTTTTGAGGTGTTGGTTCCCTACAGAAGTCCACAATATGATCGTGGCTCTTGATAGGTCTCTTCGGTAGCTAATAGCAGTTCAAGGCGGGTATTAGTTATAGATATCTGTATTTTGAATTGGGTATTGTGATGTTATGTTAGTACCATTGTTATATTGTTGTACTGGTTTTGCATTTCAGATGCTTCAACGGGGATCATTGAATCGATTGGTGCCCATAGCGGGCTCTACCCATCGACAATGATAGGTATCAACCTATTCTATGTGTATCTCTTATTCTTATGGTTGTGCATGTTATATTGGTTGGTTGATTATTATTATTGACCATTGTGTATTAGACTTATATTGGGATGTTTATATTACTCATGCATTGGTACATTGGGTTACCTCTATCATGGTATGTTGTTACATTTGAGTCACATTATATTAGTCGTGTAGACTCGCTAATTATAGGAGAAGAGTAAATTATGATATGTTTTCCTACCTTTGAGTTGGGTTTACTTTACTTGTTTATGGGCGGTCCGGATTATTCTTGAGCCGCATTTGTGGAGAGGATCGACTATACTTCAGTGGTTCCCTATTTATTTGCATATGATTTTGATATACAGTATTTTGAGATTGTTCCCCTCACACCAGGCTTTATGTCTGGCCGGCGTTTTGTCTTTGTCTGTTTATGTCATGATAACTCTTGGGTACTCGATTGAGTAGTTTGGGAGCCGTGTACTTTTGGGGATACGCTTTTAAGGCAAATGGAGCATTGTGGAGGCAAAATCGATACTTTGGATATATATTTGATATTATGGTAGTATATGGAAGATGTGCTATTTATATATGAGACTTTTCGTATCAGATATTATACAATGACTTTCTATATAAATGTTCATTTATTAGCTACTTCCGTCTCTATAGTCTCTTATATATTGTTTATCTTATTGCTCATATATATTTAGCATATTATATATTATCATTCCGTTGTGAGATTCTATCGCTGTGCCTTAGTGATGTTTAATTTTTTTAACCCCTGTGCTGTCTTTCATAGTATTCAACAGTCAGATGTTGTCACTCAACGTTGATTTAGGGTATTGCGAATGGTGGGTCATCACAGTTGGTACAGAGCTTAGGCTCAACACTCAGGACCGGGTAGACCAGTTTGAGTTAAGCAACTTGGTATTTGGAGATACGTTAAGAGAGCGTACTTGTATTTTTATACTATATAATATTGCATACACTACTTGTCTCCTAAACTTTGATTTATTCAATGGTTAAGGTATCTTCGTTTAAGGCTATCTATATGAGCAAACGAGGTGCAAAGCGACTATGAATTAGGCAGTCTGAGATGCCTAATTGGTTTAGAGGCTATTTTGATACCACAAGGGATGCTCTATCGCCTACGGACATTCCAGTAGCCGCGATAGGTGTTGGAGGTGGTATCGACCAAGAGTACTGCCATTCAAACTCAAAGAACGAGCTTTTGAGTTGAGTGGGGTCGATCGATGAAGTGTGACTTGGATTTGCGTCCAAGTAGGATTCGGTGGATGCCTAGTATTTAGCAAAGACCGAGGAAACGGCTTATATGCATTTTGCATGGAGTCATTTGTGTTTGAAGTTGTTTGTTCTTGTGTTAGTAAACCTTTGGTGGTGGGTAATCCACGAACCGAAGAGATATTTTCTAGGGACTAGTCCATTCACATACCAGTTCGTAATCCCTAGTTTGAGCGTGGGTTTTCCAGGTGATTTGCACCAGTTGGACAAGGATTTTTCACTCGATTCTTAAAGGTTGGCGCTTGAGTCAGATTCTTGAAATAACTTAGAGATTTTGAAGCAAGACTCTAGTCGTGCGAGGAAATTTTGATGGTCGAACCAAGGAACTGGATCAGAGTTCGGATAAGAGAAGTCAGGTGGCCGACCTAGCTTAACAAAGAAACCTTGCAAACAAGCAAAGAATTAGATTGGGTATCTTATTTACTTTGGATAATCTATGTTCATTGTAAAATTATTTACAGTATAGTATAGTTAAGATAGCTTGTGATAGTTCGGAGAAGGACTTCTCGACTAGTTTTGTGAAGATTCGGGTTTATCTTCCAAGTGGCAATATAATACTTGCCAAGGCGAGCATTGTATTACAATTGATATATTATCTTTATTATCATTGTGTGATTGAGGTATTTGAACCCAAACAAGCCAAGCATTTGTAGATTGTCATTTAGTAATGACTTAATTAGTAAAGTTTTCTCCTTTGGAGAATGAGTTCTATTCAGAAGGGAAAGAAAAGTTAAGACTTAGATTGTCAGGTTTATTCAAAAGTTTTAAGGATCGATGATACAAACTATCGTGTAAGTTTTTCTTTTTAAAGCGGGAGGTGTGATAGTCTTTCATGTATTATATTCATGAAGGGGAGTTGCACCACTTAAGCATTTGATTATCTTGAATGTCGAACTGACTCATGGGAGTTTGCAGCTTGGCATGCATGTTATGACCATTATTGGTTTGTTATAGACTTCTTTAGAATGATTGGTTATTGGCATGGTAATTATTTCCTGTTGTTTGTTGTTGGTTGTCAGCGTTTATTATCTCTTATTATTGTTTGTTGTTGATTGATTATTAATTGATTGTTTATATTGTTGATGGATTGATAATTGTTGTTTGTTAATTTCTAATCGTTGCTTAGTTATTGATTGATTGTTTATTTATTTTTGTTGCTTATTAATTACTTGTTATTGCTTAATTTTTGATTGATTATTTATTGATTTTTATTTATGATTAATTTTTGTTGCTTGTTGATTGCTCGTTATTGATTGTTATTGCTAGCATATTGTGTGAATTTTGTTTCTATAAGCATGTAATTCCAGTGACGTCGTCATGATGAGTCGACTAGAGAAAGTGGAAGTGAGCCGGATGTAGCTTAGACCTCGAAGGCCTATTTATTTTTAAGAATAGGGCTATATGGCTTCAGACCGATGGGGTTAAGCATGCCCGTATTTGATGGGGCTTTGTATTGGCATGCTTCCAATTACTGAAGGAAAATTATGTTTTCCTTTTTGTTTTGTTGAAATGTAACAAAGCATAGTGTAGAGCTTGCTTTGTTGTTATTTGTATTTTACAAGTGTGCTTGTTGTCTATTATAACATGTTTATTTGAGATGCTTGTTGCATTAGATTTGCTTATAGTACTGTTGTTATAACATGTTTATACGAGATGCTTGTTGCATTAGATGTGTTTGTCGCATAGTTAGTTGTAACATATTTATTTAAGATAATTACTATGTATGATTTAGAATGCTTAAATCTATGATTTAAAGTTGCAATTGTGTTTAATCCTCCTTGTTAAGTACATGATTAGCTACATGGAAGCAGTTATGTGCTATTGGGATTCTTATTTGTTCGAATTCACATCTAATCGGATGCTCTTGCTGTAAAAGAGATACGTAAGATTTGTAGTGTAGATAGTGTGGATATGTATCCTTGTATGTCCTCAGAAATGAGATGCCTCAGATATGTGATGACTTAGATATGAGGCATATGTATATGTAAATAATAAACATAACAATTAAATTGAAACCAATCGGTGTAAATTTATGTGATGGACATAGTATATATTTTCCAGTCACCAGAACGTTGTTTTGACCCCCTTCTTATTACAACCTATAGGTTAGACTTAGAAGAACATGTCGTTGGAGCAAGGCATGATCGGTTGATAGAGACACTACAAGAAAACTACTCATTAATGACAAAATAGGTCGGTGTTCTTTTTTTAGATGTCGTTGTTATCTTTTTTCCTTTTACTTTTGCTTCACTGAACGCTGTTAGATAAGTGTTTTAGTCGAAAGACATATTGGAATCCATCAATTTTTTTGGCCGCCCATTTCATAATTTATGCTTCCCTAATTTTTTCGTTTCCCTCTTTCATTTCCCTAACCTAAGTTCTCATCATCTTTATTCACGTAGAAACACCCGCCTCCACCTCTTTCACCTCCACCTTGGCCTCCATCTTCACCTCTGCCGGGTCCTATTTTTGGGCAACCCGTAAAGACAACATCGTTGTAAAAAAGACCCTAATTACAAATCGCGACTTGCTCGACTTCTTCATTCAAATCACACCACACGGTCTATGGCGATGCCACGCTAGCTCCTACCATGTTCCTTCAAAATTCGTGCTTACGAGCTAGTCGACTCTAGCTCCTGCCTCATCCGACTGCCATTTGCGAATATCTCAGGCTGTTGGCTGAATTGATTACTGAAAGAATGAGGTATATTTTCTATATTTATGTGATTTGTTGACTGTTGACTGTGCTATTTCGTTTGAGGCAACTGTTATTTTGCTTACTGCTTCTGTTAGTTTATCAAACAATGGTACTGTCACTGTGTTTGTTGAATTGTGTCGAGTGGTTTGTGAGTTCAAATCGTTTGTCAAGTTGCTAAATTAAAAGGAAAATAACATAAATACGATTTGCATTGCTGTTCATGTTACGGTTTACAAAAAATTATATAATATTTTTGTGGATTTTTAGCAAGTTAGTATTTAGGCTTACTTTTGTTGGAATTTGATACCTAATTCATCACTTGAAGTCGCAGAAGCAGAGATCGCTCGATGGAGTGGGAAGACCGGACAAGAGATCTCGTCCGGTGGTAGCTGCTGTCGCTTCAGTTGGAGTGGTAGAGAGGTGACCAGACTAGATATTTGGTTCGGTGGTGGAGGCTGTTGGTTTGGAAGTGAAGCGACATTGTTTTGGAGCGGTGTAGGGTGGAGACTGAACGAGGAACTTCATTCGGTAGTTGGCTGATGGTTGGAGCGGCACAGGAGATCTCGTTCGGTGATATGAAGGAGAAGCCGTTCAGTATTTGGTGAAGGTGAAATAAGGAATACCGAACCATATATTTCATTCGTTGTTTTGCCGAACCAAAGGTTCATTCGGTGATTTGGTGATGCCGAACGAAATATCTCATTCGGTGTTAGAGAATGCCGCTCCAAACTGAAGTGGAGATGCCGAACCAAATGCCAATCTATGCCAGACCAAATCATGCCGGTCCAAGTGATACCGCATCAAATGCCATTGTGCTGCTTGCCGAACCAGATGCGTCGAACCAAACCTCAGGGCTGTTATATAGCAGCTACCCCTCCTCATATCTTTACTATATAAATAGTGGAGCTTCTGGACAACAATGGCAGCCATCCTAGAGAGCTAAAACTCTGTAGAATTTTGTCTATATTGTAAATTCTTCTTGTGTATAACCTCCAAAAGTGAATCAATCTTGTAACTCTAATCTTTCAATGATTAATAAAATCTCCTCTCCCCAAGTGGACGTACACTGCCTCGCGGTAGTGGAACCATTGTAAATACTGGTGTTATTTATTTTTCTGCAATGCATAGATCTGTGACTGTCTGTTATGGGGTTTATCTCTGTTTGTTCCGTCTCACTACAATCATGATCCAGTTGTTTTCCGCAGCGTTGGGTTTTTTTATTCCCTTAGACTGATCATCTGAAGGGATTTTCCCCAATAGTCTGGTATCAGAGCTACAAGGTTGATTAAGGAGTGTTAGATGCTATGGAAGGAGATGAAGCAACTCTAGTTGTTACAAGACCCTATACTAGAGGGATGTATATCGCGTCAGGATCACAATTGGCAATTGTGAAATAGAATGGAGATAAAGACTTCGAGAAGTGGCAATGGAGGATGAAGGTTGTTCTAACGAGGAATGAAGTCCATCCAGTAGTGTTTGCCCATGAGGAGTTGACGGTTGACATCTCAGTCACGGAAAGGAAGGAGATGGAGAAATGAGCGTTTACTACTTTACAGCTAGCTATGGGAGAGAATGTTATCTCAGAGATTAGCAGTGAAACCACTATTAGGGGCATTTGGACCAAGCTGGAGAATCTCTACTTGAAGAAATCTCCGACTAACCGTCTGATATTACTGAAGACATTTTTCATCATGCGGATGTGGGAGGGTACTTCAGTGAAGGAACATCTTAATTTCTTTGATGATCTCGTGATGAAGATGAAGACTGTTGACTTAAAGATGGATGAGGAGCAAATGGCAATGATTCATTTGTGTTCTCTTCCGGAGCGATACACAAATTTTGCTAACAGCCTTATCTTCGCTAGAGACACATTGACAGTGGAAGATGTGAAGTCAAGCCTTCTACCTGAGGGCTTGAGAGATCAGATAAAGGAGATAAGTGAAGGAAGTAGAGGTGGAAGTAGTAGTCACGGCCTGTTTGTTGAAAGAGGTAGAGAAGATAAGAAGAATTAGCACGCTAGAGGGTGTTCCAAGTCCAGGAAGCCCAGTAATGGCAGGAGAGGAAAGTTTAAGGACGGAAAGTGCTTTACCTGCAAGAAACCTGGTCATTGGAAAAAGGATTGTCCAGATTTGAAGAAGAAGGAAGAAGACGGATCTTCATCATTTGCGGTGGAGAAGTCTGTATCTGATGATGTGTTGTCTGTAGTAGTGTCGGATGTCTCAGACTATTGGGTGCTGGACTCGGGGGCGTCTTTCCATATGACGCCTATAAGGACTATTTTAGTTCTTTCATTGGATGAGAGGGAAGCTCTATTCTTATGGGTAATGATGCTAGCTGTAGAGCAATGGGTGAAGGTACAGTGAGGATCAGGATGTTCGACGGAGTGATACGCACTTTGACAAGTGTCCGGTATGTTCTAGATCTTCGGAAGTCCTTAATTTCTTTAGGACAATTGGCATCTTTGGGATGTAAGGTAACTATCGAGAAGGATAGTCTGAAGGTTTCAAGAGGTGCACTAGTTCTTATGAAAGGAGATGTTTTCTGAAATCTGTATTTGCTGAAAGGAACCACAGTTCTTGGAAAGTCGTGTGTTGGAGTAGATAGTTCTCGTGCATTGGATGCCACAAAGCTTTGGCATCTCAAGTTGGGTCATATTTCAGAGAAGAGATTAAAGTTTCTTCGGAGATGGAAGATGATCAAAGGAGAAAGCTTCGACAAGATGGACTTTTGCCAAGAATGTGTGTTAGGCAAGCAAACTAAAGTATCTTTTGGAGTTGGACTCCATAGATCGAAGAGAGTACTTGAGTACGTGCATACAGATGTCTGGGGACCAGTTGCTACTCCTTATCTTGGAGGAGCAAAGTATTTTATCTCTTTCATTGATGACTTTTCTCGGAAAGTATGGGTGTATGTGATGAAGGCCAAATTAGAGAGTTTTGAGAACTTCAAAGACTAAAAAGCGCTTGTTGGGAACCAATCTGGTTCTAGGTTGAAGGTGCCGAGATCTGATAATGGTGGTGAATTTGTCTCTAGGGAGTTTCTCGACTTTCGTAGACAGCATGGTATTCAAAGACGTTTCACTACATCCGGAGATCTGCAATCCAATGGGGTTGCAGAAAGGCTGAACATGACTCTACTGGAGAAGGCTCGTTGCTTGAGATTGCCGATGGGCTTGTCTAGAGGCTTTTGGGCTGAGGCATTATCAACTGCATCGCATATCATAAATTGAATTCCATGCTCAGCCATAGATGGGAAGATTCCAGAGGAGAAGTGGAGAGGTAAACCAGTGTATCTTGGTTACTTCCGAATTTTTGGTTGTCCTGTGTACGTTCAGCATACATGTGATGATAAGTTGGAGGCTAGAGCATACAAGGGCATACTAATGGGATACACCGATGGTATCAAAGGGTATTGAATTTGGAACCCTGTTGATTGGAAGATTGTTCATTCCAGACATGTTACTTTTGATGAGTCCGCTATGTTCAATCCGGAGGAGAAGCTACCTACCACATCAGAAGATTCTGATAGGCTTAAGGAGATGGAAGAAATTCCCGTGTTCTAGCCAAATAGTAGAGTTGTTGTTGATGCTGTCGAGGAAAATGTAGTTAATGAAACATCACAGGATAGTCCACAGGTACCTTCTAGTAGTGCTGGTGATGTGCATGAATCTAGAGGAAGTTCAGTTCAAGGTGGAGCTGAAAGGAGTTTGGGCGAAGCAGTACCTACCCGGGTCAGTCGTAGGACTATTAGGCCGCCCGAAAGGTATGGTGATTGGCAGTTTGCGAACCTTAGCCTTGGTGATCGGTTTGACTATGCCCTACATGTGGTTCATGAGGAGCCGCTTGACCTTGATGAAACTTTGAAGTCATGTGACAGTTCGAAGTGGATGTGCACTATGGAAGAGGAGTTAGAGTCGTTGAAGAAGAACAAGACTTGGGATTTGGTACCACCTCCTCAAGGAACCCGAGCCATAGGTTGCAAATGGGTGTTTAAGGTGAAGGACGTTGGGAGATACAAGGCTAGACTAGTTGCTAAAGGGTTTTCACAAAGAAAGGGATTGGAGTATGACGAGATATTCTCTCCAGTAGTGAGGCATACGTCCATCCGGATTTTGCTCGCTATCGTCGCAGCTCATGACTTGGAGCTGGAGCAACTGGACGTGAAAACCACTTTCTTGCATGAGACTTGGATGAGACCATCTACATGAAGCAGCCAGAAGGATTTGTTGTACATGGGAAGGAAGATTGGGTTTGCAAATTGAAGAAGTCATTGTATGGACTTAAGCAGTTGCCTAGACAATGGTACAAGAGGTTTGACCCTTTTATGCTTTCACTTGGTTTTGATCGTAGCATCAAAGACGCTTGTGTGTACTTCAAGCATTTGAAGAGTGGTAGATGGGTGTACCTACTCTTGTACATGGATGATATGTTGATTGCTTCTAAGGATAAAGCTGAAATCGATAGTTTAAAGCGAAAGCTAAAAGCAGAATTCGAAATGAAAGACCTTGGAGAAGCAAAGAAAATTTTGGGTATGGAAATCCAAAGGGATAGAAAGCTAGGACTTTTGAGCCTCACTCAAAAGGAGTACATTCGAAAGGTGTTTTCTCTGTTTAGCATGGAAGGGGAAAAGGTAATCAACACACCCATGCCTTTGCACATATAGCTTTCTAGTAAAGGCTCTCCGATCTCGGAAAAGGACAAGGATTATATGATGAAGGCCCATATGCAATTGCAGTAGGCAGCTTGATGTATGTCATGGTTTGCACTAGGCCTGACATTGCACAAGTGGTTGGATTGGTGAGTAGATTCATGGCAAATCCAGGAAAGACGCATTGGGAAGCAGTGAAGTGTATCTTCAGATACCTTAGAGGAACTCCAAACCATGGACTTGTCTTTGGTGGCAGAGGAAGAGATTTCAACTTGGTTGGATTTTGTGATTCTGACCATGCCGGTGATAGAGATCGAAGGAAGTCAACCTCCGGATATGTGTTCACCATTGGTGGGACAATGATCAGTTGGAGAGCGAGGTTGCATGCGATTGTGTCTTTGCCTACTACAGAGGCAAAGCTCATAGCTGCGGTTGAAGCAGCTAAGGAGGCGCTTTATTTGAGGTGACTGTTGTGTGATTAGGGCTTCGTATATGAAGGCGTGGATGTGTACTGTGACAATCAGAGTGCAATCCACTTAGCTGAAAATCTAGCATTCAGCTCGAGGACAAAGCACATTGAGGTGAGAGAATCGTTCCTTGTCTCAATGAGTGAAGAGAAGCTAGTTTGTCTTAAGAAAGTTCACACAAAGAAGAATGCAGTAGACTTGTTTACCAAGTCGTTGCCTGTTGCTAAGTTCGAGCATTGCTCGGACTTGATTCGCTTAATGAAGTGCTAGGTGCCACAGAGTGGCATGGGGTAAGAGTTGAAATGGTTCATGGAGATGTTTGTTTTCATGGTGGAGATTGATAGGTTCTACACGGACTGGGTACTTTGAACACTTTGTTGACGGGCGGTGGCCTTGCCGAAGTTCGTTGACAGAGTGTAATGGGTGATGGCATTACCGAAGCTCATTGGGTAAGTATCCATTGCTTGGAGCATGAAGGTGTAGATGGAGTTGGAAGGCTTGTATGGAATTTGGTATAAAGGTAGAGATTGTTGGAATTTGATACCTAATTCATCGCTTGAAGTCGCAGAAGCAAAGATCGCTCTCGTCCGGTGGTAGCTACTGCTGCTCCAACTGGAGCGATAGAGAGGTGACCGAACCAGATATTTGGTTCAGTGGTGGAGGCTGTTGGTTTGAAGTGAAGCGACATTGTTTTGGAGCGGTGTAGGGTGGAGACCAAACGAGGAACTTCGTTCGGTAGTTGGCTGATGGTTGGAGCGGCACAGGAGATCTCGTTCGGTGATGTGAAGGAGAAGCCGTTCGGTATTTGGTGAAGGTGAAATGGGGAATACCGAACCACATATATCATTCGGTGTTTTGCCGAACCAAAGTGTTCGTTCAGTGATTTGGTGATGCCGAATGAAATATCTCGTTCGGTGTTAGAGCATGCCGGTCCAAACTGAAGTAGAGATGCCGAACCAAATGCCAATCTATGCCGGACCAAATCATGCTAGTCCAAGTGATACCGCCCAAAATGCCATTGTGATGCTTGCCGAACCAGATGTGCCGAACCAAACCTCAGGGCTGCTATATAGCAGCTACCCCTCCTCATATCTTCACTCTATAAATAGTGGAGCTTCTGGACAATAATGGCAGCCTTCCTAGAGAGCTGAAACTCTGCAGAATTTTGTTTGTATTGTAAATTCTTCTTGTGTATAGCCTCCAAAAGTGAATCAATCTTGTAACTCTAATCTTTCAGTGATTAATAAAATTTCCTCCCCCCAAGTGGACGTACACTGCCTCGCGGTAGTGGAACCATTGTAAATACTGGTGTTATTTATTTTTCTGCAATGCATAGATCCGTGACTGTCTGTTATGGTGTTTATCTCCGTTTGTTCCGTCTCACTACAATCACGATCCAGTTGTTTTCCACAGCGTTGGGTTTTTTTATTCCCTTAGACTGATCATCTGAAGGCATTTTCCCCAATAACTTTAAGGTAGCATAATATAACGTTTTATTTGTCATTTGTATTTAAACAGAAGTAATAAAAAGTAGATTCACTTTTGTTTGCTGCATCAATCAAAGAGTTTAAAGAGGCGCATTGGGTGAGAAGTTATAAGAGCAAAAACAAAACTTGAGAATAATAATAATAAGACTATAGTAAATAATGGTTGTATCTATGGAATCCTCTACAGTTCATAGGCTAGCAGAGATGATTCTTTTTGTCCAATATATGGAATTGTCTCATCCGTAATCATCTCTCAGTTATGCATGCATTTAGATATATACTGCCCATCCTTGTATTTTTTATTAGCATCATTCAACTTGACCATGTCAAAAAATAGTTTATAACGAATATTTGTTTTGACAAAATTTAAGTATATTTTCTTTATAAATCTAAAAATTGAATTACATTATTCATGTACGTACCAAGTTAATGATAATAAAAATTGAGTAGTTATTTGTTGTTAACGTGGCCGATCATTTTCCTCTATCATGATGTCATATGAGGAATTAACCTGTTCGAATATATCCTTTACATTCCACATAGGACAATTTTTTGATCAAGGCCTTGCAGAAAAACTATATAGCAAAATAAGCATCCTCATAAACTAATTGCAAAAATAGGCCTGGTTTACTTTTGTACTTGCGCAAAAATGGAATGCGCAAGTATATTTTTTTTATACGGAGCTTGCGCATTCCATTTTTGCGCAAGCTATATTTTTAAGCTTGCGCAAATATGGAATGCGCAAGCTCTTTTTCGGGCATCAAAAAGACAGAGAGCTGATTCTGGGGTCATTCTTCAACCCTACCCCCTTTCTTCCCAAAACCCTCCCCATTTCCAACTTCAAACCCACTTCAAATCCAAATATCTTAAGTCAAAATCATTTTTCCTCATCTATTTCTTCAAACAAACACTCTATTGCCCATAAATGGAAGCTAGCTCTTCATCTACGTTGATTAGAGGTAATTATAATTCCTTTTTTTGAAAATTAAGATACTACTTTAGAAATGATTGTTGTTGTTTGCGGAAGAGGTAGTGTTGATGATGTTGATGTGAATGTACTCACATTGTTGGTTTCTTTGATGACAATGCAAAAGGATTTGAAGTAGTAATATAGCAAAAACCCTAACTTTGTACATAGTTTTTGTATTGATAAACGGTTGTTGTTGTTTGTAGAATTGTCTCCTGGGCCCGAAGATAGAAGTGTTCTCTATCTTCAAGAACACCATAGGAGCCAAAACGACACATTAATGGAGGTAAATGTTCGATATTGGTAAACCGGAGAAGTCAAATATGAAGTCCTAATTATAATTTGTTTATATATTGCAGGGTGTTGAAACTGTGAAGATATGCGATCATTCGAGCAAGCTCAAAGAGATCGATTTTAAAGATCCAAGATTGGAGCCGAATCTACGAATCTCCAGATTTTGGAAAGCTATGCAAATCGACTACATTCGGCTCGATCATCACCTTCTTACCGCTTTATGCGATAGATGGAGGCCGGAAACAAATACGTTTCATATGAGAGTCGGGGAGATGACAATGACTCTAGCGGATGTGCATTTTCTTTTCGGTCTTAAAGGAGACGGTCGTCCGGTATGTGTGCAAAATTTAGATATCGATTACATGGAATTGGCTCATGACTTGCTTGGTATTTTTCTGCCAAGAGAGGCGGTTAAGTCTAAAAGTGATTTGTCAATGACTTGGTTTAAAAGCGAATTTTCTGAACCACTACCCGAAGGGGCGACCGATTTAGATATACTTCGCCGCACTCGTGCCGTGATATTGTATTTTTTGAGTTGCCGATTATTTCCCGATCATTCAAAAGGGAGATTAAGTTTGAAATTTTTACCATATTTGGATGATTTGGCTGACTGTGGTTATCATTCTTGGGGTAGTGCTGTTCTATGCTATTTGTATAGTGAGTTATCGAACGTTGCCTTGCAACGTCGAAAAGTTTTATGGGGTTCTGCAACGTTGTTGCAACTATGGTCGTGGTCGCATATTGCCATTGGACGGCCGTCTATTAGAATTCCTACCGACTTAGATCTGTATCTTCCATTCGGAGCTAGGTGGAACTGTGCTAGGAGTTGGCGTGAGACGCCAAGAAATGTACAGTTTTACCGTAATGAGTTGGATTTGATGGCGGATGATGCGGTTACATGGGAACCATATTCATTAGTGTATAAATTTGGACATCCGGAAATTGAGTATTCGTTCGCCGGTTGGATTGCTAAGAGCCGACTGATTCTATTTCTGGACTTTGAGTTGTATGCACCCGATTGGGTGATGAGACAGTTTTCCTTTGATTATCAGCACATTCCCGATCCTGTCGTCCCCCTTGACCCAGAACCCACTAGCTGGATGGCATTTTTGGAAGAAAGTATATTGCTATTTGGGAATCAAGAATTGATCGTGCCGAACGAGCACGCGACCCTCCGACACCTTTGAGCGAGTACGAGTATTGGTATTGGCGAATTACTCGTCGTTATATCCTTAAAAAGTCGGCAAGGAAGTTGGTTGCGTACACTCCCCATGCTCCTCTAGAACGTGATGTGGTAAGTGTTGTATTTTCAAATTTTGTATAGTTCAATTTTTATGTCATATTGATGCATTGTTATGATTTATGGTTTAGGTAAGCGGAATATACAGCGCTTTGGATGTGGTGGGCGAAATAGAAGAAAGTCATATGGAGCCGGACAAGGTCAAAAGCAAGTGCATTGACCTACGACGAATACTTGACACGATTTTGGGTCGGAACAAGCTAAGAAGGCCGGCCAAGCCGCTGCGCATTGTAGAAGAGCCACCGCGTTGTACAGAGGAGACACATACCACACTAGCGGGTGGACAAGGCCAATGGGAGGAGGCACATGCAGAGGGGGAGGCTTCACAACATCCCGGTGGCGAAACTACAGCTGGATGGCCTGCTTGGCCCGAGATAGAGCATCAATACACCGACGGAGAAACTCACGCTGAATGGCCGGTTTGGCACGAAGGAGAACAACAATTCGGCTATGTTGGACAGTCGACATACGAGCATACGCAAGAGCCGCCGCAGTGGGAAATTCAACAAGAAGAACTCTTTTTTGGGCCAAGCCAACAACAAGAAATTCCGCTGCCTACACCCGCTCCAACATTCGAAGAAGGCCAAGGATCGGCTCCCATCGTGTACAAACGGAAGAAGAAGAAGAAAAGAGACACCCCACTTGAGATAAGAAGGATTCGTGATTGACGGTGTTGGTCATATTGCTGTTGTTTCTTTTGGTTGGGTTAGGTTAGGGGTTGTTGCCTTGTATGTGTCTATGTTATTGTACGACCTGTTATTTGGATGATTTTAAATTGTCAGTTAGTTCGTGTTAATTATTTTGTTTTTGATGGTATTGTTAATGAAATGACGTGTTATTTGTTTTGCCTTGTTGTGTGGAAACAGCTCTCTGTTTGGAATTGACCCTTAATATAGCTTGCGCATATGTGGAATGCGCAAGCTATATTATTGGTCAGTTCGAAACAGAGAGCTGATCTGCCAAATATAGCTTGCGCATATGTGGAATGCGCAAGCTATATTTACAATATAGCTTGCGCATTCCACATATGCGCAAGCTATATTTTTGGTGGAACTGGGTAATTTGCAGCGTTCCGCCTATGCTACAAAATATCAAATGTAGCATTTGCGGGCTGCTGCAAATAACCAAAAATATAGCTTGCGCATATGTGGAATGCGCAAGCTATATTTACAATATAGCTTGCGCATTCCACATATGCGCAAGCTATATTTGGTAGATCAGCTCTCTGTTTCGAACTGACCAATAATATAGCTTGCGCATTCCACATATGCGCAAGTTATATTATGGGTCAGTTCCAAACAGAGAGCTGTTTCCACACAACAAATTACACAATTTTACAAAAAAGTCTGAACAACATGCTATATAACATGCAAACACCATTCGATTAACAACACCATCCGAAAAAGTTTCAACAAGGCGTACAGTAACATATACGTTCTAGTTCTATTACAATTCAACGCGGACAAGTATTTTTCTTATGGCCAATAGAACCACATTTGCTACATCTATTATGGCCGGATGAAGATGGCGGATCCATAAAACCTTTTATTCTAGTAGACCGAGGACGACCGGAATTTCTACGCACAGGCGGCGGTTGTATAATTGGACCATCGTAGACGTTCCAATGTCGACTATCCGGTACAGGGTGGAATAAAGGAGCATAAGCTGCAGAATACATAGCCTTTGTGTACCACGGGGAGATTAGGTCAAAATACGCTCTATTAGCACCACCCGAACCGCGTGAACAAGCCGCTAATACATGGGAGCATGGAAAATGATTTAATGTTGGCATGTTGCACGAACATTTGGCAACATTATCTTCGATATTCACCGTATAATCAAACATATGCACATCTTTCACCTGCCATTCAACGAAGCTATATCTCTCTATAGACATGAGCCTCGATTCTTCCATTCTTCTCCGCGCTAATGCTTCCCACCTAGGTGCGAGCTGCGACGTCCACTCTTCACCTTGAGTACGTCTTTCGACGAAGTAATGGTTCAGTCGATGAAAGTACGTGCAACCAATGATCTAACAGGTAAATTCCTAGTTCCTTTGAGCACACCGTTAAAGCTTTCAGAAACGTTGGTCGTCGTCATATTGAATCTTACTCCACCGTCGTGACAAAGAGTCCAGCTTGATTCCTGGTCTTTCAAACTTCTTTCAATCCACGCATCGGCATCTCGATTTACATCCTTCAACTGTTTTCGAAGATCATTATATTTTACGACCTCCGATGCCGTGGCACATGCGTGTAATAAATTTTGTAGCTCATCCATGCCAAACCCCGCTTTCTTGAAATTTGCTTTAATATGACGGATACAAAAGCGATGATGATGTTCAACTGGCCAACCTTCTCTAAGCGCACGTGGAATTCCTTTCATACGATCCGAGATAAAGGTGATACATCTAGTACGTACGGATGGAATATAATTCTATATGCAACGAACAAACCAACTCCACGTTTGCCACGACTCTGTTTGCACAATAGCAAAAGCTAAAGGAAATAGCCCTTGATTTGCATCCACTCCAGTTGCTACTAGTAACATACCCAGATACTTCCCGTATAAATGAGTGCCATCAATAGACAATATGGGTCGACAGTGGTTGAAACCTTGAATAGAAGGTCCGAAAGCCCAAAAAGCACCATAAAAAACACCATGACTATGAATAACATCATATACGGTTCCGGGGTTGGTATGTTGTAGGGCTCTAAGATATTTCGGCAATTCCGCGTACGACGATTCCCAATCGCCATAAATCATTGCAACAGCTTTCTGCAGTCCGTGTCAGGCTCGATAATAACTCACTTTAATATGAAACATGTTGGACATTGTCTCTTGAACAGTTCTTGCAGTCATGTTTGTTTCAGCTTTAATCAACGGAAGTATTTTGCTGCATATAAACTTAGCAGTTGCCTGTCGATGGTTGGAGTTGATGGTTGCATTTAAACAAGTGTGATCGCCGCCATATGTGGTTATCTTCCACCAGTTTGAATTTTTTCTTACCGAAAGGCTTGCATGAACTCGCCAAGGGCATGTTTCTTCCACAGCACAACAGACCGTGTATTGATTTGAACGCGATTTCAGAACTTGGAACGAAACTGAACATTTAATCGACCACTCACATAACTGTTCAACAAGCTTCTGCTTACTTTCAAAAATTAACCCAACTCGTGGACCGTTCTCCGCACATTCTCTTTCAAAAACTTCCATGTCTTGATGACAATTTTGCATTATCGATTTCGCCATCATTGATGCCGTGCATAAATCATCGGCTAGAGCCTCTTCATATGTGATTTGTTCTTCTTCCGCATTTACATCATCAGCCTCCTCAATGTTTGCATATATGATTGCATCATTGTTAACTTGCATTTGATGGATCCAAGTTCTATCCTCATCATCCGCACAAGCTACTTCCATGCTATCCAATTGTCCACAAATCTCGTGTGGAGTAAGAACATGATCATCGGCACCATCGTCGTCACAACCGGTAAATTCATCTTCTACACTAGGAATACAAAAAACAAAGGTCATATATTTAGCATTAACGTAAGTCAAAATACAAGTGCAAACGTATAATAGTACTCACTTTTCAAACGCCTACGACTGATTTGGATTTATAGCATTCTGCATCATATGTTGTTCCTGACTAGAAGAGACTCCAACCACTCCGCTGTACCTTTGAAGTAAATTTGTAAACTCTCCACCTTGATGGCTTGAAAAATACGACGGATACGCCGAACATTGTGTTTCTTGTAACTGTGTAGTGTGCATATACTCATCCTCAGAGATTACTGCCGCTTGTATTTCAACCACATTTTCATGTTCCACTCTCACAACGTATATTTCTATCACTCTCATTCCAACTGAAAAAGTGGAGTTCAAATCGTCGTCGTCTTCCAAATCAATAGCAGATGCACCATCATCCCGAACCCATTTCACCGCTAATTTTAAATCATATATCACAGGATTTGCTTTTGTCACTTCAAATGCCCTTTGTTTAAGCTCTTCAAAACTACAATGATTTTTTATTGTCGATCCTTTTCGCCTCCCGCCCACATATCTAGGTTTACCTTCATCATCAACCAACAATTCGCCATCAAAGTAAAATATAGTCGGAACCTTTGACATTATCTGCAAAATAAGTTCCAGTACTACATTTATAGTTTTTATTCACTGACATAAGTATAAACATCAATTTGATGAATTATTACCTATTTTTTCAAAGTAGATTTTGCTTTCGCATGCAATCTTCAACCAAAAGCAGTTAACTCAATCTTTAAAAAAACCGAAACAAGCAAATCAATATAATAATATAACCAATATATGTTGTCATTAAAGTCAACACTATCAAATGAATTTCAAAAACATAATAAACTTTCCACCATGCTCACAAAATGGGTTACAACAAATACAAACATTTTCGCAACAACTCAATACAAATCCAACGGTACAACATAAAATCCAAATATTACAACTTAACCAAGCCACAAACATCTACCACATTCTAGGCCTTCCAATGTTCGTCCTTAATTCTTCATTCACAATTTTCAAACGACTTATTTCGGCTTGCAATTCGTGGGCATACTCAAGTCCCCTTTCGCACAGGGGTTGATCAGTCCATTTAAAATAATTGCAATAATCATATTCACAAGGATTCAATCTATGTTCGTTGTACGAACTACACCCGAAAAACCTTCGTCCGACATTCTTTTCCTTTCTGCAAACAACCACTACACACATAACTCCGCAATAACAAGTTGGATATGATCGTTGTCCCCTTGGCACGGATGGACCAACAGGATGTATAGGCGTAAGCAAATTTCCACCAACTCTATATTGATGGCCGGACATTTCTGCAGAAACAACTTCACATAAACGACCATGTAAGGTTGATGATCCTGAATTAAATTTACGCGGTACTGGTTCAAACTGTGTTTCCGGAACATGATCGACATCAAAGTCAATATGACTTGAACTTGCAACTCTGATTTTCTCTTCAAGCTCATCAAAATGTTTCATCAATGTTTCGTCGTCTATCTCCCAATCATTAATGTCTACCGTCATCATAAACAATAAACAATTAAGGTGTACGTTAGGGTTTTTAAGTTACTACTATTTAAATAGGGTTTCCCAATTCATCAAACACTAACAACTAATTCAACAACAACATCATTGTCTAATAATTAACACCACCACCACCAATAACTCTTCATTTTCAACATCATCAACAATAGCAAAATTACATCTTAATTTTCAAAAAAAGGAATTATAATTACCTCTAATCAACGTAGATGAAGAGCTAGCTTCCATTTTATGGGCAATAGAGTGTTTGTTTGAAGAAATAGATGAGACAAAAGATTTTGACTTAAGATATTTGGATTTGAAATGAGTTTGAAGTTGGAAATGGGGAGGGTTTTGGGAAGAAAGGAGATATGTATGATAATGACTCCAGATTCAGCTCTCTGTCCTTTTGATGCCCAAAATTAAGCTTGCGCATTCCATATTTGCGCAAGCTATATTTTAAAGCTTGCGCAAATATGGAATGCGCAAGCTTTAAGTTTTAAAAAATTGGCTTTGCGCATTCCATTTTTGCGCAAACACAAACGTAAACGAGGCCTATTTTGCTAATTAGTTTTTGAAGATGCTTATTTTGATATTTAGTTTTTCTGCAAAGCCTTGATCAAAAAATTGTCCTTCCACATAATCTTACTTTAAAATATTTAGTAATTCTCTTGGAATATCCCTTATAATATCTTTGTGATCATGGTAAGCAAAGGAATTGTATTTTGAATTTTATACTCAAGGTTTATTATCTTGAATAATTTCTTACAAGAATAGTTAGTTGTTTCTTTACATGTTTATTATTATTGTTAGAAAAAAAATGATTAGTTTAATACAATTTTAATGATATCTTCAAGTTGATTTGGTAGCCTGGCATATTTAATGCTTTCGTTTTATCACTCTTCTGCAAATGATCGATTTTATATTAAATATTTCATGTAATTAACATGATTTTGAATCGATTTTTCTTCCTTTTATAGGGAAAGATATGTTGATAAATATATAATTATAAATGGACAAAAAAATGAAATTATGGTATAGAAGGTAATAATACTATATGTTTTGTCAAATTACTATTTATATAATTTTGCCACTTACCAGTATAAAGAGTGTGCTTCGTTTCCTTTTTTATACCTATTCATTTATTTGGTTTTATTATATGACATTTTAAAATGACAGCTACTGCTATTACGTGGACTTTTGGGTTAGCAGCTTCCTCAAGTGCCACACATATAATGGTTAGTCTACCTCTCATTTATATTTTATAATGTCTAATAAAATGAACCATGATATTTTTCCAGTGATTTGTGAATCTGTTTGCCACAGAACCAAGGTTTCAAATATCTATTTGTTCGTGAATGCATGAACTAGCGTTAAGATTCTATGGCTTCTAATTAAGGCGGTTGTAGTTATATAATATTGCGATTGAGAAGGACCTAGTAACTTGAAAGTATATATGTATTTGGTATAAATAAAGAAATTTTAAACTAACATCTAATTTATTGCTTGATATTCGTATACCAATAAGTTGGTTAGTGTTGGTTGATAACCTGATCTTGAAAGTGCAAGCAAAAGGCAGAATTGACTTGCACCAAGGATTAATAATCTGTGTATTTGATTTATAATATCCCAGCATAAATCATTAGTCAATAATTGATATATAAGGTTACTAATATACATGGTTACTCATGTTGTTGCAAACTTGCAATATTATATGTTTGATGACGTAAAGAAAGTGGGGGAGAAGCAAGCACACATCAAAAGGTAAAAGTCAATTATAATACTATCGTGATATCATTCAAATTTCGATAATCAATTCCATAACCCTTATAATGTGTTTTTGGTCAATTGTAGGGCAAGCATGACAAAAGCATGATAAATGCGATTTATTGGATTGGTGTGGGACATACGAAATGAGAAGTGTCTCCTATGTTAGCAGTTACTGACTATAGTGCTTGTTTGGTATTGCTGTTTATCATACCGAATGAAGAGAAATCTTAGAACACTTGAAATCACAATTATATAAATTTTATTGTTAGCTACCCAAAGCTTAATGAATACGTTGTAAAATATTGAATCCACACAGTCACAAACCCTTATCTTAGTTTAACTTATCATACACTTTGAAGTAAACAAAAATGCTGATTTATTTCCTCTCCTTGTGCATTCCCCACCGTCTAACCTTAATTTAATAACGCATTTTAATTCACACTTCGAAGAAGTTCTGTAATGATATGGAGAAGGGAGCCGAACAAAATGTTATGTATATAAATTCTAATTCTATTAAAGTGAATTGTATTTAAACTTTTTTGCTCCAAAGGTTGCAAAAATTTCTAAATTTGATAAGTGTGCTGAGGTGATAGAATCAAATAATCATATAAATGTTTTGAAAGGGTAGTCGAATAAATATAATGATGTTGGTAGGTTGGAAAATTCTTCCATCTATTTGTTCTAGCTTTAATAGTTTTATGTTCAAGACTGTTGAGAGGACTGTTTGTTTTGAATTCATGTGAAGCAGATGTCTAACGACTGGTAGATGGGTATGCTGATGATAGAATTTGAGTTAAGGGTGCGTTGATGATAAATATTTGTTTTTGGATTCCAATGGGATAATTCTTTATATACTCGACAATATAAGGGTTTCTGCTAGATGTGTATTGGGTTTGGGTGCTTGCACTGATGTAAAGAATTTTGATGCAACTGAATTTAGCTTAATAAACTTTGAAGCAATCCATCATATCATGTCAAATTGTGCATGCGGAAGAGATGATGTCTGTAACCTTATCAATAATTTCTACTACTTCCTCCTCCTTGTTCATGCTTCCCTGTCTCTGCACTTGCTTCACTGATACTCTAGTGTGTTCTCCTTTTATTGGTTGAGTGTTAATCATCGATTGGCAGTTGTTCACTACAGGGTTGTAACAAGTTCAGACCAGCTGCCTGAACCACCCTCTTCCTCTTCCTTCGGTTTTGAAAGCTCCATTTAAGATTGTAGGTAGTGGCCCTTGCTCTGCATATCATTTATTAAATGTTAACTTGATTAACATTTTACTCACTCAAATTAGTTTGGCAGGTGTGGCTGGCGGTGCATCTGCAGGAAAGACTACAGTATGTGACATGATCATTAATCAACTTCATGACCAACTTGTTGTTCTCATCAATCAAGTAATTCCTACATGCCATTTTGGTAAAATTATTAATTTCACTCCTGTATTTGTTACATTAGAACCTAGAAGTAACTTGTAGATTAAATGTTTAATTTTGCATCTTTTTATCAACTGCCTTCTTTTCTTTTTCTTCAGAAAGAAATTTGAAAATTTGGCATTATATAGTTCATTTTCACACACCAAGTATTTTATTTTTACACATGAACTTATTGACATGATAACATTTTTATTTTCAGTAGCATGGTTCTGATATATTTAATCCAAGCAGGAAATTTCAAGCAGTAGCCTCTAAAGATGGCAAAGTACCATAATATTTATGAAAACCTGAGTAAACTACCCATATTTCAACGATTATATAATTAGAGTTTGGAAACCTAAAGACGATTTCTCTATTTACTCGAAAGAAAATGGATTTTATGTTATTAAATTTAATAACAAAAAAGATTGCGATAGAATCTTAGAAGGCGGTCCCTATTACTACAGCAAGAAATTGATAATGATGAAGAGATGGTCGCTTGGGATGCAACTTAACAAGGAGTTACTCAATTCTATCCCCATATGGGTAAGATTCCCGAACCTACCTCTTGATTACTGGACGGAAGGGGGAATAAGTCGTATTGCTTCAATCATTGGTTCCCTAATCAAGTTGGACAAATTTACTGATGGAATTATAAAGATCACCTATGCTAGAGTTCTTATTGAAATCAACAATTCATTTGATTTTCCTAACAGAATTCCAATCTTGTCTGAAAAAGACGAAATGATTTGGTAGGAAGTGGTCTATGAATGGAAACCCAATATATGCTACAACTGTTCTAGCTATGGACACTTGGAATCACATTGTCAATTTAGTAAAGTTTGGGTGCTGAAAGTTCAACAACAGGATAATTCAAATGAAAGTATGGAAATGCATATCGATGAAACTTATCTTAATAAAAGAACGCAAGTCAACCCAGTCATCATTCCTAATAATCAAAACAATTTAGCTCATGATTGTACTATTAGCATGGACAAATCCGCAGGTAAGCATATAATCTCTAACTCTCAAGAAAATCATAAATGTCAAACTATCCAGTCAGTTCAGGAAAATCATAAGAATAATATATACCAGTCAGTGACTAATTGCACGACCAATAAGTCTAATACAATTCAAAGTTTTATAGCTCTCAACTCATATACAGACTTTCAACAAACTTACAACAATCATATTGAAGGTAACATTATGGACAAAGAAACGAGTGAAACACTCAATACACAACATTTGAATAACGCTGAATCTCTTGAAGATCAGAATTGTGATATGCAGACAACCGATTCATCTGACCTCCTCACAGTTCCTAATCCAGATACTTTGATAGCCGAACCCATACATGCTACTAGATCTAGCTCTGTTCGTAAAGTGAGGACTGAAGAGATTCCTTTTGAGTTTAAAGCTACTAATGCTCCTGATGTCATTGACAATCCTGCATGGTCTAATCTGGCAACTCGGATAAAAGGTAAAAGTAAGAAATTAAAAAAGTGAAGATGACGGGGACGGCTACTACCCCGGGAGATAGTAGCAGCCAAGAAATAGAATTATAAATGTAGTTCCTTTTCTGGAACATTAGGGGTTTAAATGCCCCTGCGAAATAGTTAAAGATCTTGCAGATTCTAAGTAACAAAAAATTCTCGTTTATGGGTATACTTGAAAATAAATTGTCCCATGATAATATTGAAAAATTCATGGCTAAATCTAATAACTATTGGAAATTCTCTCATAATATTAATGATCAAAAAGCAGAATTTTGATCATTTGGGATCCCAATCATTGGTCCAATATCAATATTCACACCAGTGAGCAATATATCACATGTTTGATCCATAATGCTAATGGTTTCAGCATTCTTTGCACTACAGCCTACGCAGCTAACGATGAGATTAAAAGGTTAGAGTTATGGAGATATATTACCGAGCATTCTTCTAATTTTAACTTACCATGGATTGTAGTGGGTGACTTTAACGCTATTTTATCAAACAAAGACAGAATTAATTTTGGGCTTTATTCTTCTATGTGTGAGTAAAACTTTATTGATTGTATTTCCTCTTCTAATTGAATTGAACCTGACTTCACTGGTAATTACTTCACTTGGAGGGGTGGACTTAATTTTTCTATTCATAGTAAAATCGACTGTGTTTTTGTGAATACTTTATGGGTGAATAAATTTCAATTTGGTGTTCATTTTGAAAATCACTCACTAAGTGATCACACACCAATCCTAATCAAGCTTTTATTATGTAACAATTCGAGACCTAAACTTCAATTTAGATACAACAATACCCGACACCTTCAGGAAGGCTACCTCGCTACAGTCCAAGATGAACTCTTGAAGGCATATACTGGAAATCCTCTGTATAATCTTCTTTGCAAGCTCAAACTAGTCAAAGTTGCACTGAAAAAGTGGATTAAAAGTAAGTACAATATGCATACTATGGCTGAAAAGATAAAGGCTAATGAGTAATATAAGCAATTGATCCAAAATCCTTTGAATGATCAACTTATAGAATAGTACTCATTGAAGACTGATCAAACATACCACATTATGAGAAAAATTGCTTTAGAAAATGAACAGAGAATGAAAAATAACTGGCTGGTAAAAGGTGATAGACCAACTGCATTCTTCTACAACAAAGTCAATTTTACTAATCCTAAGTGTAGAAGTGATTACATTATCAATGAAGATGGGTCATGGATTTCAGCATTAGAAAAATTAGCTGGTGAAGCTATTAATTATTTCTCTAAAATATTTCATCATCTCAGGCTGCACTTCAATTCCCAGACATTACATGTAAGAGAATTTTGTCAAATAATGCTTGAAGCAAGTTATGCAGACCATTTCAGCTAAAGGAAGTAAAATCAGCATTATTCCAAATTAATGATAACAGTACCCCGGGTCCCGATGGCATAAACTCAAAATTTTTCAAAGTACATTGAGAACAAATAAAAAATGACATATGGAATGCAATGAATGGCATTCTCCAGTCTGGAAAGATAATTAGAGATTAATCACACTTTCATATGTCTCATACCAAAGAAGCCTAATGCCATTGAGATAACTGATTACAGACCAATATCATTATGCAATGCGTCTTATAAAATATTAGCTAATCTTCTTTTCAATAGATTGAAAGAATATATGAATGATCTAATTTCATATAACCAGAATGCATTCATTCCGGGTAGGATTATCACTGAAAACTCCCTTCTAGCTTATGAAATGGTCAGGGGTTTCAATAGGAAGAATTCTAACAACTTATGTCTGAAAATTGACTTGCATAAAGCCTATGATAAAATTAACAGAGAATTTATTCATCATATGCTGATTGCGATGGGTTTTCCTCTGCAATTTGCCAACCTTATTTATGAATGCATATCTACTCCCTCATTTTCAATGTTAATTGATGGCTCACTCTATGGTCTCATTGATAGCTCGAGAGGTCTTAGGCAAGGGGACACCCTCTCGCTATATCTGTTCTCAACTGCTATGGAATATTTAACTATCTCTTTTGACATGGAATATTTGAAGGATAATTTCAAGCCCATATACAAGACTGAACCCATGATTACGCATTTACTTTATGCAGATGATATACTTATTTTGACCAAAGCTACTAGTGAGAATGTAGTTATCATCCAGCATATATTTTAGGTATTAAAAAAGTTTACTAGTCTAGATATTAATGAATCCAAATCTACTGTATATTTCAGCAAGGGAGTTAATAATAAACATGTGATTACCAACATTCTTAATATCAATTCTGGCACTCTCCCTATCATTTACCTGGGCATACCATTATCTACCAATCAATTAAAATCAAGGGATTTTGGTTGTTTAATATACAAGATTAACAAAAAATTCAACCATTGGAATAATAATTACTAAACATTAGTGGTAGAATTGAACTTGTTTACCCTGTCATCTATCCTATGATCCATTTTTGGATGCAATTTTTCCAACTGCCAATGAATGTGATACAGAGAATTAACTCCTTATGTGCCAATTTTATTTGGAAATCCAAGTCCTCACAATATGTCTTGGAAAGATGTGTGTAAAACCAAAAGTGAAGGTGGACTTGGTATTAAAAGAATCGAAGAGATTGCCAAGTCAGTGGCAGTTAAATTACTTTGGAAATACATACAAGGTGAGTCTTTGTAGGCTAAGTGGATGCAGAATAAATATTGTAAATCTAGTAATTTCTGGTCTACTGCTACTGACAATAATGCTTCTTACACTTGGAAACTCCTTCTCAAAGCCAGACAATGGTGTAAAGGTTTAATAGATAGAAAAATTGCTAATGGTGAAAAATCTGATGTCTGGTCTGACCCATGGATTGAGGGACAGTCATTAGTTGACAAATTTGGTTGGAATACTATGACCATTTTTGATGGACATAATAAGATAGTTTCTACTCTTATTTTTGGAAATAAATGGAAGGATCGTTTAGACTGTATCCCTGCTCAAATACACCAAACTGTGAACAATATAAAAATTCATGATCAAATGCCTCAGGATTTTTGGTTCTAGACTCCTAGTAATGATGGTCATTTCAGTTTAAAGTCTGCTTGGAATCAAATTAGATAAAAAAATTCAGAGTTTAATTGGACTAAGATTATTTGGGACAAGTATTCTACTCCTAAAATGTCTACATGCAGTCTGCTAGCCAACTTAAATAAATTAAATACTAAAGATAGAATTAGCAGATGGAAACAAGGCATCAATCGCAATTGTGCACTATGTTCTCAGCATTTTGAAGACAGAGACCACCTTTTCTTTCAATGTGATTATTCTAAAACTCTGTTAGAAGATATTACACGCAAACTTCAGATTAACTTTGGTAATAACTTTGATTTCAATCAAATTCTTGACTATTTATGCCTAAGTTAGACAAATAGCGTAGCAAAATTCCATCTTTCTAATACTATTCTTATTACTAGTATCTGGCATATTTGGTTGGAAAGAAATTCGAGAGTTTTTAAGAACACTGAAATGCCAGTTAAAGTTAGAAGCTTACTCATTTTACAAGACAGTAGAAACTTAATCAAGCTTAAATTGGAAACCACTAAGAATAACAAGGAGATCGAGCTTATCTTAGAGTCTTTACACTGTGCTCTAGGCCGTAGATCTAACAACCAACCTCCTTGACCTCTGTCCTTCCTTCTGCTGTTGATTATAGATAGCTCGAAGCTTTGGCCAGTGCTGGTGACTGAAGCTTCCTTTGCCTCTTTTTTTCTCTCTCCACATGTTTGAAGAGGAAGTATTCTAATCGGTGGCTCTTCTTTTTAGGCACTTTGATTTATTTGAGAGGCACGTGAGCTTGAGATGTTTATTTTGGTTTAAATTTGTTGTTGTTTTGGTTTTTTGAGAGGCTTTTGGGAGGCTTTTTGAGAGGCACTTTGGTTGTTTGTTTTTAAATTCTGAATTGCTGCATCATGTTGATCGTATGGTTGGTTTTGAGTGTTTTTATATATGTTTGCTCGTCCAAACCATTTGAAAGCTTGATTTTGCAGTTTTCTATCTCTTGTTGTACTGTTAATATATGGACATGTATGTACTCTTTTTCCTGGTAAGGCACCCATCTAGGTTAGGGGGATTGTTAGGTTTTAATGAGGCATACCATGGAAGTATATGGGTCTTTTTGTTAATAAAGTACATGTTTCCAAAAAAAAAGAAGTTACTTCATTGTATGAAGTGCTTGAAGCATGGACAAGCTGTTGATATTCCAAACTACTGACTCGATAACATATAAGAGTATCTTGCCGGCAAGGAAGGTGAATTAAATTTTTCAATATTATTTTACTGATATTTGTAGCACTTTGTTCAAGATATGTTATTTTTGTACAACAACAAAAATACATACATTTTATTTCTTCATCGTTTTTCATTCATTTGTAAAGTAATTTTTTTAACAACTTTCTTCATACATTATATGTTTTGTGTACTTTTATGGGTTTTAACTAGCCATATACTTTCAATCCTTGACCTTAGACCGTAAATCTTTAATGAGAAATATCAAATATTGTTATTGAAAAAAAGAGATGATAACATTACATAGTTTCTTTCATTTAACGATTCTATCTGCACATCTTTATTTTCTACAAAGATGAGATAGATCACAGATGGTTGATTTAAACATCAGCTGTGTATGAAAGATTACCAGTGGTTTACTTTTGTTTTGTTTTTCATTATTCTCAACACAATCATGTTCATCCTCTTGAGACTTGAATATTTCTAACATGTGTGTCTGTTGGTGGATGGAGTTTATTTATTTACAGTGTCTGCATACTAATAATGGCCTTAAAACTTTTGTTCGGTTAAGCCTTCAGATGTTATAATTTTAGAAGGAATTCTAGCATTCCAAAATTCTCGTGTTAGGGAGTTGATGAACATGAAGATTTCTGTTGACATAGGTTTCACGCCTTACTCTAATATTAAATATTTATTTTTAAAGTCTTTGTTGGTCTCTCCATATTCTTTGGTATGCTTGGTGCAACTTCTTTTTCCAGTTTATTGTACTTATCAATTTCCTTTTCACATATTACATTATGATTTTATTTATCTGGTTACAACTAAGTTCTCTATACGATTCCCTTATACTGTTTTTTCTATAGATGCTAATGTACGATTAGCTAGGAGGATACAAGAGGATACGGGTTGATACAACTAAAAAAATAAAGATATTGGTACAGTACTTGACCAGGTGTGGAAATTATTATGGTACAAAATATGTTTGTACCATTAATATGTTTAGGTTTGTAAAGATTTCAATGTAGTGGTTATTATTTTTAGATTGGAAAAATGATGATATAAAAAGCTAGGTTGCTGGTATTGTTTATGTATAAATAGTGCAGTGGATTACTTGCAACTTAGCTTGTAATAACTGAAATCTTCTAAAATACTATAATATATTAACATATATTACCCATTGATGCAACATTCAAAGTTTGTGAAACCTACTTTTGATGACTTCGTTCTTCCGACAAAAAAGTATGTTGATATTATCCTTCCTCGTGGTGGAGACAATCATGTGGCTATTGAGTTAATAGTTCAACATATATGCACAAAACTTGGACAACATGACCTCTATAAGATCTATCCGATCATTATGTCATCAATTCAATGTTTCGTGTGTGTATCATCTCTTGATTATACTGTTGTCTTTTAGTTTGATCTGATTCTGGGATTTTAGCGATTGATATAATATTTTGTTTTGTACTGTGTTATATAGAGATTCGTGGGATGCATACAATTATACATGATGCTCAGATAGCGAAGCATAACTTTGTATTTTATTCAGATCGGCTAATCCTTTTGGTTAGTACATTTATTAAATTTAATTGTTGATCTTTAGTATACATTTCAACTAATAACTACTATTCAAGTTTAGGTTGTTGAGCATGGTCTAGGTCATCTACATCTTAAGCTAAACATAACTTTGACTAAATAGTGAAACTATGTTTGTACAAAACCTGTAAATGCACTTACTATACGGTTACATATATCAAAACATCTTACATTTTTAAACTTGTGTGTATTTTATTTTTTTGGAAAATCTTCTAACTGAGGTTTGAGTATCTTATGCCATGGCCATCTGCTCAAAACCAACACGAGTTATAAATATTGAGTAATTATGATACTATATTAACTGATAAAAAAATTCCTGAAGTATAAAGTGAAGTGTCGTGTAGGCTGAATTAGTGATATAGCTGTATTTGGGTACATTTGTAACGGGCCTGCCCAAAGCCCAGTAGCTTCTATTTTTGTTATAAATAACGCTGTGTAGTATGTATCTCAATCTATCAAATATCAAATACATTTGTTTTCAATACTTCTGTTCTACAATACCAAATTCTTTTATCTCAAATTCTTTCATGGTATCAGAGCAAAAGGCTTAACAGCAAAAGAAAAGATCATCTGAAAATCAACAGAAGAAAAGAAAAGATTATCAGAAAACAAAAGCATCACCGTGCCATTAATCCCTCAGATTTGCATTCTTCGAAATGCATTCTTTTTCATCATAGAGATTAGGCTGTGATAAATATCATCAGAGAATTAACATTCTCATCATCTGATTGTAAGTCTGTATCAATTCTGATCATCTTTTTTCTTTTCTTTCCGGTCAGAATCTTGATCATTTGAAAGATCTGTGCCTCGCCAAGATTTCAGTTGTCAGAGACAATCTCATCATACAATTGATCTCTGGCTGCACTTCCGTTTCTAGATTGTTGATTCTTGTTCTTTCTCTACATAATCTCTTTTATCACTCAAGTTCTTGAATATGGCTGAAGGAGATAACTCAGCCACCTCTGAATCAAGAACAACCAACTCTGCATCTCAAACTGCCAACACCCAAGATCTCATCAAAGCCATTATAAAGCCTCAAAGTCAATTAGTCAGCATTCAACTAGATGAAAACAACTATCTGCTCTGGAAATTTCAGATAGAGACAGCAATAAGAGGCTATGGTCTTGAGGATCATGTTCTTGGAACATTAATCACCCCACCAAAATTCACTGCAGATAAAGATGGCAAATTAGTGAGTAATCAAGATTATACTACTCATCAAAGACAAGACAGCCTAATCAGTGCATGGATTCTATCATCCATGAGTACAAATATTCTACCACAGCTAATTGGGTGCAAAAGTGCACATGAGATATGGTCAACAGTGGAGCAGATATTCAACACACAATCTGCAGCAAAAATCATGTATTACAAAAGGCAACTTCAAAACATTAGAAAAGAAAACATGCCAATGAGAGAATACTTAACCAAGATCAAGACATTATGTGATCAACTTGCTTCTGTAGGTCACAAAGTTTCTGACACAGAACAAGTTCTGTGCATTTTAGGTGGTCTAAATGAAGAATATGAGGCTGTTGTAGCTGTTATATCTTCAAAGGAAACAACACCAAATATTCAATATGTTCACTCCACTCTTCTTGCCCATGAAGGGAGAATAGAGCAAAGAAGATCAACTGTTTCAGATCTAACTGTTAACTTCACCAGCAACAACAAAATCAAGAATCAAGATAGAAACAGCAATAACAGAAACCAGTCTAATTTTCAAAGAGGTGGTCAATCCTCCAGATCCAGGGGAAGAAGTGGAAGATACAACAACAACAATAATAACAGGCTAAGATGTCAAATTTGCGAAAGATTTGGCCATGCAGCCAACAAATGCTACTTCAGATTTGATGCAAACTACATTCCATCTCAACAAAACAACAACAATGCTAGAAACCAGAATCTCAGTGCAAACATGGTAAATGCCTATCCAGACTCTAAAGAACAAGCTGACAACAAAAGTACAGAGACTGCAAAGGTTGATGATATTCAGGACGAAAGCTGGTACCCAGACTCTGGTGCTACCAATCATGTTACAAACAATCTCAGTAATCTAAACTTGGGAAGCAGGGAGTACAGAGGTAAGCAATTAATTCATATGGGTAATGGTGAGTCAGTCAAAATTACTCACACTGGAAATGCAAGTTTCACTGGCAGAAAAGAACTCTTTCTAAAAAACTTGTTAAGAGTTCCATCCATTAGAAAAAACCTACTGAGTGTATCTCAGTTTGCCCAGGATAATGACGTTTATTTCGAATTTTACCCCAAATATTGCTTAATTAAAGATATTCTAACTAAAGAAATAATTTTGCAGGGTAAAGAATTTAAAGGGTTATACAAATTCGATGTAGCTAAACCAAGAAACTCTGAATTTCAAGGAAAATGGTGTAATGTTACTGAATTTGTACAAGAAGATAATTGTAAAGATTTTGATATTTGGCATTCCAAGCTTGGACATCCTAGTGTAAGCATTGTGAAAAAGGTGTTAAGTAATGACAATATTTCTGTTAAAGATATTACAATGCCTTATATTTGTACTTTCTGTCAAATGGGCAAAAGCCACAAGCTTGCATTTCCAGTCTCAACAACAAGTTATACTAAACCCTTAGAATTAGTTGCTAGTGATCTATGGGGTCCATCTCCCGTTAATACTGACTATGGTTACAAGTATTACATATCATTTGTTGATGCATATTCTAGATATGTCTGGATTTATTTTTTGAAATCAAAGTCTGAAACTCATGATGCAGTTTTACAATTCGTTTCACAGGCTGAAAGGCAAACTAATTGTCAACTAAAAGTCTTGCAAACTGATGGTGGAACTGAGTTTCAACCACTTAAAGAATACTTTCAAAAGAAAGGAATAATACACAGAACAACCTGCCCATATACATCAGAACAAAATGGGCTGGTTGAAAGAAAGCATAGACATATTGTTGAGACTGGGCTTACATTATTAGCTCAAGCATCTCTTCCTTTAAAGTTTTGGCCTGATGCTTTTGCTACTACTGTGTACTTAATTAACAGACTCCCTACAAAAATTTTACATTTTAAAAGCCCGGTAGAAATTCTCTACAAAACTAAACCTGAATATCACAATTTAAAGGTTTTTGGATGTCTATGCTTTCCCTATTTAAGGCCATACAACACACATAAATTAAGCTTTAGGTCTTCACCTTGTACTTTCTTAGGCTATACAGCCAATAAGAAAGGATACAAATGTCTGGATAGCAATGGTAAAATTTTTATTTCTAGACATGTTGTGTTTAATGAAAGGATATTTCCCTTTAGTCAATCAAATATAAAAACCTCTCAGAAAGTATATAATTCAAAACTTTCTATACCACCAATACCTGAGCAACTTGATATCATAACTCAAGTTGAAGGAGAAAGAATGCAGGACAACATCAATTTAGAGCCTTCAGTCAGAACTACCTCACAACACACTGTGCTTCAATCTGAGCCAGGTCATGAGGATGCTGAGCAAACTGGAAATACAAGTCAGGCATCTCATCTGTGTCCTTCCTACCAAACAAACAGCAATCAATCATTAGATGATTCCCAATCATCTAATGACCAACAGGAAGCTGCATCTGAAGAGCCAAATCAACCACCTGCACAAACTAGACATCCCATGATAACAAGAGCCAAGAGTGGTATATTCAAGCCAAAAATATACAGTGCTATCATGGATACAGAGGAACCAAATACTTATCATCAAGCCTTGCAGAATGAAAATTGGAAATCTGCTATGGAGGAGGAATACAATGCCTTGATAAAAAACAAAACTTGGAATCTAACCTCTCTGCCAAGCAACAAAAATGTTATAGGCTGTAGATGGACATATAGAATAAAAAAGAATGCTGATGGTTCAATTTCTAAATATAAGGCAAGACTAGTAGCCAAAGGGTATTCACAACAAAATGGTTTTGATTTCACTGAAACTTTCTCACCAGTTGTGAAACCCTCAACTATTAGAATTGTTCTTACTATTGCCTTACACAGAAATTGGAACATCAAGCAACTAGATGTAAATAATGCCTTTTTGAATGGTGTTTTACAGGAGGAAGTCTATATGGAGCAGCCTCCGGGTTTTGAACAAAAAGGGAGAGACAAGCTCGTATGCAAACTGAACAAGGCTATCTATGGGCTCAAACAAGCACCAAGGGTCTGGTTTGAGAAGCTGAAGTCAACTCTGATGAGACTTGGCTACAGCTCAACAAAATCAGACAATTCCTTATTTACAAAGTTCAGTAATAATGCAACCACTTATGTGCTAATATACGTCGATGATCTTATTATTACAGGAAGCAGTGAATCAGAGATCAACAATCTTACAAAACTGTTAAATAAGGAATTTTCTATCAAAGACTTGGGAAACTTGAATTACTTTCTTGGCATTGAAGTCAAAAGAATGTCAGAGGCAGAAATACATCTAAGTCAAAGAAAATACATCTCAGAAATTTTACAGAAAGCAAAAATGGATGAAGCTAATGCAATATCTACACCTATGGCAAGCAATTCACATCTGTCAAAGTACAAAGGAGAATCCATATTAAATGACAAACAGTACAGAAGCATTGTAGGAGCATTACAATATGTAACTATCACCAGGCCAGAAATTTCATACAGTGTTAACAAAGTGAGTCAATATATGCAAAATCCACTTGATGAACACTGGAAGGCCGTCAAGAGAATCTTAAGATATCTCAAGGGCACCATAAATCATGGACTAAAGCTACAAGCATGCAAATCTATTCATATTAAGGGGTATGCAGACGCAGACTGGGCCACAGATATGGATGATAGAAGATCTACCACTGGCTACTGTATATTCCTAGGAAACAATCCAGTTTCATGGTGCTCAAAAAAACAGCCTACTGTATCTAGATCTAGTACCGAAGCCGAGTACAGAAGTGTTGCAAATGCAACTGCAGAAATAATTTGGATAATGTCTCTACTCAGTGAAATAAATGTCAAAGTCACAGAAAAGCCAACAATTTGGTGCGACAATCTGAGCACTGTACTACTCTCAGCAAATCCAGTTCTACATGCTAGAACCAAGCACATAGAACTGGATCTCTACTTTGTCAGAGAAAAGGTAGCAGAGGGAAAACTCAACATAAATCACTTACCATCATCTTACCAAGTTGCTGATATCATGACAAAGCCTTTATCAAGAAAGAATTTTGTTCGCTTCAAGCTGGAATTGAAGATAGCAGAGCATACCAACAGCGAGAAAGACAAGATCTGTGGCAACTCGAACAACTTCAAAGCTAACGGCAACTTCTAAGTCAAGATCTTTGGCAACTCGCACACCTCTTGAAGCTTGACAGCACCTGTTACTTCAATCTAAAAGAGATTTCACATGATAATCAAGTGAAATCTCCTTGATGAAGCTTACAAGGCCAGATCTTTGCCAAACCTTTGTATAATCTGAATTATCTCGACCGAAATCGAGAGACTTTCTTATCTCTCTTGAGGCGGCTGAAGATTTTCGCAAACCCTAACCCTTCGCTCGGTTTGAGGGGAGGTATAAAGTGAAGTGTCGTGTAGGCTGAATTAGTGATATAGCTGTATTTGGGTACATTTGTAACGGGCCTGCCCAAAGCCCAGTAGCTTCTATTTTTGTTATAAATAACGCTGTGTAGTATGTATCTCAATCTATCAAATATCAAATACATTTGTTTTCAATACTTCTGTTCTACAATACCAAATTCTTTTATCTCAAATTCTTTCATGAAGACTTGTCAAGAAACAACATTTTAGTTTTACTATGAGCAACTATGTGGCTGAAACCATATACCTGCTCAAATCTCTGCTCCTTTCGTTTGTCATGTGTGCTCGCAGATTACATCTTCCCATCTGTCCGTTATTGTTTAATACAATAAAAATCAACCTTGTCTGTTTTCACGACCAATTAAAATGAAATGTCCTCTTTTCAGCCAACATCATATTTTCATTTAAACTAATTAAACAACGTTAAATCCTTTTTTGCTTTAATCTAATTTTAGTTCCATTTTTAATGATGTTGAACACCTAATCAATTTTTTAAGATTCAATATGCTGCAATGGTGTTTTTCTCTATCGAAGAAGCAATGCTCTCATGAAAGTAAATAATTCATAATTGTTAGCAAAGATGACTTAAGGTATTCATTTTATCTTCTAGTTTTTCATATTTCTTTTCGTTATGATGAAGTTGAAGGGGTAGTGGTTGGTCTAGCTGTTGCTCAAGTTGATAGTGAACTGCATGCTAATGAAGTAAAGATGTCTAATTGTCAGTTTGATAGCAAATTCTATGTTAATGATGATGTAACTGCTTGCATTAGCTCAGATGAACTACTTTCATTTTGTTGATGTGGGCTTGTTCTAGAATTAGCCCATTAAGCTCATTAAAGTATATTCAATACAAAGGTTGAATTTTGTTTACAGTCTGTTTATTTGATTTAGAATTTAATACAAAGGTGGACTTTATTTTGGGACAGAAGGAAAAACACACATGCACATATATTTATTTCTCCAGTCTTAAACGAAACACAATTCATAGTTTTATTTACAGTTATAAGTAAGATGTAATAACAAATTGTAATCTAAACAGGTGAGAAGACATACCCAACAACAAGTTCAGATGAGAAATACGATGGTTTGTGTTCAGGTAAAATCACTATAACTTAGGCAACTCAATGCTTGCAAATTTCCCAGTCCTTTAAGTTATTTTCATTGAGTATGTGCTTTGATTTTCTTGCTCTGATGCCACTGTTTGCAAATTTTTTTTATTTTTATTTGCATCTCAACATTGATATGTACTTAGCAGGTTCTGGAGGTGGAATATGGATGCTTGCTTTGTTTCAGACCATACACAACAAGAGGCGAGGTAACATAATATGATTGTTTATGTATTTTATATAACATATAGTTTTCAATCAATGATGTTAAATCTTATTTAACATGATTTTCCTTATATGATTTGGTTTGGTCAAAAATCATCTTGCTAATTTTTATTAAATAAGTTTTATAAAAATTAACCATGTTAAATAAGTTTCATAAAAATTAATTAAATTTTTAAAAATAACTAATTTTTTAAAAGCTAACTATCTTGATAAAAAATTAACCAAATTAACTAAGTTTTATAAAAAATAACTATGTTGACTAAGTTTACGTAATTTAACTAAGTTTATAAAATTTAACTAAGTTTTATAAAAATTAGTTAAGTTTATAAAAATTATTTAAATTATATAAAATTTGACCAAGTTAACAAATTTTTATAAAAAGTAATAAAGTTTATAAGATTTAACTAGATTATACATGTTGCTTTCAAATTGTACAAAAATTGAAAATATGTATGACCTCAACATGCATAGTTATGAAAGGCGCGCCATGGTGCACGAAGCATTTGTATTACCTGCCCTGTCTGTAGATTTGTATGAATCTATTTAATACCACTTTTCTTTTACCCTTTTAAGTTCTTCCATCATATTGAAACAAATTTTCTTCTAAACTTGTTCACTGTTAGTTATTGTTGCCTGAACAATCTTATATTAATCTAGGATGTAAAAATATTCTATTAAATTCTCATAGTATATATGGTCTGGAAAAGTAATAGACTAAAAGTACCATCTTCTAAAATTATATAAGTCAGTAGCAATAGATACATAAAGGTTTTAAAAGAATGGAATTTGCTAGTATCCTACAATGTATCTTATCCTATAATCATGTAATTAACATTAGCCACTATTTATGTTCGTTGTTTAGTCATATATTTTGATTGTATGCCAACAAAATACAACTGTAGAAAGAAAAAAAAATCTAATCATATAAAATAACTTAAATATCAATTTTAATAGAAAACCCGTTAATTAGCTTAAAATGAATGCGATCAGGTTTAAAATGTATGGAGGGAGGATGGCTTTAAAATGAATATACTAACATGGAAGATTATATGGTTAACCATAGAAATATGTATTAATTAGTTTGCCCTATAATAGACAATTAGTTTGCCATAAAAATACGTATTAACTAATTTTTGTAAAAATTAACTAAGTTAATTTAGTTTTATGACTTCAAAGAAGTCTATGAAAATAACTAAGTTTACACTATTAATTAAGTTTTAGAAAAGTCAACAAAGTTTATAAAAATAACTAAGTTTTATAAAAGTTAATTAATTTCTATAAAAGTTGACCAAATTTTATATACATTTAACTATATTAGCCAAGTTTTATAAAAATGAACTAAAGTTGTAAAAATTACTAAGTTTTTTAAATTTTTTAAAAATTAAAGAAGTTTATAAAAATAGGTAAGTTTATAAAAATTAGTTAAGTTTCAAAAAGGTAAACTAAGTTTATAAAAATAACTAAATTTTATAAAAGTTAACCAATTATAAACGTATATCTAAGTTTGCTAAGTTGTACAAAAATTAACTACATTTATAAAAATTAACTATGTTTTATAAAAATTAATATGTTAATCAAGTTTTATAAAAGTTCAAAATTTTTATAAAAATAACCAAGTTTAGAAAATTAATTAAGTTCAAAAAATGTTAACTAAGTTTTATAGAAGTTAACTAAGTTTTATAAAAGTTAACCAAGTTTTACAAACATTTAACTAAGTTAATTAGCTTTGTTTATTAAAATTATCTAAGTTTATAAATGAGCAATCTATCCATAGTTCATTTTTTTTCCTTCTCATCTTAATTTCTTTCTCAAGCTCCAAAATGGTAGTTCAAAAGTTTACTACTGCATTGAGTTTGCAGTCCATGACTATCAGCACAAAGAAATCAATGTCGATCAAGTAAGCAATTAAAAACACAAACTTTATTCTTCTTACTAAATGATCCATGAATTTAATTTTTTTGGGTTAAATTTTAGGTTGTGGATGGAATTTTGAAGATAATGGGTTACATGCCATCTCTAATTTACAGTGCAGATGCATCATATTATGATTTTATGAATAGAGTGACAATGGAGGAAAATAGTCTGAAAAAGAAAGGATTATTGGATACAAGTTTATATTGTAAATACACATTAGTGGTACAATGGACAACCGATAAAACAATACACATTGAATTATATACCGATCAAATACAAACGGTACAAGTTTATATTGTAAATGACCTTGCAATTAATAATAGCAAAAAGCAAGTATAAAGAAAAGTTTCAAGCTCATTCTTTCACATGTTTGTTTTATAAAGCTTAAAATAACTTGAGAACTAGCTACTTAATGTCTCCGTCTTTTAATCCTAATCAGGTACGTATAATAATGAACTTTTCCTTTGCAGGTGGATAGATGTATTGGATGGAAAAAAATAGTAACATACCGCATCAAGTTATGGATTCGAAGTTACTTTTTGATGCCATAACTACATTTTCGTTTGTATGCTTGTATGTATTACTACTTTTGGTAACTAGTTACTGCTTGTTCTACATTGAAATATTACGAACTTATTATCTATTTTGATGTAAGAATATTGTGTATGTTTATTATGTAATGTTTCATGTTAATTGTAAGACGTGTAATTAATATAATATGTTGATTATAAAATGTGTGATTAATATAATAGATGTTTATTATGAAATATATGTGTTTATATAAACAGTGTTATACATAAATTATGGCTGCATATAGAATTGGAACTTGCTATATATTGGTTAGGAACTGAGGAAAATACGACAGCGTTTATAAAATGCTATGAAAATATTTAACAGCGTTTCTTAATCACTATAGAAAAGATTAAACAGCGTTTTTGAAATGCTATGGAAAGTTTTAACAGCGTTTTCAAAACATTGTAAAGACGCTATAAAATAGGACCCAAGCATTCCAGAAAACGCTGTAAATAAACATTATAGCAAGAAAAGAAACGCTGTAAAAAGAAACCACTACAATGAAAAGAACGTTGTAAAAAGTTAACATAGCAAATTATAACCGCTATTGAATATATTTCTAAGCGAAGACGAACACTGTAAAGCATATTAATGACATCAAAAAAACGCTATAGATACGTGGATTCTACAGCGTTTTCTGCCTTGCTATGGTATATGTCTGACCTATAATGGCATGTTAATATACAGCATAGTTAAAAACGCTGTTAAAGGTTTTATAGCGTTTTTGAAACGCTATGATAGGTGCATTTTGTTGTAGTGAGAAGTTTTCCTATCTTTCATGCTCAACAGTGACAAAGTGAATTAATGTTCCAGGGAACACTATTGATACCGAGGTAGTAGCCTCAGTTAGTATTTATATTCTATTATATTTTTCCATTCTGTTATGAGTTTAGGTTTATCGATCTCTGATATGCTCGTGCTTATTGCAGGTACCAAATAAATGATATGTACTGTGATGGACTTGGGTTTTGATTTTATCGAAATTTGGGCCCATTAAAGTGCAGGTTGTTACATTTGGTATCAAAGCTTAGGTTAGTTGATTAAAGGGATTATGATATTTTGAGAGAACGTACTTGTATTTTTCTATCTATTAATATATTTTACGCCTAACTCTATAAATTCCGACTATAAAAGTAGTTGCGACAATATCCCAAAAGAAATGGGCGAAGCAACTATGAGTTGGAATTATTTAATAAAGTTAAATATTTACGTTCCTTCCCCAATTACCCCACGGAGCATTGGCTGTATGTAAGGCCTTAGCTTTGAAGAGCATGAACATGACATATGGAAGAATCCGTAGGCTGGATGGTGTTTGATCTGACAGTTGAGACTAGCTACCTTGTGATTTTGGATTTTGGTGGATAGTCGATTAAAGATGCACATTTTATCCAAGTAAGTGAGAGTTAAGAATTTATATGTCGCGGAATCCGAAGGCAAGTTCTTGAAAGGGTGCATTCATTAATCACCTTTCGATGGAAAACTGGATTTTTATTGTAAGACCTAAAGTCGATTCCTTAGTCCAGCCCCATGAGAGATATTTGATAATATATTTTGGGAACATCTTAAATTATGAACAAAAGGGTTTTCCAAAGACTTATTTAGGGAAAAATTTTGTTTTGAGAAATTTTGAAATCTTATTTTATAAGAAAGATGTGTACAAATGAATTTGGTTGTATTAAGAAATTTTGGTTAAAAAGAAGTTTGAAACCCTTAATATATATATATATATATATATATATAAAGATTTATGTTTGGTTTTGATTAAAAAAGTTTTAGAGGAAAATAGTTTCTCAATTTGGAAATGATTTTAAAAGAGCATATATTTAGCTCGAGAGTTTTTTATTTATAAAAATTAGATTTTTTAATTCTTTTCTCTTTTAAGGGGCGGACAAAATAGGAATGACATTCGATTTTATTGGGGTATGAAGATGAAAGTGTAGTTATACGCCAGTTAATTAGAAGGACGTTTCTGAATAAATATAATGCAGAAGATAACAGTTGGAATATTTTAGATTTTTGAAGTTTTATTGGTTATAACAGTATAAGTTGGAAATACTACATTATAATCGAGGTGTGGTTCGAAAGGCTAGACGGTAAACTTAGACACCTTCATGAAGAGGATAGTAATTTTTCCTGATCATGTCATGTCGAAAGAGCGATGCGAAATGATTATTATTATTATCGTTATTAATTAACTCGGCCCGTATTGGGTCCAGGTTCAACCTGCGTCCAAAATCCGTCTAGCGATCGATTGGTAGCTGTCGACCGATCAACTGGTTTTGGCACAACTCGAACCTGGAACACGATTTATAAAAGTCATGTTCAAACCCCGACCGCCTCATTTTTGCTCCCCCTCTTCCTTAAAACAGCCGAACCCAAAACCTCCTCATCCTCTAGAGCAGCTGCCGCCCCCTCTGTTCCACCACCAGGCGATGCTACTTCTCCCCTTCTCCAAGAATAGCAGCTTCGCCTCTTCCCCGCACTAATTTTTGTGTATCAGTTCTGTCCCGCCACTACTCCAGATCTAAACCCTATCTCACCTCTCCGGCCACTTCTCTGTCCATGGCACCACCTTGCACTACCGGTTCTTCCTCGCGCCACCCTGGTCCCATCCCTCAAGAGGTCACTTGGCTGGACCGGAATGAGCAAAGAATCACCACTTATCTTGGATCAACAAGCTTCACTTTCCTCCAAGGACGGCTTGTCAAGTTCGGAGACTTTGTCGCTTTTGGTATCGAGGAATTATTCGTGACGACAAGATTACCATCAATCCTTCACTTCGACACTTTTGAGCGGGAATATTACATGCGTTGCATCCGCCTTTTTGATTCCCATCTAGGTAAATTTTTTGATGATGGCAACAGTCTCATTCGGTTGAAGGTGAAGGGAGTTGGTATCGATTTGACTGACGATGACTTTGGCGATATTTTGAGATTTCCGTGAAGGGTGTGAACTTGGATGATATAGTGATGTCAGACCTTGAGATTATGCAACATATCTTTTCCAGAGACATCGGTGTCTGGAGGTCATACAATTTGCAACCTACAGCCTGCCTTGTAGTGCACATCATTTAGCACAACATCATTCCAAAGACGGGGAGTCCTGATTAGATCTATCTTTGGTGAGGAAAGCCACCTATGCTATTGTTAGCGGCATAGCCATCAATTGGGCCCTTGCCCTGATGGTCCACTTTGCCAATCAGAGAGTTGGTACTCCCCGAAGTTACTTCCCATATCGCCACCTATTCACACGTATCTTTAGGCGATATAGAGTGAACCTTCAAGGGGATCCCCTTCAATTTTTCACGGTTATAACCGTGAAAATAGGTACCGTGGTAAAATTCAGTCACACTTTTGCTCACGGTTATAACCGTGACAAAATAGTAATTTGTCACGCTTATAACCGTGACAGTTTAGTATTTACTCACACTTATAACCGTTACAGTTTAGTATTTACTCACACTTATAACCGTGACAGTTTAGTTTTTACTCACGGTTATAACCGTGACAAAATAGTAATTTCTCACACTTATAACTGTGACAGAATAGTATCTACTCACGGTTATAACATAGTAATTTCTCATACTTATAACCGTGATAAATGCTAATTATATCACAGTTATAACCATTACGAAAGGTTATTTTCTAACACTTATAACCGTTATAACTAAAACAGTATCAAACAAACTATATAGCACCAATATTTTATTACAGCTACAAACAATCTATACCAAAAATATATAGTATTAACATTAAGAAAATATACGATCAATAATTAGAACAACATCAAACATTTATGTTTCATTCAAACACCACAAAGGATACTTCATACCAACACCACAAATTATAGCATACAAGCATAATATATATAACAAACTTTAAAACACAGTTTTAGAATATAACTACATAGTGTTCAGTAACTTACTAATAACGCAAACGATACTCGGGCCAAATCACAAAACCCCCTTCAACTAATTCGGATAGTGTGTAATGGCCATTTTGTGGTGCTTCATAAATTGAAGTTTCTAGATCGTAAACATTCTCCACCCAAACAACTTGCTCTCCTTCAACCACCTTTCTACCATGACATATCTTTTGCGTCCCAATGTGTTCTTTTGCTACTTCCGTCAAATCCACTGACAATAGCGTTACTGGTTGTTTCTCTCTCGTAGAAGATCCCATTATTCCATTTAGTGGAGTACCTAAGTTATCTCCAGGACTGTTGAGATTTTGCTCTGTATTAGAAGCAGCTTCTCCTCTTGGTGTCGGCACATTTCCTCCAATATGATTTACAAGCATCTTTATACATTGTTACATATCATTTATAGCTAAACTCATTGTTTTCATCTCTTCATGCATTTCTGTTTTCCATTGTTGATTTGCATTCTCTTTGTAATTGGTAATGGTTTTTGAATCTTGAGAGAGTCTTACTTGCTTTACATTAGACGTAGAGCTAATAGCTCGGCAATAGCTTCACTTTTTATCATCCCGAAAAGCTTCGGCAACGGGATCTTTTTCAAAATCTTCTAAACTTTTTATTCCATCTTCTCCATTAACACTAGCTTCCGATTTTTGTCTTTCTTCGGCTGCTTCTATCAATGCCTACACAATTCATAATTTTGTAAAGATGTAAAATTACACAACAGAGGTTAAATATATAATTGAAACTGAAACTGAAATTAGCAGATGTCAATTTTCATTTGTAATCATATTCATAAATTACATGTACATTTGATTGTATACAATTGCTTGCATGTGATAAGCAGACTATAAATTACAGGGGTGCCGATTGTTCATAAACAGACTTCAAGTTCTTAAACAGACTATAAATTACAGGGGTATCTTTTGCACGAAATCACCCTTTTTATAATGCTTAAACAGACTTCCAGTTCTATGTATATAAGCCTTTCCAATTGTAAAATTTTAGCCTGCAACATAAATTTTAACCACCTTCATAAAGCAAAAAAATCTAATGCTTGGCAAAAGAGAACGCAGTGAATTTATGGGAAAACACATCAGAAATGTTGAAGAAGATGACAGGAAAATGCTAGAGAAAATAAAGGAGAGAATTAGCAAGTAAGATAATTTTTTAAATACTAGGAACCCGTTTGATACTCATTAATAGAATACAAGCAAAATGTTTTAGTATGCAAGTGGAATAATCAAGCCCTCAAGGTATTGTAAAAGAAACAGATTTGTATTTATTAATTTATATTATGATGTGCAAACTATAGTGGTGTATACAGTATGTAACATGACTTCCAGGGCTGGTGAAATAACTAGTACATGTTCATTAATCTGCATAACTCAACACTCCTATGTAAAAGCATAGTACTGCTACTACCATTCTTCAAAATATAATTCACGTTGAACCTAAATATAATCACATACTTCAGATACATCAGCTTTTATTTAGTATGCCTGATGACTTCTTAAAACAGTTTTCTTAATCTTTAAACATTGTTCCCTCATCACAAGAAGAGTTATGATGTGATATTGAAAATTCTGATACTTCCTCTAATCTTTCCTGGAAGGTTCTATCTTGAAAGAAAGAAAAAAGGACAATGAACTTGTGCACAATAATGTACACACATGAACAATAATCAAATTTTACTATGGTTTGTTCAAGGTTTTTACAGGTCATAGTCATAGAGGGATAAATTAACATTAACTATAAGGAAGAAGTATGGAGATCAATTACATGGTTAGAAGATGTACACTTGTCTGTGCAGTAAATTGAGCACGGTTGCACTATGTTGTACATACTGGCATGTACAATGCTAGTTCCACAATGAAATTTTTAATAATAGTTTAATATATCCGGGTCACTATTTTTTGGTGTAAATGTGAACTACTCAAATTGTCGTCAGAAAAAAATTGTAAAAGACTTACATATTTTTCAGTGGCGCAAGGAAGCACCTCTCCGGTTTTTTTACTTGTGTGCGCCACTTTCCATGCCTTTGCTCGTGTAATTTTACATTCAGGATTATCAGTTTCCTACATAAATAAATGTAAATATATTAAACAATTATACAATATTATCGCGATTAGTTGTGAAAGACTTACTACGTACCAATTCTTCATATAGTCTACTATAAGATTTTCTTCCCAATGTATGATTTATGGTGTTCTTTCTTTTATTATCAGCATTCGTCTTGCATTGTTTTTTCTTCTTATCAGCATACTCAATGTCGATGAACCCCTCCCACTGAACTTTATCAATGTCTTCGGGTCGGTTATCAATCGCAAGACGCCAGGTAATAACTCTCCTCCTTTTGTTTTAAGATATAGCTTTCTCAATTTTGTTTTGCTGTTCTAAAGTACTGTGAAAACGCCTTCTCTAAAATAGGTCGAGCTAAATCGGGGTTTATATTCAAATCAAACTCCTTCTATAGAAAGGTAAAATAAATGTTCTAAACATGATTTTGTACTTCAAATATGCACACAAAAAACCATTCTTGTAAAAATTGTAAATTCAAATACCATGAGTGCTTTCCATAAATTATCCTTGAAAAACCCATCAACTTTCCTCCAATCATCATAGCTAATGGGAATATGCCTTCGAATTAGAGTGCCACAACGGGAACTCCACTTTGTTGCATCGTCGCCTTTAGCACCATCCATCTCGACAATTATCCAGTACTTTTTATTTGGTGGGGGAGGAGGAACTTCTTCTTCTCTGCTTTCTATAAGTCTACTGCAACTAGCCGACATACTGCTAAAATATAATGCAAGAGATATAACAACCTATCTACAAAATATAATGCCATAAAATTATATAAAAAACTATATACATTTTAAAACTGCCACTTAAAACTCACATATTTCCAAAAGTCTGCCATGCGTTCATATTCATTAATTTTGAATTTTTACATCTCAATTCATATGAATGGAAAGCTTCACGCATAATGACTGAGAATACTAATAAAGTTACAAAACAAGCAACTACTACTTCAATCAAGCTCATCTATTTGGATTCAATACATTTCAACAACGTTGTTAAGTTAGACTGCTCCTTTAAAACTGACTGGAAGTTTGTTGGCATCTCGTAATCATCCACACTATCAGTCAAGCGTTTAGGTGAACATCGTACAATGGACTAATCGGGATTTTGTATGTCTGGTATGTAAAAAACTTGACTTGCTTCTGATGCAAGAATTGCAGGCTCATCATACTCTCCGTCGCTGCTTTTAAGTTTTTTTAGATTCACCATCAACAAATTAGAGTCCGGACAAATCTTACAACCATGCATTTTATCAGCAATATTGACCCACTCACAATAGAATACTACATGTGAAAATTCATAATAATCAACTTCAATGATTTCCTTGATAATACCATACCAAGTGGTGTCATCATCTGTAGGATTCAAATCTTTCGCACTTGCAACAAATGTTGTTATTGCATCCATACAAACACCGCTATCTTGCGTTGAAAGGGTGTCACATAGCGCTGCGGAGAAAATACATAACCATTTATTCTATACTTAAGATGAGTTTTGGCTTCCCACGCTGGTCCACTAACGTAATACCATAACAATGAATCCATGCATTTTTCTTCCATTAACTATTAAAATAATTTAATTAAGTTAAATAATGTTAATTTGATTATCGAATTATGATCTTTGTGGAATTTAACAAACCTTCTTGTACAACCACTCAATGAATTCAGTTTGCACTACTACTTCCGTCCTTGCATGGAGCTTCTTTCTACTTCGTTGAGCATCTTCTAACGACGATCAGTATTCGCTACAAACCAATATATGGTGGCGTAAGTAAATATTAAAGTTACATCTTATAGCGTGTAGAAAAAAAATTCAAACCTATAATAATCATCTCGGTCTGGAATTTCCATCCTAAAAAGTATCCACCTTCGAATTTGAGTACGTTGTATGCCGGATAACTTGATAGTTTTACCCTCAATGATGGAACGTTCATAAATGTCATCTCCGTTCTCATCTAAAAATGGTGCTTGTTTAGAGCTATGATTACCAGTACATGGATTTGGCATATATTCCATGGCATATTTAACGGAATCTGAAACAAGATATGCTTCGGAAATTGATCCCTCCACGTAGCGTTTATTGCTTGGTATGTCTTTGCATTCCTTCATAGCTCTAATATAAAAATACATCATTTACGTTACTATTGAAAAAGAATCATGTGATAATTATATTTAAAAAATGCCGCACCTTTCAAATGGATACATCCATGTATAACTAACTGGTCCAATAGTAGTGCCTGATCAGCTAAATGCACCATTAGATGTATGCTTATGTCAAAAAAATGAGAGGGAAAATAATGCACCAACACGCATAATGCCTCGGCAATCATATCTTTGGCAGCTTGGACATGCTCTTGAATTAAAACCTTCGAACAAATAATATTGAAGTACAGGAATACTTGTAATATCGCACGTCTTAAGTCACGACACTTTGGATAAGCATGTTGAACCATGATAGGTAAAAAATACTGGATAATAACATGATAGTCATATGACTTTCTAATATTCAAACTGGGTGGTTGAATATTTACTAAGTTGCTTAACTTAATCCCAAAGCATGATGGAAGTTTTGCATCTTTTAGAACTTGACAACATTGCATCCTGTATGTTTTATCAAATGCAAATTTGGAAGATTGTTTGTATCTATCAAACAGCAAGTTAATGAAATGCTCCGATACATTCTTCTCAGTGTGCATCACGTCAATAGTATGTCGCACTCTATGACTACTCCAATACTCTAAGCCAAAAAGAATCGACTTCTTATACCATGCTGGTCTTTCATCATCGCCATTTTCGTTTACAAAATGTTCATCGTCAAGGTCGATATCATCTACTATGCGTTTTTTGTTTTTTGTTATTTTACTAGGTACATATTTGATATGAGCAAGCTTTTCTAAAAGAGTTGATCCCGTCAATCATGTTGGAGGTTCCTTATCCTCTATATTCTTATACCATCCATGTTTCAATGCCCTATATGGATGGCCATTCTTTAAAAATCTTCTATACTTTGTATAAACAATCTTATTTCCAATGCGTTCTGATTCAGTCTCCACAGCACAAACAGGACATGCTTTGTAACCATGTGTTACACAACCAGATAAATTTCCAAATGCAGGTAGATCATGAATTCCCCATAATAGCATTGCTCTCAAAGTGAAATGCTCTTTCTTATCCATGTCAAATGCAGGCACTCCCTCTGTCCATAGCTGCTTTAATTCATCGACAAGGGGTTCCAAATACACATCAATATCTTTACTAGGTGCTCTTGGTCCAGGAATTAACAAGCATAACATTTGAAACTCCGACTTCATACATAATGAAGGGGGTAAGTTATAAGGAACCGTATACATAGGCTAGCAACTATAATTTCTTGATTGTGTTGCACTAGGGTTAAACCCGTCAGTAGCAATACCAAGCCAAACATTTCGCCCATTTTTACCAAACTCTGACCACTTGTTCTTCAACGATCTCTATTCGGCTGAGTCAATAGGATGACGCATGGAATTCCAGCAAGGTTTTGCATCACTATGCCATAACATCTTTCGAGCTATCCATGGTATAGTATAAAACCTTGTTAATCTCGGAGTTATTGGAAAATATTTCAAAACTTTTCGAGGTTGTTTTGTCATTTTTACCACTTCCCCTTGATTTTTAACTTTAAATCTGGACGTATGACAACGTGGACATTTCAACGCATCATTGTATTCCTTCCAAAACAATATACAATCATTTTCACAAGCATGTATACACTCTACTTTCATTCCCAAATCCTTTAACATTTGTTTCATTGTCGAGTACTTCTCCGGTATTGTATTTTCCTTTGGAAGCCACCGCTTCAATCGTATCAACAACTCGGTCATACTGTTTCCTGACCAATTAAAATCTTTTTTTTAAATTGTGAAGCTCTATAATGACACTTAATGTTGTAAGACCATCTTCACAAGAAGGGTATAATTTTTCATTTGCTTTTCTTTTGTATTCCTGATACTTTTTCCAATGGTTACCATCACCGACGCCTTCAACGCTACCATATACTCTATATGCATCATCAACAAGGACTTCTAGCGCATCTCCTACATGGTTCTGTTCTTGAAATTGATTAGAGTTGTAAGTCTCATAGGTATTATGTCGCGTAGTATTGACCACCACATCATTGTCGCTTCTCTCGCCATGGAAAAACCATTCGTCGTATGTTGGATCCATACCATGAATGATCAAGTGTTTTTCTACTAATTTAAAAGCCAACTTTTTTGAATTCCTACACTTTATACAAGGACAGCTGCATAGTCCAAAGTCCGGTGATGAATGACTCTTCGCGAATTCCATAAAATATCGAACTCCTTGTATATATTCATTGGTATTCCTACGCCGAATTCTAATCCACTCTCTCGATGTAGGCTTCGACATTAGCAAGAAAATTTATTTGTTCCTACAATTTTATGTAAATACAACATTAATACATAAACGAAGCATTAAACAACATGCTAATATAAATAAAACAATACATGAACAACTTACGGTTGGTCGAAGACATAATGTTTCAAGATTTTGGCCTATAATGCCCAACACATAACTATTTATGTTGTCCCTGATCTCATACAGAGAGGACTCATTTCTGATGATTATATTAAATCACTTCAAATAATAATTTGGTTTCGAATGATCTGTAATTAAAATTTATTAAGCATTTTCTTTATGCTTATTGAGGTTCTTAATGTTTATTACTTTTTATACAAAAAATTACTCATTTATTGTAAGCTAACACTAACAAGCGAGTAGCACTGTGCATATATTTTACTGCAAACAAATGCAGCCAAAACTAGGATAATAATCATGTGCAAAATGGTGAAGAGAAGGTGTAAATAAATCTTGAAACTCTATCGATGTGGGTTTCTCAAATATAAAATATACAGTATAAGATAAATATATTATCTAGTTCAAATAAAACTCAAGCAAGACCAATGCATTTAAGATAATAAAACTGCAAAGAGATGACCAAGAACACTAGAAACTTATGTTGCCACTGTTATATAGAGTATAGAATATAATGATTTTCATAATTACTATTCACGTACACAGTTGTATCTAGATAGACTTTGCAAACTTACAAAAACGCATCTAAGCAGATTTAATAAGATATTGAATAAAGAGGCTATTCAAATTTTATATATCTTACATTTGTGAAACTGTCTTACATTTGTGCAGTTTTAACTGTATTATGTTGTGTAGTTGAAGCTGCATCAGAGAAATACAATTAAAACCACATGTGTATGATTTAGTTAAAATTACGATAGCTTTTAATATATTTAAGCTAATATACAACAAACAATTTTTAAGCCATAATAATGTTTACAGCTCAAAAGGCAGAATCATTATGCTATGGGACAAATCAATTTGGCAATTACATATAATTCAAGCTAATATACAACATATAACATGCATGATTACAAATTTGGAAGGATATTCTATGTTCTTAACGATTGTGTATGCAAATAATTTGTTTTTAGACAGAGAATTGTTATGGCAAGAACTATCTAGTCTAGCAAGTGCTGTAGATAAAGCATGGTTACTAATACAGGTCTTCAATAACATACTTAACCCGAAGGACAAGAAAGGAGGGATACCGGTTCACTTTCCTCCTCTCAGGGATTACTCAAACTATCTACTCACATGTGGCCTTATAGAGATTAACATACAAGGTTTTCACTTTACATGAAGAAGGGGCTTAGCCATGCACATTGACAAGGTGCTGATAAACAACACCATATTACAACACTTCCCTAAATTTATAGCTGCTTCCACTACATTACCATTGAGTGATCATATCCCTATCATCATCAAACTACATACACAACCTATCCAACAAAGGGGAGTGCCTTTCTGATATAACAACAGCTAGCACTTAGTAAATAATTATGAGGATCGGGTGGTAAATGTTCTATCAAAATACACGTGGGGTCTGCTATTCAAAAATCCATGGTCAAACTTAGAAGAATTAAGCCGAACTTGAAACAGTGGAATAGGACAAGATAAAAGGACTTAGATGTTTTGACTAGTCTGGAATCAAATTATAATGACAAATTATTAGTTGTAGATAACAACCCAGAGGATATCTTTCTCTATGATGATCTGATACATGCAGGCAATACTTTGAGAAGGAAAATGTATGAAAAGTATGTTGATGCAGTGCAAAAATCAAAATTAATTGGCTCACTGAGGATGATTCTAATTCAATGTTTTTAATGCTAAAATGAGTATGAGAAAGTACAAGAACACCACAAAGTTACTTCATAATGACAAATGGGAATTGATATTTGACACACATCAAATTAAAGATCAGACAGTTAAATATTATTCTGACTTATTTAATGGAGAATGGGTACATCAAACAACTTATGAAGACATACACTGTAGGAAGTTAATAAATAAATAAACAATGCATTAACTATTTGCATGCAAATGCTCCTTCCTTGTCAGGCAAGTTAAAAATAATAATTTCTTTTAGATCTGGAATTGGGATATGGAGTATTTAATTTAGCAAACGTTGAACATGTCCTAAAATGATCTCAAATTTCATCAACACTGTCCCTTCAATTTATTTTAAAGACATAAACTTCTTTTTATAAGCAGCAACTATACAAACAACAGTACCAATAAACACCTTTATTGAGGAAAATTGAGACCTAACGGCTTCAATGTACAATAATATATTAATAATGTGATAATTTCTTTTAAAGATATTTAAGAAATATAAGCAACTATACTGAGACCTAACGACTTCAAGGCACACCATTTGTACTGTTGTTTGTGCATTCAGTATGCTGACATTAAAGCACTAGACAAATGATATACAATAATATATTTATTTTAAAAGAAAACACACTTCTTCTCGGCCCTTCAATAAATTATCTTCAATAAATTACCTTCACTGTGATGCTACTGCTAATATCAAAGGGAGTAGTAGTGAAGGGCTAGACAGTCGCAACTCAGGCATGTGGGACTACCTTCTTCTCGACCCTAGTGCAGCTGATGCCATGTAGGCCTGTTGTTTCCCCTTTCAGCCCTGCACCCCCTAGCGAGCTATGCTGCAATGCGGTTCGTAACTTAGGGCAGCCCTGTTTATGTGCTATTGCTAATGGCCCCCCTATTTCTGGTGTGGATCGTACTGGTGCCTTGGAGCTTCCTGCCAAGTGTAGCATCAATTACGAGCAATGTTAGTCTTCTATTCGTTTTTATTCATCCCTTTTTTCATTGTTGAACTGTTGCATATATTTTTCCTTCTAATGCAAAAACTCCATATGCATCAAATTTTGAAGCTCAATTATCATTCTAACTTGGTTTCTAAACATATTGTAAACATGGCTTTTTTTATATTTTTTTAATAATAAAATAAGATAAAAAATCTTTTGTATCTGATGCAAATATGGTCTAGATGATGACATGATGTACTTCTTCAAAAAAGAATTGGCTTAACTCATATTTGCATTATTAGTTCAAAAGTTGTATAAAAATAAACTAGCATAGATTACTCCATGTTAAGGTTATATGCTTGTTTAATAAAAGAAAATGTTACTTTCGTTTTAAACTAGTTTTATTCCAGTACATGTTGGTGACCTATAATTATTTTATAGCCATACAATTTCAGCTAAGTGGGAATTTACTCCATGCTACAAAATAAACTATTGTTTCAAATAAATGCATAAGCAATCTGAGTGAACAGCAAAGAACTAAACTGATGCATCAGACACAAATCAACCGTTATCTAAATTAATTCAAGAGCCATGCATAAATTTCTGAACTATGAGAACTAGCCTAAATTTCTAAACTATGAGAACTAACAAATTTCTATTCTCTAAGTCATTAATGTCAAGAGATGTATCTACAATAAAGTGGTTAACACATATAACTTAAGTTCATCCAAACAAGCCGTTAGCAACTAAGAATCTACTTGGAATAAGACATTATTCATTAAGTCTGTAATTTATTGAACTGATGAAATCTAGTAACCAAGGGTAGGTAAACAAGGATGACAAGCTATTAACTTCTTCCAAGGAATGATTTATATCTTTTACAGCTCCATGTAAATAAAAAAAAGTGTAGAATCATATAACAGGATAGATGAACGCAGAAAAAAAAGTAAAATAGACATATCTATAGTTGGCATAAAAATCGCACTGGCAACGTATGCTCTACGTGTATGCCCACTACCGGCCAGTTAACTGGAATAACTGATTTTTTAACTGATTGGTAATAACAATATAAGAATAGGAAGAAAACTGTTGCTAATAAGACTTCTGGGTAGGATAATAGAAGGCTAGTGAACGAAGTAGTAGCCATTTTATTTTGTTACGAAGGACTAAGTTTCTAAGTACTTCACATATTAATTTTAAAAACAGTGGAAAAAATGACCCTTCCCACTGTCTTCTATAACTGGATCGTTTTAAAGTTCCCATTTGATATATATATTTTATGTTCAATTGAAAATATAATTTTGCCATCTATGTGAATGTAGTATATGTATATATATGTTGGCCTCAACGTATTATTTCTTATTTTCATACATATGTTTTTTTATTTAGAAAAAACGAAAAAGAAAAGATAAAAATAAATCCTCACTCCACATTAACTTTACATACTCTAAACTATAAAATAAAATGGTCAATTCATGGGGAAGGAAGGTTATCATTAAACCTGAAAGGAACTACGCTTGACAAATAGATGGACCGAAACAAGCTTACAGTTTGAAGCTTTACCAAATATAAACATATCATACAAATCTGTGTAAAATAAGAAAAACGAAAATAACATTTCATGAACAGTCTCAATTCATTCTTTCACTGTCAACGAATCAACAAATATAAAGATCGAACCATGATAAAATAGATCCATAACTAAAATTGAATAAATAACAAAATTAATACAAACAAAAATGTGAAATACAAATGAAAATTATTACCTGACTTTGTAGAAGGGCGAAGGCGGTGAAAGAGATGGGCGGATATGGCGAAAGAGATGGGCAGAGGCTTTGAAATAGAATGGTGGTAGGCGAAGAGAGGGGCGACACGCTGGATCGAAGGAAGGCTTTGAAATAGAACGGCTTAAACCTAATTTGATTTAGGGAAGAATGATAACAGCAGAAGCATGAGAAACAACTGAAGTAACAATTGAAACATAAATGACAACTCTATCCAACGTCTTTGAGTTATTTACGAAAAGCCCAAATTTTGTCACGGAAATAACCGTGATAATACAATGTAACAGTAATAACCGTTACAAATTTCCAACAATAATAACCGTGACAAAATGAAACGAAAAAAGTGTGACAAAATGGCATGTTTGGTGTAGCGGGAGTTGGTCCAGAGGATGGTCTTGCTTGCCGTCGACGGAACCACCCTTAAAAAGATGTCTATCCCTTTGCAGTAGTAGAGGAGCAGCCGCAACAAGAGGCAGAGCCAGGACAGGGTGCCGAGGGATTCCAGAGTTCCGAGTTGATCGCTATTTAGTAGGTCTAGGACAAGTTCCAGGGATCTATGCCGATCAACAGGAGATGCAGGCCAATCTACAGTGCCAGATCTATGAGATTGGATGCTTAGCCGCCATGATACACCCTTTCCGAGGCTGCGGCAATGGCACAAGCTCCTATGGAGGGTCAAGACCATCCCGTAGCTTGTAGGTAGTGTTTTAGGTTTAGTAATGTTGTTTTTATCTTTTCCTTCCAGCATTTATCCTTTTTTAGGTTGTTTGGGTTGTAACCGTTGGTTGTCTCTTATAAAAGACACATAAGGTACCATGTGATTATTCCTATTTATTTACTGTGTTGTTATTTCTGGATTTGTGAATCGCTCTTGTATGTGTATATGGAAGAAACAGTATAAATATGAAAATCTCATAAAGACATTTAACTAACGGTAAATGCAATATAAGACTAGAGGTTTAGAATAAATAGTAAATTTTAGCAAATGAAGGACATGTTAAAGTTGTTTTTGAAATCATGGGTCATTATTCATGTTCCTTAAAGAGCTAAATTTTATAAATAATAAATGTATTGACATTTTAAAATTAAATTTAAGCTTTAAAGATAATGGTTAAATATGAAGTGTTAGAGTGGAACTTATGCGTTTGCACATAACTAACTTCCGACTACACTGAAATGTTGCTTGAATCATTTAAATTTTTGAAAGGCGAGTATTTAAAAAAAAAGATTTTTTGATTTTGAGTTATTTTTAGTGCTCAAATAATTTTTGGAACTTTTGTCCAAATTGATTTCAAGGAAAATTTATGTCTAAATATTTTTGGAAATTGATTCTTCAAGCAACGTGCAAATTTGAGAAGTGAAAGAGACTTTATAGAATTTTTGATTTTGAAGGCTACATGCTAAGCATAGGGAAGGTAAATAAATTAATAAATACGAGTTTAGCAGTGCATTAGAGTCAATGATATGATAAAACACAAATGATTACAAGGGAAAAACCGTTTTAGCCTTGAAATTTCTATTTTCATACCTTGTCGACGATGCACGAGAGTCCATTTAAATTCCATTTTAGAGCTTGAAAAAAAGCCTCTTTATGCGTTTTGTATGCGGAAATATTTGGAGAAATCCAAAGTGAGGAAATTTCCACTGTACAACAGGAATTGGTAGCTTATAAAGTTGTAAGAATGTAGAATTTTCTACCTAAATTCCTTTTCTCGGCATAGAAGTAATATTTAGAAAGCAATATTTCGACGCGTTAGGTTTTTGGATTGTAGGAATTGGATGCGAAATTGGTTGCACCATGCTTCTATTTGTAGGAGTATGCAAATTTTTGGTGAAATTGTTTTTTCAAAATCTGCATGCATATAGAACTGTCAGTATATACATTGGAAAACAACAGACATATTTTCAATAATATTTTAAAAATAAATGCATGCATATAGGAGGGCCCGATATAGAATCATTCTGCATACATGTTTTCCATCGTTGTGATACATTATGCATTTATGCACGTTTGGTTGCAAAATTGATCACTAATTGGTTGACCGATATAGAAAAATTGCGAGCAATAACCATGATTTAATCATTGGTGTAATTTCGGAGATGAAATATTTTAAGGGGGAAGAATGTAACGCCCTGTAAATTTACGTTAGTTAATTAATTAATTAGGCTCCAAAAAGAGAATTTGTGCAAAAAGTGGAATTTGGCTACGAAAATTGCGCTATGACATTCGTGGCGATTTTCTGAGTAACTTTTAATATTTGGAGTTTAGCGATCGGAGTTCAAACAAAGAAGTTACGGACGATAAACTACTACGGAACGAAAATAATTAATAAAACAAAATTAATGTTTATAATTAAATATCGAGACCCACTGGTCGACCCCCTCAGTTGGGCAGGTCGACCTCTGGCGGTCGACCCCTATGGAGGGGCGGTTGATCGGTCCAAGTGGTGACGGCTAGGGTTTGCCTTGGTCCAACGGCCCGGATTTAATATATTTTAATCTAACGGCTACGGTTGATTCAAGTGCTTATAAATTCAGGTCCAACCCTCCATCATCTTTTCATATTTTCTGGAAAGAACAACAAAGCTCTGTCATTTCTTCTTCTCCACTATTCTTCCAAATTATAATATAAATTATATTTATACAAATTGGAGAAGGACAAAAAATAAATAGAAGAGAAGAAGCAAATCAACGCTACACGATAACAAGGTAAATTTCAATACAATAAATTTATATTCCCTTCCAACCCCAAATCTCTTCTTAGATCTGAAATTCTAATATATGTGTATACTCTTTTTATAAATATTTCTTGGATAAAAAAGAGATGGAGTTGAATCAAAGGATTTAATTTAGATCTGGAGATTTGGAACACTTTAAAGGTGAGTGAGAAACTTATTCGTTGGCTTTTATTTGATTTTATGCCTAAACCAATGAATATATGTGAACTGTAGGTTCAAATTGAATCATAAAACATTACCTACATGTTCTTATTCTATAATCTTTGAGAATTTGATTGGAATTGTTGTTTATACCCAAATCTGGAAATCAGTCCCAAAAGTTATAATAGGTAAATGTTGATATGTTGTATAATCTATTCCAGATCTATAATTGAGTTGTAAAAATAATAATAGAATGTTAATTCTTACCCTAATATTGTTGGAATGTGAATTTTCTACACTTTAATTATTGGAAAGGATCTCCGTTTAATTTTTATAAATTGGTTTGATTTTCTTATTTTCATAGAAAAACACAACGTTTGATTTGACTAGGAATGTATGTAAATAAAAGAAAGAGATATATAAGGTACACGGTTAGTTGTTGTAGTTTACACTATCTATGTCAAATAAAAAGATAAAGAATCATTCCTTGTAATTTCAAACGAGGCAAATCTTTTGTTTTTTAAAAAGCTAACCCTTTTGAATTATGCTAATTTATGGAAATCACAGCGGAGAATCTTTTTAGACATATAATTTCCACAGTTAAGTATGGAAAAGAATGTTCTAGTTGAAGATTTATAAGTAAAATGTAACCGATGGAAATAAATGTTTATACATATTTAACTACGTTAATCAATTGAAATGAAACTTCGCTAATACGATGATTTACGCGTAATATTCGCTTTAAATATAGTTAAACATAGGAATAAAATCGGATGATGAATGAAACAAAATAGAAAAGAAAGTTAGGAAGGTTGTAACTCCAATTAATGGGTAATAAATATGAAATAAATTTGGGAGTTACAGAAAGTTACTGGGGTAAATGGACTAATGAGACTAATAAATAAAAATGTTAGTTAATAACTATGGAATAGTTAGAGGAAAACTACTAAATGGAATTTAGTAGATGAATAAATGTCTTAAGAATTGTCCGTTGGAATAATAATTATTAATTATGGAAAAGTTGCATTTATGGAAAAAGTAATTAAAGGTAATAATTGAACATTTAAGGTAAATTATATCAAAGCCTTAAATAAATTTGAGAAAGATTAGTAGGCTAAGTCCAATATTCAACTTAGAATAATAAAGCTTAGAATGAAGCTTATAATAATTAAATAGACTTAGTGAGTTGGAATGCAAGATCAATAGAGTTACACAATAGAAATCTGCTGCTATCCGGCATTTTGACCCGTCTATATTTAAACTGACTGGATAAGTTAGACTCGACTATCTTCAAGGCCAATAGCCTAGAGCGATGATTGTGGGGTCCATAAATCAAGTGCAGATGATAATATGTAGCCGTGATCGAATTCTCTATAGAATGTTCTAAGTATGGAATATAGTCTAATCTAGAAAAGGAATCCGGTATGATCCCTCTCTACCAAAGGGATTGGAATACTTCAGCTAAACAATTGCAACTCAATGAAAATAATCGATATCTCAAAATCCAGAGGTCAGATAAGCATGAAACTTTTGGAACAGGAAGAGGGGACCCTAGGGAGTATACCTTAGGGATCTCACCCCAAAAGGAGCAAGAAAGTGGGATCGGCCCCCTTCCCTCTAGAGGGATCGGCCTGAATTAGGCAACACCATATATTGCAACAATGATCGATCAATAACTCAACATCTACAAGTCCAATTGACATGAAACTTGGAGAACAAATGCATCATACATTAAAGAATACCTCGTAGGGATCGCCTCCCCCAACTCCTCCAAAATAGGGATCGACCCCGATCCCTATTTCTTAGGATTTGGGCCATGTAATCCCTCCTGTGGGCCTCTATGGATCTGAAGAGCCTTCTGTCGAATTTTCAGGGAGATATTTCGCCGTCTTCCTCTATAAATACAGACTTGATTATTCATTTTGGGGATCTTCACACTGCTTGTTGCTTTGTATTCTTTTGTAACCAAGGATTTTCATTCGATCCCTCTTGTACTCGGTTTACAAAGTGATTAATAAAGCTATTTCTTCAAAGTGGACGTAGGAAAACAATGTCGAACCACTATAAATTGCCATGTCTCTGTTATTAGCTTATTTTTGATTACTTTATAGCTATATTCTCTCTGTTTACATTTATTATCCTTCATTTTTTCCTGTACAAAATCTCTATTGGGTGTTTATGCCAATTTTTGGTGCATTCCCTGAGAATTGAATTCTCAGCTTGATTAGAGCTCATCATCTACTAGTGCATTCCATTATCTATGAGATAGATCCAGTTTTCTGCCAACGACTTTCCTATTATACTTAGATTTTAAAGAGATCTACAAGGAAACTACCTATAATGCCTCCTAGGAAGGAGAAGGCCATTTCTACCTCCTCACGACCTGCTGATGAAGTAGTAAAGAACACAGAGATCGCTCTTTTGGAAGATGGAGCATAGTAGGGAGCCACAGACGTATAAGCTTCCTCTGGAATAATCACTAACTCTGATATGGAGAGACCGCGAAAAGCGCTCCAAGACGCCTATATCGAACTACAGAAACAAAGTCAAGTCTGTATTCAAGTCTCAGAAATTGAACCGTTCAATTTCAAATTCAAAGTTGGATATGTAAGTCCTGTTGTTCGTTATAATCCTACGTTCAATTTCATTAAGACAGGATTAGTTCTGATTGTTCATATAAGTTTATATGGATTGGTTTGCTCAAGTGTTCAAGCTTGATTCAAAGGCCTAAAATCGGCTAAGTCCCCATAGCCAATCCCTTTATCTCAACATAGCCGATCCCTTTCTCAAAGCCAAATGACCGATCCCTCCATACTCCATCACGATCTATCCCTACACCCATTCAATAGCTGATCCCTCAATGCCTACACAACCGATCCCTACATCCATCCAACAGCCCATAACTCCATGCCTACATAACCAATCCCTATACTCATTCAATAGTGGATCATGACCGATCCCTTTATACACTTCCCCATACCATAACCAATCAATGAAGAAGTGTGAGAAGAAGGGGTCAGATCGGTGAGTAGATGTGAAATAAAGGATCGGTTGCAAATGAAAAAACATATGTAAAAGCATCCCAATACGGGATTTGTACCTGTATTTTAAAAAAAGAAATCTAAAAAAAGTTTGCGCATTGCCAAGTGATAGAAGAGGAACCGCTACTCAAACGGTATTCCTAGAGGTAGGAGAACCAAGGCGATATGACACGAACTAGGATCGGTTACCGGGTCAAGCTCCCAGGGTAGACTGTGACTACTCTCAACTGATCAGCTTCCAAACGCCTGACTTGCCTGCTATGGTATGACGGCTTGTTAGAGAAAGCCAGGACCAGACTGACGATGATTGGAGCATCTCCCCCATTCGGAACCCGTTCACCGAAGCCATTCTACGGGAATAATATCCAAGGATATTCAACATGCCGACCATGCCAGTGTATTCTGGGAATACAGACCCCGACAACATCTCATGAAGTACGAGTGGAACATGTATTCCGCCAGAGTGACAGACGCAATCAAATGCTGATTCTTTCCCATATTCCTCGAGAGAGTAGCGATCACACTGTCTACGCGATTACCGCCCAAGTGCATCTCCTCAGGCGATCAATTGGCTCAGAAGCCTGTCAAGAAATTCAGGATATATGCGACTCACCCTAAGGACACGATGTCATTATCCAACTTATCCCAAGCGCCAGGTGAGCCGCTCAAAGACTTCCGGTGGAGATTTAACACCATTATCACTAAAGTGAGCAATCCCAGCGATAATATCATACTGATGGCATTGATGAGGGGAATCGACCCTGAGACACACTTTGACGACTGGTTAGCTAGAGAGCCTCCTATGACCTTAGATGTTTTTGTTACAAAGCGAACCAAAACCCAAGCAAGGAGGAGGTGAAGCAGACTTGGGAAAAGAACAATGCAGTCCCGTTGGCAAAAGGGATACAAAGCAAGGGCAGCAATGACGATGCTCTACGCGAGGACTCGGATTCTAGGGGATGTCCCAAAATCCTAAAATTTGACACTCCTTTGAACGATTCAATTGAAAGAGTATACTTGGCGACTCACGACTCGGAGAAGTACAGGAAACCAGCCCGAGAGAGTGCACCGAAACCCATACGAAGTCTGGAAGTATTGTATATTTCACGGTACGTACGGTCATAACATTGACGATTGTAGACACCTCCGAGATGTGATCGGAGAGCTGATCTAGAAAGGAAAGCTTCAACAATATTGCAAGTCCCTTAGAATGGCGGGTAGGAGACGTCTGGAATTTACCAATAAAGACCTTTGATTATCAACTGGACCATTTACGGTCGACTTCCAACTGAGAAGGGCTGAGGCAAAGTGGAGCAGCGAGCACACGACACTGCTTCACCTATCAATAAAATGTCTTTCAATTTCAGTGATGTTTTGAACTATGACCAACTTGAATTAAACTACTTGAAAATGATGCAGGTGACCAAGTACCCAGAGTTAGCAGTCAACCAGCCTCTACGGACCATGATCGGACCTTTGGAGTATCGTCAGGACGAGCATGATTCAACCGCTCATCATATATTGTATGCTTGTGACTTGGGGTTAAGAACTTGAAATGAAAGTGGGTGTGAATCTACCACCCACTTCCCAGTCTATGCCTCAATTCCGCCAGAACATCTATGCCTTGCTTAAGCCCGACAAAGTCAAACCGCAATACAAAGTGGATGTGACTGGCCGTGCACTCAGCAACCTCCGTACTTGACGTGGAGACCAGAAAAGGACTTGCAGTGGATGTGATTCGACCATCCACTCCCTGGAAAGCACTTGAAGTTCTCCAAAGTACTTGTGCCTCTCCCGAAGCTCAACGAGATCGGGATCCGACTAAAGTGGATGTGATTTGACCATCCATACATCAACACCTGCCCTAGACACATTGTGCGGTTTAGGGGCTCGACTTAAAATGGACATGACTGACTGTCTACTTATCAACCATCGCTCTCTACACAAGGACACAACTACAGATTGAAGTGGATGTGACTTGACCGTCCACCCAATAACTCTCTCCTTCGACTTACTGGGAGGAGTACTAAGCAAATTAGGCAAGACCTAACCGTCCCACCCAAGCATAGATGTGATCTGACCATCCATCGTTTACTCCCTTCCTAGACTTAATAGGCGGAGCTACAATCACCAAGTGGATGTGAATTGACCGTCCACTCACCAAATTCTATCCTTGGCACTAAGGGTAGAATTCCTTCCCGCAAATGAACATGACTCGACTGTTAATTCGACAACTCTAACCTTGACCTGACAGGTGGAGTATAAACCAAAAATGGGTGTGACTGACCACCCATCGACTAACTATGGTCCCCCAGTGCAGACCTGAGTACAAACACAAAAAAGGTGGACGCGGTTTGACCGTCCATCGATCAACTCTGGTCCCTCAGTGTCGACTGGAGTATAATACCAAAAATGGATGCGTTTCGACCATCCATCGATCAACTTGTTGAAACTGGATCAGCCCGCAGCGGAAGAAGTGGGTGAATTTCAAAATTTTTACCATTTTAGATCTTTAATGGGCCCATAAAGTCTAAATACACTTAGATCTTAACTAAATCTTCTTTTAAATAAAATCAATATTTTATTTAATTTGGCGAAAACAAATATCAAAAGGGTTTGAATATTATATAAATGTAAATGAATGAGTGTATCAAATACACCTACATGCAGTTACTTATTAAAATAAATATGAGAAGGAAACCTTTAGTTTCCGTCTCTAATAGTTATGCAATTAATTAAGGGAGTAAACAACATTAATTGTAGAGAGAGAAACCTATCATTTTTGTCTCTAATTAGATTGATAATATGTTAAATAAACATGTTAACATTTCAAATGAATGTTTGATTAGGAATGCATTAGTCCAATTTGATTTAATTAATTGCAAATGATTCTGAGCACATCACATGCACCCGTGTGTATAGTGTAGGTGCAACATATAAAAGTGTACAAAGCTAATGTAAACATTGCACAGGTGTTGGGATTTACACCATAGTGGACACATTTCCCATCTATATATGCCTTTGTCGTCCTAAACATGAACAATTTTATTTATTTATTAAAATACAAATACATACATACATATATATAATATATATATTGTAAATACACACACACGTATATAATTTATGTTTAGCATAACAGTTCAAATAAAATAGATTTCATTTTAATTACAAGCTGGAAATCAAAGAACATTAAGATTAATGAAAATGGTTTGAAACAGTTGTGAAAAGATTCCTTCCTTTTTAAGCAGAAATATAATTTTTAATTGGATGGAATTGCAAATCAAGGAATATATTATTGATTTAATATTTGATTTCATTTCAATTACAAGCAGTAAATCAAAGAATATTAAGATTAATGAAAATGGTAAACAGTTGTGAAAAGATTCCTTCCTTTTTAAGTAGAGATATAATTTTAATTAGATGGAATTGCAAAACATGGAATATATCATTGATTTAATGTTTCCCTTTATCTTTTAAAAGAAAGAGTTTATCTTAGAATGATTTGAAACATGACAATTAAAACATCGTATTAATTGGATGACAAAGATTAATTAATGCGATTATTACCAAATTTTAATTACATAGCAACCCATGTCCAAATATTAAAGTGTAAACCTTTTGATATGAAAAACTAAATTATGAATAAAAATTCCAAAGTTCAATTGTGTTCTGTTTTTTTAAACAACAAAATCAAACGACATAGACATATATAGATTTGAGATAAGAATATCTAGATCTAGATTAAACAAACTTTGTAAACAATCCCATAGAGTATAGAAAATAAAATTAAGAAGGTCTAGATCTAGGTTAAATTAGTTAATCAAACAATCATACATGAGACAGAAAAGAGATGTTATAATTCATAACAAAATAGCAGTGAATAAAAGAAAACATTCTATGTTTTAACATGATAGAACAATTGATTCAAGCGGGGAATGAAGATATTCAAATCAAGATTCAAATTCACAAGTATGAACAGAAGGGAATTATAGAGATTAAGGGGACAAGAACAAATTATAAGATATGCAAATGTAGAATTATACACACATATAATTACCTTAGGATGAAGCATGTAGAAAACACATTGAATGAGAGAACAATAACAAGATCTGATTGAACACTCTCTAGATCCGATAGACCTTGCCCTTCATCACACCTTGATTTGTTGCTTCTACTCAGATTTCAAACAAATCACCATCCTACTTTGCAAGAGAAGAATGAACCACCTTTTTAATTTAGTTTGATGTTGATTTGAATTTGTTTTTGATGTTTCTTTTTGGATGAAGTTTTAGCCATGAATGAATGATATAGAAGAGGAAGAAAAGAGGAAGAAAAAATTCATGTTCGGTTCTCCGTCCTTTCAAAAATGAGGAAGTTTTGTTTTTAATAGAATTAAAGGAATCTTTTCTTATTCTCCTATTAACTTTATTTCCTCTTTTTAAATTTCAATCGATCTCATTAATTGATTTTCTCCTCTTTCCATTATATGGTTGATTCAAGCACATTCCAAATACGCTTTGCCAAATAAAAGAAAACAACTTTTATATATTTATTTTATTATTTAAAACATGTTTAAAATTATACCGATACCACATATCGATATATGCAAATATAACTTTTATGTATGCATTAAAATAATTACCAACAACATTCAAAACATCAAATAAATTAACAATAATTAATATTTCATAAACATTAATTAATTTACTCCATTTGCAATATTTTACAAACTAATTAAATTGTGTGTTTTTTTGGAGAAATCAAAAATGCGATTGTGCGACTCAGAGGTGTGAATTCAGTTAACGATTAATATTGAACAATTCAAATATTAATGTTCATACGTCACTTAGCAGGTGGTATGATAGTTTGGCTGAATTCATTGCTTACAGGTCTTTTCGGTAAAATCAAATTTTACTTATTATAAGCGGTACCTGATAGTGACAATTATTTACACCAATTCTCTTCGTCAAAAATATATCACATTAGGACTTTTGGAATTTGGCAATGGTTAAAATTCCAATATCATCCACATTCATCTTTATAGTCCAAATATAAAGTCCTTGGTTCAATAATAACAATTATTATTAACCAAAATGCTCTGGCCAGAGACTTTGACTTTGAGTTGGCTTGAGTTGACCATGATACTAACCCCATATAACCAAGGAGACGAATCCTCTCTTGAATAGTGCTTCACTTCCAATATTTCCACTTGACCCAACTATAGTCACTCGATGGAACGCCATGCCATGATTTGACTATAATCAAAGCGGAGCTTTCATATTGAAGATCCACAGTATTCTCAAGTCGAGTGAATTGTGTAAATCAGTCACATCGATATTTTCTGTTTGACCTTAGTTATATTAACCAACAGAAAACTATCGAGTGAGCCATTCCATAGTTATCCAATAACTATCAGTACGTAACCCCTAGGTGCCCCCAACAGTAATGAGTAATACACTGCCCAATATTTGAAGAGTGTTACATACACTAGTCTCAACGGATACATCGATATCCAATCACAATGCATCTTGACTAGGAACATTTAAAATGGTATATTTGTTTTATTGTGATAAATTACTCACGATACAACACTTTGTAACTACTATCACAAAATATACTATTTATGGATTTTATATTAAATATACTTTTAATTAATTAGTTAATATAACCATATTATATCAAGTATATAATAGAAAGAAACACCTTTATTGCGAACAAGATTGTTCAACGAGTTAGATATATGTAACATATTACATGATTGCCCCTAGGGCATGCCCCTAACTCTATCAATCTCCCACTTGCACTTGAGGTCAATTATGGAATCTTATTCCAACTTCTCCAATCACTTTCTCAAAACCAGTTGGGTCAGTCCCTTTGAGAACGGGTATGCTATTATGTTTCAATTATCTACTCTATCAATCAACTCTCTCCGACGGTGATATACTACTTTATCACATAGAACAATTCAGAGTGTCTCTCGACCTCTAGTGAGCTCTAAGTTCTATTACAAACCATATCACGACATTGTTATAATATAACAATGTTATGAGATTCTCAACATTTGGAATCAGCTCAGTTATAAATTTGTGCACTTATAATTTTATATACATTATTTTTATTGCGGCAATATTCAAGGTGATCTACGTAGCCTTTTTTCATTGAATAAGCCACAGTCTTTTATCTGGAACATTTCCAACTTAAAGATTCTTAAATTGAATTTATTATTGACATACTACACTCAATATGACTTATGAAGTTTGAGTTCGTACACTCCTTCATAAGGAGTTTTTGCTTCTGAAAATAATTCTCTAGTATTGCATAAATACACAAGAACACTTCAAACTACAATTTAGTGATATCAACTTGGATTTGATATTTGCTTCATGTATCAAATATATAGACAAATCATGATACCATAGACAACATAACATGTATGATAATTCCCTTTGCCAATGCAAAGGAATTAATCTTACATGTTCCGTATTAAACATTTTAATGAGGTGTCCTTGCATATCATTTGGGACATTACCGACATCCTTTATACTTACTATAGAAGACATCATTTATTAATCCAATGTTGAGTATTAAAACAACTAAGGCTGATTTTAACACAAGTACATCGCTAAAATCAAAAACGTGCTGTTTGCTTATAGTTTAGAAATATCAATGTACCTTTTAACTTTCTTTCTTATGAACACATGCTTCCTATGCACTTTGATTGAAAATCAAACTATTTGATATTTCTATCAAAATACTTATTCAATCTTGATGCTTATAAAATGATACTTTCGTATCATTTTTTTAATCATATCCAAAGACTCACAAACTCAATATTGCTCTTATTGACTTTGAGACATTTTTGGCTAATATGTGCAAACAACTTACTCTAAATCGTTATTTAGAATTTTATGTTTCAATACATATGTACCAAAACACTAGGACTTATCAAGCGATGATTTGGTGAGTAAATCCGAATTGACTTGAACATGTTGAATATCGAATCTATTACGCCAATTTCAACAATTGAAATTTACAATATTATTCTTATCAACATTACTCATTTAATTCCAACTGCATTAGTCTTACTCATAAAGACACAGTCGTGGTCGATGGATCTTATCCCTTCAGTTACGACCACAAAAATCTATATTTTGATAATGTAGAATTCTTTCGAATTTGTGTATCACACCATACAGAGTCAACACTCTCAATGGCTTAATTAAACAATCTAGGATTATATATTTTTGACATTAATAAGAAACTCATAGTTTCTCTTTGATGTGTGAGAATACTTATTAGACATTCTAATGCTATGTGTTCATTTAGGTTAGTTAATTTCATTTCATCTCATATAATCAGTTCAATCTATGGAACATATCCAATTCTATTTTAAAACCAATAATTCCTCAAAGAAATTTCTTCACAATGAAGTTGGTATATTTTGAAACAATAATTGTTTCTCAGTGCAATAGAATAAGTATTCATAAATGTTTTATGAATTTCTTTATTTATAAAACTGATTTGGTTTTAGTTTACAAAGATTATATTCGAAACATAAATATGTCATCCAATGACAGTCTTTTTAAAATCCTTTTGGGGAGATTCATACAAGATCCCTCATGAACAATTATTAGGTGCAATCTTTCGACTTGCACAACCTGCCAACTCCTTTGCCTATGATATGTTGGAGTTTCTTATAAACCCTTATCTTGTAAAATTTTAAAAACTGTTATTCAGATGAAATAATATTAACCTTGTGAACTACCCTTAAGTACATTACCTTATAGAAAGAAACTAACTCAACTTCACTCATAATTAATCGTACATTGTCTAACAAAGTTCGATTATTCCATATCGACACATCATTATGTATCACATGGAGGAGTAATTTTGAGATTGAATCTTTATTCATTTTAGGTACGCTCAAAACATTTTCCAATATACTAACTCATTCGATCAAATCAAATCATTTCCATCGCATGTTATTTTATTTACTTCTGTTTTATATCCTATAAGTTTACCATAGACATGCTACATGTGTATCAAATACACATGTTCATGTCGACGATAACTCATTGGTGAATATAACGAAGTATGTAGAACCGTTTTGGTATTTATAGAATTACGATTGCATACATCTATATGTATCAACCCGAAGAGTTCATCAACTCTTATGATATTCCCACTAAATGGGTGCATAGCCCTTTATTGTTTGAGATATAAATAACAAGTATCATATGATTCAAAATCATACAATAAAATTATTTCTCAAAACTATGGCTTAATCTATAATTCATAAACAACTGTAAATAATATTAAATACTTTTGTATTTTCCAATGCATCACTTTTGTTAAAAAAATTACCACATTATAGTTTTATTTCATAAAGAATATTCACAATATTCATATTAAAATATAGCCATGTCTAACTTTTTTTCAGTCGATACTGAAAAATGATCATTATTTCATAAATAATATATGGTTATTTTTACGAAAACAATTTTCGTACTATGATGCAATTAATAAGTGCTATATGGCATGCTCCCACCACTTCCACTATTACTATAATAGTGTACTAAATTTGGAGGTCCATCATTCACTTAATACAATTTGTTTATTTCATACATTGCAACTATTTATAGTAGAGAGTTCGTTGGTCAAATATCTTGAGCTAAAAGAAATAAATCTCATAGAAAACAATTTTGTATATGAAAATACATTTCGGAATGGAAATCATATTTCTTATTCCAATATTAAGTATCAATTATTATTACAATTCTCGTTTCCAATGTTTCTCTATGAAGCAGAAATGACTATTCATTCTCTTAATCCTAATTGTACCATAAATTATATTTATTCTTATACATTAGTTTTCCTTTCAAATGGTCAAACTATACAAATGAGAACCTTACTATAATATCATAACAAACTCTTTACAAAAGCGCATTCGATTATCCTTAACATTTAAGGATATCAAATATGTTGCACTTTACGTAAACCGATCAAAATGACATTTCAGCGATCGAGTTCTTAGATCTATCTTGTAGTTTTTGGTCTTGTGTTACATTAACACAATATGATCCCTTTTGTAATCAATCGAGTTGAATACATGATCTCAAAATACTATTTATTGGATTATTTCCAATGAACTATATTCATTGAAGTATCGTACATTACGAATTGTGATCGTTCACCATATAACATTTATAAATGTAGTATATGGATCAAATATCCATAGTCTTGTATTGCTTTTAGAGTTCTAAACTCATAGAGTGCAATACACGGTCTCAACCAAATAAGCACATAAGTGACCATTTTATGAATGTATTAAGTAGTTTTAAAATTAGACACCTGCATGGGTATAGAAAACATTAACATGCAATGGGCATTTAATAGTGGGTATTATATTTCCATTTGTCAACTTTCAATTCAGTTCGTTTATATATGTTAATTGATAAACATTTTATCAATCATATTAAATGCACAAATTTATCATTGTAGATAATTATAACATTATTTGGCATATGTTCTTGCAATATTAGAAAGATTAAATATTACCATTTCATTTTTCTAATAAGGCTCCAACTAGTCTTTTATGTTTCTCAGTACCCTAGGATGAAACATAGAAGTCTTTCGACTTCACTAGTGGGTGTTAGGATTCGTTTGTCTTGGTATTCTGACCTTGAGTTTGCTCAACAAATCATATCCCCATAAACGATGGATAACTCCTTATCGGTTGTATCATATATAACTTCTAACCTATTTTTCCTTGTCCTAATCTCATTTCGACCATGAGTTTGCTCAACAAATCGAAAGAGATTATTCACTCATACCTACCACATCGCGACGGCCTAAGTATAGTATATGTACCTTGAGTTTGCTCAACAAATACATTTCATTTCATATACAATTAATACAATTAATGTTTAGCATAATAGTTCAAATAAAATAGATTTCATTTCAATTACAAGCCGGAAATCAAAAAATATTAAGATTAATGAAAATGGTTTGAAACAATTCTAAAAAGATTCCTTCCTTTTTAAGCAAAGATATAATTTTTAATTAGATAGAATTGCAAATCATTGAATATATCATTGATTTAGTATTTTATTTCATTTCAATTACAAGCAATAAATCAAAGAATATTAAGATTAATGAAAATGGTAAATAGTTGTGAAAAGATTCCTTCCTTTTTAAGTAGAGGTATAATTATTAATTAGATGGAATTGCAAATCATGGAATATATCATTGATTTAATTTTTCCCTTTATCTTTTAATAGAAAGAGTTTATCTTAGAATGATTTGAAACATGACAATTAAAACATCATATTAATAGGATGCCAATGATTAATTAATGCGATTATTATCCAATTCTAATTACATAGCAACCCATGTCTAAATATTCAAGTGTAAACCTTTTGATATGAGAAACTGAATTATGAATATATAAAAAATCAAAAGCTCAATTATGTTCTTTTTTTAAACAACAAAATCAAACGACATAGGCATATATAGATTTGAGAAAAGAATATCTAGATCTAGATTAAACAAACTTTGTAAACAATCACATAGAGTACAGAAAATAAAATTAAGATGGTTTAGATCTAGGTTAAATTAGTTAATCAAACAATCATATATGAGACAGAAAATGAGATGTTATAATTCATAACAAAATAGCAGTGAACAATAGTATGAAAGTGATACTAAGGATCGTAATATGGAATATTATCTAAGTTATCTACTAGTGCGGAATATGAATATAAAAAGTAAATAGTAAAGTAAATGACACCAGATATTTTTATACTGGTTCGAACTCCCGTTCTATGTCCAGTCCCAGGCTCCTTTTGGAATTTAACTATCAACCCTCTCTTAACCTGGAGGAATAGGTATTACACCTCCTGAGCAACCGAATAGGAACTCTACCCCCTAGACAACCGAATAGGACTTCTTCCGCCTGAGCAACCGAATAGGACTTCAACAATACAGAGAATTTTCTTGACTGATTGTGCTCTTTTAATTAGCACAGATAAGTCTTTAGAGTACACCCTTCCTATAATCTTCTCCTTTGTGGTATATAGTGTAGTTCGTGAAGGTTGGAGTTAATTTAATCGCAAATGAATTTATGCTTGAATGTGCAAGTGAATAGAACGAGAATTTGAGTGCAAATGGCAGAATGATTAGATAACAAGTATATGAGAATAGAATAAAAAATTATCAAAAATTAGGTGATTAAAACAAATGAATTGAAGGTTATATATAGTGTTTAAGTGTTTCAATTCTTCGTGAAAAGTTACGGTCAAAAGATATGGAAACAACTCTTGAATCATGGGTTGTTTCTGTTCGATGAATGAAAGTGACCATTCAGAAAATAGCCGTTATGCATTTTCAGTCGACTGAACTAAAGATTTCAGCCTACTGAAATTTAAAAAAATTTGAATTAAAAAGTGAATTGTACATGAAACATCCAATTCAGTCGACTGAATAGGGTAGTTCAGTCGATTGAACCTTCAAATGTACTGTGCATGTGCACAGATATTCAGTCGATCGAACTTCCTGATTCTGTCAGCTGAATACCTCATTTCTGCCATAATGAAGGTTCTTTTGAAATTTTTGTGAGCGTGAACTTGAAGTAAATGCAAGTACTTGTGTGTGTATGATTTGAAAATGATTTTAAATACTTGTGTGTGTGTATATACCATGTAGGAGAGATTTTAACAACAATCAACTACTAGACTAGACTATAGACAAACCATTAACAATATTGAAACTTCTCTCTGGATTCTTGGTCTACAATCTACTGTTGAGTAAAATAACATCTTCTCTTGTAAATATGGTTAGTTCACATAATATTTACTTAGATAGTTGTCATGATCAAAACATCAAAATACAAGGTTCTAACATTCTCCCCCTTTTTGATGATGACAACTATGTACGTTTAAAAATTTATAAAAACGATTGTTACTCCTCCTGAATGAATATTCTACCTACCGAACAATTTCTCCCCCTTTTTCATTGACAAAAAGGAATAAATAGATAGCATGAGAAATATATATAAGCATAGAAATATTCGTATCTCAGAGGAAAAATAAAATTAGCACCACAGATAATCATGTTTCAAAATACCAAAACAACAACATCGTAGATAAAATGAACAATGTAACAGAATAAGAAAAAACAACATCAATAAACAAAACAATTAATGTCTTAACAGGATAATATGGGCATAAGTAGAAAAAAAATCTAAACCTCCTTACTATCCGATCCTTCCTCTTCGGACGTAGACCATGTAAAGGGAGCGGGATTCTCGACAATACCTGTAGAATTAGAGCCGGTACATGATATCTTCTTCCATATCTTGTTCAAGAAGCCTTTGATGGAATTTAGCTTCCTATTAGTCTTGACAACATTCTTTTCGACGGCGACCAATTGTCGTCCGAGCTTGCTTTGGTTGCAGGAGAGTGTGGCAAGAGCTTGTTTCGAAGTAAAATCATCGTGAAGCTCTTGGATCTCGTCATCATCTTCTTCCACTACTTGACGGGGAGGTTGTGTTGAGGAAGAGGCAATGTGCGTATCTCAGGGTTATGGAAGCCCTTGATCTCTATTTGCCGCCCATTGTTGGAAACTTATGGTTTCTTGAGGTTGCGGGCATTTGGGACGATTCATAAGACTTAAAGTCTTGGAATTAAGCTTGCCAATAGTAATGAAGTCTGCATCGGGTAAGGTGGCTCCAAAATTTATAAGAATACGCATTATATAAGCGCCGTAGTGAATGGTCTTATAGTTCCGCTTATGATTGACGGTGAGGAACCCGTCCAAGATAAATTTATCCTAATTTACCCGTTGAGAAGAGTAAATGACATAGAGAGCTTGAAAATCTCTCTTGTAAACTTTCTCGTAACTACGATACGAGGTTGAAGAGACCGAATAAGAGCGCGATTTAGAATACGTGCGTTTGGTCTAAGGTTATAGATTTCAGAATTGTCAAGTCATCGGATAGAAATTGATGGCAGACCTCATCTCGGTTATACATATCGACTTCTACATCGTCGATATCTACACCTTCGGATGGATAGCGAAGGATATAACCAAGCCTTTGAAGTGGAAGGTAGATTTTGACCCCGCAAACTAAGGTCCATATGCAATCATCTTTATTCCTTGGATCTTGGTGATCCAAGTTCATATTTGCGAAGAACAATTTAATGAGAAGAGGATAAATTTTAACATTGTTTGTGTCATACCCAATTAAGGAGTCGATGCCACTAGATTCAGCGATTTCTCGAATGGCATACGCGTTGAAATCAGAGAACTTGACAAAGGAGCCATCAAAGATTCTAGAGCTTTTCATGGAATTAAATCTTGTAACAGCCATTTCATTATGGAGCCAATATTGGATTTGGCTTTTCGAAGGTCCGGTAATGGATTCGTGCGCTCTTTTGCTTCTGGGACCATTGAATTAATTAGAGTTGGAGGTAAAAAAATTGATTTGGAAATGGAGGCTAGGGTTTTATTTTTACTGAAAGTAGGTTGTATGGGTGGGTTAAATGAAAAGAGAAGAGATAGTTATATAGGATTGGTAAAAGGTGTTTGGGAAGTGTGTAGGCAGGTTTTAAAAAAACAAAATTTACACGAATCAGTCGACTGAATGGGGGGTAGCAATCGACTGGTGTGCAAGCATTTCCACCGCGTCTTTTCAGTGTAAAATAACCAATTCAGTCGATTATTTTTATAAGGTCAGTCGACTGGTTGCTGAAGCAAATTTAAAATTATATGAATATTCAACCGACTGAATTCTTTGGCCAGTCTACCAAGTTGCAGGAAAAAGTTGGCCGCAAGTTTATAGTTGAAAATAAGCGGTTTTCATTCGACTGTTTTAGTAATTTAGTCGACTGTTTCTGGGTTGAAAATTTTAGTTTGGTTGAATGTTCAGTCGACTGGTATGCACGAAACAGTCGACTGAAATTGTTGATTTTTCTGAAGTAGGCTTTACTTAAAAAAAATTCTTTAACATAACTAATTAATATATATGTACTTATTAGTTTTCCAATTTTAATCTATTGTAAAACAAAACTATATTCTTATTAAATAGAAAAACATACAACGTATACAGAAAATAACAAACAAATAGGCTAAATTTTCGGAAGATTTTAAATCATCCGAATGCGGTTCAACCTTTGTAATTTCTTTTAATGGACGGATATGTGACCATACATTACTACATTCCCAGGAGTTTGGAGACACCTGAGGACGTTGAGGGCTTCGTTCCTAAGAGTTTGGTGGCACTTGAGGACGTTGTGGTGATGGTTGATGCATGCATTGGTTTGAGGATGATATGCAAATCTTGAAAGCGAATTGTTTTAGGAATCTCAAGAGTTTAGAATTCACTTTTTGCTCATAGTACATCTCGTGTTGAAGTTCTAAAGTTTCTCTTTGATAATGGTGTATATCATCAATCTTTTCTTTAGTGGATGGAGAACCAAAACCTAAGTTACGTTTAGCTCTTTTCCCTTGGGGCGTATACCCAGTGTGATGTTTTGGTGATGGTGTAATCTTGACCGGGATATACACTGGAGTTGAGTTGTTGGAATTGTGTGATGATTCAGAGGTTGGAGTGCTGAAAACCAAAGAAGATTGATTAGATCCTTCTTGAGAAGACATTGTGTATGAGTGGAAAATTGTTGAGCTAAAAGTTTTGAATTTGGGAGTTAATTGAAAAAGGAGAGTTGATAAATGAGAAAATAAGCATTTTGTAACAACCCGCATATTTTACGATTGTATATTTAAATATAGCATCGTTAATCGGATTAAAATTTGAAAAGCTACTTTTTGTAAACAGTCGAATTGGGACTCGAGACCACTTCCATTGAGTCCAAAATGGCGTTTACAACTTTTTTGAGTATAAACATCGATATGTTTGGAGTTGAGTGAATTTTGCTATTTTTCATTTAGGGCTTTGGGTTTGCGTTTCAGCCCATTAACCCAACATATTAACCCAACTCTACTCCACTCCTCTTCATTCCTTCATAATATTTCCTAACACTTCAAGCTTTAGAAAAATGGGGGAAGAGAAAAGGAATTAGAAATTCCTAAGCCCTAGATTCATTTACAAACTCAAGTTCTAGCTCCAAACTCTAGGAGAAGTTTTGGTAAGCATCCTCTTCATCTTCTCCATCTCATTTCCTCTTCAATTTCAGAATTTACTAAACCCTAACTTAGGAAATGTTTTTCTTTTGAGCTTAGATTGAAGCTTCTTGGGTTAAAATTGAAGAGTGATTGTTCTTGCCTTGCTCTATAGCTTCTCTCTTGTGTTTTTGTGTTTAAAGGTGAGTTTTGAACGCACATCTATGTCTATATCTTTGATAGTTGTTAGGTAGTGATTCCTAACATCTATTTCTTGTCCATTTGCTTTGGATTGAATTGGTTTTATGAATATTCCAATATTTGGCGTTTTGAAGTTAAATCATTAAAAATCTTAGCTTTGATGTTTGATCATGCTTTTGGTGGCGTATCGAAGAGCCTATTAGGCTGGGTTGCCGATTGGCGTAAACCCCTAGCGCCCATCGCTCGACCGATCGCAAATTGTTTGGGATTTTTCCCTTTGGGGGCTAGGCTGAGAATACTGGAATTTCCAGTTCAGTCGACTGAACTAGAGGGTCAGTCGACTGAGCCGAACCTAGGAAATTTCCTGGGCCAGTATCAGTCGACTGACCACTCTGGGTCAGTCGACTGAGCCTGGAAACCGAAAGTATCCAGGCATGATTCAGTCGACTGACCACCCAGGTTCAGTCGACTGAACCTGGAAACAGAAAGTTTCCAGGATTTGTGTCAGTCGACTGACCACCCTGGTCCAGTCGACTGAATCTGCTGTCTCTGCCTATTTTGCCTTTTGTGTTTGAATTTCCAATTTTTAATCGATTCTTGTTTCTCCAATTTGTTGTTATCACCTTTGTTGACTTTGATAACTTCTTTTTTAGGATTTTTGGGAATATCCATTTTGATGGATTCAGTATCGATTTCTATGGATTTGATTCACATCTTCGAATGTGAATTTTGGTGATTGATTGTTTCTACAATCATTTCTATGACTTGTCACTTTAAAATACAAAGGTTTCTATACTAGTAGTAAATATTCAAACTCTTTCACAAAGATGATTTCAACTCTATTTCTAATACAAAACTTGTTTATAAAACCGTTTTCCAATCTATTAGTATATACAAACCTTTACCTCATTCGTATGAGAAATCTAATTAAACGGCTTAGTAAAATAAGTAGTATGAAACGCTTGCGTTTACTTCATCGGTTAATTTTTGGACTTGTTTGATTGAAACTCTTATGACAATTTTCATGTGGAAATCTACAATTTGTTCGTAAATATTTAAGTTAAGTTAGTGGTTATGGGACATGAAGCTAAACTCTTATATTTACTAGCTTAGTGTAATTCACACTTTTTATTGACCTATGATGATCATTTCATGGTTTAGACTAGCAATGTGCGATGTCTCTTTGTCCACGTAGGGGACTGTACCTCATTTTATTGAGCTTCGTCTCATTCCTTAATGGGCTAGCGACCCATGTTCTTTTATGATGTTTGGTTTATCGGATGTACCGTTATTGTACTACATCGATGTCTCGGCTTTTTGGTTCATCGGATGTACCGTTATTGTACTACATCGATGTTCCGGCTTTTTGGTTCATCAGGCGTACCATTATTGTACTATGTCGTTGTCCCAGCTTATCAGGTTCATCGGGCGTACCGTTATTGTACTACGTCATTGTTCTGAATTACTTGAGTATCAGGTTCATTGGGCGTACCGTTATTGTACTACGTCGTTGCACCGGCTTTATGGTTAGCGACCATGGAATAGAATTCCGTTTGTGATACACGTGTTGGTGAGTTTTCATGCTCCCGTTTGTGATAGGCCTTCCCCTTTTTGTAATTTCTAGATTTCTGGTTGTGACTTCTAGAATTTGTGTTTCACCAATTTTCGTGGATTGGCATTGATATGTTTTATCAATATTTGTGTTTGGTGAATAATTTAAAGAATATGACATTCTTTTGGTGTTTGAGATGCTTTGGGATATTGTATGATTTTTGTCGTTCTTTGATGTATACTTGTCGCGGTATGACATTATTGTTATCATACGTTTTTGTGATATCTCTTATTCTATCTCATTTTATCTGATATTTATAGCTAGACTAATCCGTTTATTATTTTCTTCTTAAATAATACTCGGGTCAGACCGAGGTATTTCAGGTGCTCCTGCTTGACTTCTTTTCAGGGTCCTTCACCTGACTTTTGGCTAACTACTTTAGCATAGTAGTTTTTGTTAGTATACTTTTGAGATAGAGACTCCTTGTTGTATACTTATTCTTTTGTCTAGCTTGTATATATTCTTTTGTCCACATAGTGGATCTGGTTTGACCACTACTTTGATGTACACTTCTTTGTGTTATATTCATATATGTTTCCGCCTTTGTGATATGAATATCTGTGACTAATTTGTGTTATGTTTATTTCTATATTTGTTTCCGAAGTCCACTTAGCCACTGTGTGGTAGCTTTGAGTTTGTATTTGATATGTCGGATTTCCTCTTAATATGAAGTGTAAGTTATATTTTCTGACATATCGGTACTCGCACAAAGCAATTACACAGAGGGTCGCTCCTCAACAGCCTTATTTTTCGTGCTAGTCAACGACATTACCCAGTAGTGTCCTTGGCTAGCGTGAGTATAGAGGTGGGGCGTCACACATTTATATACAGTTTATAAACACTATTTTCAGGTTTATGTAAGGTAAGGTACAGAATGTTTGTAAATTATTAACCAAGAAAAATGAGAGGTAGGTAAACTTGAGGAATAATGACCAGACAAGAATTAAAGGTGAAGAATGAGTTAAAACAAGAAACATCATAGCACACTGGAATCGCATACAACTTCCTCACTACAGACCTGAGATCGAGTACCAGTAGCTTCATTTTAAAAAATAATAATTTATTTTGTAAATTTACAAACAAAATTTTATGAAATAAATTTTACTTATAATCGTGCAATGATATAATACCTAATTCTTGGTGTAATTTAATAAAAATATTTTCATTTAAAGGTTTTGTATATATATCAGCTATTTGATTTTCTGAAGGTACAAAATCTAATGATATATTTCCTTTTTCTATATTATCTCGAAGAAAATGATGTCTAATATCAATGTGTTTAGTTCTAGAATGATTTATTGAATTTTTCGATAAATTTATTGCACTTGTATTATCACAGTAAATTGTTGATTTAGAAAGATTTATTCCAAAATCTTGTAGTGTTTGCTGCATGTAGATTACTTGAGCACATGCCAAAGCAGTAGAGATATATTCTGCTTCACACGTCGAAAGTGGAACACAATTTTGTTTCTTACTAAACCAAGATACTAAAGATCGTCCAATAAAATGACAAGTACCACTAGTACTCTTTCAATTTGCTCGACATCCTCCAAAATTAGCGTCACTATATGATACTAATTCAAAAGGACATTCTTTTGGATAAAAGAAACCATAGTCTTTAGTCTTGCTTAAGTGTCGTAAAATTCGCTTCACTGCCCGCAAATGTGATTCTTTGGGATTCGCTTGAAATCGTGCACACAAGCATACACTCATCATTATATCCGGTTGACTAGCAGTTAAATAGAGTAATGAAGCAATCATACTACAATATAGTTTTTGGTCAACACTTTTGTCGTTTTCATCTCTATCGAGATGTACCGTAGTAATCATAGGAGTTGGTTTAGCAGAAGTGTTTTCCATACCAAATCGTTTTATGAGATTATTATAATATTTTTCTTGATTAATACAAATTCCATTATTTAATTGTTTAATTTTTAAACCAAGAAAATATGAAAGTTCTCCTATGTGAGACATCTCAAATTCTTTTGTCATAATATCTGAAAATTATTGACATAATTTTCATTTGTTGAACCAAAAATAATGTCATCTACATATATCTGTATTATTAAAATATCATTTTTATCTTGTTTCATAAACAAAGTTTGATATACTTTTCCAATTTTAAAACTAGAAGTAATTAAATAATTTTTAAGACGTTCATACCAAGCACGAGGTGCTTGTTTTAAGTATAAAGCCTTTTTCAATTTATAGACATGATCTGGATATTTTTCATGAGTAAATAAAGGTGGTTGTTCTACATATACATTTTCTTTTATAAAACCATTTAAGAAAGCACTTTTTACATCCATTTGATATAGTTTAAAATTGTTAAAACATGCATAAGCTAATAAAATACATATAGCTTCTAGACGAGCTACATGTGCAAATGTTTCATCATAGTCTATTCCTTCTTCTTGATTGTAACCTTGAGAAACTAGCCTAGCTTTATTTCGAATAATATTTCCTTACTCGTCGGCTTTATTTTTGTAAACCCATTTTGTACCGATAACCGCTTGATTACTTGGTCTAGGAACTAAGTCCCAAACGTCATTACGTTCAAATTGATTTAATTCTTCTTGCATAGCTATAATCCAGTAATCATCAGTTGAGGCATCTTTAGCATTTTTGGGTTCAATATTTGAAAGAAAAGCTACGTGACCCATTTGATTTAGTTGATTTTGTGTTCTTACATTAGTATTTATTCCTCCAATGATATTTTCAACGGGATGATTTTTTAGAAGTCTTGGTAGAGTTCTCATTTCATTATTATTGTTGTGTACATTATTTTCAATATTTTCAAAATCATCTTCTAAGTTATTTGATTTAGAAATAATTTCTTCATCTTCAATTTTATGATTAAATTTGAAATTTTCATCGAGTGACACATGAAGTGTTTCTTCGATAATTTTAGTTCTTTTATTATAAATTATGTAAGCTTTGCTTCATTCCGAATATCCAATGAATGTTCCGAATATCCAATGAATATTCCTTCATCAGATTTTGGATCGAATCTACCAAGTTTATCTTTTGTATTCAATAGAAAACATTTTGAACCAAAAACTTTGAAATATGATATGTTGGGTTTTCTTCCATTAAAAAGTTCATATGGGGTATGTTTTGTTAATGGTCTAATGGAAACTCTATTTAAAACATAACAAGCAGTTGCTACAGCTTCTGCCCAAAAATGTTTTAGTAAAGTACTTCCATTTAATAAAGTTCTAGAACATTCTTGAAGTGTTCTATTTTTCCTTTCTACAACTCCATTTTGTTGCGGAGTTCTAGGAAATGAAAAATTGTGAACAATTCCTTTCTTATTGCAATAATTTTCAAAAGATTCATTTTCGAATTCACTACCGTGATCGCTTCGAATGTTTTTAATTTTAAATATTTAATATTTTGGATTCTTTTAGCAAATATTTTAAAATTTTCAAAAGTATCACTTTTATTTTTCAAAAATATTGTCTAAGTAAATCTTGAAAAATCATCTACTATTACAAAAACACATCTATTACATTTTATCGACTGAACTTGAGTTGGTCCAAAAAGATCTAAATGTAATAACTCAAGTGGTTGTAAAGTAGAAATAATTTTCTTTGATTTAAAAGAAGATTTTGTTAATTTTCCTAATTGACAAGCATCACAAATACTCTTTAGTTTAAAATTCATTTTTGGTAAACCTTTACCTAAATTATTCTTAAATAATTTGGTTATTGCTTTAAAATTTATATGACAATATCTTTTGTGCCATAACCAAGGATCAATCTCTTTGGCTACTAGACACATATTTGTATTACGATTAACTTTCATATTTAATATGTAAATATTTCTTTCTCTGGTTCCTTCAAATATAAGATTATTATTCTGATCAAATATGTTGCATTTATTTTCTGAAAAAGTTATATTAAAACCTTTATCACAAAGTTGACTTATACTAAGCAAATTATGTTTTAAATTCTTAACTAGTGAAACATTTATAATAAGAGGTAAGTTAGATGTACCGTCATTGCTCACATCGCCTTTGCCGATGATATAGCCTTTGGAATTATCTCCAAATGTGACAGATCCTCCATCTGAGTATATAATGTTAGTCAGCATATCTTTGTTTCCCGTCATTTGTTTTGAGCAACCACTGTCAAGTATCTACTTTCCCCTTTTCTTAGTTGGTACCTTTAAAAAGTATAGGAATGACGTTGGTACCCACTTTTTTATCAGGGTCCTAAGAGTTAGATCTTAGGAAGCCAAACCCAAAAGGGTTTAGAATTCCCTTTATAAGTAAAATCTTTATTTTTATGAACTGAATTCATAAAAGATTTATATATTTATTTCTGATTAAATTGTTATTAGTTTTTGGTACCCAAATTTTTATAGTATTTGTATTGCAGATATCTTTCTTTTGAGTGAGAACCTTTGGTTTTGGTTTTGTTTTTACAAAATCCTTATGTAAATTGAAAATTTTATATGATATACTATTTTTCTTTGAACCGGTCTTTGAAGAATTTTTATATCCTAATCCATTCTATTAGTAGTAGTTTGAGAATTACTGATAATCTTAGAAAGATTTTCTCTTCCTTTATTAAAATTAGTTACATTTTTAGTGATATTCTCTAACTCAGTTTTGAGACTGGTATTTTTTTTTAAAAAAATTTGACATTTGATTTTAAATCATGATTTTCTGAAGCTAATGTCATATTCTTTTCTTTTTGCACTTCTATTTCATTTGATAACATAGTGGGTTGAGAAGAAACGTTAGACAAAGATTCTTGTGTATAACAAGTTCTTCTTCTAGAATTTTCTTTTCATCTCTTAGCATATCAACTTCTATTTCAGTTCTGTTTAATTTTTCTAGTGCATCTTTATACTTCCTTTTAACTTCTTTGAGTTTATCTAACAGCTCTGAATTTACATCAATCAAATAGTCAAAAGTTTAATCACTTACATCATTAGTCGAAGCCATAAAGCAGACGTTGGCTTGTTCAGAATCGCTGTCTGTGTCACTATTTGATGATGAAGACGATTCTGAATCATCCCATGTAACAGAGAATGATTGCTTCTTTTTGTACTTTTCCTTCTTATTCTTGAATCCATCTTTCTTTTTATCAGGATAGTCTTTCTTCATGTGACCCTTCTTATGACATTCATAACATTCGAGATTTGAAACTGGCGGTTTACTGGAATTGTCTTTCCTATTGTTTCCAAACTTCGTTTCCTTTCTAAATTTTAAAAACTTTTTGAAATTCTTTGCAGTTAATGCCATGTCATCTTCATCTGAATCTTCTTGTTTAGCTTTGAAGGCAATATTCTTTTTATTTTGTGCTTAATCTCGCTTTGCCTGCAAATTCACTTCATATGACATGAGATTTCCTATCAACTCTTCAGGTTTGATGGTAGAAATGTCATTAGCTTCTTTGATTGCTAAGACTTTTCATTCCCATTCATCCGTTAAAGAGTTTAGTATTTTTGATACAACATCAGAATCTGTATATTTTTCTCCTAATGTCAATAATTAATGATATTTGTCTTGGAATCTATAATACATTTCATTTATAGTTCCGTCCGGTTTCATTCTGAAATTCTAGAACTGATTCTTGAGCATAGAAATCGTGCTTTGCTTAACTTTGTTAGTTCCTTCATGTATGACTTTATGAGTTCTCCAAATTTCATAAGCAGTTTTACACATGCTAACTCTATTAAATTCATTCTTATCTAAGGTATAAAATAGCATATTTATGGCTTTTGCATTTGATGTAGCATCTAACTTTTGTGTATTTGACCATTCTGCAAATGGTGTAGTGGGTATAGTGTATTCACTTTGAGTGATATTCCAAGTGTCATATCCATTTGCTTGCATAAATATTCGCATTCGAGTTGACCAATAATTGTAATTCAAACCATTAAATAGTGGTGGTTGTGCAGTTGATTGACCTTCAGCAAAAATTGTGTTGGTGTTATTTTCCATATTAACTGAATATCAAATAACTGTGTTATGGTTATATGATGGCCTTGCTCTGATACCAAATGAAAATGATACTAAGGATCGTAATATGGAATATTATCTAAGTTATCTACTAGTGCGGAATATGAATATAAAAGCTAAATAATAAAGTAAATGACACCAGAGATTTTTATACTGGTTCGAATTCCTGTTTTACGTCCAGTCCCAGATTCCTTTTAGAATTTAACTATCAACCCTCTCTTAACTCGGAGGAATAGGTATTACACTGCCTGAGCAACCGAACAGGACTTCTACCGCCTAAACAAATGGATATGACTTTTACCGCCTGACCAACCGAACATGACTTCAACAATACAGGGAATTTTCTTGACTGATTATGCTCTTTTAATTAGCATGGATAAGTCTTTAGAGTACAACCTTCCTATAATCTTCTCCTTTATGGTATATAGTGCAATTCATAAAGATTGGAAGTTAATTTAGTTGCAAATGAATTTGTGCTTGAATGTGCAAGTGATTAGAACGAGAATTTGAGCGCAAATGGCAGAATGATTAGATAACAAGTATATGAGAATAGAATCAGAAATTAGGTGATTAAAACAAATGAATTGAAGGCTATATATAGTGTTTAAGTGTTGCAATTCTTCGTGAAAAGTTACGGTCAATAGATACGGAAACAACTCTTGAATCATGGGTTGTTTCTGTTCGTTGAATGGAAGTGACCGTTCAGAAAATAGCCGTTATGCATTTTCAGTCGACTGAACAAAAGATTTCAGCCTACTGGAATTTTGAAAATTTTGAATTAAAAAGAGAATTGTACATGAAACTTCCAATTCAGTCGACTGAATAGGGTAGTTCAGTCGATTGAACCTTCAAATGTACTGTGCATGTGCATAGATATTCAGTCGACCGAACTCCCTGATTCAGTCAGCTAAATACCTCATTTCTGCCATAATGAAGGTTCTTTTGAAATTTTTGTTAGCGTGAACTTGAAGTAAATGCAAGTACTTGTGTGTATATGATTTGAAAACGATTTTAAATACTTGTGTGTGTGCATATACCATGTAGGAGAGATTTTAACAACAATCAACTGCTAGATTAGACTATAGACAAACCATGAATAATATTGAAACTTCCCTACGAATTCTTCGTCCGCAATCTATTGTCGAGTAGAATAGCATCTTCTCCTGTAAATATTGTTAGTTCACATAATATTTACTTAGATAGTTGTCATGATCAAAACATCAAAATACAAGGTTCTATCAAAGAAAACGTTTTATGTTTAACATGATAAAACAATTGATTCAAGCAAGGGAATGGAGATATTCAAATCAAGATTCAAATTCACAAGTATGAACAGAAGGGAAAGATAAAGATTAAGGGGATAAGAATAAATTATAAGTTATGCAAATATAGAATTATACACACATATAATTACCTTAGGATGAAGCATGTAGAAACACACTGAATGATATAACAATAACAAGATCTAATTGAACACTCTCTAGATCCGATAGACCTTTCCCTTCATCACACCTTGATTGGTGGCTTCTCCTCAAATTTCAAACAAATCACCATCCCACTTTGCAAGAGAAGAATGAACTACCTTTTTAATTTAGTTTGATGTTGATTTGAATTTGTTTTTGATGTTTTTTTGGATGAAGTTTCAGCCATGAATGAATGACAGAGAAGAGGAAGAAAAGAGGACAAAAAAATTAACATTCCATTTTCTGTCCTTTCAAAAATGAGGAGGTTTTGTTTTTAATAGAATTAAAGGAACCCTTTCCTATTCTCCTATTAAAACTTCCTCCTTTATTTCCTCTTTTTAAATTTCAATTAATCTCATTAATTGATTTCCTCCTCTTACCGTTATATGGTTGATCCAAGCACATTCCAAATATGCAACTTTTCCAAATAAAAGAAAATGACTTTTATGTAATTATTTTATTATTTAAAACATGTTTAAAATTATACCGATATCGCATATCGATATATGCAAATATAACTTTTATACATGCATTAAAATAATTACCAACAACATTCAAAACGTCAAATAACTTAATAATAATTAATATTTCATAATTTAATTTAATCTGTTTGGAATATTTTACAAACTTATTAAATTGTGTGGTTTACGGAGAAATCACAAATGCGGTTGTGCAACTCAGAGGTGTGAATTCAGTCAGCGATTAATACTGAACAATTCAGATATTAATGATCACACGTCACTTAGCAAGTGGCATGACAGTTTGGCTGAATTCATCGCTTACAGGTCTTTTCGGTAAAATCAAATTTTACTTATTATAAGCAGTACCTGACAGTGACAATTATTTACACCAATTCTCTTCGTCAAAGCTATCATATTAGGAGTTTTGGAATTTGGTAATGGTCAAAATTCCAATATCATCCACATTCAACTTTATAGTCCAAACACGAAGTCCTTGGTTTAATAATAATAATTATTATTAACCAAAATGCTCTGGCTAGAGACTTTGACTTTGAGTTGGCTTGAGTTGACCATGATACTAACCCCATATAACTAAGGAGATGAATCCTCTCTTGAATAGTGCTTCACTTCCAATACTTCCACTCGACCCAACTATAGTCACTCGATGGAACGCCATGCCGTGATTTGATTATAATCAAAGCGGAGCTTTCATATTGAAGATCCATAGTATTCTCAAGTCGAGAGAACTGTGTAAATCAGTCACATCGATATTTTCTATTTGACTTTAGTTATATTAACCAATAGAAAACTATCGAGTGAGTCATTCCATAGTTATCCAATAACTATCAGTACGTAACCCCTAGGTTCCCCTAATAGTCATGAGTAATACACTGCCTAACATTTGGAGAGCGTTACATACTCTAGTCTCAACGGATACATCGATATCCAATCTCGATGCGTCTTGACTAGGAACATTTAAAATGGTATATTTGTTTTATTATGATAAATTACTCACGGTTACAACACTTTATAACTACTATCACAAAATATACTATTTATGGATTTTCTATTAAATATACTTTTAATTAAATTAATTAATATAACCACATTATATCAAGTATATAAAGAAAGAAACACCTTTATTGCGAACAAGATTGTTCAACGAGTTAGATATACGTAACAAATTACATAATTGCCCCTAAGGTCCGTCTATCGATCAACTTTGGTCCCTCAGCGCGGTTTGGCATATAAATACCGTAAGGAACTGGATGCGGTTCGACCGTCCACTCTCCAACTCTTGCCCCTGACTTGGGAGTAAACACATGACTCAAAGTGGAGGCGGTCCGACCATCCGCTCCCTTGCTCGAGCTCGAAGTTTGCCTAAACAATCATCTTACTTCTAAGGCTCGGCAGAAGCAGGATCCGAATGAAAGTGGATGTGGTACAACGATCCACGCGTCAGATCTGCCCTGGATGCCGGGGGCATTTTGAGAGCCCAAGCCTAAATTGGATGTGATTCGACCGTCCAATCCAAGGAAGATGTGATACGTCCATCCGCGACCTTACTCGCATATGAAGTATGTCGAACTATTCAAGCCTTGCCTGGACATCGGCAACCCCAAAATCCAAACCAAGATGTGGATGTGGTTTGACCATGTATCCATTAAATCTCCCTTATAAACCGATAGGCTGAGTATAAAACATAGAACAGATGTGCCTCGACCATTCGCTAATCAACTCCTTCCCACGATTCGATGGGAGAAACTCCAAGTAAGAGTAAACGTGATACGACCGACCACTCTTCGACTTTTGCCTCTTACTTGGGGGTAGAAGAAATGACTAAGGAAAATGTGTTTCAACCATTTTCCGAAATAACTCTAGTTTCCAGAGTGTGGACTAGAATATAATCATCAAACCTGTGTGATTAACTACCCATCGACTAGCTCTGATCCTCGGAGTGCGGATAAGAGTATAGACAAACAAGTGAATGCGGTTCTACCATTCATTTAACAACTCGTGCCTTGATCCGACAGGTGGAGTATAAGCTCATAAAACAGTTATGACTGACCACCCATCATATAACTCTAGTTCCTAGAGTGCGGACTGGAGTACAAGCACAAAAAGATGGACGCGGTCCAACCGTCCATTGATCAACTCTGGTCCCTAGAGAGTGGATAGGAGTATAAACTAAAGGCGGGTGTGAGCAACCACCCGTCGAATGACTTTGGTCCCTAATGCATGGATAAGAATATAAAACAAAGATGGATGTGACCCAACCGTCCATCGAATAACTCGGGTCCCTAGAGCGTGGATAGAAGAATAAACCGGAAGGAGCATGACTTGACCATTCGTTCTCTGGCACCCTCGTTTAATCCGTAATGAGGAGTATGAAACCACATGAGCATGACTCGACCACTCCTGAGCTAATTCTATTCCTTAGTCCGATAGGATAACATAAATCAAAATAGACGTGATTGACCGTCCAGCTCCGAATGAATGCGACGCGATTGTTCATTCGCTAGCTCTGAACATGATTCGACTAGAAGAGCAGTTCGAAACAGATATGACTTGACTGTCTGCACACTGATCCTTGCCCTTGGTTCAATGGGGGAAGCACAGTCACATATTAGGTCTAACTTAACCATCCATTCTTTGGTCCTTGCTTGGAGTATGACAACATCTGCATCAAAAGTGGATGTTGTTAACTGTCCAATACTCAGCTTGTAACAACCCGCATATTTTACGATTGTATATTTAAATGTTTTATTTAAATATAGCATCGTTAGTCGGATTTAAGTCCGAAATGTCACTTTTTGCAAACAGTCGAATTAGGACTCGAGACCACTTCCATTGAGTCCAAAATGGCGTTTGCGACCTTTTTGAGTATAAACATCGATATGTTTGGAGTTGAGTAAAATTTTGATATTTTCATTTAGGGCTTTGGGTTTGGGTTTCAGCCCACTAACCCAACATAATATCCTAACTCCACTCAACTCCTCTTCATTCATTCATTCCATTTCCTAACACTCTAGCTCAAGAGAAAAATGGGGGAAGAGATTGGAAATTAGAATTCCAAAACCCTAGTTTGTTTAGGAAATACAAATTCAAGTCCAAAATCAAGGAGAAGCTTAGGTAAGCATCCTCTTCATCTTCTCCATCTCTATCTCTCTTCAATTTCAGAAATTCCTAAACCCTAACTTAGGAAATATTTGCTTATTAGCTTAGATTGGAGCTTCTTGAGTTAAGGTTGAAGAGGAATTGGCCTTTCCTTTGTTTTAGAGCTTCTCATTTGTTGTCTTTGAGTTTTAAAGATGAGTTTTTGAACTCACATCTATGTCTATATCTTTGGTAGTTGTCGGGTAGTAATTCCTAACATCTATTCCTTGTCCATTTGCCTTTGAATTGAATTGGTTTGATGAATATTCCAATTTTTGGTGTTTTGAAGTCAAATCTTTAAAAATCCTATCTTTGATGTTTGAACATGTTGTTGGGGTGTATTGAAGAGCCAATAAGGCTAGGTTGTCGCTTGGCATAAATCCCTAGTCTCCGTTGCTCGTCCGATCACTTCCGGTTTGGATTTTTGCCCTTCATGGGGCTAGACTGAAAATACTGCAAATGACAGTTCAGTCGACTGAACCAGAAGGTCAGTCGACTGAATCTAAGAACAGAAAATTCTCTGTCCCTGTGTCAGTCGACTGACCATACAATTCAGTCGACTGAAACTGGGAACAGAGAGTTCCTGTCCCTGTATCAGTCGACTGAACTGTATAGTCAGTCGACTGAACTGTATCGTCAGTCGACTGAACCAGGAAATCGAGAGTTTCTAGGCATGTTTCAGTTGACTGACCATACAGTTCAGTCGACTGAATCTGGGAAATATGCTTTTTTGCCTATTTTAGGCAGTTTTGTGTGGGTTTCCAATTTTTAATCGATTTTTGATGATCCGATTTGTTGTTATCATTTATCGACTTTGATGACTTCTTTCTTTGGATTTTTGGGAATATCCATTTGATGGATTTGATATCAATTTCTATGGTTTTGATTCACGTCTTCGAATGTGAATCTTTGGTGATTGATTGTTTTTACAATCGTTTTTGTGATTTGTCACTTTAAATTACAAAGGTTTCTATACTAGTAGTAACTATTCAAACTCTTTCACAAAGATGATTTCAACTCTATTTTTAATACAAAGCTCGTTTATAAAACCGTTTTCCAACCTATTAGTATATACAAACCTTTACCTCATTTGTATGAGAAATCTAATTAAACGGCTTAGCAAAACAAGAGGTATGAAACGCTTGCGTTTACTTTGTCGGTTAATTCTTAGACTTGTTCGATTGAAATCTTGTGACAATTTTCGAGTGGAAGTCTACAATTTGTTCATAAATATTTATGTTAAGCCAGTGGTTATGGGACATGAAGCTAAACTCATCTATTTACTAGCATAGTGTAATTGACACTTCTTATTGATCAATGGTGATCATTTTGTGATTTAGACTAGCGATGTGCGATGTCTCTTTGTTTGTGTGGGGACTAAAAGCCCCGTTTGTGGAACTTCGGTTCAATTTGGTGGGGTTGCGACCCATGGTCTTCGGGCCGTTTGTGGAGCTTCGGCTCAAAACTTGATGGTTAGCGACCATGGAATAGCGTTCCGTTTGTGACACACGTGTTGGTGAGTTTTCATGCTCCCGTTTATGATAGGCCTCCCCCTTTTGTGATTTTTGGATTTCTGGTGGTTGATTTCTAGAATTTGTGTTTCACCAAATTTTGTGGATTGCATTGATAAGCTCTATCAATATTTGTGTTTTGTTGAATAATTTAAAGAATATGCGATTCTTTTTGGATGTTTGAGAATATTTGAGATATTGTATGATTTTTGTTGTTATCTGATGTATACTTGTCACAGTATGGCATTATTGTTATCATACATTTTTGTGATATCTCTTATCCTATCTCATTTTATCTGATATTTATAGCTAGACTGATCCGTTTATTATTTTCTTCTTAAATAATACTCCGGTCAGACCGAGGTATTTCAGGTGCTCCTGCTTGACTTCTTATCAGGTCCGTCACTTGACTTTTGGCTAACTACTTTAGCGTAGTAGTTTCTGTTAGTATACATTTGAGATAGAGATTCCTTGTTGTATACATATTCTTTTGTCTAGCACTTGTATCTATTCATTTGTGATGTAGCGGATCTCGTTTGACCACTATTTTGATGTATACCTTTATGTGTTATATTCATATCAGTTTCCGCCTTTGTGATATGAATGTTTGTGACTGATTTTTGTTATGCTTATTTCTATATTTTTTTCAGAAGTCCACATAGCCACTGTGTGGTAGCTTTGAGTTTGTATTTGATATGTCAGATTTCCTCTTGAAATGAAATGTAAGTTATATTTTCTGACATATCGGTACTCACACAAAGCAATTACACAGATGGTCGCTCCTCAACATCCTTATTCTTCGTGCTATTCGATGGCATTACCCCGTAGTGTCCTTGGCTAATGTGAGTATAGAGGTGTGGTGTCACAGCTTGGTATCAGGGCCACACTTCGGAACAATGTAGAATAATCTAGGAAGGATCATTGTCCTAAGTCTTTCTTAGGAATCGTGCCATAGGATTTAATTCGAGTCTTCGTACCGTTTTATCCTATTTTCTTCTATGATGCATTGTTTTATCAATCAAGTTTGTTTTATATTCATTTTGTGAATAACCTTTTTCCTCCTCTTTCTTTCTTAAAGGAGAGAAATGATTAGACCAGGCCATCCCAACACCGGTCAATCCAGTGCTACTCCTCAAGATGGAGTATTTATGTCTGCCCAGCAGCTCTTAGATCTTAAGAAAAATGCTCAAGCTATCAGACCCATTCCAGAGCCTACTCATCCTAAATCTGGGTTTGCACGCTTGTGTAGTGATTACACCAACTTGGGTGAAAGGCCTTTCAAGGGTTCTGAAAGCGTTATAGAAGTCCAAGCTTGGCTTAGAACATGTGATCGCATCTTTTCCCGCATGAATCTTATTGATCTTCATCGAGTCCAAGTGGCTTCTACTATGCTCCAGGAGAGAGCATTAGATTGGTATGAGCTTTTGATTTCTGACATTATTGAAGCGGATCTTACTTGGGAGCAATTCCGGGAAAGGTTCGAGTTAAAATTTGTGCCATAAGCTGAAAAAGTATCTTTAGCTCGACGTTTTATTGACCTTGTTCAAGGTGAATCGTCTATGATGGATTACGTCGCATCTTTCGAATCTCTATCTAAATATGGGGTCGAGTATATTAATACCCCATTAAAGAAAAATCCGAGATTTTTTTATGGATTGAATAAGAATCTCAAAAAGCCATTACTTCTGAAACTAGAAGTTTCTTTCGATCAGCTTGTTGATATCGCTCTTTGACTCAAAGAGGCCGATAAAGAAAGTGATGTTGAAGTTGTGGGGGCCAAACAAAACATTAATAAGAAGAGGCCTTTTAAGTTCAAGCCTTATCCCAACAAGAAAGGGAAGCAAGCAACTTCGGTAGCAAAGACTCCTACCTTAGTCGTGGAGAATGTTACAATTGTGGTTCTAAGGACCATTATGCAAACAAGTGTCCGAAGTCTCTTACTTGTCGCTATTGCAAAAGTTCGGATCATACTATATCTTCTTGTCCCAAACTTCAAAGCAAGAAGGAAGGCAAGCTAAATGTAGTGCAAGTCCCTACTAACACTTCTCTTGGTTAAGGTATTCCTCATTCTATCCTTGATGGCATTATTATATTTCGTGATCTTCCTATTCGAGTTCTTTTTGATACGGGTGCATCTCACTCTTTTATATCAAAAGAACTTGTTGATGCTTTGTCTTTGAATGTTATTGGCTTGATGACTTCATTGAGAATTGCGAATCCGGTTGGTGGATCCGCAACACTCTGTTTACTTTGTAAAGGTGTCGAAATTATTTTATGTGATTATGCCTTCCGAGCCGATTTGCATGTTATGCGTTACCTAAGTTTCAAAATGATTTTGGGGATGGATTGGCTTAATCGATATGAAGCCCATATCCTATGTCCTGAACGAACTATATATCTTCGACATCCTCAATCTGTTAAGCAGATTTCTCTTGTTCTTAAAGATTCATATTCCAATTCGAAAGCATCCTTGTATTCTCTAAATCCTCATGATGACGATAATGATGATGAGAAAGATGTTATTTCTTTCATTCACATTGTTTGTGAATTTCCCGACATATTTGAGCCCGTATTAGGATTACCACCTAAGCGAGCAATTGAGTTCAGAATTAATCTAATCCCTGGAGCTCTACCTGTCACTCGTCCTCCTTATCGTATGCCCAATAGGTACAATGAGGAGATGCGTAAACAATTATCCAAATTAGAAGCGAAGCAGTTTATTCAATCTAGTTCCTCTCCATGGGGAGCTTCAGCTATCTTTGTGAAGAAATCCGACGGTACACTTAGGCTTTGCATTGACTACCGCAAGCTTAACGATCTCACCATCAAGAATAAATATCCCTTGCCTTGGATTGATGATCTATTCGATCAACTTAGTGGTGCTAGAGTCTTTTCACAGTTAGACTTAGCAACCTATTTTCATCAGCTTTGCATTGCAGAGGATAGTATTCCTTTGACATTGTTCCGTACTCGTTATGGATCTTATGAATGGCTTGTTATGCCATTTGGTTTAATGAATGCTCCAGCTTATTTCGTTGACCTTATGAATCGAATTTTCAAAGACTTCCTCGATCGATTTGTTCTCATCTTCACAGATGATATTCTTATTTATTCTAAAACCGAGGAAGAGCATGAAGAACATCTTCGGATTGTGGTGGAAACCCTTAGGAGCAATCAATTGAAAGCAAAATTTTTGAACTGCCACTTTTGGCAATCTCGTGTGAAATTCTTGGGGCATATTATTTCTGAATCCGGAATTTGCATGGATCCTTCAAAGATTGAAGCGATTCAAAATTGGAAGAGACCGGAGAGTGTGACAGAAATTCGTAGCTTTCTCGAATTGGCGGGCTATTATCGTCGATTCATAAAAGACTTTTCTAAAATTTTCGTACCTCTCACTAGTTTGATAAAGAAGGGAGTTAAATACATTTGGTCAGACAAATGTGAAGCTGCTTTTCAGAAACTAAAAGAACTCCTTTCCGATGCTCCTATTCTTGTGATTCCCGAAGGGAACTAAGATTTTATTGTTTATACCCATTCTAGTCGTGTTGGTTTGGGTGTCGTTCTCATGCAAAGGGAACGTGTTATTGCTTATGCTTCTAGGCAATTAAAGCCTGCCGAGACTAGATATGCCACTCATGATTTAGAGCTCGTGGCTATTGTTTTCGCCCTTAGAATTTGGCGTCATTATCTTTTGGGAGAGAAATTTGTTCTCTACACCGATCATAAATCTTTGAAGTATTTATTTTCTCAAAAGGAACACAACTTGCATCAACAATGTTGGCTCGAGTTCCTTGCATCTTATGATCTTGATATTCTTTATACTCTCGGAAAGGGAAATCGAGTTGCTAATGCCCTTAGTCGTAAGCAACAAGCGGTTGTTTCTATGATGATATCCGAATGGAATAATCTTAAGACTTTGTCCACTTGTGAGATTCGGGATTGTGAATCCAATTCATGTTCATCTCTTGTATTATGTAGCCTTGAGGCTCATCCTTCTCTTTTAGACCACATTCTTGAAGCTCAAAAGCATGATCCCGAATTGGTTCTTCTTAGCCAAAGTTGTAGGGATAAAATTGATATTGAAGGTTTGAAAGACTTTGATATTGATGCTCATGGCGGTATTCGAAAGTTTGGTAGAGTTATTGTGCCAAACATTTGTGATCTTCATAAAGACATTTTAGAAGATTCTCATCGTTCTAAATTTACCATTCATCCCGGTAGTAGTAAAATGTACGTGGACATGAAGCGACTTTATTATTGGGATGGAATGAAATTTGATATTGCTAACTTTATTAAGCGTTGCATGACTTGCCAACTCATAAAGGCCAAGCATCAAAGGCCCGGTGGGTTATTGTAACCTTTGGACATTCCCGTTTGGAAGTGGGATCAAGTCTCCATGGACTTTATTGACGGTCTTTCCCATTCTCGTTCGGGTCATGATAGCCTATGGGTGATAGTAGATAGACTTACAAAATCCGCCCATTTTATCCCCTTTCGGTCCAATCAGACCGTACCTCTTTTGGCTAAACTCTATGTTAAAGAAATTGTTAAATTACATGGAGTTCCTACTTCTATTGTTAGTGATCGTGATCCATTATTTACTAGTGGATTTTGGAAAGGTCTTCAAAAAGCTTTGGGAATGAAGCTTAATTTTAGCACCGCTTATCACCCTCAGTCCGATGGACAAACCGAGCGTGTGAATCAAACTCTTGAAGATCTCCTTCGTGCATGTGTTCTTGACTTTGGTGGAAGTTGGGAGGATCATATCTCTCTTGTTGAGTTTTCTTATAATAATAGCTTCCAATCTAGTATTGGTATGGCACCTTTTGAGGCACTCTACGGAAGGCCATGCCGATCACCTTCGTGTTGGCTTGAAGCCGGTGAGAAGCCGGTTTTAGGTCCAGATTTTATTTGTGATGCCATAGAAAAGATTGACCTTATTCGTCATAGGATGAAAGAAGCTCAAAGTAGACAAATATCCTATGCCGATAACCAAAGAAGGAAATTAGAATTTTCTGTGGGAGATTTGGTGTTTATTCGTGTTTCACCTATAAAGGGTGTTGTGCGTTTCAGTCGATCGGGAAAATTAGCACCTCGATATATTGGCTTATTTCCCATCACCGAACGCATTGGTTCCGTGGCTTATCGCCTTTTATTACCGACTCGATTTTCCGATATTCATGACGTATTCCACGTCTCTCAATTACGGAAATGCCTTCGAGATTTCAATTCTATTCTTGAGCCCGGTGTTATTGAAGAAATTGAAGTTTCGCCTAATTTAACTTATGAGAAACATCCTATTCGTATCATTGCTACGGAGGTTAAACGCCTTCGAAATAAAGATGTTCCTCTTATGATAGTTCAATGGTCCACAAATCCTAAGGATTGCTCTTGGGAATCCAGAGAATTCATCGAGCGAACACATCCGGACTTACTCTCTCGTGCTCCTTAGGTGAACTTCTCATTTCAAAATTTCTTCCTTTTGTGTTGTTATGCCTTTGTATGGTTGTTACTTTTTATTTCATTTTCTTAAGTATTGCGAGGACGCAATTTCTTTAAGGAGGGGAGTCTGTAACAACCCGCATATTTTACGATTGTATATTTAAATGTTTTATTTAAATATAGCATCGTTAGTCGGATTTAAGTCCGAAATGTCACTTTTTGCAAACAGTCAAATTAGGGCTCGAGACCACTTCCATTGAGTCCAAAATGGCGTTTGCGACCTTTTTGAGTATAAATATCGATATGTTTGGAGTTGAGTAAAATTTTGATATTTTCATTTAGGGCTTTGGGTTTGGGTTTCAGCCCACTAACCCAACATAATACCCTAACTCCACTCAAATCCTCTTCATTCATTCATTCCATTTCCTAACACTTTAGCTCAAGAGAAAAATGGGGGAAGAGATTGGAAATTAGAATTCCAAAACCCTAGTTTGTTTAGGAAATACAAATTCAAGTCCAAAATCAAGGAGAAGCTTAGGTAAGCATCCTCTTCATCTTCTCCATCTCTATCTCTCTTCAATTTCAGAAATTCCTAAACCCTAACTTAGGAAATATTTGCTTATTAGCTTAGATTGGAGCTTCTTGAGTTAAGGTTGAAGAGGAATTGGCCTTTCCTTTGTTTTAGAGCTTCTCATTTGTTGTCTTTGAGTTTTAAAGATGAGTTTTTGAACTCACATCTATGTCTATATCTTTGGTAGTTGTCGGGTAGTAATTCCTAACATCTATTCCTTGTCCATTTGACTTTGAATTGAATTGGTTTGATGAATATTCCAATTTTTGGTGTTTTGAAGTCAAATCTTTAAAAATCCTATCTTTGATGTTTGAACATGTTGTTGGGGTGTATCGAAGAGCCTATAAGGCTGGGTTGTCGCTTGGCATAAATCCCTAGTCTTCGTTGCTCGTCCGATCACTTTCAGTTTGGATTTTTGCCCTTTATGGGGCTAGATTGAAAATACTGCAAATGACAGTTCAGTCGACTGAACCAGAAGGTCAGTCGACTGAATCTGGGAACAGAAAATTCTCTGTCCCTGTGTCAGTCGACTGACCATACAGTTCAGTCGACTGAAACTGGGAATAGAGAGTTCCTGTCCTTGTATCAGTCGACTGAACTGTATAGTCAGTCGACTGAACAAGGAAACTGAGAGTTTCTAGGCATGTTTCAGTCGACTGACCATACAGTTCAGTCGACTGAATCTGGGAAATATGCTTTTTTGCCTATTTTAGGCAGTTTTGTGTGGGTTTTCGATTTTTAATCGATTTTTGATGATCCGATTTGTTGATATCATTTATCGACTTTGATGACTTCTTTTTTTGGATTTTTGGGAATATCCATTTGATGGATTTGATATCGATTACTATGGTTTTGATTCACGTCTTTGAATGTGAATCTTTGGTGATTGATTGTTTTTACAATCGTTTTTGTGATTTGTCACTTTAAAATACAAAGGTTTCTATACTAGTAGTAACTATTCAAACTCTTTCACAAAGATGATTTCAACTCTATTTTTAATACAAAGCTCGTTTATAAAACCATTTTCCAACCTATTAGTATACACAAACCTTTACCTCATTCGTATGAGAAATCTAATTAAACGGCTTAGCAAAACAAGTGGTATGAAACACTTGCGTTTACTTTGTCGGTTAATTCTTAGACTTGTTCGATTGAAATCTTGTAACAATTTTCGAGTGGAAGTCTACAATTTGTTTGTGAATATTTAAGTTAAGCCAGTGGTTATGGGATATGAAGCTAAACTGATCTATTTACTAGCTTAGTGTAATTGACACTTCTTATTGATCAATGGTGATCATTTTGTGATTTAGACTAGCGATGTGCGATGTCTCTTTGTTTGTGTGGGGACTAAAAACCCCGTTTGTGGAACTTCGGTTCAATTTGGTGGGGTAGCGACCCATGGTCTTCGGACCGTTTGTGGAGCTTCGGCTCAAAACTTGATGGTTAGCGACCATGGAATAGCGTTTCGTTTGTGACACACGTGTTGGTGAGTTTTCATGCTCCTGTTTGTGATAGGCCTCCCCCTTTTGTGATTTCTGGATTTCTGGTGGTTGATTTCTAGAATTTGTGTTTCACCAAATTTTGTGGATTGCATTGATAAGCTCTATCAATATTTATGTTTTGGTGAATAATTTAAAGAATATGCGATTCTTTTTGGATGTTTGAGAATATTTGAGATATTGTATGATTTTTGTTGTTATTTGATGTATACTTGTCACAGTATGGCATTGTTGTTATCATACGTTTTTGTGATATCTCTTATCCTATCTCATTTTATCTGATATTTATAGCTAGACTGATCCGTTTATTATTTTCTTCTTAAATAATACTCGGGTCAGACCGAGGTATTTCAGGTGCTCCTGCTTGACTTCTTATCAGGGTCCGTCACCTGACTTTTGGCTAACTACTTTAGCATAGTTGTTTTTGTTTGTATACATTTGAGATAGAGACTCCTTGTTGTATACATATTCTTTTGTCTAGCACTTGTATCTATTCGTTTGTGATGTAGTGGATCTCGTTTGACCACTATTTTGATGTACACCTTTATGTGTTATATTCATATCTGTTTTCGCCTTTGTGATATGAATATCTGTGACTGATTTGTGTTATGCTTATTTCTATATTTGTTTCCGAAGTCCACATAGCCACTTTGTGGTAGCTTTGTGTTTGTATTTGATATGTCGGATTTCCTCTTGAAATGAAATGTAAATTATATTTTCTGACATATCGGTACTCGCACAAAGCAATTACACAGATGGTCGCTCCTCAATAGCCTTATTCTTCATGCTAGTCGACGGCATTACCCCATAGTGTCCTTGCCTAATATGAGTATAGAGGTGGGCCGTCACACAACTCATGCCCGAAATCTGATGAGGCATTGAGGTCTTCCCCCGGGAGGGAAAAGCTAGAATAAAATTCAGAATAGGCATGACTCATTCTTCCATCAACTAACTCGATCCCATGATTCAACGGGAAAGAGTGTAAAACCAAAACAGATGTGACATGCCCATCCACTTATTGACATTTACCCTTGACTTGGGGGGCACAAGCGAGAATCAAGATGAATGTGAGCCTACTATTCATTGATCAACTCTAAGTATTCAGAGCTTAGGTGGGAGTGTAAACACGACCAGGATGAGACATGATCATCCATGTAGTACATTTATCAACCCGAGGCCTGGGGTAGAAGTGTGATCATCCAAAAACAAACTACGATAACTTGATACTGTGACCCATACCTGGTGCTTACAACAACTCGAGGCTATGATCGAAAGGATGCTTAGATATAGAATCATCGGATCGATGCCCAGGCTTATGGGTGACTGACTATCATTCCAACCTAAACGACAAGTAACAGATCTCGAACACTGAATAGAAAGCATGTTACTCGAATACACAAGTGGATTCAAACTCAAAGCAAGAGCCAGCTATGCAGCTGCACGCAACACGAGGCTGAACCCAACTCGACATTTTATTCGACGTGGTTTTAAGCTTGATCTTTAGCCATTGCTGATATCCACTCAAAGAATCTAGAACCCATCACTATCAGACTCACCAGCTCATGACGAGATCTGAAAGTTCAACCGAAGTTACCGTCATAATATGCCGTTCTAACCGGCTATCATGCCATTGATTGTGCATTAGAGAAATGCTCAAACATAGGGACTGACATTAGATCCAATTGCCATCCTCCATGCCTACATACACCACCAAAGTGTTGAAGTTACAAAACTTGCCTAGGCAAGGGGTCGACACTGATCCCATCACCCATGCGACTTTGCAAACCCAATTCAGACGTCCTCGTGCTAAGTATAGTTTAGTGCGGTGTTGTGCAGTGTAATACAGTTCAATACTACATGGCAGTTATGGTGAAACTCAGGAGTTCGATCGGAGTGACCATCATCGCTGACCATTCCAATCGGATTTCACGTCGATGGTTACGCAAAGCAGTTATGTTCAAATTCATGGATCGGCTATTGGCATATAAGAATCTGATGTTCATATTCAAATTCATTCAGGGCACGTGTCACAATCCGTACAAGTACAAATATGCTAATCTATTCAAATCTGAAGTGGTAAACATCCGATTCAAGGCCGTATGCTGGTTCAAGTATGCAAGTCATATATGGCATATCCTATTGTTCGATTTTGAATTCATATGGTCTACTATGTTCAAATTGAACCAAAAATTGCTTAAGTTCCACTAGTACAAGGGATCGAAACCGATCCTACCACTTGGGCAAATCCACTTAAGCATTTTTCAGCTCACAACATAAGGTCGCACCTGCTGAAATAACGATTGGCATTACGGTCAGCTATGACGACCCATCACGGGTCCTAAAGATCAGATCATAGCTCAGTGCAACGATGATGAAGGAATTAGTTGACTTTCTCCGAGCAAATCTTGATGTGTTCGCTTGGACCTATTCTAACTTGTGTGTGATCTCACCAACTATCGCGAGCCATGCATTGAATATCGACTCGAGGCATGTCCCGGTGAAACAAAAGCGACACGGCATGGATCGGGAGAGATATACTGCACTTAAAGAGGAGGTGGATAAACTAAAAAACAATGGGTTTATCTACGACGCCCTTTACCCGAAATGGGTATCCAATCCAGTTCTTATGAGAAAAGCTAATGGAAAGTGGCGGACATGCGTTGACTATTCAGACCTGAATAAGGCATGCCCGAAAGACAACTTTCCACTTTTGAGGATCGACCAGCTGGTAGACTCAACTGCTGGATATGAACTGCTTTCATTTAAGGATGCGTACTCCAAATACAACTAGATCCTAATGCACATCCCCGACCAGGAGCACACTAGCTTCATTACCGATCTAGGGCTATATTGTTATGTTGTGATGCTGTTTGAACTAAATAATGCTGAAGCTACTTACCAAAAACTAGTCAAGCGAATGTTCATAGGTCAGATCGGGCGATTTATGAAAGTATATGTGGATGATATGCTCGTGCAGTCACGGCGATCAGATGACCACATTGATGACTTGGGGTAGAGAAGTTCAGTGTTCTCCAAAATTATGGAATGAAACCCAATCCCTTGAAATGCTCTTTCGGGCTTGCGTTAGGGAAATTTCCGGGTTTCATAGTTTACTCACGCGGAATCGAGGCAAATCCCAAGAAAATTCAAGCATTTCAAAACATCTAAGTGCCACAAACAATTAAGCAGGTACATAGCCTCAATGGAGAGGTTGCAGCCTTAAGCAAATTTATCTCCAGGGCCACCAACAAGTGTATTCCCTTCTTTGATTTGATTAGGAGAGGGAAGAGGAACTTTGAATGGATGTAGGATTGCATGGATGTGTTTCAAGCTCTGGTAGATCACTTAGAGAGACCTCCCATCCTATCTAAGCCACTGGATCGTGAAGACTTATACATCTATTTAGCGGTGTCAGTACACGTCATTAGTGCCACACTATGACACGAAGAGAATCAGATCTAGAGGCCAGTATATTATGTTAGCAAGAGATTGACAGGTGCCGAGAGAAACTATGCGAAGCTGGAAAAGCTCATGTACTTCCTGTTGATTGCATTACGAAAGTTTCGCCCTTACTTCCAAGCTCACCCCATCAATGTGTACACCGACCAATTGTTACGGTGGGTCCTACAACGACCTTTGACGTTTGAAAGGTTGCTCAAATAGAATATTAAGCTAAGCCAATACGATATCACTTATCCCCTTTGGAGAGCTATCCAGGGACAGACATTAATGGACTTCATAGCTGAATTCACTGCACCAGATGACTCTTCGGAGAGTAGTGGAGAATCAACCAACCGATGGAAAATGTACACGGATAGAGCATCCAACGATAGGCGTTCTAGCGCCAGAGTAATGTTAGTGTCCCTTGAGGAACGGTTGATCTGCTACGCCCTAAAGCTCAACTTCCCTACAACAAATAACGAAGCTGAGTACGAAGCCTTGATCGTCGGGCTCAAACTTGCCAGAGAATTGGGAGTGAAAACTTTACAAATCTTTTGTGATTCTCGTTTAGTAGTATGCCCAGTCAGGGGAGATTATCAGGCTAGGGGCAGGAACTTGCTCCTTATCTCGGCCAGGTCCAAGAACTACTAGTAGACTTCGAGTATTACACCATTACACACACCCCCAGAGAACAAAATGAGAAAGCCGACCCACTGGCCAAGCTGGCCAGTTTCGGGGATGCGCAACAAATGGGCTTCGTTCTGATTGAAGTACTAAATGCTCTGAGCGTCAACCAGATGAAGATTAATTAGGTTCTGGAGACGGAGCCGGAAAGGAACTCGTGGATGACTCCTGTCAAAGGTTATCTGTGCTACTGTCAAAATACCTTTCGACCTTGTCGAAACCACTTTGAGGAGAAGATAAAGAAGAAGGAGCTCCAGCAAGTCCTTTCAAAGGAGTCGAAGGGATGCTATAGCTAAAGTATAGAGGTTCCATAGCCTTTCAAAGGGGTCAAAAGGATGTTACAGCCAAAGTCCAGAAGATTCTCAACCTTTCGAAGAAGTCGAAAGGGTCGAAAGCACCCTTCCGCTTTAGTAACCACCTTTCAAAGCAGAGGATTCCACATACATGAAGACCTTTCGAATGGGTTAAAGCAACACCTTTCGAAGATAAAGAAGGACAACTCTCCATATGCGCGCCAAACCTTTCGAAGCCAAAGGTTTCGCCTTCACTCAAATCACACAGAAACATGCATTGGCCAGAGCAACCCTTTCGAAAGCCAAACCAAGCCTTTCGAACCGATCAAAGCCATTATTATCCAGGGAGGATTCACATCAAGTCCCAGGCAGAAGTTCAGAAGCAACTAACATAGTTGAAATCATCTGTATTGCAACAACTTTGGAACCACTGGATAAAGCATATCGATAGGGTCGACAGCTCCTACAAAGCAACATAGAGAAGAAAGACGCAACCATCAGAAGCATTCTAAAGGTAATATGGTAGCCACCTTCCGACCAGGTCGAAAGCATTGAGTCGAAAGGTGGTGACCCACATCTATAAATAAGACCCAAGGGGTCTGGTTTTGGGGATCCGAACTCAGTCATTCTAAACTTGTACTTTCATAATTCAAAGAGCTGTAAAACCCTAATTTGTAAATTGATTTGGGGAAATTGAGTAATAAAGGCTTCTTTGTGCTAAGAAAAGGGTAGATCTTTGCATTTTTGATTACTTAGTTGTTTCAAAGCATTATTATCAGAACTCATTGTGTTTTTCCAGGCGTCAACCATGTCGGAAGGCTCTTTCGACCTGATCAAGATCATTATATATCCAAGTAACTCTAGTGATAGACTCCAGGCCACCTTCTATAAGACTTCTACTTTCGACAAGGTCAAAACCTTATCCCAATCTACTCTATCCCTTGGTTCCCAATCCAAACCCAAGACACTTAAGGCTACAGCTTTCGACAGGGTCGAAACCTCAATCTCAGCTGGATTTACTTCAGATCCCAAACCCAAGCCTTACCCACTAAACAACTTAGCCTTCGACAAGGTCGAAACCCACTAAACCCAAACCAAATCCCAGATTCTTAGAGATACCCATCTGTGTTCTACAACTGTTTCAAAAGGAAGGCTTTCGAAGGAAAGACCAAACTATTTCAGCAAGTTCGGAAGGCTGATAAAAAAAGGAAATCAATCATTTCGACTGGGACGAAAGCTTGACCTGAGAAAGTTCTCATTACAGCAACTTGTTCGAAAGGGTAACCAAGGAGAAAACACACACTTTATTCTCTTCAAATTAACTAAAGGAAACCGAAAAGGGATAAACCTTCTTCTTTAACTCAACTTCGGGGTGTTGACAAGATTTCTTGTTAACATTTTGACGCTAGAAGGAGGGATCAAGTCTCCGACTTGATTGAACACCCAACGCCACTTGTCTCTAACCCAACTCAACTCAATTTCAAGCTTATCTACTTTGGTCTAACACCATCATGGCTAGAAGAATCAAAAGATCCGAGCAAGGATCTTCCGAACCACATCTGATAGGATTCTTCCGAAGAACCATCAAGGATTTCAACCAATATGAAGAGCAAAATCTAAGATTAGAAGCTCTAAGAATCATGAACAAGAAAAAAGCGAAATCATAAGATCTAGAGAAATGGAGCTTAAACCCCTTTAATATTGGCCCCATCCCTATTTTTTCCTTAGGAAAAAGGAAAAGTGGAAGCGATAATATATTCAGTCAAATGAGGAGAACTATTCAACATTATTCCTAAGGCACAATCTTTGAAAAAGCGATAATGGCTTACTACAATGCCTTTGCACATAAATGGAAATAAACTACAACAAGAAAATTTCCAACACAAGAACTCCAAAGGGAGTCGAAAAGAAAAGCAATCGAAGAATGTGAAACTAGAAGGCCAAGAAACAAGAAATCAAAAATCCATTCTCAAGAAACAAGTTTCAAGTCTAGACTTCCTAAAGAATGCAACTTAACAACATCCATAGAGAATGTCTACTTGTTAACCAAGGATGAGCTCAATTATTGGCCATCACAGAAAAAGAAGCCAAAACACGAATGGAATCTAGGGAGGTCCTACTGCTATTATCACATGATGAATGGACATAAGACTAATCATTGCAGAGCCCTAGAAGGGATGATAATCGACTTCTTCCATCAAAGAAAGATTAACGAATTTGTAAAGAAAGATCAATAAAGAGCTATTTTTCTAAAGAGAATCTACATGGTTGGGAGTGAAATGCTCCTCTTATTTGGACACTACCTAAGATGGCAGAAAGCCTCTGTCTGCACCGAGTTGGCCAGGGTAGAGCGCCTCCTTGAGGGAGGTCGGAGTAAGCCTTTATCAGCGCCATGCTATGGCCAGGATAAAGCACTGGACAAGCCCTTGGCCACACCTCTGTTCAGGTCAAGGCACCTCCTGGAGGGAGGATGGAGTAAGCCTTTATCCGCCCATGTTATGGCTAGGATAAGCACCGAACACGCCCTTGTCCACGCCACGCTATAGCCAGGGCAGGGTGCCTCCTGGAGGGAGGTCAGAGTAATCGCGCCATGCTATGTCCAGGTTAAAGCACCAGACAAGCTCTTAGCTGAGCCTTTGGCCAGGTCAAGGCGCCTCCTGGAGGGAGGTTGGGTAAGTCCTTGGTTCCAGCCTCTAAGAATGAGCTAACCAAGAGCACCAGACAACAAAGGACTAAGATGTCCAAGCCCAAGAAGAGACTCATCAAACAATAGAATAAGATGTCCAAGCCTGAGAAACGACATATCTCCAAAGGACTAAGATATCCAAGCCTGAGAAACGACATGTCTTCAAAAGATTAAGATGTTCAGGTCCAAGAAGTGGCATATCAGATTACGGACTAAGACGTCCAAGCTCAAGAGGGAACCAATCAAATTGCAACTACATACAAGACCCAAAGGGTTCATACATGTCGAAGAAGACAGAATCAAAGGAGTGGAACAAGATCCACTTATTAATACCCGAATCTGGGTTTTGGGACTTTCATTTCTGAACTTCATTTACTAATACCCGAATCTGGGTTTCAGGTCTTTATCGATCACTTACCGTCTTTATCATACCTGAATATGCGTTTTGAGACTATTATTTACAAATGTCCTAATCCAGGCTTGAGATTTCTAGTACAGATTTCTTCTTATCCAACATATACCCTAATCTAGGTTGGAGATTCCTGTTACAAAGGTAATTGTTGATGATTTCTAATTATCCAACATATGCCCTGATCTGGGCTTGAGATTTTTGACATGAAGATAATTATTACGAATTTTTGATTGTCCACCACTAATGCACGAGTCTGGGTCAAAGAATTTTATCAAGAAGATCATTAATACCCGAATCTGGGTTTTGGACTTCTAAGCATTCAAATTTCATTAATACCCAAGTATGGGTCATTGGATTTCTACTACAAATATTCAGATAAGGATTTCTGGACTTCTTCATATTTAGCTCTTTAACTATATCCAGAGGATGACTCTCTAATATTTATACCCCTGCTTCGGGATAGGATTTTCCACCGGCAAACTTTGGATATCCCAACAACACGGTTAAAATTTCTCATCATGGTCCAAGATGAGATTTGGACATTTGATCAAATATAACTACATTTCATATGATTAACATGATGATTTGTTAATCTTCACAAATGATATGCATAAACTTATACATAAATTTCAAGCTAACAATAAGAAACGTTGTTTACTTCATACTTTTTAGGGAAATCAAAACAACAAAGAAGAATGAAAGATTCAACAAACATAGGAGTTGTGGATAAGCTATCAAACAAATGCTTCAGAAATAACATTATAGGAAAGGATCACAACATGTGATATTTACAAAATTTACATGATTTATATAACTTATGAATTTATTTACAAATATACAAAACAAGTATATGCATTTCATGAATATAAATCTATCATAAATCTTGAGTAGCCTTGTTCAGGCTCTCAACAATTGGAGGATCCACAATGTGACGAATTGCGATGCACATAACCTTTTTGAGTTTCTTCTCTTTCTTTTTTATCCTATCTACATCGTCAATTGCATCGATAGTAGTCTTCAAAGCGCGATTAAAAGCTTTATTTCATCAAAGTTTGGCGATGCGCTTTTGAAAGAAGTAGTTGTCATGTTCAAGTTCCTGAATTCTAGCACCATACTCGTTTATACTCTGCGAATATTTAACTTTTTGTTGTTCGTTGAAATATTTTTCCACTTCGAGTTTAACTTTCCTACACCATTCGCCCACTACTCCTAGTCTAAGCCGGGAGGAAGATGGGTCATCGTGGGGAATTTCTGGCTAGTGAGGGAAGTAGATCTTATGGATTTAGCAACAGAAGAAGTCGCGTGGGGAGCTGGTAAATAGATACTCGGAATATTATCCCCCATAATAAATTCCAGCGACTCACACTGAGCAAGGCTGTCCTTCAATTTTATCTCCAAATCACTTATCTGTTGGAGAAGTTCTGACATTTTATGATCAAAGTCGATTAAAGGATTCGACTTAACTTAATGCTTCAAAGCAGAAATCATTTCATTCTTATTATTAACATCAGCCTCTAAACTGGCGATTTGATCCTTAAGATTTCTCACAATCGTTTTCTGGAGTAAGAATCTTTTGTGCCATTTTAAAGCCTCTATATTGCCTTGAAAGCAAGCAAGTAAGGTATCTTCAAGAAGTTTACTCTTTTCAAGTTCTGTTAACAGATCATCTCTAAGATTAACAAAGCGAGACGCTGAGTCAATTGAAAGAGGGGCCGCCGATAACTGTAACTTCTATTTAAATAAAAAGAAACAGAATGAAGTCAAAACCAGAATGATAAATTTCTTTATTATTACGATAAAAGATTACAACTTAGATAATAATGAAACTAAAAAAGAACAAATGAATATTTACTTTACATCTAAAGTTGCGAAATTGCATTTCTGACTTTATTTAATGAATTAGCGGAAAGGGTAATTGTCGAGTCAAAAGGAATATTGACTCCTTTTGGAGTAATAACCGGTGGATATTTACTGTAGTCCCACTCTCTGACAAGAGGACTATCACATCCACATATTAGTTTATTGTGGAATGTCTGAATCTCTGTGAGTATTTTCTCCTTTTCTTCACCAAGAAAGTCAAAGCGAAGACGAGGGCGTTCCATGTAAAGTCTTTGTAAATCTCTAAGGAAACAATAACTTGCTAATTTTAAAGATTTTAAAATTGATGACTTTTCGAGATAGAATCTTCTCAATCTAACATATCGACTTAGGTAATCTCTAGAAACAAGATTGCTTGAGAGACTTCTCTCTGTAATAACATAATAGAATGCAGCTAAGCATAAAAAGCAAGACTAAAACAAATATTTACAAATCAATATATTGTTATATGTTTACAATCATTCATCTGGTTCATACAAAATTGACTTGGTAAACAACTCTGAAACAAATTTGTCCTGATAATACTTGAGTTTTTCAGGAGGTAGATCTTGGGGATTGGATCTGACTCGTGGTAAATTCCAACAAGCTCCGAAGTGCGGGTTAGATCCGAATTCGTCCAAGTATCTTTTATGTAAGTGCCTAAGTAGACCTACACTAAATTAACCTAAATATGAAAAGTCAATGATGGGGTTTCTACAATATGCCTTATATAAGAAGTTAATTAAAATGTACCTTTCTTCAATCAACATCCAGAATAAGGTTAGTAACTCCCGGTTCTCTTTCAAGAGAGCATCATAGCGAAGGCGCGCTCTCCTTAGCCGTAGGGCAGCTTCTTGATGCCCAAAAGATGCTAACACCGCTGCACTTCTTTTCAGTCTATGATATTTATTGGAAAGTATATTGTGCTCCCTCAATTGCTTGTCAAACTCCCTATATAAACTATTTATCTCAGCCTATTTCCTTTCAAGCTTAGTTTTATAAGGATGGACAGACATCTTCCTTTTCTAAATAAATTTTTTTACACTATTATTGTCTTCGAAGAGAGAGGTGTTTAAATAGAGAATCTCATACCTGAGATACTGGGATCGGTGCTTGAGAAGCCCGCTCCCTTTCTTTTGGCGCTTCAGCATCAATAGGAGCTGACTCTTCTTGTGTGCCGGAAGGTGCGGGAGACGTGGACGGAATCGCTTCGTGAGGAGACAAATCTTTTTCAGTAGACTTTGTATTATTATCCCCATCTTTGTTAGAAGCATCAGTGTGGCCCCTTCTGTCGCTACCTAAACCCTGACCGCCATTGATGTTATCATCATCATCATTATCATCGTCGTTGTCATCATTATCGTTGTCCCCCCTTCTTCGGCGGCATCATCTTTGTCGCCTTCGTCTTCTGAGTCAGATTCGACTTCGAAGGAAGGGACTTCGAAAGAAAGAATCTTGGAGGCGTCAATCTCCTCCTTTTCATCAACCTCAATTCCCTGCTTCATTTGATTAATCTTGCCCATAACTCTATCAATAAAGGCAAAGTCGAGTGATGGAAAGCTTAGCTCAGGGCATTTGTCGATGTTATCAGCGTAAACAAGAATCAGAGCATCTTCGAAAGAGTTCATCATGATCTCATCAAGTGTGGTATCAAGAAACCGTGACACCCGCTGTTTCGCATCTGAGATAGTAATGACTGCCAATTTCAGAGAAGCCTTATTTTTCTTCAACTTTTCCTTCAAACAGGCATTCTTTCCCACTATACGAACCTTCTCCTCATCGGATTCTTTCATGGTCATTTGCATTGCCAGATTTTCATCGGCGAGGAGTTGTTGGGCTTTTTTCTTTCCTCTAAAATAGTGGATTTCGATCGGGCGAGAGAAGCTCTCAATCGCTCCAGTTCAGACGTAGCTTCGTCTTTTTCTATAGACAAGGAAGAAACCTGATTCTTTAAAGTAGAAATTTCCTCCTAAAACTTGGAGGATTTGGTAGAAGATTTGGATGTTTGCTCGTGAAAAGATAACCAACTCTTAGAGATCTGGAAAAGAAAATACAACATAAGACAGAAACTTAAAGAAGAATAGCAATGATAAAGTCAAGTGAAGAAAAACTTACCAAGAGTTGTTGCTCTATCAAAGAGCGATAGGGACCCGCCAAGTCGGAAATAGAGGAAGCCGGGTGGATGGAGGCAAAGGACACAGAGCTTAAAATGGACAGGACTATTTCTTCAAAATTAATGGAGGATAAAGGAGATGATGACCTAGGAGGAGTGCGCTTTTGAGAAGGGGTCATCTCCAAAGCCATTCACATCTGCTCAAGTGCACCAGGAGAGCTTGAAACAGTGATGCGGGAGAGAGGATCGATTGCAGTGGGAGTATTCTTGGATTGGTCGTGGGGAGCTTCAACAATCAGAATCTTCGAAGCTTTATCAAGAGTTGAAGACTCCTCCTCCTCAAAGTCGGGAACATCGACAATTTTAGCTACTTTCAGGGGTGGCTCCACCATAGTTAATTTCTCCAACTTTCTCTTAACGGCCATCTTAGTCTTAGCAAGAGATTGAGCAAAAGATGGCGCACAGGAAGTCACAGGAGGAGGAGTCGGACCACCAACAGGTTTTTCAACCTGAGTAGCAGTTGTAGAGAATTCAAGCAGATTGTAAGTTAGTAGAATAATTTGGGAAACAACAGAAAAATAGAAAAAATGTCGCGTCTATAACTTACCGGAGTGGTCGGAGCAGATAGGTGACATAGGTGAAAAATTTGCAGGATCTCCTAGGGAAAGGAAGCGTTTTCTTTTTGACATATGTTGGATCAGTGGAGGTTGTCCTAGAATCCTTTGACCAGAGGAGAGGAGAGAGTGCTTCCTCAAATTTGTATGATTCAACAACTTCAATCTACTTCCAATCTTGTTTGAAGCTACAATTAAAAACTCCACCGTTCTCTTATCTGCCTCATTTAGTAGCAGGAGCACCTAACATAAGGCAAAGATCGGAAAAAAAAGTAACTAGATAAAAAGAAACAATGATATCTGAGCTTACGAGGAGTGGATAAAGTCCCGCTGATATTCGAGAAGCATCTGACGAAGAAGAATTGATTCTCCCAATCTCTAAATTTATTCACTCCCCCTGATATCAACATTTTTGGAGGGTTCACCCTGAAGATCTGGTTTTTAAGGTTGTTGAGTTTGACCAATCAGATGAGATGATTCAATACTTCAGCATTCAGAGAAGGGATGCCAGATTCAAGTGCCTTCAGCTCCAAAGATAAAAGGTAAGTATATACATTCGGAGATAGTTGGATTGGAGCAATTCCAAGATAAGATAGGATCCTAGATAAGAAGTCCGGGTATGAAAGGAACCCTCTGTGCCATATATGAATAGCTGTGTAAGTGAAGAACCCTTCAGGAGGGCTGCTGATGGTGTCATTCTCTGTAGGTGGAATGGCTTCCACTTCAGCGATTCCATAGTCATTAAGAATAACATCCACTTCATCTTGAGTGGATATGAGAACTCATAATTCTGCTAGGTGAAAATGTTTCAGTTAGAATTTACAGTTTGTTATGAAGTTAACATTCTTTCAAGGATTAGTAAAAACCTACTACAGTAATTTAAACATCAAACAAAACAAGAAACTTCAAGTTCATGAAAGAATATTAAAGTTAAAAACGAGATATATTGAGCTTTCAACAGAGTTGAAAGGAAAATTAACACCTAACAAATATCTCTCGACAATGTTGAAAGTCCCAATATAAACGTCTACAGAGATTTCGACAGGGTCGAAAGGGAGGGCTAAAGGATATGTCTTATCGGCACCCTTTAACAATGCCGAAAGCCCAATAGGAACTATGTTGTTAGAAGGGAATGGTTAGACCCAACTTAAAAGTTTAAACAAAGTACATACTACTAGTATTCAATAAACAAGATGACAAAACCCTTCGACGCTGTCGAAACCTATGACCTAAGTTTTTCTAAGCGAATACGAATGCTGTCAAAACCTTATATACCCATTGAGTCAAAAGGGTCTAAGTTGAAATCATATTGATAAAAAAGTACTTAGAACGTTTCGATGGTATTGGAGAAAGGTGATTATAGAAGATTTCAACTCATTAGTTACAGAAGGTTTCGATAAGGTCGAAAGGACATCATGGTTTCGAAAGCATACTAAAAAAAATTTCGATCAGTACAAAAGGTTTCGACTAAGTTGAAACTTTTGGCTTGATTCATGAATTTTGTAAAGCGTATAAAGTATATCTATCTCAAACTTAAGCAAATTTAAAACAAGTTACATGAATGGTTGCGAAACACACGAGTCAAAATCTACGCTCTCGAAAATGTGGGTTATAATGCAATGACAAACATCTTCGAAAGGTATTAGAGCTGAAAGCATAAGATTGCTTTCAATGAGGTCAGTTTCGTACGAACTAAACAACCTTTCGATGAGGTCAATGAAATTAGGCGCCAGATTACCTTTCGACCCCATCGAAAGGGGCTAAAAAATCAAAATGGCAAATTGCCGCCTCAATCCCTTTTGAAGGGGTAAAAAGGTAATATTCTAGTGCCAAATTTTTAGTTCGTACATATCAAGCCTTCTGGGTGAAGTTAACCGAAGTATTCTTCTTCCCCAAATCTGATTTCAATCCAGAACTTAAAAAAACATTAAACAAACAGATTAAAATGTGAATTAACTGTTAAAATTTAGAAACCTTTGAGATGAAAGCTCGAATTTTCTAAAAACAGCAACAACAATAGAATCTGAAATCAGGAGAAGTCGAATTGAAAATTAACAAAAAGGAGAGAATCGAATTAAACTGTGAAATCAAATCGTAGAATACTTTCAGTTAGGTTAAAACGTGAACAATTTTCTGTAAATCAAAACTAAAATTCAAAATCCTAATTGTGAGATTTGAGTAGTTGAAATCCACCATGAATAAAAAGAGAGAAGGAAATTTCAAAAATGAAATAAATAAAACTTACTCAGATCTGGATTTTTGATGAAGGAAAAGGAAAATTATTTGGAGGTTTGAAAGTTTTGATTTTTCTCGAAGTTTTTCTTGTTTGCAGGTAAATGAGAAAAGGAAAGAGGAAGATGTACTTTATAAGAAAAGTCAACAAGAGCGACAAGCCGTTGGATCAGATTTAAATGAACGGTCCAGATTCACGCGGGAATGCCAAAAGGCGGGAAGATTCTGGGTTTCGACATGATTGACTTGGAAAGTCAAGAGCATCCCTTCGCGGGTGGAGGGCAAATGTTACTATCAAAATATATTTTGACCTTATCGAAACCATTTTGAGCAGAAGATAAAGAAGAAGGAGCTCCAGCAAGTCCTTTCGAAGGAGTCGAAGGGATGCTATAGCTAAAGTATAGAGGTTCCACAACCTTTCGAAAGGGTCGAAAGGATGCTACGACCAAAGTCCAGAAGATTCTCAACCTTTCGAAGAAGTGAAAGGGTCGAAAGCACCCTTCTGCTTTAGTGACCACCTTTCGAAGCAGAGGATTCCATATACATGAAGACCTTTCGAATAGGTTAAAGCAACACTTTTCAAAGACAAAGAAGAACGACTCTCCGTATATGCGCCAAACCTTCCGAAGCCAATGGTTTCGCCTTTATTCAAACCACTCAGAAACATGCATTAGCCAGAGCAACCCTTTCGAAAGCCAAACCAAGCCTTTTGAATCGGTCGAAGCCATTATTATCCAGGGAGTTTCACATTAAGTCCCAGGCAGAAGTTCAGAAGAAACTAACGAAGCCAAAACCATCTGTATTGCAACACCTTCATACCACTGGATAAAGCCTATCGATAGGGTCGACACCTCTTACAAAGCAACATAGAGAAGAAAGACGCAACCGTCCCTTTCGACAAAGGCAGAAGCATTCTAAAGGAAATATGGCAGCCACCTTCCGACCAGGTCGAAAGGTGCTGACCTGCATCTTTAAATAAGACCCAAGGGGTCTGGTTTTTGGGATCCGAACTTAGTCATTCTAAACTTGTACTTTCATAATTCAAAAAGCTGTAAAAACCTAATTTGTAAATTGATTTGGGGAAATTGAGTAATAAAGGCTTCTTTGTGCTGAGAAAAGGGAAGATCTTTGCATTTCGATTACTTAGTTGTTTCAAAGCATTATTATCAGAACTCATTGTGTTTTTCCAGGTGTCGACCACGTCGAAAGGCTCTTCCGACCTGATTAAGATCATTATATATCCAAATAACTTTAGTGATAGACTCCAGGCCACCTTCTATAAGACTTCTACTTTTGACAAGGTCGAAACCTTATCCCAATCTACTCTATCCCTTGGTTCCCAATCCAAACCCAAGACACTTAAGGCTACAGCTTTCGACAGGGTCGAAACCTCAATCTCAGCTGGATTTACTTCAGATCCCAAACCCAAGCCTTACCCACTAAACAACTTAGCCTTCGACAGGGTCAAAATCCACTAAACCCGACCCGAATCCCGGATTCTTAGAGATACCCATCTGTGTTCTACAACTGCTTCGAAAGGAAGGCTTTCGAAGGATAGACCAAACTATTTCAGCAAGTTCGAAAGGCTAATAAAAAAAGGAAATTAATCGTTTCGACTGGGTCAAAAGGTTGACCCGAGAAAGTTCTCATTACAACAACCTATTCGGAATAACCAAGGAGAAAACACTCACTTTATTCTCTTCAACTTAACTAAAGGAAACCAAAAAGGGGTAAACCTTCTTCCTTAACTCAACTTCGGGGTGTTGATAAGATTTCTTGTTAACAATCTGCAATAAGGGATACTTCCTAGACGGAGGAATGAAAAACGACAGATTCTCCGCAAAGCTTCATGCTACATCATCCAAGAAGGAGTCATATATAGAAAGGGTTTTTCAATTCCCTTGCTTCGATGTATTGCCCATCATGAAATCAAATGAGTCTTGAGAGAAATCCATGAAGGAGATGCGACAATCACGCCGGGAGTTAAACCCCGATAAAGAAAATACTCCGCTATAGGTATTACTGGCCAAGTGTCAATCGAGATGCAGCTGATCATACTAGACAATGCGACAAGTGCTAGATGTTTGCAAAAATTCTAAGAGCCCTGCTGACGGAAATTACTCAAATGGTCAGTGCATAGACATTTGCAACTTGGGGGCATTGACATCATTGGCACCTTGTCAATTTCTAAAGGTGGTGCGAAATATGCCATCGTAGCAGTTGATTACTTCACCAAATAGGCTGGAGATGGACCTTTAGCCCCGATCAGAATGAAAAAAGCAATCAACTTTGTTGTTTAAAACATCATCTGTCATTTTGGTCTTCCCTGAACAATTATAACTGATAGCAGGACCCAATTCTATAGTGCTGAATTCAAAGTCTTCTGTTGCCGTCATCATATTAAGAAAAGATTCGTGGCAATTACTTATCCTCAAGCTAATGGACAAGTGAAGTTGTTAACAAAATCATAAAATCCATTTTGAAGAAGTGTTTGGAGAAGGTCAGAGGCAAGTAGGTCGATGAACTCCCGTTAGCATTATGGGCATACCGAACCACCTACAAGTCCGTGACTGGCCGTACTCCATTCGCCCTTGCATACGGCTCCGAAGCCATGATTCATGTAGAACTTGAACTTCCTTCTCATCGAGTGACTTAGTACGACCCTTATTTCATTATAATAAACAAGGAATTGCAATTCAATTGTAATTAAACTACAAGGAATTGGCGACGACCCGTGAGTATACGATCACATCAGGGAGCCAACGATACGAACGTGTACATGAACATGCACATGTGCATCCCAAAAATTCGATTTCTTAAAACCAATAGAAATTGAATTCTCACTTGGAGTTATTAGAGAAAAGACCGGATCGGATAGCCAAAGCTTACTAACCCCGTAGAAGTGGACACAGATAACAACTGATGGAATACAATTCTGAAATTATACTATTGGAAATCGACCAAGCATCATGACGAGCAAAGAGAGATAAGACACTTTGGGAAAATTATTCAGCGAAAGGATATTGACTATTCAGAAAACTGAATGGATTTCTTTTTGGCGGCTCTAACTTGCTTCGAGTCAAAGCACGTCATGTTCGACATAACACGTACTTTGGTGGGCAAGTGTTATCCGGCATTTTGACCCGGCTATATCCGAACTGACTGGACAAGTTAGACTCGACTGTCATCAAGGTCAATAGCCCAGAGCGATGATTGCAGGGTCCAGAAATGAGGTACGGATGATAATATGAAGCCGTGATCGAACAGAATTAAGAGATATGCTCTACAGAATGTTCTAAGTATGGAATATAGTCTAATCTAGAAAAGGGATTGGGTATGATCCCTTTCTACCAAAGGGATCAGATTACTTCATCTAAACAAGTGCAGCACAATGGAAAACAATCGATATCTCAAAATCTAGAGGTCAGATACATATGAAACTTTAAGAACAGGAAGAGGGGAACCTAGGGAGTCTACCTTAGGGATCATACCCCAAAAGGAGCAAGCAAGAGGGATCAACCCTCTTCCCTCTAGAGGGATCAACCAGAATTATGCAACACACATATTGCAACAATGATCGATCAATAACTCAACATCTACAAGTCCAATTGGCATGAAACTTGGAGGACAAGTGCATCACAACTTGAAGAACCTTGTACGGATCGCAACCCCTAACTCCTTCAAAATAGGGATCGGCCCCGATCCCTATTTCTTGGTATTTGGGCCATGCGATCCCTCCTAAGGGCCCCTATGGATCTGTAGAGCCTTCTGCCGAATTTTCAAGGAGATATTTCACCGTATTCCTCTATAAATACAGACTTGATTGTTCAATTTCGGGATCTTTACATTGCTTGTTGCTTTGTATTCTTTTGTAACTAAGGATTTTCATATGATCCCTCTTGTACTCAGTTTAAGTGATTAATAAAGATATGTCTTCAAAGTGGACATAGGAAAATAATGTCGAACCACTATAAATTGTCGTGTCTCTATTATTAGCTTGTTTCTGATTACTTTATCACTATATTCTCTCTGTTTATATTTATTATTCTTCATTTATTCCTCTACAAAATCTCTATTGGGTATTTGTTCCAATTTTTGGTGCAAACGTCTGCCCTTCACTTTGAGGCTACCGACAGTTGTGTACACTTCCTATTGATGTTAGACATCTCCTACCACTCATGGAAAATAATATGCAACCATAGGACCTACTTTCAGGTTGGCGGTATTAAGTGGTTGGTTGAGGGCCCACCTTCTCCCTATAAATAGGTAAATGGTCTGAGTTAGCAGTTAGGAACGGTAGTGATATCTTGGACAGGGTCCACTTTAGATTTAAGGTATTAAGTGACTATTTTAGGGTCCGCATTTCTCCCATAAAGAAGTATTAACTGGCCTGGTGAGATTCGAATCGATGTCAGCAAAATAGTACAAGTGAGGAGTCCGCTTTGGTTTAGGTATTAAACGATGGGGACCTACCTAAAATATAGGTATTAAATGGTCATAAGTCTTCCCGATCCTTATTAATGAGGTATTAAATGGCTTGGCTACTATCTCTTACATGGCTAAGACATCAATGACGATAGATGTGTTAGTAGTATGGCTATTATGTATTATAAAGCCATAATAGTGGTCAAAGGCCTTTGTAGATGGGACCAACGGATCAACGATGACGATACTAGGAGCACGCTTCATATTTTGGAAGTATTAAGTGGCTGATAGACATGCGTCAGTATTTTGTACTTTGGAGAAGGTTAGGTAAACAAATCATGTTGGGTAGAAATATCATTTCTGCATATTAAACTAAATAGATTAACTGTGAATAATATACATAACAATTAAATGGAAACCAATCGGTGTAAATTTATATTGTGGTCAAAGTATAGATTTTCCAATCATTGGAATGTTGTTCTAACCCCCTCTTCATTACAACCCATAGAATAGACTTAGAGGAATAGGTCGCTAGAGCAAGGCATGATGGGTTGATGGACAAGTTTTCCTATCTCTCATGCTCTATACTGACAAGGCGAATTAATGTCTCAGGGAACGCTATTGATACTGAGGTAGTAGCCTCATTCGGTATTTATATTCTATTATATTTTTCCATTCTATTATGAATTTAGGTTTATCAATCTCTGATATGCTCATGCTTATTGCATTTAGCAAAAAAACACTTGGATTTCAATTTTGTCGAAATTTGGGCTCATTAAATTTCGGGTTGTTACAACTTCGGTTTTATGTACACGTGTATGATGGGTGTACGCGAGGTTTATGTTTACATACACTTCTAATATGTCGGTGTAGACAACTGGAAGGAAAGGACGCTAGAGAGGGAATCCATTGTACCATCGAGATGACACAACCTGCAAACGCGGTTACGGAGCGGAGGCGGAGAGAGACTAGGATGCCAGTCTATAGAAGGTCACCTACTGCTACATTGTACAGACAGGTACTGCGATAGGACATACAAGCCAACTTCTTTTGAGGTTTTGGTTTTCAACAGGATCCATATTATAGTTGTGGCTCTCGATAGGTCTCTTAGTAGCTAATGGAAATTTGGGATGGGTTCAGTTATAAATATATGTATTTCGGTTTTGGGTATGCAGATGTTATGTTAGTAGCATTGTTATATTGCTATATTGGTGTTGCATTTCAGATGCTTCGATAGGGATCATTGCATCGATTGGTGTCTGTAGCGGGCTTCACCCATTGGAAATGATGGGTATCAACTTATTCTCTGTGTGTTTCTTATCATTATGATTATGCATGATTAAATTGGTTGGTTGATTATTATTATTGAACATTACGTGTTAGACTTATATTGGGACTTTTATATTACTCCTGCATTGGTACATTTGGTTATCTCTATCATGGTATGTTTTTACGCTTCAATCATATTATATTAGTTGTCTTGACTCGTTGATTACAGGAGAAGTGCAGGTTATAGTATGATTCCCCACCTTGGAGTTGGGTATACTTTACTTGTTTATGGGCAGTTTGGGTCTCCCTGAGCCTTCGTTAGTGGACATGAACAACTGTACTTCAGTAGTTCCCTATTTATTTGTATATGGTTTTGATATATAGTATTTTTAGATTGTTCCCTCCCATCACACTAGGCTTTATGTCTGATCCGCGTTTTGTATTTATTTGTTTATGTCATGACAACTCTCGAGTACTCGATTGAGTAGTTTGGGAGCTAGGTGCTTTTGGGGATACGTTTTCAGGATAGATGAACGTTTTGGAGGGAAAGTCGATACTTTGGATATATATTTGATATAGTGATACTTTGGAGGCGAAGTCTCAAATATAAATAGCATATCTATCATATATTACCACAATATCAAGTATATATCCAAAGTATTGACTTCACCTCCAACATGCTCCATTTGTCCTAAAAACATATCCCCAAAATCACCTGGCTCCCAAGCTACTCAATCAAGTACCCAAGAGTTGTCAAGACATAAATAAACAAAGAAAAAACACGGATCATACATAAAGCATGGCGTGGAACAATCTTAAAATATTGTATATCAAAATCATATATAAATAAATAGGGAACTACTGAAGTACGGTTGGCCCTCCCCATAAACGTGGCTTAGGGATATCTCGGACTGCCCATAAACAAGCAAAGTAAACCCAACTTCAAGGTAGGGAATCATACCATAACCCGCTTGTAACATCCTCTATCCAGAAGCCTGAAGCTAAGCACTATATATGATGCAGTCATCCATAGTATTTACCTCTAGTGACCAAATACAGTAATGTTAATGGTGTCCATAATATCAGAAGCACTTGAATATGAAATAAAAACATCACCGATTTGTTGGCGTCAAAATTGGCCACCAACACCCAATTGCAAGTGAAAGCACCAATATCTAGTCACAGATCACAGATAGAGTATATATATAGAGTATAATATGAAGAACAATCAAAATTCAAATGAAAGCTGTAAAAAAAGACAAGATTTATAGTGGTTCAGCTATCTCCAACCAATGTCCACCCCAGGAAAATCCTTTTTATTATACTGAAATTTGATTACAGTTACAAGCTGGAATTTTTGAAACAAAAATTGCAGAGTAGCCTTTAGGTGGAAGATGAAGAGGAATATAATGAAGATCCCGCTTTTTGAAGCCATGCCTGCTGTATTTATAGGCAAAACCCCGGCTACAAGGCCTCCTCACTTACATGGGCCCACCAAAACCATAGCCGAGCCCATATCGTCCATCACTGCCGACCTGAAGCAAAACTCAAAGTAGAACCCGAAGTAAGCTTGGTTCTGACCCGAAGTAAAAAAAACGCCGACCCAAGCTTGATCTCCAACATCCAACCCGAAGAACAACCTACAGCCGACCCGAAGCAATCTCCATAGCCGACCCGAAGTAAACCAATAGCCGACCCCTAGCCATTCCCATATGCCAACCCCATATCCTTGCCGACCTGAAGCTCTAACACCGACCCAAAGCCAAACTATAGCCGACCCAAAGTGATGCTGATCCCTCAAAGTACGCCGACCCCTTCAAGTTTGCCAACCCGAAGCACTCCCTGATGCCGACCCGAAGAATATGCCGATCCGAACCAAAGCTTGCCATATGCTGATTCCTAAAGTGAAGTAATGCCGATCCCTAGTGGTGACTGCCGACCCGAAGTGATTCCAATGCGACCCGAAGTATTATCTACACTGACCCGAAGTAAATGCCATACCAACCCGAAGTCCAACCAATGCCGATCACATGCCATCTCCATATGCCGACCCTATGCCAAAGCTATGTCGACCCGAAGTACCTAGTATGCCGACCCGAAGCCAAAGCTACGTCGACCCCAAGCAATGCCAACCCCTCTCAAATATGCTGACCGGAGGTTATTCCCATTGTGACCCGAAGAAAACACCTTATTGACCCGAAGCAAACCCATGGATGACCCGAAGCAACTCGACCTTTGCCAAAAATCTATACTCCAAGTATGCTGCGTCGTTTATCCATCGATTGTTTTGAATCCCAGCTTCATATCCATACTTATTATCCGTAATTGAGTATCCATCCATCGTTTGAACCAAATCCATAATATTCCAATCTCGATAACCGCGCAGTCGATTGGGTTAAATCCGCTTGTATACTGCCTTGCCAAACGGCGGGTTAACACTTTGCCCTCCAAAACATGCCTTGCAATAGGAAGGCATGTTTTGTATTGCCATATGTCCAAAATCCAAAGTCCATAATCCACTGATTTCCATATCATCTAACCTTGAGTCCAATCCATTGCCAATCCGATTCCTTGATCTCTCCGGATTATCAGCAAAATCCATGACTATTCCTAGTCGTTATCCAGTTACGAATCTATCCCAAATCCATTAACCGAATCCACGATTTCTCCGGATCGTTTTATCCAAGTCCGGGACCTCTCCGGGTCATGTAATCCAAATCCGGGACCTTGCCGGGTCCCAATCCAAAGCCGGGACCTCTCCGGGTCCATACCCAAATTTAGGACCTCTCCAGGTCCATACCCAAATCCGGGACCTCTCCGGGTCTATATCCAAAGTCGGGACCTCTCCAGGTCCATATCCAAAGTCGGGACCTCCCCGGGTCCATATCCAAATCCTTTGACCACTCCGGGTCATTTTATCCTACTCCGGCCTCGACTCTTTGATCGGGGGCTTATCCATGGTTTTCCTTCTCTTGCCTCGACTCTTCGGTCGAGGACTTGATTCTTGGGGCATCCTACTCCGGCCTCGATCCCCAGCTGAGGACTTATTCCGTGAATATCATTCTCCGGCCTCGACTCTCCGGTCGAGGACTTAATCTGTGGGGTATCCTACTCCGGCCTCGATTCCCAGTCGAGGACTTAATCCGTGAATATCCTTCTTCGGCCTCGACTCTTCGGTTGAGGACTTAATCCATGGGGTATCCTACTCCAGCCTCGATCCCCAGTTGAGGACTTAATCCTTGAATATCCTTCTTCGGCCTCGACTCTTCGGTCGAGGACTTAATCCATGGGGTATCCTACTCCGGCCTCGATCCCCAGTCGAGGACCTAAATCGTGGGGTATCCTACTCCGGCCTCGATCCCCAGTTGAGGACTTATCTGTGTTCGAGTCCATCATGTTTCTCTTTGGCTTAGGGACTCGTAACTCGCGGTTATTGCCCCGTCTCTCCGTTCGGGACCGTAACCGTGACCTGAAAACCAAAGTTTGCAGTAAACAGAAAAAACAAGATTTCATAAACCCGAGCACCACGGTTCATCGTCATCTCAGAGTATGCCTAGGGACCTCCTCGATCCCGTACATGTGTAAGTGACTTAGCCACATTACTACGGGATATATTACTTATTCCATGCCATTAAGAGACGACGACCTATGCCCTTAAGCCAGGCTAGCTCCGATTTATGGCGGATGATGACTGCTCCTGTTCCATCCCTGCTATTCATTTCCAAACAAAGCCATCCAAATCCATGCCCCCACTTCCATGGGGAATTGTGCTTATCCATTCTCCTTGGTCAGGATTTGCCCTCGGCTGATCCAATCCATATCTAAGCCTGCTAATTTCCACTCCAAGTCCTGGATTCCAACTTCCAGATGTCCCAGCATCCATAGGTTGTTTCGATCATCATTCCCATGCTACCTCCGAGTCCACGAGGGAACCCTGAAACCTGCCCTTCTGGACGAGCATCCATATCCCGATCAACGCCAAACTGCATAACACTGCCTGGTATCTTGCATGGAATTGAGCCAATATGATCCGGGGGCATGCCCCCGAGTGTAGAACGATCAGGGGCAGCTTCCAGCGGTTCCGCTTTATCCCGCATCCTGTTTGCCTCATTTCCTTGGTTCTGGTTTTGGAATTCCTCGGCTCCTGCTGCTACAACTCCGTGATCCACATTTCCAGCATTCCTTACTACTCCATTTCCTTGGTTTCGCGCTCCATCTTGTCCAATCTGTCGGAGTAAGTTCTGCATCAAGTCCTCTTGTTTTTCAGCATCCTCTCTTGCATAGCATCCATCATCATTTCCATCTCGTCCCTGATAATGAAGATTTAGGTCTGATTAGCTCCTGAGGAAGCCTACTGACTTCCTTCATGATGACTCCTCTCTGTCCTCTATATCCTTGTTGATTGCCTAGCCATTACTTCCTAAATCTGAGTTCCCAAGCTTCCAAATCCAAGATCCAAACTTCCAAATCCCCGAGTGCTAGCTTTCTCAGTGAAAGAACCAAAATGTTGGCGTCAAAATTGGCGACCAACACCCAATTGCAACTAAAACCACCAATATCCAGTCACAGATCAAAGATAGAGTATATCTAGAGAGTATAATATGAAGAATAATCAAAATTCAAATGAAAGCAGTAAAAAAGACAAGATTTATAGTGGTTCGACTATCTCCGGCCTACGTCCACTTCAGAAAAATCCTTTTTATTATATTGAAATTTGATTACAGTTACAATCCAGAATTTCTGAAACAAAAATGGCAGTAGCCTTTAGGTGGAAGATGAAGGGAAACAGAATGAAGATCCCCCTTTCTGAAGCCATGCATGCTGTATTTATAGACAAAACCCCGGCTACAAGGCCTCCTCACTTACATAGGCCCACCAAAACTATAGCCGAGCCCATATCGTCCATCACTACCGACCTGAAGCAAAATTCGAAGTAGAACCCGAAGTAAGCTTGGTTCTGACCCGAAGTAAAATAAACGCTGACCCCAAGCTTGATCTCCAACATCCAACCCGAAGAACAACCTACAGCCGGCCGAAGCAACCTCCATAGCCGACCCGAAGTAAACCAATAGCCGACCGCTAGCCATTCCCATATGCCGACCCCATATCCTTGCCGACCTAAAGCTCCAACACCGACCCGAAGCCAAACTATAGCAGACTTGAAGTGATGCCGGTCCCTCAAAGTACGCCGACCCCTTCTAGCATGTCGACCCGAAGCACTCCCTGATGCTGACCCGAAGAATATGCCGATCCAACCCAAAGCTTGCCATATACTGATTCCTCAAGTGAAGCAATGCCGATCCCTAGTGGTGACTGCCGACCCGAAGTGATTCCAATGCGACCCAAAGTATTATCTACACTGACCCGACGTAAATGCCATACCAACCCGAAGTCCAACCAATGCCGATCACATGCCATCTCCATATGCCGACCCATGCCAAAGCTATGCCGACCAGAAGTACCTAGTATGTCAACCAGAAGCCAAAGCTACGCTGACCCCAAGCAATGCTGACCCCTCTCAAATATGCCGACCCGAGGTTATTCCCATTATGACCCGAAGAAAACACCTTATTGACCCGAAGCAAACCCATGGATGACCCGAAGCAACTCGATCTTTGCCAAAAATCCATACTCTAAGTACTCTGCGTCGTTTATCCATCGATTGTGTTGAATCCCAGCTTCATATCCATACTTATTATCCGTAATTGAGTATCCATCCATCCGTTTGAACCAAATCCATAATATTCCAGTCTCGATTACCGTGCAGTCGATTGGGTTAAATCCATCTGTATACTGCCTTGCCAAAAGGCGGGTTAAACAGTTAAAAACATTTTTATGATTACATTTCAAAACAACATTTCATATCCAAGTTATATAATCCCAAACGTTTCCCAGGTTCAGGTCAAATATAATTATTACAAAATACGCCAAGAGCGACAAATAAAGATGCCCCCTTGGATGACTAGAGTACTAAATAGTCATAACTGACTTAATACAACACAGCAAAATCAAAAAAAATAAACAACAACTCCTAAATAGCTATCCGTCAACCACCTGCTCATCTCCGGAAGCTTTATTTGCCAACCTACTAAAAAACTGAAAATCCTCAACCCTCAGCCTACTCAAATCAATTTTGAGCACCCGAGAGTTTAAGGGGAAAACATAAACTTCGAGTCAGACATAAAGCCTGGTGTGAATAATACTATACATCTCGGTTATTTGATATTGAATGAGACCACGCCGCTTAGCGGAACGGGTTTCCCCTCACTAATATCCTTTTAAAACATATTTTTTGCAAATCATAATCCTGCAACCAAAACTGGTTAAAACTATAAAGCATTATCATGAAAACATACATATCAGGTAACAAATGAACAATCTGTCCGAACACTATAGTTTTGTTTGGCTAACTACTAACCTTTGGCTGACTCGGGCCTACCGGACAATATAAACAAATAATCTAACATCTGTTAGATACTTCTCTTCTATACGGTCTGTCCGTAACTTACTTTCTCCAGGTCAACTGATCCTAATGGTTTTACGGGCTCACTAATAACCTACCTCTGTACAAATATATTCCCTTCTGCGTGTAACATCATTTTAATCTTACTGTGACAAAGCCCCACACACTAGAATTTTGGACTAAATTAGCTAGGAGCTAATAACTAATGTATAGGGCGCGATCCCATACCAGTCTCATCTGGTATTATAATATCTGAGTCATTTTACTTAGGGTAATCTTCCCTTAAATTTTCCTTGAAAACCTTTTCTTCTCAAATTGATTTAAACCTTTAAATCATGCTTTAAACAAGGAAAATAAATTCTATTCTTTACTCAAATCACCTTGCCATGTTATATATATACTTTACACAAATCTTTGTTGATGAAAACATTTTAAACCTTTGAAAGTACCCCTTTCGATCCCACTGAAAGTATCCCTTTCGAAACCAAGTAAACCCTTTATAACCTAGGCCGAAAGGCCAAAACGTCCCTTTCGAAACCATTCATATAAACCTTTCGAAAACATTGGAAAACCTTCCCTTCGAAAGCTTTAAAACCTTAGACATTTTATCTTTAAACACTTAAACATTGCCTTTCAAAAACATTGGAAACCTTCCTTTTAAATCTTAGTTAATTTTTTAACATGGCATAACTACCCCTTGTTAATCACAAATCTCAATCCCCTAATCACCACATTATTTCACTTAGTTTAGCTAATTAAATATCCTAAGTAATGTTACTAAAAATTATGGTCGTTACAGACTCCCCTCCTTAAAGAATTTCGTCCTCGAAATTACGATAATGTACCCAACAACTCAATCAAAAAGGTAAAACATACAATTAAAAAAATCCGAATAAGCATCTCTAATCCTGCTCTTAGTCTTCCAAGTACAGTCTCTCTCATCGTCGCTCCATCGGACTTTCACTAATCTGACTGTCTTGTTTCTATGCCGCTTCTCATCTCTTGCAACTATCTGAACTGGCTTTCTAACTATAGTCAAGTCTGGTTCTACTACCAAGTCATCTAACATAATCGGTGCTATAGTAGATTCCGGATCTCTAACACACTTCCTTAGATGAGAAACATGGAAAACATCACGGACTCCTACCAAACTATTCGATAACTCTACTCTATATGCGAGTTTCCTGATCCTCTCTACAATAGGAAATGGTCCTATGAATCTCGATGCTAGCTTTCCTGATTTCCCGAATCTAATCACACCCTTCATCGGTGATACCTTAACAAACACATGATCTCCAATTGAGAACTCTAAGTCTTTTCGTCTTCTATCTGCATAGCTCTTTTGCCTAGATTGAGCATCCTTCATTCTAGCTCGAATCAACTCAATCTTCTCCGCGGCTTCTCTAACCGAACCTGGACCAAGAACCAACCTATCCCGGTCACTAACCAATAAACTGGAGATTTGCATGGCCTTCCATACAAAGCTTCAAACAGTGTCATCCCTATACTAGTGTGATAACTGTTGTTATATGAAAACTTTACTAAGTGTAGATGGTCTTCAAATGATCCCCCAAAATCTAACACACAAGCTCTTAACAGATCCTTTAAGACTTCGTTAACCCTTTCCGTTTGCCCATCGGTCTGTGGATGGTAAGCGGTACTCATCTTGAGCTTGGTTCCTAAAATCTCCTGTAGACTCTTTCAGAACTCACTAGTGAACAAGGAATCTCTATCACTTACTATGCTATTAGGAATTCCGTGCAGTCTAACTACATTCTTCATAAATAACTTAGCTAGAATAGGTGTCGTCCTAGTTGACTTAATTGGAATGAAATGGGCACTCTTGGTTAATCTGTCCACTATGACCTATATACTTTCATTTCCTCTATTAGATCTTGGCAACCCGTCTATTAAATCCATAGAAATAGAATCCCGCTTCCATACCGGAATATCCAATGGCTGAAGCAACCCACTTGGATTCTGATGTTTGGCTTTTACCTGTTGGCAGTTCAGACACCGCTTTACCCAAAAGCCTACATCCCTCTTCATACCTTCCCAGAAGAAACTCCTCTTCATATCCTGATACATCTTAGTTCCTCCGGATGAATGGTGAACTTCGAACGATGGCATCCTCCAAAACTTCCTTCCTTATGTCTCCCACATTTGGAACACATAACCTACCTTTCTTTCTCAACCACCCATTTTGGTCAAGACTAAAATCCTCCAAGTCACCGCTCTCCGTTCTATCCCTTAACTTCCTGATCCGTTCGACCAATATTGGATCCTCCTCCTATGTAGAAGTAATCTTTTCGATCATTACCGGTTGAACTTCTAAACAAGATAACATAACAGATTCTCTACTAGACACAGCCTCAGATCTCTGTTGTACTCTACATGTTGTCAATGCTTTCAAATCTTTCCACTCAGCTATTATTGCCAACGCTGCATTCTGATGTTTTCTACTAAGTGCATGTGCAACCTTATTACCTTTTCCCGGTGTGTACTCAATTCCAAAGTCATAAGCAGCTATAAACTCTAACCATCTCTGTTGTCTCATCTTCAGCTCCTTCAGAGAGAACAAGTACCTCAACGACTTATGATCCATATATATCTCAAACCTTTCTCCCTAAAGATAATGTTTCCAAACCTTCAACGCAAAAATCACTGTAGCCAATTCCAAATCATGCGTAGGATATCTAACTTCATGCAGTCTAAGCTGTCGAGAAGCATAGGCAATCACTTTACCTCTCTGCATTAACACAGCTCCTAACCCATTTCCACACACATATGTATAAACTACCAAATCCTAATTCCCTTCTGGAACAAATAATATAGGTGCATGGGTCAATAAGTGTTTCAAGCTCTGGAATGCTTCCTCATATTTATCGATCCATAGAAATTTTACATCCTTTCGCGTTAGCTTGGTCATCGGTGCTGCTATCCGTGAAAAATCCTTTATAGACCTCCAATAATACCCAGCCAATCTAAGAAAACTCTTTATCTCAGTCACTGTCTTGGGTCTCTTCCAATTATTCACCGCTTAAATCTTAGTCGGATCTACAGACAACCCTTTCTCTGAGACTACATGAGCAAAAATATTCACTTCCTTTTTCCAGAAATGACACTTCGAAGACTACGCCTTCAGCTGATGCTGCCTTAGCGTCTCAAGCACCACTCTAAGATGAACTTCATGCTCCCTTTCATTCTTAGAATATATCAAGATATCATCTATGAAAACCAACACGAACCTATCCAAGTGCTCTCGGAAAACTCGGTTCATCAAGTCCACAAAGAATGCTGGCGCATTAGTCAGTCTGAACGGCATCACTAACCATTCGTACGATCCATATCTGGTTCTAAACGCCGTCAAAGGTATACTATCATCCGCTACTCTAAGCTGATGAAAACTTGTTGCTAAATCCAACCGAGAAAATACCTTGGCTCCACTCAACCGATCGTATAAATCGTCAATTCTAAGCAATGGATATCGATGCTTTATCGTCTTCTCATTCAACTTACGATAATCGATACATAACCTCAAACGATCCGTCCGGCTTCTTAGCAAACACTGCGGCTGATCCCCAAGGTGAACTACTGGGTCTGATAAAACTCTTGCCTTCGAAATCCACCAACTGCACCTTCAGCTCTCTCATCTCTGTAGGTGTCATCCTACTTGGCGACCTACTAATTGGTTCTGCTCCAAGCACCAAATCTATCCGAAACTCAATGGCTCGTTTCGGTGGCAATCCTACTACCGGCTTAAAGACATCCGTGAATTCTCTAACCACGAAAACTCGATTCAACTCATCCTCTAACTCCACAACACCCAACAAAACATTCACCTCACAACTAGGGCTTTCTACGATATATACAATCTGATCACTATAGTCAGGGTGTCTAAGTGATACTTTCCTATCATGGCAAAATATCATAGCATCGTACTTACTTAACCAATCCATACCCAAAATAATTCCGAACCCTACAAAGTCAAATACATGCAAACTGCAAACAAATGTATGACCTAACAAATCAAACTCTAGGTGGTCACACTTCATCCCAAGTGTCGCATACCCTCCTATCGGATTTGCAACCCTTAGGGAAGTAACTAAATATGTGGGTTCTCGGTTAAGCTTATCTACCAAACAACAAGATACAAAAGAATGCGATGCACCAGTATCAAATAGAATGCTAACAGACATACCATGAATCTGAAGCGTACCTCCCAACACAGCTTTTCCTTTTTCCTCTGCTGTTGGCCTTGAGGTAGCTGGCTCCAATGCATACACCTTGCCCTTCCCTTCCTTAGCAGGCTCCTTGCATTGGTTCTTGTAATGACCAATTTGATTGCAGTTGAAGTATCTAATATTCTTCTTCCCGATCACTTCTTTCGCCTTTCCAGTACGACATTCATTAGCGAAATGTCCTTTCTTATCGCACTTAAAGCACTTAGGAAATTTTCTAGTGAGCAAATTTTCTTTTCCAAAAACACTACTGAAATTTCAGAATTAAACAATTTAAATAATTTACAAAATACCCCTTCTCCTTTTATAAATATATAAAACATTTAAGTACCATACCTTAAATAATTTTATATATCTATTAAAACACTTAGGAAAATTCTACAAAAATTATATCATTTTTAATATATTTCTAACATATATTAATTTCAGACCCAAAACATAAATAATTTAGCCGTAAATTATTTTGAACCCAAATAATCAATTTCCTCACTAGAAAATCAATATTAAATCCACAACAATTCAGAAAATTATGAAAATTGAAACCCATCTTTAATATCATTTCTGATCAAAACTAAAATTGCAATGCATTTGGATGTCATTTAACAGGGTTTTCACATCAAAACATACCATAATATCCATATGAAATATCATAAATCATCAACAAGCATATATAAACATTTAATCATTTAAAACATGGCTAAACTTTGCAAGATAAATGGGGTTTAACCTAAAACCAAAAATAATTAGAAAACATAAGATTTAGTCATTATTCACCTTAGCTTTGAGATTTGAATGGATTTGATTTTGATTAATCTTCCTTCCTTTGATTTTCTTTATTTTTCTTCCTCTTTTAGCTTAATGGTGACCAGCCTCTTTGTTTTTGTTTTAGATTGTGAACTTATGAAATGAACGTGTAGAATGATTGGAGTTAAGGGTTTAGGGTATAAGGTTATGTATCATTCCTATTTTACCCCTTCTCTATTTCATTTTAACTTATCCTTAGTTCATTTAACATGGCACGACTACCCCTTATTAATCACAAATCTCAATCCCCTAATCACCACATTATTTTATTTTATTTAACTAATTAAATATCCTAAATAATGTTACTAAAAATTAGGGTTGTTATACCGCTCTTCTCCTGTAATCGAGTCAACACAACTAACATAATGTGACTGAAGAGTAAAAACGTACCACGATAGAGATAACCAAATGTACTAATGCAGGAGTAATATAAACATCCAAATATAAGTCTAACACACAATATTCAATAATAATAATAATCAACCAATCAATATAATCACACACAATCATAATGATAAGAAACACATAGAGAATAAGTTGGTACCCATCACTGTTGTCGATTAGTGCCTACTACGGACACTAACCAATTCAATGATCCTCATCGAAGCATTTGAAATGCAAAACAAATATGATGTCATAGTAATACTACTAATATAGCATCTCCATACCCAAACTTAAAATACAGATATCTATTACCGATACCTATCCCGAATTGTCATTAGCTACCAATGAGACCTATCGAAAGCAATAACTATATTGTGGAATCCCCTAAAAACAAACTCCTCAAAAGAAGTTGGCCTGTAGGTCCTGTTGCAACATTTAAGTGTACTACAAAACAGTATATGACCTACTCCAGACTAACATCCCATTTTCTCTCCGCCTCTGCTCCGGGACCACGTCTACAGGTCGTGCGCATCAATGGTACTATGGATTCCGTTTTCAAAGTTGATATCATTCGATTGTATCCAAATTCAAGCTACCCCGCGTACACCCTTCCCACATGTTTACACAACACCGAAGTATTCTCCTCCCCATATGGATCATGATTTGTTCTTGAAGTGGCTCGCACTACCCGGTTGCCCCAATTCAGGTATCCAAACCAATATATACAAATCGCCTAAACCATGCATATATATATATATATATATCACTCGAACCACATATGTGTATATATATAATACATTTCATCCACTATTCGGTAACCCCAAGTATGGCATACTGAACTATATGCTTAAATTGAGTATCGATAAATCGCATTGAATTGCCATTAGCTTCCAAAAGGACCTATCGAGAGCCACAATTATATTGTGGACTTATCTCGAAAACCAACACTTCAAAAGAAGTTGGTCTGTAGGTACTATTGTAGCACCTAAAAGAATTACGAAATAGTACATGGCCTACTCTAGACTGGCATCCTAGTCTCTCTTCGCCCCTGCTCCGGGACTACGTCTGCAGGTCGTGCGCCTTAATGGTACAATCGATTCCTTATACCAATCGGTAGCCCCAAGTCAAATATAATGAAGCTGTATATAAATGGTTTAAACAGCATATCAATAACTATATATATAATTCATTTTCATATATATATATATATATATATATATATATAACATCCTGTGCATCTCAAAGTAGCTCCAAATCAAACATACTAGAACTATATATAAGTATAGATATATATAACTTACATAAACTGTATGTAGGTGTGTGTGTATACAACTAGTCTAACTATGTGGAACTAATCTATCATCTCAATATCAATAACAATTCGCCTATATAATCATATAAATAATTCAATAAAAATGCACTTGCTTAAGTAACTAATCTAACAATTATATATTCTTCGTATTATTTTATAAAAGTTTCAACCTTATTTTATAAAATAATACCCTCGCCGAATCAATCCTATTATAGCTTCATATCACTTAATTTTTCAATTAAAATTAATTTCAACCATTGATAAGGTCTCAAAATGCTACATAACTGATGCATGTAATACACACACACACATACCACAAATCATTTCTTAGGATCAAAAGTCAATAAATCAAGTTAAAATAATATTCAGGATCTATAACCTTAATTAAATCCTATTAAATAATACAATACTCCTTTCGTAATGTTTAACTTATTAAATCACCTTTATGAAAGTTCAATAGTTAGTTAATTATTGATTTACATCATAATAAACCAATGTATTAAACTTACAACAAATCCAAACACATCAAATTCCTAAATATAATCTAATTATATAGAAATCCAAGTTAATAGGTAATTTAACATGGGAAAGTTATTAAATTAATATCACAACTGGGTCGTCGACATCTATCTAAGATCTTGGCAACTATCCCATCGGTAACGATCCATCTAAACATTATGTATTAATAAACCACATTACTCTACATCATCTTAATCATATAAACTGGCATATAAAAATATTGGAATTCATATGATAATTGACTATAGAGTTATCATTCTACTCACCTGAACTGAAAATTCCCAACTGTCCGAATCTAGTCTAACCTTATACCACATCGTAGATAATCTCAATACAAGTGCAATGACAAAGACCGCATCTAGATTAGGCAGCATATGCAAAAGATACGAATTTAATAAGAAAGGAGATAATCGATTCATTAATAAATTATAATCAAATAAATTAATTACCTCCTTAATACTCCTCCCCCTCTTCCCAAATTACCTGCACATATTTATGCACATGAGTACCCATGCACGCATATCCATCTCCTTCGATTTCTCCATCCACAAGCCATGAGTTGATGGACCGCCTTCGCCAACATAATACATGAGCTCTTCGCGATGGATCCAAGATCTTGAAGCCCGGCCCTACCGTATCAAATGTGACCTGCTCCACCAAGTCACGATAACCAAATGTTGCGCCCACCACTAGATGATCGGAGCTGCCGATGTTCGTGCGGGAAGATGCTCTTTGCAAAGAGAAACCCAACGGTAGTCACCGTTTTGTACAACTCCCCCAAAATTATCGATGATTCTCAACCCTAATCGACGACCAAAGCACATCGATAACCTGAAGCCTCGCCGCACCCCCATAGACTATACCAACGCGATACCCTCCTCTCCCCAAATCCAACTGATCCAACCTCATCACCTCTTGTAGCTCAAAGCTCTGGATTTAATTAAAAGGAGGAGGCAACTAATGTTGAGCAAGAGCAGGAGATAAAAGAAAAAGAGAAAGCGTCAATAAAATATCTTCCTGAGTGATATATATATATATATATTATAAAATATATATTTTTCATTAAATTTCTCAATTAAAATCACCATATATTTTGAGTTCGTACAATCACACAATGCATCGGATCGCCACAAAACTCACCAGTGCACATCATCTCCTTTTTCCAGTCCTGAAGAAACTAGTTTCGTCATAGTCCGAGATAGTTCCTCGAGATGTTAATTTCATGCTTTCAAAATAGTTCTACGCATTGAATTATCCAACTCCAGAAATTCTAGAAACTATTCATCTTGAAATGAAGTCCTCATCCCAGAAACCCAAGACGTCAATCGAAATCTAACTGGACTCAACTCACACGTATTTTTACAAAATACTTATAACAATACATAAATCGTAAAGACACCATGACTCCAAATATAATGATATTTATACACATTTTAATTTGCATCGTCGATCCTGACTCAACGAATTTGTTATCGAGTCCTAATTCAACTGTATGCCAAAAAATCAGATTTTGGACCTTCAATTCATTATTGATTCTATATTTAAATTAATTATTTAAATATCCAGTCATTAAAAAATGCATGTTGTCAGTATCTATTTCACCCACTTCCAACTGGCCCGGTTCCTTCAATGGTATCAGAGCCAAATATTCTATGTAGTTTAAATTAGTCATGTTAGGGCTAACCAATTTAGTATGGTGTCTAAACTTGGGTTTGGGTAATCAAGTACCATGCCCTCCCTAGCTACCAGCCTGGTCCGAACAGTGAAGTGAGCCTAAAGGTTGTCCCTAATAGAAAAGACCCGCTTTGAATTGGGCCTTGGGCTAATTTCAAAATTATTTTGAAAACTAAAAATGAAATTTTAAATTTAAAATAAGAAATAAATTATAAATGTTTAATGTGACTTCAAAATTATTTGAAATTAAAATAATATTTTAAATTTAAAAGTTAAATTTAAAATAAAATTTACATTACAAATGTTATAATGTGATTTTCAAAATTGCTTTTGAAAACTCTTTATATTATAAATGTTATAATATAATTTTCAAAAGTGTTTTGAAAATATAATAAACATATTTCAAGTTAAAATATTAATAAGATTAATAAACTAAAATTAATTAATTAATAGTTAATTAATTAAAGCATATACATGTTATATATATTGATATATGTTACGTAATTTCGAATTGTTTAAGATGATGTAAGTATATAAGTACATACATAAGAAATTTTCAAAATTAATATTTAATTAAATTATTTAATTAAATAAGTTAATTATCAAATAATAAGAATATATACATACATGTGTGTGTATATAACCATATATGTTATGATATACATATTTAATTAAAATGTTTAATTGAATAACAAAAAATTAATCAAAGTATTAATTCAATTAGTTAATTAAATAATATTTAATATATATATATATGATTATTTTATAATTTAATTAAATTTTAAAAGTTATATAATAATTAAACTTATATAATATGAATGTATAATAAAAAGTGGAATAATAAGAAACCAAAATGAGACTTAAGGGATAAATACATATGTATATTATGTATATCGTGATTTTCGATGTGTCCGACACTTGAATTACGAGGGTATTTCATAAGAAATAAATTATCCCATAAGTCGATATCACTCAACTAAAATTATTAAAGATTATGAAACTTTAATATAGAGTTGTCATATACCAGTTATATATTAATATATTACTTGCATGCTCCATAGTTGTTGAGCTTTCCTCAAGCTAGGGATGTTTTGTATAGTACTATTAATATATTTAATAGATGAGGTAAGATAGCTGCACATATTTGCTGAGCTTTCCTCGGGTATATGCACTATACTTAAGTTGTCGCGAAATAGTGGGCATGAATGAATAATTTATCTTTATTTATTGAGCTTTCCTCGAGGTAAAGATGAGATTAGGACAAGGAACCATGGGTTAGCAGTTGTATATAATACAATCGATAAGGAGTTATCCATTATATACGGGCCTATGATTTGTTGAGCTTTCCTCGAGGTTAGAATCCAAAAGCATATGAGTCCTAACACCCACCAGTGAAGTCAAAATATTTCTATGTTACATCTTAAGATTTTGAGAATCTTAAAAGTCTAGTGGGAGCTTTACTAGGAAAATAAAATGGCAACATTTAACATTTCTATTATTGTAAAAACATCTGATGTATAATGTTATAATAATCTACATTGACAAATTTGTGCAATTAATATAATTGATAAAATGTTTATCAATTAAATCATACAAATGAACTGAATTAAAAATCGACAAAAGGAAATGTAAAATATACTTACCAATAAATATTTTGCATGTGGTTATTTAAAGTCTCATGCAAGCGCCTAATTTTACAACTACTAAATACATTCAAAATTGGTCACTTACATGTTTATTTACCCAAGATTATGTTTTTTCCTTTATGAGTTTAGAACTCTAAAAGCAATTCTTGAATATGGATGTTTGATCCATATTCAATCACATATAAATGTTATATAGTGAACGGTCATATTTCGTAATGTATGAAACTTCAATGAAATTAGTTCATTCAAGATAAGCAACAAGTAAACCGTAGTATGAGATCGAGTATTCAATTTGATTGATTACAGTAAAGATCTTATTGTGTTAAATGTAACACTAGACCAAAAAGGGATAAGAGATAGATATAAGAATTTGATCACTGAAAGGTCGGTCAACATATTTGATATCCTTAAATGTTAAGGATAACCAAATGCACTTTTGTAAATAGTTCGTTTTGGTCTTGTAGCGAGTTTTTTTTGAATGGTTCTATCGTTTAGAAAGGAAAATGGATGTACAAGGGTAGATGTAACTTAAGGCATGATTGAGATGAAGAGAGTGAATGGCCTATTCTGCTTCAAAATGAAACATTGAAAATGAGAATTATAATAATTGATACTTGAAATTGGAACAAGAAATATGGTTTCTATTCCAAAATGTATTTTCGTATAGAAAATTATCTTTTACGATAGATTTATTCTTTTGAGTTCAAGATATTTGATCTAAAAACTCTCTACTATAAACTGGTTATAGTAGATAGAATAAATAGCCTACATTAAGTGGCTAAATGGAGCCCCATATTTCATACGCTATTAAAATAATGGCAGAGAAAGTGAGACCATGTCAGATAGCACTTATTGGTCACATCAAGTTACGAAAATTGTTTTCATAAATCATACCAAACACTAACTATAAAAATATAACTATTTTTCACCGTTGACTGAAAAAATAGACATTGTTTTATTTTAATATGAATATTATGAATATTCCTTTATAAAATAAAACTATAACAGTGGTATTTGTTTTCATAATAAAAGTGATGAATTGGAAAATACATAACTATCACAAATTATTTGCAATTATTTTGAAATTATAGACTAAGCCATAGTTTTGAGAAATAATTCTTTAATTATATGATTGTGAATAATATGGTGCGAGTGAATTATATCTTGGGCAATTAAGGGAAAATCACCCATTTAGTCGAAGCATCATAAGAGTTGATGAACACTTCGGGTTTGTAAAGAACGGGATTTTTGACCCTCGAAAATCGATACTAGTACGTCCACTGTATTGCGTGCCGAGCAATCGAATGCCGGAAAGTCGATCATTAAGGGTGAAAGAAAGAAAGAGAAAAGAAAAACTAAACAATTTAGAATCTCACAATGCAACGAATAATATGTAATATAAAAAAATAGATCTTTAGAAAAGAAAAAAAACTGTAATATACATGCAGACATCAATCATAGATTCATAATACACTAGCCTTTTTCAGCCTGGATAGTATAACAACCTGTCCTTACAATTGCTGATAAATACAACTTATAGACAACACAAGAGAACACAAAGAAATATGTAGATACGTCTTGGACCTCTAGCTTGTCCCAGAGCTCCAATGCATCCAAAGCAATATGTAAATATGCTCGGTCTGACCCACGCATTGAAAGGGGAGAACGCCCGGAATAGTATGGTAAACCAGCGTGAAAAAAACAAACCTCAAATGGAATTTAATGTTTAGAAAAAATCTTTCAAATAAAGGTATCTTGTAAGACTACGCTGCATATAAACACGGAAGGGTTTTTACCTTACGATAACCAAAATATTTTCTATAGAACATCCATTGATATTATAATAATGTCTAGGGGTCAAAGTAAAATATGAATATAGTTGAAATGCTTGCATCTCACATTTCAACCTAGTTGGGCACAACTAAGTCCGTATGGCGCTTATTAGAGAATGGATTCCATACAATGACTGGGCTACTGGGGTACCGTCCGTAACGGTGCATCTTTAGATAAAATAACACCGAGGACCTCACTGGGATCCCCTGCCAACACAGAACCAGCTTTATTGGATAGTACTACTGAATATGATCACCCTTGGTTATGGGCCCCGAAGCATACAATTGAGAGATAATATGGACTTTGGATAGGATGATCATACCCTGATGGGAGCAACCTATTAGAACCTTTGGTTTATGTTTCAATGATAACAATTACACAATCACATATATATATATATATATGTACTTTATCAAGATTATAGGTATATGCTACAAGAAGACACCATACTCGAAGATATTGAGACTCAAAGAAAAACAAAAATCTATCGACCATACTATAGTTAGTAAGGTTATTCTACTATAAAAGAGTCTTAGATAAATGTTAAGGTCTCCTTGAGTATATATGCATGCACGATCACACACTATTTCATATGCATCAAAATTAAGTTCGAAAACTGATTTTATTACTCATAGACGTCTGAGATAAAACCCCGGACGTCTGTGATAATTCTCGGGTAAATATTTTCTAAAGTCACAGACGTCTGAGGTTTTACCACAGACGTCGGTCATATGTAAAAACTGACAATTTTGAAAAGACGCTTCTATTTAAGGTAAAAAGAAATCACCCTTCATCGAAAGGTTGCAACCATTTAAATTAATAGATCTTCTTAGATAATTACAACTCTTCATCTGCACCCTTTTGAATCTATAAATACTACTTTGATTGAGATGTAGAAACTAACAAAACTTGAATTAATTAAATCTTTCCTTGATTTCTTAAACACTTTCTTGCGTATACATTGATCACATACTCTCAATCTATTATAACCAAAATATAATTTTGGTTAAATCACTTCCTACAACTCAAAGCATTCGTATTCACATACTCAAAGGAGATCATAGGAAGATTTGTACTATCAGTCAAAACCTATGTTATTTGGAACATAAAATTGTCAAAGATATACTTTTGTATTAGCCTATTCCTTCGGGCGAAGCGAGGGTTAGTTGGTTAAAGGAAGTACCAAAATGGAGCTTCGGGACTGGACGTAGAATGGGAGGTCCGAACCAGTATAAAAACTCTGGTTTGCACGCTTTTTATACTTTACTATCTATTCTACTATAGAATTAGCTCATACACTTGAATATTATACACAAGTTAGATAATATACGATCCACAAGATTTACATTTGGTATCAGAGAAAGGTTATTTCAATCTGCAGTAACACGTAATTGAAATCATTAAAATGGCAAGTACATTTCAAGAAGGTCAATCAACTGCTCGTCCTCCACTATTAACTGGCTCTAATTATGCTTATTGGTCTGCACATATGCGAATTTTTATGGAAGCAAATGGGTTAGAAATATGACCAGCAACTCAAAAGAAATATGAAGCACCTAACACCGATATTGGCACATGGACTGATGCAAAAAAGCAGAAGCATCTAACAATGCCAAAGCTATGAATGTATTATTTTGCTCACTTGATAAAAATGAATTTTCGAGTCATGCTTTGCACTACTGCTTATGATATATGACATACATTACAAATTACCCATGAAGGCACAAACAAAGTTAAGCAAACAAAAATTTCTATTCTCTAAAATCAATTTTCATCTTTTAAAATTAAATCAAATGAATCAATTATTGACATGTATGCTAGATGCCAAACTATACAACACGATCTTATGGCATTAGGAGTTAAATTCACTGATTTTAATTTAGTCACACGAATTTTGAACTCTTTAACAAACGAATGGGAAAGAAAAGTTTTAGCCATCGAAGAAGCTAACGATCTTTCCCAACTCAAAGTTGAAGAGTTAATACCAAAATTTGATGTCATATGAAGCTAATTTACAGGCAAGAAAAGAATAAAATCAAGAAAAGAAAAAACATAGCATTTCAGGCAAATAATGACAACTCCGACTTGGAAGAAGATGAGATTGTTTTCTTCGCCAAAAATTACAACAAGTTCAAGAAGTTCAAAAGGATGACAAAATTTCAAAACAATAGCAACACAAATTCCTCAAATCAAACATCAATGAAATGGTTCGGGTATGATAATTGGCCATATGAAGAAGGATCGTCCACTACTCAACAATGAAAAAGGAAAACAAATTTGAAAATTTCAAGAAAAAGAGAAGAGCATTTCAAGTAACTTGGGATGACTCCGACTCTTCCTCTTCATCCGATAGCGATAGTGACTCAGAACAAGCAAATGTTTGCTTCATAGCTAGTACAGATGAGGTACGTCCTGAATTAACATATGATGAAATTCTTGAAATTAGTATAGAATTAGATGACAAGTATAGAGAATTAAAAAAATTAAGTAAAGAAAATGTGGGAAAATTAAATAGAGCTGAACTGGAAATTGGATTGTTAAAAGATGAGAAAACTATTTTAGAAGAAGAATAGAATTAGCACAAAAAGAATGTAAAAAATTATCATCTCAAAATGCTACTCTAACACATGATATAGAGAATAACATAATAGAGAATTATAAACTTGAAAAAGAAAAGTGTGATTTGAAACAAAATTTAGAATTAGCTAATATAGAAATTTCTGATCTCAGAAATAAATTAGATAAAATTACTAACAATATTCAAAATTTAATAAAGGAAAGATAAATCTGGAAAATTTGATAAAAATTTCAGAACCATCAGGAAATAGGAAGGGATTAGGATTTAACAGAAAAAACCATAAACTTTCAAGAAATAATATGGTTTCTAATAATAATCAAGGATCTAAGAAGTACAGTACATTATATACTAATTTTAGAAAAACAAAATCTAAATATGAAAATAAGGGAACAAAAATGATTAAAATATGAATTCCTAAAACAAATAACAAATTGATTAGACAAAAACACATAGATATATATATTTAAAAGATATAGTTCATAATGAAAATTACATCTCTAAAGGTCCCAAACCCTCATGGGTATGGCTACCTTCTTCTACTAACACATAGAACCCTAATGGAGGAAGTGGGTACCAATTAAGATCTTTTGTTATTTTGCAGGTACCCAAAAACAAAATTAGTTATAAGGAGAAATGGATACTCAATAGCAGATGCTCCAAACATATGATGGGAAATGCATGCATGCTATCAAACATCACTTACATGGATGGTGGCACGATCACTTTTGGGGATAATTCCAAAGGATATGTTATAGTGATTGGAAACGTTATCAATGTCAGTATATCTACTTCTCCTATTATTTCAAATGTATTATTAGTTAAGAACTTAAAACATAATTTATTAACTATAAGTCAATTATGCGATAAGGGATTTAGAATCGATTTTGAAAAAGATAAATGCAATATCTTTGATCAAAATAAAACTTTAATTTTTGAAGGAACAAGAAATCAAAATATTTATGTTCTAAACATGAATATTAATCATAATAATGAATTATGCTTAGCCGCAAATCATGATGATCCATGGATATGGCATAAAAGATTTTGTCACATAAATTTCAAATATATAAACAGATTAGCTAAAAACCAATTTGGTAAGAGGATTACCCAAAATAAATTTCAAAGTTAAAAATCTATGCGATGCATGTCAACTTGGAAAATTAAAGAAAAGCTCGTTTAAGTCTAAAAAGGAAATCTCTACAATAATGACAAACGAATTTGAAATATCTCATTTGGGTGAATTAAATTTCTTTTTAGGATTACAAATAAAACAATTAAATAATGGAATCTTTATAAATCAAGAAAAATACCGTGAAGAGTTACTAAAACATTTTGAAATAGATAATACATCAAGTAAACCCACTACATTGAGTATTACTAATCATCTAGACAAAGATGAACATGGAAAAGAGTTCGATCAAAAACTATATCGAAGCATGATAGGATCTTTACTATACTTAACAGCTAGTAGACCAGATATTACGATGAGTGTTTGTCTATGTGCAAGATTTCAAGCACAACCTAAGGAATTACACCATCGGGCAGTCAAACAGATTTTACGATATTTAACCAACACCAAAGATTATGGTTTATTTTATCCAAAAGGCAGTTCGTTTGAACTCGTATCTTATAGTGATGCGGATTTTGGTGGATGCAAATCGGATAGAAAAAGTACAAGTGGCACATGTCACTTTATTGGTCAATTGTTAGTTTCGTGGTTTAGTAAAAATTAAAATTGTGTTTCTCTTTCGACATGTGAAGCCGAATATATTTCTGCTGCCTTAGCTTGCGCTCAAGTAATATATATGCAACAAACACTTAAAGACTGGAAAAATAATAAAAAAATCTCCAATATATTGAGATAATACTAGTGCTATAAATCTATCTAAAAATCCAATTTATCACTCACGAACAAAACATATCGATATTCATCACCGTATTCTGAGAGATAATGTTGAAAAATAAATAATAACTCTTGGATTTGTTAATACCGAAAATAAAATAGCCGATATTTTTACAAAACCATTATGCGAAACAAAGTTTTTCAAATTAAGACGAGATTTAGGAATTTGTTCGTACAGTGAATTGATTAACTAAATTTATAGAAATAATTTTTGTACACTTAAATTTGTAGAAATAGCTCATATAGACTTTCAATTGGTTATATACACTTGGATTAAAAATTTCAATAAATTTTCATTGCTATTAAGTTTTTTTCAATATTTCAGAAAATACATACCACATATGTCTGTTAAGAGTTATGGAATTTTTTTTACTGTAGCCATAGACGTCTGTGAGAGTTCACAAACGTCTGTCAGAACTCTCTGCTTATTTTTCCTTCAACCACAGACGTAAACCTCCCTGACGTCTATCGAATCTTTCTGTTTATTTTTACTGCAGATGCAGACATCTATGACTCCCTCATAGACGTCTGTGACTCCCCCATAGACATCTGTCACTGTTCCGACCATACATTTTCAACAGCCTTATATAAATGAATTTACCCAATTCTTCACTTTTACCTCCATTTCAATTCCCCATTTCTGATACCCCAGCCTCCATAACCTTCAAATTCATCAATTAATGGCTCCCAAGAAGATGACCGTTTCTAAAAAGAAAAAACTGTAACGACCCGGTTTTTTTAACCATTCGCATCCATTATAAGTGTATAAGTAGACACTCATGCCGGAATTGAATTTCTCAAAATACCGCGTTGTAAATAAAATTTGGCAAATCTCAGAATATACAGTAAATAAATATAATCACAGATCACAGTCACAGAGTAAAATAATGCAGCGGAAGTAAAAGAAAAAGTAGTTCATGAAGCTACTATATAAATATATCCGAGTTACATAAGATATAACAAAAGAAATAGAGAACAACAGAAGTCTCAATAAAATAACCAAGTACAAGCTGAGTAGGACAACGGAACTGAAGTAGATAGGACAAGACAAGCAGATAATCTCCAGCGATTCAAATCTCCAAGAGAGTGGAAATCCAAATATGTGAATAACTCAGGCTGACCCGAGCGTAAAGCAAAACACAAAACACTCGAGTCAGGACAATATATACTTATATAATATAAACCAACTCAAGTGAACTGTAATAAGGTACAAGTAACTTAAAGAAAGCTTGGGATCGCCCATTCTTTAAGGATCCGTTAAACTATCTACTATGTAGTAATATACGCTATATACAGTAGTGTCTAATTAGTAAAGTATAATCATATAGAAAATAGCGTTAAGGGGATGGAGAACCTTAACGCGGTCGGATCTTAAAATCATAATCGTAGTAAAGCTCGATATGGTAGGTGACACGGCACAACTAGGCAATGCCAGGTAGATATACCAATTACGCATCCGGACTAGTGGTGATGCATAGCAGCCACTACCGCCCACCTCGAACAACACTCCCAAATCAAGGGTGGCCACCAAATCAATCACAAGTAATAGAATGGTATCGAAGAAGTGTGTCCGATAAGAGGTGCTACCTCCTTGGTCTGTCAATCGCTCCTGTTTTAGCCACCTTATGCCAACTCATGGGAGTTGGGTCCACGTATATACCTTAGGATCGTCGCCACCATCCTACTTCATTCTGGAAACTCCACCACGTACACAGTTGTCAAAGTGGTTTTCGGTATCGACAGAGAGTATGTCCATATCCGATCCCGGTCTCTTTAACAACCAATCGTTATTATAACCCGTGGTTATAACTTTTAAAACAATACTTTACTTCAAAATAAAATATCATTTCAAACCATATATTTCTCAAAATAAAGATTAAATCAATTCCAAACCATTTCCATATATTTAAAATATCATATCATTTCAAAACTTCATTTCAAATCATTTCAATATATCCAATATCATATCTTTCCAAAACTTCATTTCAAATCATTTTTAATATATCAAATATCAATCTTTCCAAATCTTCATTTCAAATCATTTTAATATAATAAAATATCATATCCTTATAAAACTTCATTTCAAATCATTTTAATATAATAAAATATCATATCCTTACAAAACTTCATTTCAAATCATTTTAATATCATATCCTTACAAAACTTCATTTCAAATCATTTTAATATAATAAAATATCCTATCAGTTCAAATCCAAATATTCAACCTTATATACCTTTTAAATTCAAAGATATCGTTCATTTACTATCATTTCAAATCACCTTTAAAATAGTTTATTTTCCAATCAAAATAATTCATTTAAACCTTTTAAAAGTGTAATTATTATACTTTCAAATCAAGTATTCAATTTCCAAAGTTTCAAACCATTCCGAGTTCGTTTACTAAGTCAAAACCCTAATTATTAAAATTTCAGCATTTCACAGCATTTAAAAACAACTGCTATAAGTTATATTTGAAAACATTTTTAATTCAGCAAAGACAGCACTTAAAACTGCTGTTAAAACTCAGTTTTAGTTGAATTATAGTTCAAAACAGAAAAGACAGCATTTCAGAAGTGCTGCGGTAGTTCAGATTTCAAAACAAGGGTTAAATTTGATTTCAACATAGACTGCAGACCATTATAGCATTTCCAGAGAATGCTATAATAGGCCTGAGTTCAATATTAGCCTCTAAGTTCAACTACAGCAACTACAACATTTCAGAAATGCTGTAATAGCTCCTTTTTACACAATTTTAGTTCAAAACAGAATCTATAGCATTTCTGAATGCTATTAAAAGTTAATTTCAGGTGTTAGTGTATTTCCAGCAATTAAATAACTTTAATTTAAAACACATAAACATTTAAAAAAAATCATATTTTAACATTTAAAATGTTCATTTACATATCATTTAACATATATCTTTTCACAATAAATTCCTTATAATCAAATCCAATTTCAACAATTTACTTAATAAATTTAAGTGTAAAAGTGTCCAATTCTTCACTTTTCAACAAATAAACTTAACACTTCAAATTTAAATTACCATTTCACAATTTAACTAAATTTCCAATTTTATTTAATTAACTTAAACCTTTAATTAAAACCAAATTTCACATTTCCTAGTCAAGTTATATTTTAAAAGATCACTTTTAAACATTCATTTATTTAACCACTTAAATTCATAGAAAAATCAATAATACTTTAATAAATCACTTAAATTCAAATTTAATCAAATTATCATATTTACCATTTCCAAATAGAATTTAATATCCATTTTATTTATATAACTTAAATATCATTTTTAACCAAAATTCCAAATTTCCAACTTAAGTTATATTTCAAAAATCCGGTTAAACCATTCATTAATTACATTTTTAACACATAGAAAAATCATAATTTCTTTAATTCAAAATATTTCAAAATCTGTTTAAATCAAATTTCATAAATTTATATTTTTAAAATACTTAAAAATACCCAAAACACTTTATAAAATAACCACGGGCCTGTATATAGTTTTCTAGCCTAGGTCAAGTGATACGGATATGTATCATTTCAATCCGCAGTTTAAAAAGAAAAATCCGGGTTCTATCATTTCAAACCCGCAATCCAAAGTTGAGATAAATTAAATAAAAACCATTCAGGCCTATCATTTCAGCCCATAATGATTTTTCCCTATTCTAAAGTCCGTTCGGGTATGTATCATTTCAACCCATAGTGATTCTAGTCTACAAGGAACCTGCAATAGTGATGACTGATATAAATAACAGAATAACATTAAATAACAGTAACATATGATATAACAGGTGTATAAACATCATATGATCATAACATAGTCAAGTATAACATGATAATATATTTCTACAGATTCGCAGGGTGTCAATTTACTAGTTATATAGGTACATATTGTCTGGTGAGAATAACTCACCTGTTTGTGCTGGAGATATCAAAACCAATGACACAAAGGAAACAAAAGCACGATGACAAGACTACGGACTTGAGTGGAGAGCGAATCCAATCTACAACTCTTGTGTATAACCCAAAACAAACAATCAAAACAGCAAAATTCAATACGACTTTAAAAATGCAATAACATTGAAATAAAAGGAGATACGACTACGCAGTCTTTTGCTTTGCCTTCTCTATTGTTTGGTATGGCTTTGAGGTCTGATGTGGTTCAGATGTGGTCGAGTTTTGGGTCAGGTTTGGGCTAACATAGCTCGGGTTCAAGGCAAGACAAGGTGGAGTTTGTACATGAGGAGGTGATGTGGTTTTGGAGGCAACTAGGTGGTTTTTGGTCAAAACAAGGGCTCAGCCATGGGGATTGGGCTCAGCCTGTGGTGCACCATGACTGGACAGAGGTGGGGAGGGGTGTGTCGTGGTCAGGTCAGAGGAGTGGCGGCGGCTATGGTGGTGGTTTGGGTGGTGGTTGAAGTGGATGAGCCTGTAGAGGTCAAATAAGCATGGATCTAGGCATCTAGGTTGTAGTTTGAGGGGTTTGACCATCAAAAGGGGTTCGGCCATGGTCAGATCTGGTGGGGTAGATGGTGGTGATGGTCGGGAAGAGATGGAAGGAGGTGGTGGCCATGGAAATAGGGGGAGAGGTCGATCTTAATCAAGGGAGAAGGCAAGGCAAAATTGCATAGAAAAAGTAAGAAAAAGTAGAAAGAAGAGAGGGATTTACCTAATTTTTTTCAAGATGGAGGCCATGACTTTTTTTTAGGGTTAAGAAGCATTGAAATTCGTGAAAGATATGGGGAAGTTGGCTGAAACAAAAAGAATGAGGAATAGTAATGTCTCATTGATGATAAGTTAGGTTAAAACGTAAAAAAAGGTGGACTATAAAAGCCCATAGGAAGATAGAAGGTTTAGGGCCTTTCATATTACTTTATTTTATATTTATAACTTTATATTTCTGGAAAAATATAATAATCCCAGATAAAATTTCGAAATTTTATCAAAATATAATAGTTTATGTAAATATTTATCAATCATATAAAGTTAAATTAAGAAAATAGCTAAAAATAGTAAACTAGTCTAGAAAATTTGAAATTGAATAGAAATATTTTTTAGAAAAATTCATATGAGCTTGTAATATATTTCTAAATATAAATAATAACATAAAATAAAAATATATTCACAAAATAAATATTTAAAATTTAATTTACATATAATTTTTAATGAAGAAAATAGCAGAAAATAGGAAAACAGCCTTTAAAAAGAGGAAATCATCATAGTAAGTTTTGGAAAAATTCTATTATTATTTTTGAAAATATTTAGAGGTAAAAATATACATAAATTAACATATTGAAACATATTAAAATAAAATATAACAAAGAAAAAGTAATTTATACAATTTAAAATAGACAAAATTGTCAAATAAACAGTTTATACTCAAAATTGAAATGTACATAACTTTTGCAGTTTAACTCCGTTTTCAACGAAACGAAAAGCAGTATCCAAGTTATTAAATCTAATTTTTAAAATAAAAGATAAAATTTCAAATTTCAAATATTTAAAATTTAAATTTAAAAGTCAAAGTTTGACTATTTTAACCAAAATTCACTTTTTGGAAAATTATTCTATTCAGTCATATTTGGAATTCTAATCCATATCAAAATCAAAGTTTATATTTAAAATAACAAAATTTATTCTTTTTCATAAATAAAGCTTTTAAATCTGGAAATATCGATTTAAAATTAATTGTAAAATACAGGGTTGTTACAAAAACATGGCCAATCTTCCTCATCCTCTCAAGCCCCAATTACACAAGCTCACATAAACAATGGCTCCGCACCAATCCGACTTCCATCAATCGATTTGAGGTGCTTTCCAGGAAGAAAATCCATTCTAGTCCCTTCTATCGCCTTGGAAATGTCATAGAATACGATATTCTAGGGTTAACTGTGGATGCTGGTTGCCTCAACCTAATTAGCTATGATGAAAACAAGGTAATTATCGATCCTCTAGCTATCTACCTTTTCTATTCCAATTTATGTAGTGCGGAAATTTGGAATTCGGAAAATGAGGATGGATGGTTGTGGTCAAGTGTTTATGGAAAAGAAATCAAAATCGATGTATATACGGTTGGCCGTATACTAGGATGTTCTTATGAGGGAATTGACTTAACGGATATACCAGATCATAGTCCTTTACCCAGAGATGAAGTTACACATCAAATATGGGAAGATAGGATGCCTCAATGGAAATCCATTTACCTACGCCCACATGCTAGACTACTAAATAGAATGATAATCAACACAATCATTCCACGTTTAGGTAGCCATGATCAAATTTATCCCAATGACCATCGAGCTTTATATGCAATATATGGTCGTCTCCCGGTAAATTGGGAAATATTTATTCATAACCAAATTAAAGGTTTTTGGACTCAGCATCATCGATAAATTGTATATGCTTCATACCTAATGGGTATATTACAAGATCTTGGAGTTCCTTTGTACTTATCACAATACGAAGAAATTCCAATAAAAGATAGTGGACCAAGATATTTATCTTTGATGCAACTTCCCAAAAACTTATCATCCCCTTTGACCAATGGACTATACAATAGCATCAACAAGAGCATCATGGTCCTCCTACCTCTGGTGATCCTCAGCAAACTTACTCACCTCATCCTTCACAACAACCAACTTCCTCTAGTCATGCTACCAAATATTATTCGGATTCTGAAATACAAGAAGCTCGCGTTAAACCAACGCAAAACGAATCTCTTCGTGAATTGGCTCTTAATAACCAAAAGATAATCAAGGCTAACCAGCGAGCCTTAAAAAAAAAGATGAATGGATTGAAACGTTCTTTCTCCACAAGGATGACAAAAATGTAGAAGGCTTTGGACAAAGTGGTCCCCACTTTGGTGAAAGTTATACGCAAAGTACGTGGTCGATCGTCTTCTCGCTCATCATCCTCACCTTCAGCAACACCTCCAACTCGGGCTCAAACACCAATTTATCGCTCTCAGCTTTGCCCAAAGGTACGTTTCACGATAGAGGTGATAGAGGGAAGACTCCTATTCAAGCAAAAACTGAGGAAAAAGAAGAAGATAGCGATGACATGTATGTGTTTGATATTACATATTTCCAACAGCAACCGTACATGGCATTTCAAGGCCTCTCAATTCAAAAAGATGAGGAGTGAAATGACCAAACACAATAGCCGGGCGCATACGAGCAGGATCCGTCTTCTTATTGAGAATACAACGAAAACTATAGGGGCTTATCTTACTTACATACTCAATACAATTAGCATTTTACTTTGTCTTTTTACTATTTTCCAATTATCTTTTCTTATGCTTGTTTGAGACTTCTGCTACATTTTATTATTACTTCTCTATTTGATTTTTCATGACCTTAATGTATAACATGCTATGTCTATTTAATATTTCTATACTTATATCATTTCCTTCCATTTTGATAATGACAAAGGGGGAGGAATTTATGCATATACATAGGGGGAGACAAACATATTAATACTTCCATTTTTTAATTATATATTTGTCATCATCAAAAACGGGGAGATTATTAGAACCTCCAACTTATGTTTCAATGATAACAACTACACAATCATATATATATATACCCACACACTTTATCAAGATTACAGGTATATGCTACAAGAAGACACCATACTCAAAGATATTGAGACTCAAAGAGAAACAAAGAGAAACGTAGATCTGTCGACCATACTACAGTTAGTAAGGTTATTCTACAATAAAAGAGTCTTAGATAAAATATAGTTGAGGGCTCCTTGAGTATATATGCATACATGATCACACATTATTTCATATGCATCAAAATTAAGTAGGAAAACTGATTTTACTACTCACGCACATCTGAGATAAAACCCCAGGCGTCTATGACAATTCTCGGGTAAATATTTTCTAAAGTCACAGACGTCTGAGGTTATACCACAGACGTCTGTCATATGTAAAACTGACAATTTTGAAAAGACAATTCTATTTAAGACAAAAATAAATCACCCTTCATCGAAAGGTTGCAATCATTTAAATGAATAGATCTTCTCAGATAGTTACAACTCTTCATCTGCACCCTTTTGAATCTATAAATACTACTTTGATTGAGATGTAGAAATTAACAAAACTTGAATTAATTAAATCTTTTCTATCTTGATTTCTTAAACACTTTCTTGCGTATACATTGCTCACATACTCTCAATCTATTATAACCAAAGTATAATATTGGTTAAATCACTTCCTACAACTCAAAGCATTCATATTCACATACTCAAATGAGATCATAGGAAGATTTGTACTATTAATCAAAAACTTTGTTATTTAGAACACAAGATTGTCGAAGATATACTTTTGTATTAGCCTATTCCTCCGGGCGAAGTGAGGGTCGGTTGGTTAAAGGAAATACCAAAGGGGAGCTTCAGGATTGGACGTAGGATGGGGGGCGGGGAGGGGGGGGGGTCCGAACCAGTATAAAAACTCTGGTTTGCATGCTTTTTATACTTTAATATTTATTATGTACTATAGCATTAGCTCATACACTTGCATATTATACACAAGTTAGGTAATATACAATCCACAAAATTTACACAACCCACTTAGCCCTACCGCATCTCTCCTGTTTTAGTCATTCCCGGTTGATGAGGCTTGAGGCTACATTTTACCTTTTATATAGCACTTCCCACTTGGAATGCTAACACTGCCCTCTAAGAGCCAATGCAATGCAGCATTCATCCATACAAGTTGTTTAGGATATGAACAAACTGAAGGCACTACTTCTACTGCATCCATTTTGGAATCACCCCCAGAATTAGTAGCAAGTAGCCCTTACACTTCAAAGAGCACCGTCTTCAATTCCATCATCTTCAAGATGTCTTCGCTTCAAAACGCATTTGTTGGTTCGAAGTGGTTTTCGGATAATATATCTGATCTCGATCTCTCCGAACCAACAACCGATAATTTTCGGTTGACACAATCCCGATTCTCTTGGAAGTAGGTATTCGAGTACTTATCGGGGAACTCAAATTTACAGTCATACTTCCTAAGTCATAATTGGCCAGATTTGAAAGTCAGTTATTTAACTATCAAATAAACAAACATTCAATTCAGGGATTTATTTCCAAGAGGGAAAACCAACATCGGTTAAGCACATAAGCAACCACTAGCCTGTATAATTAATTCTTTCTTGAATTAAAATCACTTTGTAAATTACTTGAATCAAAATACTTTTCCAAAGATTTTTCCCTAAACCCTTTATACTCTTTTCAATACATGCAAAATATCCATATATTTATTTCAATGGTATAACTATATTCACAACTGGGAAAAATTCCATTTTATTCCATTCCAAAATTATTTATGAACTCCTTATAAATCTCTAAAAACCATTTATAAACCATTTTATAAATCTCTGAAAATCATTTATACTCTCTTTTATAAATTTCAATCACTTATAATTCTTTTTATACATATCTAAAAATCCTTTACAAACTCATTGTAAATCCATAAAACTATTCATAAAACTCCTTTTATAAATATATAAACCCATTTATAAAGTCCCTTTATAAATGTCTAAGAACAATTATTAACTCTTTTTTAAATCCACAAAAACCATTTATAAAACTATTTTATAAATCTTGAAAACATTTCTTAATAAACAATAATCATTCACTTCAAAACACCATTATATAATAATAATAATTAATAATAAACATTATAAATAAACAATAATAATTAATTTTCACCGTTATTATATATAATAATAAGTTATTTCAAAAACATTATTAATAATCATTATTATTAATTTCAAACCATATTAATTTTTTAAATAATTAACTTTTCAAAGTATTAAAATATTGATAAATAACTTTAAAAAAATATTAAGTATAAATAAATAACTTTAAAACAATATTAAATATTAATAAATAATCTTTTAAAACAATATTAAATGACTTAAAATAAACAAACAATAAGGTTGGAGTAAAATAGAAATTAAATCCTTTTAAAACAAAATATTTTCGAAAACCCAAATTCAGTTTTTAAATCATTCTCCGTCTCAAAACCCATTTCAACCTAAATGACAATTTATAGCATTTCAAAATACTAATTCGAGGCCAATAGCTTCCAAACACTTAACCAATATTACTATTGATTTTCTATCACTATAGGGTTTAAGTTGAACATATAACAATGTAATAACCCATAGCGTTAACAATCAGGTTTAATACTTAACAATCATACAACAAGAATACTATTGAAAACATTTCAATAATGACGAGGAATCCCGTTGGATCCCTCCAAACCGTTCCCCTACATTATAGCTCATATATATCAGCACACGCACACACACACACACACATATATGTATGTATGTAAATAAAATCGAAAGTGGTGAGGAATCTTGTTGGATCCCTCCAACCCGTTCTTTGCATCACATATAGTAGATAATCATATAATATGGATGATCCGCTCCAAGGCGGGAATAAATCCAAACCAATTGATAAAACAGTGAACCATCCAAACATCTATTCAATAATTTTTTTATCAACTATATAACATTATAGCATCATATTGGTTAACCAAAAAGGTGAGTTTAATCCACCGAAATTCAAGTTGTTGCTAGCACGTTCTGGTTTCGTCTGAATTCGAACGATGTTCGCTTTAGCGTGAAATTCAACTAGCTCTAATCATCACCGGTCCAATTCCATATCATAGTTCACATTAACACGATCCTAACGCGACTGACCTTATTAGATTTGGACCTAAAACGAACAAGATATTGGTTTTACAACACTTACAAATTCAATATTAAAAATTTGTTTACTAATCCATCATTAGTTTTCATATTAAACTTAATTAGTTCAAATCCCTACTTCAACCTTCTCCCTCTCACTAATCACCCTTTCGAGTAAGAAATAGTACACAAGTGCACTTCCATGCACTCGTGCTTCCTCCCCGACCACTTATTCGATGAACTACCCCCACCAACGATTCACTCCGCTCCTCCACTTCGCTATGCACCCTAAAACGTCGAGCCCGCTTCCTGAAACAAAATGCTTCATCTATAGCTGCTTCCCTTCCATGCCAATGTCGCGATCAGAATTAGGTTGCCGTTCATCATCAAATCATGGCCATAAGTGCCCCTCATCACCAGTAACTCAACGGCATTGACCTCGTTGTCCAAAGCTCCGCCCATCACCAAAACTGCCCCGACCTCGCGCCTAAAATGCCGCTGCCATAGTCGATGACAGCCCATCTCCACCTTTGATTAGCTTCGGTTCGTCGCCATGGTCATTTCATTAGTTGAAGGCTTCACCTAATTTCGCCTCTGATGGTCCCATCGAACTACAGCTGTTCGATTTGGTGAAGTTTGATTTTCGATTTTTTTTTCTTATTTTCAATTTGCAGAATGTTGGTTGGAGGAGAAGGGTGTGTATATATAGAATGTGGAAGGGTATTGGCCTCAATGTGGTAGGTATGGCTGAAGATATGGGTATGGTAAGGTATAGGTTTATTAAAATAGGGTATATAATATTATATTCTAAAATACCCAGCCAAATACAACCCGAAAATCTCGAACTCCAATCGGAACGTGCCGATCGACGTTTTATACTAAATACCCCTATTCCGGACACAATGGAACTAGTCTTGAGACCTAATTCGATCATATACAGAAGATAGCTTTCAAACCCAGTTATATTGTATTAATTTGTGTAATTAGTTTATAAGCGTTTCGAGCTCGCATGATCAGACGATTCGCCTGATTGTCACGAAACTCGATGGCATACAACAATTTATTATTATAGGTCTAATGACACTAGTTTCGTCAAAATCCGAGATAGTGCCCCAGAATGATATTTTCATACATTAATTAAAACAATTTATTATTAAAACCATTTTAAATCACTTTTGATTTCTAATTTAGAAGTTTAGTATTATCATTCTTATTTAAAATAAATATAAATACGATTTCCAAATCATTTTTATTTACATTGAATCTAAGATTCAATTATTTAAATATTCCAATTATTTAAATTCACTATTCAAATAAATCCCTATATTTGAAATTTAAGCTATTTGACTTATAAAAATAATAATTCAATATTTGAAATCAATTAAATATTTCAAAATCAAATGACTAAAATTTTGGGTCGTTACATTCTTCCCACTTAAAAGAATTTCATCCCTGAAATTTACAAGGTAAGAAAAATGCCACAATCCTATTTACTTTTCAAAATCATTTTGTTGAAATGTTATCAAATTTTCTAACTTCTAAAATTACGGAAAATTTGGCAGCGTCTTCTTTGCGGGACAAGATCGGAGCGACTACGAACCCTCACTATGGACCAAAATCAACCAGAAGAAAACAAAGCCAAGTGGTTCAATCATAAAACCATCAATCTATCAAAATGGAAACATGTACCTTTTAGTTGGGCAACCAATTTTACTTATGAAATCAAAGGCATCAAACTAGCTCTTGCTTCTATATACCTGCATCTTACTTACACATATAATCTATTCATACAATCTCTAACCATATTGTTACTCCAAAAATCCACCTTTTGACTTAGTCGAAGCTATTCTAAGCAGGGAACAAAAGAGAGCAAGAGAGAAGAATTCCGGCTGGACCTTTCGAAGGAGTTGAAGGAATGCTATCGCCAAAGTCTGAAAGTTATGGAACCTTTCGAAGGTGTCGGAAGGTTTCTACAACCAAGATCCAGTAGGTTCATACCTTTCGAAGGAGGCAAATGAGTCGAAAGCACCCTTCCACCTTCAGTAACAACCTTTCAACTTGGTGAATCCCTTTCGAATGAGTCAAAGCAGCACCTTTCGAAGACAATGAAGAACAGCTCTTGCATATGAACCAAACCTTTCGAAACCAAAGGTTTTGCCTTCATTTAAACCATGCGAAAGCAAGCATTGTCCTGAACAACAACTTCGAAAGCTATAATAAGCCTTTCGACCCGGTCAAAGCCAATGTGATCCAGGAGGGTTCCGCATCAATTCATAAACAAGAGCTCAGACATAACCAACATCATCGAAACCATTGAACAAGGCTTATCGTCAGAGTCGGAAGCACTTACAAGGCAACATAAAGAAGAGAGGCGCAACCTTTCCTTTCGACAAAGGCAGAAGAATACTTGAGTTATTCGGCAGCCACCTTTCGACCAAGTCAGAAGCATCAGGGTCGAAAGGTGCTGACCCACATCTATAAATAAGACCCAAGGGGTCAGGTTTTGGGGATCCGATTCTTTCCATTCTAAACTTGTATTTTCTTAATCATAAGTGTTGTAAACCCTAATTACAAAATTGATTTGGGAATTTAGAGAAATAAAGTCTTCTTTTTCTTGAGAAAGGGAAGTCCCAAATACTTCAGATTACTTTACTGTTTTTAAAGCTTTTTTCAGCTGTCGTCTACATCGAAAGGTCCCTGCCGACACAGTCGAAACGCAACAGATTTAAATAATTTTAGTTACATACTTCAAGCTACTTTCCCTTGAGTTTATACTTTCGATAAGGAAAGAACCAAGCCTCAATCTTCTAAACCTTTGATTAATACAAGGTGCCAAGGGGTCAAGCTTTCGACAAGGTCGAAACCTAGTTCCAAATCATTCCAATTTGAGGTTCCCAATCCAAACCTAGGATATTTAAGCCTATAGCTTTTGACGAGGTTGAAACCCTAACCCTAGATTCCTAGTTCAAGTTTTAACACCCAAACCACCTTGCTATCGACAACGTCGAAACCTTTGTCTTAGAATTTTGGATAAAGTCCTAGCCACACAATAACTAAGGCCTTCGTTAAAGTCAAAACCAATAAAGGAAAATATTATCTAGGGGATCTCAATCGTTACAAAAGGAGGACCGTCGAAGGTAAAACCAATTTATCTCAACATAATCGAAAGGTTGATAAAGAAAGAAGCCAACCCTTTCGACCGAGTCGAAAGGTCAGTCTGTACAACTTTGTATTTCAGCAATTTGCTCGAAAGGGAATTCAAAGAAGACATACTCTTTCCACGCCTTTCCATCTACCTAAGGGATAAACCTTATTTATATTTCAACTTTGGGATGTTGACAAGATTTCTTGTTAACATTTTTGGCGCTAGAGGGAGGGGCCTGAACCTCCGACTCGGTTAAACACCTAACATTACTATTCTCTAACCCCACTTAGCTCAATCTCGAGTTCATCTACTTTGGTCTAATCATGGGTAGAAGAATTATAAGATCTGAACAAGGATCCTCTGAACCCCATGAGATAAGATTCCCCTCAAAATTGATCAAGGATTCCAGTCAAAATGAAGAGCAAAGGTTACGGCTAGAAGTTCTAAGAATTATAAATAAGAAAAATTAGAATCGTACGATCCTGAGAAATGGAGCTTAAACCCCTTTCATGTTGGCCCTACCCCAATCTTTACTTTAGGAAAAAGGGAAAATGGAAGTGATAATGTATTTAATCAAATGAGAAGAACTATTCAATACTATTCCAAAGGCATAATTTTTGAAAAAGAAATAATGGCTGATTACAATGCCTTTGCAAATAAGTGGAAACAACCAATCACAACAAGAAAACTTCCTACACAAGAACCACAAAGGGTGGCAAAAATAAAAGCAATCGAAGAGTATGAAACTATAAGTCCAAGGAAAAAAACATCAAAGAGTCATCCTCAAGAACCAAGCTTCAAGTCTAGACTTCCCAAAGAATGCAACTTGACGACATCCATGGAGAATGTCTACATGCTAACAAGGGATGAGCTCAACTATTGGCCATCAAAGAAAAAGAAACCGAAACATGAAAGAAATCTGGAAGGGTCCTACTGTTACTACCACATGATGAATGGCCATGAAAATAATAATTGCAAAGCCCTAGAGGGGATGATCATCAGTTTCTTTCGACAGGGAAAGATTCATGAATTTGTAAAGAGAACTTGAGAAAAATCAATAAAGAGATACTTTTCTAAGAAAAATCTACATGGTTGGGAATGAAATGCTCCTTATATTTGGATACTACCTAAGATGATAGAAAGCCTCTGTCCGCGCCGAGATGGTCAGGGCATAGCACCTCCTGGAGGGAATGCGGGTAAGCCTTTAGCCGCGCCATAAGATGGCCAAGTTCAAGCACCGGACAAGTCCTTAGCCGTGCCTCTGGTCAGGTCAAGGCACCTCCTGGAGGGAGGACGGAGTAAGCCTTTATCCGTGCCACAAGATGGCCAGGGTAAATCACCAAACAAGCCCTTATTTGCACCATGCTATAGCCAGGGTAAGGCAATTCCTAGAGGGAGGATGGAGTAAGCCTTTATCTGCGCCATAAGATGGCCAGGATAAAGCACCGAACAAGCCCCTGTCCATGCTGCACAATGGCCAGGGCAGGGGCTCCTCTTGGAGGGAGGTCGGGTAAGTCCTTGGTTCCAGTCTCTAAGATGAACTAACCAAGAGCACCGGACAACAATCGACTAAGATGTCTAGGCCCAAGAAGAGGCCCATCAAACAATGGACTAAGATGTCCAAGCCCAAGAAGAGGCCCATCAAATAATGGACTAAGATTTCCAAGCCCAGGAGGAGGCTCATTCAGTAATGGACTGAGACGTCCAAGCCCAAGAGGAGGCTCATTCAACAATAGACTAAGATATTCGTATTCAATTATGGACTAAGATGTCCGAGCTCAAGAGGCAACTAATCAAATTACTTCTATACAAAACCTGAAGGGTTCATATATCAAAGGAGTAAAACAGAAATCCATTTATTAATACCCAAATCTGGGTTTCGGGACTTTTATTTCTAAACATCATCTAATAATGCCCGAATCTGGGTTTCGGGTCTCTCATATCTGAATTTCATCAATTAATAACCGAATTTGGGTTTCAGGATATTCATTTCAGAACTTCATTTTCTAATACCCGAATCTGGGTTTCGAGTCTTTATTGATCACTATCTATCTTTGTTATACCCGAATTTGGGTTCCGAGACTACTACTTATCAATGCCCTAATCTGGGCTTGGAATTTCTATTATGAATTTATATTGTGGATTTTTATCACAAATGCCCGAATCTGGGTCAAAGAATACTCTCAAGAAGATCATTACTATACATTTCCGTTAATACCCGAATCTGGGTCTCGGATTTCTAAGTTTTCAAATTGCATTAATACCCGAGAATGGGTCGATGGGTTTTTACTACAAATATTCAGATAACGATTCATGGATTTAGCTCCTTGTTAAATATCTCTTGAAGATTACTTTCCAACATTTATACTCCTGTTTGAGGATGGGATTTCCAATCAACATGATTTGGACATTCCGGCCTAATGGTTGGAGTTGAATTCTCAATTATTTCTCATCATGGTCAGAGATGGGATTTAGACATTTAATATAAACTACTTTTCATGCAATTAACAAGATGATTTGTTAATCTAAATAAATGATATACATAGACTGGCATGTCAATTTAGCTAACAATTAGAAATATTGTTTGCTTCATACTTTTCAGGGTAATCAACACAGTAAGAGAAATGAAAGATTCTAAAATTATAGAAATAATGAATGAGCTATCAAAAAGCATTTCAGAAGTGACATTATAGTAAAGGATTACAAATCAGGTGATATTTACAAAGTTTATATGATTTGTCATGAAATTATTTACAAAACTATGAAGTTATTCACATATATACAAGACGAGTTTATACATTTCAAAGATACAAATATGTCATAAGTCATGAGAAGCCTTGCTAAGATTCTCAATGATTGAAGGATCAATTATGTGGCGAATTGCGGTGCAGAGAACCTCTTTAAGTTTATTTTCCTTTTTCCTAACCCTATTTGCATCATCAATTGCATCAATATTTGTCTTCAGAGTGCGGTTAAAAGCGCTGTTTGCGCCTCTAAGGGTTTTGTTGTCCCTTTCTAACTCCGCAATGTGCTTATGAAGGAAGTAATTATCGCATTCAAGCTTTAGAACCTTGGCGGCATACTCATTGATACTTTGCGAATATTTCTTTTTTTCTGCTCATCAAAATATCTATCAATTTCAAACTTTACTTTCCTGCACCATTCTCCCACAACATTCTCATCCAAGCCAGGAGGAGGGGAGAGCATTGTGGGGAATTTCTTGGTGGTAAGAGAAGTGGACCTCATAGGTCTGGAAGTAGAGGGAGTAGTGCGAGGAGCCGGCAATTCAATACATAAAATCTTGTCTCCTATGATGTATTCTAATGATTCGCACTGTGCTTGACTGTTCTTCAATTTCAATTCCAAGTCACTGATTTGTTGGATAAGTTCTGACATTTTATGATCGAAATCGATTGAAGGGTTTGACTTTACTTGTCGCTTCAGTGACGAGATCATTTCATCTTTGCTTTTAATACCAGCCTCGAGATAGGCAATTTGATCTTTCAGATTACTAGCAATGGTTTTTTGAACGAAATATCTTTTATGCCACTTTAAGGCTTCAGCATTGCCATGAAAGCATTCTAGTAAGATATCATCAATGAGTTCACTCCTTTCACATGATTTTAGCAGTTTCTCTCTAAGAGTAGCGATGCGTGATGATAAATCAAGGGGGAGAGGAGCTGTAGATAATTGTAACTCCTATTTAAGCAAAAAGAAACAAAATAAAGTCAAAATCAAGATGAAAAATCTCTTTATTATTTTAATAACAGGTTACAACTCAAACAACAACGAAGTTGAAAGATACAATAAATAATTGGTTTACATCTAAAGTTGAGAATATACTTTTCTAACTTTATCTAATGAGTTAGCGGAAAGGGTAACTGTTGAATCAAAAGGAATATTGACTCCTTCTGGAGTAATGACTGGTGGGCATTTGCTATAGTCCCACTTCCCAACCGGAGGACTATCGCGACCACAAATCAATTTCGTATGAAATGTTCTGATCTCCTTAAGAAGTTTTTGTTTCTGATCACCAAGGAAGTCAAAGCGAAGATGAGGATATTCCAAGTAGATTTTTTGTAAATCTCTAAGAAAACAATATCTTGCTAATTTTGAAGACTTTAAAATTGATGCATTTTCAAGATAAAATATTCTTAGTTTAACATATTGGCTTAAATGGTCTCTAGAAACAAGTCGACCTAATGAACAGCCACTCTATCATAATATAATAAAACGAAGCCAAGCATAAAGAGCAAAACTAAAGCAAATATCTATAAATCAATACATTGTTACATGTTTACAATTACTCATCTGTTTCATACAAAACAGACTTAGAAAATAACTCAGAGAAAAATTTATCCTTATAGTACTTAAGCTTTTCAAGGGGGAGACCTTGGGGAATCGATCTGACCCGTGGTAAGTTCCAACAAGCCTCAGGGTACGGGTCAGATTAGAATTCATCCAAGTATCTCTTATGAAAATGTCTAAGTAGACCCCCACTAAATTTGCCTAAGTACAAAAAATCAATAATTGAATGTCTACAATAAGCCTTATATAAAAAGTTGATTAGAATGTCTCGTTATTCAATTAGCATCCAAAGTAGGGTGATTAACTCCCGGTTTTCTTTTAAGAGAGCGTCGTAGCAAGGCACTCTCTCTTTAGTAAGGGGCATCCTTTTGATGCTTAAAAGATGCCAATACCGATGCACTTCTATCAAGTTTATGATATTTATCTGAAAGTACATTGTGCTCTTTATTTGCTAGTCTAACTCCATATATAACCTATTTATCTCTGCTTGTTTTCTCTATAGTTTGGTTTTATAAGGGAGGACATATTTCTTCCTTATCTAAAATAAATGATTTGCACTATTATTATCTTCGAAGTGAAAGATATTTAAACAGAGAATCTCATATCTGTGATATCGGGACAGAAGTCTTGGAAGCCTGCTCTTTTCCTTTAGCTCTTCAATGTTAACGGGAGCAGGTTCATCCTCTTGAGGAGCAGAAGGCCCGGCAGATTTAGGCGGAACATCTTTTTGGGGAGATCTCTCTTTTTCAAGAGCTTTAGCATTATCATCACCATCCTTCTCAAAAATTTCGGAATGGCCCCCTCGATTACCACCTGAACCTTAGCCGCTGTCAAGGTTATCGCCATCATCATCATCATTATTATCATCATTTTCATCACCATGACCATCGCACTCCTCCTCGGTAGCAACATCCTTGTCCCCTTCGTTCTCAGAGTCAGATTCAATTTCGAAAGAGGGGACGTCGAAAGAAAGAATTTTTGAGGTGTCAATTTCTTCTTCTGCTGCAGCTTCAACCCCTTGCAGCTTCAACCCCCTGCTTCATTTGATTAATTTTTCCCATTACTCTATCAACAAGAGCAGAGTCGAGTGAGGGGAAGCTTAGGTCAGGGCACTTCTTAAAATTATCAGCATAAGCGAGCATCAAAGCCTCTTCGTAGGAATTCAACATAATCTCCCCAAGAGTAGTATTAAGAAACTGAGATACTCGCTGTTTAGGGTCTGAGATCATATTGACAACAAGTTTCAGTGAGGCCTTGCTTTTCTTGAACTTCTCTTTCAAAGAAACGTTCTTCGCTACTATGCGAGCCTTTTCCTTGTCAAATTCTTTCAAAGTTTGATGCATGACAAAATTTTCATCAGCGAGGAGTTGATGAGCCCTTCTTTTTTCCAGGATGTAACATCCCGTATCTAGAGGCCAAAAGCTAAGCGCTACAAATGCTGCAGTCATCCATACTATTAACTTCTGGTGACAAAATACGGTAATGCTAATGGTACCCATAATATCAAAAGCACTTGAATATGAACAAAATCATAGATTTCCAAAAACAACATTTTACTGATTACATTTCAAAACAGATTCATATCCAAATTACATAATCCCATAATCATTTCCCAGGTAAAGGTTAATTATAATCATTACAAAATACGCCAAGAGCTACATATGGCGATGCCCTCTTGGTTGATCAAAGAAATATAGTCATATCTGACTTAATACACAGCGGAAATAAACAAAATAATCTGCAACTCCTAATTAGCTATCCGTCAGCCACTTGCTCGTCTCCGGAAGCTTTATTCGCCAAAATTTCTAAAACCTTAAAACTTTAACCCCCAGCCTATTCAAATCAATTTTGAGCACCCGAGAGTTTAAGGGGAAACAAAAACTTCGAGTCAGACATAAAGTCTAGTGTGAATAATACTGTTACATCTCGGTTTACTGATATTAAGTGAGACCACACCGCTTAGCAGAACGGGTTTCCCCTCACTAATATTTTCCTTAAAACATATATTTTGCAAATCCTTTCCTGCAACCAAACTAGTTAATCAAACTGATATATATAATAATGATAATAATAGCTAAGTCCGTTAAGCTATAATAAGGTAACTAATGAACTATCTGTCCGTAAGTTATAAATGGACTATCTGTCTGAAAATCGGGCTGATTGCCCGCAAACTGGACTAACTATACCCAAACTGGACTAACTGTCTGAATCAACATGGACTATCTATCCAAATCATTTTATTAGGGTTAACTACCCATCAGTGTTTTCTTTTCCAAATGATTTAACCTTTTAAATCATACTTATACAAGGAAAATATATTCTTAGCTTTACTATAAGCTTTTTGCCATGTTATATATACTTTACTCAAAATAATGTTAATGAATTTTACTAAGGATTAGCTATCCTTTCAAAACAAGTTAAAACCCTTTTTAACCTAAAAACATTTTGGGCTATACTATCTAGTTAATACATTCGAAACCTTTGTTTAAAACCTTTAAACAACCCCTTCAAAACCCTTAAAAGTAACCCTTTCGAAACCAAGTAAAACCTTTTACTTAACCTAGGCCGAAAGGCCAAATTTTCCTTTCGAAACCATTCAAATTCTTCCTTTCGAAAGTATAAAAACCTTTCCTTCAAAAGCCTTTAAAATCCTAGACATCCTTCTTTTAAAACCTTTAAATAATGCCTTTCGAAAACATAGGAAAAACCTTTCCTTTCAACCCTTTGAAACACTGGGGAACCACCCCTTCGAAACCATTCACTAAAACCCTTTCGAAAGCATTAAAACACTAAACCTTTCGAAAGCCTTTGGGTTCAATTTAAAACATGTGGAAACCCTTTGAAACCATTCAAAAATTTACCACTTCGAAACCTTTGAAAATTGTTTCGGTCGAAACCCTTTGGATTATGCCTTCAAGTAGAGAAAAAGTATTAGAAACCCACTAAAGTCAAAAGCATCTTTTTCAAAACCATTTAAAACTGTCTCTTTCGAAACCATTTGGGTTTTACTTCAATCATAGAAAAAAGGGTCTTTAAAACATTTAAGTCGAAAGCATCTATTTTGAAACCATTTCCTAAGTAAATAAATGATGATGTCGAAACCATCCCTTCGAAAGCATTGGAGAAGTGGCCAAAATTTTAGAAAACAAAGAAACAACCCTTTCGAAACCATCTGGGTCGAAAGGTAAAAAGTGGCAGTAAAAAGGCTTCGACTTAGACGAAAGCACTCATTTAAAACAAAAGCGCAACTCAATCGAAACCATTTCCTTAAATCCATTAAACCCAGTCGAAAGCTAACTGAGTAGAAAGCTACTCAGTCGAAAGCCATTCATTCGAAAGCAAACATGCGCATTTTTAATTTTAAAAGCAAAGTAATTCCTCAACCCCTTCGGAACCCCTGGTTTCGACTCCATGACTTCCGCCTACATCCAATTCACTACATACCAGTTCCCTGATACCATGTGCATTGGTTTCGACTGTGTCGGAGGCGAAGCTACGGAGGCGGAACCTGGTGCCGAAAGCATCGAAACAGTGAAAAACATGTAGCAAATAGTTCTTTTCACCTGACCTGCTCTACGTGTCTAATTTTGATTGGTTGCCTCATTTCTTTACCACTAAAAATTACTGCAACTTTCAGAACTAACTATTTGGATTATTTGCAAAAAGTCCTTTCTCTTTTTATAAATATATAAAACGTTTAAGTCCAATACCTTTAATAATTTTATATATCCATTAAAAAACTTAGGAAAAATCTACAAAAATTTCAAAAAATCTCTTTTAATATGTTTTTCAACATATAAAAATTTCAGACCCGAATCTTTTATTATTTAACCGTAAATAATTTATAACCCAAAATAACATATTTTTTACTAGAAATTCATATAAATTCCACAAAAATTCAGAAAATTCTGAAAATTGAAACCCATCTCTAAAATATCATTTATGATCGTCATAAAAATTCGCAAGGCATTTGGATGTCATTTAATAGGGGTTTCATATCAAAACATGTCATAAAATCTATATGAACAACCATAAATCATCAACAAGTATATATAATTATTCCATCATTCAAAAACATGGCAAATCAATGCAAAATATTTCGGATTTCATCTTAAAACCAAAAACAAATAAATATGAGATGTAAACATTATTCACCTTAGCTTTAGAGATTAAAGAGATTGAGATGTGATTGGATTTGATTTGCTTAAGCTTCTTCCTAGCTTTTCTCTATCTTTTTCCCTTTGTCTTATTAATGATGGCCGGCCTCTTGCTTAATATTTTGAAAATGAAAAGTGAACGTGTATAGGAGAATACACAACCAAGTTTAAGGGATATAGGAATGTCCTCTTCCCTATTTTACCCCTCCTCTATTTTATTTTAATTCCTTTCTAAATTCATTGTTGAATAGCACGGTTACCCCTTAAATAAAATCAAATCTCAATCCCCTAATCAACACATTATTTTATTTTATTTAGCTAATTAAATATCCTTAAATAATGTTACCAAAAATCTTGGGTGTTACAGACTCCCCTCCTTAAAGAATTTCATCCTTGAAATTATGATAAGGTATACGACAAATCAAACAAGAAGGTAAAACATTCCATCAAACAAGTCAGGATAAGTATCTCTAATCCTGCTTTCAAACTCCTAAGTACAGTCCCTTTCATCGTTGCTCCACTAGACTTTGACTAATCTGACCGTCTTGGTTCTAAGCCTCTTCTTATCTCTCTTAACAATATGAATAGGCTTTCTCTTTAAAGTCAAATCCGGTTCTACTACTAAGTCATCTAGCACAGTCGGTGCAATAGTAGTCTTCGGTTCTCTAACACACTTTTTTTTAGATGAGAAACATGGAAACCATCGTGGACTCCTGCTAAACTGCTCGGTAACTCAACTCTATATGCGAGTTTCCCGATCCTCTCAACAATACCAAATGGTTCAACGAATCTCGGTGCTAACTTTCCTGATTTCCCAAATCTAATCACACCCTTCACTAACTTATCCCCGGTCTCTAACCAATATACGAGAGATTTGCATGGCCTTCCAAACAAAGCTTCAAACGGTGCCATCCCTGTAACGACCCTGAATTTTGAACAATTTGAATTGAAAATATTTAATTAATTTTAAATATTTGAATGATGATTTGACTTGAATTTCAAATTATCAGAATGAATTAGCGATTAAATTTTTGAATTTAATCTATTGAAAATTGAATAAAATTTGAATCTTCAATTTTAAGCCGGTTAAAAATAATTTAAAGGCTTGGAAAATTCATATTGATAATACTGAAGGTAATAAAAGCTTCAGAATTGAATTTGAAAACGATTTGTTCAATTTTGAAATATTATCGTTTAAATTGAATTTAAAAATAATCTTTCGAGGCACAGTCTCGGAATTTAACGAAACCAGTTTCATTGGGTCCGTAATATTGAATTATTACTGGATTTCAATTTTCGTATTTATCGGAATTGTTTTGTGAACATACGGCGTAAAAACGCGTAGAAAATTAAATCGAATTCAATTTGAATTTCTGTAACAACTGGGGTTTTGCCCAAAATTTTAATCATCGATAAACGATTAAAGTTGACAGATATTTGCTGTTTATTGTTGGAATTTTTATAACGATAAGGTCTTTGTCAATTGACAGTGTAAAATGGTTGTTAAATTTTATTTAAACTGTAAATTGATTTGAATTCTCTTATTAAATTTTTATTTGTACGAGATGAATAAATATGTATAGAAAAATTTTAACAACTAAATTAAACAAACCAAATTAAATACAAAACAAATCAGTTTTAAAAAGAGAAAAAAAAAGAATAAAACAAAAGAAAAAAAAAGAAAAAAAAAGAAAAAAAAAGAAAACACCATAACCAGCCCATACCCTTATTCTCTGTTAAAAACCACGAACCCATCCTCCCCTTTTCATTCAAACCCTAAAACAACGAAATCGAACGAGATAAAAAAAATGGCGGCCACAAGTTCCTTCTTCGTCCCCAAAAAAATTAGGGCTTCTTCGCGTTCGCTCCTGTGAAGATCGACCACGGCTTCGACTTTCGTTCCTCATTCGCGACTGCTCCGATTTGCAAAGGTGAGTAATTTAATTTACTCACATCTGATTCTCATCTCAAATTTGAATTAGGGTTTAAATTTTGTGGTTTCGTTAGTATAAAATTTTGGAATTTGTAAATTGTTTTGCTCTGCCGATGATGATTTTGGGGTTTTATATGAGTTCGATCTCCTTACTTTTCGTTCGTCTATTTCTTTCAATACTTAGCTTCGGCCATTCGATTTTGTTTGAATGTTTGAGTTTTCCTCTGACTAGTTCGTAATCATATATGCTTGATTTTGCACTGATATATGACCTTTTCAAATTTGTTTAGTTTCGTATATACTTGCGGTCACGGCTTTGACTTGTTTGAAATTCTCGGCTTTGAACCTACTAGGGTTTCGTGACGTTCTCTGTTGACTTCGACTCTGGCCATCTTCTCTGTTGCACTAGTAGTTGCATTTCATTCCATGTTTACTTGCATACCTTGTAGTTGATTTCTGTTTTGGGACTGTTGCAATGTCTTCGTTTGGATGGTGACGATTTCATTGATTTTCAAAATTCATATAAATTGATACTGAACTTCGGCACTGACTTTAAAAAAAAAATGAATGAGTTTTATCACTTATCTTCGAACTTGTTTAACATTGTATATTTTGATCTCGGTCAATTTTGGTTTTGTGGATTTCATTCATCCTGTAGCATTTCTTTACATCGATGTTTCATTTAGTTTTTCACTTGTTCGAGTTTGATTTCTACCTTGGATCGAATGCTCGAGTCTTTGTCTTTCTGTAGTTGGTCTTGGTGCAGTTTCATGTATTTTTTTGTTTATAGCCATTTCATTGTTGAGGCTGAATCACTGACTTGAGTTCTTCATTCCAGTCTTCACATATGTACATTGATCTGATCTGTTATAGTTGCATGTTGTTGCCATTGTAGTTGTACTGTCATTGGTGTCTGCACTTGAACTTGTTCTTGTACTTGTTCACTATAGCTGCATTTAAGTTGTTACTTGATACACTTGAACTTGGGTCAATGGTCTTACTGAAGTCCAGTTCTGTAAGACTGTTGTACCATGATTTTGAACTTACCTTAAGTAAAATTTGGGACTAGTTTATATGATGATTTTTGGGTTGGTTTGTATATGACACTTCACTGCTGTCTGCATTTAAACAATTCGTGAGATGACCGAGTTGCTGTCATTTTGGTTGGCACTGACTTCATCATGTTGGCATTCTTTTATCTGGTTTGTTGTTTTCGCCTATGTGCTTCGACTTTGGCATTTTGCCTTGTTCTAGACTATGAAGTAAATACTGTCCAGTTACAGTATTATATATGTTACCTTTCGTACACTCATGTTTTTTTTTGAGACTGTTTGCATCCAGTTGCATTTTAGTCTTCATATATATATATATATATATGCAGTCACGTATGTATATACATCATTTGATATGTATATATGCATGTTCGAATTGCATTTTTTTCTCTGGAAATGATTGTCTTGGTTTGGGTACATATGCCTATATCACTTTTAGTTGATGTCTTATATGATGGCACTTGACTTGTAATCTATCTTGTTTTAATGATGTATCCATTTGGGCATCACTTGTTGCCTCTTTCACTGGATACACTGTTTCATTACAGCCTTGCCCTTAAATACAAGTGGAGGCTGCATTTTCGTTGCAGTTTTACCCTTGTCCCTTGTGGTGACTTTATATTCGGTGGTGGCGAGGCAGTGCACGCGTGCGTGCACTGCAGCCACCCAGAGTTGACAGTTTTGAATTGATATTTCTTTGCGTCGTGACGCATTGATCTTTTATGCTGTATTGGCGAGGCCGTACACGCGTGCGTGTACGGCAGCCAATCGAGTCTTGATGGGTTTAAAGTGACAAATTTTAATTGCTTATTAATTGATCTAGTCGATTTGATAAATTGTTTATTTATCTCTGTTGATGATTTTAAATCTGTTGATTTATTGTTTAACACTGTTTAGTGTTAAAATTTTCGTTATCCGATTTCTTTGTTAAAAGAGTCGGATAGACGAGAATTATTTTGACTGTCGTCTATTTAAATTATTATTGCCTCTATGCACTAATAAACTGGTTTGACTTAGACTGACCTGTGTATTATTTTCTTTTGAATATAATACTCGGGTCAGACCGAGTATTTTTTCAGCTTGAAGATTTTCGAGCAGCGAAGTTAGAGAGAGAGAGTAAAGAATCATTTTTAGTTCAGAAGAAAATTGTATTTTAAATATTCCGCTGTATCAGTAAAAAAAATTGTATAAACTCTGATGTATATAAAAAGATTTATAGTAATGAAATAAATTCTCATTTGTTTTAAACTCATTGTTATTATCTGTGTTTCTGTGGCTGATTCTGTTTAAACCTTATAAACTAAATAACAATTCGTCTTTTTGAACGTTTTTAGTTGGTTTAATTACCGACTGGAGGCGGTCAAAAGGGGGAATGTTACAGAGTGGTATCGGAGCTTTGGTTTACACAAAGCTTAGTTTATGATGTTTAATATGAATAGTTACTAGAAACACTTTTAAAAAGGAGAATGTTTTCAAATCCAAAGAAGTATAAAATTGTTTTTGAAAATAAAGATTTTTAACTTAAGAAAAGTTAAATTGAATTGAATTAGTATCAATAAATATATGATTTGAAATTTAACTAAAGGAAAGTTAAATAAAATGAATTTGATTTGATGACTTATTGAGATGGGAATTTAAACTTGAAAGATAAGTAATTATATAATATGAATTGGGAAGTTTAAATTAATAAGTTGTATAACTTATAAAATGAGAAAATTTGAATCAAACCAGTTGTTAAAATGGTTAAACAGTTTTGTTAAATGAAACAAAATCTGAATTCTGAATAGTTATATGAATTTAACTTTAGTACAAGTTAAATAAAATGATTTTTGAAATGAAATCTAAGTTAAGTTAAATAAAATAGAATTTCAAATAACTTAGAGGTGAACTTAAGCTGTATAGTGAAAATAAATGCAAGTAGAGATAAAATGAAACATTGCTTAAGTAATAGTGAATCAAATTGAATTTGATATCAAAATGAATTGATAAAGTGATGTAATGAATATGAATTTGAGTTATATAAAGGAAATTCAACTTTAACTGTAAAAGTGAATTTGTGAATATGGTGAGTATTAGAATTCAATCAGAATTAGAATATAAACCAATTGAAATTAAGTGTGTTGAACCAAATTGAATGTAAGCAAAGTAAATAAATTTGGTTAAATTGAATGTGCATTGGTTGCTAGTTAATTGTATAGAATTCATTAAGTATTAATGAAATTGAATTAATGGAAATTGGAAGCTATGTAAATTGAATTCAAATTGAAAGATAAGTAAATCTAAATAGAATCAAATTTGATTTGAATTGAAAGCAAACTGACTTGAATATAAATTAGTGAAAGTGAACTAATTGGATATGAATGAATGTTAGTAAAATCCAATGTGAATGAATCAAATGTGATTAAATTGAAAACCAAGTCAATGATGATTTATTAAAGAACTAGTTGATTATTTTGGAAATGGAAAACTGATAAATTTATGTAATAAATTGAATTGGAAATTTTGAATTATTATAACCGGTTTAAATTGAAGATTTGAAAAGTGTTAATAAAATATTGGAATTGTATAAGTGTTAAAGTGAAATATTTAATGGATTTCATAAGTGGATGAAAAATTTCAGAATTAAAAGTTTTATAATGTGAAGTTATAAAATGATTCGAAGTTGCGAAATAAAAGAATTTATAAGTAATTCACTTATAAATTAAAATTTTGATATAAAACTGAGCTATAAAGGAATGATTAATGAAGTAAATTTTTATAAATTGAAGTCTTTATGACTAGCAATGGAATTTATAAACGTTGTTTATGAATTCGAAACTGACTTATTTTGATAAGTAAAATTCTGTATAGTTTGTTAAAAGATGTATATTCACAATTTTGGACCGTGAATATATTATTGAATAAAATGGACATGTTTTGGGAAAGTGATATTTTAAAACGAAGTAATTGTTTTAAAAAGATGTTTTCAAAAGCATTGAATATCGAAACCATAGATTTCAACATTCATTGTTGAAATAGACGTTTTCGAATATAAGGAAATGGTGGACTATAACACTGTTGTTATAGTAAATGATTTCCGAAAGGAAATGTTTTGTATAGTATTGGGATTTATACATCTATCTAAATTTCGAATCCCTATACTAATGATTTTGAGTTGTCGTAACGATGTTTTACGTAACATTCGTTTTAACTCAAATGAATATGTGAAAGAGAATGATTTCCTTAAAGATGAAATATATACTTAATTTTGATTAAAGTATATCGAATATTTTCAGATGTTGAAAATAGAATGGATTTGTGAATTACTTATTTTTAAATAAGTATGGAAATGTTTTTCCAAATGTGAAATGTTGTGTATATATTCCGTAAGGAATAAATGATTTGAAATTCATTTTTGAAGTCGAAGTTGAAAAGTTAAATGAGGAATTGAACAATTTGTTCAATTTGAAATTTTTCAAAAAAGATTGAATCGTCAAGTTAAAATTGAGTTTAACTTCGACATCAAAGACAATATAAGTTGAGCTTTGAATTTCAGATGATGATTTGGATTGTATGTCTAACATTGTGAATCGATGACATAGCAATTGATCTCTATTAAATATATATCTGTTGGTGGCGGAGAATTTATTCTCTTAGCTTAACACCCTTCTCTGAGACGTACGAGCTCAGAGGTTATATATCGATAGACATCAATTCTGTGTTGAGAATTGACGATGTAAGCGTGAAATCCAAATCGAATGTGAAAGTCGATAATGAATGGAATTATGAATATGAATTAGGTTTGAGATAACCTTAAATTTCCAAATCGACTTAGAGGGAAATTTTGAAATCCTCTATTTTGCTATGAATATGGAATATGTAAGTTTTCGGAACTTATATATATGAATGCGGTAAATTTGAAACCGTTAGTTTAGAAAGACATTGTTATGGAAATCTTATGTATGTTTACATGGATATGATATGTACGAAATGTGAAATGAAAGTACTACATATATGATATTATGTTTTCTAAACTGAGGATGTGGAAAAGTACCTTCCATTTATTATTGGAGAAGGTATTGGAACTCTCGATGAGTGTCCATTTGAAATTCGTAGCTACGTAGAATTTTAGTCAGAGGGACTATTTGAATCGGAAATCCTTCGCGATAGTTCATCGCGATGAGATTAGATTTGATTGATGATTAGCGTAATTTGAGGGGCGAGATGCCCACAGTTACAAGCGATTCCACTGGGATAGTGGCGTAACCGCCGGGTAAACTGCAATCTAATGCCAGGCGAAATTTGAGGGGCGTGATGCCTACAGACACGAGCGACTCTACTGGGATAGTAGCGTAACCGCCGTGTGTACTGCAATCTATGGCGACAACCATGGCGAAATTTAAGAGATGAGAAATCTACATCCACAAGCGACTCTACTAGGATAGTAGCGTAACCGCCGGGTGGAACTGTAATCCATGGGGGAACGTGCTTTCCATATCCATTTTTAAAAGAATTTTTAAAGTATTTTCACTGGGAATTGAAGCAAGTATATTTAGTACTTGGAGATTTTTAGACCTGCGCCTGGCCAGCGTATGCCTAATGTCTGTGAGAACGAAGATGGACTTGTTAAATTTCGAGTTAGCAAGTATTTTCAAACTGTAAATAGTGAATCAATAGTTTGAAATTAAAATTACAAAATTCCTACCTAATAAATTAAGAAAGAGGATCTTTGTAATGTTTGGAAAGTCCACAGCTTTGGAAGAGATATATTATATAAATCTCTAATGTGAAGAATTTTAAGTTTGAATCTGAGTTGTAAATCGAAAGTGTTGATAAAAGACTTTTGCGTTTTGATTTTAGAAATCAATGAACAAAAGAAAAGATAAACAAAACTAGTGAGATTAAACAAATGAAATGAATCCTATACTCATTTATTTGTAATAAGTTTTAAGTTTAGTAAAAAATTGAGTAGAGTATAAATATCGATGAAAATCTAACGACTTTTCCTTTTCGAGGACGAAAAGTTTTTAAGGAGGGGAGTTTGTAACGACCCTGAATTTTGAACAATTTGAATTGAAAATATTTAATTAATTTTAAATATTTGAATGATGATTTGACTTGAATTTCAAATTATCAGAATGAATTAGCGATTAAATTTTTGAATTTAATCTATTGAAAATTGAATAAAATTTGAATCTTCAATTTTAAGCCGGTTAAAAATAATTTAAAGGCTTGGAAAATTCATATTGATAATACTGAAGGTAATAGAAGCTTCAGAATTGAATTTGAAAACGATTTGTTCAATTTTGAAATATTATCGTTTAAATTGAATTTAAAAATAATCTTTCGAGGCACAGTCTCGGAATTTGACGAAACCAGTTTCATTGGGTCCGTAATATTGAATTATTACTGGATTTCAATTTTCGTATTTATCGGAATTGTTTTGTGAACATACGGCGTAAAAACGCGTAGAAAATTAAATCGAATTCAATTTGAATTTCTGTAACAACTGGGGTTTTGCCCAAAATTTTAATCATCGATAAACGATTAAAGTTGACAGATATTTGCTGTTTATTGTTGGAATTTTTATAACGATAAGGTCTTTGTCAATTGACAGTGTAAAATGGTTGTTAAATTTTATTTAAACTGTAAATTGATTTGAATTCTCTTATTAAATTTTTATTTGTACGAGATGAATAAATATGTATAGAAAAATTTTAACAACTAAATTAAACAAACCAAATTAAATACAAAACAAATCAGTTTTAAAAAGAGAAAACAAAAGAATAAAACAAAAGAAAAAAAAAAGAAAAAAAAAGAAAAAAAAATAAAACACCATAACCAGCCCATGCCTAAGCCCATACCCTTATTCTCTGTTAAAAACCACGAACCCATCCTCCCCTTTTCATTCAAACCCTAAAACAACGAAATCGAACGAGATAAAAAAAATGGCGGCCACAAGTTCCTTCTTCGTCCCCAAAAAAATTAGGGCTTCTTCGCGTTCGCTCCTGTGAAGATCGACCACGGCTTCGACTTTCGTTCCTCATTCGCGACTGCTCCGATTTGCAAAGGTGAGTAATTTAATTTACTCACATCTGATTCTCATCTCAAATTTGAATTAGGGTTTAAATTTTGTGGTTTCGTTAGTATAAAATTTTGGAATTTGTAAATTGTTTTGCTCTGCCGATGATGATTTTTGGGGTTTTATATGAGTTCGATCTCCTTACTTTTCGTTCGTCTATTTCTTTCAATACTTAGCTTCGGCCATTCGATTTTGTTTGAATGTTTGAGTTTTCCTCTGACTAGTTCGTAATCATATATGCTTGATTTTGCACTGATATATGACCTTTTCAAATTTGTTTAGTTTCGTATATACTTGCGGTCACGGCTTTGACTTGTTTGAAATTCTCGGCTTTGAACCTACTAGGGTTTCGTGACGTTCTCTATTGACTTCGACTCTGGCCATCTTCTCTGTTGCACTAGTAGTTGCATTTCATTCCATGTTTACTTGCATACCTTGTAGTTGATTTCTGTTTTGGGACTGTTGCACTGTCTTCGTTTGGATGGTGACGATTTCATTGATTTTCAAAATTCATATAAATTGATACTGAACTTCGGCACTGACTTTAAAAAAAAAATGAATGAGTTTTATCACTTATCTTCGAACTTGTTTAACATTGTATATTTTGATCTCGGTCAATTTTGGTTTTGTGGATTTCATTCATCCTGTAGCATTTCTTTACATCGATGTTTCATTTAGTTTTTCACTTGTTCGAGTTTGATTTCTACCTTGGATCGAATGCTCGAGTCTTTGTCTTTCTGTAGTTGGTCTTGGTGCAGTTTCATGTATTTTTTTGTTTATAGCCATTTCATTGTTGAGGCTGAATCACTGACTTGAGTTCTTCATTCCAGTCTTCACATATGTACATTGATCTGATCTGTTATAGTTGCATGTTGTTGCCATTGTAGTTGTACTGTCATTGGTGTCTGCACTTGAACTTGTTCTTGTACTTGTTCACTATAGCTGCATTTAAGTTGTTACTTGATACACTTGAACTTGGGTCAGTGGTCTTACTGAAGTCCAGTTCTGTAAGACTGTTGTACCATGATTTTGAACTTACCTTAAGTAAAATTTGGGACTAGTTTATATGATGATTTTTGGGTTGGTTTGTATATGACACTTCACTGCTGTCTGCATTTAAACAATTCGTGAGATGACCGAGTTGCTGTCATTTTGGTTGGCACTGACTTCATCATGTTGGCATTCTTTTATCTGGTTTGTTGTTTTCGCCTATGTGCTTCGACTTTGGCATTTTGCCTTGTTCTAGACTATGAAGTAAATACTGTCCAGTTACAGTATTATATATGTTACCTTTCGTACACTCATGTTTTTTTTGAGACTGTTTGCATCCAGTTTCATTTTAGTCTTCATATATATATATATATATATATATATATATATATGCAGTCACGTATGTATATACATCATTTGATATGTATATATGCATGTTCGAATTGCATTTTTTTCTCTGGAAATGATTGTCTTGGTTTGGGTACATATGCCTATATCACTTTTAGTTGATGTCTTATATGATGGCAATTGACTTGTAATCTATCTTGTTTTAATGATGTATCCATTTGGGCATCACTTGTTGCCTCTTTCACTGGATACACTGTTTCATTACAGCCTTGCCCTTAAATACAAGTGGAGGCTGCATTTTCGTTGCAGTTTTACCCTTGTCCCTTGTGGTGACTTTATATTCGGTGGTGGCGAGGCAGTGCACGCGTGCGTGCACTGCAGCCACCCAGAGTTGACAGTTTTGAATTGATATTTCTTTGCGTCATGACGCATTGATCTTTTATGCTGTATTGGCGAGGCCGTACACGCGTGCGTGTACGGCAGCCAATCGAGTCTTGATGGGTTTAAAGTGACAAATTTTAATTGCTTATGAATTGATCTAGTCGATTTGATAAATTGTTTATTTATCTCTATTGATGATTTTAAATCTGTTGATTTATTGTTTAACACTGTTTAGTGTTAAAATTTTCGTTATCCGATTTCTTTGTTAAAAGAGTCGGATAGACGAGAATTATTTTGACTGTCGTCTATTTAAATTATTATTGCCTCTATGCACTAATAAACTGGTTTGACTTAGACTGACCTGTGTATTATTTTCTTTTGAATATAATACTCGGGTCAGACCGAGTATTTTTTCAGCTTGAAGATTTTCGAGCAGCGAAGTTAGAGAGAGAGAGTAAAGAATCATTTTTAGTTCAAAAGAAAATTGTATTTTAAATATTCCGCTGTATCAGTAAAAAAAATTGTATAAACTCTGATGTATATAAAAAGATTTATAGTAATGAAATAAATTCTCATTTGTTTTAAACTCATTGTTATTATCTGTGTTTCTGTGGCTGATTCTGTTTAAACCTTATAAACTAAATAACAATTCGTCTTTTTGAACGTTTTTAGTTGGTTTAATTACCGACTGGAGGCGGTCAAAAGGGGGAATGTTACAATCCCAATACTAGTTTGATAACTGTTGTTATACAAAAAATCGACTAAACGCAGATGGGCTTCCCATGATCCCCTGAAATCTAGAACACAAGCTCTTAACAAATCTTCTAAGGTTTTGTTAACTCTCTCCATTTGCCCATCTGTCTACGGATGATATGAGGTACTCATCTTGAGCTTGGTTCCCAAAACTTCCTGTAGACTCTTCCAGAACTCGCTAGTGAATAAGGGATCTCCATCACTTACTATGCTACTAGGAATTTGAAAGAATGATTTGAATGGAAGAATAATGGCGGCATCCTCTCCTCCTTCCCCGACACCCCCTTCTCATTCCCCGTTTCCTCCTCCTCCTTCCCCGTTTCCACCTCAATCCTCTTCCTCGATTCCTCTCTCTTCCTCTGCTTTGAATCTTCCTTCTCTTTCTTCCTCTCTAATCCCTCCTCCTTCTTCTGATTCTTCTACTTCATCTTCCTCTTCCTCCCTGTTTCATTCTTCATCTTGTCCTTCTTTTCCTATTTTTCTTTCCTCCAATCCTCATACTTCTTCTTGTCCTTCGAGTTCTTCGATTCCTCCTTATTCTTTGTCTGATTTGAATACATGTCTGAATTCTGAAAATCAATCTTCTTTGTTACTTGATAAGAATTTTCCTTCTTTGTCTGTTAATGTGAATCCAGATATGACTATTAAACAGAATCATTTATCAAAGTTATCTGATTCTGATATAAAGTGGTCATCCTTATTCAAGAAAAAGCCTAGAAATGCTGGAGTATTTGTGCGTAGGCATTTTGATATTAAGAAAGATGGGGTTCCGAATGCATTACCTGATAAAGTCAAAAATGAAGGAATTAAATACTGGAGTGATCATTTAGTTGGTTTTTTCTTGGACGGACCTCCTTCTTATCCGACTATAACAAAGCATCTGAGAAGTATTTGGAGATTGAAAGGTGAAGTTGATATCAAATCGGATAATGAGAATTTCTTTTTTAATTTCTCGAATGACCTAGACAGGATGAAGATCTTGCAATATGATCCTATCTTCATTAAAGGTAAATGTTCATTATTACAACATGGGATCCTTCGTACGGTTATTTTCAAGAACAAATTAAAAAAGTGCCAGTGTGGGTTCATTTTTATAGGATTTTTTTGATTGCTTGGACTTTAATTGGTATTAATTGGTTAGCATGTCATGTTGGTAAATTGATTTGTCTTGATGAAAGTACTGAAAGATTGACTAGATTCAAGTATGCTAAAGCTTTGATTGAAGTGTCACCAGATCAGGAGCTCCTTGAATTTATTGCAATTGATGATTTGGGTGATTGCTGTCCTTATGTAAAGGTTGAATATGATTGGAAGCCAAAAATCTGTACTAAATGCAAAGTGTTTGGTCATGAAACTTTATTTTGTTCAGGAAATGGTAAGGTGAAGAGATCTTATATGCAATCTGGTGGAGACAATGAGGCAACTGATTATAGTCAATGCATGGAACAGGTTAGTCAGAAAGAAAAGGTGCAGAAATTTCAAGATGCTAGAAATATAAATATGAAGACTTTAAAAGTATGGAAAAGGAAGGATAAAGATCAAGATGTTCTTATAGATAGTAATAATTTGAACTTAAAATCTGGTGATCAATTTGTTATGTTGGAGTGAAGAATTTGGATCATAATCAGAATATACAAAAGGAAGTGGAGTCATATATTGGGAAAAATGTATCTGGTGTTAATACCGAGGAAATGGGATATAAGGAAAATATTACAACTTCAAATTCTTTTCTGGTATTATCTGATATTGATGAAGGAACAATTAATAAAGAGTTAATAATAGAAAAAGGAACTTCTATCTCACAATCTGGAAATAAGCAGATAAATAAGGGATCATATGAGAACTATGGCACTATTGGAGCTAACATGTTTGATAATAATTCTATAGTAAAGAATTCTTCTTTAACTTCTGAAACACTGGTACATTCAGAGATATTGGATACTAGTTCAGATACTAATAAGGATTTTCACAAGGAACCATTGTGCAATGATGATACCTCTGAGCAAACCTCCCCATATATCAATATTTCTCCTCCAAATCATCTGATTTTACCACCTCCATGTAATTCAAAGGATAATTTTGAGGAACAGGTTGTATCTATCAAAAAAGGAAAAAGAGGTAAAAAGAAAGTCTCATTCCATGAAATATCAGAAGATCTAAACAATGGGAAAAACTACAAGATTGAAGAAATACTGCCAAGGAATAATAATGAGTCTGCATTATCATTAAAGGATTCTACTTCTCAGTCGAGTGGTATTAGGCATACAAGGAAGCATCCATCTTTTCTCATTTCACCCAAACAGTTATGATGTTAAACAATAATATAGCATATTGGAATATCAGAGGAGGACACCTATCATCAAAACAGGCTGAAGTGAAACAATTAATTAAAGATCAAAAAATTCAACTCATTGTTATCAGTGAAACAAAGTTAAATAAATTAAAGACTGGTTTAGCTTGTAAGAATATTGCTCCTGATTGGGCACATGAAGATAATTTGCAAAGTGCTCCATATGGAAGATTATTGGTTTTATGGAATTCAGATGTTTTCAAAATGACAAAGTTGCAGGAGGATGATCAATTAATCAATTTCAGTGCTATTTCTTTATTTTCAAACACTCCATTTTTGATAACCTTTGTCTATGCTCATTATAATCTTGATAAAAGACTATCTTTCCTATCTAATCTCTCTTCACTTTCTCAATCAAATTTACCATGGATAGTTCTTGGAGACTTCAACTGTATGTATTCCTCTGATAAAAAAATTGGAGGAAATCCACTCTCTTTGAAAGACATTTCTCCTTTGAAACAAACTCTTATAAAATCTTCTCTTAGTCATATACCATCTTCTGGAGCAGTGTTTACTTGGAATAATAAAAGTAAATTTGGCCCTAGAACTTTCTATAAACTAATCATGCATTTCATAATATTCATTCAATAAACCTATGGCCAAATCTCTTTTGCAAATTTTTAAATCCCTCAATTTCTGATCACTCTCCTATTATTTTATCATGGGGAGAGAATACAATAAGAAGGAATCCATCTTTTAAATTTTATAAAACTTGGACTAATCATAAAAATTTCCTTAGTATTGTTATGCAGGTTTGGCAGGAGAATATTTTTGGGAATCCACTATATATTCTTAAGACAAAGCTTCAAAGGTTAAAAGAAAAGCTTAATATTTTGGCAAAGGAAAATTTTAGTGAAGGTTCTAAAATTTCTGATGGAATAAGGGGGAAATTGTTTATTATTCAGCAGCAACTGCAGAATGATATTATGAATTCATCTTTGGCTAGTCAAGAAGCAAATTTATCAAAAGATTTACTTGAAGCATTAGAGTTTGAAGCATTGATGAGAAAAGAAGTACTGCATGAGACTATTGATAAGCAAGGTGATAGGAATACAAAATATTATCATAACTCTATCAAGATCAAACAAAGCAAAGGAAGAATTTTGTGTATAACTGATATGAATGGAGTAAATCCAACTCCAATGATCCCAAACCTTTCACCACAGTTTTCTACGACTCTTCCTTTTCTGAGCAATATACAAGTAAATGAAATGATAAGAGAAGTTTTACCTGAGGAGGTTAAAAGGGCAGTCTTCTCATTAAAACCTGATAGTAGTGGTGGCCCTGATGGTTTTAATGCTTTTTTCTTTCAGCATACTTGGAAGATAATAAAGAATGATATAAACAAAGCAATACTTTACTTCTTTTCTCATAACAAATTACCTTCTGGTATAAATGCAACCAATATAGCCCTTGTACCAAAATGTCCAAATGCAAGAAGTGTTACTAATTTTAGACCTATTTCATGCTGTAATGTTCTGTATAAAATCATTTCCAAGATTATAGCAAATAGGATCCAAAATGTTCTGCCTTCAATCATTTCTAATAATCAAGTTGCTTACATGCCTTGTAGAAATATCAGTGATAATATTTTGCTAACGCAAGAGCTTATAAGAGGATATGGTATTGGGAATATATCACCTAGATGTATGATGAAACTTGACATACAAAAAGCTTTTGATTCAATTTATTGGATTTCTATTATAGCAATTCTTTCTCGGATGAATTTTCCAAAGCCAATGCTAGCATGGATTTATACATGTATTTCTTCAACTCATTTCTCCATACTTAGAAATGGCTGTACTGGAGGATTTTTTAAAGGAACTCAAGGTGTAAGGCAAGGGAGATTAGTCATAGTGCAAAGTATTGCTACTGCTATGGTTAATTATTGGATGAGGCATTACATTCTTCCATGTAAACTTGTATCAATGATAAATAGTGCTCTGAACAGATTTTTGTGGCATGGAGATCCATTCTCTAAAAAGTTAATTCCAATATCATTAAAGACGATTATTGCCAAAGAATAAGGGTGGTCTGGGAATTACTAATATTAAAATGTGGAACATTGCAGCTATATCTTTATACTATGACAAAATTTTATCAAGAAGTCAAGACCTCTGGAAACAATGGATTTTAAAAAATTTATTAAAAGGCAAGGATTTTTGGACTATGAATATTCCAAATTTATGCAGCTGGAGTTGGCGTAATATTCTGAAGTTAAGAACTACTTTTCTGCCTATTATACAATGCAACCCACTTGAGAACAATGAATTGAACTTCTGGACTTCTCCTTGGGCCAAGGCTGGTTTGATTATTCAGAAAATTCTTCCTTATCCTTTACAACTTCAGTCTGGAATTCCTTTAAATGCTAAAGTCAATTCCTACATCAATGATGGCTTAATTGATTTACCTTATTGCAGTTCTAAACAAGTCAGGGATTTACGGCAATATATATCATCTTTATCATTGACATCTTTAAACTTAAAAGTTCTTTGGACTAAGAAGGGAAAGAAGCATACAATTTCTAATGTATACAAAGCTCTGTTATATAATGCAAACACAGAAAGTTTTCCTTGGGCATCTAGAATTTGGATGGAGAAATCTCCAGCTAAGGAAAATCTTCTTGTTTGGAAAATCATGGCAAATGCTCTTAACACTAAGCAGAAATTGACTAAACTTGGATTACTAAGCAATGAGGATTGTGTTTTCTGTCATAAACACCCTGAATCAAATACTCATCTATTTTTTGAATGCAACTTTACTTTTGGAATATGGTGCAGATTACTCGCAAATGGAAACTTTCACAGACCAGATAAAAGCTCTAGAATAGAATGGTTTAATATTTTCAAAGCTACAAGGTGGAAATCTTCTAAGACTGAAATTCTTATGATTATTTTAAAGGCTTTTGTTTATGAGATTTGGAATGAAAGGAATAGAAGGAATTTTGATCAGAAAATGGAAAATGCAAATGCTTTATACAGTTTAATGCATAAGAAAATTTGTAAAAGAGTGAAGAGGCTGAATAGATTTTGATGAAATTTGTTTCATAATGTACATATGGTTCTTGATGCATGGCTGTATTTGTATGTAATACATTTTTGAGTATATGAATATATTGGGCAGGGCTCCCTTAGCCCATTGCTTTTCAAAAAAAAAAATCGCCAAAACAGGTGCCGTTCTAGTTGACTTAATTGGAATGAAATGGGCACTCATGGTTAGTCTGTCCACTATGACCCATATACTATCATTTCCCCTGTTCGACCTTGGCAACCCATCAATAAAATCCATAGAAATAGAATCCCACTTCCATACTGGAATATCTAATGGCTGAAGCAACCCACTTGGCTTCTGGTGTTCGGCCTTTGCCTGTTGGAAAATCAAGCACTGCTTTACCCATAAGCCAATACCCCGCTTTATACCCTTCCAGAAGAAACTCCTCTTCATATCCTGATACATCTTAGTAGCTCCAGGATGAATAGAGGACTTCGAACGATGGCATTCCTCCAAGACTTCTTTCGTTATGTTTCCTACACTCAGAACACATAATCTTCCTTTATTTCTCAACCTCCCATTCTGGTCAAGACTGAAATCTTTCAAGTTATCGCTCTCGATTCCATCTCTTAACTTCCTGATCCATTTAGCTAACATTGGATCCTCCATCTGTTTAGAAGCAATCTTTTCGATCATCACTGGTCGAACTTCCAAACAAGATAATACAACTGTATCTCCACTAGACCCTGCCTCAGATCTCCACTATACTCTGCAATCTGCTGATGCTTCCAAATCTTTCCACTCGGCAATCATCGCCAATACTACATTCTGGTGTTTCCGGCTAAGTGCATCTGCAACTTTGTTGCCTTTCCTTGGTGTATACTCAATCCCAAAATCATAAGCGACAATAAACTCTAACCGCCTCTGATGTCTCATGTTCAGCTCCTTATGAGAGAGCAAATACTTCAACGACTTATGATCTTTATATAACTCAAACCTCTCTCCCAAAAGGTAATGTCTCCACACCTTCAACGTGAAAATAACTACAGCCAATTCCAAATCAAGCGTCGGATATCTGACCTCATGCGGTCTAAGCTGTCTAGAAGCATAGGCAATCACTTTACCTCTCTACATCAGCACAGCTCCTAATCCTGTTCCACACGCATCCGTATAAACCACCAAATCCTGATTCCCTTTCGGAACAACTAAAACTGGTGCCTAGGTAAATAAGTGTTTCAAACTCTGGAATGTTTCCTCACACTTATCGGCCCACACAAACTTCACATCCTTTCTTGTTAGCTTGGTCATCGGTGCTGCTATCCATGAAAAATCCTTAATGAATCTCCGATAATAACCAGCTAATCCAAGGAAACTCTTTATTTCCGTCACTGTCTTGGGTCTCTTCCAACTATTTACCGCTTTAATCTTAGTCGGATCCACTGGCAACCCTTTCTCTGAGACTACATGATCCAGAAACTTCACCTCTTTCTTCAAGAAATAACACATCGAAAGCTTCGCTTTCAACTGATGCTGCCTCGATGTCTCTAGCACCACTCTAAGATGAACTTCATGCTCTCTTTCATCCTTTGAGTATATCGGGAAATCATTTATGTAAACCAATACGAACCTATCCAAGTGCTCTCAGAAAACTCGATTCATCAAATTACCAAAGAATACTAGAGCATTAGTCAGTCCGAACGGCATAACTAACCATTCGTACGACCCATATCTAGTCCTAAACACAGTCATAGGTATACTATCCTCTACTACTCTGAGCTTATGGAAACCTGTCACTAAATCCATCTGCGAGAATACTTTACCTCAACTGGTCTAACAAATCGTCAATCCTTGGCAATGGATATCGTGTGACACCCCACCCTGAGACCCACATTAACAGAAAGTATTACTGGGTAATACCATCAGCTAATGTGGAGAATAGGGCTGGTTAGGAGCGACCATCTATAGCATTGTCTTATGTTTCTTTTGAATATGTCGATAAATGCTGGATATTTTTTTCTAATACAAGTGGATCGACATATCCAATAAATACTTAATACAAAGCCATAGGTGGCTATAGGATCTATCAGAACAAAATAGAGCAACTCAAATGCATAACACATCACAGAACAACAAACAGATATATATACATACATACCGATACATCCCAATACAATTCAAATAATACATCATAAGTGATATGACGATCACAATATACACACGAGTCAAAATAATATACATATCAGAGTAGCAACAAAAAGACTATAACAAAAAAGGCTAGCAGATAAGTCCATGCGGAAGCAGAATAGGCTAAGTCCATAAGGGTACTAAACCTGAAACCCCTCGGTCTGACCCGTGTATAAAATACACGGGTCAGTCTATCTAAACGAATCAGTTTATAAGAATAAGTGATAATATGAGCATAAGGGAAGGTGATAAACTACTCAAAAGAGTAGATACAATTCAACACATATGGTTACTTCAAGGGGCATAGTCAAGTAAGGATAGTTACTTCATGTGGTATAAGGTATCAGAAAGCATGTGCACAATCTCAAAAGAGATGAAACTCTAAAACAAATCTCAAACAAAAGTGCACCTCATATCATTGGCGTTTCTCAAAACATCAAATATGGTTTTAGGGGTAAATCCCAAACCCACCATATTGGCAAACCCAAAAACATACTCAAAGAGATCCCATCTCAAAACACGCCATAAGGCAAATATTTCTCCCAATAGGAGAATAAAATCTCAAATAAACGCCAAAAGGCAAATATCAAATAACGCCAGTATTGGCAAACCCAAGTTGCAAATATAGAACTCGATAAAAAGTTCAATTTCTAAATATGTAATCGCCATATATAATATCTCGGATGGTTCAGATGGCCAATAATGTAAAATGGCGATACACTTGGAAAATCACAAAGAAATCAATGAAATCATCTCAAAGATATAGCACGTCCTTATGGCCGAAGCCCGCCAAGTACTGTTCTCTCAAAATAAGGCGCCACGTCTCTTAGACAAACGTCACGAAGGACAAATAAATACGTCTCTTAGACAAACATCCCGAAGGACAAACACGTCGTAGTGACAAACGTCTCTTAGACAAACATCTCGAAGGACAAATGCCCTAAAGGTCCAGTACTGGCAAATACGTCTCCTAGACAAATGTGTCACAAATTCTCGGATAGGAACCCGAACAGTGTTAATGTGTGTCCCATACCACACATTCGCACTAAATGGTTTACTAACCGCTAGTAAATTTCACACTCAAAGCAGTAAAAAGTTTACCTCATCTCATCGGTAAACTCGACCCGAAGGTCAAAACGATCAAAACGGACAAGTTGGGAATTAATCGATAAGATAAACACATGTGTCCCATACCATGTGTTTTACCAAACCATTTAATTCTCCTTCTCATTTGCTCGAATAGTGCAAAAACATGTATTATATTTATAAAAATAATTTACTTGAGAAAACAAGCTTTTAAAACCAATTTCTGAAATCGTATTTGGAATCAAACTTTAAAATTCCATTATTATAGAGAATATATAGACTGTATAGCTCAAAAATAATTTAAAAATATTATATAATAATAATTTAAAATTTCAATTTATTTTAAAATTATTTCAAAATCATTTGGAGAAAACCGTCCTCGAAAACCATAAAACCAAAGAAAATACCTCAAAACTGATAACTCAAATTTAATTCGAATCCAATTCAAAATTCAACTCAAAATAAATTCAAATTTGAATTTCAAATTCTCAAAATTTAGCTAGCCTATTGATAGGCATCATAGCTCTCAAAACAGCATAAATATATCTCAAAAACGAGAAGCAGAAGTCAAGAAAACAAGCAGGAAACGAAACCGGAAACAAAAGGGAGCAACACAAAAACACACAGGAGACAAGGCTCCTTAGGTCGACCGCCAGGTCGACCTCTCTTGTCCCTAGGTTGACCGTACGGTCGACCTAAGGGTAGGCATGGTCGACCTATGCGGCCTTCTCACGCGAAATTTTCTTCCACACGATTTTATGCAACAAACTGATTTTGAGGTGAACATTTAACATAGCAAATGAAGATGAAATGCTATGAAATTTGGCATGCATGTAATACAACATCTAAACTATGATCTAGAAAAGATTTGGCAAAAATTCATCAAAAGATCAAGAAGTTATTCATTCACAAAGAGGCAACCAGAAGCAGATTTTATACAGAAACCATAAGAAAGAAGATAAAGTGTTACAGTAAACGATTTCGCCTAGATTCTTTTTTGCAAATATGGTTTTAGGCTAGAAATGTGAGATGTAACTCACCTTAGCACCTTATTACACGATTTAGAGCTACATTATACAACCTTTAGCCTCAAATTTGACTGTAGGAGCTTAAAACTTGAGAACAGTGGACACGCAGAACAAGAAATAAGAGCTACAGATAAAATTTCTGCTCCAACAAAATAAACAGAATATAGATTCGGGGATTTGGATTAGATTACCTGTATTTGATTCTATTTGCAATTTACTCTCTTGATTTCTCTTTAATTTTCAGCAATTTGAAGTAATTTTTATTTATCAATAAGAGAGGGAAGCCATTTTTATTTTCATTCTTTGATTTCTCATTTTCTGGTACAGGGAGTGAAAATTGTACGTACAAGAGAAGAGAAGCTTCTTTTCTCTTCTACAGGTTTGCAAAAACTAATGGGCCTTGACCCAAAAAGAAAGAAATAATTAAGCTATGTTAATTCTAACTCAACACTAAGATAAATATGCACAAATTAATTCTATTTTTAAAAACAATTTGCATTTTCCTTTCAAGTTTTCATAAAACAATTAATGCAAACTTATATACATATGAAATAAAATATTTTACACTATATGAAAAGATTAATTTTTATTTTTAAAACATTATTATTATTTAAATCCTGTTTGCGCCAAAATTGGTCACAAACACCCAATTGTCGATGAAAGCACCAGTTCACAATCACAGATTACAGATAATGAGTATGTAGAGAGATTAGAATGGAGAACACTCAGAAAATTCAACAGATCACAGTAAACAACATAGAATTTAGAGTGGTTCGGCGTGTTGCCTACGTCCATTATGAAGTTGATTGCTTTATTGATGTTTCTTTGATGATTACAATTGATTTCAGCAGGTTACAACAAATAACAATGATTTTCAGCAGTGAAATTGGTTAGTAGCAGCAGCAATGGAGTTTAGAACTGGATCCGGCAGAGTCTGGGCGTTGGAGAGTTCGAAGAAGAAGAAGATCCCCTTTTTTGTATGCCTTGGGGCTCTATTTATAGGTGTAGGAGGCTGATATTTCACTCAGATCTCGGGATACTCCCTCTGGCACGTGACTAGGCCCGCACGCCCAAGCCCGTGAAGTTTCGGTCCGATCCGTGATCGATGCGAACGGATTTCGTATCGATCAAGATTGCGTCCGATGGAGTCGAAATTTGGCGTGGACATTCTTTAGCACGTGCGTAAGCTCCTGTGAAAATTTGGTAGCATTTGGACTTGTGGATTAGGAGATATGATCGATACAAACTTGACATTTCAGTTTGCTGCCTTGTTCGAATCAATACGTTCGTATCGATCTCGTCGACTCAATCAAAAGCGTGCGCGCACAAGTTGATGTGGCACGAAATTCCTGGGTCAATCCACTTTTTGCGCTGAGTTGGTAGAGTTCTATTCGCATCCAACATCAGGGTCCAGTTCGTATTGACCATTTATTCGCATTCATCTGCTTCAGTCCTTGTTCGAATCGATTGTCGATTCGTCGTAGCCCTCGTTCGTATCGATAGTTATTGGTGTACTTCGTATCGATCGCTGCAGATACCATCGACATGAAGCGAACTCGCTTGAGCATGATGGATACGAACAAGGACACGTACGCTATCGACTCGAACAACCACGAACCGGATGGATACGAACTGAGCCTTGGTGATCGATTCGAATTGAGCCAACCCATGATCGATACAAAGTAGTGCGATCGCGATGGATACGAACTAAATCGGTACGATGCCGCCGCTTCTGGATCGATGCGAAGAGTCCGGTTCTGGATGGAGTCGAACAGGATTGATTCGAACAAGGCTCTATGATGGAGTTGGACATGATCGATTCGAACAAGGCTCTATGACCGAGTCGAACAGGATCGATTCGACCAACATATTTTCCTTAACTTGTATCGATCATATCTCGGTCATACGAACTCTGATTAATCTGAAATTTGAAACGTCATCTTTCATTGCTTCGCTCGTCGTGTCTTGTCGATTGCAGCTTGATCCGGACTCGGACAAAATTCATCGATATCCATGGTGAACCTATGAGTACTCGATATTCAGAATGAGTGATTCTTGGTTTCCAGTTAATCTTTTGGTATCATGGCCTTGCTAAAAGACGTGATAACACTTACCCCCCAAAACATGCCTTGCAGTACGAAGGTGTGTTTTGTAATGCTATAAGCTGGATGTTTATATCTTGTCGATGATCTGCAAAGAAATTGGTAGTCTTATGTGACCGCGAATGACGATCTTTCGGGATCGTATGTCATTCGAGGTAGTACGTGACCGTTCAGGGTCGGATGTCGTTCGCGGCGAATGGTGACCGTTCGCGGTCGGGGTGCCATTCGAGGCAATCTGTGATCATTCGCGGTCGGGTGCCATTCGAGGCGAATTGTGACCGTTAACGGTCGGGTGCCGTTCGTGGCGATTTGTGATCGTTCGCGATCGGGTGCCGTTCGAGGCGAATTGTGACCGTTCGCGGTCGGGTGCCGTTCGAGGCAAATTGTGACCGTTCGCGGTCGGGTGCCGTTCGCGGCGAATTGTGAGCCCGGGGAGGGACTTAGTATCATCAATGTCAGATTTCACGTTCGAGTGAGTTTCTGAATTGTTTGTGGTGGCGGTTTATCGATCGCCATCTCAGAGCATGCTTGAGGACCGTTCGCGATCCCTTACATGTGTAAGTGGCTTAGCCGTTATGGCATCACAAATGGCATACTTTTATTCAAAATGAGTTTTTCAATAGAACTATTCAACAAAATAAAATTCAAACATCAGAAATGGAAAATAAAAGTAAAACAGGGACGTCAAAGTGCAAACACCTACACCGTTGCGATTAGTAGTCGTATCAGAGCATGCCTGAGGATCGTTCGCGGTCCTGTACATGTGTAAATGACTTAATCGTGTTGGTGTGGAGTTTGCTACTTATTCGTCATTATCCCAATCAATTGATGACATGCTGACGCCTCGATCCTGAGCCGTCCCCAGTAGGTGCAGGTGGTGGTCGCTCCCGTTCCACCATTGTTGTTCCCCTCCTTACATACTGCGATAACAGACCATTCCGGGTATGTCCCTCAACCTCATCCTTCAAGTGTCGGCAATCATTCGTGCTATGATCATTCGGCTCGTGGAATAAGCAGTACTTGTCTGACCTTCTTTCATTGTTGGTCGGATCCCTTCTCATCGGCCTCCGATAGGGAATCTGCCCCCTAGTATCCTGGTATATTCTCTCCAAAGTTTCATTCAACTCTGTATAAGAGGTGAATCTTGGTTCCTTTCGTGGTCGCGTTGGTCCATCACTATTATCCTCAGCCTTTCGTTTCCCTTTACCAGTCCCTGAATCTGTTCTAGGAGGATTTTCACCCTTGACTGCATAAACCTCGGTTCCTTTTCCTTCCTCTCTTTCAGCATTTGCATCCTCTAATCGTAAAAATCATTCAGCCTCATGATAAAATTCTCCTAGATCCATAGGGGGATCCCTTGTTAACGAATTCTGGAATTTTGTGCCATTAGCTATGCCAGATACAGCTGCTATCAAAACCATGGATGGATCGGGTCGATCCACTAATGCTGCTGCTGTATTAAATCGCGTCAGAAAGTTCCTCAAAGACTCCCCGGTTCTTTACTTTAGTGCTACCAAACTCATCACATTCTTGGGTCTTGAAATGTGAACCCTGAACTGCCTCATGAACCTTTCAGTCAAATCGGTCCATGTTCCAATGGAGCCACTCTCCAGTTGTCTGAACCAAAATGCTGCTATGTCTGTCAGATACAACGGGAAGCACCTGGCCATGACTTCCTCTGATGCCCCCCAGCACTTCCATATGTCTCATGTATTTCGTCAGATGAACGGCAGGATCCGTCCTCCCATTATACATGTCCAATGTTGGTAACTTGAATTCTGGTTGATTCCTGGCTTGCCTGATCGTAGGAGCAAAGGGACTCCTATTCACATCCTCCAGATCTCTATTCACTAGTCCGCCTCTCATGACTCGTCTGACCATCTCCGCCAATCTGTCACTGTCTCCAATTTCTAGTCCTAGTCTGTTGCTTCTGATTTGCCCCCCGAGTTCACGAGGGATTCCTGGAGTCTGCTCTCCTGAACGAGCATTCGCTTCTCTATCAATGCCACGCTGCGCAGCTCCACCCAGTACTGCTCCTGGGATCGGGTCAACATGCTCTGGGTAAGTGCCCCCTAGTTCTGGGGCTGTGCCAGATGGTCCTGGTCCATTTTGAGTTCTGGTTGCTTCGTACTCCCGATTCCTGTCTCCAGCGTCTCCTGTAGTTGCGTTCCACTGATTCTGTGCTTCGGCTTGTCCAACTTGTCGAAGTAGATTCTGCATCACCTCTTCTTGTCTCTTAAACATCGTTTCCATCTCATCCCTAGTGATGAAGATCGATGTCTGATTCGCTCCTGAGGAAGCCTCCTGACTTCCTTCATGCTGACTTCTCTCCGCCCTTTGTCTTCTATTTGATTGCCTTGTCATAGCTTTTTAGATCTGAATCCTTTAAGCCTTCAAATTCAATTTCCAAATGATAGAATCCCTGAATTAGCTTTCTCAGTGAAAGCACCAAAATGTTTGCGCCAAAATTGGTCACAAACACCCAATTGTCGATGAAAGCATCAGTTCACAATCACAGATTACAGATAATGAGTATGTAGAGAGATTAGAATGGAGAACACTCAGAAAATTCAACAGATCACAGTAAACAACACATAATTTAGAGTGGTTCGGCGTGTTGCATACGTCCACTATGAAGTTGATTGCTTTATTGATGTTTCTTTGATGATTACAATTGATTTCAGCAGGTTACAACAAATAACAATGATTTTCAGCAGTGAAATTCGTTAGTAGCAGCAGCAATGGAGTTTAGAACTGGATCCGGCAGAGTCTGGGCGTTGGAGAGTTCGAAGAAGAAGAAGATCCCCTTTTCTGTATGCCCTGGGGATCTATTTATAGGTGTAGGAGGTTGATATTTCGCTCAGATCTCGGGATACTCCCTCTGGCATGTGACTAGGCCCGCGCGCCCAAGCCCGCAAAGTTTCGATCCGATCCGTGATCAATGCGAATGGATTTCGTATCGATCAAGATTGCGTCCGATGGAGTCGAAATTTGGCGTGGACATTCTTTAGCACGTGTGTAAGCTCCTGTGAAAATTTGGTAGCATTTGGACTTGTGGATTAGGAGATATGATCGATACAAACTTGAGCTTTCGGTTTGCTGTCTTGTTCGACTCGATACGTCCGTATCGATCTCGTCGACTCGATCAAAAGCGTGCGCGCGCAAGATGATGTGGCACGAAATTCCTGGGTCAATCCACTTTTTGCGCTGAGTTGGCAGAGTTCTATTCGCATCCAACATCGGGGTCCAGTTCGTATTGACCATTTATTCGCATCCATCTACTTAGTCCTTGTTCGAATCGATTGTCGATTCGTCGTAGCCCTCGTTCGTATCGATAGTTATTGGTGTACTTCGTATCGATCGCCGCAGATACCATCGACACGAAGTGAACTCGCTTGAGCATGATGGATACGAAGAAGGACACGTACGCTATCGACTCGAACAACCACGAACCGGATGGATACGAACTAAGCCTTGGTGATCGATTCGAACTGATCCAACCCCTGATCGATACGAAGTAGTGCGATCGCGATGGATACGAACTAAATCGGTACGATGCCGCCGCTTCTGGATCGATGCGAAGAGTCCGGTTCTGGATGGAGTCGAACAAGATTGATTCGAACAAGGCTCTATGATGGAGTCGGACAGGATCGATTCGAACAAGGCTCTATGACCGAGTCGAACAGGATCGATTCGACCAACATATTTTCCTTAACTTGTATCGATCATATCTCGGTCATACGAACTCCGATTGATATGAAATTTGAAACGTCGTCTTTCATTGCTTCGCTCGTCGTGTCTTATCGATTGTAGCTTGATCCGGACTCGGACAAAATTCATCGATATCCATGGTGAACCTGTGCGTACTCGATATTCGGAATGAGCGATCCTTCGTTTCCAGTTAATCTTTTGGTATCACGGCCTTGCTAAAAGGCGGGATAACAAATCCTTTATTTTTCAAAAATACACTATTTACTCAAATAAATGAATAAAACTCTATTTTTAACTTCTAAAATTCTACAAAAGTACTTTTCTCACTTCGAAAAATATTTTAAACCATTTTAAACTCATATTTAAACCAATTTCCGTCTTTTTATTTAAATAAATAACCTTTAAAAATCTTATACTTCTTTTAAAAATTATTAAAAGAAGTAATTGGCAATAATTAATACAATTATTGCATTTTCTCCAAATAAAACCCATTTTCCAATCATTATTAACCCAAATAAATAAAATAAAGTTCCAAACTTTATTTTTCTCATTTTATTTTCGAAATTCATTGTTTATTCCAAATAAACAATTAAAATTTCCAATTTATTTTAATTTACAATATTAAATTATAACTACCATTATAATTTAATATTAGCGGGTAATCTCCAAAACCAGGGTTGTTACAGACTCCACCTTTAACAAAATTGCGTCCTCGCAATTTCTAGAGAAGAGTTTGTATTCAACATAATTATTTCATCAATCAAAGGAAGATAGATAAGCTCGAGTTTAAAATTTCTCACCCTCAACACAAGATGATAGAAAACCAAGATAAGATTGCTCGATTAATTCTATGGTTTCCCAAGTGGAATTACTAGGATTTGCGGACCATTGAATTTCTACAAGCAATACGTCCCTATTACGAAGGTGTTTCACCTTTGAAGCAAAACACGGATAGGATGTTACGCAATAGATAAATCGGGTGAGGTCGATTCCTAAGAAGCTTCACGAACAGAGTCGGGATTTAGTCCCAACTTTATCCCGAACTCCAACCCGCAAGATGATAATCGATACGACTTTCCGTATAACACTACGAAGGGAATCATACCGATATTGGATTGACAACTATTACGGAAAGAAAACTCAATAAGAGGTAGGTGGTTTTCCCCCAATACCACCAAACTCATACGACTGAATAAATGCAAGTTGTAAAATAATTGCACAAAGGCAGGTTAAGACTCAAGGCATAGATTTTTAAACTCTCTACTAATCAAATATTCTTAAAGTTTTCCAACCCATTATCTTCAAGATTTAAAATTCTTAATTTTCAATACTTGAAAATTTCCAAAGCTTCTTACTTAGATTTTAAATTTAAATTCATTACTCTTCATTAGAGTAAATAAAGTTTAAGTTGTTTATTCTCTAATTCTTCCATAGGTATTCTCTAATTTGCAACATTTTTTTTTTCAATTTGTTTCTCAAATTTTCTAAGTGTTAGTTATTTCGGAAAAATTGGCGGAGTCTCCTTTGTACGGAGGGCCGTATACAATATTATTAAAATGATTTATATAATATACATCGACCATTATATCAGAAACTGTAACAACCCGTAAATTTCGATAATTTAATTTGTTAATTTAATAAGATTTTGGTAATTTAACATTGAAAAAAATAAAAATTTGTGATTCAATAATGTAATAAATACTAAAATGAAGTAACGAATGATAATTAAAACTAATAATTGATAAATTAAATGAAATTACAATAAATGAAATAGTGTAAAATGTTATACTTGGCTATAGATTGAATATAAGAAAACAAACGTAAATATTGGATCAATTAATGAATTAATATATATAATAAGTGGTAATTGAATGAAATCAATGTTCTGTGAGTAATTATAATATTTGTTGGAAATGATAAACTTATAAAAGTGTGATTAAGAGTGAATGGCAACAATTATTACAAGTTACCTATATATTTAACCCATTAAATTGAATTTGAAATCAATTGCAATAAATCTAATGTAATATCACGTTAATGAAAATTAAGGTAGTAATTGGAAATAATGTAAATTTTATTCATAATATGATAATGGGTTGAATAAGAAGAATGGAAATCAAGATTTATCAATTTATTGGAATTTAAACTATAATAATTAGATTAATTGCAAATAAATGAAATTAAATATTTAAATATTACGTTAATGGGGATTGAGATGAAATTTGAGAATATTAATGTAATAAATCATGAACTAATGTTAATTTCATTCATTTGATAATAATGGATTGGATAATAGGATGAAAGGTCAATTAAATGGAATTATTGAAAAATTAATTTATAATTTCCGAATTTAATGAAATTGAAATTAAACACTGAAATTGATGGATTAATCAACTTTAAATTGACATCTAAATTTGTTTAAATTTTTGTAAGTGATTAAGAAATAAAAAATGATAGAAGTTGTAAATTATTAAAATTTAAACTGAAAATGTGATTTAATTAATTTAATATTAATTTATTTAATTAACTGAAATATAGCCATTTTGGCCACTGACTCGGATTTCGACGAAACCAGTTTCATCAGATCCGTAACGGTGAATTATTATAGGATTTCAAGTTTCATAACGATCAGACGTATCGTTTGATCGTACGGGCTCGAAACGCCTTGAAATCAATTTAATTAAAATCAATTGAAATCAATTTGAAATAAATTGATTTTACCATAACTTCTTCATACGATAGAATTAGGACTCGAAACCTCTTCCATTGAATTTGAAATCATCAAAAACATCTATTTTGATATATGGGATGACCCATATTCGTTCCGAAGACAGAACGGGATTTTCGGGCTATTTATCGTTCAACGTGTAAATCAATCGTGTCCATTCATCTTTTCTCTGTTCTGCCTATAAATAGCTCGTTATAAACCTAGGTTGTTCTATTTTCATTTTTCTGTACGTATAATTCCTTCTTATCTCCTCTCTCCAATGGCAGACAAATCAGAACCAAATTCCAAATTTAATTGCAAATCAAAACCAAATCAAAAATTTCAAACTCCTCAATATATATCGAATTATATATCGATTTGAAGCTCTCGACGAGCGTAATTCACTGGTGTGATTCGTTTTCCAATCAGATTCACCGTTCGTCCAGAAATCGCTGAAACATTTTCGGCCGTCCATGTGAACTTTTGACGATCCAACGGTGGATCGTCGTCCAATCGACGATCGACAGAGGGCGTTGGGAAGGTTGTGCGATGCAGGTCCTGGGGGTACTATTCATTTGTCATAGATCGCCAGAAATTCACCAATTTTGGCTGTGGTAGGTCGAATGGTGGTGGAGGACTGCGTGACGTCGGAGTGTTCATCGTTGGTACTGGTGGGAGCGACTTGGAAGGGACGTCGCTATGGAGGCACTCGATCAGGACGGAGGTAGCTGGTTCATCGATGGTAATCCATGGAAGACTGTCGGCTGCAAACGTGTTCGAACAAGATGGAGGAAGTACGAGGGTTTCGCGGGTGGTCAAAACGTGTTGATGTGGCAGCTTGCGTCTGGGTATTTTTTTTATTTGAATTTTATTTTTCAAATGTTCTAACGTACATATCTTTCACATACGAGGTCCATTTCATGCGCGGTTTGATCCGCTGGGATCGTATCGAAATTCCGGACACTTTGGCTCTAGTTTGGATGGATTCTGAGACTGTTTGAATTTTGGGTTTAAATTGGATTTAAATTCAAAAGGTGAGTGTTTTAACCCACTCACAACTTCTAAAATTTCTTATGTTTGTTAAATTTAATTTATGATGTGATTAGAAATTTATTTATGACTGTTTGGTATATTTAAAATAATCACCTCAGTTAATTTGAATTTATTTGAATTAAATCGTTATTTAATTTATTATTGAATATAACTGCAAGTTAAATACCCGTTATTGATTATCAGTTCTATATTGATATTTATTGATTGATTTGGATGATGATTATGATGGATGTTGATTGTTGATGTTGCTTGAATGGATGTTGTATTTTAAACCGTTATAAACTGTAAGTTCTTTATGGATTTTTATTTATTTCGGGATTGCAGTTTGAAATGATATACAACCGTAAAATGTTTAAATTGTGGATTGAAATGATAAATATCCGTATCACTTGACCCTAGGGTAGAAAATTATATACGGACACCGGATTGGTTAAATTAAATGATTTTAAAATCCTTAAATTTTGAATTTAATCAATTGATGTTTTGAAATGAAATTTGATTTATATAAATTGAAGTATTTTTGGAAAAATCAAGTTTTGTGTTGAAATGCGAATGGGTTAAAAAAGGAATTGGTTTAAGAAAATTAAATCGGAAATTTAAAGTTAAACTTTTAAGTATAAATGAAATTCTATCGAGATTGAGTTATTGAATTTGTTTGAAAATAACTTAGAAATATGTTGAAGTTGGAGTAATCCGTATTGATATTTTTGAACATGGATTTAGACAATATGAAATTCGATAGTTTATTGAAATTTGGTTTGTCGATTTGGAAATTTGAAATGGTCCAAATATGTTGAAATGAAATGAATAGTTTAAACCGATATAAATTCCAACTCATATTTTAATATGAACTGTTTTAAAAATATATTTATAATTGTTAAGATTTTCAAATTTATTAAACAATTAAACTAATATTAACTATATAAATTATTTTGATATATTTTAAACCAATTTAATTTATTTTAAACTAATTAAACCATTTTAATTTATTTTAAATCTAATTAATATTTTAAAGCTATTTAATCTATTTTAATTATATTTAATCTAAATTAAATCTATTTAACTATCTTAAATCAATTTAAAGGTACTTTACCTAGAATTAAAACTATTTAGGAGTATTTTAACTATTTATAATTATTTAAACCATTTCTAAATTTCCAAACGAAGTAAAGTGAAAGTGTTTAAATTTAATTCATTGTTTTTAAAAAGAAAATAAGGCCAAATGATGTTATAATCTAAGTTGGAATTTTGAATGTTATAATAAATTGAAATGATGATTTTGAAGCAAGGACTTAACCTGTTTTGGGAATATGATTTTTGGAAGAAATTATGATTTTGAAACGATATGATTTAAAAGTGGTGTAGTTTTGAGAATATGATAATTTGGTATAAATTGTGAATTTGACTTTGAAAGGAAATATAATTATCGAACTATGATTTCAAATGCGTTATGATTTCAAAAGTGAATACGATTTTGAAAGTAAGTAATGATTTTGAAAGTGTTATGGTTTGAATCGAATATGATATTTTGATATCAATTATGAAACGATTTTGGAAATGTAAAAGAACCATCCGGTGTGTAATAAGCGATTGGTTGTTAAAGAGACCGGGATCGAATATTGTCATACTCTCTGCCAATACCGAAAACCACTTTGACAACTGTGTACGTGGTGGAGATTCCAAAATGAAGTAGGATGGTGGCGACGATCCTATATGAGGTATATATGTGGACCCGACTCCCATGAGTTGGCTTAAGGTGGCTAAAAACCGAGCGATTCTCGGGCCAAGGAGGTAGCTCCTCTAATCGGACACATTCCATCGATACTATATTATGACTTTTGATTTATTTGGTGGCCACCCTTCGATTTTTACTCGGGAGTGTGTTTCGAGTTGGGCGGTAGTTGCGGCTATGCGTTACCAACAGTCCGGACGCGTAATTGGTATATCTACCCTGGCATTGCCTAGTTGTGCCATGTCACCTACCCTAGCGTGCCTTCTACAAGTTTGTTTTATGTCGTACCTATGTGGTATCCTCTGGCGGCTCCAGTTTACGGGGAGTTACGGTACTGTATAGACTATTGACATACCTATAAAATGTGTTAAGGGGGATATGGGTAACGCCTTAACGCTATTTTAGTAGTTTATATTACTGTAGACATATTATAATAGCGTATTGTACTGCATAGTAGATAGTTTAACGGATCCTTAGGAGATGTGAATACCGAACATCTCTTAAGTTACTGCACTCACGTTAGATACTGGATAGGAGATGTCAAAACCCATAAACATCTCCGACGCCGTTTACATTCATATTTATTTACCGTTGATTTAACTCACATAAGATCTTTTAGTTCTGACTCGAGTGTTTTGTCTTTTCAATTCGCTCGGGTCAGCCTGAGCATTTTAGGATTTGAAGACCTTATTTCCGAAGGACGAAGACGAAGGTTTTATTATTATTATTTACTATATTATTCCACTGCATCATACTGTTCCGCTGCAATGTTATGTATTTATCTCTGATATGTGTAACTCTGATTTTTATTGGATAAGTATAATCAAATGTTTTGTATACAGCTTCATGAACTGTTATTTGATTATTATATTTTGTCATTCCACCGCGAGATTCTATTTTTTTTTGTTTCTTTCTCTTTTTCTTATTTGCCCCAAATAACAATTTGCCCTTCTGTATGGTTTGAGACGGCATGTGTGTCTGCTTAAAGCGTATAAAAAGGCTGAATGTTACAGAAACACTATATATATCATCATTTAACACTTTAAAATTAATCCGAAAACATACCTTCCTTTTTAGCATTTTAAAGCGAGTTTGCACAATCTTACATATAATCTTTTTTCTCAAAATATATTCCAACTATCCTCTTTTCACCTGGACTTAACTCAAATAGATGATATTAGTTCATGTTCATAAATAAGAAGTGCTACATTTAATTATTAAGGGGAAATAGATCACTTTCATTTCAAACCTGCTGTAAAGAAGACATGTTTTGACTCGGCAAACAACCAAATCTGAATTTGTTTATAAAATGAAAGTTATTTTACTAAGTCTAAGCTTTCCAGCAATATAAAGATCATCAAAATCGGATTTACAGTTTGAAAGTTATGTTAAATTTACTTTCAACTTAAATCTTAAAGAATTTTGTAATAGGGCAGAACTGCCTATCCACTTTCAAACCTATTTTAGACTCAGTAAAAAGCAAAATCTTTTAAAGTGGTAAAAAAAAACTTTATAGCTTACTGAAAGATATTTAATTTGCAAAATGATTGAACTCATTTTGGAGTTATAAATATCAAGTTATCGCTGTTTTAGTACAACACTTTTCCAAACAAAATTTCAGCTTTTAAATCAATTTAAAATTTGAAATTTACCCAAACCATTTTAAGTTCAAATTACATTTTCAAACAAGATTTTTGCTAAATCATTTATTAAATGATTTTATTTTTCCTCGGAAATTTAATACATAGAAAATTATGATCAACTTTATGTAATCATAAAAAAAACAATTCATTAAGTGGAAATATTTTCATTACTTTCTAAAATCTAGCTTTGAAAACAATTAACTTTGAAAACTCATTTTGGAAGAGATAACTAATCTCTTCCATTATCAAGAGATGATTATTGATTATCTATCAAAATAAATTTTTGGGATATATATATATGTAAAGTTTAAAATTATTCTCACAATTTAGAGTGATTATACTACGTGAATTGTTCATTTATCAAAACAATCCAAATTCACATTTCCACTTGTCACAAAAATTAAATTTCCATCGAATTATCAGCATGAAACTAATTAAAGTTTATAATTAATTCAAACTTGTTTCCAAAAGAATTTTGGAATTTCAGACCCATAAGTTTTAATACCATTTAAATTTAAAACAAAAACTAGCTCACAAATTTATACTAAATGTTCTAAACTAACACTTCTTTATTTTCTTTTAAGATAGAGTTTTATATCTATACCCTACTATTACTCTAATAAATAAGTGTCGAATTTTTTTTATAGTCATCATTAATAACTTGTACTAAAATATTCAATTAATATTTTAATTTTCAGACCAAAGTATTCTTTTACCTTAAATAAATCATTTTATTAACCAAAGCATCAAATGGTATTTTCTTCTAATTAAGACATCCCCTTAATTAGAATTATTCACTTTACTTACCCAAATTACCATATTCAATTTCTCAAATTTCAAATAATATAAGGATATTGCCTCACCATTGATTTATAGTGAATGACCCCATCGATTGGCTGCAAAGTTGATCAAATGATCAAAACTGCATCGCCACTCCTCCAACACTCACTATGGTTCAATGGCTTCATTAAAAATTTAAAATAAAATTAATACTCCACCATATTAATTATTTTTAAACTTTACTTATTAAAACTCAATTTACCATGTCTTACTGTCTCATCACAGCGTTTAGGAAATTCCTATCAATAATGTTGGCCAAACACATCGACCAGAATTCTTAAAGCACCAGACGGACAACCCAACACAAAAATTCATTTTCTTTAAAAAGAAATACCTCATATATAATACTCAAAATATTCTTTGTTTTTCCCAAAAACAAAATCAATTTCCCTTGAAAACTTATCTTCAATTTGAAAGATTTGAAATGCAATTATAACTTATTCTCAAAATCAAAGACACAAGAAGAACTCATCAAGATATTCCCAGAATACTCGATTCATAAGACTGAAGGAATAGTTTGGAGTGTTCGTTATTCCGAACGGTATAACGAACCACTCACAAGACTCATAGCGAGTGCGGAATGCAGTAAGAGTAACGCTATCCTCCGCGACTCGTAGCTCATGAAAAATTGGTGTAGGGTCAAGCTGAATAATGACCCTAGCACCATACAATAGATTAGAAAGAGAGAAATGAGATATAAAAGGAAGGGTAAATATCTTCTCAAATGAGGAGAAGTAACATTAACAACAAATCATTACTTCGAGTGAAGTAATACCACAAAGTATATCAACAATTGAGTATCCAAAGAGGATATCTCAAAAGGGGTAAGAATGGCAATATCAAATAAATTCAATGATTCATGTCATTCCCTTATTGGACACCCTCGTGGAAGGATGACCTAAAGGCTAAGAATAGGAAAAGAGGTCAATACAATACTCGATTGCCCGACTGGGTGTCATAATCGAACGGACTCACAGAAATCAACAGAGTCACAATGACTAGAATTCGAGATATATCATCAACATCTCGAAACTCAAGAGTGAATATAGAGACTTCAGAATCATCGTTAACATTCTGAAGGACAAGAAGCAACAAATCAACCGAATAAGGATACCTAACATAGGATTCTTCGAATCACAGAATGTGGCCTGATAATAGGCAAGCCACTTCATCTCAAACACTCCAAACTCTAGATAGAAAATGGCGTGCTAATTTGCATGAAAAGATAAGCTATAAGAAACACTCCCAATTTCTCATACACCATGTCAAATATTGCGGATCCACTTAAGAACAAGACAAGAACATCCAAAAGCATCAATAAACTCCTCCGATACGGATGGGTGTAAAGCACCCGTACTGAAGAGGACTCGAATAAGACAATCATGATTAGGATTACTCCTAAGATAAGATGTCATCAATTCTATTTTTGTAATACTATGGAATAAAAATATTCCTAGACATATACCAAACTTCAATCTCAAAGGACACGATAAGATAAAGGACATGATGATTAAGGGATTTGTAACACTTGTACTATACTTGGATATATCATAATATATGCTTCTGTTCTGTGTTTATCCTATTTTGTTCTGAACTCAGCTTTGATGCCAAGCTATGATGCCCCACCCCGAGACCCACATTAACAGAGAGTATTACTGGGTAATACCGTTTGCTAATGCGGAGAATAGGGCTGGTTAGGAGAGACCATCTATAGCCTTGTCTTAAATTTCTATTGAATACGTCGATAAATGTTCTATATTTTTTTTCTAATTCAAGTGGATCGACATATCCAATAAATACTTAATACAAAGCCATAGGTGGCTATAGGATCTATCAGAACGAAATACAACAACTCAAATGCATAACACATCATAGAACAAGAAACAGATATATATATACATATATACATATATACTGATACATCCCAATACAATACAAATAATACATCATAAGTGGTATGATGACCATAATATACACACGAGTCAAAACAATATACATATCAAAGTAGCGACAAGAAGACTACAACAAAAAGGGCTAGCAGATAAGTCCATGCGGAAGCAGAATAGGCTAAGTCCATAAGGGTACCTAACCTGAAACACCTCGGTCTGACCCGAGTATAAAATACACGGGTCAGTCTAGCTAAATGAATCAGTTTATAAGGATAAGTGATAATATGAGCATAAGGCAAGGTGATAAACTGCTCAAAAGAGTAGATATAATTCAACACATATGGTTACTTCAAGTGGCATAATCAAGTAAAGATAGTTACTTTATGTGGTATAAGGTATCACAAAGAATGTGCACAATCTCAAAAGAGATGAAACTCTAAAACAAATTTCTAACAAAAGTGCGCCTCATATCATTGGCGTTTCTCAAAACATCAAATATGGTTTTAGGGGTAAATCCTAAACCCGCCATATTGGCAAACCCAAAAACATACTCAAAGAGATCCCATCTCAAAACACGCCATAAGGCAAATATATCTCCAAATAGGAGAATAAAATCTCAAATAAATGCCAAAAGGCAAATCTCAAATAATGCCAGTGTTGGCAAACCCAAGTCTCAAATATAGAACTCAATAAGAAGTTCAATTGCTAAAGATGTAATCGCCATATATACTATCTCGAACGGCTCAGATGGCCAATAATGTAAAATGGCGATACACTTGGAAAATCACAAAGAAATCAATGAAATCATCTCAAAGATATAGCACGTGCTTATGGCCGAAGCCCGCCAAGTACCGTTCTCTCAAAATAAGACACCACGTCTCTTAGACAAACGTCCCGAAGGACAAATAAATACGTCTCTTAGACAAACATCCCGAAGGACAAATACGTCGTAGTGACAAACATCTCTTAGACAAACATCCCGAAGGACAAATGACCCGAAGGTCCAGTACTGGTAAATACGTCTCTTAAACAAATGTGTCACAGACTCTCGGATAGGAACCCGAACAATGTTAACGTGTGTCCCATACCACACGTTCACACTAAACAGTTTACTAACCGCTAGTAAATTTCACACTCAAAGCAGTAAAAAGTTTACCTCATCTCATTGGTAAACTCGACCCGAAGGTCAAAAAGATCAAATAGACAAGTTGGGAATTAACCGATAAGATAAACGCACGTGTCTCATACCACGTATTTTACCAAACCGTTTAATTCTTCTTCTCATTCGCTTGAATAGTGCAAAAACGTGTATTATCTTTATCTTTACTACTAATAAAGAGAATTCATTGAATAGATTTACTCGGTGTCATTTTGAAATTCCAAATATACCCTTTTACATCTCATAGAGAAATAGTATTCAAATACGGGAATATAGCCTGTTAATTTCTAAGTACAACTATTAGTCACCATGAAGAACTACATTGTGAGTTCACAAGATGAAGTATCCGAGTGTACCATATTGTCCGTAATTTAAGTGGGAGTTCATCGGTCAAAGTTTTGTCAGATTCCAAGTTAGTATGAAGAAGTTATTACGGTCCAAACAAAAAAAATAGCGGCTTCTGCACTAGGCGGTGTTCAAATATTGGGATGTGATAGCCTGTTAATTTCTAAGTACAACTGTCAGTCCCCATGGAGAACTACAATGTATGTTCACAAAATGAAGTATCCGAGTGTTTCATATTGTCCGTAATTTAGGTGAGAGTTAATTGGTCGAAGTCTCGTCGGATTCCGAGTTAGTATGAAGAAAATATTGCAGTCTGAACAAAAAAATAGCGGCTTTTGCACTAGGCGGAGTTCAAATGTGGGGATGTGGTATCCTGTTATTTTCTAAGTACAACTGTCTGTGCCCATGGAGAACTACAGTGTGCGTTCACAAGATGAAGTATTCGAGTGTTCCATATTGTTCGTAATTTAGGTGGGAGTTAATTGGTCGAAGTCTCACCGGATTCTGAATTAGTATGAAGAAGTTATTGCAGTCTGAACAAAAAAAATAACGGCTTCTGCACTAGGCGGAGTTCAAATACGGGGATGTGGTAGCCTGTTATTTTCTAAGTACAACTCTCAGTCCCCATGGAGAACTACAGTGTGCGCTCAGAAGATGAAGTATCCGAGTGTTCCATATTGTCCGTAATTTAGGTGAGAGTTAATCTGTCGAAGTCTCGCCGGATTCCGAGTTAGTATGAAGAAAATATTACAGTCTGAACAAAAAAAATAGCGGCTCCTGCATTAGGCGGAGTTCAAATACAGGGATGTGGTAGCCTGTTATTTTCTAAGTACAACTGTAAGTCCCCATGGAGAACTACAGTGTGCGTTCACAGGATGAAGTATCCGAGTGTTCCATATTGTCTGTAATTTAGGTGGGAGTTAATTGGTCGAAGTCTCACTGGATTCTGAATTAGTATGAAGAAGTTATTGCGGTTTGAACAAAAAAAATAGCGGCTTCTGCACTAGGCGGAGTTCAAATATGGGGATGTGGTAGCCTGTTATTTTCTAAGTACAACTCTCAGTCCCCATGGAGAACTATAGTGTGCGCTCAGAAGATGAAGTATCCGAGTGTTCCATATTGTCCGTAATTTAGGTGGGAGTTAATCTGTCGAAGTCTCGGCGGATTCCGAGTTAGTATGAAGAAAATATAGCAGTCTGAACACAAAAAATAGCGGTTTTTGCACTAGGCAGAGTTCAAATACGGGGATGTGGTAGTCTGTTATTTTCTAAGTACAACTGTCAGTCCCCATGGAGAACTATAGTGTGCGTTCACATGATGAAGTATCCGAGTGTTCCATATTGTCCGTAATTTAGGTGGGAGTTAACCGGTCGAAGTCTCGCCAGATTCCAAATTAGTATGAAGAAGTTATTGAAGTCTGAACAAAAAAAATTGCGACTTTTGCACTAGGCAGAGTTCAAATATGGGGATGTGGTAGCCTGTTATTTTCTAAGTACAACTCTCAGTCCCCATGGAGAACTACAGTGTGCGCTCAGAAGATGAAGTATCCGAGTGTTTCATATTGTCCGTAATTTAGGTGGGAGTTAATCTGTCGAAGTCTCTTCGGATTCCAAATTAGTATGAGGAAGTTATTGCAGTCTGAACAAAAAAAATAGCGGTTTTTGCACTAGGCGGAGTTCAAATACCTATGCGACCTTCTCACGCGAATTTTTCTTCCAGATGATTTCATGCGACGAACTGATTTTCAGGTGAACATTTAACATAGCAAATGAAGATGAAATGCTATGAAATTTAGCATGCATGTAATACAACATCTAAACTTTGATCTAGAAAAGATTTGGCAATAATTCATCAAAAGACCAAGAAGTTATTCATTTACAAAGAGGCAACCAGAAGCATATTTTATACAAAAACCATAAGAAAGAAGATAAAAGTGTTATAGTAAACAATTTTGCCCAAATTCTCATTTGCAAATATCGTTTTAGGCTAGAAATGTGAGATGTAACTCACCTTAGCACCTTATTACACAATTTAGAGCAGCAAGATACAACTTTTAGCCTTGAATTTGATTGTAGGAGCTTGAAACTTGAGAACAGTGGACATGCAGAACAAGAAATAAAAGCTACAGATAAAATTTCTTCTCCAACAAAATAAACAGAATATAGATTCAGGGATTTGGATTAGATTACCAGTATTTTATTCTATTTGCAATTTACTCTCTTGATTTCTCTTTAATTTTCAGCAATTTGAAGTAATTTTTATTTATCAATAAGAGAGGGAAGCCATTTTTATTTTCTTTCTTTGATTTCTCATTTTCTGGTACAGAGAGTGAAAATTGTACGTACAAGAGAAGAGAAGCTTCTTTTCTCTTCTACAGGTTTGTACAAACTAATGGGCCTTGACCCAAAAAGAAAGAAATAATTAAGCTATGTTAATTCTAATTCAACACTAAGACAAATATGCACATATTAATTCTATTTTACAAAACAATTTGCAATTTCTTTTCCAGTTTTCATACAACAACTAATGCAAACTTATATACATATGAAATAAAATATTTTACACTGTATGAAAAGATTAATTTTTATTTTTAAAACATTATTATTATTAATATCCTTTATTTTTTTAAAGTACACTATTTACTCAAATAAATGAATAAAACTCTATTTTTAACTTCTAAAATTCCACAAAAATACTTTTCTCACTTGGAAAAATATTTTAAACTCAAATTTATAATTAAACTCATTTTAAAACCAATTTCCATCTTTTTATTTAATAAACAACCTTTAAAAATCTCATACTTCTTTTAAAAATTATTAAAAGAAGTAATTGGCAATAAACAATACAATTATTGTATTTTCTCCAAATAAAACCCATTTTCCAATCATTATTAACCCAAATAAATAAAATAAAGTTCCAAACTTTATTTTTCTCATTTTATTTTATAATTCATTGTTTATTCCAAATAAACAATTAAAATTTCCAATTTTATTTTAATTTTTAATATTAAATTAAAACTACTGTTATAATTTAATATTAACAGGTAATCTCCAAAACCAGGGTTGTTACATATTGATTCTTTATCGTCCTCTTATTCAACTTACGATAATCGATACATAGCCTTAACGATCCATCCAGCTTCTTCGTAAATACTACGGCTGCCCCCCAAGGCGAACTACTCGGCCTGATAAAATTATTGCCTTCCAAATCCAGCAACTACACCTTCAACTCCCTCATCTCTATAGGGGTCATACTGCTCGGCGACCTACTCACTGGTTCTGCTCCCAGAACCAAATCTATCCGAAACTCTATGGCCCGTTTCAGTGGCAATTCAACTACAGGCTCAAAAACATCTGCGAATTCTCTAACCACGAAAACTCGACTCAACTCATTTTCCAACTCCATAACACCCAACAAAGCATTCACCTCACCGCTAGAACCTTCTACGGTATAATCTATCTGATCACTACAATCAGGGTGTCTAAGCGATATTTTCCTATCTTGACAAAATATCCTAGCATCGTACTCACTTAACCAATCCATCCCAAGAATAATCCTGAGCCCTACAAAATCAAACACATGCAAACTGCAAACAAAGGTATGACTTAACAAGTCAAACTCTAATTGGTCACATCTCAACCCTAGAGTTGCATACCCTCCTATTGGATTCACAACCCGTAAGGAAGAAACTAAATATGTGGGTTCTAGGTTAAGCTTATCTATCAAACATATAGATATAAAAGAATGTGATGCACCGGTATCAAATAGAACGCTAACAGACATACCATAAATCTAAAGCGTACCTCCCAAAACTACCTTTCCTTTCTCCTGAGCTATTGGCTTCGAAGTAGCAGGCTCCATTGCATACACCTTGCCCTTTCCATCCTTAGTAGGCTCCTTGCACTGGTTCTTATAATGGTCAATCTGGTCGTAGTTGAAGCACCTGGCATTCTTCTTTCCAGCACGACACTCATTGGCAAAGTGCCCATTCTTGTCGCATTTGAAGCAAACAATCTCAGACTTCCCTTTCTTAGCTACTCCACCCTTCTGAGCACCTTTCTTAGGAAAGAACTTCCTTTTCTGATTCTACCCAACCTGGACCTCCTTAGCCTTACTCTTCTCTAAAGAATCAAGAATCTCCTCATGCCTTAAGGTTATCTCCACTACAAAATCAGAAGGATCTCTAATATGAGGTAATGTAGCTCTTGCTAACTCAGGCTTCAACCCCAAGATGAACTTCTCATTCCTCTTCATTACTGTACCCACTGAAGCATACCTATATCTGGCTAACTCCTCGAACCTTCTAGCATACTCAAAACTGACATCTCTCCCTGCTCTAACTCAGCATACTTTCTGATCAGAGTAGACTGTGCCATCGCAGACATAAACTCTCTTGGAACCTCCCCTTGAAATCTTCCCATGCCAAGGTTTCCTCATCCACACCGACCGTCACACTGTTCCACCAAAGCAAAGCTGCTCCCTGGAGCTGTCTCGAAGCAAGCCTCCTCTTCTGATCGTATTGAGCCCCAAATCTGCAAAGGTTCTCTCATAGTGCAGCAACTAATTTTCCACCTCTATAGCATCCTCCGTTCCCAGAAATGGCTTTCCTCCAAGCTTAGCATAATCTTCACTCAACTTAGCATAATGGTTAACTATCAGAACTTCTGAAACTCCTGCCCCCGCAGCATCTCCTCCTACCACTCTAGCTGCAATTCCAGCTTGCATCATGTTCACAAAAAACTAATACATAGCTCCCATGTCCACTTGCGGGACTCCAGCACCTACATTCTCTGCTTGTGCCTGACCTTGACCTCTCCTCGCATTAGGTCTGGCATTCCCATCGGTGCCCTCCCTTTATGGGTTAACTCTTCTGCTTCTACCATCCATATCTGTATTCAAACCTTATGAGATACAGAAAAATAACCTAACAAATATAGGAGACTGGAGATAAAGCGTATACTTATATATAGCAAATACAAGTACGTTACTATAACGTTATCACATACCCCAATCTTACTCTAATTTCTTAGAATTATGTTTTAAAACCCATTTCTAGTTTAAAGTTTTCCATAAACCTATGCTCTGATGCTAAGTTGGAACATCCCGTATCTAGAGGCCAAAAGTTAAGCGCTACAGATGCTACAGTCATCCATAGTATTAACTTCTGGTGACAAAATAAAATAATGCTAATGGTATCCATAATATCAGAAGCACTTAAATATGAAAAAAATCGCAGATTTCGAAAAACAACATTTTACTAATTACATTTCAAAAACAGATTCATATCCAAATTACATAATCGTTTCCCAAGTAAAGATTAATTATAATGATTAGAAAATACGCCAAGAGCGACATATGACTATGCCCTCTTGATTGATCAAAGCAACATAGTCATATCTGACTTAATACATAGTGGAAATAAACAAAATAATCTGCAACTCCTAACTAGTTATCCATTAGCCACCTGCTTGTCTCCGGAAGCTTTATACGCCAGAATTTCTAAAACCTTAACCCTCGGCCTACTCAAATCAATTTAAGCACCCGAGAGTTTAAGGGGAAACAAAAACTTCAAGTCAGACATAAAGCCTGGTGTGAATAATACTGTTACATCTCGGTTTACTAATATTAGGTGAGACCACGACGCTTAGCGAAACGGGTTTCCCCTCACTAATATCTTCTTTAAAACATATATTTTGCAAATACTTTCTTGCAACCAAACTGGTTAATCAAACTGATATATATAATAATGATAATAATAGCTAAGTCCGTTAAGCTATAATCATGTAACTAATGAACTATCAGTCCACAATTTATAAATGGACTATCTGTCCGAAATCTGGGCTGACTGGCCGCAAACTGGACTAACTATCTGCAAACTGGACTAACTGTTCGAATCAAAATGGACTATCTATCTGAATCATTTTCTTAGGGTTAACTACCCTTCATCTTTTTCCTTGAAAACCTTTTCAAAATGATTTAACCTTTTAAATTATACTTGTACAAGGAAAGTATATTCTTAGCTCCACTCTAAGCTATTTTGCCATGTTATATATACTTTACTCAAAATTAGTTGATGGATTTTATTAGGGATTAGCTATCCTTTCAAAACAAGTTAATACCATTTTTAACTGGAAAACATTAGTCTATACTGCCTAGTTAATACGTTCAAAACCTTTAAACAACCCCTTCGAAACCCTTGAAAGTAACCCTTTCAAAACCAAGTAAAACCCTTTGCTTAACCTAGGCCGAAAAGCCAAAATTTTCCTTTCGAAACCATTCAAATTCTTCCTTTCGAAAGTATAAAAACCTTTCCTTCGAAAGCCTTTAAAATCCTAGACATCCTTCTTTTAAAACCTTTAAATAATGCCTTTCGAAAACATAGGAAAAACCTTTCCTTTCAACCCTTTCGAAACCCTAGGGAACCACCCCTCCGAAACCATTCACTAAAACCCTTTTGAAAGCATTAAAACACTAAACCTTTCGAAAGCCTTTGGGTTCAATTTAAAACCTGTGGAAACCTTTTGAAACCATTCAAAAATTTACCCCTTCGAAACCTTTGAAAACAGTTTCGGTCGAAACACTTTGGATTATGCCTTCAAGTAGAGCAAAAGGATTAGAAATCCATTAAAGTCGAAAGTCGAAAGCATCTGTTTCAAAACCATTTAAAACTGTCTCTTTCGAAACCATTTGGGTTTTACTTCAATCATAGAAAAAAGGGTCTTTAAAACATTTAAGTCGAAAGCATCTGTTTCGAAACCATTTCCTAAGTAAATAAGTGATGATGTCGAAACCATCCCTTCGAAAGCATTGGACAAGTGGTCAAAATTTTAGAAAACAAAGTAAACAACCCATCTGGGTCAAAAGGTAGAAAGCGGCAGTAAAAAGGCTTCGAACTTAGTCGAAAGCACTCATTTAAAACAAAAGCGCAACTCAATTGAAACCATTTCCTAAAATCCAATAAACCCAGTCGAATGCTAACTGAGTCGAAAGCTATTCAGTCGAAAGCCATTTAGTCGAAAGCAAACAGGCGCATTTTTAATTTTAAAAGCAAAGTAATTCCTCAACCCCTTCGGAACCCCTGGTTTCAACTCCATACCTTCCGCCTACATCCAATTCACTACGTACCAGTTCCCTGATGCCATGTGCATTGGTTTCGACTGTGTCGGAGGCAGAACCTGGTGCCGAAAGCATCGAAACAGTGAAAAACATGTAGCAAATAGTTCTTTTCACCTAACCTGCTCTACGTGTCTAATTTTGATTGGTTGCCTCATTTCTTTACCACTAAAAAGTACTGCAACTTTCTGAACTAACTATTTGGATTATTTGCAAAAATCCCATTCTCCTTTTATAAATATATAAAACATTTAAGTCCCATACCTTTAATAATTTTATATATCCAATAAAACACTTAGGAAAAATCTTCAAAAATTTCAAAAAATCTATTTTAATATGTTTTCCAACATATAAAAATTTCAGACACAAATCTTTTATTATTTAACCGTAAATAATTTATAACCCAAAATAACATTTTCTTTACTAGAAATTCATATAAATTCCACAAAAATTCTTAAAATTGAAACCCATCTCTAAAATATCATTTATTATCTTCATAAAAATTAGCAAGGAATTTGGATGTCATTTAATAGGAGTTTCATATCAAAACATGTCATAAAATCTATATGAACAACCATAAATCATCACAAGTATATATAATCATTCCATCATTCAAAAACATGGCAAATCAATGCAAAATATTTTGGATTTCATCTTAAAACCAAAAACAAATAAATATGAGATATAAACATTATTCATCTTAGCTTTAGAGATTAAAGAGATTGAGCTGTGATTGGATTTGATTTGCTTAAGCTTCTTCCTAGCTTTTCTCCATCTTTTTCCCTTTACTCTTGTTAATGATGGCCGACCTCTTGCTTAATATTTTGAAAATTAAAAGTGAATGTGTATAGGAGAATACACGACCAAGTTTAAGGGATATAGGAATGGCCTCTTTCCTATTTTACCCCTCCTCTATTTTATTTTAATTCCTTCCTTAATTCATTGTTAAATGGCACGGCTACCCCTTAAATAAAATCAAATCTCAATCCCCTAATCAACACATTATTTTATTTTATTTAGCTAGTTAAATATCCTAAAATAATTTACCAAAAATCTGGAGTGTTACAGACTCCCCTCCTTAAAGAATTTCGTTCTCGAAATTACGATAAGGTATACGACAAATCAAACAAGAAGGTAAAACATACCATCAAACAAGTCAGGATAATATCTCTAATCCTACTTTCAATCTCCCAAGTATAGTCCCTGTCATCGTCGCTCCACTGGATTTGACTAATCTGACCGTTTTGGTTCTAAGCCTCTTCTTATCTCTCCCAACAATACGAATAGGCTTTCTCTTTAAAGTCAAATCCGGTTCTACTACTAAGTCATCTTGCACAGTCGGTGCAATAGTAATCTCCGGGTTTCTTACACACTTTTTGAGATGAGAAACATGGAAAACATCGTGGACTCCTGCTAAACTGCTCGGTAACTCAACTCTATATGCGAGTTTCTCGATCCTCTCAACAATACGAAAAGGTCCAACGAATCTCGGTGCTAACTTTCATGACTTCCCAAATCTAATCACACCCTTCACCGGTGACACTTTGACGAAAACCTGATCTCCAACTAAGAACTCTAAATATTTCCATCTCTTATCTGCATAACTCTTTTGCCTAGACTGAGCCTCCTTCATTCTAGACCGAATGACCTCAATCTTTTCTCCAGCTTCCTTAACCAAATCTGGACCAAGAACCAACCTATCCTCGTTCTCTAACCAATATACGGGAGATTTGCATGGCCTTCCATTCAAAGCTTCAAACGGTGCCATCCCAATACTAGTTTGACAACTTTTTTATACGAAAATTCGACAAAACGCAGATGGCCTTCCCATGATCCCCTAGAATCTAGAACATAAGCTCTTAACAAATCTTCTAAGATTTTGTTAACTCTCTCCGTTTGCCCATCTGTCTACGGATGATAGGCGGTACTCATCTTGAGCTTGGTTCCCAAAACTTCATATAGACTCTTCCAGAACTCGCTAGTGAATAAGGTATCTCCATCACTTACTATGCTACTAGGAATTCCATGCAGTCTAACTACATTCTTCATGAATAACTTCGCCAAAACAGGTGTCGTTCTGGTTGACTTAACTGGAATGAAATGGGCACTCATGGTTAGTCTGTCCACTATGACCCATATACTATCATTTCCCCTGTTCGACCATGGCAGCCCGTTAATAAAATCCATAGAAATAGAATCCCACTTCCATACTGGAATATCAATGGCTGAAGCAACCCACTTGGCTTCTGGTGTTTGGTCTTTGCCTGTTGGCAAATCAAGCACTGCTTTTCCCATAAGCCAATATCCGGCTTTATACCCTCCCAAAAGAAACTCCTCTTCATATTCTGATACATCTTAGTACCTCCTGGATGAATAGAGGACTTCAAACGATGGCATTCCTCCAAGACTTCTTTCCTTATGTTTCCTACACTCGGAACACATAATCTTCCTTTATTTCTAAACCTCTTATTCTGGTCAAGACTGAAATCTTTCAAGTCATCGCTCTCGGTTCCATCTCTTAACTTTCTGATCCGTTCAGCTAACATTGGATCCTCCATCTGTTTAGAAGCAATCTTTTTGATCATCACTGGTCGAACTTCCAAACAAAATAATACAACTGTATCTCCACTAGACCCAGCCTCGGATCTCCACTATACTCTGCAATCTGCTAATGCTTCCAAATCTTTGCACTCAGCAATCATTGCCAATACTGCATTCTGGTGTTTTTGGCTAAGTGCATCTGCAACTTTGTTGCCTTTCCTTGGTGTATACTCAATCCCAAAATCATAAGCGGCAATAAACTCTAACCGCCTCTACTGTCTCATGTTCAGCTCCTTATGAGAGAACAAATACTTCAGCGACTTATGATCTGTATATAACTCAAACCTCTCTCCCAAAAGGCAATGTCTCCACAACTTCAACGTGAAAATCACTACAGCCAATTCCAAATCATGTGTCGGATATCTGACCTCATGCGGTTTAAGCTGTCTAGAAGCATAGGCAATCACTTTACCTCTCTGCATCAGCACAGCTCCTAATCCTGTTCCACATGCATCCGTATAAACCATTAAATCCCGATTCCCTTTTGGAATAACTAAAACTGGTGCCTGGGTAAATAAGTGTTTCAAACTCTAGAATGTTTCCTCACACTTATCGGTCCACACAAACTTCACGTCCTTTCTTGTTAGCTTGGTCACCGGTGCTGCTATCCATGAAAAATCCTTAATGAATCTCCGATAATAACCAACTAATCCAAGGAAACTCTTTATCTCCGCCACTATCTCGGGTCTCTTCCAACTATTTGCCACTTCAATCTTAGTCGGATCCACTGATAACCCTTTCTCTGAGACTACATGATCTAGAAACTTCACCTCTTTCTTCAAGAAATGACACTTCGAAAACTTCGCTTTCAACTGATGCTGCCTTGGCATCTCAAGCACAACTCTAAGATGAACTTCATGCTCTCTTTCATCCTTAGATTATATCGAGATATCATCTATGAAAACCAATATGAACCTATCCAAGTGCTCTCGGAAAACTCGGTTCATCCAATCCACAAAGAATACTGGTGCATTAGTCAGTCCGAACGGCATAACTAACCATTCGTACGACCTATATCTGGTCCTAAACGTAGTCAAAGTTATACTATCCTCTACTACTCTGAGCTGATGGAAACCTGTCGCTAAATCCAACAACGAAAATACCTTGGCTCCACTCAACTGGTCGAACAAATCGTCAATCCTTGGCAATGGATATCGTGTGACGCCCCACTCCGAGACCCACATTAACAGAGAGTATTACTAGGTAATACCATCCGCTAATGCAGAGAATAGGGCTGGTTTGGAGCGACCATCTATAGCCTTGTCTTATATTCCTATTGAATACGTCGATAAATGCTCTATATTTTTTTCTAATTCAAGTGGATCTACATATCCAATAAATACTTAATACAAAGCCATAGGTACCTATAGGATCTATCGGAACAAAATAGAGCAACTCAAATGCATAACACATCACAGAACATCAAACAGATATATATACATATATACTGATACATCCCAATACAATACAAAAAATACATCATAAGTGGTATGACGACCACAATATACACACGAGTCAAAACAATATGCATATCAGAGTAGCAACAAAAAACTACAATAAAAAGGGCTAGCAGATAAGTCCATGCGGAAGCAGAATATGCTAAGTCCATAAGGGTACCTAACCTGAAACACCTCAGTCTGACCCGAGTATAAAATACAGTGGTCAGTCTAGCTAAACGAATCAGTTTATAAGGATAAGTGATAATATGAGCATAAGGCAAGGTGATAAACTGCTCAAAAGAGTAGATACAATTCAACACATATGGTTACTTCAAGTGGCATAGTCAAGTAAGGATAGTTACTTCATGTGGTATAAGGTATCACAAAGCATGTGCACAATCTCAAAAGAGATGAAACTCTAAAACAAATCTCCAACAAAAGTAAGCCTCATAGACTGGGCTATCTCTTCAAAATTGACAAAAGGAGAAGAAGATGTTGGTTTGAAAGAAAGCGCTTTAGAGTGGGGGTCGCCTCCAAAGCCAGTTGCGTTTGTGTGATTGCAACCGAAGAGTCAGAAACAGAAATGCGAGAAATGGGATCAATGGTAGAAGGAATCTGCTCTAGTTTTTCTTTAGGAGCTTCTACGATCAGGATCTCCAGAGCTATATAAAAAAATGAACGATCCTCCTCCTCTATATCAATAATTTTAGCAACCTTTCGAGGATGTTTCGCTTCAGTTGATGGCATTAACTTCCTTTTATGGCCTTTTTAGTTTTGGCGAAAGATTGGATAATAGATAGCGCACCAGAAGTTGTAGGAAGGGGAGCGGAGCCACTAACAGGCACTGTAACCTGAGAAGCAGCTGTAAAGGACCCAAATAAATTAAAGTCAACAAAATAATTCAAAAAGCAACAGGGATAGAAAACAAATGTTGTGCCTATAATTTACCGGAGTGGTCTGAGCAGATAGGTGACATAGGGGAAAAATGTTCAGAATCTCCCAAGGCGAGGAAGTGTTTTCCTTTTGATGTATGCTGGATCAAAGGGGGTATCCCCAAAACCCTTTGACCAGGGGAAAGAAGAGAATGCTTCCTCAGGTTAGAGGGGATCAACAACCTCAGGCGGTTTCCAATCTTATTAGAGGCTGCAATAAGAGACTCCACCATTCTTTTGTCTGCCTCATTGAGCTCTTTGGTAGGAGAACCTGACATAAGACAAAGATTAGATAAGAGAAGTAACAAGATAGAAGAAGTAATGAAAATCTGAACTTACAAGGAGTAGAAAAGACCCCACTAATATTAGAGAAACATCTAACAAAGAAAAACTGGTTTTCCAGTCTTTAAACTTGTTAACCCCATCCGATATCAACTTCTTTGAGGGGTTAGCTATGAGGATCTGATGATTGAGAGTGCCGAGTTTGACTAATCGGGTCAAGTGGTTAAGAACTTCAATGTTTAAGGATGGGAGTCCAAACTCTAGTGCCATTAGCTCCAGGGATAAGAGGTAGGTGTAAACATTTGGGGACAGCTGGAGTGGAGCATTTTCGAGATGAGAAAGAAATCTGGACAGGAATTCAGGAAAAGGTAGAAATCCTTCGTGCCATATGTAGACGGTAGTGTAAGCGAAGAACCCTTCGGGAGGGTTGTTGATGGTATCTGTTTCCCTGGGTGGAATAGCTTCCACACCAGTAATTCTGAAGTCTTTGAGGATGGCATCAACCTCGTCCTTTGAAGATATCAAGGAAAGCTTTGAAATGGCGTCGAGTTTCTTCGGAGAGCTCATGATTCTGCCATGTGAAAACGTTTCAGTTAAAAGTTTCAAGTTTATTATGAACGTAGCATTCTTTCAAGAATTAGTAAAAAGCCCACTTAAATAACTTAAACAAAAAAACAAACATAAAACTTCAAATTTTTAAAAAAATGTCAAAGATATTGAGCTTTCGACAGAGTCGAAAGGAAAGGAAAATCAACACTTAGCATATACCTCTCGACAGTGTCAAAAGCCTAAATAAGAGTATTCATTGAGCTCTCGACATGGTCAAAAGGAAAAGTCAAAGTGTTTGTTCAATTGGCACTTTTCAATGATGTCGAAAGCTCCATAGGAACCAAGTAGTTAAAAGGGAAGTAGTTAAAGTTAACTTAAAAACTTGAACAAAAATATATACCACAAACATTTCATAAACAAGATAACAAAACCCTTCGACACTGTCGAAACCTATGACTTAAATTTTCTATGAATGTCGTTGAAACTTTATATACTCATTGAGTCGAAAGGTCCTAAGTTAAAATCATGTGCACTTAGAATGTTTCGACAATGTTGGAGAAAGACAACTCTAGAGGGTTTCGACTCATTATATATAAAAGGTGTCAAAAGGGTCGAAGGGGCATATGGTTTCGAAAACATACTAAAGAGAAAGGATTTAAATCAACACAAAAGGTTTCGACTCAGTTGAAACATTTTGCTTTCGAGAGGGATGACTATATTCTATTTCAAAACCTTTCGACAAGGTCAATCAAATTCACGCTACAACACCTTCCGACCCCATTGAATGGTGCTAAGGAAGCAAAACTAATGTTGCCGCCTCAATCCCTTTCAAAAAGGTAGAAAGGTCAATTTGTGGCACTAATTTTTCATCCGTACAAAGAAACTTCCGAGCGAAGAAAACAAAAGCCATGTCCTCCCCAAACCCGACTGCAAATCCAGGGTTTCAAAAAAAAAATCTTAAACAAACGAGCCAAACCCTTTAAGGAAATGGATTTCAATATGAATCAACCATTTTCAATTTCAAATTTTGTAAAACGAGAATTCAAATTCTTTCAAAATAGCAAAAACCATAAATGCTGGAATTAAATTTAAAATGAGAAACAAATCCCATCGATTCATGGAATTGAATTGGGAAAAAGTCTCTTAGATAAATCGAATTTTAAAAACCCATGCAATCTCAAAAAAAAATCAAATCAAACATGCTTTTTCATAAAATCAAAATTCAAACAATTTTCAAATTGAAAACCCAATTATGAAATCTGAAGGATTAAAATCCACCATGAAACCTAAAAAGTAAAATAATGAAAAGGAGTTGAAGATTTCAAAAGCATAAATAATCCCAAACTTATGACTGAATCTGGTGAATCATTGATTCGGGAAAAAGAAAGTTTGAGAATTTTTGGAATTCTTTTACTCGTACTTGAATTTTGGTTTGCAGAAAAGTGAAAGGGGAAGAGGAAGAAGAGCGTACTTTATAAGAAAAGTCACCAAGAATTAAAAATCGTTAGATCAGTTTTGAATGGACGACCCAGATTTACGCGGGAAGACCAAGAGGCCGGAAGTTTCTAGGTTTCAACAAAGTTGACTTGGAAAGTCAAGTGCATCCCTTCGAAAGGGAGGGGGCAAATGTTACTCCAAAAATCCACCTTTCGACTTAGTCGAAGCCATTCTAAGCAGGGAACAAAAGAGTGCAAGAGAGAAGAATTCCAGCTGGACCTTTCGAAGGAGTCGAAGGGATGCTATCGCCAAAGTCTGAAAGTTTCGGAACCTTTCGAAGGTGTCGGAAGGTTTATACAACCAAGATCCAGTAGGTTCTTGCCTTTCGAAGGAGACGAAGGAGTCAAAAGCACCCTTTCGCCTTCAGTAACAACCTTTCGACTAGGTGAATCCCTTTCGAATGAGTCAAAGTAGCACCTTTCGAAGACAATGAAGAACAGCTCTTTGCATATGCGCCAAACCTTTTAAAACCAAAGGTTTTGCCTTCATTTAAACCACGCGAAAGAAAGCATTGTCCTGAACAACCCCTTCGAAAGCCATAATAAACCTTTCGAACCGGTCGAAGCAAATGTGATTTAGGAGGGTTCTGTGTCAAATCAGAAACAAGAGCTCAGACGTAACCAACATCATCGAAACCATTGAACAAGGCCAATCATCAGAGTCGGAAGCACTTACAAGGCAACAAAGAAGAGAGGCGCAACCCATCCTTTCGACAAAGGCGAAAGCATACTTGAGTTATTCGGCAGCCACCTTTCGACTAAGTCAGAAGCATCAGGGTCGAAAGGTGCTGACCCGCATCTATAAATAAAACCCAAGGGGTTAGTTTTTTGGAATCCGATTCTTTCCATTCTAAACTTGTATTTTCTTAATCAAAAGTGCTGTAAACCCTAATTACAAAATTGATTTGGGAATTTAGAGAAATGAATCTTCTTTTGCTTGAGAAAGGGAAGTCTCAAACATTTCAAATTACTTTACTATTTTTAAAGCTTTTGTTAGGTTTAATCTTGCATTTCAGGTGTCGCCTACATCGAAAGGTTCATGCCGACACAGTCGAAACTCAGCAGATTTAAATAATTTTAGTTACATACTTCAAGCTGCTTTCCCCTGAGTTTATACTTTAGACAAAGACAGAACCAAGCCTCAATCTTTGAAACCTTTGATTAATACAAGAGTTCAAGCTTTCGACAAGGTCGAAACCTAGTTCCAAATCATTCCAATTTGAGGTTCCCAATCCAAACCTAGGATAATTAGGCCTATAGCTTTCGACGAGGTCGAAACCCCAAATCAAGATTCCTGGTTCAAGTTTTAACACCTAATCCACCATGCTTTCGACAGGGTCGAAACCTCTATCTCAGAATTTTTGATAAAGTCCTAGCCATACAATAACTAAGACCTTCGTTAAAGTCGAAACAACAATGGAAAATCTTATCTAGGGGATCTCAACCATTACAAAAGGAGGTCTTTCGAAGGTAAAACCAATTTATCTCAACAGAATCGAAAGGTTGATAAAGAAAGAAGCCAACCCTTTCGACCGAGTCGAAAGGTCAGTCTGAACAACTTTGTATTTCAACAATCTATTCAAAAGGGAATTCAAGGAAGACATGCCCTTTCCACGTCTTTCCATCTACCTAAGGGATAAACATTATTCATATCTCAACTTTGGGATGTTGACAAGATTTCTTGTTAACACATATTATGCATTTTCCATGAGAAATATTTAATTATGATAAGCCCATAAGATGTACATATACCATCCACATGCAATATCGAATCCGATCGCTTGCTCGATCACACAATTTCACTTTCGAACTAGTATCGTCCAATCGAGTTCTCTCGATCCGGTTCCCCGATTAGAAACTGCCATTTTTGTTGCATAGCCATATACTATGATAGAGAATTCCAAATTCAATCAAAAATCCATATCAAATATTCGCCGTCAAGCATCGTGAAAAATCCTTGTTCGAACCTGTATAAATTTGCCTCGAAAACATGTATTCGAATCTGGAACAAACAGTTATGCGAATAAAATGATCTACATACAACTTACATATTTATTCTGTTTGATTTCCGACTATACCAAATTCTTTTATTCACATTCATTTCCACTTCTAGCATATTTCTTAAATACTAATATCACCCATGAATTATTTCATAAATCCTTACTTAAGTTCATACATATCCTATAATTACAACTTAATTTCATATTCGTATAACACTCTTCTATATCCTAAGAGTATACACACGCTATTCAAATTTGTTTTTCTTAACCATAATTATTTAACGATTTAAATTTTGTTTTAACTTACTATTCCTTGAATTTATAAGTTAGCAAAACTTATTTTCTTATGTTTTCTTAAAACACCTAGCTCAATTTTCCAATTTAACTCGGAAGTTTTCGATTGTCCAAAATCGTCGAAAAATCCATTTTATTTCAGTAGATGAAAATTAAACAACACATCACACAGAGATGCAAATCCAATCTACTCTAATGCATAGAATACATATATAATAACTTAATTAAAGATTTCAGAGTTAACCATCCGATTTGTAATTTCAATTTTTTTTTGAAACAATATATACACATATTTTCTTTGTATAATCAAATCATACTTTTGCAATTTAAAACAATCTTTGTTTTCCAAAACAATTTTTTTTTATAGAATATCACTATGGCAGCAATTTGTCACTTAGAAATTCAAAAACGAATACCGATGATGGTGCAGTCATCATCAGAATTTTTTTCCAGCGACCGAAGTGAGTTCAGTGCTTTATATCTCCTTTTAACGCTCATTTGAAATATTTCTATTCAAAAAGACTTCAAAATAATACTATTATTATTTTCCTAAAACCTTCGAAAAATAATTTTCAAAACTTTGCAAATCCATTTCCAAAAACACCGGGGGTTTTAGTTCTCATATTCTCAAGTTAAATCCTTTATTATATAAATTACATTTATAAATCATATTTATATAATTTCACTTTCTTATATAAAATCATTTCACAAATGTCACTTTGTTGATTTATAACAAACAATTTTTATTAAAAATCTAATTTCAACCCAACATTTTTCTTCAAACAATTTATAGTTAAATTGTGAAACTGAATTCTCAAGGTTCATTTTTAAATGTTCCCACAATAATTAATCTACCCACCCATGTAGAGAAAAGGATAAAACTGCTCCTAACCTAGCACAATAGTCAATGCCCATAAACTGGTCAGACACGACTACTTAATTAACAAACAATAGTCAATGCTCCTGGATGAGCATGACTAATAAAAAAATTGATAATAACTTAATTTTATCATTTTCCTAACAACCAAGCATACAATGGATAACTATAATAATTTTTGAAAAATTATTCTTTTATATATAAAATGTAATCTAGGTAAAATTGTTTCATTTACCCAATTTCAAAACAATACTATGTAGAATTGCCATGTTTAAGTGTTTAGAGATCCCTATTAATAATGTTAGCTACTCGTATTGACCAGAATCCATAAGCCATCCAACAAATAAATCAACATAATATAAAACATTTTTATAACACTAACAAATACGGGCTCATATCTATAATACACTCAAACTCATTCTAGGCTATTACTAACCCTGTCTCTAATGAGTAATCCCCACCAAAGCCAAGGTTCTCGCTTAACCTAAGCTTTGATACCAAGTGTAACGAACGAGATTTTTGACCCTTGAAAATCGACACTAATACGTCCATTGTATTGCATGCCGAGCAATCGAATGCCAAAAAGCCGATTGTTAGGGGTGAAAGAAAGAAAGAGAAAAGAAAAACTAAACAATTCAAAATCTCACAATGCAGCAAATAATTTATAATATGAAAAAAATAGATCTTTATAAAAGAAATAACTACATGCAAACATCAATCAGAGTACACTAGTCTATTCAGCCTCGACAGTTATAACAGTCCATCCTTAAAATTGCTGATAAATACAACTAATAGACAACACAACAGAATACAAAGAAATACGTAGATACATCTTGGACCTCCATCTCGTCTCCTGAGCTCCAATGCATCCAAAGCAATCTATAAGTATGCTCAGCTTGACCCGAGCATTGAAAGGGAAGAACGCTCGGATCATTCTAGTAAACCAACGTGAGAAAAACACCCCTTAAATGGAATTTATTGTTTATCAAAAATCTTTCAAATAAAAGTATCTCGTAAGACCACACCGCACATAAATACGGACGGGTTTTTACCTTACGATAACCATCGATATAGTGATAATAATGTTCCATACCACTAGTACCATTAAATTGATTAATTAAAATTCTCATTTCATAGAAGTAATGTTTTATATGAAATTAATTCTATTAGAAAACAATTGAAAATGTGTCCATTGACTATTTTTAATAGATAGAAAATTCTTCTTATTTAAATAAAGTCTTGAAATACTATTTCTTTGCTTTCAAAATTATCATTATATTAAATATTCTATCATATAATCATTTGAATTTGTAATATTATCTTAAGAAATTTTTATAGAATTTATAAAAGTGGTTTTCAAAGCGCGTGCGCGCACACACACATATATATAAAATGTGATTTTCTAGAGGACCATTCTTCAAAATACCTTCATTTAATATATATATATATATATATATTATCAACGAAAATTTCCCCAAATTAATAGATGAATTCCATGATATCAAAAAACCAAAATTTCATTACAAACCAAAAATTCAGAAATCAAAATCAAATAATAAACACTGTACATGCCTGGAGCAAAATTGGCTCCAGGCTTCGTCTCAGGTGATATAATCATCTGATTCCGGCCGTCGAACATGATTTAAAGCATTTTAAACTACTGCAATCAACGTAACATCAATAATTTCATGTCTACAAGCCATATGTATCCACAATCAACCAAGTTTGCAATCAAAGAATTCAGTAAGGTTTGAACTAGTTTCAAGATACAAAGTTACTACAAACAATACTGATACCAATTTCATTCATATTTCATCCAAAAAGCATACCAATTCAATACCACTATCACATGCAACTTGATCTAAAATTAGCTATGAGATGAACTCAGATTAACATCCAAAAATTCCAAAATTGCATGCATCAATACGATGAAAATTCCTGCATTTTCGTCCATAGTGCAACAATGATTTAATATAGAAAAACTTAATATTTTCCTATTAAATTTTTATAGAAGGTATAAATATGAGTTATGAAAAACATATCAAAATTTCATATTTTTATGATTTTTTTAGAATTAGTTATGATTTTTTTACTAACCAGCGTTTTTTGTCACGATTTCACTTTTTTACTTTGCTATTCAACTAGTTTCGGCCTCCAACCATGGCCAAAATTCTAGCTTTTAAGGTCTAAGTGATGGAGAGTGGCGTTGCGGAGCTATGTTCTAAGTTTGGTGATTTTAGGGATGGATTATGATTTTTGGAAGGCCTAGGGTATTGAAAGAACTTCTCTTTTTAGTTGCAAAATGGTTTGGGCTTTAGGATAATATTTTCCAACCCAATAAAAATTAAATCCCCTCTTTTTATTTAATTAACTAATGGGCTTCATGAATTAAAATGCTTAAGAGTTTAAAACCATAGCGGGAAAATAAACAAAATGACTTCTTGAATGATTTCTAACAATGAACATTTATATTTAAAGATGTCTACAAATATCAAGTTTTCTTTTATTTAAAAATAAAATATTCAAACCAAATAAATGTTTTTATTCAAACTCTAATTCAAAATATCTTCAAATAACACACTTGAAATGTTTTATTTTCTTTTCTATAAAATAGAAAATCTCCATTTCAGTTAAATTTGAGAAAAGAAAAGAACAAAACCCCAAATCTTAATTAAAAACCAAATTTAAATTTATTTTATTTTTGATTTCAGGTGTATCTAAAACCAGGATTGATACAAAAAGTCTAAAGATACAAAATGATTCTAGATACTTTGTTCAATTCACAAATGAATTATCACAAAGTAAACATGTGTATTCGAACACAAATATTTTATTTGTGATAATTTCATTGAATATGACATGGTAGTAGAAAATGTAACGTGCAATGGAAATACGGAAATTCAATTTGATCAAACATGTGAGTATATGGGAAAACGGTCCCAAAAGTACCCAAAAACGAATAAGATTCAATCTCAAAAGTTACTTCTTCCTATGATACATAATGATGTATTGATAAGGAGTAATCGGGTTTTGTTGGACAAACTACGACGGATGCTGAGTGAAGTTGAGTTAACGAATTTCCGTAAGGTCGTGTACTTATGATCAAGTACAAAATTGTAATGACCTGTATTTTACTTATTGAAGGATCATAAAATATTATTATGTAAATCATATGAGGTCGTATGACTCTAATTTTTTTTGAAATGACTATTAGGGATATTTTCCATACTTAAAAATTTTATCGAACATTTTGCACCCATAAGTTCTTGTAATGACTATAATTTTTGATAAGAGCATAATTATGGTCTTAAACCACTTTCATTAAATCTGACTTATGGTTTCTCTTTCAGTAGAACGGTCATAATAGGAAAATGGACTTATCGCTTATTAGATATGGTCATTTTAAATTATGTTTGCTATTGGACAGACTAGTGGGCAGTTAAACTATGCTTATACTTTAGCCTACTATGTAATTTCGGGAAGTGTGCCTTATTGTGGGAGATAGTGACAGGGACGCGGAAGATGATCTTAAGGCTATTTAACACTAAAGGGGGGGTGAATAGTGTTTTAAGAATTTCTTTAAAACTTCTTTGATTTAAATTGATTTAATTAACTTAATGCAAATACACAATCACAGATCAAATCACAGAATCACAAACAGATGCAAATATAAATAAAAAGCAAGTAAAGGAAAGAACACATCAGGAATTTTATACTGGTTCGGTGTTACCCTACATCCAGTCCCGCACAACTTGTACGGCTTTCTATTCAATAATAATCTAGATTACAATCCCTCGATTCCAAGGCAACGAGGTACACCCTCCAGATTCTCAGGTCTCTGGGTAGAACCACTTGATTCACAGGACACAAGTTCACCCGATCGATTTCCAAGGACACGATCACACCTTTATAACCCTAAACAAGTTTCTTTGAGTACAAATGTATCTATAACTCTGATAAGCACTGAGATTTTTTGAAGAGAGTGGCAGAGAATCAAACTAGAGATATTCTGGATTGATTCACTTAAGATTTTGGCAGAATATGGATAGGATGATTAGAAAATAAGATAAGAGAATAAAGAGGAGAGAAAATAAAGAAAGTAGTTACTGGAAAACGTCCATAACAGTCTCTATTTATAGAGAATGAATGGATGTGTCCATTCAAAGAGATTTAAACGAATAGACACTTCTTTTGAAAACAACCTTTGCTATAACGGGAAGCATGTCGACATGACGAGTAACTATGATGTCGACATGGTCTAGTAAAAATGATGATTTGCTTTTCTTTGAAAATGATGATTTAAAACATATGCAACTTTATTCAAATGGACTCTATGTATTTGTAGAAGGTATTTAGAAGTAGAAATACTTATGAATATATATATGTATATATACTAAAATATATTTAAAATCAAGGTAAATAAACTAAAGTAAATATAATATTAAAATAGATTTTGAGGCTAAAATATCAAGGACAATTTTGAAATCAAAATATAACAAAATGATAAATATGATTTTGAGGCTAAAACATTTTTGGAAATACGAACGAAGGTTTTTCTTTTGAAAAGGAATATTTGAAAATCATTTTATGAAACAAGAGATAATTTTGAAAATCATTTTGAATCAAAATTAGTGGATAACAAAATAGGGCTACTATCCGTTCCACTAGATATTTCGTGAGTTCCATCTCACTAGGGTTCCATCCCTTTAACAAGAACGAAGTGGATTCCATTCCACGAGTAAATTGGATAAAAAAGAATGATAGTGCTTTCAAGGAGTTTTAACAAATATCTAACCTAACTATATTATTTGTCTTGAACTCTTGAATATCTTGAATCTCATGAGTCTTCAATCTTGAACTCTTGATCTTTGTCTTCTTTACTGTACAGTCTTCTTTTGTTGATACCTGCATATAGATTTCCTGCACATATATATTTTATAACACTTCTATAGTTGTTGTCATCAAAACCACTATCCTATGGACTAACATTCTCCCCCTTTTTGATGATGACAACCTTTGTTTATAAAATATTTATATTCTCCTTATAACTCCCCCTAAATCTAATAACTCCCCCTTAATCTATGCCTAACTAACCTATTTTATACTTCTCCCCCTTTGTCATCAACAAAAAAATGACACTAACTCCCCCTAAATCTATGATATTAATGATAGTGTTATCATTAATAATACTGAAACTAGATATAACAGTGCACTAAACATCGTATACTTAGAATGTTATATATGAGCAATATAAGAATAAGAATAATAAGTGTAACCACAGATTATTTTATTCATTTCAATATTACTATATACATGACTATTTAAACTTATAAACACATAAATAACTAAAACAAGAAAATAAACAACTCAACGGTTGTTTTTGATGATGGGAGACTTGTGGACAGGACAATTTGGGTAATGGAAACAGAAATTTCCATGTTGTTCCACAATGTTCCCATAAGCATCAAAACAGACTTCCCCTACACATACTGCTTCATCATCAGTTTCTTCCTCCATTGGTTCTTCCTCTTCTTCTTCGTCTTCGTCTTCTTCTCCTTCTTCATTTGCTTCTATGTTAGAAGAATCTTCAATTACAATTGGATTGGCATGATTATCCATGAGGAATTTTTGAAGATTCCTCAGAATTTTCCCTTGTTTCTCTTGCTCTCTTGCCATTCTCAATTGTTGAACTTGCATTTCAGTTAACATCTGCAGCGAATCATCAACTTTCTCCTCTATTTTGATGACACGAGCAAGTATGGAGTTTTGGAAAGGGCCTTGTGAAGGAAAAGGGAAAGGAACCGGTGAAATTTGATTAGGATTGGATGTGGAAGCCATGGATTTGATGTTTCCAGAAAGTAGTATGAAGAAATAATGATTGGAGGGAAGAGAAACTCGGAATGGGTGAATTAAATAACCACCCATTCAAAAATTAGAGGGAAAAACGAATTGTCATTTTTACCGTTTCATGTCGACATGACACATGAGTACTATGTCGACATGGTGTTGTAAAATGCTATGGTTAAGAAATCATTCATATATACCCTATGTATACTACTATACTATATACTATATTTCAGAAAGAGAACATATACCTAATTCTCTTCTTAACTTGGTGAAGACAGGTTCTCCTAAAGGTTTGGTTAAAATATCAGCTATTTGATTTTCAGAATTAACGAAATCAAGAGAAATTTTCTCTTTATTTACGTTATCTCTTAGAAAATGGTGTCTAATGTCAATATGTTTAGTTCGGGCATGGAGAGTTGGGTTTTTGGACAAACTAATGGCACTAGTGTTATCACAGAAAATTGGAGATTTCGTGATAGATATACCAAAATCATTCAAGGTTTGTTGCATATACAAAACTTGAGAACAAGCTAAAGCAGCAGAAACATACTCTGCTTCAGTTGTTGATAGGGAAACAGTATTCTGCTTTTTACTGAACCAGGAAATTAAGGAATGACCTAGAAAGTGACAAGTTCCACTTGTACTCTTTCGGTCTGACTTACACCCAGCATAGTCAGCATCACAGTAGGAAACTAATTCAAATGAATCATTCTTAGGTAAGAGCAATCCATAATCAAAGGTGTGTTTAACATATCGAATGATACGTTTCACAGCTTTTAGATGAGTTTCCTTGGGTTGAGATTGATATCTTGCACAAAGACAGACGCTGTTCATGATATCTGGTCTACTAGCAGTTATATAGAGAAGTGATCCAATCATTCCTCTATACAAGGTTTGATCTACGTCTTTGGATAGATCATCCTTACTTAACGCTATATTGGTTGCCATGGGAGTTGGTTTTCCACTCATATTGGTCAAGCCAAACTTACTAACTAACTCTCTCGCATACTTCTCTTGACTGATAAAGATACCATTATCTAATTGTTTGATTTGTAATCCTAGGAAAAAGTTAAGTTCACCCATATGACTCATCTCAAACTCTTTTGTCATAATGTCAGAAAATTCTTTGTTCATGTCAGAATTGGTTGATCCAAAAATAATATCATCTACGTACACTTGTACAAGTTGAATATCATTTTTATTTCTTTTAATAAAAAGTGTGTTATCTACTTTACCTATTTCAAAATCAGATTGCAAAAGATAAGACCTAAGTCTATCATACCAAGCTCTAGGAGCTTGTTTTAGACCATACATGGCTTTCTTTAATTTAAAAACATGATTTGGAAATTTTGTATCTTCAAAGAGTGGAGGTTGTTCAACATAAACTTCCTCTTTTACAAAACCATTTAGAAAGGCACTCTTGACATCCATTTGAAAAAGTTTGAAATTATTGAAATTAGCGAAAGCAAGCAGAATTCTAATAGCTTCTAATCTTGCTACGGGTGCAAAGGTTTTGTCATAATCTATACCTTCTTCTTGACAATAACCTTGTGCAACGAGTCGAGCCTTATTTCTAACGACCTCACCTAATTCATTTAATTTATTTTTATATACCCATTTAGTGCCTATAATGGATTTATCCTCAGGTCTAGGAACAAGTTCCCAAACATCATTTCTGGTGAATTGATTCAATTCTTCTTGCATAGCAAGAATCCATGAATCATCAGTTGATGCTTCCTTTGGATTTTTAAGTTCTATTGAGGATATAAAAGCAACATGACTCATACTGTTTAATTGATTCCTAGTTTTAACAATAGATTGCATATCTCCTAGAATATTTTCTACATGGTGATCTTTTAAAAGCCTAACCTTTTTATTTGGATGAAAAGTTTCATTTGTAGCATCTACAGATTCATGATTAGAAATAACTAAGTCATCCTCATCATTAGTCTGATCAACTTCTTTGAAATTTTCATCAAAGGAAACATGTAAAGTTTCTTCAATAGTGTTTGTTCTTAGATTAAAAACTCTATAAGCTTTACTCCTGTTAGAATATCCGATAAAGATTCCTTTGTCGGATTTAGGATCAAACTTATCTAAATTATCTTTTGTATTTAAGATAAAACATTTACTTCCAAAAATTCTAAAATAATATACCTTAGGTTTCTTATTGAAAAGAAGTTCATAAGGTGTTTTATTGGTTAGAGGTCTAATTAGAATCCTATTCAAAATATAACAGGCTGTTGCAACTGCTTCAGCCCAAAAATGTTTTGGTAATTTACTATCAGAAAGTAGAGTTCTAGCACACTCTTGAATCTTCCTATTCTTACGCTCAACTACTCCGTTTTGTTGTGGAGTTCTTGGAAACGAAAAATTGTGAGTAATTCCCTTCTGATTACAGAATTCCTCAAACTTCTCATTTTCAAATTCACCACCGTGATCACTACGAATAGTGATGATCTTGGAAGACAGTTGGTTTTGAACTCTTTTTGAAAAACTTTTAAAATAATCAAAAGTATCACTTTTATGTTTCAGAAAGATTGTCCATGTATATCTGGAATAATCATCCACAATTACAAAGACATATTTACTATGGTTGATTGATTGAATCTGAGATGGACCAAATAAATCTAGGTGAAGTAACTCAAGAGGTTTTGAAGTAGAAATCATATCTTTAAGTTTAAAGGAACTTTTTCTAAGTTTTCCTAATTGACATGCATCACATATACTATCTACTTTAAATTGCATCTTAGGGAGGCCTCTTACTAGATCAAGTTTGGATAGTCTAGATAAGAGTTTAAAATTCAAATGTCCAAATCTCTTATGCCAAGTCCAAGGGTCACTTGTATTGGCCAAAAGACATAGATTATCATTTGAAATTTTCATACTGAGAATATAGATATTCTTTTTCCTAACTCCCTTAAAGATAATATTAGATTTATTATCTTCGATGTGACACTTGTCTTTTTCAAATTTAATCCTATATCCTTTATCACATAACTGACTAATACTAAGTAGATTATGTTATAGATTTTTAACTAACAAAACATTTGAAATAATAGGAGTTTCAGAATTACCTACATTGCCGATGCCAACTACATAACCTTTTGAATTATCCCCAAAATTAACCAATCCTCCATCCTTGTAAATAATGTCATTGAGTATCTCTGGATTTCCTGTCATATGTCTTGAACATCCACTATCAAGTATCCACTTGTTTTTCCTTATTTGCACAGCTTGTCCATTGTGAATAGATTCATTTGTCGCCATGAAGCAAGATTCCTGCACAGTGAGCAACTTTTGTAGATTACCTGATTCTATATAACTATCATGCATCAATTTATGAGACCACAATGATTTGATCATTAAAGAATTATTTTTAGGAAACATTTCAAACTTAGCCATGAACTTTTCAAAAATCAGATTATGAATACTTTGAAAAACTTGCTCTGATACCAAATGACAGGGACGCGGAAGATGATCTTAAGGCTATTTAACACTAGAGAGGGGGTGAATAGTGTTTTAAGAATTTCTTTAAAACTTCTTTGATTTAAATTGATTTAATTAACTTAATGCAAATACACAATCACAGATCAAATCACAGAATCACAAACATATGCAAATATAAATAAAAAGCAAGTAAAGGAAAGAACACACTAGGAATTTTATACTGGTTCGGTGTTACCCTACATCCAGTCCCGCACAACTCGTACGGCTTTCTATTCAATAATAATCTAGATTACAATCCCTCGATTCCAAGGCAACGAGGTACACCCTCCAGATTCTCAGGTCTCTGGGTAGAACCACTTGATTCACAGGACACAAGTTCACCCGATCGATTTCCAAGGACACGATCACACCTTTATAACCCTAAACAAGTTTCTTTGAGTACAAATGTATCTATAACTCTGATAAGCACTGAGATTCTTTGAAGAGAGTGGCAGAGAATCAAACTAGAGATATTCTGGATTGATTCACTTAAGATTTTGGCAGAATATGGATAGGATGATTAGAAAATAAGATAAGAGAATAAAGAGGAGAGAAAATAAAGAAAGTAGTTACTGGAAAACGTCCATAACAGTCTCTATTTATAGAGAATGAATGGATGTGTCCATTCAAAGAGATTTAAACGAATAGACACTTTTTTTGAAAACAACCTTTGCTATAACGGGAAGCATGTCGACATGACGAGTAACTATGATGTCGACATGGTCTAGTAAAAATGATGATTTTCTTTTCTTTGAAAATGATGATTTAAAACATATGCAACTTTATTCAAATGGACTCTATGTATTTGTAGAAGGTATTTAGAAGTAGAAATACTTATGAATATATATATGTATATATACTAAAATATATTTAAAATCAAGGTAAATAAACTAAAGTAAATATAATATTAAAATAGATTTTGAGGCTAAAATATCAAGGACAATTTTGAAATCAAAATATAACAAAATGATAAATATGATTTTGAGGCTAAAACATTTTTGGAAATACGAACGAAGGTTTTTCTTTTGAAAAGGAATATTTGAAAATCATTTTATGAAACAAGAGATAATTTTGAAAATCATTTTGAATCAAAATTAGTGGATAACAAAATAGGGCTACTATCCGTTCCACTAGATATTTCGTGAGTTCCATCTCACTAGGGTTCCATCCCTTTAACAAGAACGAAGTGGATTCCATTCCACGAGTAAATTGGATAAAAAAGAATGATAGTGCTTTCAAGGAGTTTTAACAAATATCTAACCTAACTATATTATTTGTCTTGAACTCTTGAATATCTTGAATCTCATGAGTCTTCAATCTTGAACTCTTGATCTTTGTCTTCTTTACTGTACAGTCTTCTTTTGTTGATACCTGCATATAGATTTCCTGCACATATATATTTTATAACACTTCTATAGTTGTTGTCATCAAAACCACTATCCTATGGACTAACAGATAGGACAGAATTAGATCATTTTCCACTTTCCTAAAACCTCTATTAACCATTAATTCATCCCAAAAAAATCTCTCTTTTTCTTGCTAATCTTAGCCAAATCCATTATTAGAAGGTTAATTATAGAAGAGGATTGTAGATCTATCATCTTGGTTCTTGGAAATTCATGTTCTTGGCTGTTCATCTTAGATTTAGGCATCTAATTAGTAATTTGGGTATTAGGTGAGTGGTTATTGATCTCTAACCATCCTATACTTGTCAATATAGTTAAATTTAATGTTTTTATATGATTTCCATGTTAAAACGATTTTGAATTTTAATATGATTTGATTTGATGGCCGAAATTAAAATGATTATATTTGATTTTAAATGGTTTTACAACCCTTTTCAGACCATATTGTCATTTTAGTATATAAAGTTAGATCTAGACTCGATTTTGTATGTAAATCATTGTTAGATGGATTTTTTGTTTTCAATGAATGCTTATGTATGATATGTATGATTGGATGAATTGTTTTGATATAGTTTGCTAGTGTTTTAGTGTAGTTAGGAAAAGGTTGTCAATTTGGGCAAAAGGAAGGCAGAAGTGCTTGAAATTGGATGAAACTTGGAGGATGGGCTTCAAGAGATAAGAGGAGCCTATGATTTTGATTGCTACTTGATCGGAGTTGATTACAATGGTCAACTTGATCTCGATACCGTGCTGATAGGCAGTGGATGGAAGCAGGCGTGATTCAGGTTGGTAGGAGGAGTTTCTTTGGGACAAAGGAAGCAGGACTTCGGAGCAAGCTTTGGGATAGTGCATAGATGGGCTTCAGGAGTTCAAGGCTAGAAAATCGGCTAAGTACCTAGGTTAGTACCGATCACTTTTGATTAGTACACCGTTTTTTTCTTGCACATGGGTTGTAGCTTGTGACTTGGGAACTCGAAGAATGGGGCAAAAGGGGTTCTAAGCATGCAAATGGAGAAGAGGACATGGAGGAAAGTACTTAGCTAAATTTTGACCTAGTATAAGTGAAGAAATTCATATCGATACCGACTTCTTTTGGTCAATTCTGACATGACTTTATGGTACCAGAGTTGATGGAACTTCCAAGGTGAGTGCGAGGACTATGCAGGTCTTATTGAAGGTGTTTGTTTGTTAGCTTCATGTTCGGTAGTAGCACGATTAATGATGATAGCTTCAGGACTTCGATGATGATCACTCGATGGAGTTATGTTCCAAGGATGATGGCTCGACGTTGAATGGAGTCGTGAGGATGATTATCCATAAAGGGTGGTTTCTAGGAAGGGTGATCCGTCGATAGAATGTTGAATGGTTCTATCGTGGAAAGAAAGGAATGCAGAATGATTCCTTGAGGATGAATGGAAACAAGATGAATTAAGGAAAAGGCTTGGATATGCATGCTAAGGGATCGTTGATACTCGAAGTATTTCTAATATACTCGAAACTAGGTGTATTGTGAGGATGCTCATTGTGTACTTGGAATGGTTACCTTGGATTGATAGAATGGATCTATATACCCTGGATCAGTGGAAAGGGTTTAGTGTCAACTTTGGACTATGAGCGAGTACACTTAAAATTGGGATTTTTATCAATCCTGGCAGAGGAATGGTCATATGAGTTATCTTATGTTCAGGGCATACTAAGTGACAATGAGGATTGATTGATGGATGTTATGTTTCCTTTGGTTTTTCCTTCTATAGTCTGTCACTCTAGGGATGTTGTGAGATGTAGGTATTGTGGACGTGGATACCTGGACACCAGTTTTTGTACCTAGGATGTAGTACACCTTTACGATGTTTGTAAAGCAACATATTATATTTATTATGTGCTAACTTTTTGTTGGTAGGGACAGGCTAGGTATGATGTTTGTAGAGCAACATATTATATTTCTTATCGCTCACACCAGACTGCTGTCCGAATCGAGGTTTCATGTTTTAGTTCTTAGTATCCTAGGTACTCTTAAATGGGTAGACTAAATAGCAGGTCTGGGTGGTATGGGATGGCAGTATAGAGGACGAGTAGGAGGAGCTTTCTCGTATTATACATGAATACTTATGCTTTTCCACCGTGCAACACTGTGGATCCTAGACATTATTCGTCTATTATATTTAGAGATAGTTTGAGTTTATTATCAGTTCTATAAACTCTATTATCATTTTGTATAACTTTGTGAACCTGTGAACTATGATATTATCAGTTCATTTTAGTTATTACTATTTTTCCTGTTTTATATCTATGATGTATATTATATTTTATTCAATGTGTTTTGAGATATATGATAGGTCCTTGCGATGTTTTATTTCTTTTCTACCCTTGAGTCATCCTACATCGGCTAGACACCGCAGCAGCACATTATTTAGTTGATTGGATACCGGTGGTGTAGGGTGGTCATCACATTTGGTATCAGAGCTTAGGTTATGCAATTAACCTGAATTGATACCGTGATCTAGTAGAGATAAGGAAGTATCTATCACTCTAGACTGGATTGAGAGAGCATACTTGTTATATATTTTGATTTTCAAAAATATATAGCAGTATATATAGTATATAAGTAACATGCGCACACGAGTTCCCTTGATGCAGTTTTCTTTATTAGAGACCGATCATTCTTGTTGCAAATGGCGTACAAGAAACACTATGTGGAACTCCGTCTCTGGAGTCGAGGAAGGAGCAGGTTCGGGGGCTACCAACCCAAACTTGAAGCTATGTTCAATGTGATGATGGCGAACATATTGCAAAACACCCAAGCAGCTGCTCCTAATGTTGCTGTTGGTGGTGGTGCTCAAGTGAAGGCACTCAGAGTCAATTTTGCTAAGTTGAATAATGATTTTTCTAGCCTTGGTGGCAAACCCTTCCAAGGGACAGAATCTGTTACGGAAGTGTAGGATTGGTTGGATACCTACAAAAAGATTTTTGATGACCTCGAATTGAATGATACGATGAAGCAGAGGTTGGCCTCCCAATATCTTTCGGGGAGAGCCATGAAATAGTGGAATGCTGTTAGAGTTGCTACTCCCGAGGACCGGTTTACTTGGGACTAATTCAAAACTATTTTCGAGGAGAAGTTCATTCTGACTGCTCAGAAGTCGGTGTTGTTCAGAAAGTTTGCTTATTTGAAGTAGGGAGACATGTTTGTCTCTGAGTAAGTTGTTGAGTTTGAAGCCTTGTTGAAATTTAAGATGTACTTCATCAATGCTCCTTTGAAGAAGAATGAGAAGCTGATCATGGGGTCAGACAATTACTTAGGGGATAAGCTGGTAGAGCACATTGATGAGCCGCTTGAGAAGGTAGTTGAGAAAGCCCTTCGACTTGAGAGCTTATGCCCTACCCCCAAGTTTGTTGTTGTTAAGGAGGAGCCAAAACTATAGCAAGGTGGTGAAGATAAGAAGAAATGGAATGGAAAGTGGAAGTAGTTTCAAAGAAAGAATTCTTAGAAGAAAGTGAAGATAGATTATGTCTGTTATGGTTGTGGAGATAAGGACCACTTGATTAGAGAATGCAAAGCTAGTGGAAAGAAGTTTTATAACTATGGCAAGTTCAAACATATGCAAAATAATTTCCTAGAACCAGTACATCAAAAGATGGTGGTGAAAGCATATGCCTTGGATGTTGCCCCGACTTCATCAAGTGCTCCCTCGGCGAAAGAGAAGGGGAAGAGTATCACTATTCAAGGTCTTCATTTTTTGAAAAAAAAAGAGTGATCCTCTATGAGAGGAGAGCACTCATGTAAAATTATTCTACACTTAAAAAAGAAGTTACCAACAAGCCTGGTAGGTGACTATTCCCCATGAACCCGTACAAATAAAAAAGAAAAAAGAAAACCCAACCAAAAAAACCTAGAAAAAAGCCTAAAAACATGAAAAGAAGAAAACAAAACAAATAATGGCCACAAAAAGATGAAGCTAGTAAAGAAGAAGGGGCCGCAATGAAAGAAAGACCTCATCCAGCCCCTAAGAGGAAGTGAATAGTATAAATAACTGTTAAACCTATCCAAAGAAGCCGTAGAAGGCCTTACAACATGTCAAAATCCAGCTCATTCAAAGAATGAGAACATCTGAGTCTAACGGCCCATGTCAGCATCCAAAACAAAAAAACTCAACAAACAGCGTAAGTTTTAAATATATATATGTGTATAAGTCTATTATATACATTTATGTGCAAGAGGATAAGAAGCAACATTTACGAGAAATAGTAACCTAGGTAAAACACGCATAATGGGAGAGAATAAACTTCATTACCAGTAAATAACATTAACTTGATAATTTATAGTTGGAACCGAAAGTATAAAGGGAGCCGTCAAGAACCTACACGTAACTTAAACAACTTGTGAGCAGCTATGTAAAGGAGCCCAATCGAATAGACCCATGGAAGTAAGACCATGACTTCAAAACAACATAAGTTGAGTTGCTAAAGGAAAGAAAAAAAGGCCAAACATAAGCTAGTTAGTTACCTAGTAAGACTAGGGAGTCAGAATGGTTGTGTGTGTTCCCATCTACTAGGATGACACTTACAACATTATTATTTCTATTATTAGCAACAACTCTCTCTCGTAAGGCATCATTATGGAATTTTACATGTTTAAGGAACTCCTTAAAGCTGATAATGCTAGCTAATTTGTAGATATTGTTCGAAATCCAATTGAAACATCATAAAGAGGTTATGTATTTCAAATTATCCATAGTCAAAGTATTATTACCGTTGTTGAAAAATCATTGATTTTTGTCAAACCAAAAATACCAAGCTGCGATAGTGAAAATAGTGTCTAATAGGAATCGTTGTTTAGAAGTAAAATGAAATCTCAGCCTAAACTAATAAGACTCACAATTATGAATGTTAAAAGTAATATTAAATAAAAAATTCTTAGAATGCATAGAAGCATAAAGTTCGCAAACTGGCAATCATAGTATAGATGTGTAGTTGTTTCTAAGTTTGTATTACAGAAAATGCATTTTTTATCAATATGCACATTCTTTTTTTTAACTGTTCAATAGTATTAAGCTTCTCATGTAATACTAACCACATATGTAACTTAGATTTAGGAGGAGCATTCGCTTTCCACATATATTTCAAAAGTTAGATTTAACTCTTGAGAAATTTATAAATTTATAAAATGAATTAGATGTGAAGTTGTTAGTTTATCCCAACACTATATTTTAATATCGTTGTTATTATCTATATTATATAAATCTAATTTGGAACATAGAAGAGCAAACTGGTAGAAAGCAGTTTCTTCTATTGCTCGATTAAAGCTGAATTCCCAAAGAAAGCTTAAGTTAGGTCTATAGACCTTTGAAATTGATACATCTTTGAAATTGCAAATATCGTAGAGATCTAAAAATTCTACTTTAAAAGGAATAACAGAGATCCAGCAATCATGCCAAAAGGATGTGTTATTCCCCAAGTGGTCAATGTTACCAATACCTAGTTTGAAAATATTTAAGCATTTTAGAAGAGATTTCCAGAAGTGTGACAAATTATTGTGGCTGCAAGAAGTTATTTGGTGTAAGTTATGAGAGCCACTATAAAATTGATTAGAAATTAGTTCCTTCCAAATTAAGTTGTCGTTATTAGTATTAAATCCACAACCATTTCCCTAATAAAGAAAAACTGGGGTTATGAAGATTAATTATTCCTAACCCTCCCTCCTCTTTAGGTTTAGAAACTGAATCCCAACTAACAAGACACCTTAAACTACTACTGGAGTTATTCCAGCCTAAAGAAATTCTGTCCTAATCTTATCTATTTTATCTATTACCTATTTTGGAAAGAGGTAAAATGACATCTAGTAAATGGGAAGTGACGATAAAACAGAATTGACCAGGACTATCCTACCTTCTCGATAAAAATTTACTGTTCCATCTACATAATCTTTTGCTAATTTTATCGATAATAGATAACTAGTCATCATTCCTAAGTTTGGTTGGTCTTATTAAATACCAGAAGTAATCTATGGGAAAGTTCATAATGTTACAATTTAACGTGTTGGCAACCCGACTCTCTACATTGCCTATATCATTTACTAAAATTGAACTTTTATCAAAATTAATTTTCAGGCCCTAGTAGCTCAAACCTATATAATATAAATTTAAGGGCTATAATATGACAAGGCAAATGCAAAGTAATGAGCAAGTTTCATTTGCATACCGGAGGACGGAGAGACCACAATTGTAACCTCATTTCCAACCTTATCGAATATTCCATTTTAATAGCTTGCTTGATAATCCTAGCAAAAACGTCGACTACTAAGTTGAACAGTAGTGGTGACAATGGATCACCTTACCTAAGCCCACATTTTGATTGTATTTTATTACATAAGACACCATTTACCATAATGCTAGATTTACCAATTTTAATAAGAGTCATAATCCACCCTATCCATTTTTCGCCAAAACCTCTAGCCACCAATAATTCTTTTATGAAAGTCCAATCCAAGGAATCAAAAGCTTTGGAGAAATCTAGTTTTAAAAGCACACAGGTAATGTTCCTTTTACATCAATAATTAGTGAATTTTTGAATAGCCACAACCCCATCCATGGTATTTTTTGCCCTTGATAAAAGCAATTTGCGTACTATCGATTAATTCAAGGTATTCTTTTTATTCATAGGTTTCCATACATGTTTTGTTCGATACCCAGGCTTTACATTCTTTAATATCTAGTGACCTTGTAGATAGATTGAGATTGAGACTCGAAATAGTTGACCGACCTTTGATAGTGACGAACCCTGATGGAGGCCCTGCTAGTCTTTGTATGGTTTGTCGTGGGTTGGTCTTATTGAGTAATGGATGCTCTTTTTTTTGTGATTGATTTATTCTGGATTTTGTTGGGTGAGATTATCTTAGGGATGGACTGGCTGAGGAATTATGCGATAGTGGTAGATTGCGAGAAGATGTTGGTGACAGTCAGGGCTGAGGAGGGGCGGAAGGTAGTGATTGGCTGCCTAACAAAGGATGGGGTTATGGTTTGCTTTTTATATTCGCTCGAGGTCCCATAGGATGAGTTATCATATGCGCCTATTGTTAGAGAGTATCCAAACGTGTTTGAGGAGGCGATCAAACTACCATCACCCGAGAGATTGAGTTCCACTTAGATTTAGTGAAAAATGCCATATTAATAGTTATGCGTTTGAGGCATATGACACCCAAATAGTAGAAGGAGTTAAAGGTGGAAGTGAATGACCTGTTGAGGCGAGGGTTCATTCGTACGAATATATCTGAGTGGGGTACACCAGTAGTATTCACTACCAAGGCGGATGGCTCTCTAAGGTTGTATGTAGATTACCGTGAGCTGAATAAAGTGGCGAGGAAGAACAAGTATCCACTTATGCGTATTGATGACTTGTTCGATCAACTCCATAATGCGAAGGAGTTCTCTCAGTTAGATCTTGCGATGAGGTTTCACCAGTTGAGAGTAACGAAGGTGATCGTGTCGTTCATTGCGTTTCGTATGCCATCTAGTTTTTATAAGTGGTTGGTCATGCCGTTCAGACTAACCAATAGTTCGACATACTTTGGTAATCTTATGAACTATGTATTCAGGGATCAGCTGAACAAGTTCATGCCTGTGTTCGTGGATGATATTCTGGTCTATTCTAGGACAGAAAAGGAACAAAAGACGCACTTGAGAATTGTGCTTGAAGTGTTGAGGAAGCTCAAGTTGAAAGTGAAGTTTTCGAAGTGTCACTTCTGGAGGAGGGAAGTGAAAATCTTGGGTCATGTCATCTTTGAGCAAGGCATCGCAGTAGATCCTGCTCAGGCGGCAGAGGTTCGGGATTGGAATCAACCCAAGAATGCTACTATTGTGAGGAGTTTCATAAGATTGGTGTAACAACCAATGAGTATATAACCAATTTTGCAACCAATGTGTTCAAGTGCATAGTATATTACTGTATCACCACACAGAAAATATGTATGCCTAATGATTCTAAATCAGATCCTCTAATATGAATGCATTTCTTTGAAAACATTTTTAAAAATGTGATGCAAACAACCTATATATACTGATAGTACTTGTGCAGTATATTTCAAAATAAGAATATGTCTACAAACATAAAATCATTTAATACCTCTTATAAAGAAAGGAGGCGGGTCCTCAGTCAGCCACCTAATACCTTCCATTCCAGAAGCAAGTTTCTAAAATCCCATGATCCAAATCTCACGTCACAAATAGCTAGCAATGAAAGAGATAGTACCCAAGTCACTTAATACATTTTATTGGAAAATAGGCAGACTCTGGCCATTTAATACCTTAATTAAGGCAGACCCCATCATTTAATACATATTTCCAAGGCGGACCCCTCACTAATAACTATTTATCTGGCATTATATGGAATCTCTCAAGTCACTTAATGCTTCTTTATTGGAAATGTGGACCCTCAATCAGCCACTTAATACCTTATCTAGAAGCGGACCCCTATAGAGATACCACCTAACATGTTCCCAAAGCCATTTAAGGCTTCATTTAGGAAAAAAAGGCGGGCCTTCAAACGACCACTTAATACCTGAAGACCCCGAAGCAAGCCCCTCGTACTATGGCCTATACTCATAATGACGTCTCACATTAGTCCGACTATTCATAGGGACTGGTAGCCAGATTAGCTGGGCATATTTTCCCTACAGAATTTGGGACTACCTTGCATTATTATAAATATTTATCATAAGGATATCTCACATCAATAGGAAGGGTACACAACTACTGGTAGCCTCAAAGTGAAAGGCAGTCTTTCGTCATGTAACTCTATTGACCTTGCATCCTTATGACCTAGCCATAAACACTCTATATCTTTATCTTTACTACTAATAATGATAATTCAATGAACATACATCAATCGTGTCTTTTTGAACTACCCAAATTACCCTTTCCACGTCTTGACCTAGCTTTCTCGCTTCAACGTGCTTACCCAAAACTAAAAAACCCTAGCCCCATTATCCATTGCTTGAAAAAGAGGTTGAGGTGATTCCACATCTGAGGCGATTCCACACTTACCATCTTCCCCAACGAATCTCACAAATTAGGGATACTTTGCGGTGAATCAAATCAAATGCGACTTCAGTCCCAATGTCATCTCCAATGAACCAACCAAATTAGGGTCACTTTGGCGATTCCATATCTAACGCCTACCTTACCTTCATCGTGTGATTAACGCATATGGGTTGATCGATGGTCGACTAAGGTTAGTTCACATACCCACGATTCTGCATACCCGCTTAATTTGATTCAGTATATCCTTGATAGTATACAATTTGATTTTATAATTATAGTATATTTATAATATTTACTGTTATTTTTGTGAAATCATTAATTTCCCATGCCTACGGTCAATTTTTAGCTTTTGTTTGATTTTTCATATTTCATTCAATTATTTAATATGGTTACTTATCTATTTAAAATTAAAAATCCTGATTGAAACATCATACGCCTCTGAGTAAGTTCATTGTTTTATGAAATTCCAAACAAAGAGTAGCATATCATACATTTGATGACACTTTGAGTTATCGACATACAAAAAATTATAAATCTAAGATTAAACATATTGACTATAGTATTACCTTTTTGTTGGAACTCTCTTATTCTCATTTCACTATTTCATTTGTTTATGATTGTAATTGCTCTTACCTTGGTATGTGTACATAAGAAATGACTGAATGGCTAACTTACAATTCATTGATATTATATAATAGATCTGATCTTCAAACTAATTTATACTCGTTGTTTTCTCATGACACAATGCTTAAATATATTCAAAATCGATCATTTTGAGGAATAATTATTTATGGGTACCAATATGTTTGCAAAGATTTTATTTCAACAGTGTTCAACTAAAGTATTTTAGATACAAACTGCTTTTTTTGTTTGTCTTATATTTTTTGTTATCTATGATAACTATCGCACTATTGTATGTGGGCATGTACATTGGTCTATAATTATTGTTTTACCTAAATTACTTTTATCGTGACTAAAAATATGATAATTCTTATATAGCATGTAAAAACAGTGTCATACATGCAAGAAATTAGAGCTTATGCACTCCTCATAATTGGTTGAAAACACATTATTACTTTTAATCATGATTTCTGTAGTATATATGATACTATCAGGAAAGGATTCAGTGAAAAGTTTGTATAATTACTTGCTCTATTTGAAATATGAATTTGATATTCATGGTTTAGACAAACATATGAATATTTTTAATTTTCCATCTATTTAAACATAACTTTTTCATATGCTTAAAAATCCATTTTTTTCTAAACAACCGTTATCTATGCTCATTTACTTCCTTCATTTGTTGTAATGTCAAATTCTTTGAACTTTATGTTCATATACATACACACATGTTGTTTCAATTGCGCTGGAAATGAGATTAATTGATTATATATCCGATAATGTCAAAATAAGAGAATTAGTGGCATTGAAAAGAGAACCTAGAGATTAAGAATCTTGAGAATTAAAGATGGCTGAATTACATAAAGATTTGCAAGAACAAACAAGAGAATAAAAAATTTACACAGGTGTTTGTATGATAGGAAAAAATAGTAGTTTTCCTATTATACTACAGTAATTGCCTATATGAAACCAAGAGCTGAAAATTCTACTATATCAGACCTAGAAACAAATACCAACGTAAATATACTTCATAATTCCACAAATTAATGAGTTTTTCATGTGCCATTATGCATGCTTACCAAGCTTTATTGATTAACTTTCATATTTTGTCCAAATTAAACTCAATAGTAAAGAAGGAATTACCACTATAACATATAAGAAATAGCCTTTTGAAAGCCGATCCAAATGGAGCATAAGTGCGTCATTTAAAGCATCTATAATACCACACAAATCTATTTTACCATGTTCCTAATTTTTATGTACTTTACATTGGTTTTAACTATTCTAAAAGGAATTTTTTCCACTCAATCTTCATTTTTAGCAATCGGACATTGAAACCAAGACTATGTTTTTATTTGTATGTTATATAGGCATATACACATAAGAGTTAATTGGAAGCCAAAATAAAAAAATGTGATTGGTGAACATTAAGGTTGACTTATTTTTATTTTGGATCAGAGTGTATATAACGGCCGACGAAAGTTTTTTAAGTTCTATGAGTTGTATGTGAAACTATATAGATGATTTTACTGGAGCATTCAAATATCTTTTTTTTCAGGGATGACATCAGAAATGATGTTGCTTTTTGCACTAAAAGTGGTTGATGCATTCTACTAGGTTGATGCTCAGAGTTGCAATTTCATGGTGAATAGATCTATACCTTGGTCCATTATGAATGTCAGTATGTTCAAAAATTTCTATATTTCTATGTGAATATGTACAAACCATGCTCCATTTTGGTAGCCAATATATTCAAAATTATATGCTCCAATTCCTCCATAAACTTCTTCCACCAACCTTCGAAATAAACCTATTCTGCTTGCCTCATTGGCTTGAAGAAAACCTAAATCATTACATTGCGATTAGGGTTGGTTTATTAAACTGCGATTCCATATCTACTTCGATTTCCGATTACCGACTGAGATTAGTCTATTAAACTATGATTACTAATATGTTGTTATCTCAAACTTCGATTGTCGACTAAGCATATAACTAACTTGGATTTACTGATTCAACGTAGATAAAGAATTGAGCTCAACCATCATATATAAGACATCTATAAAACTTCAATCTCGGATAAGCATTCGATGATTTTCATCAACTCCTCTGGATTTTCAGTATTATATGGGTTCCTTACAATTACATTCAACTTATTTTTGTTTCCTAATATATTGATATTTATTGATGACTTTGGGATTTTTTATTTTGTTTGATTTTATCTTGATGTATAACTTCTGTTTCTTTATTTTTTAATGAATCTTTATTTGTTCATCAACTTACAATGTATATGTATATGTATCATAAACTTAGGTAACTTTTCATTAATTTTTGTGAACTCCTTCAGATTTTTAGTAGTATTTGGGTTCCTTAAAGATTTATCTATTACAATTGAATAAGGGTTATATTTGTTTCCTAATATGTGATATTGATTATAACTTTGGGATTTTTTATTTTGTTTGGATTTTTCTTGATGTATAATTTCAATGACTTTATTTTGCAATGAATCTTGCTATATTCATCAACTTACACCATATATATTTGAAATTTGAAATGAAATGATAGAGTTCGGAGGTTTATGAGAGTGACTTTGATAAATTTAAGTTGTCCCCTTGCGTATTGTTCAGTATAAACGTTCAAGGTTTATTAACAATAGTATGTTCACTTGATGATTATAAGTGTACTGAATGAGTTTGTATTATATCAAAAAAGTGAACACTTTTACTCTGTACTAAGAGAACAATGGTGATGAAATCATTAATTTTAATACTTCACTTATGAACATCACTATAATCTAACTCAAGTACCAGTAATAAAGAAATCATAATGGCGCTTGATTTGTAGATTGTGTGGATAGAATTTGGAAGGGAATAATTGACGATGATAATCTACCAGGCTAACACGTTTATATGCCATGAGAAATTGATGTCGGGCCTGTATATATGAGATAATACTATTTTTCGTATCTGTTCAACTGATACTTATTAGTGTTTCGACCATTCACATGTTATCATGGTGTCCTATATTGTAGAAATATAACATTGGCTATTTTATTTCACTTTTCCTTTTTCTTGCACAGATACAAAAAATCTGATTCTATTCAGTGGTAATGGATGAAGAAAGTTTCCCTAATTTTTCTCTTATCAACAAAGCTACAGGCTTAGTTGTGAAACTCGCTGTGGGAAAAGAGCATCCTGTAAGCACACCTCAAATTTCATTTTGTTTGATAAAAACTTTTGTTCGCACCATGTTTTTAAAATGAACTGCACCTAGACTATGTTGGAATTGGCAGAGCAGACGAGGTTACTAATTTAAATCACTATAGTCCCAATATTTACATATGTGTGAGTTTTCTTTTCACATTTGTAAACCACATTAGCTTCACATTTAGTTAGCCTAAACAAAAATAGATTTTTAAAAATATGTAAAAATAATATTATTTTCAAATAATTAGAAAGATAACAGTAATACAACAATTTTGGATTCATAAGCAAAAAATAAATATCAACTAAAGCAAGTTCTGACAAATGTAGGATGCGAACGGAAAAGTTTAATTTAGACAACAATTTTAGACCTATCTGCTTTACAAATATTTCAACTTTATAGTGATAAATTAAGCTAAATTAATGGGCAGGTTAAAGCCTGTCAATCACAGGAGCTTTTCCTCTGACGTTCTTCAAGTATAATGTGTAGTCAATGAACTTCTCTGCATAAGAGTGCTTTCAAAATTGTATGGTCTAAAGTGTTGGAACAAATATAATTTAAGTAAAATAAAGTAAATGAAGCAATGAAATATGATTCAAATTATTTAAGATGTTGAGATAAAGTTTCAGTATACCTCATAGTTGATATGGTATAGAAAAGGAGGGGCAGCAATAATTAAGGCAATGAAATATCTGATAATGATAATGCATTGTCTTGATTCAGAAGACAATATCCAAGTCAATGAAAGTTATTAACTATGATTTTCAGTTGCATAAACTGAATTCAAAATTATTTAGGACTAATTGGTGTTGCCCATATTTTATGGATAATGATTTTATGGATAATGAAATGTGTGAACACCTATTCAAATATTGAAATAATTCATCATGATTAAGGAAACAAATACGAAATTAGAGCTAATAGGGACAAATATTGGAAATCACATATTGCAATGATGTACTTAAGACTTTAAGTCAATGTCAAGTGGAAAAACAAAGATGATTATTTCAAACTCTAGCAAAATACACAGAAAGAATTCCACATTCCATGCAATAGACTTTAACTTACAAATCTAGGAATTATTTCAAACTCTAGCAATTTTTTTTTTCAAAAACTGATTAATATCCGATAGCTTTCAAAGACAATACTATCTCATTTATTTGATTAATCAGTATATCACTTGACTACTTTATGCTTATCCATTTCAGCCTATTTTGTTTCTCATTCCTCCACCATCTACACTTACACTCTTATGTGACAATGTATGTTGCCCATCTTATCAAATTGTGCACCTAATACCAATCTAAGAGTACATTGTGTGGATTTCACACTAGATGTATTAATGCATATGACTGACAAGCAGCGCTTTTGGCCATGTCATCAAAACTATCAGTTTGAAATGAATCATATAGAAAATGTGAAAGAGTGCAAGAAGTTTCCTGAATTTCAACAAAGTGAGGAAACTAATTAGTTGATGCTTTACTCTATCACAATTAAGATATTCATCGTTTGTTTGATAAATTTTATTGATCTCCACTTTTGATTTTTGTAGTAGTGGTAAAGACGAGTTTGGATATAAGATTTATGATAATTAAAGACAGTATCGTTTTTGATAAATTTTATGAGATATTTTTGTCACATATTGATACATGCTGCCAAGTTAATTATTCACCAATTCTAGAAGCTTAACTGAAAAATAAAATTACTTATATTATGCTCATAGAATTCATATAAAACAAAATTCAATTAAAAACATTGTCCAAACAAAAAGGTTTGATACAAGTTCAGCTTAATTGATTTTCATCGAAAATAAAAAGTTCAGCCTAATCGATCAAATGTGTTATAAAAAAATATATCACATTTGTAACTTTTTTTTATTATAAAGAAGGTAATATTACCTAGATTAAGTTTTTTTTCTGTTCTGAATTTTTGAAAACTATAAGGTTTATGATAGGAAATATGAGTTTTGTTTGGCAAATTTTACTTCTTTATAAAAGAAGAATCAAAATATGTCCCTAAAACCACTTTTTCTATAATAATTGGGTTTTTCCCACATAAATTATGATAACGGGTATATATAATATAAGTAAAAATAAATTTACAACTCTCGGGGGAAATGATATAAGCACTCAAAATTTGATTTGTATAATAAAGCTGTAAAAGTAAAAAAACTACACCTATATTGTGCATGATATTTCATATATATATGTATGTATATGTATATATAAAATTTGATTATCATCTTATATCATGAGATTAACCGTCATATTTACTATCTTATTATTTGAATTATCAAAACATTATTAACATTATTTTATTTTGTGAAATAAGATAAGATGGAAATTAATTTAGTAATAGGTATTGCAAATGAATTAACATTTATATATCATTTTTGAAATATATACATATATACATATACATACATATACATACATACATACATACATACATACATACATACATACATATATAGGATGATACTCCTTAATCGATGATATTATGAGAAATTGCAAAGAACACACAAAATGCATTTTGTTATTAAGAAATGAATATAATTTTTATATGAAAATAAACTTTAAATACTATTTTAACAAATACAACAACAAATTAAAGCCTTTAGTCCCAAAAGGCTTCAATTTATTTTAGAAAATACAACGACAACACACCCCTTGGATGCAAAGTTATGTGTACAAGAGAAAAAAGTGAACTGCTGTCGAAATTAAAGGATTTAGTCCCAAAAGGCTTTAATTTGTTTTAGATATAAGTGAGGTGTTGAACCCATTTTACCAAAGGTGTTTGGACATCAGAAAACAAGGTAACCAAATATCCTTTATTCATCAAAAACTGTTATACTTATTTTAACGTGCATCCTTTTTACACTCGACTATATAATAATAGATAATTATAATCCATAAAAGTGATATATATATATATATATACTATATTATTATTAGTGAGTTCAATTTCAAGCTCACACAGACCCCCTTGAAATTTGGCACCTGAACCGTCTCCGAGTTAACCCTCGCACAAGCTCTCTCTGTGTTTTGTGAAACCAACAGTCGCGTTTCTTATTTCTTCATGGTCATACCCAACTCTCCTTCGTTCTTTTATCCTCCAGACCCTAAATGTCAATGTTCCCCTTTGCTAATATATCAAAGTCGGCTTTTCCTCTGATAATAGTCGCTTCCCTACAGCTCCGAACCTCCACCCAATCCACTCCTCCTTTATGTATACAGAAACTGATATGATATTCGAGGCGGTCTCTGCTAGATTGAATTCGTTTTTTAGGGCTTCTCATATTCGAATTGTTGATTTCTTCCTTCGGTACTCATTTACTCAAATCTTTTCTTTAATTGCTAAAATTTGTTAATACCTCATCTAATCGCTTCATGTTATTCCGTTTATTCTTGATTACTGTCTGCGTTTAATTTTGATATGGTTAAAAACAGTCTGCTTCGTCAACTTTTAAACGAATCTGATTGCTCGAATAAGTTAATAATAGATTGTAAAATAAAGTAATGATATTGTTAATTCTGGTTTAAATCAGCAAATTTCATTTTTTTCCTCAAACAATAAGAAAAATTCAAGTTCAGTTTAGTGTTTATGGCATGTTTGAATTTTATCACTACCCTGAATACAGAAACTTTGTATCACTTTCCCAGACCTAGATGTATGTTTCTTAACTATCTTGATATCACCCTATTTCAATTTGATGATTTTTCTCAATAAGTGTACTAAGTTTATAGTCTGTATGTAGAGAACTCTTTGCTACAAGTTAATTTGATTTATGTATTTCATTTTTTTCCTCTGCTTTTTTAGTTGATTTCATCAACATGATTTCTAAATGTTTCCCGCTTCATACTCTTATCCAACTAGCGTTTAACATATTTTTGTTTTCTGGTCATTTAGAAACATATAAATAGAAAATTTAAGGGGAATTCTTTTTTACCAATTCAGGGAGTGCTAAAATTGCAAATTATGTTTGGAGCGAAACATGTTTTGACAAAATTATTGACAAACCTCCAATATTAGTCTAATGATGCTAAAGGAACATAAACATCTTCACTGCTTAATTTTGGATTTGTCAAATTTTGACAAGTTGTGTAGCGATATCTTTTTATTCATAATTACTTGGTGAGATCATGCTTACCTTCAAAAATCTTTGCATGCCTACTATGAAGCTAGGTAGTTAATTATCTTTAAATACGTAAATTATTCTATTCTCAATCGAGCAAAAGCAAAAGAACATGTCAGTAAGTGAAGAACCATGAAATCCAAGGATTAGGTTACAGACTAGCTCAAATGGAGAGCCAAGGATTTGCCTAGACACGTGGTAGTTATTTTTTTCCCATTATGTTTTATGAGAGTTCTTTCAAATATTGTTTTCCTTCTTTAGTGTAATATTTGATTAGTTCATAAGATTATGTAAGGAGAAGGTGGTTTTTTTTGTATGCAATCGCCAGTGTTGGAGGGAAATGATATTAGTTGATCTTTTTATTTTTCTCGACTGAAAATTTTGGTGGAAATAAGTAAATAAAATATTTAAATTACATAGATTAAATCATCAATTCAAAAATTAGGCATGGAGAGCTTCATTGAAAGCGGTATGCCTATTATTAGCTCTAAAAGCATTGCTTTTTCATTCTCATATATAATTCAGATTGGTTATTATATATAAAGAATGACTTCAGTATTAGAGTGCTGGCTTGACCTAAGGCAATTGACCAAACCCCCAGATGAGTGGTTTGCATGTCAATTTTCATATTTGATAAATTGTAATAAATTTTATTATCAATTTCAAAGATTTCAATCCAATTATAGGCAATTGTCTACTAAAAATATGCAGTTTTCATTTTTAAGGTTATTTTTAGTTTTATTTATAATAACAAGTATGCATCACTTAGTAGTTATTATATAGACTATGGAAGTGATAGATACTATCCTGCTTGTGTTCCTTGCGGTTGATCGTAGAACTACTATCACGTGATCGATTCTGCAGTTTTCGTCAGCATTGAAAAGGTTCCAAATTTTCTACTGCTTTTCATAATCGCTATCTTGGTGTAGCACCTTAATCATCTCAAAGACCCCCTTTTGACTTCAAAGCATGTTAATATCAGGATTGAATTTGGGCGAGAATTTCTCTCTCTCTCTTACTTTCATGACGTGTTGTCAAAAGCCATGTTGAATATTTAAGTTTTCATGTTCTTTTCAAGGCTTCGGTTTGTGAATAATCTACGAAGTACAAATTAAGAATCATGCTGAATCAAAAGTGGAAAATGAAATATGAGACTTGGAATAGGACCAAATAGGTGCACGAAAGATAAATATTGGCTTAGACGAATAAATATCATTATCTGAATATTTATCATTGCGTCTACTTTTATTTGTTATTTTTTCCTTTTACTGTATGTGAAATGAGAACTGATTTTGGGGATCTATAGCTATGATTGACATGTTGATTTAGCCTTTTTGCTGGGTTTAGTTAGCATAGGGAGTCTGTTAGGCTCAAATATACAAAGTGCTTCAAAAGTGTTTTTTCCACTAAAGTAAACCTAATTACATTTGATGGTGATTTGCCCCCGACAATAGTTTTGTTTCTACAAAATTTGTTTTGCTTCAAAGCTATGAGCATTGGCACAATAAGCCTCCTTAAGAATAATGTATAACACCGAATCCATTTTGTGCATAATTATTCAAGTCTAAGATAAATTTAGTTTTCAACGAGATATCATCTTCTTAAAATTAACTCTGAAACGAATGTTTTCATACATATTAGTTTTTGTTGAAGATTAGATTAAATCGATTAACTGTCCTAATTAATTTTGTATTGACTGCTTTAATGTTTTTAGTTTCAATTCTATTATGAAAGTGTTTTGTATTCTAAAATTTTACAAGTTTCGGTGTTTGTAGAGTTTTTTTGTCAAAATACGTTATAATGCGATGCTTGCCACATTTATTCCCTTTTCCTTACCATAGCTAGTGCTTCTTTGTTTGTAGAAAGCCATATGGTAAATTGCAGTTTGTCTTTCTTGGGTACTCCACTGTTTTTGTTCTCATATTCCCCATGCTTACTTGGAAGTTTCACAACTAAAGTTCATTTTGTATCTGTCAGTTGAAGTTTACCACATGCAATTTAATGTATTCAAGTTTTGTCCTACAACAGAAATAATAATACAAGTTAATGTGTTTTATTATGTAAATAACCAAATGTTATTCTCTGATAAAGTCATTCTAACATTATTTTGTTAATTTGTAAAAAAATTCTCAGTAATTATAAATAGTCCGTATATAGTAGTGTCTACTTAAGATATGTATTTGTTTTGATTATTTTAGTAATTCCACGAAAATATCTAATCTATTTTGTAATTTGATAAATAAATATCAACTCAGACAGAAGAATGTTTCTCATTGAAATTATCTAACCCATTTAGTAATTTGTTGATACAAATTACATGGGAAGATTGCAGTATGCTTTTGTAGTAGCTAACATACTAGCTCAATAATTCAAAACCAAACGTGGTATGTATTCTTCAATAAATAGATGTGTTGTACACATTGTTATATAAAGCCAACCGAGTATTAATATAATATAATTTCTATTTTATGGTATACATGATTTGTTGTATGCAATTACAAAATAAATAGACCAGTTAAATTTTATGGCCTTTTAAGATTTGTCGTTAGAGAAGTTGATGAAAAGAAGTTGATGAAAACAATATTCCATTTCACACCACCACAACACCCAACTATGCCAATAAGGTAATTCAAGTAAGAAAGTAACAACTACCTGCCATAGTATTTTAATTAAATAAGAATTTTCGACCAATAGTGTTATAAATGAACAGTATTATTTGTATTCCTCAATAATCAATTATGTCTTTAATTCAGAGTGTATGATTATAAGTTAGACATGAAAAACTTTCATTTAGATAAAGGCTAGATGATCAAAAAGTAAACACAGCCAAAAAATTCTACTGTTGAAATTTTCAGAAAGTTATAGCCCATTTTGATATGAATCTACATGATGTAAACCATGGGTGTACCAACTTCAACGATATTTTAACTCTTTATGTTGTATAAAAAAACAATGAAATTGGATCTATTCTTAGAAGTTCAATAAATTTCCATGCGTTAACTAATTAGAAAGATATAAAAATTGTTAACAATACTTAGTAGTTACATATAACTGATATTGGATATCACGTTTGTTATGATATACCCAAACAATCATGGACAATTTAATTTTAGAAAGTAAACTTCAGAGGCTGCACTTAATAGTTTGGATGCCACAAGTAATGTTATTTATTAGTGACATGCTTAAGTTTACATGAAATGTATATGGTCAAATCAAACTGATATTAAAAGACTACCATGCAACGGATATCAAAATAAGTGTATGCAATCTATCATGAAATCAACAAGATCAAAGCAGCTCAAATATTTCATTGGTGAATAATATCATGATTGTTTTCCTTCCATATGATGTAAGTTATGCGCATATGATATTTGTTTAACCAAACTATTGACTTCTTGAGTTATGTGAAACTTGCAGAATTAAACGGTTGGTTACTACTGATTAGTTTGCAAGCCGATGATCACAACTTTAGCTAATAATGGATTAGTGAGATCTATGTCATTCATATCTTGCTACAAGCAGACAAACTTTGGGGTTCTTAAACCGAGGTAGGTTGTTGTTTCTTTACTGAGTAAGTGTTACTATGCCTTTTTTTGTTTAAAACATGAACTATGATAATTATTGAACATCTTGCATGAATTATCCTATTGCAAATCCAAAATTGAGGATTATAGATTATTGAGATGTCACCTCATGTAGTGCTATATCCATATTGAATATTACAAATACAAAATTTTTAGTATTTATGTATGTTTTGAAGTATGAAGTATCCTTATAAAAATGAAAGAATGAGCATGGAACCAAAATCTGATATCTGTGTATGCCATTATATAGAAAATTGCGTATGAATGACTATGCATATAAATTCATAAATCATCACCAATTAATTTTGTTAAATATTTACCAAGGATAAATTTTGAATTTGTTATATTTGTAATCCATATAATTTGCTGCCTAAAAATTCTGTGACTATCGATAATATTAACATCATTTGTTCACATACAATTTTGATCGATTCATGCTGAAATTCACCATGTCCATGCCATTTAGGTAAACTATATGTTTATAACATGATTATTTTGTTATTTAATTATAAAAACCATGTCTCCACGTAAAAATACATACTTTTATTAAAGTAACGATTGAATATAATCGTATCAGCTTTGTATTTACGTTTTATATAAATATAATGCCTATATTTGTGTTCCTTTTTACGCATCTAGAATGATATAATGTATCCAAATAATTCTCAAATTGTATGCCATGTGATGTTTGTTGAAATCAACATGGATAAAACAATAACGCTTGATGTTAAAAGCATACTGTATCTTCTCTATTCAGGTTCTTCCTTTTGATTTAGATGACTTGAACTCTCCATTTTGATTTCCCTAAAAATCATGTTATTTCTTTAAAATATCCATTGAATTTGGACATTTAGGTCATGTATGGATTAACTGGATGGTTAATTGTCTACTTACTTTTGGAACGGTAAGTTTGAAATTTGGATATTATAGCACATGAAAATTTTGAAAGACAAATAATTCTTATTTTTCACTTTGTTTACCATTTAAGTTTGCACCAAATAATATTTTCTTTTTTTTCATTATAAGAAAATTACATCAAGAAACAGTTCATCATATAAACCTCATTCATGCTTACTAATAGTTTCAAAATAGAATAAAATAATCTATCATATCTAGAATGTGAACCTCTAGCTAATTTTAACAATTTGTACAAGCATTGAACATCCAATTTCTTTAAATCTCAATAAAGATCTTTATGAAGAAAGCGCTATATGGAATTGGTTACTAACTTAACAAATCTGGCTCTATAAACAATCCACCAACTATAAAATACAATTTTTTGGTATTTTTTTGATCAGCAATTAAAGGTCGATTGATGTTAGTATTAGACAATAGTCAGATATGGTTAATGGTAAATAAGCTAAAACTATTTGTTTTCAGTATGCTAGATTTGAACTCTATAAATTATGTGTCCACATATGGAATTCAAGATATTCATTTTTTCCTTTCCTATTTAAATCCTCCTTTATGTGTAAAATTTAAATTTGGTCATTGTATTACGTATAATTAAGCCCGCTTATATGAAAAATTCTGTTAAAATAAGTCAAGTAACTTTGAATGTATGGAAAGAATGTGATCTTAAGCAGAAGTAGTTAATCAAATGTAATGTAAACTTGCTTTCGCCATTTTATATTAAAAAATAATATTAACAATTTTTTTTGAGGAGACATTAGATATTTGGTTTCCCTTTATAATGTGAATATTAATATCATCTTCAAGGCTTCAACCTCAACTAATAAATCATTTGTACCATGAGTCAATTAAATTATTTTCTTTAGCATTATGTCTAACTCATTTTTAGCATCCAAAATCATTCAATTTTGTTGCGAGCACTACTCACTTTATTCCAAAAATCATGTATGTATTTTACTTATGCAAAATGAACCATTGGTTATTTAATCCTATAAAGGAATTGATTGATATAGAATTCCTATTTTTTATATTGAATTAACTTACTACAAACAACTTTTGTCTACTCTTATAGTTCCAGAATGTGTTGTGGATACAATGGATTTGGATGTGGTAATTTTTTATTGGTAGTGTCCCTATGGCTTTTTTGAGTTGAAGAAGATAGAAAACGAACCAGATTCCAAGGATTTACTCAAACTAAAAGGGATAATATGTTAATTTGATTACTATAGTTTATAAGAACAATAAAATTTTCATATATGATACAAATTGGATGGACTTCCTTTATAAATTGACGTCTTTTAAACATTTTTGTAGCCCCTTTAGATAATTTCATCTGATATGATTGGTTATCATAAATTCAAAATAATATTTAGGTTATTTTTCTTCCAAATAGCAACTTATGATATGAATTGTTAGGTTTTAGGTTTGGCAAAGTACCTTGAGCTATGTATGAAATTTGAACTACAGTTTATCCGAGGTCAAATTCTAGACTCATGCACGTTAATTTGGACAAAATATAGATTTTAGTTTTTACTAAGAATTATATATTCAATTAAATAACAAGTTCATGTGGTTGATTTATGATTAAGAAAAAGGGAAAAATCATCTTAGCTTAATTTATATTATGTTTAAAGTTGTATACTCGATAGCATATGCATTATAAGTAGTCCAAAAATTAAACTACTGTAAGTACATGGGAAACGGTAATTTATGCTAGGGGCCAAAAATGCACTACTGTTGGAAGTACATCGAAAAAGAAAAATTGTAAGTCTTAGCAATGGAATTATTAATTGAAAAATCTTGAATTTCTAACTCTTTAAAATAATTCAATTGTCATCATAATTTTACAGGTGGAGGATTTTGCTGTCATTGACTAGGTTATTATTGGAAAATTGTGCGTGATTACAATCTTACTATGATGACCATAACTGGGATTATAGTAATAAGCCATTTCGCAAGCAATTCTAAGTAGATACACTAAGTTTTCAAATGACAGCTATCAGCCAATGTGTACTGCTGTGATACTATCGGGCGTGGCTTAGGTGAGACAATTAATGGATAATACATACTACCGTACATGACTCATGCAAGCTTTGAAATTTATAATTCAAGTCCATTGGTATGTATTGGTGATGAATAATTTCTTCCATATGTTGTCCAAAGAGTTCAAATTCAATAGCAGGGCAATAGACATAATTTTGTAAAATGTTCTCTTCATGGGCTGTTAAGTTCAAGTATGATAAGCATGTTTAACAATGTACTGTACATGATTATTTAAAAAACTTCTATTACTGTCGCAGTTTGATAAGCTTATATTGTTGATACTACATTATGCGTAGAGCACAAATGATGTTGTCTTCGAAATGATTATATACTATAACTTATCATTGGTGCATATTCGGCGAAATCAACAAAATAAACTTTTGCACGACCTGAACAAATTGTACATACCATTAATAAAATCCTAAAATGACAAAATCCGTGTGCGTAGCACGGATTCACACTAGTATATATAAAAGATGACACTCCTTAATCAATGATATTATAAGAAATTGCAAAGTACACACAAAATTGCATTTCGTTAAATTAATAAATGAACATAATGTTTATATGAAAATAAACTTTAAATACTATTTTAAAAAATACAACAACAAATTAAAGCCTTTAGTCCCAAAAGGCTTTAATTTATTTTAGAAAATACAACAACAACACACCTCTTGAATGCAAAGTTATGCGTACAAGAGAAAGAAGTGAAGTGCTGTCGAAATTAAAACATTTAGTCATAAAGGCTTTAATTTCTTTTAGACAGAAGTGAGTCGCTGTACCCATTTTACCAAAGGTGTTTGGACATCAGCAAACAAGGCAACCAAATATCTTTTGTTTATCGAAAACCGTTATACTTATTTTAACGTGCATCCTTTTTTACACTCGACTATATAATAATAGATAATTACAATCCATAAAAGTGATATATATATATAAGATGACACTCCTTCATCAATGATATTATAAGAAATTGCAAAGTACACACAAAATTGCATTTGGTTAAATTAAAAAATAAATATAATGTTTATATAGAAATAAACTTTAAATACTAATTTAAAAATAAAACAACAAATTAAAGCCTTTAGTCCCAAAAGGCTTTAATTTATTTCACAAAATACAACGACAACACACCCCTTGGATGCAAAGTTATACGTAGAAGAGAAAGAAGTGAAGTGCTGTCGAAATTAAAGTATTTAGTCCCAAAAGGCTTTAATTTTTTTTAGACAGAAGTGAGGTGTTGTACCCATTTTACCAAAAGTGTTTGGACATCAACAAACAAGGCAACCAAATATCTTTCATTCATCGAAAACAGCTATACTTAATTTAACGTGCATCCTTTTTTACACTCGACTATATAATACATGAGTTGGGATTAAAAACTCTAGGATAGTACATTTGATACATCTATTGATACATGTGTTAAAAAGGATATTTATTTTTAACTGAAAACAATTTTTTTTACAAACTTACGCATGGATTATTACCTTAAAAACATTTTTCACATAAATATATAATCACAACAGTACTTTGAAAACAATACTTTGTATAAAAAGACAAAACATTTTGTTCAATAATGCACTAATCTACGTCCATTGCTGATTAAATTTGTTAATCAATCATTAATAGGAATAACGGCTTTTGAACTGAACATAAGTGGTATTATTTGTAGAATATCTTGGAATTTGAGAGATTATTAAGGATATTCTTCTACGCCGATTTTAACTCCCCATTGTATGCTAAACCATTTAAAATACTTTGAAGTAGGATTTATAAACATTATATAAATATTTTCTTACAAGGAATGGTTATGTTATTATCTCAAATTAAGTGAATACCATAGTTTACTTAACAATTAAGTATTTTTTTATCATCTCTATACATACTTTAGTTCTTATAGAATAATGGTGTATAATCTTTACTTTTTGATAAATTAAACAAAGTAAATGTTCTATTTTTAAGGCCAAACAATTCCAATCTTGAATTTGTGCATTTCACTACCAAACTATGGAAGTTAATCAACTTTCCGAATCAAAACCACATAGAAGTCCTAGAATAATCGAAAAAGCTCAAGTTCAAGCAATGGAAGCCAACAAAGTTGCTTATAAAGGGCAATAAATACCAATAGAATTCAACGCAACCCAATGGAATCAAACTACAGTTCTCAGTTACAACCCCATAGAAGTCCAAGAATCCTTGAAAGAAACCAACGTCAAGCAGGAACATCTAACCAATCACCATCTTTGATACTTCATAGAAGCCCTAGAATCATTGAGAAAGCTCAAAAACAAGCATTATTAGATGCTCAAATCAAGGCAGAAAGAAAAAGACAACGTCGACCTGAATTAAATCCAGAACAAAGGGTTCAACAATTAGAGCGTCGTAACATTTATGATTGAATGATAAGAAATTCAATGACAGAAACTGAAAGAGAAGTAATGTAATGACCCAGATATTTTAAAGGTTTTTATAACGTAATTAACTGAATTTTTGTGAAATTTTATATATTTGAATTTGGAAATAAAATTTTGATATTCGGAATACGTCTACTTAAATATAGTATGTAACAACCCATAAATTTTAACAAATATTTTTATTGAATTTATTTGAAACTTTGATTTTTAAATCATTTAAAAATTGAAATTTTGGAATTTTCCAATGTATTTTTGGATTTTGGTTATAATTTATTTTTCCAAATATAATAAAATAATGATTTTCTGGAAATTTTATATTTTGGTCAACTTTGGTCAAACTTTGACTTTCAGTTGAAATTCTTAAACTTGAATTTTAAATTTCCAATCCTTTTCTTTTAAGCTGAATTGGTTCCGATATTCGTTCTGCTTTTCGTTTTGTCAAATTCTGTTTTATACTTTTTAAATCTGTTAAATTTTAGCATTTTACACGCAGTTATTTTCAGTATTTTATTGTCTATTTTCTATGTTATTTTCTATTTTACTTTGGTTTTGGGCTTGACGAATGGGCTTGCAAATTCCAAGATACTTAAGTTTCCTTTTCTTTTAAATGAATGGATGTCTCTTTGCTTTCCTAGCCGTACAAATCATTTGTTTCCCATCTTCTTTCTCATTTTCATTTCCTAACAAAGCAAATTACAGTAAGTAAATTCATGTCTTCCTCTTCTCTTTTCTTTTTCTCTTTTTCTTTGCCTTTCTCTTGCTATGTTCGGCCATCACCCCATCCCTAAGCCGACCACACCTTCTCCTCACCACCACTTATGACTGGCCATCATCACCATCTCCACCACTTCAACCTATTGTCGTGACCCCTAGATCCAAATCCACCACCAAACCATGATGCAAACCATAGCCGAGCACCACATGATCCTCGGCCACCACCCCCTTGTTCACCACTTTCCATCCCTTTGGCCGTGACCATTCCCTTGCCATAGCCTTCATTTCAGATGTGCCTTGACCCATAGAACATAGAGCCGAACCCAAAGTGATCATAGGGCCTAACCATGTTAGCATAGGCCGAACCCAAATACACATGACCTTTCACTTGCCTTTGACCTTTTGCCTTCCTAGTGTCTTTTGACTTGCCATCCTTTCACATACCCATAGCCGTTCACATCCATACCCATATGTCGTGCCTTTTGCTTGACCATAGCCGAGCCTACCTAGCCTATTTCCTATGTGGCCGAGCATGTTTCAAGGTGGTCTAGCCCATTTGCAAAGTGACCGAGCCCACATGGTTATGTTAGCCATTTTTGTTTTGTTTGATTAATTCTTTCTTGTATAAATCATTTGCTTATATATGTTTATTTTATTGTTTACAAGATTTGGATTTGGGTGCTACATCTCCTCGAATTTGATTCGTGCTTTGTCGTGCTTTTTTGGAGTTTGTTCTTGTGTTTTGAATTGTCATCTCTAGCTTTAAAAGGTGAGTTATCACTCTCGACTTCGTACTTATAAAATTGTGAAACAAGTCATGTGAATGTGTAGTAGTGATATGCCATGTGATAGTAATTTCATATATGCCAGTGATATGATATTTGATGTTATAACCTGATTATATACCTGTTTCATCACTTGATATGACATGATATGCTTTACTATTTATTTATATTTCTGTTTCTCACACTGTAAGTTCCCTCACTATGGGTTGAAATGATACATACCCGAACGGACTTTAAAATAGGGAAAAAAGTCGTTATGCGCTGAAATGATAGGCTCGAGCGATTTTTATTTGACTTGGGATTGCGGGTTTGAAATAATCAAACTCGGGATTTTATATTTCGAATTGAAATGATATATATCCGTAATCACTTAACCTAGGTTAGAAAATATTATACAGACCCGTGGTTAATTTTAAATATAAATATTTTTTGAAAATTTTAAGTATTTGGAATTTAAAAATATATGAGATTTTAACTTAAAATTAAATTTAAATGATTTAAATAAATTTTATAGTGATTTCTATAAGTTAAAATTGTATGAGTTAATAAATGATTAAAATGGAAAATTTAAAATGTGATTTGACTTAATAATTGAAAATTTGATTTGAAATGGAATTTTAGGCTTAAATTAGTAATTAAAATATTTTATTTATGAAATGGATATTTTAAAGAAATAAAGTATCAAGTTATTTGTTAAAAGTAAAGTTGAGAAATTTAAATGTAATTTTGACTTAATGAAGGAATTATGGTTTAATTTGGATATTTTATTTATAAAATTTTATTTTATTTAATCATGAGTGAAATAATATCCAAATAAATATTTCTGAAAAGTGAAATATGTTTTATAAGTTAAAAATGGTGAAAAACTGAAATTATAATGTTTCTGAAATGTTATAGTAAATCTTAGATTTGTTTTAGGCAGCATTTCTGAAATGCTGTGGTTTTAAGGTTGCGTTTTACAAGTGCTACCATTTCTAACAATGTACTGTATTTTCTAAACACCACTATATCTACAGTAATGTTTTCTGAGTGCTGCTGTTTCTGAAAAGACAATATTTTGAAATACTGCTATATCTACAGTAACGTTTTCTAAGTGCTGCTGTTTCTGATTGTAAATGCTGCTATTTGTATATTATATTTTGATCTGTTGTGAATGTGAGATTCTGTGTTTTGTTTTCTGTTTCTTCTTCTACCTCTTTTCTTAACCCTAACAATCTGGAATTTCCGACGTTCGATTTCTCGGCATTTCTACAATGAACGTATTGATGTCGAATTTTCGGGGTCGAAAATTCCGGGTCGTTGATAATATTTTCAAAATACTACTATATGTATCATCACATTTTCAAAGTGCTGCGAATGCTAAATACAATGTTTTTGGAAATGTTATAATTTAATGAATGAACTTTGAAATGCTACAACTTTGTAAATGAATATTATTTTTGAAAGATATTGACATCGACTTTAAAATGGTTTAAAATGAATATGTTTTGATTTGAAATATAAACCATTTTGAATTTATAACCACGGGTTATAATAACGATTGGTTGTTAAAGAGACAGGGATCGGATATGGACATACTCTCTGTCGATACCGATAACCACTTTAACAGCTGTGTACGCGGTGGAGATTCCAGAATGAAGTAGGATGGTGGCGACGATACTAAGGTATATTTACGTGGACCTAACTCCCGTGAGTTAGCATAAGGTGGCTAAAACAGGAGCAATTCCGTCTCTTATCGGACACATTCCATCGTATATCATTCTATTACTTTGTGATTGATTGGGTGCGCCCCTTGATTTGGGAGTGTGGCTTGAGTTGGGCGATTGCTGCGGCTTTGCGTTACCAACAGTCCGAATGTGTAATTGGTATATCTACCCTGGCACTGCCTAGTTGTGCCGTGTCACCTACCATAGCGTGCTTTACTACGAGTTTGTTTTGTACCATACCTATGGAGTGCCCTATAACGACGCCCATTATAGGGGAGATTACGGTACTGTATAGACTATGGGAATATAAAAATGTGTTAAGGTGGAAAATGTAAAGCCTTAACGCTACTTTGATAGTTTACTTTACTTTAGACATTATTATAATAGCGTATCTTACTACATAGTAGATAGTTTAACGGATCCTTAAAGGATGGGCGATCCCAAGCATCCTTTAAGTTATTGATGCATTTCTATTATAGTTCACTTGAGTTGATTTACATTTTATAAGTATGTATGTTCCGACTCGAGTGTTTTGTATTTTGCTTTACGCTCGGGTCAGCCTGAGTATCACAGCTTTGGATTCATCTTCTAGAGCTAGAGATTGCTGGAGTTTATCTGTCTATCTAGTTGTCTATTTCTATCTCAGTTATTTCCTATTCAGCTTTGCTTATGTATTTGTGAACTTATGTATTCAGACTTCTATTGTATCTGTTTTTCAGACTATGGTATTTTGTATCTGTTTTGAGACTATGTATTGTAGTAGCTTCATGAACTACTATGTATTTTATTTCTCCACTGCGAGTTATTCTGATATTATGTGTCTGTGATTCTGTGATTGGTTTTATTTGCTCCAAATTTATTTACAATCTATTGTTGAATTATTCAAGTCCGACATGTGTGGTTTTATTGTCGATTTGAATGGTCCAAAATAGTGGGTCGTTACATTTGGTATCAGAGCTTTGGTTTTAGGCAAACCTTAGCCTATGGAGCAAAAACTCATTAGAGATAGGGTAGAAATACCCTAGAATGAGTGAAATCAATCTTAGAATCATTTCTTTGTGAGAGAACGTATTTTTAAGTATAAATGATTTTTTAAATGATTTTTAAAGGATTTTAAAGATTATTTTGGATATAAAATTTTCTTGTTTTAAAATCTCATTTTCTTAACTTCATTCCTTTCGTATCCACCTTGTTTATTTGAGTTCTTTAATTAGGATTTCCATTCTAGTTGAATCTTATCTTTGTCTTTCTGTTTTACCTTTGTCCTAAAATTCATTCTTGATTTTTCCAAGATGAATCGTAGAAATGCCGGAGGTAGGGGTTGTGGTATTGCCCCAATTCCCGAGCCTGTTGCACCCATCAGGTTCACCGCTCTCTGTAAGGAATTCACTCAGCTTGGTGGTACCAAGTTTACTGATTTGAGAGCATCGTCCAGGCTCAGCAGTGTTTGAGGAGTCTAGAGAGGATTTTCGCTGGTTTGGAGATTACTGAGGGTCAGAAGCGTCAGTTGGCAGCTTGGCAGTTGCAGGAGGCAGCCCAAGATTGGTGGAAGTCTATCACAGCTCTGACTGTGGAGGCAGATATTTCTTGGGAGCAGTTTAGGTATCTTCTTGTGTTGTCTTGTGTTCTGTTCAGTTTTCTCTCTTTGGAATCTATCTTAAGCTTATCTATCTTTTTTCAGGGAGGCTTTTGTGGCAAAGTGGATGCCCGAAGCCGGGAAGTCCTAGCTATACAGGGAGTTTATGGATCTTAAGCAAGGGAGCATGTCATTTTCTGAGTATGAGCGGAAGTTCAATGTACTTTCCAAGTTTGGTCCTGGCCTGATTGACACCTCTCTTAAGAAGAATGAGAAATTTATAGATGGAGCTCATCCAGAGTATTATGATCGTCTCATTTCTCATGTTCATGGTACCTTCATGGAGTTGATGGACATGGCCATTAGATCTGAGAATCCCACTTCTATGGAAGCTTCTGTTCCTCGTGCTTCTCCATCTCAGCCTGGTTCTGGCAACTCTAAGAAGATGAAGCCTAATTTCCATCAGCAGAAGCAAAATTGGCTCAAGAATCCTGGTTTAGGATCTACTCCTCGGAAGCATCCTATCGACCTATCTTCCATCACTTGCTTCAAGTGTGATAAGAGGGGATACTATGCCAATAGTTGCCCTACTTCAGCTGGTGCTGCTATTCCTCCACCTCAGGATACGAGGAACAACCTCTATCATGTCTGTCTGCAGCCTGGTCATTTCAAGAATGATTGTCCTTTGTATCAGAAGGGCAAGACATCTGGAGTCTTTGCCATGACTTCTTCCACCCATGCTCCGCCTGCTCCACCTTCTCCTAGTGATTCCCAAGGTACTCTCTAGGGCACCTTTTCTCTGTTTAATTTTCCTGTTTGTGTTTTATTTGATACTGGAGCTTCGCATAGTTTTATTTCTGTGGATCTTTGTGATAAGTTTGAGCATCTCCTTTCACCCAAGTTTGCAGCTGTACCTTTATGTGTTACTAATCCTATTGGGGGTCCCGCAAACCATAGTAGGATTTGTAATCAAGTGAAACTTCTCTATCTTGACCATCTATTTTTCGATGATTTCTATTTTCTGGGTTTTGATGCTTTTGATTTGTTGCTTGGGGTGATTGGCTAAAGAGGCATGAAGCTGTTATCTCTTGTAAAACCCGAACTATTTCTCTTGTTGGTGATAAGGGTGATCCTTTGGTGATTCAGTGCCGTATGCCTCAAGATTTTGCTGGCAGTTTTATTTTCTCTTTGGATCCTTCTCCTGGTGATCTTGATTCAATCCTTGTGGTTAAGCTCTATCCAGATGTATTTGGTGAAGTTTCTTCTTTACCTCCTAAGCGGGAAATTGATTTCCGCATTGATCTTATTCCTGGAGCTCGACCTGTAGTTCTTCCTCCCAGAAGAATGGCACCCCGTGAGAAGGTTGAGTTGAGGAAGCAAATTGAGGACTTGTTCTCCAAAGGTCTGATCAGACCTAATCATTCCGAATGGGGAGCAGCAGTGGTTTTCGTTACTAAGTCCGATGGTTCTTTGAGGATGTTTGTTGATTATAGGGAGCTGAATAATCTCACTATGAGGAACAAATACCCTATGTCTCGTATCAATGATATGTTCGATCAGCTTTATGGAGCTACTGTTTTCTCTCAACTTGATCTTGCCATAAGTTTCCACCAGCTCAGAGTTCTTGAGGAAAGTATTCCTAAGACTGCTTTCCGTACTGAGAATGGTTTCTATGAATGGTTAGTTATGCCTTTTGGTTTGACTAATGCCCCAGTTTTCTTTGTTGATTCGATGAATCGTGTTTTTCGTGATGTTCTTAACAAGTTTGTTCTGGTCTTTGTCGATGATATTCTGGTCTTTTCTAAGACCGAGGAAGAGCATGAATCTCATTTGAGCTTTGTTCTGAGGACTCTTAGGAGTCATCAGTTGAAAGCTAAATTCTCTAAATGCCATTTCTGGAAGGATGAAGTCTGATTCCTTGGACATATTGTTTCTAGTAATGGAGTTTCTGTTGATCCAGTCAAGATCGCTGCGATCAATGTAAGTCTACCTTTTCTCATCTTTATTTTGTAATCTAATTATTCTATCTTTGTCTGTAGTTCTTATTTTCCCCTATTCTATTTCAGGATTGGGAAACTCCTAAGACTCCATCTGATATCTGTAGCTTTCTGGGCCTTGCCGGTTATTATCGGAGATTCATTGAGAATTTTGCTCAGATTGCTGCACCTCTCACTGCTTTGACTGGTAAGAATGCTAAGTTTTTATGGAATGATAAGTGTGAAGCTGCATTCAATGAGTTAAAGTGCAAGCTTACTTCCGCACCAGTTCTTACCGTTCCAAATGGAAATGAGGGATTAACGGTATACATTGATGCTAGTTGTGAAGGTTTGGGAGCTATTCTGATGCAGGATGGGAAGGTCATTGCTTATGCCAGTCGTCAGTGGAAGACACATGAAGCCAATTATGCTGCTCATGATTTAGAATTGCTTGCTGTGGTTTTTTGCTTTGAAGCTTTGGAGGCATCATCTTTTGGGAAGTAAGTTTGAACTTTTTACGGATCATCAGTCTTTGAGGTATATTTTCATCCAGAAGGATTTGAATCAGAGACAAGTTAGGTGGTTAGAGTTCCTTGCTTCTTATGACCTCGACATCAACTATACCCCTGGGAAAGCTAATGTTGTGGCCAATGCTTTGAGTTGGAAGAAGGCGATGTTGTGTCAGCTTGTTGTTTCTTCTCCTCTTTTGGATCGTATCATGGCTAAGCAGGATGAGGATCAGATGCTTAGGCTTATTAAGGAGAATGTTCATAGCAGGGTTGGTGGTAGTAGTCTTGATGGTAGTGGAGCTCAGATCGATGATAGATGGATTTTGAGGATTAATAATCAGATTTGTGTCCCGAATGTTGATGGATTGAGACAGGAGTTACTTCGGGAAAATCATCGATCCAGACTTTCTATTCATCCGGGTGTGACGAGGATGTATAAGGATATGAAGAAGTTGTATTGGTGGAGAGGTATGAAGCGCGATATCTCCATTTTTGTAAGTAGGTGTGCGACTTGTCAGCAAGTCGAGGCTGATCATCAGAAGACCCCTGGTTTGTTGCAGCCCCTTGAGGTTCCCAATTGGAAATGGGAACAGGTTTCTATGGATTTTATTGATGGATTACCGAGGACCATGAGGGGTAATGAGAGTATTTGGGTTATTGTGGATAGATTGACCAAATCAGGTCATTTCATTGCGATCAAGTCTACCCGTTCTGCTTCCAGTTTAGCTGAGATCTATTTGAGGGAGATTGTTCGTCTCCACGGTGTTCCTGTCAGTATTGTTTGTGATCGTGATCCCATCTTTACCAGTCAGTTTTGGAAAGCTTTTCAGGAATCTTTGGGTACTCATCTGAATCCGAGCACTGCTTACCATCCACAGACCGACGGTCAAACGGAAAGAGTAAATCAGATTCTAGAGGATCTTCTTCGTGCTTGTGTTCTTGATTATGGAGGATCTTGGGAAGATCATCTCCATCTTGTCGAATTCACCTATAACAATAGTTATCAGGTATAATCTCAAAATTTTCTATTTTAATCTTGTCTTAATCTTTTATCTATCTCATTTCATCTTTTGAATTCAGGCTAGTATTGCAATGTCTCCGTTTGCTGCTCTTTACGGACGACCTTGCAGATCTCCATCTTGCTGGATTGAATCCGGTAATCATTTGGTTCTTGGTCCTGATATGATTCTAGAGGCTTCTGAGAGAGTTGAGAAGATTAAGAGGAAGATGACGAGTGCTCAGGATAGGCAGAAGAAGTACGCTGATAGGCGTAGGAGGAGTTTGGAGTTTTCTGTTGGTGATATGGTTTTCCTTAAGGTCTCTCCCTTAAGGAATGTGATTCATTTTGGTCGTAGAGGGAAGCTTGCTCCTAGGTTCATTGGTCCTTTCCGCATCTTGGAGAGGATTGGTTCTTTAGCTTATCGTTGGATTTTCCTGAGAAGTTTTCTAGAGTGCATAATGTATTCCATGTTTCGCATCTTCGCCGGTATCTTCATGATCCATCTCTTATTGTTCAGCCTTCTGCTCTCGAGAGTTTAGATATTGAGCCTAATCTGACTGTCGAGAGGAAGCCACTTCGTATTGTCGATAGAGGTACGAAGCAGCTGAGAAGGAAATCTGTTAATCTGGTCAAAGTGCAGTGGAGTACTGATGATCGAGATTGTACCTGGGAGACGGAGGAGAGCATGCGTGCTTCGAATCCGGAATTGTTTGTTTCAGGTACTATTCGTTATTCTATCTTATTCTCTCTTTCTTTGTCTTTCTGTATTTCGTTCCTTTTCGAGGACGAAAGCTTTGAGTGGGGGAGAGTGTAACAACTCATAAATTTTAACAAATATTTTTATTGAATTTATTTGAAACTTTGATTTTTAAATCATTTAAAATTGAAATTTTGGAATTTTCCAATGTATTTTTGGATTTTGGTTATAATTTATTTTTCCAAATATAATAAAATAATGATTTTCTGGAAATTTTATATTTTGGTCAACTTTGGTCAAACTTTGACTTTCAGTTGAAATTCTTAAATTTGAATTTTAAATTTCCAATCCTTTTCTTTTAATCTGAATTTGATTCCGATATTCGTTCCGCTTTTCGTTTTGTCAAATTATGTTTTATACTTTTTAAATTTGTTAAATTTCAGCGTTTTACACGCAGTTATTTTCAGTATTTTATTGTATTTTACTTTGGTTTTGGGCTTGACAAATGGGCTTGCAAATTCCAAGAGACTTAAGTTTCCTTTTCTTTTAAATGAATGGATGCCTCTTTGCTTTCCTAGCCGTACAAATCATTTGTTTCCCATCTTCTATCTCATTTTCATTTCCTAACAAAGCAAATTACAGTAAGTAAATTCATGTCTTCCTCTTCTCTTTCTTTTTCTCTTTTTCTTTGTCTTTCTCTTGCTATGTTCGGCCATCACCCCATCCCTAAGCCGACCACACCTTCTCCTCACCACCACCTATGACCGGCCATCATCACCATCTCCACCACTTCAACCTATTCCCGTGACCCCTAGATCCAAATCCACTACCAAACCATGATGCAAACCATAGCCGAGCACCACATGATCCTCAGCCACCACCCCCTTGTTCACCACTTTCCATCCCTTTGGCTGTGACCATTCCCTTGCCATAGCCTTCATTTCAGATGTGCCTTGACCCATAGAACATAGGGCCGAACCCAAAGTGACCATAGGGCCGAACCATGTTAGCATAGGCCGAACCCAAATACACATGACCTTTCACTTGCCTTTGACCTTTTGCCTTCCTAGTGTCTTTTGACTTGCCATCCTTTCACATATGCATAGCCGTTCACATCCATACCCGTATGATGTGCCTTTTGCTTGACCATAGTCGAGCCTACCTAGCCTATTTCCTATATGGCCGAGCATGTTTCAAGGTGGTCTAGCCCATTTGCAAAGTGGCCGAGCCCACATGGTTATTGTTTGCGCCAAAAATGTCACAAACCTCGAATGTTGTGAAAGCACCAGTGTATGAATACAAATCAGCAATATTCAAACACAAATCTCAGATCTAAACAAACAACAAATAGTAATCCAGAAATAATAAACAAAAACACGAGATTTATAGTGGTTCGGCTATCTCCGGCCTACGTCCACTCCAAAGTTTTTATCTTTTATTGATCGATGCTTGAAGATTACAATTTCCTATCGCGTAGTACAACGGATTTTATGATTATAATCTGAATCTAAGGCAGCAATGGTGATCTGGAGTAAATCTGGCAGAGTCCGGGCGCTCTGTAGCTCTCAAAATTGTCCCACCTCTTTTCTGAATGACCAGGGGCTCTATTTATAGGTGTAGGAGGCTGATATTTCGCCTAAATTGAGGGGAGACCAGTTCTGGCATGTGAGGGGGCCCACATGCCCGCTTTCTGGAAATCCGGGCCCACTATCTGGAAATCCGGGCCCACTTTGGGATCGATTCGAAGCTATGTTCGAATCGATCAAGAAATTGTCCAATCGAGCTGAAATTTGGCGTGAACATTCTTCAACATGTGCTCAAGCTACTGTGAAAATTTCATAACATTTGGACTTGTAGATCTCAAGTTATGATCGATTCAAGTTGACGTTCTTCGCCTTATGGATTCGTTCGAATCGATATGGTTCGAATCCATAGGGTGGAATCCATGCTTCTGCACGTGAAGACGGTGACGTGGCGCGCAATCTTCGAGTTGATCCTCCTTTTTCTCCGAGTTTACTGGGTCAAGTCCTTGGTTTTAGCCGCGTTTACCTGGTGGACTCGAGACATTGGATTCGAAGGTTCGCTTCCTTCGAATCGATGGAACTGGCACTGGTTCGAATCGATCAAGACGCGCTGCTGTGGATCGATTCAGAGTTGTCTTATCCTGGGGATTCGAAGGTTATGGAGTCGAGGCACCCTTAATTGCATGGATTCGAAGTAATAGTTCCAGATGGATACGAAGTGTCACATCCCTAATTTTCGACTTTCGAAAATTCGACATCGATACTCACTTTATCGACTGCCGAGCAATCGAGTGCCGGAAACTCCAGTAGTGAGGGTTTTAGAAAGAAGAAATAGAAGAAAAAGAGAAGAAGAAGAGAAAGAAAGAACAATTGAACAACATCAGAACAGAAAACAATATCAGAATCTTACACATCGCAGCGGAACAATATATAATAGATAACACTAGTCTTTTAAAACAAAGAACTATATCAGTTTATATATACATCAATCATCAGAGTCAATATACAACAATGGACAGTTATATAAACTTGTCCTCATACAGAATACACAGCGGAATAAATACTATCAGATACAAATACTACGTCTCGTCATCCAGCTTATCTCCAAGCTCCAGAATATCCAGAATATCCTGATAATATAACTCTAGGCTGCCCGTGTGGAAATTGGTGGGCACCCAGAGTTTAGAAGGGAACAATAAACTCCGAGTCAGTCATGGTGACTGGTGTGAGATCGTAAAACAGTTATTCTTTAAAATAAACAACAGGATAATTTTAAAGTCAATTCGAAATGCTTTTGGAAAATGAAACTACCATAAGACCTCCCACCACACACACAATGCAAACGCAGAATTGGAGGAGATTTCTTCTTATGATAGTCAAAGATGCTTACTACGCAAAATCAAATCACTTTTTGATATTATTAATAGTGCATAGTGTAGAAAACATTTCGAAAGTATAATATTAATCTTAGCCAACATACGACCAGTATCGTATGCCTACTATAGCTACTATGTTCAATAGCAGGTTACCGCCACATTCCATAGCAGGTAATACAACTAAAACCGTACACGTCGCGTATTGTTTCTTTGGATTTCCAACAAATGGTCAGGCAAAGGAACTTCCTATCCACGATGGGTACGTCCCTGGAATAGACGACCCGAGAACCTAACCGGATCTCTGCCAACACAAGGCCGGGTTACCTCTGCAAAAATAGGTAACTACTGACACGCGTATGCCATCCCCCGATCGTCACCGATCTTCCCGAGGATCCCCGATTTCCAACAAACCACAAAGTAATAATAACTGTGCAGCAACCACAGAGGTTAAGTATCTAGGCTCCATACCATGATACCACCTTTATCCAGAAGGAATGACATACACTAAGGGGCGCTACTCCCTAGAACCTTGCTGCATTCGTCCTGTTTCGACCATTTCCGGGGTGTGAGGCTCGACGAAGTCTCGTCCACAAAGCTACACTTTCTACAAAAAGCCCTGCTTCGGGTCAAACAAAATGATCAACCTATGATCACAAAGATATAAGATCAAACCAATGATCATATCACAACGATCAAACACTGATCATTTCACAGCAACACTCAGTATGCCACGTTACCAAATTGGGATATATCGCTGATAAATTTCAACTACATAACCTCTGAGCTCGTACGTCTCAGAGAAGGGTGTTAAGCTAAGAGAATAAATTCTCCGCCACCAACAGAAATGTATTTGAAAGAAATCAGCTTTATATCTCAAATTGTAACGTCAGACACACAATCCATACAAGTCTGTTCCGGGATCGAACAGAACCGAAGGCACTTCTCACGAAGCCCTTGCAATTCCGGATAATTTTCAATTACGTCAGGACTTCCCGTCACTAAGGGTGATAAAACCTCTAAATCGAAGATCAGTCGATGTAGAGTAACTCGACGGTAATCCTTCCGTTTTCAAAAATATCTGGTCTTCAACACCGGTCTTCGAATGCAATTCATAACGACGTATCACATATTCGGAATGGGTTATACGACCCCATGGTCCTTTCCCGGTTAACCCGAATAGTGAGCGATTATTCAAAAATAAGTGTGGCATTCAAATTCATCCAATTCACAACAAATACCTATCTAAAGGTAATTATTGATAGTCGGTTATTTAACTATCAATAAAGATGCGCAACATCATCAGATTCCAAATAATTTTCCAAATTATTTATCTTCAAAAATATCTTTACTAGATATAAAATTTCCACACTTTAAAAATAAATCAATATTTATTTTTAAACAACTTCCCTTTCTTTTATAAATTCCATATTGAATTTATACTTTCGAATATCTACTGATATTCGATTTTCAAATCGTTTCAATATTCAATTTCAATTTATCTTTAAGAAGATAAATTCTCAAAACGTTCATTTCATATTGGAAAAGTATTTCCTTACTTATTAAATAATAAGTATTTCACAAATCTATTTATTTTCACATTTGAAAATATTCGATATACTTAAATCAAATTAAGTATATATTCATTCTTTAAGGAAATCTATTTTCTATAACAACATCAATTTGAGTCAAAACGAATGTTACGTAAAACATCGTTACGACGACTCAAAAATCACTAGTATAGGGATTCGAAATTTTGATAGATATATAAATCCCAATACTACATTAAAAGCATTTCCTTTCGGAAATCATTTACTATAACAACAGTGTTATAGTCCATCATTTCCTTATTTCTCGAAAACGTCTATTTCAACAATAAATGTTGAAATCTATGATTTCGATATTTAACACATTTAAACATCTTTAAAGATGTTTACTTCATTTTTAATATCACTTCTTCAAAAATAAATCCATTTTATCCAATAATACATTCACTGTCCAAAATCGTGAATGTATCCCTTTTTAAAATCTTTCTATATTCAATTTATCAAATTCAATTTATTTTGAATTTATAAAACAACGTTTATAAATTCTATTTCTCTTTTTAATAACAACTTCGACTTATAAACCTTCTTTTATCAACTTCTATATTTAACTTATCAAAATAAGTGACTTTGGGTTTATAAACAACTTTTATAAATTTCAATTCTATTTATAAAAACTTCAATATCAATTCAATTTCAATATTGATTTCTGAATTTATTTTCAATCGTTTGAATAAAATTTCCATATTGATTTCTCAAAAATTCATTTCTAAATATTAAATCAATTACAGATTGATTTCAAATTTTATTTATCACTACTAAGATAAATTCCTTGTTTTTCTCAAATTACTCAACATCCTGTTTTAAATGGATTCTTTAAATTGAAATCATTTCACATTGATTTCCCAAATCGTTTCAACTTACCAATTAAATTTCTAATTGGATTTCCAACTTATCTCCTTTTAAATAAATTCCTTTCAAAGAAAATATATTTCAATTGTTTCTTTCAGTCTATTTAAAAATCCAGATTTTAAATTAATTTCCTCAATTTAAAATCACTATTATACGAAATTCATTTATTTAACATTTTCACTTTATTCTGGAAATAAATTCGATAAGATTATAAAAATCAACCTTTATTCTTTTAAATTCTTTTCTTCAAATTTATTAAATTTCTAAATTCAATTCACTTAGAAATTTTCTACTTGAATTTCAAAAATTCAATTTCGTTTATCTTTGGAATCCAATGATGTCAAAACATCCATTCAGCTAAATTTTAGCTTTCAACAATTTCCAGGCATCAATATGATTAATAGCATCACTATAATCATTCACAGATTCATATCACAATAGAAATGAATTAAATAAATGTGAGGGGTCCAGTTGGATCCCTCCAACCTGTTTCCCTGCATCCAAAGATGTTAGCACAATACCAATTCCGCTCCAGTACGGAATTATCGCGGTATATAGGTTTTTTATAAATCCGCTTACTAACGGCGCAATAGGGTCTCATCCGCTATACGAGGCGGGAAATCAATCAATCCAATATATACATATGCCAATATGTATATATTGCTATATATAGATATATCCTATCATATCTAATAGCACATTCAAACAAATCAATCAATAACTGCAAATCAAAAATTTTTTCCTTCGAGTGAGAAAATCTCACCTTAGCTTTAAATTTTGCAATCCCATTTTTCCATTTTCGCTTGTTTCTCCATTTCAGACCTTGTATAAAAAATTATACAATTTATTAATATTCGACATTATCGAACAATCAATTTCTTTTCAATGGATTTAAATTGTTTAACAATTTTAATTTGAACTAATTTAATAATTAAATTTCCTATTTGATAAATTAAATTATCCAAATGATTAAATTTCAAACTAATTCTCTTTAACAAATTTATTTAACTAGAAATCTTAAAAACTAAATTTCCTTTAAAAATTTATTTCTAGCTTCCGGAAAGATATTTATATATATCTATATATATATATATTTTTTTTTTATAATCGAATATACGTACATATATTTCCATTAACTAAAATAATTAAATAAGCTAACTAAACAAGTTATACCTTAATATATATATAATTTTCCTCTATATTATCCAAACTAATATAAATTTAAATTTAATTTAACTAAGAATTAAATTAGAAAACGAATACCTCTGCCCTTTCCCATCGCAACTCGCCCCATCGTCCAATCGCCATCGCGAAACCTAGCTTCGACGCTACCACCAATCCCCGACCAAAAACGCGAGCTCAAACACGAGCGTTCCCAAGCCTGGCACGAACCCCAATCGAACAGCGAGCAATCCCTACCTCCGCCTACCTCTGCCTTGCTCCACGCCGGCCAGCTCCAGATCGTCTCGAACGAGCATCACCTGACGCGAGACCCCCCTTTATGCCACCGCGCGCCTGCCACCGATGAACTTCCCCAGCGTCGAAGTCTCGACTTCCAGATTGAACGAACTCCACGATTTGAATCGAACGAAATTTTCGAAACTATATTCGAACGAGGCTTCAGCCACGATTTTGATTTTTCTCTTTTGAAGATAACAAGGTTCGGCTGTTTCTTTTTTTTATTGTCGAACGAATCGATCGAAGGAGATAGGAGGGAAGACGAGAATTTTTAACTTAGAACGAGATTTAATTCGTTCGTTCGATTTCGTTTGGTTTCCTTTGAATAGATGGCCATTTAATTTGAAGCTTTAACTTTGAACGAAAGGAGGTATGGGTTTGTGTGATGACTGCACGATCTTCTTTCGTGATTAAAGGCGTGTTTTGAGGAGAGGAATGTGGCTGATCGTTGACAAATTAAAATATTAAATTTAAATTTGAATTTCGTTAAAAATTCAATGCGTTTTCCTGTCGTGTGCTCACATACAAGCACTGAAAAATACGAAATTGAAATCCGAGAATGTTTTCAATATTCCGGACCCAATGGAACTGGTTTCGTCGAATTCCGAGACTGTTTGAAAAATGACTATTTTATAAATATCGGTTCGAACGATTTATTTCAAAACTGAACAGAATAGTTTGAAATCAAATTCTGAAGCTTCTATTACCTTCGGTATCATCAATATAAATTTTAAAAGCTTTCGAAATATTTTTCTTCAACGTTAAATTGAAGATTCGAATTTAAACCCAGCTATCAACAGATTAAACTTTATAATTTAATCGCCAATTTTAAAATTTATATCGGGGATTCAAATCAAATCATCGTTCAAATATTTAAAATTAATTAAATATTTCCAATTTAATTCGTTCGAAATTCTGGGTCGTTACAAACTTCCCCCCTTAAAAGAATTTCGTCCTCGAAATTACAAGTTAGGGAAAAAGGACCTTAACTCGTCTACTATTTTTCACAATTCAATAGTTTTATCAATTCATCGAAACGAATCATTCTACTAAAGTGTCGTTATCAATTCAACCAACTTTCTAAACATTTTCAAAATCTTCAAACAACATTGTTTTCTTAAAAATTCAAATTTGAGTTTAAATTCAAATTTGAACTTTTAAAAATTTCTCAAAAATTTTCTAACACTCGGAATTTTCGAAAAATTTCGCCAGCGTCTCCTTTGCGCGGCTAATACGGTACGACTACAAAACGTCCCTACGGACTCTCAGATTTCAAAAAGAAAAAGAAAAAGCCAAGCGGCTAGAGAGAAATCATCAAAAACTCATATTATAATTCAAATACATACCTTTTTCGAGCAATTCAAATTATCTTTGAAATCCAAAATTCCAATTCCTTTTATACCTGTATATCTACTAGCTATAATATCCAGTTACACATTCAAACCATTTTGCAAATTCTGTTACAAAAATTTCAATATAACTGCTTATATCATCTTTACTTCACTATTGAAGCTACATATCTATTTCATTCAATTTTGCATTTCAATTTTCATTTGAATTCAATTCACGATTACAATTCAATTTGAATTCTATTTAACTTCTGAATATTGAATTTATCAGTTATCTTTCATTCATAACCGTACTATTTTAAATTAGTTTCAGTTACTAATTCATTTCAATTCTAATTCATTTATTCACATTCGTTTTCAACATTCAGTTCTAATCTTATTCACGTACAATTGTGAATTCCCTTCATTGAAAATTTATTTATTCTTACTTGAATTCATCTTTAAATTCGAACCATCCCTTTTATTTAGTTCACAATTCAAGGTTTAATTTCACTAATTTAACTTTCAATTTCGCTTTCATTAAATCACAATTGATTCATTTGTACTTACATTTATTTAACTTCATCTTTAAGTTAAATTTATTCTACCAAAATTCAACCGTATAAGTTATCAATTTCATAATATTTCGTAAATATTTTAATATAGCATTCCAGAGTCTTTTTAACATTTCAAAAAAATCATTTTTGAAAACAATTCAAATTTTCCTTTGAATTTTCTAAAACCAAATCCAAATTTTCAAACAACTTCCATTTAAAAATAATTTGGCAGCAATTCCTCTTTTGGAAACCCGAAAATGAACATCAGTGATGCTGCAGTCATTACCGAAGTTATTTTCCAGCGACCGAAAAGAGTTTAGAGCTTTATCTCTCCAAAATACTTTTCAAACCTTTGAAATTCATTTTCAAATCCAAAAAGAATTCAAACTTTCCAAATCTCAAAAATTTTCGAATTCTTTTCAAAACATTTCCAAAAACTTTTCTGGAATTCCGTTTCAAATTACAATTCACATTTATAATTTACACTCTTTAATTTCATTTGTATATGAATTAATTTCTTAGCTTTGGAGTTATGATTTCAATTTCTTATTCAATTTTAGTGATGATAATTCACTATTATTACTTCCTAACATCCATGCAACCATATACTGTAATAATTTACAGAAAATCATTTCTTTTCTATACAAAAATAGTTTTGGGCAAAATTATCTCATTCACCCTATTTTAAAACAATACTGTGCCGAATTGTTCTATTCAAGTGTTTAGAGATCCCTATCAATGATCGTTAATTACTCGTATTGACCAGAATCCATATACCACTCAATAAATCAATCATCACAATATAAAACAATTTTTTATATTCACTAACAAATACGCGCTCATATTTATTATTACACTCAACTCATTCTAGAGTACTACTGACTCTATCTCTAATGAGTAACACCCAACAGAGCAGGGTTGTCGCTTAACCATATACTCTGATACCACTTTGTCACATCCCTAATTTTCGACTTTCGAAAATTCGACATCGATACTCACTTTATCGACTACCGAGCAATCGAGTGCCGGAAACTCCAGTAGTGAGGGTTTTAGAAAGAAGAAATAGAAGAAAAAGAGAAGAAGAAGAGAAAGAACAATTGAACAACATCAGAACAGAAAACAATATCAGAATCTTACACATCGCAGCGGAACAATATATAATAGATAACACTAGTCTTTTAAAACAAAGAACTATATCAGTTTATATATACATCAATCATCAGAGTCAATATACAACAATGGACAGTTATATAAACTTGTCCTCATACAGAATACACAGCGGAATAAATACTATCAGATACAAATACTACGTCTCGTCATCCAGCTTATCTCCAAGCTCCAGAATATCCAGAATATCCTGATAATATAACTCTAGGCTGCCCGTGTGGAAATTGGTGGGCACCCAGAGTTTAGAAGGGAACAATAAACTCCGAGTCAGTCATGGTGACTGGTGTGAGATCGTAAAACAGTTATTCTTTAAAATAAACAACAGGATAATTTTAAAGTCAATTCGAAATGCTTTTGGAAAATGAAACTACCATAAGACCTCCCACCACACACACAATGCAAACGCAGAATTGGAGGAGATTTCTTCTTATGATAGTCAAAGATGCTTACTACGCAAAATCAAATCACTTTTTGATATTATTAATAGTGCATAGTGTAGAAAACATTTCGAAAGTATAATATTAATCTTAGCCAACATACGACCAGTATCGTATGCCTACTATAGCTACTATGTTCAATAGCAGGTTACCGCCACATTCCATAGCAGGTAATACAACTAAAACCGTACACGTCGCGTATTGTTTCTTTGGATTTCCAACAAATGGTCAGGCAAAGGAACTTCCTATCCACGATGGGTACGTCCCTGGAATAGACGACCCGAGAACCTAACCGGATCTCTGCCAACACAAGGCCGGGTTACCTCTGCAAAAATAGGTAACTACTGACACGCGTATGCCATCCCCCGATCGTCACCGATCTTCCCGAGGATCCCCGATTTCCAACAAACCACAAAGTAATAATAACTGTGCAGCAACCACAGAGGTTAAGTATCTGGGCTCCATACCATGATACCACCTTTATCCAGAAGGAATGACATACACTAAGGGGCGCTACTCCCTAGAACCTTGCTGCATTCGTCCTGTTTCGACCATTTCCGGGGTGTGAGGCTCGACGAAGTCTCGTCCACAAAGCTACACTTTCTACAAAAAGCCCTGCTTCGGGTCAAACAAAATGATCAACCTATGATCACAAAGATATAAGATCAAACCAATGATCATATCACAACGATCAAACACTGATCATTTCACAGCAACACTCAGTATGCCACGTTACCAAATTGGGATATATCGCTGATAAATTTCAACTACATAACCTCTGAGCTCGTACGTCTCAGAGAAGGGTGTTAAGCTAAGAGAATAAATTCTCCGCCACCAACAGAAATGTATTTGAAAGAAATCAGCTTTATATCTCAAATTGTAACGTCAGACACACAATCCATACAAGTCTGTTCCGGGATCGAACAGAACCGAAGGCACTTCTCACGAAGCCCTTGCAATTCCGGATAATTTTCAATTACGTCAGGACTTCCCGTCACTAAGGGTGATAAAACCTCTAAATCGAAGATCAGTCGATGTAGAGTAACTCGACGGTAATCCTTCCGTTTTCAAAAATATCCGGTCTTCAACACCGGTCTTCGAATGCAATTCATAACGACGTATCACATATTCGGAATGGGTTATACGACCCCATGGTCCTTTCCCGGTTAACCCGAATAGTGAGCGATTATTCAAAAATAAGTGTGGCATTCAAATTCATCCAATTCACAACAAATACCTATCTAAAGGTAATTATTGATAGTCGGTTATTTAACTATCAATAAAGATGCGCAACATCATCAGATTCCAAATAATTTTCCAAATTATTTATCTTCAAAAATATCTTTACTAGATATAAAATTTCCACACTTTAAAAATAAATCAATATTTATTTTTAAACAACTTCCCTTTCTTTTATAAATTCCATATTGAATTTATACTTTCGAATATCTACTGATATTCGATTTTCAAATCGTTTCAATATTCAATTTCAATTTATCTTTAAGAAGATAAATTCTCAAAACGTTCATTTCATATTGGAAAAGTATTTCCTTACTTATTAAATAATAAGTATTTCACAAATCTATTTATTTTCACATTTGAAAATATTCGATATACTTAAATCAAATTAAGTATATATTCATTCTTTAAGGAAATCTATTTTCTATAACAACATCAATTTGAGTCAAAACGAATGTTACGTAAAACATCGTTACGACGACTCAAAAATCACTAGTATAGGGATTCGAAATTTTGATAGATATATAAATCCCAATACTACATTAAAAGCATTTCCTTTCGGAAATCATTTACTATAACAACAGTGTTATAGTCCATCATTTCCTTATTTCTCGAAAACGTCTATTTCAACAATAAATGTTGAAATCTATGATTTCGATATTTAACACATTTAAACATCTTTAAAGATGTTTACTTCATTTTTAATATCACTTCTTCAAAAATAAATCCATTTTATCCAATAATACATTCACTGTCCAAAATCGTGAATGTATCCCTTTTTAAAATCTTTCTATATTCAATTTATCAAATTCAATTTATTTTGAATTTATAAAACAACGTTTATAAATTCTATTTCTCTTTTTAATAACAACTTCGACTTATAAACCTTCTTTTATCAACTTCTATATTTAACTTATCAAAATAAGTGACTTTGGGTTTATAAACAACTTTTATAAATTTCAATTCTATTTATAAAAACTTCAATATCAATTCAATTTCAATATTGATTTCTGAATTTATTTTCAATCGTTTGAATAAAATTTCCATATTGATTTCTCAAAAATTCATTTCTAAATATTAAATCAATTACAGATTGATTTCAAATTTTATTTATCACTACTAAGATAAATTCCTTATTTTTCTCAAATTACTCAACATCCTGTTTTAAATGGATTCTTTAAATTGAAATCATTTCACATTGATTTCCCAAATCGTTTCAACTTACCAATTAAATTTCTAATTGGATTTCCAACTTATCTCCTTTTAAATAAATTCCTTTCAAAGAAAATATATTTCAATTGTTTCTTTCAGTCTATTTAAAAATCCAGATTTTAAATTAATTTCCTCAATTTAAAATCACTATTATACGAAATTCATTTATTTAACATTTTCACTTTATTCTGGAAATAAATTCGATAAGATTATAAAAATCAACCTTTATTCTTTTAAATTCTTTTCTTCAAATTTATTAAATTTCTAAATTCAATTCACTTAGAAATTTTCTACTTGAATTTCAAAAATTCAATTTCGTTTATCTTTGGAATCCAATGATGTCAAAACATCCATTCAGCTAAATTTTAGCTTTCAACAATTTCCAGGCATCAATATGATTAATAGCATCACTATAATCATTCACAGATTCATATCACAATAGAAATGAATTAAATAAATGTGAGGGGTCCAGTTGGATCCCTCCAACCTGTTTCCCTGCATCCAAAGATGTTAGCACAATACCAATTCCGCTCCAGTACGGAATTATCGCGGTATATAGGTTTTTTATAAATCCGCTTACTAACGGCGCAATAGGGTCTCATCCGCTATACGAGGCGGGAAATCAATCAATCCAATATATACATATGCCAATATGTATATATTGCTATATATAGATATATCCTATCATATCTAATAGCACATTCAAACAAATCAATCAATAACTGCAAATCAAAATTTTTTTCCTTCGAGTGAGAAAATCTCACCTTAGCTTTAAATTTTGCAATCCCATTTTTCCATTTTCGCTTGTTTCTCCATTTCAGACCTTGTATAAAAAATTATACAATTTATTAATATTCGACATTATCGAACAATCAATTTCTTTTCAATGGATTTAAATTGTTTAACAATTTTAATTTGAACTAATTTAATAATTAAATTTCCTATTTGATAAATTAAATTATCCAAATGATTAAATTTCAAACTAATTCTCTTTAACAAATTTATTTAACTAGAAATCTTAAAAACTAAATTTCCTTTAAAAATTTATTTCTAGCTTCCGGAAAGATATTTATATATATCTATATATATATATATATTTTTTATAATCGAATATACGTACATATATTTCCATTAACTAAAATAATTAAATAAGCTAACTAAACAAGTTATACCTTAATATATATATAATTTTCCTCTATATTATCCAAACTAATATAAATTTAAATTTAATTTAACTAAGAATTAAATTAGAAAACGAATACCTCTGCCCTTTCCCATCGCAACTCGCCCCATCGTCCAATCGCCATCGCGAAACCTAGCTTCGACGCTACCACCAATCCCCGACCAAAAACGCGAGCTCAAACACGAGCGTTCCCAAGCCTGGCACGAACCCCAATCGAACAGCGAGCAATCCCTACCTCCGCCTACCTCTGCCTTGCTCCACGCCGGCCAGCTCCAGATCGTCTCGAACGAGCATCACCTGACGCGAGACCCCCCTTTATGCCACCGCGCGCCTGCCACCGATGAACTTCCCCAGCGTCGAAGTCTCGACTTCCAGATTGAACGAACTCCACGATTTGAATCGAACGAAATTTTCGAAACTATATTCGAACGAGGCTTTAGCCACGATTTTGATTTTTCTCTTTTGAAGATAACAAGGTTCGGCTGTTTCTTTTTTTTATTGTCGAACGAATCGATCGAAGGAGATAGGAGGGAAGACGAGAATTTTTAACTTAGAACGAGATTTAATTCGTTCGTTCGATTTCGTTTGGTTTCCTTTGAATAGATGGCCATTTAATTTGAAGCTTTAACTTTGAACGAAAGGAGGTATGGGTTTGTGTGATGACTGCACGATCTTCTTTCGTGATTAAAGGCGTGTTTTGAGGAGAGGAATGTGGCTGATCGTTGACAAATTAAAATATTAAATTTAAATTTGAATTTCGTTAAAAATTCAATGCGTTTTCCTGTCGTGTGCTCACATACAAGCACTGAAAAATACGAAATTGAAATCCGAGAATGTTTTCAATATTCCGGACCCAATGGAACTGGTTTCGTCGAATTCCGAGACTGTTTGAAAAATGACTATTTTATAAATATCGGTTCGAACGATTTATTTCAAAACTGAACAGAATAGTTTGAAATCAAATTCTGAAGCTTCTATTACCTTCGGTATCATCAATATAAATTTTAAAAGCTTTCGAAATATTTTTCTTCAACGTTAAATTGAAGATTCGAATTTAAACCCAGCTATCAACAGATTAAACTTTATAATTTAATCGCCAATTTTAAAATTTATATCGGGGATTCAAATCAAATCATCGTTCAAATATTTAAAATTAATTAAATATTTCCAATTTAATTCGTTCGAAATTCTGGGTCGTTACACGAAGTGACCAGCCTTTGTGGATTCGAGAGAGTGTTCACCGAAGGGTACGAAGTAGATGGAGTCGAACTTGTTGGAGTCGAGCGTGATGGATTCGAAGCTGGTGATGTGAAGTCCATGGATTCGAAGTATTATACTACTTCTTGATCGATTCGAACATGTTGTCCCAGAGCAAATGACTGATTCCATCTTCATCGATACGAACCATATCGATGCGAAGTGCAGTGAACTTCAATCGATTCGAACCTTCATTGATTCGAACCAACATCCATCGATGCGAAGTACATCGATTCGAACCGTGCTCTGTGCATTTTAATTCATTCATATCTTGTGCGTACGAACTCCGATCGTCCTGAAAATTGAAACATAGCCTCTCCTAACCTTGATTGTCATTCCCAATCAATTTTGCCTTGATCGGAGCTCGGCCAAATTTTGACGACATCCATCGTAGCCTTGTTTCCAATCGCCTTCCAATCCTGATATCCATCCTTTCCTGTCGATTTGTTTGATATTCCGGCTTTGACCAAAAAGCGGGATAACAGTTATGTTAGCCAATTTTGTTTTGTTTGATTAATTCTTTCTTGTATAAACCATTTTCTTATATATGTTTATTTTATTGTTTACAAGATTTGGATTTGGGTGCTACATCTCCTCGAATTTGATTCGTGCTTTGTCGTGCTTTTTCGGAGTTTGTTCTTGTGTTTTGAATTGTCATCTCTAGCTTTAGAAGGTGAGTTATCACTCTCGACTTCGTACTTATAAATTGTGAAACAAGTCATGTGAATGTGTAGTAGTGATATGCCATGTGATAGTAATTTCATATATGCCAGTGATATGATATTTGATGTTATAACCTGATTATATACCTGTTTCATCACCTGATATGACATGTTATGCTTTACTATTTATTTATATTTCTGTTTCTCACACTGCAAGTTCCCTCACTATGGGTTGAAATGATACATACCCGAACAGACTTTTGAATATGGAAAAAAGTCGTTATGCGCTGAAATGATAGGCTCAAGTGATTTTTATTTGACTTGGGATTGCGAGTTTGAAATGATCAAACCCGGGATTTTATATTTCGGATTGAAATGATATATATCCATAATCACTTGACCTAGGTTAGAAAATATTATACAGACCTGTGGTTAATTTTAAATATAAATATTTTCTGAAAATTTTAAGTATTTGGAATTTAAAAATATATGAGATTTTAACTTAAAATTAAATTTAAATGATTTAAATAAATTTTATAGTGAATTCTATAAGTTAAAATTGTATGAGTTAATAAATGATTAAAATGGAAAATTTAAAATGTGATTTGACTTAATAATTGAAAATTTGATTTGAAATGGAATTTTAGGCTTAAATTAGTAATTAAAATATTTTAGTTATGAAATGGATATTTTAAAGTAAATAAAGTATCATGTTATTTGTTAAAAGTAAAGTTGAGAAATTTAAATGTAATTTTGACTTAATGAATGAATTATGGTTTAATTTGGATATTTTATTTATAAAATTTTATTTTATTTAATCATGAGTGAAATGATATCCAAATAAATATTTCTGAAAAGTGAGATATGTTTTATAAGTTAAAAATGGTGAAAACTGAAATTATAATGTTTCTGAAATGTTATAGTAAATCTCATATTTGTTTTGGCAGCATTTCTGAAATGTTGTGGTTTTAAGGTAGCGTTTTATAAGTGCTACCATTTCTAACAATGTACTGTATTTTCTAAGCACCACTATATCTGCTGTAACGTTTTTTGAGTGCTGCTGTTTCTGAAAAGACAATATTTTGAAATACTACTATATCTACAGTAACGTTTTCTAAGTGCTGCTGTTTCTAAAAAGATAATATTTTCGAAATACTACTATATGTATCATCACATTTTCAAAGTGCTACGAATGCTAAATACAATGTTTTTGGAAATGTTATAATTTAATGAATGAACTTAGAAATGCTACAACTTTGTAAATGAATATTATTTTTGAAAGATATTGACATCGACTTTAAAATGGTTTAAAATGAATATGTTTTGATTTGAAATATAAACCATTTTGAATTTATAACCACAGGTTATAATAACGATTGGTTTTTAAAGAGACCGTGATCGGATATGGATATACTCTCTGTCGATACCGAAAACCACTTTAACAACTGTGTATGCGGTGGAGATTCCAGAATGAAGTAGGATGGTGGCGACGATCCTAAGGTATATTTACGTGGACCTAACTCTCGTGAGTTAGCATAAGGTTGCTAAAACAGGAGCAATTCCGTCTCTTATCGGACACATTCCATCGTATACCATTCTATTACTTTGTGATTGATTGGGTGCGCCCCTTGATTTGGGAGTGTGGCTTGAGTTGGGAGATTGCTGCGGCTTTGCATTACCAACAGTCCGGATGCGTAATTGGTATATCTACCCTGGCATTGCCTAGTTGTGCCGTGTCACCTACCATAGCGTGCTTTACTACGAGTTTGTTTTGTACCATACCAATAGAGTGCCCTTTGACGACGCCCATTACGGGGGAGATTACGGTACTGTATAGACTATGGGAATATAAAAATGTGTTAAGGTGGAAAATGTAAAGCCTTAACGCTGCTTTGATAGTTTACTTTACTTTAGACATTATTATAATAGCGTATCTTACTACATAGTAGATAGTTTAACGGATCCTTAAAGGATGGGCGATCCCAAGCATCCTTTAAGTTATTGATGCATTTCTATTACAGTTCACTTGAGTTGATTTACATTTTATAAGTATGTATGTCCTGACTCGAGTGTTTTGTGTTTTGTTTTACGCTCGGGTCAGCCTGAGTATCACAGCTTTGGATTCATCTTCTGGAGCTAGAGATTGCTGGATTTTATCTGTCTATCTAGTTGTCTATTTCTATCTCATTTATTTCCTATTCCGCTTTGCTTATGTATTTGTGAACTTATGTATTCAGACTTCTGTTGTATCTGTTTTTCAGACTATGGTATTTCGTATCTGTTTTGAGACTATGTATTGTAGTAGCTTCATGAACTACTATGTATTTTATTTTTCCGCTGCGAGTTATTCTGATATTTTGTGTCTGTGATTCTGTGATTGGTTTTCTTTGCTCCAAATTTATTTACAATCTATTGTTTTGAATTATTCAAGTCCGACATGTGTGGTTTTATTGTCGATTTGAATGGTCCTTAATAGTGGGTCGTTACATAGTAAATGGTAAATTTCCATCAAATAATATGGAAGTTTATTTTCTTGTGTAGTTTTATTTAAATTTATATCAGTTAATAATTGATGATAATAAAATGTTTTCCAAACCTGAATATTTTTATATAGAAAATTTGTAAATCATCTTCTAAGAGAGACGTCATAATTCGTTTCTTCAAATTTTGACTGTTATTGCTCCGTTTATCTTAATTCTGGGAAATTTGCAGCATTTCCGGTACCGATTATCGACTTTTGATAGGATGATCGTACCACTGGTATCTGTATACCGTTTTGATAGTCTCATCGTGCTGATCTCTACGGTATATTCAATTCTATGTTTTGAAGTCTGGTACAGTGTAGGCTATAGATCCTGTTTGTTGAATATATATAATATAACAGTGGTTTTCACATGCAAAGTTAGTAGTAGCAGTATGTGTTGGTGTATATAATAAGTTAGAGTTTGTTTATATAATGTATAAGTGTATATACATATGAGTATATATATGTTTGTTATAATAGATTGGAAGTATAATTACAAGTATGTTTAAAGGTTTATATATATGTGTGTCGGTTAACAGTGTTGTTTATATAAGTTATAATAATATATAGTTATATACATAAGTGTATAAATCATATAAAGTTGTTGTATATATATAAAGTTATAAAAGTTATTTGTTTCATGTAAAAAAATATAAGTTATTTGATTTTTTTTAACATGTTGTTTATAAGCTTAGGTGTATAAATATCTAAGTGTATATTGTTATGAGCAAACCTACATATGAATCGTGTGTATTTATATTTAACGTCTGAACGTTGTTTATAGTTGGATATATATAACATACATTTATTTAACTATAGTGAGTCTGCACATATAATATGTATATTAGTATTTTTTTAATCTGTTGCATGAGTTTATAGTAGTACACATATAATACATTAGCGTTAAAAAGGGATTTCATCAGTATTCACATAGTTTGTAATTTGTGTAGTATATATATACTAATCTTTGTATTAGTTTAAAAATGAACTAATATTAATAATATATATATATATAATTTCTGTGTCTATCAAGACTGATTTTGATTAGTTCTCATCGATTTCCTCATTATCAGCTTTGTCCATCTAATTCGTGCCAATCTTGTTTTGCTTTGGAATTCGTGCTTGGATTCGTAACTAATCTCATTCTCGTTCATCTCTAGCCTCGAAAGACGAGCAATCACTCACGATTAACGTTCTTATATTTATTAAATTTGATTCCAATTGAAACGACAATTGAAAAATACTGCTAAATTGAACTGTTAATTATTTAAATTGTTACCTATGATATGCATTTATATGTAATTGTTCACCTATGGGATATGACACCATATCCTGTTGTTTATATTATATCGTTATTGATAATATATGCCTGTTATTATTATTACCATATCTGTTATCACTCTGCAAGTTCCATGTTAGTATAGAATTCCCTATGGGTTGAAATGATACATACCCGAATGATCTGTAAAATAGGAGAAAATCATTATGGGTTGAAATGATAAACCCAAGTGATTTTCATTGAATTAAATTTGGGATTGCGAGTTGAAATGATATATACCCGTATATATTTAAATTACGGATTGAAATGATAAATATCCATATCACTTGACCTAGGATAGAAAATTTTATACAAACACCGTTGGTTTATATATATTTTTGAAATGAATATATGATTTTATTAAATATTGATTTTAAGATATTATATATATGTATTTTATAAGGTTTAAATTTATGATTTTATAACTTGATTTTGGTTTAAGGTGATTAATGAATATTTCAAGTTTAAATAAATTGAAGGGATATTTAGTTTTATTTAAATTTGGAATTTGAGTTGATTTGAATTGATTTGTGAAATTTTAGGAAATTATAAATATGTTACTTTATAAATTATTTAATATATATACTATTTTAATATAAAACCATTTTTAATATAAACTATTTTTAATATAAACTATTTTAATATACTAATTATTTTAATATAAACTATTTTATTTTATATACTATTATTAATATCTAAACTGTTTAAGTGGTGGAAGTTATGGTTTCAAAGTTATGGTTTTCCAAAGAATTATGATTTCAAAGTATTTTGGTTTCAAAGGTGTTGTAACCTTGAAAGTGCTATAATTTGGAAATATATATATTCGAAATGAAAATGATATTTTGGTATTGAAGTATAAATTATTTTGAAATGACCACGGTGTTATAATGACGTTTGGTTGTTAATAGCATATATTTCTACATAGTAGATAGTTCCATGGATCCTTAGAGGATGATTATCCGAAACATCCTTTAAGTTACTTGTATTTCAGTTGATATTTCACTTTAGTTGGATTTATTGATATAAGAATGTTAATCCTGACTCGAGTGTTTTGTGTTTTGCTTTACGCTCGGGTCAGACTGAGTGATACAGCATTTGAGACTCACCTTTGGAGTTTGGAGCTTCGTTTGGAGATCCAACTATCGATTCAGCTTTCAGCTTTTCCAATTGATTTGTTCAGAGAGGCCATCTATTTGTATTGGAAACTTCACTGTATTTGTGATATTTTGTTGTGTTTTATTTCAAACTCTACTGTTCATATAGTAGCTTCATGAACTACTATTTACCTATTCCGCTGCGTTATTATTATATTACTCTGTGTCTGTGATTCTGTGATTGATTTATTTACTGTATATGCTGAGTTTTTCCAAGTATAAATTAACAATCTGTTATTTTGAGCAGTTCAAGTCCGGCATGTGCGGATGCGAATGGTAGAAAATACCGGGTCGTTACAGTTGGTATCAGAGTTCTGGTTTTAGGCAAACTTAGCATATGTAGTAGATTTAATTACAGAATTACTTTCGTTTGTGCTTGAATCTCTTCCTCTTTGATTCGGTTTCCTTTGAATTTTGGAACGCTCCCACTTGTTCTGAAATCCATTCTTGTCTCCCCCTATTTGTATTCTTTTGCTTCTGGAGCATCCCATAACTCCACTTCGAATGATCTCTATAAAAATCGGCGATCCCGCCAATCTTTGAATGATTTGTAGTGGGGTGAAACTCCTTTACAATTGGCATTGATTCACCGGAGATTTCTATACCCTCGGTTTAGATGCTGCTATCTTTTGCTATGCCGAATTCTATCTCTGGCGATCGAATGTCGATTTGCCTTAGAATTCTGCATTGATCATATTCCTGAAGTCACGGTTGACCCGGTTAAGGTCGCCCACGATTTATATAAGTATATCCATCTTCTATTTTGTAATTTAATTATCTCATCTTCGTTCGAGCCTATCTTCGAACCAGAATTCTATTTTATTAGAGTTCCTCTAATTTGAATCTCTATCTTTGTTTTGAAATCCATTCTTGAATCATCCCTTGAAAAATCGTGTTTGTTTGTATTTTAGAAATTGTTTTATATATCGAAATTATTATTTTGATAAGGATGATTATATTCTATATATAAAAGTGAAAATGTTTTCGTTAAGGATTATATACCTTTTAAAAAATGAGAATTTGAAGTTTCGAAAGGATTTGAAAATTTGAAAATTATATAAGAAATTGATTTATATCAAAATGATTTATAACTGAAGGGTTTTAAATTGGAAATTTGAGAGATTGAATTCCGGTATTTTGAAATTGGTTTTAAGATTTTGAAAAATATATAATAATACGATTTAAAAGTATTTTCCGAATAAGAAACGTTTCAAATGACTTCAAATGAGTTCCAATGATTTCGAAGAAATTTCAAAGAAGTTTTCAAGAAAATAGAAGTCCAGAACTCACTTATGTCGTTGGAGAATAATTTCGGTGATGAGTGCACGCATCATCGACATTGATTTTCGAGTTTCAAAGTGGGGTAGAGGCCACTTTAGTAGCTTTGCTATGCGATTGATTTTGTGAATCCAATTTTGATTTCAAATTCCGAAGTATGATTTGATATTCGAAAGATATATGTATATATATTTGAAACGATTTGAAGTGAGCCCGGTGTTCAGTCCTCAAGTTTCGGATTTGATTTTGTATAACCCTATCTTTTGAAATTGATTTACTGATTGGTTGCTGATTTCCAACTCTTGGATTGGAAACTTGATTTCTCCGACTATTTTAAATGTTCGAACACTTCCAAATTGAGGTTTAATTTTCAAAGCTAAGTAATTTCGAAATGTATAAATTATTTGATAAAGTATATAAGTTTAGTTTTGTATGTTTAAGTATGAAGTAATATGATTTAAATAAGTTTGAAACTGTTTTGTTAAGTAAATGAATAAGACTATTTTGAATTATACTAATATGGAATTTAGTTTCGAAATGTTTTGAATAAAAATTTAGTTTTAAATGTCTTTAACGCAGTAACATCTTTTATAAAACTATATATATATAGAATAATAATTCTCAAATGGTAAATTGGATCTTTCAAATAGAAATAAATAGTTTAAAGGTTTTAAAGTGATGGTTATGAACTTGGTAATCATTTTGGTATAATTGATTTTTGAGAAAAATATTTGGTTTCGAAAATAGATTGGAATTTAAAACCCAGTATTTATATGATGATTTTGGAAATGAATTTGTTTGACCTAAATTATGTTGATTTGGAAACTAGGATTATTTTCTAAACCTATTATTTTTGGAAGCTTCGACACTGAAGATATTTAATTTGGAAGAAATAATTTGTTGAAATCGTATATGATTTTGAAACTGAACTGATATTGAAACGAATTGAAATTGAGAACCTTATTTTACTAAATACTTGATTTGGAGTTATCGAACTCATATAAAACTGATTTGTTTAAGTATGAAGTTGATTCGAAAACTATTGATTTGGAAAGGTACTCAATTTAAAAAGCAAAATCTTATATAATCGAAGTCTATATAAGTGTGATTTGATATACTATTGATTTTGGAAAGTATTCAATTTGATAATTAAATCTTATATATAATGGAATTTATATAAGTATGATATTTGAAATTGATTTGAAAGGGTACTATATGATACATATTTTCGAAGTAAAGACATGGAAAGTGCCTTCTGCTTGATATCCTCTTTGTTGCTACATTTTGGATTCATTCTATCGATATTATTCTCTCTGATTTAGGTTTTCCGGATATGATACTCGAGTGTCCTTCGAATTCCATGGCATTACCCCTTGTCTTATGAACTCGACTGCATAGCGTAATTCACAAGGCAGTGATTGCTTAAAAGGTACGGATGTTTCCTGGGGGATCCAGGCGTAACCATTGTGTATCTGCGTTCTATGGTCGTTTTAGTAGCGTAATCTGCAAGGCAGAGATTGCTTAAAGGGTACGGATGTTTCCTGGGCGATCCAGGCATAACCATTGTGTATCCGCGGTCTACAGTTTTTTTTGTTATCATGGCGAAATTCGCAAGGCAGTGATTGCTTAAAAGGTATGGATGTTTCTTGGGGGATCTAGGCGTAACCATTGTGTATCTTCGATCCATGATTCGATTCGGTTGATTTGTTTGGATTGTACTTTCCATATCAGTTTTGAAGGTTTTTCGAGTATTTTTCACTAGGTGTTGAAACAGGTCTACTAAATACTTGGAGAATTCTAGCTTTGCGCCTGATCAACGCATGGCCAGAGTCTGCAAGAATGAGGATAAACCTGTTAAGACATCGAGTTATAAAAGTATTTTGATAAAGTATTATATAAAGGATATTTTGATCATTTCTCTTTCTAAATAATTTAAAATGTTTAAAATACTGTTTATTTATATACTACATGGTTTAATAGTAAATTATTAGTATTTTATGTAAGTGATTGATCTTTATATAAATAAGTGAAATCGAAAATTTGAATCTTAAAGTTTTATATTAAGAAATGGTTTCAATTATTGAAATAAAGTGAAATATTTGAATAATTGGAATATCTGAAATGATAAATAGAATCAAACCAACCTGAAATAATGAATTTAAACAAACTTATTTGTATAACACTAAATTACATTCTAATATATATAACTTGCCTAGAATATTCAAAAAGTCAAAATGTTAGGATATAATAAAGGGTTGTACAAGAAAAAAACTTAAGTAATAAATTGATCAAACTAAAAATCTGGCTTAGTATAAAGGTTGTAGATAAAAGGAAAATTTGTGTAGTATTTAATTACACTCAAGACATTAATATAACTTACCTAGAAAAGTTTAAATGTAATTAGAATGTAAGTTAGATAGTATACACCAGGATAAGAAATAGAATATCAAAGATGATATTTGTTAAGGGAATTTACTAATAATAAATTGAGAAAATTGGAAAAAATTTATTTGTTGAATATTATATGGTCATAAGATGTCTATACATGTAATATATGTTGCAAAATGTATATTAAGTGGAATAAATTAAAAAAATAAAGGAGGACGCTAGTTAAGCAAATAAATATGAACTTAAGAATAGTGAAATTGAAATTTTGGAAAGCAACTTAACTAGGGTCAAATAGATTTAATAAATGGGTAAATAAATGAGCTAAATCAAATAAATTTTGTTTTGAAAAGGAATTTTTATAACAAATGCTAATAAATTGAAACCAAATCTATTGATTTTAATACATTAAATCGAATCAATAAAATATGGATATAATAAATAGTTATTGATTTAATAATGGATTAAACCAAATTGTTGGATATTATTTTATCTAAATTTTAAATCTGTATGATTTTGAATAGTTGAAGTAAAATGTTGGGATGTTACATGTGGTATAAAATTAATTGCTTATATGGTTTTAAATTAATTGCTTTGTTTTGCATTTCAATCTATCTTTTCTTTCTGGTTGTTCTATTCTCCGACCTCCTTTCTTTTCAGGGACGAAAAGTTTTGAGTGGGGGAGAGTGCAACGACTCAGATATTTTAACGGTTTTTATAACGTAATTAACTGAATTTTTGTGAAATTTTATATATTTGAATTTGGAAATAAAATTTTGATATTTGGAATACGTCTACTTAAATATAGTAAATGGTAAATTTCCATCAAATAATATGGAAGTTTATTTTCTTGTGTAGTTTTATTTAAATTTATATAAGTTAATAATTGATGATAATAAAATGATTTCCAAACCTGAATATTTTTATATAGAAAATTTTTAAATTATCTTCTAATGTGATATCCCGGAAATTTGGGGCAATATCAATTTAATAATCTGTTTAAATAATTAAATTGATTGATAATCTTTGATAATTAAAGTTTGAATTGATTTAATAATCTGATTAAATGAATATTTAATTAGGGAATTATCTTTTAAAAACTAATAAAATGATTTCTGTTTACAATATATATATATATATATATATATGTGAGTATATATTGTAAATAGATTGACTTTGGTTTGAAATTAAATAAATAAATGAAATCTTGTTTAAAATTTCTAATATATATATATTGATAGTTTGGAGATTTGGATTTATTTAATATTAGCTTTTCAAAGCTATTTAAACAAATAACAAATATGGTTTTAAATAAGATTAGTAATAAGGTTTATTTTATTTTCTTATTAATTTCTAAATAAATATGATTTAAGAGTATATCTATATAAGTTTAAAATACAAATTATATATAGATAAGTAATTAATAAATTAAGAAAAGGCATTTTATTTACATTTAAAATAAATAAGTGTTACTTAAAAGACAAGTGTAATTTTCTAAAGGCTTATTAGTAACAAGTGTTAGTTAATGAAGTTAAGTAAATGACAAATGTCAAGTTTTAGATTTTTGTTTTTCTTTTATTTGAATAAATCATTTTCACTTATATATGCATCTACTTCTTATCTACATTTCCTTTTATTCTTTTTCAAAACTAAGAAAACATTCAGCTGTAAACAAAATATAGCTGAAGATAAATTCTCCTCTCAAACCACAATCTGTAATCAAATTCCCCAAAACATAATCTCAAAACAAAAATATGTATCTCAATTCACCTCTCAAATCAGAAAATTATCAAATCCCTGTAATTCATTTCAAAAACCAACGGCCTGTAACTCATCTCTTCAATCTGTAACCATTCTTCAAAGCCTCCAATTTCTTATTCAAATCTGAAAGCAAGTAAACTGGAATCTAAAGCAACATCACAACAAAACAAATAGCATGCATGCAAGTTTCCAAAGCCAGCATTCAAGTTTAAAAAGTTTTAAAGATCAAAAAGACATCTCAGTTTAAAAGCATTCAAAGGAAACACAAAGTTTTAAAAATGACAAAAGCTTTTCAAAATCTGGAAGCTCTGTTCATTTGTTTTATGGTGAGTAACTTTCATTTTTAAATTTAAGTATATGATATCTGTTTGCATGCTATAAATTCTTGAATCTACGATTTAATATGCCTGCATGTTGTTTAATATGAATTGTATATATATATGTTGATATTTTTGTATGCATGTCTGATATCAACCCTGTATAGCTTCCAGTTTTGAAAACTTCTCAAGTTTTCTTTGTTTAAAGTGAGCAAACCCATAACCTTATACACATTTTGGTTTGCATATAATTAGTATTAACGAATGTTTGTGAATAAGTTGCATATGTTATGAATGTTGATAGGAATGTTGGTGTGCATGTCTGTTATTTGCTCTGTCCCAGTTTCAAGTTCAAGATTTGATTTAAATTTTGTATCTCTGGACCTAGGCATTGTTATGATTTAAATTATAAACAATAATTGATGGTTAATCATAGATTAGAGTTTAAAAATTTAATTAAGTTAAAATAAATATGAATGTCTCTAGAAACTGAAAAAAAAACAACAACAGTGCATGTTCAAATAAGTGAAAATTCAAATATCTTTATTTATTAATCCGGGTTTATAAATTGATTCCTTATACAAAATAATGATTTTTGAAAGAAAAATCACGATTTTTAATTGAGTAAATCTAGAGCATTAGGAAGATGAACGTGGAATGGGTTTTGTCGAAATTCTGATGACCTAAGTGTTCGGCGAGGTCGTGGTCTTCACTGGAGATAGTTGAATGATGGGTGAGGACGGGAAAAATAGTGGGTGGCCGTATTGACGACTGTGGCGATGGGAATTGATCGAGAATGTCTGTAAACCTAGTTTTGCAGTGCTGGGATGTTTGATTTTTCGCGAGGCCTCTAAGTGATCGAGTGATACCGGTCATTGGGAAATGATATCTGGGGTGTTGACGAAGCTGTGGTTGGAAGCGCAGGCGTTCTGGTGGTCGGAGATGTGTTGACGAGGCGTTTTCAGGCTTTGTGGGTGTTCATGACTTTTTGTTCCAGGATTGGATGGAAGCTCGATTTCGAATTCGAGTGATTGCCGAAGATCTGGTGATCGAGTTTGGGTAGGTGGTTGATCGTCGACATGGGGAAGTCATCGTAGTTGGTCGGCGTCGATCTGTTCTATCGTGCATGTGCACAGTGTCAACTGTGCATTTGGGTTTGGTTAGTTGTTAAGTTAGAGGAAGGAGTGGAACTCGAGTTTTTTTAGGGTAAATCGCGTGAGTAGGTCGAAGCAAGTTAGTGGTTTACTCGAAGTAAATGGAGGTAGGCTCGGGTAACTTTTGATGTTATGTTTTAAACCTGACAGTATTTTAAAATTTTAAAATGAGTTTTAAAATGTAAAGCAGGATTTAAAACAAAGTTTTAAATCAAATTAAGAGGTATGGATTCAAATTTAAATTTATATCCTAGTTTGAAATAAATAAGTTTATAAAATTTATAATGTTTTAACAAATTTAAATTGTTAAAAGTATATTTTAAAAAGGTTTTGAATTTAAATAAATTGGTTTAAAAATCTTTTAAATGTTAAGTGTTTCTTTAACATTTGATTTTAAAAAGGGAATTGTAAATTTGATTTAAATTTGGTTAAAGTTAAATTTGTAATTTATTTTAAATCTTTAATTTAAAATAAATTATAAGAAAGATTTGAAAGTAAAAATGTTTTAAAGTCTTTTGTTAATAATAATTAAAATTGTTATAAAGGATTAATACTTTAATTTAGAGATTAATAAAGGTTTAATGGTTTAGGATTTATTAAATTAATAAAGTAATTAAAGAATAATTTAATAATTTATTTAATTAATGATTTGGTGTTTAATTAAATAATTAGAAATTATAAGTTAATTAATTAGGGGTTAATTAATTTGGGATTAAGGATCATTTAATTAAATAAGTAAGGATTATTAATAAATGATTAAGAATTAATTAATCAAGTGATTAAAGATTAATTTGGTAATTAATTTAGTAATTAGAAATTAATTAATTTGTAATTAAGGATTTATTAATTTGTAATTAATAATAGTTGATTAAAGATTAATTACTTAAAGAAAGTAATTAAAGAATGGTTAATAATTAATGAGGGATTATTAATTGAGGATTATTAGATAATTAATTAATATGATTAATTTTGATAATCAAATAGATTAATTAATAAATGATAATCATTTGTGAAATTAGTTAAGTATAAATTACTTAATGGAAGTAATTAAAGAAATTAAATTACTTAAGGTAATTAATTAAATAAATTTGATAAGTTTAATTTATTAATTAAATTAATTTAGGATAATCACTTGGTGATTGATAAGCATAATTACTTAAATGCAACTAGTAAAGTGTAATTACTTAGGAAAGTAATTAAAATTAATTAGTGGATGTAATTAACTAAAGATGGTTTAATAATAAAAGTAATTTGAGTTTAATTACTTTGAATAATTAATCAAAGGATTAATTAAAAGCTAATTAATTAATGAGTAATTAATTTATGAAATGGAGTAATTAAGGGAAGTTGATTACTAAATGTGATTAATCAAAGGTGATTAATAAATGTGGTTTAATTAAAGATTAATTATTAAATGTAATTAATTTAAATAGAGTAACTAATTAAAGAAGTAATTAAGGATAATTAATTAATTAATATAATTAATGATGTAATTAAGGATTGATTAATTAAGATTAATTAATAAATAATAAGTGATTAAAGTAATTAATTAATTGTAATTAATAAGTATAATTAATTAATTAATGAAGTAATTAAAGATTAATTACTGAATGGTTTAAGATAATTAATTTGTGAAATTAATTAAGTATTAATTACTTAAAGTAATTAAAGGATTATTAATCAGGAATGATTAATTAAGATGGATACTTAGAGTAATGATTAATTAATTGGTTTAATTAATAATTAAGTAAGCAGGATTTATAGAATGAAGTAATTAGTTTAATTCACTTTAAATTAATTAGATGATATAAATCATTGCTTAAGGATGGATGAATGAGATTGAATGTATTTCATTGTTTGATATCTCTGATGAGATATGATTGATATATGATATGGATGTTTGGTTGAATTATAATGATAATGTGAATTATCTGTTTGGGATGATAATGTAGATTATCTATTGAATTATCTATCTTTGTGTATATAGATAAGAATTGAATTGTTTTAACATTAAAACAACTTGGCCCTTAAAAGATACGTTTTGGATTTCGATGAGACCGGGATCGGGTTTCCGTATACCGGGATTCCAGGTCTGGAGACCCGAATACCACATCGATCCAAATTTACGATAGGTCGTGAATCTCAAGTGAAGATGAAGATTCAGAGTGCAAGGGTTATTGTCGTTAACTCTGAGGGTGATTCCAAAACAAGTGTAACGAGATAATGCCTTCGGTTTCGTTCGAACCCGGAACGAACTTGTATGGATTGAATGCTTTCAGCACATCGTCAGGCGGACGATGAGCATTCTAAGTGATATGTTCTGATTAAAGGTAATCGTAACCTCAAGCCTCATCAACCGGGAATGGCTAAAACAGGGGAGGTGCAGCAAGGCTTCGTGGGTAGCACCCACTGAGAGCAAGATAGATCCCTGTTTAGAGGTCCCTTTTTTTTTATTCGGCTTAGTGTGTGGTTGGTCGCGCCAACTACGGGGTTATCTTGTTCGGAATTATCCAGTAAGGGATGGTTCCGGCTTTGTGTTGCAGGGGAGCGGGCGTACTCCTCGGTACGGTGATCTAGGCCACGTACTGTGACGGGCGGTACCCCAGTAGCCCTGCCATTGTATGGAATCCAAACTCCAATAAGTGCCGTACATATTAGTTGTGCCCAACTATGTTGGAATCTGAGATGTAAGCATTTCAGCTATTTCTATATTTTACTTGAAAACCCTAGACCCTATTATAATAAAATCAGATTTCCTATCAAATGTTTTGGTTAGCGTAAGGTAAAAACTTACCCATGTTTATTTGTGGGGAATCTTACGTGATACCTTTTCTTTCTAAAGGTTTTGAAGTTAAGCAAGTTTAACCTGTTACTCACACCAGACCCATGTCTGACCCAAGTGTTTATTTCTGTTTTATAAACTCTTGGGTACTCAAATTTTTACGAGTAGCCAAGGGATTCAGGTTTAGCTTGACGAATTGTGGAGGAGCAATGGAGTAGGAGGCTTCAACGTTGTAGATATATATAGTAGTTCCGCTGTGTCTGTATCTCTGTAGTGTATTGAGTTGTAATGTCTAGACAGATGTTTATAACTGTCTAGTAAGTGATGTATATGCTGTGTAACTCTGTAAATTGTTGTAAACTATGTAATAGTTTATGTTATTAATATAATTTATTCGTTCCGCTGTGAGATCGTTGTTGTTGTTTCTTTCTTTCTTCTCTTCTTTTCTATTTTCTACCCCTTTCTTTCTTCATAATGATGCGACTTTCTGGGCATAGGAAGTCGGGTCGTTACATCTAAGAGAGACATCATATTTCGTTTCTTCAAATTTTGATTGTTATTGCTCCGTTTATCTTAATTCTGGGAAATTTGTAGCATTTCCGGTACCGATTATCGACTTTTGATAGGATGATCGTACCACTGATATCTGTATACCGTTTTGATAGTCTCGTCGTGCTGATCTCTATGGTATATTCAATTCTGTGTTTTGAAGTCCGGTACACAGTGGAATCCGCGAAACCGGTAACCGTATTGGTATCGGATCCGTGACCTTTTGTTTTCTTTTGAATTTCAAACTTTAACCGTGACTGCCAAGCAACAAATTAATTGCTCTAATTGTTTTTCTGGATCAATGTATAGTCGTCGCTTCTATATTTTCCGGAATTTAAGGGTGACAATTTCTATTCCCAACGTTCAATTTATTTAAGTTGGTTCGTTTCTTTCTATTTAAACCTTTTCATTTCTGCACATTTAGAGGAATATATTATCTTCCTTCACCTACCTCTGTGGCTTGAGTAATTCCCTTCGCTCTACTTCCTCCCTCTCCCCATGGCAGCTCGCCGAACGCACCTTCAACATCAACGATTAGCCACTCGCCTTCGCAGATCCGAGTCCCCTCTGCCTCGTGTACAACCTCCACCCGGCCTCATGTGTCATCCTTTCTCTCCGCGTATGCCTTGCCTCCCCCTGAACCGAGCTTCCACCTACCCATCTCGCAACACCACCTCTCCCATCCTTCCTCTGACATCGCATCAACCGATCCCCTCCACCCCTCTCTCTCATGCCGAAGCCTTCTAACCACCTCCCAGCCTTCTTGCCGCGCATAGCTCCTCTACGATGACAACCAAGCACCCGGCCTTCACATCCGAACCCTCTAACATCCCGACACCCTTCTCCCCTCGGTCGAGCAACCTAACCATCTTGCCACAACCACCGCCTTCCTTCAGACCACCACTTCAACCTCGCCCACCCACCCATCTCGCAACACCGCCTCTCCCATCCTTCCTCTAACAGCGCATCAACCGATTCCCTCCACCCCTCTCTCTCATGCCGAAGCCTTCCGACTACCTCTCAGCCTTCTTGCCGCGCATAGCTCCTCTACCACGGCAACCAAGCACCCGGCCTTCACATCCGAACCCTCTAACATCCCGACAACCTTCTCCCCTCGGTCGAGCAACCTAACCATCTTATAAGCAAATCCAAAAGATGTGAAGAAAATATCAATGAGTACGAATCACAAACAAGCACAGATAGTTCCTTTTCTTTACCTTGCACTCGAAATATACAAGGTATTACTAAGAAACCCATTTACTATAATTCTTTATTTTATATATACATATATATTAAATACAATAAAAAAATTATTTAAATTTCATGTTAATAAATACTTATAAATTTTATTTATCAATAATTTGAGTAGATCAACATTTCGATGGGTCAGATGAACAAAACACCAATACACTATCTTTTGAACAAAGAGACAACATCAATAGAAACACAATACATAGAGTTACTCAACTATGACGAAGTTCTACAGCAAGACATAATTGTGCAAGAAGCTTTATAGATAATTCTGGTTTTCAAAGATTCTATTTGCCACAATCAAGAATATGCAGACATTGTTAAGCAAAACTCTTTCATCGAGAATCAAATAACTTCTGTTGTCTAAATGGAAAAATCATTTTACAATCAATTTCTTCACCTGATGGATCTTCAAATTGTACAATGACCAATCAAATGAAGGAAAAGCATTTAGAAAAAACATACGAGCTTATAGCCACATGTGTGCATTTACATCGATGGGAGTTCATGTTGATGAGAACTTGGCTACCGGTAAAGATGGAGTATACACATTTTGTGCTCAAGGAAGTAACTATCATAAAATAGGCAGTTTGGTACCTACATCTGATAATCGTCCAAGATTTCTACAACTTTATATTTACGATACAGAGAACAAAATTGATAACCGATTGGCTGAAAATAATACTTTGAGTCAAGATATCAAGGAGAAATTACAAAAAACTCTTAGTACACATAATAGATTTGCAGTTGTATTTCGACAACTTGGACATAAACCAAATATCCAACATTGTAAATTGGTCATAAAAGAACAATCTTCAAATCAAAAATAGTATGCTCTCCCAACTTCTTAACAAGTTGCTGGAATTTGGGTAGAAGGAGCTGAAAATGAAGAAATACATGAAAGAGATATTGTAGTGGAGACAAACTATGGACAACTCATAACTGTTCCTGAAATAGCTGGTTATTATGATCCATTGCAATATCCACTTTTATTACCATATGGAAGTTACAGATGGGATATAGATAGTCAGGATGAAAATGGCAATAAATTTTCATGTCGTAAGTATTATGCTAATATTCTACAGGTATATACAATTTAATATATAACACGTTTATATATTTATATTTTTTACTTCTTAATTTTCATCAATATCTAATGTTCTTTTATAGATTCGAGAAAATGATAAATCACTTTTTCTTAGAGGCGGACGATTGTTTCAATAATACGTGGTTGATAACTATGTTAAGATAGATACCAGCAGGCTAAGATGGTATAGGAGTAATCAAAAAACCATCAGAGCTGAATTGTACCAGGGATTACAATATGCTTTAGACGCCGGAGACAATGATGCAAGTGCGTAGTTTGTGAATTTGAAAACCCGCACTTATATTAAGTACATTTTTATACCTTTACATAATTAAATTTCATATTTATGAAGTTTTTAACAAATTCTCTTATTTAGGTAATGTTGGAACACGAATAATACTACCTTCTTCTTATATTGGTTTTCCATGTGATATGTATCAACGATATCAAGATGAAATGGCTTTAGTAAATAAGTATGGCAAACCTGATGTATTCTTTACAATGACATGCAATCCACTTTGGGATGAAATTGTTAGCGAATTACTACCCGGTCAAGACCCCCAAGACAGTCCGGATTTGACGACAAGGATATTTCGTGCAAAATATGAGGAATTAAAAAAAAGAAATTTTTACCGAAGGAGCACTTGGAAAAGTAGCTGCTTACGTCCATGTGATTGAATTTCAAAAAAGAGGTTTACCACATGTTCATATGCTAATTATATTCAAAGACAAAGACAAATTGACTAACCCAGATGAATATGATGAAATTGTTAGAGCAGAAATACCGGATTCTAACGAAGAATCGGAGTTACATATGGAAGTAATTAAGTGGATGATTCATGGACCATGTGGTACTCAAAATCGAAATTGTTCTTGCATGAAAAATAGTAGTTGCAAAAGAGAGTATCCAAAACAATTTTCAAATGTGACTATTCAAGGCACAGATTCATACCCAATTTACAGAAGACGTGACACTGGAAAATCTCTTCCTATTAGTAGAAATGAAAAGTTGATGGTAGATAACAGATGGATTGTACCTTACAATCCTTGGTTACTACATAAATATAACTGTCACATCAATGTAGAGATATGTAGTAGTATAAAAAGCGTTAAATATCTTTACAAATATGTCTACAAAGTCCTAGACCGCGTTTCAATTCAAGTTCGACCTGGACCTAACTATGATGAGATACAATAATTTGTAGATGCAAGGTGGATTTCTGCTCCAAAAGCATTGTGGAAGATTTTTAGGTTCTTCCTTAGCAAGATATATCCATCAGTTGAACGTCTTCAAATACATCTTCCAAATAAACAAAGTGTTATGTTTTCCAATGATTAAACAATCAATGAAGTTTTGGCCAATGAAAGCAACCTACACATAATGCTGATAGAGTTCTTCTATACAAATTCAATTGATGAACATGCAAGTCAACTTTTATATCGTGAATTTCTATAACACTATTGTTGGATTAAAAATGAAAAAAAAATGGAAAAGAAGAGTATCTAATGTAAGGGTGATTGGTAGAATATACACAGTCCTACCTACAGAAGGAGAACGTTTTTTCTTGAGAATACTTTTAAATCATATTAGAGGACCGACTTCCTTTAATGATTTACTTATAGTTGACGAAGTTATAAGTCGAACATTTACAGAAGCCGCTGAGAAAAGAGGGCTTTTAGAAAACAATGATAGTATTAAAGAATGTTTGACCGAAGCCTCAAGTACAAAGATGCCAGTTTCTTTGAGAGCATTATTTGTTACTATCTTGGTTTTCTGCAATCCATCAGGTATGCGAAGGTTATGGGATGATTTTTTCGATCATATGGTAGAAGATTACCGAAATTCAAGTACTACTAACCAAATGCTTCTAACAAATCGTCTTTTTGAAAGATTTAAACATGTTACTTCTCCAACACAACAAAAGCACAACGGATTATGATTTTCCAAATATTGCAAGAGTATATGATTGTGATGAATGTGATAATATTTCAGAGCTAATAGAAGAAGAGTTAGTGATTCCTATTTCCGAGGATGATTTACTAGCTGTTGAAAAATTGAATGAGGATCAATTATGGGCCTACAATACAATTATGAATGCAATTGTAAAAAAAATGGAAAAAGGTTTGTTTTTTATAGATGGTCCTGGAGGGATGGGAAAAACATATTTATATCGTGCTATTTTGTCAACGGTTAGAAAAGACGGTGGTATTGCAATTCCAACACCTACATCTAGTATCGCTGCAACTAAACTACCTGGTGGAAGAACTGCACATTCAAGATTTAAACTTCCACTACAACTAAAAGCGACATCAACATGCTCAATAAGCAAACAGTCAAAATTCACAAAACTTTTAAAACAATCAACTGTTCTTATGTGGGATGAAGCTACAATGGTACATCGTTATGCTTTTGAGGCATTTGATAGAACAATGAGAGATATAATGGATGTAGATGAACCACTTGGCGGTAAAAATCCTTATTATGGGAGGAGATTTTCGGCAAGTAATGTCGGTTGTGCCTAAAGCTACAAGAAATGAAGCAATTAATGCATGCATCATTAAATCACTTTTATGGGAAAAAATTAAAATTTTGCATTTAAAGAACAACATGCGAGTAGCAAATGATATTGCATATTCAAAATTTCTAATTCAAATTAGAGATTGTACCGAACCTTCAATCAATGAAGAAATGATTCAAGTACCAACAAATATGGTCATAACATCAAAAAATGATGTTAATCCACTGTTAAAGTTGGTAGATACAATTTTTCCCAACTTATCAAAAAATGCATTCGATAAAGAGTACATAGTTAATATAGCATTAATTACACCACTAAATGAATATGTGGACAAGCTCAATGAACATGTACTCAATATACTTCCTGGAAATGAAATCATTTACTATTCATATGATGCAGTAGAAGACGATGCTTGCAATTTATACCAACAATAATTTCTAAACTCAATCACTCCTGGCGAGTTACCTCCACATTGTCTAAAATTGAAGCTTGGAGCACCGATAATGTTGTTAAGAAATTTGAATCTGAAAATTGGATTATGCAATGGAACGAGGCTTATATGTAAACAACTCAATAAGAATTGCATTGATGCTGAAATCATCACTAGATATTATGTTGGTACTAGAGTTTTCATTCCAAGAATCCCACTAAAGCCACCTGAAAATTTGAATTTACCATTTGTGTTAATACGGAAACAATTTCCATTTCGTTTGTGTTTTGCCTTCACGATAAATAAGGCATAAGGGCAAACGATAAAAAATACCAGTATTTTTCTACCTGAGCATGTATTTGGTCATGGACAACTATATGTGGCACTTTCACGAGGAGTTTCAAGTGTTAATACCAAGGTGTTGGTAGAAAAGGGACATGTTGTTGGATGAACCAGAATTTTCACTAAAAATGTCATCCACAAAGATGTTTTACTGACTAGCAAGGAATAAAGGTACTTAATTTGATCTTCATCTACATACATCATCAACTTTCCAAGGTACATCCTCGATGTATTTACCTTTTCTTCTACGCTACCTATAGGTGAATCTATAGTATATGGAATGGAGAAGTTTCGTTTAAATATTTCCATGGCTTCTAGGATTTTTTTAATGCCTTTTGAATCTATAGTATATGCAATGAAGAAGTTATGGGTAGGTGATCAACATTCCTTACTGATTACAGTAAAAGGTTCATTCATGATTACAGTAAAAGTTTTATCTTCATTGTTTGAGATACTCTTATAGGGACTTTAGTGAATTTTATCATTAATTACTTCTTATATTGGATCCTCTAAACATGTGTTTCCAGAATATTTAAATAGATATAATATATTTTAAGTCATTGTTGTTTTAACTTCTTTAATAGGAACCAATTGTTGAGTTGCCTCACAGAATTTTAAAACAATGAAATACCCCTCAATTGCTAAGTTGCCCCCTATCGAAAAAAAAATTCAAAATTACTCTCCCACGAGATTGCACCACTTGGTTCCTTCAGGGCACCATGCAGTGCCACTGTGTGGTGAATAGAAAATTTGAAAAAAAAGAAAAACATAAATTAAGCAAAAAAATTAAAGGGGTAGTTTTGTCATGAATTTTTTTGTGAAAATAGAGGGCAACTCAGTATGTATCACAAGGAAAATTGTTCATTATATATATATATATATATATATGCTAATATATCAACCCAATGACGTAATGCCCAAAGAGACAATGGAAACAAAATTCAAGTTCCCAACAACAAGAATGCTGGGTTTGTCCCTAATAACTAGGTATACATTATTGTTGCTTATTGTATATTTCACTCAACCTGTTTTTACCACACCAAGCTTTCATTTTACTATATATAAGCTTGAAAATTATATACCAATTTTAATCATAATCACTATGGTTTGTATATTGATAGTAGATTTCATTTTTCTCTGCTGTACCGTATATATTATAAGCTACCAAACTTCAGTTTCGAATACTAAATCATTCTCGCTTTCATTCACTTTCCAGTACAAGTTCAGAAAATTCGATCTACTGGAAACTCCATGGTCAGTCCATACATCAGTTTTTGCCAATCAATTTAGCTCAAAGGCCCTTTCGACAAATACCCTTTTTATCATTCCATCATGATAAATTTTGCTGTATTTTTCAGATAATTTGAGAAAACAAAGGATGTGTGGAGTTGATAAAAGTTGGATATCATCCAGTTAGGTACATAATATGCTTTTGGGTCCTTCCCTTGAAAGATCGAAAATAGTATATTTTGCTATATTATCAAGGTTGGTATTACATTATGTTATGTGTATAAATTTGCAAATGGTTCCTTTGTTGTTTACAGTCCGTTATATGAATTTTTCTCTTCCCGTAGTTAGCATACTGTTCAGTAGTTTTTGACAACTTCATACATAATACACTGATGATTGTCGGTATGTTTTACAATCCTGCTCTTATTTTGAAAGAAATTATCAGCTGGTTATTATTGGAATACACTATTGATACATTGCTATTATTGTTCTGATTAATGCAAATGAAATTTATGGATTCACATCCAGGAATTTATTATCCTTTTGCTGATTCCATTTTATCCTTCAGCCTTGATTCAGGTAGCTAATATTGACTATTTTGTTCTATGTCTACATTCTAGAAAAGTGCATATATATATAGGTATAAAAAGTTTTACTAGGCTTATTTGGTCAATGATATCATTGGTTAGTGTGTTAGTACGGATTGATGAGACCATGCCTTAGCTACTAGAATCATAACTTGCTTTAATGTCTATAGATTTCTATCATCCCAATTCACAACCGTCTCCTATTATAATTGGCATAAAATAAAACATATTTTTCCCTTTGATGCTGATAATTTATCCATTTAAGTATGAAGAAAATTGGAGAAAAATGGAGGTTTATGTTGAAAATGATACCTTGCTAGAAAAAAAAATTCCAAAGGTTAATAAATAATTGAATGGTGTGCATCTGATGTATCAATGTAATTCTACCGAGTAACGAAATAATATGACTTAATGTATTTTCATTTAACAAAAAGGGACTAGATGCATGATTCTGTATTTGGCATATATATACAGGTGAAGAGATAACTTAATTATATGTAACTGAAATTTATCCTAATTGTCTAATTTTTATTAAACAAACATGTTCAGCTTCACTTCTTCAACACAAGTAAATTTTAACAGAGATGAGTTTTTTTTATTACAAGTGTAAGGAAAATAGTTCTCAGAGGCTTTGGTATAGACGTGGATGGCCCAGGAAGTTCATGATAGATGCTATTGTTTCTTTTCAAACTTTTTATACGTGATTTATGCTATAAGATTGCTACTTCTACGTTTTCCGTTTGTACAAATAATTAATCTTCAGACAGTTCACTACGTGTGTTGGTCTATTGTATTGCCTGTAAGTTTATAAAAAAAATTGAAGATTAGTCATTCGTGATGTTACATCCTTGATTATCTTCATTTTTGTATATGTATGGTCATGATTTTTTGTATACATACTCATTCTCATTTTAATCCACACCGTTGCTCTAATGGGAAGTGGAACATTTTAATATTAATTTTTACATGAATTTCGTGTAACGACCCGTAATTTTCGATAATTAAATTTTGTAAATTTAATAAAGTTTTATGATTTAATATTGGAAGAAATAAAAATTTCTGATGTAATAATAAGAATGTAATTGGAATAAAATGTAATAGTATTAATTTAAGGTAATTGATAACTGCTTTAAATGTAATTCCAACTAATTAAATTGATTACAAAGTTATAATTGGTTATAAATTGTAAATTTATTATAATAATATGTGTATTAATTGATATGTGGATTAAAAGAGCAATTGATAATTCAAATGTTGATTAATTAATGAAATAATATATAATTAATGGTAATTGTATAAAATCAGTGTTATGTAAGTAATTATAACATTTGGTTGTAAATAATATACTTAGTAATGTGACTAAAGTTAATGGTGACAAACTATTATATGTTACCTATTTATTTAGCCTGTTAACTTTAATTGAAAATCAATTGCCATTAAATGTAATTAAATGTTACAGTAATGTGAGTTAAGACAATAACTGCCAATCTGTGAATGTAATAAAATGAATAGAAATGTTAATTATATTCATAAGGTGATAACTGATTTAAAAATAAAAAAACGAAACCAAGTTAAATAAATTAATTGGGATTTCAAATTTTAATTAATGTGAAGAATCGACAAAATTCAATGTAATTGAAATATAGTAGTTAATGCAAATAAAAGATGGAATTGTAGCATATTAGTGAAGTAAGATATAAAAAAATGTTAACTATGTTATTAGAGTAATAATTGATTGAATATAAGGATTGAGATCAAATTAAATCAATTTTTTGAAATTAAAATATAATAAATCGGATTTAATTACAGTTGAAATGGAACATTGTAATTAGTAAATAAGTAACATCAAATTGACATGTAAATTTGTTTTAAACTATTGTAAATATCCAAGTAATAAAAATGAAAAAAATTTGTTAGTTATAAATTTTGAAATTAAAAAGTGAATTAATTAATTTAATATTAATTTATTTAATTAACGTGAAAATAGCCATTTTGGCCACTGTCTCGGATTTCGACGAAACTAGTTTCATCGGATCCATAACGGTGAATTATTGTAGGATTTCAACTTTCGTAGCAATCGGACTTGTCGTTCGATCATACGGACTCGAAATGCCTAGAAATCAATTTAATTGAAATCAATTTGAAATAAGTTGATTTTTAGCTAACTTCTTCATACGATGGAATTAGGACCTGAAACCTGTTCCACTGAATTTAAATATATCGAAAACATCTATTTTGATATGTGGGATGACCCATTTTCGTTTCGGGAACGAAACGGGCTTTTCGGGTCGTTTATCGTTCAACTTTCAAATCGATCTAGCCCATTCCTTTCTAATTCTGATCTACCTATAAATAGCCCGTTATAAACCCTAGCTATTTCTTATTCCATTTGTCTGTATATACGATTCCATCTACTTCTCTCCTTCTCAATGGTAGAACCAAATCCAATTACAAAACCCGAATCCCCAAATTTGCAAATTCAATTTCAAAATCAAATCGAAAAATTAAACGCCTTAAAATATATCAAATTATATATCGATTTGAAGCCCTCAATGAGCGCAAGTCAAGTCTGTAGTAAGTTTTTTGATTCGGGTTCCTGTGTGGTCGGAATTGAACGATTTAATTTCGGTCGTTCATTGGTGTTTGATGATCTTCGACAGATCGTCGATTGGAGGATTGAAGTGACCCACTTCTTTTGGATTGTTATTTTTCAGTGATTTACTGTTGAGATTTTTTTTTTCCAAACCAAGTGATCACTTCTTTAATTTCATTTTCCCCAAGATCCAAATTCTTACCAATATAAAAATATTAGTATATAAGTCAATTCAAGTCATTTATATATATGAAGATATATAAATGTTTCCTTGCTTATCAGAGTATTAAAAATTAACAAGGAAAATTCAATCACACAATATTTCTCATTTTTCAGAGAATTGGTGTCACATAGCCATTTCTATCTTTTCATTCCCCTTTTTGATCTCAAGCTTGATTAATAATAAATTCGAATATTGCCACTTATAATTTTCTTGCTTACTTCTCAAATTAATTGGTTTCTTGGTTTACAAGCCATACATTTAAATTCCGGAATTCTTTTGTGATTTGGTACTTATCATATGAATTATGAGGTGATAAACTAGGTTGAAGTCTAAGCAGAGAAAAACAACACATGTGATCAGGGTTTAGACACAACAAGCACAAACCAATCATGACAGACAAAATACATATTTCCTGGTTAACTGAGCAGATAGTCATCACATGAGTGATGGTGTTGTGAGCTACTTTATAAATCGCACAACTTCTTATATCTGGAGCTAGAAAAAGTGTTGAATCCGGTGTGTTACCACTTAGTATCAGTTTTGAAGCTATAGTATCAGATTTTCCCAACCTAGTATTAGATCAGTAGTTATAGTATCAGAAATTTCCTACCTAGTATCAGTTTTATAGTATCAGATTTCTCCTACTTAGTATCAGTTTTATAGTATCAGATCTCTCCTACTTAGTATCAGTTTTATCAGTTTTATAGTATCAGATCTCTCCTAATTAGTATCAGTTTTATAGTATCATAACTGAAGTGCCTCAAGACTGTCTAGAAAAACATGTTCACATATCAGATTAAATGGCATCTTCTCCTTCAGCATTATCTACTAAAACTATTTCAGAACTTGTTACTTAAATCCACAGCTCACAAACACATATAACATTTAAGTTTCTTTTTCTTCTTACATACTGTTTTCCAGATGTCAAAGTAAAAGACACTCATCAAAATACTTAGAACATATTAGAGTTTTCCTAACTTAATTATTACAAAGACACTGCTACTTCTCTTAAACACTTTAAATTCCTCAAGATCTCCAAATATCCATGCAAGCAAGCAAGCAATTCATGCATCTTTCCCTGCAGCAAAACTTTGAACTGCCTCAATAAAATGAGACACCCCAAGTATTGCAAAGGCAACAAATAGGGTCAGAAATAAATTCTGGTGTGAGTGAAATCAAGTATGCAAAATATCTTGTAAATTCTTAAGGCTGTATAGAGAACTTTTCTATTAAATGCTATTCAAATCCCAATTAAAATCTGAGAATGTGTATATTTAAGTTTATCTATAAACATACACCCAAGCATTCATCCATTCACTTCATTCAGTTGTACAAGTACAAAACTCCTATGGATTAACTTTCTAAATTCCATAGCATAATTTCTCCTTCTCATCTTTTCATTTTGTTTGGTCTGAACTCTTGCCATTGAACACCATGTGTGCATTGCAAAGGGGCTCAGTTCTGTTAACCCTTTACACAGAGGCCTACGGGACTTAAACAAGTCATGCACATACCCATCAACCACCTGCTGATGAGTAGATCAAGGCACTACTCCTAAATTATTTTATAATTTAGAGACCATGCTTATTTATTTCTTTCTGGGGAATTTTTCTTTTGATTCCAGAGATACTCGTATTCTTTCCTTCCTTATATAGGTCAAGAATTATTAAAATCACCCAAAGATCATATCCAGACATACAAAGCATTCATGTAAAATTGCACACCTTATTTCAAAGTCATTTGTGCTTTAATCACATTTTTCTAAAACCTACTTATATTTTTATTTCTAGAAATTTCCATTTCTTACACAAATATGAAGAAGTCATTTGCAAAACTATATTTATTCTTTTACTGTGAACATAGGGAATGGTTTTTGAGAAAAACCCATAAAAACTTATTGGTTTATGATCTGAACAAATCAGCACATATTTGTAATATTGCATTGTTCATATCATTTTTAATATAGACTAGACATAAGCATAAATCTCAATATTCACACTGCCTAATTCTTTTCTTTCATTGATACCCTATTCCACAGTAAAATATTTGCTTCATTTTTCATATCAAAACTAGCATATATAAAATCTATTCCTGTGATTAGTGTATTTGTTTGATTATCTATATTTTAAAACAAAAACTGAAACCATCACAACAAGTCAAAACAGATTAAAACCTCATCCAAAAACTCAACCAGAATACCATCCATGATCAACATATTTTCATCCAGAAAATAAAATCAAATAGGAAAAACATAATGTAATGTTTATATAAAATAACTTGGCTGCCCTTAACATGGGTCTTAATGCCTTACAGATCATAAGTGATTAATCACTCACCTTCCTCCTCTCTTCCCCGAGAATGTCTAAGCTTGAAAACAGGGTGAGCTCTCCTTTCTATTTTTTTTTAGTGTGTTTCTGTTTTCCCCCAGAGAAAACCTCTGCTTCCCTCTTGATTTAAATCATTTTGCTAGGGTTTTACTAAAGGAAAAACCCATTTTATCCTCACATTACTCAGAGAATTATGTGTGTGTTGTTATGGCTAAATGTGCCATTTTCTCTTGATTTCTATTTCTAGTAAAAGCAGTTGCTTCTCTGCTTTTCTGTGCACATGCTATTTGCATGATCCATCTACACATCATCTTTGTGTGACTCAGATACATTGTATACCTTGTTAGGCCTGAATGGTCCTCTTATATTATTTCAAACCATTTATTTCCTGATTTATTTTAGAGAAGGTGTTTATGCACAATAATACTAAACTGGTTCTCATGCAATTTGGTTATCAAAAGGGCTTTATCATTTTATACTTCTTTGGCTACTCATATCTAATACATATATATATTTATTGAAAAAAAAATCTCTATCCTCTTATTTATTCATTTCACTTACTCCTAATATTATTATTGTCAGACTATATTTTCTTTTCTTAAATATTCTCATTTTAAAATTATTTTTATCTCAATAATTTGGGTCTTCACATACTCTCCTCCTAAAAGGAATTGTGTCCCACAATTATTCTCTCATACATTTCCATCCAAATGTATACAAAGCATAATTTCAATTGAATGAAATTTCAGAAACTCATTCATTCCAAATCAATCAAACATAAATAAATAATTTTAAGGTCTCATCATAATTTTTAAACATACCTTTAAGTAGAAAACAGATTAGGATATTTATCCTTTATCCTCTCTTCAGCCTCCCAAGTGCAATCATTCCCATCCAAACTCCATTGGATTTTAACTAGTTTAATTATTTTATTTCTCAGTTTCTTTTCTTCTCTAGCCACAATGCCCACTGGTTCCTTTTTATAAACCAGATTTTCTTGAATTTCAACATGTGTAGGAGATTCAAGAATGGACTCTTTATCATGCACCCATTTTCTCAATTGGGATACATGAAATACATCATGTATTTTGCTCAATTCCTCTGGTAACTTCAACCTATAAGCTAAAGTCCCTATTCTTTGAACAATTTCATATGGTCCTACATACCTTGGTGACAGTTTCCCTGCTTTTCCAAATCTCAATATTTTCCTCATTGGTGAAACTTTGAGAAACACATAGTCTCCCACCTCAAATTCTACTGGCCTTCTCTTTTTATCTGCATAAGCTTTCTGTCTCTCTTGAGCTACTCTCATTCTTTGCCTCACTAATTCAATTCTTGCAGAAGTTTCTTTTACATGGTCTGGTCCAAGCAACACCCTTTCACCAGCCTCCATCCAACATGCAGGAGATAAACAAGGCTTCCCATACAAAGCCTCAAATGGAGCCATTCCTATAGTGGATTGGTAGCTATTATTATAAGCAAACTCAGCTAAATAAATATGATCCTCCCAGTTGCCTCCAAAATCAAGTATGCATGCTCTCAGCAAATCCTCTAAAACTTTATTAACAATCTCAGTTTGCCCATCTGTTTGTGGGTGGTAGGCTGTGCTTAGGCTTAGTTCTGTCCCCATAGCTTCTTGAAAGCTACTCCAAAACCTTGAAGTAAACAAAGTATCTCTATCACTAATGATAGTCTTGGGGATGCCATGCAACCTCACTATTTCCTTCACAAATAATTGAGCTAGCTTGTGAGCATTTCTGTTTGAACTTATTGGGATAAAGTGTGCTGTTTTTGTGAGTCTATCAACCACTACCCAAATACTATCATTTCCCTTCCTTGTTCTTGGCAACCCATCCACAAAATCCATTGATATACTCTCCCATTTCCAAGTAGGCACTTCCAAAGGTTGCAATAGGCCTGAGGGCCTTTGATAGTCTGCCTTTACTTGTTGGCATGTCAAGCAATTTGCCACATATTTTGCTACTGCTCCTTTCATTCCTGGCCACCAATAATTTCTCTTGAGATCGTGGTACATTTTTGTACCACCTGGATGGATAGTATACTTTGTTTTGTGATGCTCATCCATAACTTCTTGCTTTAGTTCCCCTACATTTGGTATGCAGAGTTTCCCCTTTTTCCTTAAGTATCCTTTACCATCTACCTCATAGTTTTCCACTGTCATGCCTTGGGATATCATGTTCTTTTTCTCCTTCAAATTTATATCTTGATTCTGCATTTGTCCTATTTTATCAACCAGTGTTGATTTTAAGGATAAGAGGCTTAATTTACCATATTCAATCATCTTACTGTGTGTCTTATCTGATACACTAGCTTCTTCTTTCACTTCCACCTCACTAAGAATTATCAAATCCTTGAATTCTGCCATCATTAAGCTTGCCAATTTAGCTTGATGTCTACTTAATGCATCTGCTACTTTATTAGCTTTTCCAGGGGTATACAATATATCAAGATCATAGGAAGCTAGAAATTCTACCCACCTATGTTGCCTCATGTTCAAGTCTTTTTGGGAAAACAAATATTTAAGTGACTTATGATCAGTAAACAATTCAAACTTAGCACCCAATAAATAATGTCTCCATAGTTTCAATGCATACACCACAGCAGCTAGTTCTAAGTCATGTGTAGCATACCTAGTTTCATTTGGCTTGAGTTGCCTTGATGCATAAGCTATGACTCTACCATGTTGCATAAGCACTGCCCCCAATCCAGATCCACTAGCATCTGTGTAAACTACTAATTCTTCATTACCCTCTGGCACTTGTAAAACTGGAGCTTCTACCAGTGCCTTCTTTAGTGATATGAAAGCTTGTTCACACTTCTCTGTCCACACATATGGTTGCTCCTTTTTAGTTAACTTGGTCAATGGGATAGCTATCCTTGCAAAATCTTTTATAAATCTCCTGTAATAGCCTGCCATTCCCAAAAATGACCTCACCTCAGTTACTGATTTGGGTCTACTCCAAGATTGCACTGCCATCACCTTATTTGGGTCTACACTAACCCCTTGTTGTGATACAATGTGCCCCAAAAATTTTACTTCCTTCTGCCAAAATGTACATTTAGAGAATTTGGCTTTTAAATCATGTGCCCTCAGTCTAGACAAAACCAGATGCAAGTGCTTTGCATGATCTTCTTCTGATTTTGAATATACTAAAATGTCATCAATAAAAACAACCACAAATTTGTCTAGAAAATCTCTAAATGTTCTATTCATCAAATCTACAAAATATGATGGTGCATTTGTCAATCCAAAAGGCATCACCAAAAATTCATATAATCCATACCTTGTGTTGAAGGCAGTATACTTAATACTCTCTTCCTCCACCTTCATCTGATGAAACCCAGAGGCTAAATCTAGCCTTGAAAAGACCCTTGCTCCATTTAATTGATCGAATAGATCATCAATTCTAGGAAGTGGATATTTGTTTTTAATGGTGACTTTGTTTAATTCCCTATAATCAATGCACATTCTCAAAGTACCATCCTGCTTCTTCACAAATACAATTGGAGAACCCCAGTTTGAACTACTAGGCCTTATGAAGCCTTTCTGCTCCAGTTCTTCCAACTGATGTTTCAATTCCACAAGTTCTTTAGGACCCATTCTAGTTGGCTTCTTGATGATTGGGCTGGCTCCTGGGATTAGCCTTATTTGAAATTCTACTTGCCTATTTTCTGGAACACCTATGACTTCACCAAAGACATCTGGGTATTCATTTATAATTTTTATGTCCTCCAGTGTTAATTCTTTCTCAGTCATGCTACATATGTGGTTACAGTAATTGATTTTAGCAATTTCACTCATAACTATAATATTTTTACCATTTTCTGTTTTCAGAGAAATAGTAAGATTTTCTAAGTTTAAAATTGCTTTGTATTTTCTTAGCCAATCAATTCCTAGAATAATTCCTATTCCCGGATATTTTAGCACAAACAAATCAGAACTAAACATATTTCCACCTATGTTTAACTCTACTCCCAAACATTTAATCCCTAGCATGCAAGAATTACCTAGTGGGCTCTGAATAAACAAGGGATTATCAACTAAATAGCATGTGAGAGTTAATTTATTCACTATGTCTTGGGATATTAGTGAATGTGTTGCTCCAGTGTCATATATAACTGAGATGGGGTGATCTTTAATTAGAAGTATACCTTCCAATTGTCCAGGACTTCCCACTGCAGTTGCTTTTGCTTTGCCCTCAAGTGCTCCTACCTTTGCTCCCTTTTTGAACTCTGGGCAGTTTCTTTTAATATGGCCTTCCTTCCCACAGTTATAGCAGCTAAACAATGCCTTCTTGGCTGCTTGACACCTATTACTCATGTGTCCTTCTTTGCCACAATTAAAACAAGTAACCTTCTTCTTAGCTTCCCCAGTGGCTGCTCCCTCCATTTTCTTATCCATATTCTTTTTGTCATAGGGATGTGCTCTATTTTTCCCCTTCTTTTGATTGGTAGCCCTCATGCTCCTAAATTTTTCCCTTGCATTGTCATGTTGTTCAAAAGAAAGAGCAAGGTCTATGACTTGATCAAATGTTTTATCCTTGTATGGTAACATTGCTCTACTCAGACCTGCATTTAATCCTTGGATAAATCTTGAATTCTTTGATTCTTCATCTCCTATGAGCATAGTTCCATACTTGGACAAACTCTCAAATTTTTGAGTGTATTCAGTCACACTCATTGGTCCTTGCCTCAACCTTATGAATTCTTCAAGCAATGTTGCCTTAGCTGTTGCTGGAACAAACCTTGCTTCAAGCATTTCCTTGAATTGATCCCATGTTATCTCATTTTCTGGCCTTCCTGTGATGATCACCTCCCACCAATCTAAGGCTGCTCCTTTGAGTCTCCTTGAAGCTATCTGCCTCTTTCTTTGGTCATTAATTTGCATATCTGCAAATATCCTTTCCAAAGTTCTCAACCATGTCTGCACTCCCATAACTCCCTCAGTGCCTTCAAAATCCTTGCCTCCCAAATTTGAAAATGTCTTCAATAACTTAGCTAATTCCTCATGAGGATTCTCTTCCCTCTGCACTGCTCCTTCTCTAAATGCCCTTACCAAATCTTGCAAGTTAACCATTGGTGTTGTATTGGAGGGTCCTGCTCCATGACTTGGTGGTCTTCCTACCATGATTCACTATTCAATTGCATAGCTAGTCAGTCATATTTCTAATTTAATTATTTTTCTGAAATTTATTTCTACTGTGGATGTTTATTTCTATCATTACTATATTTTTTTTTAGAATTTTATCCTTACAAGAAAATTGGATAATATATTTATGCTATGTTTTAATAACATAGCTCTGATACCAACTGAAGTGACCCACTTCTTTTGGATTGTTATTTTTCAGTGATTTACTGTTGAGATTTTTTTTTTCCAAACCAAGTGATCACTTCTTTAATTTCATTTTCCCCAAGATCCAAATTCTTACCAATATAAAAATATTAGTATATAAGTCAATTCAAGTCATTTATATATATGAAGATATATAAATGTTTCCTTGCTTATCAGAGTATTAAAAATTAACAAGGAAAATTCAATCACACAATATTTCTCATTTTTCAGAGAATTGGTGTCACATAGCCATTTCTATCTTTTCATTCCCCTTTTTGATCTCAAGCTTGATTAATAATAAATTCGAATATTGCCACTTATAATTTTCTTGCTTACTTCTCAAATTAATTGGTTTCTTGGTTTACAAGCCATACATTTAAATTCCGGAATTCTTTTGTGATTTGGTACTTATCATATGAATTATGAGGTGATAAACTAGGTTGAAGTCTAAGCAGAGAAAAACAACACATGTGATCAGGGTTTAGACACAACAAGCACAAACCAATCATGACAGACAAAATACATATTTCCTGGTTAACTGAGCAGATAGTCATCACATGAGTGATGGTGTTGTGAGCTACTTTATAAATCGCACAACTTCTTATATCTGGAGCTAGAAAAAGTGTTGAATCCGGTGTGTTACCACTTAGTATCAGTTTTGAAGCTATAGTATCAGATTTTCCCAACCTAGTATTAGATCAGTAGTTATAGTATCAGAAATTTCCTACCTAGTATAAGTTTTATAGTATCAGATTTCTCCTACTTAGTATCAGTTTTATAGTATCAGATCTCTCCTACTTAGTATCAGTTTTATCAGTTTTATAGTATCAGATCTCTCCTAATTAGTATCAGTTTTATAGTATCATAACTGAAGTGCCTCAAGACTGTCTAGAAAAACATGTTCACATATCAGATTAAATGGCATCTTCTCCTTCAACATTATCTACTAAAACTATTTCAGAACTTGTTACTTAAATCCACAGCTCACAAACACATATAACATTTAAGTTTCTTTTTCTTCTTACATACTGTTTTCCAGATGTCAAAGTAAAAGACACTCATCAAAATACTTAGAACATATTAGAGTTTTCCTAACTTAATTATTACAAAGACACTGCTACTTCTCTTAAACACTTTAAATTCCTCAAGATCTCCAAATATCCATGCAAGCAAGCAAGCAATTCATGCATCTTTCCCTGCAGCAAAACTTTGAACTGCCTCAATAAAATGAGACACCCCAAGTATTGCAAAGGCAACAAATAGGGTCAGAAATAAATTCTGGTGTGAGTGAAATCAAGTATGCAAAATATCTTGTAAATTCTTAAGGCTGTATAGAGAACTTTTCTATTAAATGCTATTCAAATCCCAATTAAAATCTGAGAATGTGTATATTTAAGTTTATCTATAAACATACACCCAAGCATTCATCCATTCACTTCATTCAGTTGTACAAGTACAAAACTCCTATGGATTAACTTTCTAAATTCCATAGCATAATTTCTCCTTCTCATCTTTTCATTTTGTTTGGTCTGAACTCTTGCCATTGAACACCATGTGTGCATTGCAAAGGGGCTCAGTTCTGTTAACCCTTTACACAGAGGCCTACGGGACTTAAACAAGTCATGCACATACCCATCAACCACCTGCTGATGAGTAGATCAAGGCACTACTCCTAAATTATTTTATAATTTAGAGACCATGCTTATTTATTTCTTTCTGGGGAATTTTTCTTTTGATTCCAGAGATACTCGTATTCTTTCCTTCCTTATATAGGTCAAGAATTATTAAAATCACCCAAAGATCATATCCAGACATACAAAGCATTCATGTAAAATTGCACACCTTATTTCAAAGTCATTTTTGCTTTAATCACATTTTTCTAAAACCTACTTATATTTTTATTTCTAGAAATTTCCATTTCTTACACAAATATGAAGAAGTCATTTGCAAAACTATATTTATTCTTTTACTGTGAACATAGGGAATGGTTTTTGAGAAAAACCCATAAAAACTTATTGGTTTATGATCTGAACAAATCAGCACATATTTGTAATATTGCATTGTTCATATCATTTTTAATATAGACTAGACATAAGCATAAATCTCAATATTCACACTGCCTAATTCTTTTCTTTCATTGATACCCTATTCCACAGTAAAATATTTGCTTCATTTTTCATATCAAAACTAGCATATATAAAATCTATTCCTGTGATTAGTGTATTTGTTTGATTATCTATATTTTAAAACAAAAACTGAAACCATCACAACAAGTCAAAACAGATTAAAACCTCATCCAAAAACTCAACCAGAATACCATCCATGATCAACATATTTTCATCCAGAAAATAAAATCAAATAGGAAAAACATAATGTAATGTTTATATAAAATAACTTGGCTGCCCTTAACATGGGTCTTAATGCCTTACAGATCATAAGTGATTAATCACTCACCTTCCTCCTCTCTTCCCCGAGAATGTCTAAGCTTGAAAACAGGGTGAGCTCTCCTTTCTATTTTTTTTAGTGTGTTTCTGTTTTCCCCCAGAGAAAACCTCTGCTTCCCTCTTGATTTAAATCATTTTGCTAGGGTTTTACTAAAGGAAAAACCCATTTTATCCTCACATTACTCAGAGAATTATGTGTGTGTTGTTATGGCTAAATGTGCCATTTTCTCTTGATTTCTATTTCTAGTAAAAGCAGTTGCTTCTCTGCTTTTCTGTGCACATGCTATTTGCATGATCCATCTACACATCATCTTTGTGTGACTCAGATACATTGTATACCTTGTTAGGCCTGAATGGTCCTCTTATATTATTTCAAACCATTTATTTCCTGATTTATTTTAGAGAAGGTGTTTATGCACAATAATACTAAACTGGTTCTCATGCAATTTGGTTATCAAAAGGGCTTTATCATTTTATACTTCTTTGGCTACTCATATCTAATACATATATATATTTATTGAAAAAAAAATCTCTATCCTCTTATTTATTCATTTCACTTACTCCTAATATTATTATTGTCAGACTATATTTTCTTTTCTTAAATATTCTCATTTTAAAATTATTTTTATCTCAATAATTTGGGTCTTCACATACTCTCCTCCTAAAAGGAATTGTGTCCCACAATTATTCTCTCATACATTTCCATCCAAATGTATACAAAGCATAATTTCAATTGAATGAAATTTCAGAAACTCATTCATTCCAAATCAATCAAACATAAATAAATAATTTTAAGGTCTCATCATAATTTTTAAACATACCTTTAAGTAGAAAACAGATTAGGATATTTATCCTTTATCCTCTCTTCAGCCTCCCAAGTGCAATCATTCCCATCCAAACTCCATTGGATTTTAACTAGTTTAATTATTTTATTTCTTAGTTTCTTTTCTTCTCTAGCCACAATGCCCACTGGTTCCTTTTTATAAACCAGTCGGCTTAGATGTGACTAAAACAGGAGCCACGCCGGGCCAAGTGAGGTCGCACCTCCGATACCATATTATGACTTTGTGATGATTTGGTGGCCACCCCTTGATTTTGATTTGGGAGTTCCGAGTTGGGCGGTAGTAGCTACTATGCGTTACCACCAGTCCGGATCCGCAATTGGTATATCTACCCTGGCATTGCCTCGAGTGTTGTGTTCACATGCCCTAGAGCGCCTTCTACAAGTTTGGTTTGTACCATACCCATGGAGTGCCCTCTGATAGCCTCCAGTTTACGGAGGAGTTAAGGTACTATATAGATTATGGGAATATATAAAAATGTGTTAAGGGGGATATGGGTAACGCCTTAACGCTATTTTAATACTTTTACTTTACTGTAGACATATTATAATAGTGTATTGTACTACATAGTATATAGTTTAACGGATCCTTAGGAGATGTAAATCCCGAACATCTCTTAAGTTATTGCACTCACGTTAGACACTGGATATGAGATGTCAAACCCCGTAAACATCTCTGACGCCGTTCCACTCATATTTATTTACTGTTGATTTAACTTACATAAGATCTTTTAGTTCTGACTCGAGTGTTTTGTCTTTTCAATTCGCTCGGGTCAGCCTGAGCATTTTAGGGTTGAAGACCTTATTCCTGGAGGACGAAGATGAAGATTTGTACTATTATTACATATTATATGTATTCTACTACATCATGTTATTCCGTTGCATTTATTTATTTATTCTGGTTTATGTAACTCTGATGTTTGTGTTGTAAAGAATAATCAAATGTATTTTTAAAATAGCTTCATGAACTGTTTTTTGATTATTATATTTTTTCATTCCGCTGCGAGATTCTGTATTTGTTTTATTTCTTTCTCTTTTTCTTATTTACCCCATAACAATCGACCCTCTTGAATGGTTTGAGTCTGGCATGTGTGTCTACTTAAAACGTCCAAAAAGGCAGGTCGTTACAATTGGTACCAGAGCTTTGGTTTAGCGATAACCTTAGCTTTGTGGGGTCTGACTCATATTAAATAGGGTAGTAATACCCTAGAATGAGTCGCTGAGTGTATACATACGAGAGAGCGTATACATACGAGAGAGCGTATTTGTTAGTGTTATCAAAGGTTTTTGTATTATGTTAATTTGTTTCGTTTTGTATTTATAAATTCTGGTTGGTGCATAGGACGCTATGACATTGATAGTGATTTCTAAACACTGAATAGGACAGACCGACATAATATTGTTTTGAAATATAGGTAAATGAAATAATTTTGCCTATTATATATTGTGTGTATAAAATAATAATTTCTATAAATAATATAGTTGGATGTAATATGTTGTTTGTTAGGTAGAGAAATTTTATAAATATTGATTGGAAAATAGGATTTACAAAGTAAATATAAAATGGAAATTTTAGAACTTAAGTTCCGGGATTTTTGAAATTTCTTTTTAAAGATTTTGGGAACATAATATTAGTATTATTTGGAAGTATTTTCCGATATAAATATTTCAATGTGATTTGGAAGGAATTTTAAAAAGAAATAAAAGGAAATAAGTTCTGTACTCCCCTCTCCGTCGCTGGAAAATAATTTCGGTGATGAGTGCACGCATCATCGAAGTTCATTTTTGAGTTTCAAAGTGGGAAGACCGTTGTAGTAGTTTACTACACATTTGTTTTGATGTATAAATCTTAATTTCAAATTCCAAATATGATTTGATATGTGTAAAGTGTAACGACCCAGAATTTTGAACAATTTAAATTGAGAATATTTAATTAATTTTAAATATTTGAACGATGATTTAATTTGTATTCCGAATATAACTTTGAATTTGCCGATTAAATTATAAAATTTAATCTATTGAACTGGATAGAAATTTGAATCTTCAAATTTAGGCCGATTAAAATTATTTCAAAAGCTTGTAAAATTCATATTGATGATACTGAAAATAATAGAAGCTTCAGAAACGAAATTGAAAGTGATTTGTTCAGTTTTGAAATTAATTGTTCGAACCGATATTTAAAAATAGTCATTTTTCAAACAGTCTCGGAATTCGACGAAACCAGTGCCATTGGGTCCGTAATATTGAATTATTACCGGATTTCAAATTTCGTATTGATTGGGACTGTTATGTGAACACACGATAGATAAATGCGTTGGAATTAATTCGAATTTAAATTTAAAAGTTGGTCAACTGCAACACGTTCACTCCTTTCCACCACGTAGACAATCACGATACCTTCCCCTTATCTCATGCCTAAATTCACGCCTGCAATCACGAACAAAAAAATCGTGATGCCCATACTTGTTCAGTTCATTCCACTCCCGTTCAATTCAAAGTTCAAACAAAAAAAAAGAAAAAAATGGCGGAGCTTCCATCTTTAAATTCTTCGATCCCCTTCTCTCATTCGAAAATCAACGCCTTCATTATAATCATCGCTACATACTCAGCTATTCCATCAGTCATCGCGACTCATCCTTGCCCCTACGCGATATTTCTACTGCCGATTTGAAGTTGTGCTACGGTCTCAAAATCGAGGCCGCGTGTTCCGTTCAGGCGCGAGGTAGGGCATGTGAAACTCGCGAAAGGGTTCGTCGCTGTCGATCGCAAGAGCTCGCGTACGAGCTGGGTTTTGGGGTCAGTCGAGCAATTGAAGGCGGCGTCACAATGATGAGGCGCTGGAGGCCGCGGCGACAAGGTGAGGTGGGATCAATGGAGCCGAGGTTGGAGGGGCGGCACGCGACTACGGCTGGATGCTCGCAGGGTGGATTTGGGGTTTCGCGGGTTTGAGGGCGTGGTGGTTAGTGGCAGCGGCAATGGCGAGCGCGTGAGGCATCGCGAGGCGATGACCGCAATGGTGAGGCTGGGGTAGTCGTGAGTTCGTCTTTGAAGTGCTCGATCGAGGTAACAATCCATGTTACTAAATTAAAATTGTTGAATAGAAATTCAATTATTCGATTGGTCCGAATATTAATAAATTACTAAAGAAAATTTATTCGAGGAAATTTAGTTTGATTTAAATTTTTGTTAGATAAATTTATTAAAAGAAAAACTAGGTTAAAATAAAATTTTACTAAATGGAAACGGATGGTTCGATTTATTTCAAATATTAATAGATGGTATAAAATGTTTATACTAGGTCAAAATCTGTAAAGAACGAGCTGGAATGAAAATGGATTGCAAATAAAAGCAAAGGTGAGATTTTTCTCACTCAAAATTGAAGTGGAATTTTCAGTTATTTATTGTTTGATATGATTGCTATGTTGATGTGGTATTAGATATAGTAGGATATATCTATATATATAGCAATATATACATATTGGCATATGTATATATTGGATTGATTGATTTCCCGCCTCGTATAGCGGATGAGACCCTATTGCGCCGTTAGTAAGCGGATTTTTATAAAACCCATATACCGCGATAATTCCGTACTGGAGCGGAATTGGTATTGTGCTAACATCTTTGGATGCAGGGAAACAGGTTGGAGGGATCCAACTGGACCCCTCACATTGATTGAATTTATTTCTACTGTGATGTGATAATCTGTGAATGATTATTGATGTTATTGAATTGATGTCTGGAAATTGTTGAAAGCTAAAATTTAGCTGAATGGATGTTTGATATCATTGGATTCCAAAGATAAACGAAATTGAATTTTTGAAATTCAAGTAGAAAATTTCTAAGTGAATCAATTTTTGAAATTGAAGAAATTTTGAAGAAAGGAATTTTAAAGTATAAAAAGTTAATTTTTATAATCTTATCGAATTTATTTCCAGAATAAAGTGAAAATGTTAAATAAATGAATTTCGTATAATAGTGATTTTAAATTGAGGAAATTAATTTAAAATCTGGATTTTTAAATAGATTGAAAGAGACAAAGAAATTTATTTTCTTTAAAAAGGGATTTATTTAAAAAGAAATAAGTGAGAAGTCCAATTTGAAATTTAATTGGCAAATTGAAACGAAATTGGAAAATTGATATGAAATTTATAAATTTATAAATTGTGAAGTTAAAATGAATGAAATTTATAGATTTATGAATTGTGAAGTTATAAAATGGATGAAACTGTAGAATAAAAGGTTTATAAGAGATTAACTTATAAAGGGGATTTTTGCCTTTAAATGGAATATTTATCGAATTATTAATAAAGGAGATTTGTTAAATTGAAGTCGTTAGAAAATAGAAATGGAATTTATAAATGTTGTTTTATAAATTCGGAAATCAATCAAATTTGATGAATTTAATATAGAAGATTATTAAAGAAGATATATTCGCGATTTTGGATAGCGAATTTCTATTGAAATAAAAATGTGTAGAAATGATTGAAAATTGGGTTTAGTGAATTATATTCATGATTTTGGACAGTGAATATATTGTTAAGTAAAATGGATTTATTTTTGAAGAAGTGATATTAAAAAAATGAAGTTAAACATTTTAAAGATGTTTTAAAATGTATTATGAATCGAAAGCATAGATTTCCGCAGTTCTTGTTGAAATAGACGTTTTCGAAAAATAAGGAAATGGTGGACTATAACACTGTTGTTATAGTAAATGATTTCCCAAAAGGAAATGTTTTGATGTAGTATTGGGATTTATATATCTATCTAAATTTCGAATCCCTATACTAGTGATCTTGAGTCGTCGTAACGATGTTTTACGTAACATTCGTTTTGACTCAAATAGATGTTGTTAAAATAAATGATTTCCTTAAAGAATGAAATATATACTTAATTTGATTTAAGTATGTCGAATATTTTCAAGTGTTGAAAATAAATAGATTTGTGAACTACTTATTATTATATAAGTATGGAATCGCTTTTCCAATATGGAATGAACGTTTTTGAGAATTTATCTTCTTAAAGATAAATCGAAATTTAATATTGAAATCGATTTGAAAAAAATCGAATATCTACTGATATTCGATAAATATAAATTCACTATGGAATTTATAAAAAGAAATGGGAATTCGTTTAAAAATAAACGTTGATTTATTTTTAGAAGTGTGGAAATTCTATATCTAGTAAAGATATTTTTGAAAATAAATAATTTGGAAAATTATTTGGAATCTGATGATGTTGCGCATCTTTATTGATAGTTAAATAACCGACTATCAATAATTACCTTGAATAGGTATTTGTTGTGAATTTGGATGAAATTGAATGCCACACTTATTTTTGAATAATCGCTCACTATTCGGGTTAGCCGGGAAAGGACCATGGGGTCGTATAACCCATTCCGAATATGTGATACGTCGTTATGAATCGCATTTGAAGACCGGTGTTGAAGACCGGATATTTTTGAAAACGGAAGGATTACCGTCGAGTTACTCTACATCGGCTGATCTCCGGTTTAGAGGTTTTATCACCCTTAGTGATGGGAAGTCCGGACGTGATTAGAAAATTATCCGGAAATGCAAGAGCTTCGTGAGAAGTGCCTTCGGTTCTGTTCGATCCCGGAATAGACTTGTATGGATTGTGTGTCTGACGTTACAATTTGAGATATAAAGCTGATTTCTTTCAAATACATTTCTGTTGGTGGCGGAGAATTTATTCTCTTAGCTTAACACCCTTCTCTGAGACGTACGAGCTCAGAGGTTATGTAGTTGAAATTTATCAGCGATATACTCCCAATTTGGTAACGTGGCATACTGAGTGTTGCTGTAAAATGATCAGTGTTTGATCATTTGCGATATGATCATTTGTTTGATCTTATATCTTTGTGATCATAGGTTGATCATTTTGTTTGACCCTAAGCAGGGCTTTTGGAGAAAGCGTAGCTTTGTGGACGAGACTTCGTCGAGCCTCACACCCCGGAAATGGTCGAAACAGGAAGGATGCGGCAAGGTTCTAGGGAGTAGCGCCCCTTAGTGTATGTCATTCCTTCTGGATAAAGGTGGTATCATGGTATGGAGCCCAGATACTTAACCTCTGTGGTTGCTGCACAGTTATTATTACTTTGTGGTTTGTTGGAAATCGGGGATCCTCGGGAAGATCGGTGACGATCGGGGGATGGCATACGCGTGTCAGTAGTTACCTATTTTTGCAGAGGTAACCCGGCCTTGTGTTGGCAGAGATCCGGTTAGGTTCTCGGGTCGTCTATTCCAGGGACGTACCCATCGTGGAGAAGGAAGTTCCTTGGCCTGACCATTTGTTGGAAATCCAAAGAAACAATACGAGCCTTTATGATTTCAATTGTATAACCTGTCTCCTCAGGAGGCAGCTATAGCAGGCATAATATAATGGTACCTATGCTGGCTAAGATTTATATTCTACTTTCGAAATGTTTTCCACTATGCACTAATAATAATATAAAAAAGAATTTGATATTTGCGTAGTAAGCATCTTTGACTATCATAAGAAGAAATCTCCTCCAAGTCTGCGTTTGCATTGTGTGTGTGGTGGGAGGTCTTATGGTAGTTTCATTTTCCAAAAAGCATTGCGAAATTTACTTTAAAATCTTCCTGTTGTTTATTTTAAAGAATAACTGTTTTACGATCTCACACCAGTCACCATGACTGACTCGGAGTTTATTGTTTCCCTTCTAAACTCTGGGTGCCCACAAATTTCCACACGGGCAGCCTAGAGTTATATTATCAGGATATTCTGGATATTCTGGAGCTTTGGAAGCAAGCTGGATGACGAGACGTAGTATTTGTATCTGATAGTATTTATTCCGCTGTGTATTCTGTATGAGGACAAGTTATATAACTGTCCATTATTGTATATTGACTCTGATGATTGATGTATGTATAAAATGATATAGTTCTTTGTTTTAGAAATTATTCATTTGTCTATTATATATTGTTCCGCTGCGATATGTGAGATTCTGATATTGTTTTCTGTTTCTGTTTCTGCTCTTGTTCTGTTGTTGTTCTTCTTTCCTTTTCTTCTATCTTCTTCTTCTACTTTTTTATTCTTTCTTAAAACCATAACTTTTCGGGTTTCCGGCATTCGATGGCTCAGCAGTCGATAAAGTGAGTATCGATGTTGAATTTTCGAAAGTCGAAAATTTTCGGGATGTTACATTTGGTATCAGAGCATATGGTTAAGCGACAACCCTGCTCGGTTGGGTGTTACTCATTAGAGATAGAGTCAGTAGTACTCTAGAATGAGTTGAGTGTAATAATAGATATGAGCGCGTATTTGTTATTTGAATATGAAATTGTTTTGTATTGTGTTGACTTATCGGTTGATTGTTTATAGATTCTGGTCGGTGCAGTCTAGCTAACTGTAATCGATAGGGGTTTCTAAACTCTAAACAGGATAAACCGACACAGTATTGATTTTAAAATAGGGTAAATGAAATAATTTTACCCAAAACTATTTTTGTATAAAAAAAAGAAATGTTTTTCTGTAAATTATTACAGTATATGGTTGCATGGTTGTTAGGAAAGTGATGATATTGAAATGTTATCATTACTATTGAAACTGAATAAGAAACTGAAATCGAAAATCCAAAGTTAAGAAATAAATTCACATACAAATGAAATTAAAGAATGTAAATTATAAATGTGATTTGTAATTTAAAATGGAATTCCAGAGAAGTATTTGGAAATGTTTTGAAAAGGATTTGAAAATTTTGGAGATTTGGAAGTTTAAATCTTTTTAGATTTGAAAATGAATTTCAAAGGTTTTGAAAAGTATTTTGGAGAGATGAAAGCTCTAAACTCTTTTCGGTCGCTGGAAAATAATCCTGATGATGGTGGCCACATCATTAGAATTCATTTTCGGGTTTCCAAAAGAGAAATTGCTGTCAAATTGTTTTAAATAGGAGTTGTTTGAAAATTTGGGTTTTTGTTTTGGAAATTCAAATGGAATTTGAATTGTTTTCAAATGGTTTTGAAAAAAGTGGAAACGACTCTGGAATCCTATTTAAAATACTTACGAAATATTAATAAGTTAATAACTTGTAGAATATTTGAATTTTGATTAGAATGAAATTCAAAGTGAAAACGAATGAATTAGTGAATGAATGAATAAATTGCGATTGCAAGTGCCAGAAAATGAAATTGAATGTTAAAGTTCATTTTGAATTTGTAAGTAAATGAGACTGAATTGAATTCAAATAGAATTGAAAATGTGAATTATAAGTTCAAATGAATGTGAAATGAAAAATTGAACGAAATTGAATATGTAACTTCAATAGCGAATTAGAGATGATATAAGGAGTTTATATTGAAAATTTTGTAATCAGAATTGCAAAATGGTTTGAATATGTAACTAGATATTATGGCTAGTAGGATATACAGGTGTAAAGGAATTGGGATTTTAATTTTGAAGAGAATTTGAATTGCTCGATAAAAGGTAAGTGTTTCAATTTGAATATGAGATTTGATGACTTATTTCTCTAGCCGCTTGGTTTTTTCTTTTTCTTTTTGGAATCTGAGAGTCCGTAGGGACGTTTTGTAGTCGTACCGTATTAGCCGCGCAAAGGAGACGCTGGCGAAATTTTTCGAAAATTCCGAGTGTTAGAAAATTTTTGAGAAAATTTGGAAGTTTAAATTGAATTTAAACTTAAAAAATGAATTGTTAAGAAAACAATGTTGTTTTGAACTATAATTGAAGTTGGAAAGCTAGTTGAATAGATAACGAATCTTTAGTAAAAAGATTTGTTTTGATAAATTGATATAACAATTGAATTGTGAAAAATAGTAGACGAGTTAAGGACATTTTTTCCTAACTTGTAATTTCGGGACGAAATTCTTTTAAGGAGGGAAGTCTGTAACGACCCAGAATTTTGAACAAATTAAATTGAGAATATTTAATTAATTTTAAATATTTGAACGATGATTTAATTTGTATTCCGAATATAACTTTGAATTTGCCGATTAAATTATAAAATTTAATCTATTGAACTGGATAGAAATTTGAATCTTCAAATTTAGGCCGATTAAAATTATTTCAAAAGCTTGTAAAATTCATATTGATGATACTGAAAATAATAGAAGCTTCAGAAACGAAATTGAAAGTGATTTGTTCAGTTTTGAAACTAATTGTTCGAACCGATATTTAAAAATAGTCATTTTTCAAACAGTCTCGGAATTCGACGAAACCAGTGCCATTGGGTCCGTAATATTGAATTATTACCGGATTTCAAATTTCGTATTGATTGGGACTGTTATGTGAACACACGATAGATAAACGCGTTGGAATTAATTCGAATTTAAATTTAAAAGTTGGTCAACTGCAACACGTTCACTCCTTTCCACCACGTAGACAATCACGATACCTTCCCCTTATCTCATGCCTAAATTCACGCCTGCAATCACGAACAAAAAAATCGTGATGCCCATACTTGTTCAGTTCATTCCACTCCCGTTCAATTCAAAGTTCAAACAAAAAAAAAGAAAAAAAATGGCGGAGCTTCCATCTTTAAATTCTTCGATCCCCTTCTCTCATTCGAAAATCAACGCCTTCATTATAATCATCGCTACATACTCAGCTATTCCATCAGTCATCGCGACTCATCCTTGCCCCTACGCGATATTTCTACTGCCGATTTGAAGTTGTGCTACGGTCTCAAAATCGAGGTCGCGTGTTCCGTTCAGGCGCGAGGTAGGGCAGGTGAAACTCGTGAAAGGGTTCGTCGCTGTCGATCGCAAGAGCTCGCGTACGAGCTGGGTTTTGGGGTCAGTCGAGCAATTGAAGGCGGCGTCACAATGATGAGGCGCTGGAGGCCGCGGCGACAAGGTGAGGTGGGATCAATGGAGCCGAGGTTGGAGGGGCGGCACGCGACTACGGCTGGATGCTCGCAGGGTGGATTTGGGGTTTCGCGGGTTTGAGGGCGTGGTGGTTAGTGGCAGCGGCAATGGCGAGCGCGTGAGGCATCGCGAGGCGATGACCGCAATGGTGAGGCTGGGGTAGTCGTGAGTTCGTCTTTGAAGTGCTCGATTGAGGTAACAATCCATGTTACTAAATTAAAATTGTTGAATAGAAATTCAATTATTCGATTGGTCCGAATATTAATAAATTACTAAAGAAAATTTATTCGAGGAAATTTAGTTTGATTTAAATTTTTGTTAGATAAATTTATTAAAAGAAAAACTAGGTTAAAATAAAATTTTACTAAATGGAAACGGATGGTTCGATTTATTTCAAATATTAATAGATGGTATAAAATGTTTATACTAGGTCAAAATCTGTAAAGAACGAGCTGGAATGAAAATGGATTGCAAATAAAAGCAAAGGTGAGATTTTTCTCACTCAAAATTGAAGTGGAATTTTCAGTTATTTATTGTTTGATATGATTGCTATGTTGATGTGGTATTAGATATAGTAGGATATATCTATATATATAGCAATATATACATATTGGCATATGTATATATTGGATTGATTGATTTCCCGCCTCGTATAGCGGATGAGACCCTATTGCGCCGTTAGTAAGCGGATTTTTATAAAACTCATATACCGCGATAATTTCGTACTGGAGCGGAATTGGTATTGTGCTAACATCTTTGGATGCAGGGAAACAGGTTGGAGGGATCCAACTGGACCCCTCACATTGATTGAATTTATTTCTACTGTGATGTGATAATCTGTGAATGATTATTGATGTTATTGAATTGATGTCTGGAAATTGTTGAAAGCTAAAATTTAGCTGAATGGATGTTTGATATCATTGGATTCCAAAGATAAACGAAATTGAATTTTTGAAATTCAAGTAGAAAATTTCTAAGTGAATCAATTTTTGAAATTGAAGAAATTTTGAAGAAAGGAATTTTAAAGTATAAAAAGTTAATTTTTATAATCTTATCGAATTTATTTCCAGAATAAAGTGAAAATGTTAAATAAATGAATTTCGTATAATAGTGATTTTAAATTGAGGAAATTAATTTAAAATCTGGATTTTTAAATAGATTGAAAGAGACAAAGAAATTTATTTTCTTTAAAAAGGGATTTATTTAAAAAGAAATAAGTGAGAAGTCCAATTTGAAATTTAATTGGCAAATTGAAACGAAATTGGAAAATTGATATGAAATTTATAAATTTATAAATTGTGAAGTTAAAATGAATGAAATTTATAGATTTATGAATTGTGAAGTTATAAAATGGATGAAACTGTAGAATAAAAGGTTTATAAGAGATTAACTTATAAAGGGGATTTTTGCCTTTAAATGGAATATTTATCGAATTATTAATAAAGGAGATTTGTTAAATTGAAGTCGTTAGAAAATAGAAATGGAATTTATAAACGTTGTTTTATAAATTCGGAAATCAATCAAATTTGATGAATTTAATATAGAAGATTATTAAAGAAGATATATTCGCGATTTTGGATAGCGAATTTCTATTGAAATAAAAATGTGTAGAAATGATTGAAAATTGGGTTTAGTGAATTATATTCACGATTTTGGACAGTGAATATATTGTTAAGTAAAATGGATTTATTTTTGAAGAAGTGATATTAAAAAAATGAAGTTAAACATTTTAAAGATGTTTTAAAATGTATTATGAATCGAAAGCATAGATTTCCGCAGTTCTTGTTGAAATAGACGTTTTCGAAAAATAAGGAAATGGTGGACTATAACACTGTTGTTATAGTAAATGATTTCCCAAAAGGAAATGTTTTGATGTAGTATTGGGATTTATATATCTATCTAAATTTCGAATCCCTATACTAGTGATCTTGAGTCGTCGTAACGATGTTTTACGTAACATTCGTTTTGACTCAAATAGATGTTGTTAAAATAAATGATTTCCTTAAAGAATGAAATATATACTTAATTTGATTTAAGTATGTCGAATATTTTCAAGTGTTGAAAATAAATAGATTTGTGAACTACTTATTATTATATAAGTATGGAATTGCTTTTCCAATATGGAATGAACGTTTTTGAGAATTTATCTTCTTAAAGATAAATCGAAATTTAATATTGAAATCGATTTGAAAAAAATCGAATATCTACTGATATTCGATAAATATAAATTCACTATGGAATTTATAAAAAGAAATGGGAATTCGTTTAAAAATAAACGTTGATTTATTTTTAGAAGTGTGGAAATTCTATATCTAGTAAAGATATTTTTGAAAATAAATAATTTGGAAAATTATTTGGAATCTGATGATGTTGCGCATCTTTATTGATAGTTAAATAACCGACTATCAATAATTACCTTGAATAGGTATTTGTTGTGAATTTGGATGAAATTGAATGCCACACTTATTTTTGAATAATCGCTCACTATTCGGGTTAGCCTGGAAAGGACCATGGGGTCGTATAACTCATTCCGAATATGTGATACGTCGTTATGAATCGCATTTGAAGACCGGTGTTGAAGACCGGATATTTTTGAAAACGGAAGGATTACCGTCGAGTTACTCTACATCGGCTGATCTCCGGTTTAGAGGTTTTATCACCCTTAGTGACGGGAAGTCCGGACGTGATTAGAAAATTATCCGGAAATGCAAGGGCTTCGTGAGAAGTGCCTTCGGTTCTGTTCGATCCCGGAACAGACTTGTATGGATTGTGTGTCTGACGTTACAATTTGAGATATAAAGCTGATTTCTTTCAAATACATTTCTGTTGGTGGCGGAGAATTTATTCTCTTAGCTTAACACCCTTCTCTGAGACGTACGAGCTCAGAGGTTATGTAGTTGAAATTTATCAGCGATATACTCCCAATTTGGTAACGTGGCATACTGAGTGTTGCTGTAAAATGATCAGTGTTTGATCATTTGCGATATGATCATTTGTTTGATCTTATATCTTTGTGATCATAGGTTGATCATTTTGTTTGACCCGAAGCAGGGCTTTTTGAGAAAGCGTAGCTTTGTGGACGAGACTTCGTCGAGCCTCACACCCCGGAAATGGTCGAAACAGGAAGGATGCGGCAAGGTTCTAGGGAGTAGCGCCCCTTAATGTATGTCATTCCTTCTGGATAAAGGTGGTATCATGGTATGGAGCCCAGATACTTAACCTCTGTGGTTGCTGCACAGTTATTATTACTTTGTGGTTTGTTGGAAATCGGGGATCCTCGGGAAGATTGGTGACGATCGGGGGATGGCATACGCGTGTCAGTAGTTACCTATTTTTGCAGAGGTAACCCGGCCTTGTGTTGGCAGAGATCCGGTTAGGTTCTCGGGTCGTCTATTCCAGGGACGTACCCATCGTGGAGAAGGAAGTTCCTTGGCCTGACCATTTGTTGGAAATCCAAAGAAAAAATACAAGCCTTTACGATTTCAATTGTATAACCTGTCTCCTCAGGAGGCAGCTATAGCAGGCATAATATAATGGTACCTATGCTGGCTAAGATTTATATTCTACTTTCGAAATGTTTTCCACTATGCACTAATAATAATATCAAAAAGAATTTGATTTTTGCGTAGTAAGCATCTTTGACTATCATAAGAAGAAATCTCCTCCAAGTCTGCGTTTGCATTGTGTGTGTGGTGGGAGGTCTTATGGTAGTTTCATTTTCCAAAAAGCATTGCGAAATTTACTTTAAAATCTTCCTGTTGTTTATTTTAAAGAATAACTGTTTTACGATCTCACACCAGTCACCATGACTGACTCGGAGTTTATTGTTTCCCTTCTAAACTCTGGGTGCCCACAAATTTCCACACGGGCAGCCTAGAGTTATATTATCAGGATATTCTGGATATTCTGGAGCTTTGGAAGCAAGCTGGATGACGAGACGTAGTATTTGTATCTGAAAGTATTTATTCCGCTGTGTATTCTGTATGAGGACAAGTTATATAACTGTCCATTATTGTATATTGACTCTGATGATTGATGTATGTATAAAATGATATAGTTCTTTGTTTTAGAAATTATTCATTTGTCTATTATATATTGTTCCGCTGCGATATGTGAGATTCTGATATTGTTTTCTGTTTCTGTTTCTGCTCTTGTTCTGTTGTTGTTCTTCTTTCCTTTTCTTCTATCTTCTTCTTCTACTTTTTTCTTCTTTCTTAAAACCATAACTTTTCGGGTTTCCGGCATTCGATGGCTCAGCAGTCGATAAAGTGAGTATCGATGTTGAATTTTCGAAAGTCGAAATTTTTTGGGATGTTACATAAAGGATATGATTATATATATATATATATATATATATATATATATATTTTAAAATAATCGAAAAGGAACCCGGTTGTTTAGCTCTTAAGTTCCTGTAAATTTGAAATTGAAATTATTGTAATAAATGGAACCTTGACTATATTAATAATTGGAAACTTCTAAAAGGAAAATAAGAAATTCGATGTTAAAATGATTAATGAAATAGATAAGAAACTGAAATTTTGAAAACTGTAAATAAAAAGGAATTGAAAATAAGGAATAGTAACTATTGAACATTTTATTAACTAAATAAATAAAAGAAACTTGGGTAGTATTCAATTACATTCTACAAGACATATATATATTTATATATATATAAAACTTACCAAATTATTAAAAGTTGAAATGTTAATAAGAATATGTAATAAAATATTATACCAGTAAAACGTAGAAAATGAAAGTGTTCAATGGAAATTCTTCTATAAATAAGAATTCTGACATTATAAATTGTTATAAACTAAAGTTAATAACTTGAAATGCTACTAATTAAATGTAATACAAGTGAATAATGTAAGAAGATGCTTATAAACTTAGGTTAACATTTTAAGCGATTTATAAACAGATTGAATAGTAAAAGGTGAACACTGTAAGTAAATAATTATAAACTTGAATTAATATTGAAGCCATTTATAACCACAATGAGTACTATATAGATTGAATGATTTTAACTTCAGAAACCATTGAAATGACTTAGAAATGAAGTTAATATTCAATGGTACTATATATGGAAGAATGAATGTGAAAAGAAATAATCTATAAATGGTGAATTGAATTGTAAAGAAACTTACCTAATAATGTATATTCCAATAAGAAAAATAACTTATTTAAGCAATGAATGTAAAGTAATAAAATGAATGAAAATGACATTGTATGAATAAGGAGAAATGAACCTTTGTAAGTAATAACGAATGCAAATTAATGAAAAATACATTATGTGAATGAGAAAAGAACAGTAAATGATGTGAAACAAACTTAAATAACATTGAAACTTTTGTTTGTTTGGCTTATGAATTGGTTGGAAAAGGATACTTCTATTTTGCATAGAAATGTATAAATAATCTATAAAGTTTTATCTAACTGTTGAGTGTATGGTTTACTTCATAGTTTATTTATCATTTTATATGATTAGAAGTTCTGAACCCGAACAAACCATTTGTGTTGGTTGCTATGGATGGATGATTGCTCTCTTTGTTGAAATGATGTTTGTACAATTGTTTGTTTGCAAATGAAATTGTTGTTATGTGGTGATGTTTTGTTTGTTATTTATTGAAACAACTTAAATATTTCTCTTTATATAATTTGCTAACTTCTTTTAGATTATATAAGTGAAATACAGTTTTATGGAAGCAATTGCCACTGCTTTTGGTTTCATAAAACAAGCGTTATTTGCCCGACAAATAGGTACATTCTCGGATTACGGTTTTATAACGATATTATATTGTTTTACCGTGTTTGGGATATATTATTTTTAAATATATGATATATATTGTTATTATTGATATTATTATTTCTCCCAGACCTCTCTGTACAAAGGAGACTTTACCAAAATTTTCCGTGAATTTTGGACTTAGAAATTTTTTTGTGAAATGTTTTTCAAACTTTTGTTAACTTGAATATAAATGATTTAATTGTTATAAATTGATATATTTTATTTAAATTATTTGATTATGTAAATTAATTGTTTATAAATTTAATATTTTGAATATGATATATTAATTTCTTAATTCCTTCTTTTCCCTTTCTTTCCTTTTCGAGGACGAAAAGTTTTGAGTGGGGGAGAGTGTAACGACCCGTAATTTTTGATAATTAAAATTTGTAAATTTAATAAAAATTGTGATTTAATATTGGAAGAAATAAAAATTTGTGATGTAATAATAAGAATGTAATTGGAATAAAATGTAATAGTATTAATTTAAGGTAACTGATAACTGCTTTAAATTTAATTCCAACTAATTAAAATGATTACAAATTTATTATTGGTTATTTATTGTAAATTCATTGTAATAATGTGTGTATTAATTGATATATGGATTAAAAGAGCAATTGATAATTCAAATGTTGATTAATTAATGAAATAATATATAATTAATGGTAATTGTATAAAATCAGTATTATGTAAGTAATTATAACATTTGGTTGTAAATAATATACTTAGTAATGTGACTAAAGTTAATGGTGACAAACTATTATATGTTACCTATTTATTTAGCCTGTTAAATTTAATTGAAAATCAATTGCCATTAAATGTAAACTAATGTTACAGTAATGCGAGTTAAGACAATAACTGCCAATCTATGAATGTAATAAAATGAATAGAAATGTTAATTATATTCATAAGGTGATAATTGATTTAAAAATAAAAAAATGAAACCAATATAAATAAATTAATTGGGATTTCAAATTTTAATTAATGTGAAGAATCGACAAAATTCAATGTAATTGAAATATAGTAGTTAATGCAAATAAAAGATGGAATTGTAGCATATTAGTGAAGTAAGATATAAACAAATGTTAACTATGTTATTAGAGTAATAATTGATTGAATATAAGGATTGGGATCAAATTAAATCAATTTATTGAAATTAAACTATAATAAATCGGATTTAATTACAGTTGAAATGGAACATTGTAATTAGTAAATAAGTAACATTGAATTGACATGTAAATTTGTTTTAAACTATTGTAAATATCCAAGTAATCAAAAATGAAAAAAAATATTAGTTATAAATTTTTAAATTTAAAAAGTGAATTAATTAATTTAATATTAATTTATTTAATTAACGTGAAAATAGCCATTTTGGCCACTGTCTCGGATTTCGACGAAACTAGTTTCATCGGATCTGTAATGGTGAATTATTGTTGGATGTCAAGTTTCGTAGCAATCGGACTTGTCGTTTGATCATACGGACTCGAAACGCCTAGAAATCAATTTAATTGAAATCAATTTAAAATAAGTTGATTTTTAGCTAACTTCTTCATACAATGGAATTAGGACCTGAAACCTATTCCATTGAGTTTAAAAATATCGAAAACATCTATTTTGATATATGGGATGACCCATTTTCATTTCGGGAATGAAACGGGCTTTTCAGATCGTTTATCGTTCAACTTTCAAATCGATCTAGAACATTCATTTCTAATTCTGATCTGCCTATAAATAGCCCGTTATAAACCCTAGCTATTTCTTATTCCATTTGTCTGTACGTATGATTCTATCTGCTTCTCTCCTTCTCAATGGCAGAACCAAATCCAATTAAAAAACTCTAATCCCCAAATTTGCAAATTCAATTTTAAAATCAAATCGAAAAATTAAACTCCTCAAAATATATCAAATTATATATCGATTTGAAGCTCTCAATGAGCGCAAGTCAAGTCTGCCGTTAGTTTTTCGATTCAGATTCCTGTGTGGCCGGAATTAAATGATTTAATTTTGGCCGTTCATTGGTGTTTGATGATCTTCGACGGATCGTCGATTGGAGGATACCGTTGCAGAGAGATGGTCGAGTGGAGTTCATCTGGTGGGTTTGCATGTCATTTCTATGGTTTGATCGTTGGGAAAAATTTGATTAGGACTTGAACGAGAGGGCGGCGGCTGGCTTCTCCGTGGATGGTGGGGGACGCGATCGAAGTTATCGCGGGTCGAGGGTATTCGAGGGAGAGGACGGCGACTTTTCCGGTGGGTGGTCGTAGCCGTGTTAGCCTGCGGCAACAGGGGGTGCGTTTGAAGGAGGCGTCCTGGTTTCGTTCTTCACGGTCAAGCAATGGCGAGGGTTTGCTTAGGTTAGTTATTACGAATTTGCCCCTATACTTAATTTAATTTTTAAAATTTCAAGCTTCTAATTTCAATAACTTTTGCATACGAACACAGATTTACATGTCGTTTACTCTGCTGGGTTCGTATCGAAATTCCGCACATTTTGGCGCTAGTTTGGACGAATTCTGAGACTGTTCAAATTTGGGCCATATTTGGATTTCAAATCGATTTGAAATTCAAATGTGAGTGTTTAACCCACTCACAATTACTAAACTACCTAATGTTAGTTAAATTAAATTTAGGATGTGAGTAGGAATTTAATGATTGATGTTTGGTATGTTTAAATTTTCATTCTGGTTAAATTCGACTTTTATTGCATTTAATCATCGTTTAATTTAAATATTGAATTTTAAATTGTCAATTTAATACCTGTTATTGATTATTAGTTATATATTGATGTTATTGGTTGATTAGGATGATGATCGTGATGGATGTTTGATCGTTGATATTGGATGACTGAATGTTGTAATTTTATATGGTTATAACACTGCAAGTTCCCTATGGGTTGAAATGATACATACTCGAACAATCTATAGATTAGGTAAAAATCGTTATGGGTTGAAATGATAGACTCGAGCGATTTTATGGATTTTTATTTAATTCGGGATTGCGGTTTGAAATGATATATAACCGTAAAAACTTAAACTACGGATTGAAATGATAAATATCTGTATCACTTGATCCTAGGGTAGAAAATTATATACAGACACCAGATTGGTTAAATTAAGTGATTTTTGAACCTTTAAATTTTGAAATCAGTTAACTGACATTTTGAAATAAAAATTGATTTATATAAACTGAATTATTTTTGATAATCCAATTGTTAATTTTGAAATTGGAATTGATTTAATGAAGTGTTCAAAGGCTTTAAATTGGAATTTCAAAGTTGAAGTGTCAAATATAAATGAATTTATTGGCATTGAGTTATCAAAATGTTTGGATATAACTTTGAAATCTATTTAAACTAATTTAAATCATTTTAATTAAATTAACTATTTTAATCGATTTAAACTATTTTAATTTATTTTAATCTATTACAACCTATTTAATCCAATTTAATTTATTTTACCAATTTTAAAATAATTAAATTTATTTATCTATTTTAAATCTATTTAATATAATTTAAATCTATTTAATCTATTTACAAATTTTCTTAATATAATTTAAATATATTTAATCCGTATTTAATCTATTTAATCTTTTTAAAACTAATTAAACTAATTTAAATCTATTTACACTATTTTTACTATTTAAACTATTTATAATTACCTGAACTATTTTCTAAAAATTTTAGACTATGTTAAGTTGAAGTATTTATATCTAAATCCTTGATGATGATACAACCTAAGTTGGAATTAGGAATTTATACTTTTTGTGAAATGACATATTTTAAGTGAACAAGATGATTTTGAAATAAAGAATTTACTAACATAACTTATCGATAATCTCAAAGTGAATGTGAATTTCAAAAGGTGAATATGATTTTGAAAGCGAATATAGTTTGAAAGTGAATATGATTTCGAAAGGGATATGATTTGAAATTGAATATGATATTTTGATATAAATTGTGAGTTGACTTTTAAATGTAAAAGAACCATCCGGTGTGAAATAAGCGTTTGGTTGTTAAAGAGACCAGGATCGGATATTGTCATACTCTCTGCCAATACCAAAAACACTTTAACAACTGTGTACGTGGTGGAGATTCCAGAAATGAAGTAGGATGGTTTGGCGAACGATTTCTGTATGAGGTATGACGTGACCCCGACTCTCGTGAGTCAGCTTAGATGTGACTAAAACAGGAGCTACGCTGGGCCAAGTGAGGTCGCACCTCCGATCGGACACATTTTTTCGATACCATATTATGACTTTGTGATGATTTGGTGGCCACCCCTTGATTTTGATTTGGGAGTGTGTTCTGAGGTGGGCGGTAGTAGCTGCTATGTGTTACCACCAGTCCGAATCCACAATTGGTATATCTACCCTGGCATTGCCTCGAGTGCCGTGTTCACATGCCCTAGAGCGCCTTTTATGAGTTGGTTTGTACCATACCTATGGAGTGCCCTTTGATAGCCTCCAGTTTACGGAGGAGTTACGGTACTGTATAGACTATGAGAATATATAAAAATGTGTTAAGGGGGATATAGGTAACGCCTTAACGCTATTTTAATACTTTTACTTTACTGTAGATATATTATAATAGTGTATTGTACTGCATAGTAGATAGTTTAACGGATCCTTAGGAGATGTAAATCCCGAACATCTCTTAAGTTATTGCACTCACGTTAGACACTGGATAGGAGATGTCAAACCCCGTAAACATCTCTGACGCCGTTCCACTCATATTTATTTACCGTTGATTTAACTTACATAAGATCTTTTAGTTCTGACTCGAGTGTTTTGTCTTTTCAATTCGCTTGGGTCAGCCTGAGCATTTCAGGGTTGAAGACCTTATTCCTGGAGGACGAAGACGAAGATTTATACTATTATTACCTATTATATGTATTCTACTGCATCATGTTATTATGCTGCATTTATTTATTTATTCCGGTTTATGTAACTCTGATGTTTGTGTTGTAAAGAATAATCAAATGTATTTATAAAACAGCTTCATGAACTGTTATTTGATTATTATATTTTGTCATTCCGCTGCAAGATTCTGTATTTGTTTTATTTCTTTCTCTTTTTCTTATTTACCCCATAACAATCTGCCCACTTGAATGGTTTGAGTTTAGCATGTGTGTTTGCTTAAAATGTCCAAAAAGGCAGGTCGTTACATTTCGTATTTTAAGCCCATATGACTTTTAGTTAAACAATCTGAGTGCTATAATAATGTTAGTCATATGAAACAATGATGTTATAGATTGATATTCCATTTTTATAATTTTCTCCTTAATGGACAGTTAAATTTTGTTACATACTTCATGTAATGAAAGCTATATTTATGTTGTTAAAGTACATCAGTTCATTAACTGCAGTCAAAATCCAGACATTCAATGGATACTCGAAAAATTCAAAATTTATCTGCATTCATATTCGAAAAGAGAATGAATATCCAATTTCGGAAAAGCGAATATGGATGCTGATACGCCATCATCAGCATTCAAAAGTTATCTGTTCAGTTTTTGTCAAGATTATTGTTTATTTTATGCGTATTATCGTGCAATGTTAGTTATGTATTTATTATCTTATTAAGTTAATAGTTTATATTATGCGCATTTAATGCATATTAAGTAATCAAAATTATTTATTATCATCATATTTGTTGATTTTGAATAATTTTATAATCAAAGAGGTTGAAAAATAATTGATCCAAACCAAAGTTTTCAATTTATATTTCTTGATTTATCGATCATTGGTGGATAGGATAATTATCTGATATCAATCCGTATCCGCGGATGTGGATATTCGATATCCAAAATTAGTTTCGGATGTGGATGTGAATATGACATTATCCCTATTCAAAGCCTAATCAACATACCTTTACTTTTGTGAAGGAAGAACATTGCTTACCTTTCATAATAACACAATTTCTCACTTCTTAGTGCTTTTGCCGAAGAAAATTGAATAACCACTATCACGTGCATGGTATTATTATATAAAGTAAATCTTCCCACTACTCTTCATACCATTAGATGAAAACATTTAAGACTCGGATTTGAAATGTCATGAATATTGAACACTTCCGCATACAAAATTCTTATAAACCATGGTTACAATGTTTTGTTTAATGCAGGTTTCTAACAGTCACATGAAGGTAAAATTTGATATTCCACACATTTTTTTGTTGAAGGACACATTTACCATATAGGTAGATTTCAAGGTGTAGAAGAAAAATGGGGACTCTTAATCTTTTATTGAAGATTACATAACTGAATGCTAGCTATCACAAAGGGGGATGAGATATGTCATGATTACCTAGCTGTGACTATTATTAGCAAATATTTAATTCTCGAAATGGGTAGGCTAGCTAGCTTTGAGTGTGTGTGTAAGATTATGACATGAGAAATGATTGTACTTTATCGGACTAGAGCACTGTTAATTTTTTTTCCTTGAAGATGCATCATCATGACTTTTTTCACCAATTGTCATTAGCTATATAATATTTGAGCTATTTTATCATCGTGTCTTTATCATTTGAACTTCATGCAATGGCGTTTTAGTTTTAATAAAATCATTCTTTGTTTTATTTTCCTTTTTTCTATTTTGGAATTTGGATGACTATCGTAATATATTGCATTATTAGCTATGTTCCTAAATTTATAATAATTTGTCTATGCTAATTGTTTTGTTATTAATTGATGTTCTATTATTCCGTATTTACATAGTATGTGCTAAAGCTACAACCTACATAAGCGCACTGTTAAATTAATGCATGCACGACTAGATGCGAGCCCAACTGGGCATGCATATATACTCGTACTAACTATTAGTCCATTAATAAACCAAATAATAATGTCTGAAATGGTACAATTTTAAAACAAAACTAACTAATACTGACTAATAATGACTGAAATGGTATAATTTTGTTGCAAAACTAACTATTAATGACTAAAAATGACTGAAATGGTATAATTTTATTGCGAAACTTGCTATTGACTAAGAATTCAAATTATACGCGGGCATGTTAACTACTATATATATACTCATATATATAACAATACTCATCTCAATGTTTCATAAATAAGGCCTTATAAGGAATCTTCCTTATTACGCCTTAAAAATAATAATTAGGCTATATAAGAGTATCCTCTTATTTTCGCCTAACAATCAATTACATTCCTAATAGGGAAAATAAATGAAAATAAATACCTAATCAACTATGCCATATACATAGTAATTATACGTTAATTATGCTAATAGATATAAATAAATATCCGCACCCAATAATTCTAAACGCACGGATTTTACGCCTAAACTAGCGTTAAATGCCAATTTCCTAACCAAGTACTATTACAAGTCCTTTTTCAAATTCCTAAGATTTTAACATACCAAAATAAGGGATTCTAATATCCAAAATAAGGAATAAATATTCATAACCAAAACTGCAATAACATACTTGTAAATAAAATAGAAACTCAATTTATTATATCAATTCAATGGAATATCCTAAACAATAGGAATTGCAATCTAAACTCCATATTCTATTCACTCCTCTGGTACAAAGAAATAGATAAGAAGGAAATTTATATGGAATAAGTGGTGTAAACTACGAATAGGATTCGTAATATGAACCCTTATTTTATTGAAGAATCACAATTTGAACTAAAGAGGAAGGAGAAGTGGAATATACTATGAAATTATCAAAAATTGCACAAACAAAACAAATTGCATTAAATTAACATAAATAATTGAGAATCACCACATAGAATTGACATTTTGAAATAAAAAGGAATTTAGGAGATTTTATCTATCGTATTTTCCTTATCCCAAAATCCCTAAGGCATATTCAAATCCACAGAAATATACTAAAAAATTACTGAACAAGAAATGCTAAGGTTTCCACTCATAGAATAGCCTTAGCTTTGCTTTCCTTGGATTTGCATGCCTTACAATCGCTTCCAGAATCTCTCTCGTTTGATATACACACACACAATAGGGAAGATGTATATACTTTTATTAGATTCAGAATAGTTGGATGATAATAGAATAAGAATAGGTTGGAGGAGATTAAATGGAAATTAAATTGAATTCTTACCTGAATTCTCTATGGAGTTTCTGAATCTAATTTGGAGAGATAACATTGCCAGAGTTTCGTTGAATTACCCAACATAATATAAATAAAAAGTGGAGACGGTAGGGTTCTATTTATAGGGGTTGAACGCACCAGAACCATATGTTCAAATTGGAAGAGAAACAGACAAATCTGGAACATTGAACAACGAAAAACCCTAGCCGCCACCATCAGGAGATGGTCGACCACCTAAGCTCCATCGGTCGACCGTTACGGTCGACCGGTTGGCCCATGTAGGTCGACCGCTCCGCCTTATTTTTGGAAATATTGATTCGTTTCTGTTGTGTTTTGATTTTAATTAATTTCTTACCCTATTAATTCTTAACGTTAAATGTTAATAAAAATGTTTACTTAGCCCCCAAGCTAATTATTAAATTCGAACCCTAAATTTAAATTCTCATTTGAATTTGAATTCAAACTAAATCAATTTAAACCTGAAATCTTCAAACGCTCATATCTTCTTCATTTGAGCTCCGTTTCAGCATATTATAAACAAAAACAAAATAGAATTTCGCCACCAATGCAACGAAATAACTTTCTTCATCAAATTCCAACTTTTATAAAATTTTCATATTCAACCCTAATACAAGTAATTCAATTTACTTCATTTATTTATGGTTCATTTTACGGGGTGTTACATTCTCTGTAACGACCCGGATCTTCCATCATTTAATTTTGAATCTTTAAATGGTTTTAAATATTGATTTGGAATATAAATTAATTTTTGAATATGAAGATTTTGGTTGAAATTACAGAATGAATTTAAATTTCAAATATAGCGATTTATCGTAATACAAAAATGGTGAATAATTGAAATTTGAGTTGAATATGAATCAAAATGATTTCAAATGTTGATATAAATTCTATTTGAATTAGAATTGAGTTAGTAAGTTTTTAAAACTGGAATTTCAAGTGATTTCGCTAATTTCTGAAATCGTCGATTTAATCGACACGTTAAAATAACGATCCGGGGCACAGTCTCAGAATTCGATGAAACCAGATCCATTGGATCCGTAATAGTGTATCATTATAGGATTTCAAATTTCGTAGTATTTGGAGTTACCATTTGGTCGTACGAGATAGAAACGCGTTGAAATTAATATTAGAAATTTAATATAATAATTGGGTTCAAAAAGCTATCTTCCATATACGATCGAATTAGGTCTCGAAAGTTGTTCCATTGCATTCAGAATAGGAGTATGACATTAGGAATGATAGGCGGCACGCCTCGATAGGAGTTCGAGATTTTAAGTTACTAAACGAGATATTTTGGAATTAAATATTATTTTAAAAATTTAAAGTCAACCCCTACTCGCCGTTATTCTTTCACCTCAGCCACCCTAATCCCTGAACCAACCGCCCCTTCACCATTTAAAATCGCAACATCATTTTTTCCCTTTTCAGTTCTGTAACGACCACGACTTTCTCTCCATAGAAAGTCGTATCGTTAATAAGAAAGAAAGGGATAGAAATAGAAAAGAGAAGAAGAGAAAAGAAAACAACAACAGATACTCACAGCGGAAACGATACAAAATATAATATATCACATAAATATTACATAGTATCATATACATCATCTATCAGAGTTACACAGATTACACATCACATACTAGACAGTTATAAACATCTGTCTAGTTATTACATCTCAACACAATACAGATCAATACAAAGATCAACACAGCGGAAAACTACTATCTATATCTACAACGCCGAAGCCTCCTGCTCCATTGCTCCTCCAGATTACTCGTCAAAACTAAACCTGAATCCCTTGGCTACTCGTAAAAATTTGAGTACCCAAGAGTTTATAAAACAGAAATAAACAACTTGGGTCAGACATGGGTCTGGTGTGAGTAACAGGTTAAACTTGTTTAACTTCAAAACCTTTTGAAAGAAAAGGTATCACGTAAGACTCCCCACCAATAAATATGGGTAAGTTTTTACCTTACGCTAACCAAAACATTTGATAGGAAATTCGATTGTATTATAATAGGTCTAGGGTTTTCAAATAAATATGAAATAGCTGGAATGCTTACATCTCACGTTCCAACATAGTTGGGCACAACTAAAACGTACGGCACTTATTGGAGTTTGGATTCCATCAATGGCAGGGCTACCGGGGTACCGCCCGTCACAGTACGTGGCCTAGATCACCGTACCGAGGATCACTCCCAATCCCCTGCAACACAAGGTCGGAACATCCCTTACTGGATAATTCCCGCACAAGATACCTCACGGTTGGGATCAGCAACCGCACCACTAAGTCGAAATAGAAAGGGACATCTAGACAGAGGTAACCTTGTCCTACTTGGGTGCTACCCACTAACCTTGCTGCACCTCCCCTGTTTTAGCCATTCCCGGTTTGTGAGGCTTGAGGTCACGATTACCTTTAAACAGAACACATCTATCTTAGAATGCTCATCGTCCACCTGACGATGTGCTGAAAGCATTCAATCCATACAAGTTCGTTCCGGGTTCGAACGAAACCGAAGGCATTATCTCGTTACACTCGTTTTGGAATCACCCTCAGAGTTAACGACAATAACCCTTGTACTCTGAATCTTCATCTTCACTTGATTCACGACCTATCGTAAATTTGGATCGATGTGGTATTCGGGTCTCCAGACCTGGAAATCCGGTATACGGAAACCCGATCCCGGTCTCATCGAAATCCAAAGCGTATCTTTTAAGGCCAAGTTGTTTTAAGGGTAAAACAATTCAATTCATTATCTTTATTCACAAAGGAAGATAATTCACACAGATAATCAACATTATCAGATAATCCATTCAATTCAACTAACATCCATATCATACAGCATATATCTCATCAGAGATATCAATCAATGTCAAGTATCCAATTCTAACACCCATTCATAAGTAATGATTTATATCATCTTAAATTAATTTAAATTGAATTAAATTAATTACTTCATTTTATAAATCCATCTTACTTAACCATTAATTAATTACAATCCATTAATTAATTATCCTCTAATAATTCATTTCAATTAATCATCTTGATTAATTATCTTTTGATTACATTCAAGTAATTTATTCTCAATTAATTACTTAAATTAATTAACCTTAACCACTTATAGTAATTAACCTTTAATTACTTCATTAATTAATTAACTATAATTAATTAAATTAATCACTATAATTAATTATATTAAACCTTAATTAATTACATTAATTAATCACTTCATTTATTAATTATACTTAATTAATCAATCTTAATTACATCATTAATTATATTAATTAATGATCCTTAATTACAACCTAATTATTAATTACTTAAATTAAATTAATTACATTAAGTAATTAAACTTTAATTAAAACACATTTATTAATCACTCTTGATTAATCTCCTTTAGTAATTAACTACTCTTAATTACTTTCATTAACTAAATTAATTACTCCTTAATTAATTTATTAATTAATCCCTTGATTAATTATTCAAAGTAATTAACTCCAATTACTTCCATTAATACATCACATTTCAACTAATTACTTCCAGTAATTATCTATTATTTACTTCCCTAAATAATATACCTTATTAATTACATTTAAGTAATTATTTATCAAATCATCCATTGATTATTCTAAATTAATTAACTTAATTAATTAACTTAACTAATCACATTAACTTAATTAATTACAAATGAGTAATTAATTTCTAAATTACTTCCATTAAGTAATTATATTTAAATAATTTCATAAAGGATTATCCTTAAATTAATTAATCTAATTAAAAATTAATCAAATTAATTATTTATTAAATAATCTCAAGTTAATGACCTTCATTAACAATTATTTAATTACTTTTCTTAAGTAATTAACTTAGATTAATTATTATTAATTTCAAATTAATTTATCTTTATTAATCAATTAATTAATCTCTAATTATTTAATTAATTAAGTGTTAATCATAACTTAATTAATCTTTATTTACTTTATTAATTAATTCTTAATCATTAATTAATATTCTAATTTAAAATCCTTAATTACAAATTAATTATTCCTAATTAATTAATCTTAAACCTTAATTAAATTAATTTAAATCCTTAATTACAAATTAATGATCCCAAATCTTTTAATAAATTAAATTAATTATCCATATTAATTTACCTTATTAATTTAATTCATCATAAATCATTAAGTCTTAAGAAAACATTTCCTTATTAATGATATTTATCATTCAAAACATATTTGAAAACATTTAACTTTCAAATTTATTTTTAAATTCCATTTTAAATATGAGATTTAAAATAAATAAAAATTTAACCTTAACAAACTTTAAAAATCCATTTACAAACTCTTAAAATCATATGGTGAAGAAATACTAATTTATAAAAGAACTTAAGAATTTAAATCAATTTACTTTTAAATTCTACCCATTTAATATCCATTTTAAACCATTAAAATTATTAAAACAATTTAATTTAAAAACTTTCTTTTATTTCAAATCTGAGATACAAATTTAAATTTGATTTCAGATTAACTCAGATTTAAACTTCTGTTCAAATATTTCTTTACAAAATTAAATTCAGTTTAAAACTTTTAAACATACAGGTTTTAAAACCTGGCAACACTATGAACTCGAGCCCACACAAAAATGCTTCGAGCCGATACCCTAACTGCTTCGAGACTCACACGAACAAAACTCGAGAAAAACTTGAGTGGCCTTTCTCTGCAAAACCAGACTTCACCAGATACATCACGATCGCGTGCACGTACACCGTCCGATCAGTTCCCTCCGACCATCGCCGACATCTCCACCACATCGGCGTTCATCCACCAACCAATCTACGAACATCACTTCTTCGATTTATTCGCGAATTCGAAATCGAGACCAAAATTCGAAACTGGAACAGGAACTACCATTTCACCCAAACCTGTCAACATCTCCTCGTTCTTCCACCGCTGATCACCAGAGCGCTAGCGACTCCGGCCATGGCTTCATCCACATCCTAGCTATCATTTCCCAGAGTTTGGTTAAACTCGATCCATTCTAGACGTCTCAGTGATCAAATTCTTATCGATTAAGAAACTAGGGTTAAAATTTCTAATCCTCAATTCCTATTGCCTCCATACCTTAATTTAATTTCTAATAATTTTCCTGGTATCCTCGATCATCACACTACCATTCTTGAAGAAAACAACATGCCAATCCATCTAAATCAACAGAATTACCCAAAACTTCATATTTAACTTAAACCAGAACTTCACCTTTATTTCCAAACTAAAAATTATGATTTATATTTTAAAAATCGAATTTTAGTATAAGAACTCAACTTATACTCCTGGAATAATGAATCTAGACTTTTGAATTTTTCACTTACAAGATATTTGCTCTGTTATATTTCTTTACAGAGACATATCAGTTTTTATTTTATATTTAATAAAATTTCAACTAACATCTATGTTATATACTCATACTTGGTTTAATCTTAAGCCATCATAAGGATTTGAGCATGAAATAATTTATTTTGATCAGGATTTTAAAACTGGCATATTAGAACAGGCAATAACATATCAAAACATACATGCATTCCAATCTCTACATATTACAGAGAATTTCATCACTTACACACATGATTATCACAGGAGAATCAAACAACTACATTTATTTAAGTTAGTTTTAAATAAAAACTGTTACTCACCTGATTAAAGATGAAACAGAGGCAGAGCCTTATTTTGAAAAGCTTGAAACAGTTTTGACTTAAGACTGGAATGCCTCTTTGAATCTTTAAAACTTTTAAACTTGAATATTTGGTGTGCTTTGAAAACTTGAATTCTAGCTTTAATTTGAAATTTTCTCAGTTGCATGCAGACTATACTTTTGATTTCCAGATTTGAAAAAGAGATTGCAGGCTTCCAGATTTTGAAAAGGATGCAGGCTGAAACTTTGATGTTGGAAAATGCATTACAGATCTTTGTTTGAGGAATTTGGTTTTTTTTTTTTGAGGAATGTTGGTTACAGATTGTTTTGAGGATTTAGTTTGAGAGGAAGGGATTTCAGATAGAAGAAAATGCACTCTTTTTAGTCTCTGGTTTGAAGAATTTCATTTACAGGCTTTCGGATTTGAAGAAATGCATTACAGGGATTGAATAGATTTGTTATGAGATTATGGTTTGAGTTACTGATTTTGTTTTACAGGTTGAAGTTTTTCTTTTGCATTTGGAAAGAGAAAATAGGAAAAAGAGTGAAGATAAGAACATATGTATATATAAGTAGAAATGATTTATTTTAAAATAAAAGAAAAATTAAAAACAAGAATGACACTTGTCTTTATATGTGTTAATTAGTTAACACTTGTTTTAAACAATCCTTTATAGGTTTACACATGTCCTTTAATTAATTAGTTTGTATTTATCTTAAATGTAAATAAAAGATTTTTCTTAATTTATTAAACACTTATTCCTTATCTATTTATATATAAAGATAACTTTTTAAAGAAATAACCAATTATACTTATAAATAAAAGCTTATACATATATTTTAAAGTCTAAAACTAATTAAATATTACTTCTTTTGAATTTCAAATTCAAATTCAAATTCAAATTATATTCTTAAAATCCAATTTAAATTAAATTTAAAACAACACATTCAATTTGAAATAACAATTCTATTTTACATTAAAATCTATTTATTTTCCATAAATAAAACAATACACTATTAATATTGTATTTTAAACTTATCTATATATATATACTCTTAAATCTTATTTATTAAGCAATATTTAAAAAGAAATAAAATAATCCTGATTATTAATCTCATTTCAAAACCATATAGATATTTTGTTTAAATAGCTTTGAAAAGCAAATATTAAATAAATTTAAATATTTATTATCAAAATTATCAAATCAATTTAATTATTTAAACAGATTATTAAATTGATATTGCCCCAAATTTCCGGGATATTACATTCCTTCCCCCTTAAAATAATTTCGTCCCCGAAATTTAAAACAAAGGTAATTTAATAATCTTTTTAAATCACAAGGATGTATTATCATCCATATGCTAACAATCATAGCAACCAATCGTCCAAACAAACAATTCTAACTATCCAGCGAAAAATTCTGAATAGAATTTCCCCGAGTTTCCCCAAGTATATATATACCGGGATACTCGCTCTACAAACAATCCAAACAACCAATACTACTAAGCTATAGAGCTCCTACTCATCTAGATCTATAGAACTAAACAAGATATCAGACTACAGACGAGTCTGACTCAACAACCAAATCCTCCAGAACTGCTGATTCCAAAACCAGAGATAGATCATACACATACTTCCTCAGAGATACGTGAAACACATTGAATCCCAGTTATCCAAACCGACAATTCAATCCAGTAGATCAAAGCACTTATCCAAATCAGAACACAGAAAAGATCCAAAATAACTCGGAGCTAACTTCCCAGACCTACCCAATCTTATAGCTCCTTCGATTGGAGAAAACTTATCCAAAATCAAATTTCCATCTTCGAAATCCAAATTCCTTCGTCTCTTATCCACAAAATTATTCAGATGATCCTGGGCTTCCTACAAATCCTTCCTGATCAACTCAACTTTCGCTGATGCTTCTAGAAACAAACAGGACCAAAAATAACTCAACCAATGATCCTCTCAAGATCTACCCAATCCAAAACACGACTCTACTTCACCATTATCAGAAGACTGAACTAACTTCTCCTATCCGGAAAAGACAACAAGAGCTCTCGCCAAACTGCTTCCGCTACGCCACTCTGATCTGGAGTAGATAAGAATGTTGATGAAGAACACAAGCACAAACTGGACAACACATCCCAAAAATGGTTCAATAGATCCATAAGGAAAAACTCAGATACTCCATCAAAACTTGAGCTGCTTCACCAACTTTATCTCTAGAAGACATCCTTCTACCCAGCTGAACTACTGGTACCACTCCTGGAATCCTAGTCGATAAGAAAACTCAATCTCCAGATGCGGACAAACTTCTGACTTCACTGAAGACATTTAGCAAATCTCTGATAACACAAGAGAACACTCAACTATCGCAAGTCACTTTTGCGATCAACCCAACCTATTTCCAAAGAAAACTGTTCTCTCTTAACAAATCAGAACAGCTCATACTTAACTATCCAATCCATCGAAGAAATGGATCCACTCTACTACTTCTGAACTTCAACTTCAGAAAAACTGCTCAGCCAGAAAACTTCATGCCAATACAGAACACTCCGAGCTGCACTGCTGCCACAGATGCCAAAGATTTCTCAATCCAAAGTTTCTCGAGAAACTCGATTCCCAAACAGAATCACCATGGTGAATTCAGCCACAACACCGAAACAGACACACTTCATTAACTTGTTCCAAAGAAAACATCTTCGGGAACATCCATAGTCACTGCATCTCATCACACAGCTACTATTACCTGAGATACCATCACTCGCTTCTGTTCTCCGACAGATCCAACTCTACCCATCCAAACTTCAAAGATGAACTCCGAACCTTAACAGGTTTTCTTCAGAGATCGATGAAATCCTTACAATTGCAAAGTTCACTCGAGACGGTATTAGGTTTACAGTCTTGACAATTACACTTCCAACCTCAACACTCAGACTCCTAATCCTAGATGATAAATTATTATCATCTCAACCAATCATTACAAATACCATATACATTTAAAATAATACTTTCTTTTATATAGAAATTATATCTGGGTAAAATTATTTCATCTACCTTTTTAAAACAATATTGTGTCCGTTGGCCTGGTTCAAGTGTTTAGAGATCCCTATCAATAACGTTAGCTACTCGTATTGACCAGAATCCATATACCACCCAACCGATCAATTAACACAATATAAAATCATTTTATATAACTAACAAATACGCGCTCTCGAATATATATACACTCAGACTCAAACAGGTTGCTACAGATCCTGTCTCTAATGAACAATCCTTCTGAACCTAGGTATTCACTCAACCTAGTGTTCTGATATTCACTTAACCAATAGCTTAGGTATTCGCTCAACCTATGCTCTGATACCACTGTAACGACCACGAGTTTCTCTCCATAGAAAGTCGTATCGTTAATAAGAAAGAAAGGGATAGAAATAGAAAAGAGAAGAAGAGAAAAGAAAACAACAACAGATACTCACAGCGGAAACGAAACAAAATATAATATATCACATAAATATTACATAGTATCATATACATCATCTATCAGAGTTACACAGATTACACATCACATACTAGACAGTTATAAACATCTGTCTAGTTATTACATCTCAACACAATACAGATCAATACAAAGATCAACACAGCGGAAAACTACTATCTATATCTACAACGCCGAAGCCTCCTGCTCCATTGCTCCTCCAGATTACTCGTCAAAACTAAACCTGAATCCCTTGGCTACTCGTAAAAATTTGAGTACCCAAGAGTTTATAAAACAGAAATAAACAACTTGGGTCAGACATGGGTCAGGTGTGAGTAACAGGTTAAACTTGTTTAACTTCAAAACCTTTTGAAAGAAAAGGTATCACGTAAGACTCCCCACCAATAAATATGGGTAAGTTTTTACCTTACGCTAACCAAAACATTTGATAGGAAATTCGATTGTATTATAATAGGTCTAGGGTTTTCAAATAAATATGAAATAGCTGGAATGCTTACATCTCATGTTCCAACATAGTTGGGCACAACTAAAACGTACGGCACTTATTGGAGTTTGGATTCCATCAATGGCAGGGCTACCGGGGTACCGCCCGTCACAGTACGTGGCCTAGATCACCGTACCGAGGATCACTCCCAATCCCCTGCAACACAAGGTCGGAACATCCCTTACTGGATAATTCCCGCACAAGATACCTCACGGTTGGGATCAGCAACCGCACCACTAAGTCGAAATAGAAAGGGACATCTAGACAGAGGTAACCTTGTCCTACTTGGGTGCTACCCACTAACCTTGCTGCACCTCCCCTGTTTTAGCCATTCCCGGTTTGTGAGGCTTGAGGTCACGATTACCTTTAAACAGAACACATCTATCTTAGAATGCTCATCGTCCACCTGACGATGTGCTGAAAGCATTCAATCCATACAAGTTCGTTCCGGGTTCGAACGAAACCGAAGGCATTATCTCGTTACACTCGTTTTGGAATCACCCTCAGAGTTAACGACAATAACCCTTGTACTCTGAATCTTCATCTTCACTTGATTCACGACCTATCGTAAATTTGGATCGATGTGGTATTCGGGTCTCCAGACCTGGAAATCCGGTATACGGAAACCCGATCCCGGTCTCATCGAAATCCAAAGCGTATCTTTTAAGGCCAAGTTGTTTTAAGGGTAAAACAATTCAATTCATTATCTTTATTCACAAAGGAAGATAATTCACACAGATAATCAACATTATCAGATAATCCATTCAATTCAACTAACATCCATATCATACAGCATATATCTCATCAGAGATATCAATCAATGTCAAGTATCCAATTCTAACACCCATTCATAAGTAATGATTTATATCATCTTAAATTAATTTAAATTGAATTAAATTAATTACTTCATTTTATAAATCCATCTTACTTAACCATTAATTAATTACAATCCATTAATTAATTATCCTCTAATAATTCATTTCAATTAATCATCTTGATTAATTATCTTTTGATTACATTCAAGTAATTTATTCTCAATTAATTACTTAAATTAATTAACCTTAACCACTTATAGTAATTAACCTTTAATTACTTCATTAATTAATTAACTATAATTAATTAAATTAATCACTATAATTAATTATATTAAACCTTAATTAATTACATTAATTAATCACTTCATTTATTAATTATACTTAATTAATCAATCTTAATTACATCATTAATTATATTAATTAATGATCCTTAATTACAACTTAATTATTAATTACTTAAATTAAATTAATTACATTAAGTAATTAAACTTTAATTAAAACACATTTATTAATCACTCTTGATTAATCTCCTTTAGTAATTAACTACTCTTAATTACTTTCATTAACTAAATTAATTACTCCTTAATTAATTTATTAATTAATCCCTTGATTAATTATTCAAAGTAATTAACTCCAATTACTTCCATTAATACATCACATTTCAACTAATTACTTCCAGTAATTATCTATTATTTACTTCCCTAAATAATATACCTTATTAATTACATTTAAGTAATTATTTATCAAATCATCCATTGATTATTCTAAATTAATTAACTTAATTAATTAACTTAACTAATCACATTAACTTAATTAATTACAAATGAGTAATTAATTTCTAAATTACTTCCATTAAGTAATTATATTTAAATAATTTCATAAAGGATTATCCTTAAATTAATTAATCTAATTAAAAATTAATCAAATTAATTATTTATTAAATAATCTCAAGTTAATGACCTTCATTAACAATTATTTAATTACTTTTCTTAAGTAATTAACTTAGATTAATTATTATTAATTTCAAATTAATTTATCTTTATTAATCAATTAATTAATCTCTAATTATTTAATTAATTAAGTGTTAATCATAACTTAATTAATCTTTATTTACTTTATTAATTAATTCTTAATCATTAATTAATATTCTAATTTAAAATCCTTAATTACAAATTAATTATTCCTAATTAATTAATCTTAAACCTTAATTAAATTAATTTAAATCCTTAATTACAAATTAATGATCCCAAATCTTTTAATAAATTAAATTAATTATCCATATTAATTTACCTTATTAATTTAATTCATCATAAATCATTAAGTCTTAAGAAAACATTTCCTTATTAATGATATTTATCATTCAAAACATATTTGAAAACATTTAACTTTCAAATTTATTTTTAAATTCCATTTTAAATATGAGATTTAAAATAAATAAAAATTTAACCTTAACAAACTTTAAAAATCCATTTACAAACTCTTAAAATCATATGGTGAAGAAATACTAATTTATAAAAGAACTTAAGAATTTAAATCAATTTACTTTTAAATTCTACCCATTTAATATCCATTTTAAACCATTAAAATTATTAAAACAATTTAATTTAAAAACTTTCTTTTATTTCAAATCTGAGATACAAATTTAAATTTGATTTCAGATTAACTCAGATTTAAACTTCTGTTTAAATATTTCTTTACAAAATTAAATTCAGTTTAAAACTTTTAAACATACAGGTTTTAAAACCTGGCAACACTATGAACTCGAGCCCACACAAAAATGCTTCGAGCCGATACCCTAACTGCTTCGAGACTCACACGGACAAAACTCGAGAAAAACTCGAGTGGCCTTTCTCTGCAAAACCAGACTTCACCAGATACATCACGATCGCGTGCACGTACACCGTCCGATCAGTTCCCTCCGACCATCGCCGACATCTCCACCACATCGGCGTTCATCCACCAACCAATCTACGAACATCACTTCTTCGATTTATTCGCGAATTCGAAATCGAGACCAAAATTCGAAACTGGAACAGGAACTACCATTTCACCCAAACCTGTCAACATCTCCTCGTTCTTCCACCGCTGATCACCAGAGCGCTAGCGACTCCGGCCATGGCTTCATCCACATCCTAGCTATCATTTCCCAGAGTTTGGTTAAACTCGATCCATTCTAGACGTCTCAGTGATCAAATTCTTATCGATTAAGAAACTAGGGTTAAAATTTCTAATCCTCAATTCCTATTGCCTCCATACCTTAATTTAATTTCTAATAATTTTCCTGGTATCCTCGATCATCACACTACCATTCTTGAAGAAAACAACATGCCAATCCATCTAAATCAACAGAATTACCCAAAACTTCATATTTAACTTAAACCAGAACTGCACCTTTATTTCCAAACTAAAAATTATGATTTATATTTTAAAAATCGAATTTTAGTATAAGAACTCAACTTATACTCCTGGAATAATGAATCTAGACTTTTGAATTTTTCACTTACAAGATATTTGCTCTGTTATATTTCTTTACAGAGACATATCAGTTTTTATTTTATATTTAATAAAATTTCAACTAACATCTATGTTATATACTCATACTTGGTTTAATCTTAAGCCATCATAAGGATTTGAGCATGAAATAATTTATTTTGATCAGGATTTTAAAACTGGCATATTAGAACAGGCAATAACATATCAAAACATACATGCATTCCAATCTCTACATATTACAGAGAATTTCATCACTTACACACATGATTATCACAGGAGAATCAAGCAACTACATTTATTTAAGTTAGTTTTAAATAAAAACTGTTACTCACCTGATTAAAGATGAAACAGAGGCAGAGCCTTATTTTGAAAAGCTTGAAACAGTTTTGACTTAAGACTGGAATGCCTCTTTGAATCTTTAAAACTTTTAAACTTGAATATTTGGTGTGCTTTGAAAACTTGAATTCTAGCTTTAATTTGAAATTTTCTTAGTTGCATGCAGACTATACTTTTGATTTCCAGATTTGAAAAAGAGATTGCAGGCTTCCAGATTTTGAAAAGGATGCAGGCTGAAACTTTGATGTTGGAAAATGCATTACAGATCTTTGTTTGAGGAATTTGGTTTTTTTTTTTGAGGAATGTTGGTTACAGATTGTTTTGAGGATTTAGTTTGAGAGGAAGGGATTTCAGATAGAAGAAAATGCACTCTTTTTAGTCTCTGGTTTGAAGAATTTCATTTACAGGCTTTCGGATTTGAAGAAATGCATTACAGGGATTGAATAGATTTGTTATGAGATTATGGTTTGAGTTACTGATTTTGTTTTACAGGTTGAAGTTTTTCTTTTGCATTTGGAAAGAGAAAATAGGAAAAAGAGTGAAGATAAGAACATATGTATATATAAGTAGAAATGATTTATTTTAAAATAAAAGAAAAATTAAAAACAAGAATGACACTTGTCTTTATATGTGTTAATTAGTTAACACTTGTTTTAAACAATCCTTTATAGGTTTACACATGTCCTTTAATTAATTAGTTTGTATTTATCTTAAATGTAAATAAAAGATTTTTCTTAATTTATTAAACACTTATTACTTATCTATTTATATATAAAGATAACTTTTTAAAGAAATAACCAATTATACTTATAAATAAAAGCTTATACATATATTTTAAAGTCTAAAACTAATTAAATATTACTTCTTTTGAATTTCAAATTCAAATTCAAATTCAAATTATATTCTTAAAATCCAATTTAAATTAAATTTAAAACAACACATTCAATTTGAAATAACAATTCTATTTTACATTAAAATCTATTTAGTTTCCATAAATAAAACAATACACTATTAATATTGTATTTTAAACTTATCTATATATATATATACTCTTAAATCTTATTTATTAAGCAATATTTAAAAAGAAATAAAATAATCCTGATTATTAATCTCATTTCAAAACCATATAGATATTTTGTTTAAATAGCTTTGAAAAGCAATTATTAAATAAATTTAAATATTTATTATCAAAATTATCAAATCAATTTAATTATTTAAACAGATTATTAAATTGATATTGCCCCAAATTTCCGGGATATTACAAGTTCGAACCGCGATATATATATATATATATATATATATATATATATAAAGAATTCACGCGATGGAGGAGCGACGTTGGCGTACGGAGGGGGAGGCTGCCGCTGCGAGTCGATGCTGGGGCAGTTGGGGTTTTGATGGCTGCTTGATTTGGGGTTCATCGACGCTGCAGTGGAGTGTGTTTTCTAGCGAGGAGGCGGAGTTTTGGAGCGGCGACGATGGACGAGGGTTGAGCGGTGGCGGGGCGCACAAAAGGAGTGCGAAGTCTGGGCGAACAGAGGAGGCGCGGTCGTTGGTCGATGATGGTTGAGTTCGTTCGATGCCTGGAACGTATATGCGAGGGACTAGGTGCTAAACGAGGTAATTAATCTTATTTCTGTAATTAAGGGAAAATGAATATTATTATTATTAGTTCAAATGTTTATAAATGTATAACTTGTTCATGCAAGGTCGAAAAATTATGAAACAGGTGGTGTTAGATTCGTAATGATGTAGGCTACAAAATAAAATTGGTTTGGAGGTTTTTGGGGTCAGCTAGGATTTCAGATTAAACTGAACGTTAGTTCAATTTAATTTAAAATTGGAACGGATTGCAAATAAAAGTCAAGGTGAGTAAATCTCATTGAATTTGGTTGATTGGTTTAATTTATAGAAATTAAAAATTAATTATTGGATGATTGGTAGAATTGATATATTATTATCAGTTGAATATTATATTATATATGGTAGTATATATATAGTAGTTGGATATATTTTCCGCCGATTGAAGCAAATGAGACACTATGCACCCCGCATAATAGTGGAAGACCCTATATTACCGCGATATCCCTCCTTGAAGCGGGATTGATATTTTATGTTATATAACATCTGTGGATGCAGGGAAATATGTTAGAGGGATCCAGTTGGATTCCTCAAAAATATATTGATTGTTTCATATATAATGATATATGATGAAATTGAATAATCTATTATGGATTGTTGTGTGATTTGATTCTTTGGATGTTATCGTAGCACTGGCCCTAATTTTGGTATTATAAATACCATAAATAATATTTTTGAATTTTAAAAAGGAAATTCGAAGGCGATTTTGAAATGAAAATAGTTATATAAATTTTGGGATTTTTTTAAAAGGAATTGATTGGATAAAATAAGTAATTTGATTTTGGATATTTAATTAGCTATTTCGTAAAATGGTTTCAAATGGAAAATTTTAAATTGAGTATTTTTAAAATGACGGATTATTAAATAAGCTTTCTTTAAAAATTAAATGGAAGTCGAAATCGAGATTTTGGTTTTGGAATATAGATTGGATTATTTAAGAAATATATTTCTAAGTGAAATTTTTAAATAGAAAGCGATTTATAATTGGATTTTAGTAAAATAAATTTGTTATAAACTGGAAATGAGTTTATAAAATTTATAAACGATGGTTATAAATAAAGTAAAATGATTATCGTTTGATAAATTGAGAATATAAATTCACCGTGTGAGTTTAAAATGAGATATGGAAATCGGGTTAGAAAGAAATAGTGGAATTCTAGTTTGGAACTTGGAAATAGTGTGAAATTGGAAATGAAAATCGGTTTGTGATAAACTGAGAGAGATTTATAAATATAAAAATGGTTATGTTAAATTTTAAAAATAAATTATTATCGAGAAGTTAAGTTTTTTTTAAAAGGGTATTTTTATTTATTAAACCATGTAGTTAAAAACTATTATTTGGATTAAAATATTTTAGGAAATTAGTTATTGAAATATTTAAATTTGTTGAAATGAATTTTAAGTTTTATAAACAAGTTTTGTAAATTGATTAGAAATTTTGTAAATGAACTGGAATTAGAATTGACGTTTATTTTAAAAGTGCTTCGATATTTCAAATAATTATTTAACCATGTTTTTGAAATGTATTATTATATATAGAATTTAAAGGTAAGTGATTGGATTTTTATTTATAAATTCCCTTGAGATTATGACCAGATTTTATCAAATGAATGTGATTTCATAAGAGAAATCTTATAACAGAATTTTAGAAACTTGAGTAAGTATCCAAAATGTTTAGATATGTGAACTTCGATAAAAAAAATGAATCTGAATTCATAAAAGAAGTTATAAATTGGTGAATGAGATTTTAAATAAGTAGGATCGATTTTGGAAATGGTAGAAGGGATTATTAAATTTTTTGGAGGTTTATGAAATGAGTTATAATGAGTTGTGGCTTTACAAAAGGGATTGTAAATGGTTTTATGAAGTTGGAATAAGGGAAGATTTCCTCGTTTGTGAATATACCTAAAAAAACGATAAGTTATGAATATTTCCCAAGTGTTGAGAAGTAAGTGATTTTGGAAATGTATTTATAAATATTTTTCTAAGTATCGAAATAGAATGATTTGGAAATGTTTTGACTATGGGAGGGTTATATGGAAATATTTCTAAGTATCGAGATGGTTCGAAAATATCCTGTTATGGATATAAGTTTTTGAAATTGTTTTCGAATATTGAAATATTAGAAGAGATTTGGATATATATATACCTTTGTAAGGGTATTTTGAAATAAATATTTTGGAAAATTTGTAATATGGGCCTAGTGACTGCTTATGTGTGTTATTTGATAGTTAAATAACCGACTATCAAATATAGCCAAATTGTTGATCGTTTCAAAGAGACCGGGATCAGATTTAATTATCCGAAAACCACTTCGATCTGATTTGTGCTTTACGAATTGTGATATCTTGAAGATAATGGAGATGGTGATCTTGAAGGAGACTCGGTTTGTTCAAACCCAGAACAACTTGTATGGATGAATGCTATCATTGCATTGTTGCTTGGAAGGCAGTGTTAGCATTCCAAGTATTAATGCTATTCTTAAGGTAAACGTAGCCTCAAGCCTCATCAACCAGGAATGACTAAAACAAAGGAGATGCAGCAAGGCTATGTGGGTCGCTCCCATTAGGGTATAATCATCACTCATCTAGAATGGATATTTATCATTATCACTATCTATCATTTGTATGCGTTTCAGGGCCCATTAGTGGTGATCATATTCGGTACTATCCAGGCCGGTCTTGTGTTGGCAGGGATCGATAGGTTCGATCTCGGTACATTTTTCTAGAGGTGTACTGTGGTGGGCGGTACCCCAGTAGCCCTGTCATTGTATGGAATCCAATATCCACTACGAGCCTGTACAGTTTTAGTGGTATACCAAATATGCTGAAATGTGAGATGCAAGCATTTCAGCTATTTTATAGTTTATTTTCTATAGACACTATTATAATATCAGATGATTTTGATATAAAATGTTTTGGTTATCGTAAGGTAAAAACCCGTCGCATTTATGTGTGGCGTGGTCTTACGAGATACCTTTGTTTTCAAAGGATTTTGATAACAGTAATAATTCAAATTGAGTGTGTTTCGCACGTTTGTTTTTCAGACTGACTCGAGTGTTATTTTATTATAATGCTCGAGGCAGACCGAGTATTACAGATCCAGGTTAGGATGTTGTGAAGCTCAGGAGACGAGCTAGAGGAGTCTCAACCGTATTCCACATACTTGGTCATTTCCGCTGTGTGTGTTATGCTATATATTCAGTAAATGTGAGGACAAGTTATTATAACTGTCTAGATTGATTGTTGACTGTTGTACTCTGATGACTGTATGTATACTATAGTTATAGTTTCTTTGTATAATGATCTGTTATTATATATTATATTTTGTTCCGCTGCAATTTGAGACTCTCTGTTGTTGTTTCTGTTTCTTCGTCTATCTCTTCTTCTCCTAGTTATTCGTCTTTTCGTACAATTTGTGTTGGAGAAGTGTGATTAAATGTCAGCTAAAAGGTTACGGAACGACAGGTCGCTACATTGTGGTATCAGAGCGCAAGTTTAAGTGAGAACCTTGGCTTTGGTGGGGATTACTCATTAGAGATAGGGTCAGTAGTACCCTAGAATGAGTTTGAGTGTATTATAGATATGAGTGCGTATTTGTTAGTGAATATAAAATGTTTTATATTGTGTTGACTTATCGGTTGAGTGTTTATGAATTTTGGTCGGTACGGTCTGGATAACTATATCGATATGAGTTTCTAAACTCTGAACAAGTTAAGTCGACATAGTATTGTTTTTAATTGGGTAAATGAAATAATTTTACCCAAATTATATTTTTATATAAAGAAATAATTTTCTAAAATTATTATAGTATATTGGTGTGTTTGTTGTTGTTATTATAATCTAAACAAAATTATAAAAATTGGAAATGGTTTATCCAATTAAATTAAGTTGGTATAAGTATGGAATTATGCATATAAGTGAAAACTAAAAATGGATTCAAACCAGGATTTGGAAATTTAAATCCCGGAGATTTTGGAAATGTTTTCCAAGGCGCTTTGAAATAAATAATGGTGATGTTATTTTTGGAATAGAAAATGCTTTAAATTGGATTTAAAAATGGATTTTGGAAGTTAAAAAGCACTGAACTCACTAAAGTCGCTAGAAAATAATCCTGGTGATGACTGCGCAGCATCATCAGTATTCTTTTTCGAGTTTCTAAGTGATGGATTTCTACTGTGGTTATTTGGCTTCTAAAACACCTCGCACCCCTTATTATACCCAAAAGGGCATGCTAAAAGATGTAGTGCGTTGTAGGTATAGCTAAAACTTTACATAGACTAAGATTCACAAGACAAATAAATAAAACAGCGGAAACAATAACTTATTAAAAATTAAAAACTTCATAAATAAGTCATAACCAAAATATGTCTCAAAATACCAAATACATATATCTCATGAAAAATACCACCTCAGTCATAATATCATAATACATAAATTAAACCATCCCTCTCAAGAGTACTAGTACATCAAGCCCAAATGAAATAAAAACTGAAAGGGAGAAGAATACATGAAGAAAAACTCCGCGGCTGAATCTCCAAGAAAATCTGAAATCTACTGTCCCTGCCTCTGCTGGCCTATGGGGGGGAAGGGAAAAATAGAGGAGTGGGTCAGACTAAAAGTTTGGTGAGTGGAAGTAACTACTAGTATTTTTAAGCAAGATAAATATAATAGACTTATCGACAGATCAAGTATAAATGGAAATAAAGGAAAAGATAAAACTAAAATAAAATACTGTTTAACTGTTTGCTTTGGTTATTTCGATTGTTTGCACTTGTCTTAGATTGTAGCTTTGATTAGGCTGAAATCTTAATCCTACTGTAATTAGGCTGAAGTCCTAATTCTACCCTTTGATCGACCTTCTATCTATGTTGTGCCACTGTGAGCTAGTCCCATCATGTGGGTCCCACAGCAAAAGACACCTGTTTAGCGCTTTGGAACTCAATAGCGACTTATATCCCTGCACTAAGGCAACACGCTCGGCCACCGTCGTCTCGCACTATTTGTTGCTCCCTCTTTTGACCTCTTATTTACCATTACTTCAACGTAAGCGTGTCCAGCCTCACCAGATCAGTTGTGAGACCATCAGTTCCTAACTGATAAGGAAATGCTGCCGGATACGAGTCCTAACAAACAAAATCTAATTGCGTCCCTTGCCCAAATCCCCTGATTTGAGCTTCTATCTATTGACCACTTATTTACCATTACTTCAGCATAAGCGTGTCCCAGCCCCACCTAATCTATTATGAGACCATCAGTTCCTGACTGAAGGAGAATGCTGCCGGTACACGTCCTACTTCTATCTTTGCTTATTAACTTTGTGTAAGTCTTTAAAATAAGCCTTTTCTATTATCTCTGCTATATTTGCTTATTAACTTAACTCTAAGTTTTAAAATAAGCCTCTTTCTGTTCTTTCTGCTTAATTATTACCTACGTTTTAATTTCTCTTATATTCTATCTTTTTAATTATAACTTCCAGTTATAAACTTTGCTTGCAAATGTCTCAAATTTGCCTATTTTAGTCTATATTCTCTTTATTACAGTTCTTCTTATTTTACTTCCAATTTCTTTAAATTTAGTGTTCTTATATTCTAGTCTATATTAGCGAATTATTCTCTTTTTATTATTTTATTCGCGTAAAAAAGGAATAAAAAGAAACTAACATTTACAGGCTGAATTATAACGTAAAACATATGTAAATAAAATACAAATAACTGTAAATAACAGTAAATAACTGTAAATAATTTAATAAAATAGCTGAATAAAATAGACTGAAAAGAACTTCAAAAATTAACTGTAAACAACTTATATAAAAGCGGTCTCAAAATTGCAAAAAACTACAACTATTGAGAACCCTATTATTTTGAATTACTTAAAAATCTAAAATAATTACATAAACACTCACTTGTGGTCCTCAGCTCTAGCCCTTTGTCTTCCGTGATCCTCTCCTAGAGTGTAAATATTTTTTTCAAAAAGATTCTCTCCTTAGAAATATTTTATTTCTAGGGTCCAGCCTCTGGCAATGAACCCGAATAGGAGAAAATCTGAATGAGAAAAACAGCTATGTCTAGGGTTCTATTTATAGGGTTACTTAGGGATCTCAGACCGTTGGATTCATATATTAAATCTAGTGCAACCACGTCATAGGTTCGATGGGAACCATAGCATGGAAGCACAGACGCACGAGATGGAGTAAAAATAACAAAACATGTCACGATTTGATCTGGACGAAATGTCGTCCAAATAACTAAGGCGGGTCGACCTTACTATCGACCCTTGTATGAGTTAGGTCGACCTAGCTGACGGGAGGGTCGACCTTAGGGTCGACCTAGCCCTATATTTTTTTTCTTTTCTCTTTTATTTTCTCATTTCTTCTTTCTTTTGTAACTTTTTCGTTTTAGCTCCGATTTTGACAATCTATATATTGAAATTGACCAGAAAATTACCACGGACACAATGGTGCAACTCCTGTGGCTCAATTCTGATAATTTCATAAAGATATTTTTATTATTTAATTAATTCGTTAATTAATTATTATAGCTCAAATTTAGGGTTGTTACATTCTCCCCTCCTTAAGGGATTTCGTCCTCAAAATCTCTAAGGATAGAAGAATAAAATAAATATTTTCATCCAAGTTCTACAACCAACTACTCAACCATCATCCATTACATCCATTGTCCTTAAGTTTTTCTAATGAAATATATGATATATATATGCAAATAGTGTAGTGTCATGTCCCTAACTAATGCAAAAGATTAGGCGGTCTACTGATTCAGTCGACCTCCTTTTTATGCAATCATGTCCATGCTATGTATCCAAATAAATGCAAATTTCCTAATGATAACTGATAGTTCTATATGTGTGCTACAATCATCATCCAAATGCAACGATTATATAATAATCATCCATTTATAGCTACCATGGAATAAAATAAAATGCAAATACGCACACATCCATATGCATATGCTCTAGTGTCCTAGTTAGGCGGATCCCTAAGAGATAATAGTGCCTAGTGTAAGTATATGCGTCCATTAGCATCCACTAGCAACCACTTGCAACCACTAGTATCCATCATACATAACATGTTTATATTTAGTCCTACCATCCATAGGTTGAATCCTAAGATCTACCTTCCCAAAGGATAATAAAGGAAAGAACCTATTCAAAACTAAAGATGGAAACAGGAAATTCAAAATTTTCTATCAAAGAGATGTGGATAAGAGGTACGTATTCTCTCCTAATCAAATCAATCTTTTCCGAAGTCTCTCTAACCATGCCGGGACCAAGTAGCAATCTCTCTGTAGACTCTAACCAACATGAAGGCGACTTGCACGGTCTTCCATAAAGAGGTTCGAAAGGTGCCAATCCAATGCTAGCTTGAAAACTATTCTTATACGCGAATTCTACTAAAGGAAGATGCTCCTTCCAAGTTCCTCCAAAATCAAGAATACACATCCTCAACCACGTGTGTCTTACTATCTTACTAATATCACCTTACTATATAGTCTTCACAAATGAAGCAACAGTCCTAGGTTCTCACTAGTGTCCTATATACTTTACGGAAACTTCTATTATTACTTCTAAAAGTAATCACTGCTATCTCCTACATAGCCTTACACTTTTTCCATCCCACCTAGGAAATGATTCCTATCTACTCCACATTTAAAAGTTTGGTTTGGTATTTACCATTTCATTTAAAATCTAAAGGTTCTAAACTTTTAAAACATCAAATCCTAAAATTTTTGCCTTTAAAAGTGTTATTTTCAAGTTTCTATTAAATTCAAAGGTACTTGGTTACCTAACATTTTATCTTTCTAGACTTGCATCCTTACAGCTTTTTGAGTTTACAATATTCTCCAAACCTAGCGGGGAAAACTTACAAATTCTAAGTTCAAAACTAATTCCTCTTTTCCTTTTAAAGACCTTTACAGCTTTCTATAAAAAAATTAAATTTTAAATTTAACTATTACTAAACTTTTTGCTCCAACAACTTATTTACTTTTTCACCAAACCAATTTCCTTTAAGATATCTTTAAAATGTCCTCGCATGTTTTCAATACATCTTCTTTTCATAGATTTTCAATTTTGCAAAAACTGGAGTAGATAAGAACAATTATTTTATTAAAAACCCCTTAACTTTCCAATTACCTAACCTTGGAGGAGTTTCTAACTTACTACAAATTAGGACTTTCTACAAAGGCAAGTAACCAATGCGCATAATCAATGGAAAAGAAATATATGAAATTTCCCTTGCTTAGCTTTTTCTACTAAGGCTCTCTAATTATTACACTCCTTATTACACCTAATGGTTTTATACTTTAATATATTGGAACTACTTTCTTTTATAAGAAACTATTAATGCTAGAACCTTCTGTGAATCCTTTAAAAGAGGACTTTATATTTATGTGAAACTACAAGGAACTTATTTTATATTTTTTCCGAAATAGGCTAAAAAAATATGGTGCTTCCCATACCTTGTACATCTCTTTTACGTATTCCTTATAACTTGCACAAAACATTTTTATTTCTGATTTTGTTTCATAGAAAATTATATCATTATTCATTTCATTCCAATAGATTAAAGTATGTTTAATCTATATACTCTTACGATAGACATTTTCTATGAAATTTATTGATTTCCTAATATTTAACTTACACTTTTCATTTCAGAAAAACTCATTTTCAAAACTGTTTTAATATATCCATAACTAGAAAACATTTCCTCATACTTATTTAAATAGTAAGTGTACTTACAAACCACTTTATTTCTAACTTTATTTCTATACTTAGAAATTATCTTCAAAACACATTTTTATTTGGGTCAAAACAGATATTGCGTAACACAACGTTACTACAACCCAAAAATACTAGTGTATGGATTCAAAAATAAATACTAATAAATCTCACATATTATGTAAAAACATTTCCTTTGGGAGTCACTTACTATAACAGTATTGTTATAGCCTATGCTCCCTTTATTACTCACGAAAACATCTATTACAACAATAAATGTTGTAACCTACATTTTCGATACTTGATACACTCTAGGTTTTTATATTTAAAATCTTTGTTTGCCTACAAAGAAACTAGCGAGCTATATATATGCTCTATAATTCTAAAAAGAATTTCACTTTTAACAAAATTTACATCATATAAAAATCAATTTAAATTTCATACCACTTTCTTTTTCAAAAACCCAATATTTACTTCCTCAAAAATACTGACAATTATATTTTTCAACTTTTCAATCCTAACAATTTCATTTTATTAGGTTAGGAATAAACTGGATTTTCTTCTTACTACCCTAGGAGTACCCTTCCTAAACCTTGGAAATCTCATTTCCTTACTAAAGTCTTTTGTTCCTATTCCTCTTATATGCTAATATTTATTCCAAGGCACTACCGTTAAATCCACTTATCTGAAACAATTGTAATTTTGGCAATTATTTACACATGGGTTTTCCTCTTTTCAACTGAATCTATTGTACATCTCCAATCTTTGCCTACAACTCTTTGGATTTCCACAATCCGAACCTAAATGTACAAAACCGTTTCTCAAACTCTTCCCATGTGTTGACCTTCTCTATGCCCTAAGAAATGCACTTCCTTACGCCAAAAGTGACACTTCAAGAATTTTGCCTTCAACTGATGATCGCGAAGTGTACAAAGAACCTCCTCTAGATAAATAACATGCTCTTCCCTACTCTTGAAAAACACCAAAATGTCATCCACAAATACTACTACGAACTTATTTAGGACATCTTGAAAAACATGGCTCATCAAATCTACAAAATAGGCTGGGGCGTTGGTTAGCCCAAACGGCATAACCAACTACTCAAAGAATCCGTCGGGTGTCCTAAATGCTACCTTATCGATGTTATCGTCAGCGACTCTAAGCTGATGAAATCCAGTAGCTAAATCACGCTAGGAAAATACTGAAGAGCCAACCAACTGATCGAAAAGATCATGTAACCTAGAAAGTGGGTAATGGTTCATCTTTGTGAGCTTATTCAATTCTATATAGTCTACGCAAAGTCGAAGGGAACCATCCGCCTTTGTAGTGAAGACGATTGGCGCTCCTCACTCATATATGCTCCTTCTAATGAAGCCTTTCTCTAATAGCTCACCGATCTACTTACTTAACTCCTTCCTCTCCCTAGAAGCCATGTGTCTCACGAGCAATGCCATTGGCTTAGCATTATCATTACGATAGACCCTAAAGTCGATCTCTCTCTTAGGGGGTAGTCCCTTATCCTCCTCAAAAATGTTTGGGAAATCTCTAACGACTGGAACTGAATCTAGCTCTCCTAGTGATGAAAATAAAGGAAGCTCAACATGAGTGACCCCTGTGGGTCGTAAGAAACCCCGAGAGTCCTACTGCTGCATGTCTCTAGTCTAACGAATCTCCTCTCGCCATCCAATATTGCTCTAACAGTGGATATCTAATCCATCCCATAACCCGAAAATCCCAGTACATAGGCGTCACAATCAAGCTCTACGCCTAGTATAAAAATTTTCAAACCCCTACAAATTATGGATAAGTGTGTCGATCCTCCTATGGGGTTTGAAACAACTATGGGGTCTACTACTAAAGAGATATTTAAGCGCAAACAATCAATAAAGGAACTAGGAATGAAAGAGTGTGATGCTTCGGGGTAAAAAAGAGTCCGAATAGGAAAAATCAAACCTTTTACAGAGATTTTCCTACCTCGATCCAGTCCACTACTAGAAGGTGTTGCATCCAAAGCCTGTACTTGCGCTGTTGGTGTGCCTGTTCTCTTCCCTGTCCTATGGGGACAAGCTCTACTAAGGTGACCAGGCTACCCACAGTTGAAACACCTACTCTTCATCATTTTATTCTTACAGTCCTTTGCGTAATGACCAACCAATCCACAACTATGACATTTCCTACCTTTCTTGATCCACTTCTGAGGTCCTCCTCCTTTCCTCTTGTCCTTATCCTTCTTGTTCTTCCACCATGGCTTTTTAGAGCTTTCTGATTTAGGAACCTCTTTAAGCTCTCCCTTCAGCTGCCAAGATGCAGGCTGAACTTCCTATTGGTCCTCTAATCCTAACAGTCTAAACATTCGCTCCGTATCCTTCAACCTAGCTTGTGCCACCTCAAAATCCTCTGTGCCAGAAAACGTCTTGCCTCCTAGACTAGAAAAGTCCTTGCATAGCTTAGAAAAATTAGCTGTTGCAGGTGGATTAATGGGATCTCCACTTACTGGTGCTGTATTGGGCACTTGCCCTTGCACTTCTGGTATCGTAGTCTACGGAACCAGTCAGCCATACTATGCAAATAAAAGAAAATTTAGGCTCTAAAGGATCGAAAGAAGGTTGAACTGGACTTTGAGGAGAATTTTATAAAAACTCTCTTTTATACTTGAAAAACTATTTCTATAATAAGAGTTTCTTTCTGAAAAATACTTCTAGTTTGAAGATATGCTACTTTTAAAAATAGGTTACTTTTGGAAAATACTTTGTTTTTAAAACAAGTTTTTAGGAATCTTGTAACCTTAGGCTCTGATACCAAGTGAAACACTCCACACCCCTTAGTATACCCAAAAGAGCACACTAAAAGATGTGGTGCGTTGTTGGTATAGCTAAAAATTTACAGAGAGTAAAATTCACAGGACAAATAAATAAAACAGCGGAAATAGTAACTCATTAAAAATTAAAAACTTCATAAATAAGTCATAACCAAAATATGTCTCAAAATACCAAATACATATGTCTCATGAAAAATACCACCTCAATCATAATATCAGAGTACATAAATAAAACCATCCCTCTCAAGAGTACCAGTACATCAAGTCCAAATGAAATAAAAACTGAAAGGGAGAAGAATACATGAAGAAAAACTCCACAGCTGATTCTCCAAGATAATCCGAAATCTACTATCCCTACCTCTGCTGGCCTATGGGACGGAAGGGGAAAATAGAGGAGTGGGTCAGACTAAAAGTCTGGTGAGTGGAAGTAACTACTAGTATTTTTAAGCAAGGTAAAGATAATAGACTTATCAACAGTTCTAGTATAAAAGGAAATAAAGGAAAAGATAAAACTGAAATAAAATATTGTTTAACTGTTTGCTTTTGTTATTTCGATTGTTTGCACTTGTCTAAGATTGTTGCTTTGATTAGGCTGAAATCCTAATCCTACTGTAATTAGGTTGAAGTCCTAATTCTACCCTTTGATCGGCCTTCTATCTCTGTTGTGCCACTGTGAACTAGTCCATTCTGTGGGTCCCACAGCAAAAGACACATGTTTAGCGCTTTGAAACTCAATAACGACTTATATCCCTGCACCGAGGCCACACGCTCGGCCATCGTTGGCTCGCACTATCTGTTTCTCCCTCTTTTGACCTCTTATTTACCATTACTTCAGCATAAGCGTGTCCAGCCTCACCTGATCTGTTGTGAGACCATCAGTTCTTGACTGATAAGGAAATGCTGCCGGATACGGGTCTTAACAAACAAAATCTAGTTGTACCCCTAGCCCAAATCGCCTGGTTTGAGCTTCTATCTATTGATCACTTATTTGGCATTACTTCTGTAACATCCCGAAAATTTTCGACTTTCGAAAATTCAACATCGATACTCACTTTATCGACTGCTGAGCCATCGAATGCCGGAAACCCGAAAAGTTATGGTTTTAAGAAAAAGAAAAAGTAGAAGAAGAAGAAGATAGAAGAAAAAGAAAGAAGAACAACAACAGAACAAGAACAGAAACAGAAAACAATATCAGAATCTCACATATCGCAGCGGAACAATATATAATAGATAAATGAATAATCTTTAAACAAAGAACTATATCATTTTATAACATACATCAATCATCAGAGTCACTATACAACTCAGTACAACAATGGACAGTTATATAAACTTGTCCTCATACAGAATACACAGCGGAATAAATACTATCAGATACAAATACTACGTCTCGTCATCCAGCTTATCTCCAAGCTCCAGAATATCCAGATAACCTGATAATCTAACTCTAGACTGCCCGTGTGGAAATTGGTGGGCACCCAGAGTTTAGAAGGGAACAATAAACTCCGAGTCAGTCATGGTGACTGGTGTGAGATCGTAAAACAGTTATATCTTTAAAATAAACAACAGAAGGATTTTAAAGTCAATTCGCAATGCTTTTGGAAAATGAAACTACCATAAGACCTCCCACCACACACACAATGCAAACGCAGAATTGGAGGAGATTTCTTCTTATGATAGTCAAAGATGCTTACTACGCAAAATCAAATCATTTTGATATTATTATTAGTGCATAGTGTAGAAATCATTTCGAAAGTATAATATTAATCTTAGCCAACATACGACCAGTATCGTATGCCTACTATAGCTACTATGTTCAATAGCAGGTTACCGCCACATTCCATAGCAGGTAATACAACTAAAGCCGTACACGTCGCGTATTGTTTCTTTGGATTTCCAACAAATGGTCAGGCTAAGGAACTTCCTATCCACGATGGGTACGTCCCTGGAATAGACGACCCGAGAACCTAACCGGATCTCTGCCAACACAAGGCCGGGTTACCTCTGCAAAAATAGGTAACTACTGACACGCGTATGCCATCCCCCGATCGTCACCGATCTTCCCGAGGATCCCCGATTCGCAACAAACCACATAGTAAAAATAATGCAGTAACCACAGAGGTTAAGTATCTGGGCTCCATACCATGATACCACCTTTATCCAGAAGGAATGACATACACTAAGGGGCGCTACTCCCTAGAACCTTGCTGCATCCTTCCTGTTTCGACCATTTCCGGGGTGTGAGGCTCGACGAAGTCTCGTCCACAAAGCTACGCTTTCTCAAAAAGCCCTGCTTCGGGTCAAACAAAATGATCAACCTATGATCACAAAGATATAAGATCAAACAAATGATCATATCGCAAATGATCAAACACTGATCATTTCACAGCAACACTCAGTATGCCACGTTACCAAATTGGGATATATTGCTGATAAATTTCAACTACATAACCTCTGAGCTCGTACGTCTCAGAGAAGGGTGTTAAGCTAAGAGAATAAATTCTCCGCCACCAACAGAAATGTATTTGAAAGAAATCAGCTCTATATCTCAAATTGTAACGTCAGACACACTATCCATACAAGTCTGTTCCGGGATCGAACAGAACCGAAGGCACTTCTCACGAAGCCCTTGCATTTCCGGATAATTTTCTAATCACGTCCGGACTTCCCGTCACTAAGGGTGATAAAACCTCTAAACCGAAGATCAGTCGGTGTAGAGTAACTCGACGGTAATCCTTCCGTTTTCAAAAATATCCGGTCTTCAACACCGGTCTTCAAATGCGATTCATAACGACGTATCACATATTCGGAATGGGTTATACGACCCCATGGTCCTTTCCCGGCTAACCCGAATAGTGAGCGATTATTCAAAAATAAGTGTGGCATTCAAATTCATCCAATTCACAACAAATACCTATCTAAAGGTAATTATTGATAGTCGGTTATTTAACTATCAATAAAGATGCGCAACATCATCAGATTCCAAATAATTTCCCGAATTATTTAATTTCCAAAAATATCTTGATAAGATATATTATTTCCACACTTAACCATTTGAAAATAATTTCAAATAAATTTCCACATTTAAATTTATCTTTAAAAGATAAAATCTCAAAACAGTTCATTTCATATTGGAAAAGCATTTCCATACTTATTTAAAAATAAGTATTTCACAAATCTATTTATTTTCAACATTTGAAAATATTCAATATACTTAAATCAAATTAAGTATATATTCATTCTTTAAGGAAATCATACATTTTAACATCTATTTGAGTCAAAAACGAATGTTGCGTAAAACATCGTTACGACGACTCAAAATCACTAGTATAGGGATTCGGAATTTAGATAGATATGTGAATCCCAATACTACATCAAACCATTTCCTTTCGGAAACCATTTACTATAACAACAGTGTTATAGTCCATCATTTCCTTATTTCTCGAAAACGTCTATTTCAACAATAAATGTTGAAATCTATGTATTCGATACTTATCACGTTTTAAAACATCTTTTAAAACAATTACTTCATTTCTGTAATATCGCTTTCCCAAAACAAGTTCATTTTACTTAACAATATATTCACTATCCAAAATCGTGAATATACTTTACTATTTACATTTCACTATTTTCTACACGTTTTATTTCAATAATAATTCGCTATCCAAAATCGCGAATATATCTCCTTTGATAATCTTCTATATTTAATTTATCAAATTCAATCGATTTGTTTCCGAGTTTATAAAACAACGTTTATAAATTCCATTTTCTATTTTCTATAACAACTCCGGTTTATAATCTTATTTTATTAATCTTCAAACATTCACTTATAAGAATAAGTGATTTCGGATTTATAAAACAACGTTTATAAATCACATTTTGTACTTTATAATGATTTCAACTTACAAAATCATTTCATTTTGCAATTTCTATTTATATCCCATCTAAGTGCAAAAGTCAAATTTATAAGTAAATTACTTATAAATCGTTTATTCTACAACATCTATTCACTTTATAACTTCACGTTATAAATCTATTCATTTCATTCACTTATGAAATCCTTTTTATACTTCTTTTTAACACTTATAAAAATTCGTTTTATAAGTCCAATATTTCGATTTATAAAATATCAATTTTATAAATCTTTTTATACAAATCGTTTATAGTTATTCAAAAATCCCAACTTAACCCATTTTATAAATAAATCGACTTTTAATTCCAAAACGACACTTCGGTTATATTTCACTAAAAATTATAACTTTTATAACTTTAAAATTCTAGACGTTTATTTTCTGAAATAAATCAATTCAAAAATTCGATAAACGTCTATTTTTCAAAAATCACTTTAAAAATCTTTTTAAAATAAAAGTCGTTATTTTTACATTTCAAAACTGAATCCGATGATGCAACAGCATCAATCAGTCCATCACAACAGTCAATATCATATATCAATATGATAACAGAATATTCATCAATATCTGTAAATATATAAATACAGTTGAGGAATCCTGTTGGATCCCTCCAACCTGTTTCCCTGCATCCAAAGACGTTAGCACAATACCAATTCCGCTCCAGTACGGAATTATCGCGGTATATGGGTTTTATAAAAATCCGCTTACTAACGGCGCAATAGGGTCTCATCCGCTATACGAGGCGGGAAATCAATCAATCCAATATATACATATGCCAATATGTATATATTGCTATATATAGATATATATCCTACCATATCTAATATCACATCCAAACAGTCCATCATCAATCAATAACTGTAAATAATTCCACATTCAATTGAGTGAGAAGATCTCACCGTGATTTTAATTCTGTTCCAGCGTTTTATTTCGAATAAAATTAAACGCGCGTTTAATTTTACCCGAAATTTTCATTGACTCCAAACGACTCCAAATCAGTTTCATCGCGAAGAGCTCGACAAAACGAAGACAACGCAACTGGTTTCGTAATTTTCTGATAATGTATGAACAAGTTATAGCTTTTTAAAGATCGAACAAATTATAATTCAAATATTTACAATTTTATTTTTATTTTTATACCCAGATTAAATCTCTGCCGTTGATTTCAAATAAGTGAATCTGGCCACTGCCTTCCTTCTTCCCTCCCTCACGTACATCCCCCAGGCAAAACAGCGAACGCGAGAACCCAAACTGCCGCCACTAAACCCTAACGACCGCACCACCAACCGACCCCCAGACCCCATCATATCACTGCCAGTCGAAAGCCCATCGCCTCGCCTTCCTCCACCGCGAGTACGGCCAAGCTCGGTGGTCCCATGCCCCCTAGAAACGATCTTGAACGCGACGACTTTGAAGGCAAATTTCCAACAATTGGTAGCCTTGATTTCGATCATAGCCGTTGAGATTAAAGATCTCGACGTGCTCTTCATTTTCCACGTTGAACGATTTTCGTAATAATCAATGGATTGGCCAGAAATTGAGGGAGATGAACGGAAGATTCTGGCCATTGGGCTTTAGAACGGCGGCTACGTTTTCAAACCCTAGGTTTATATTTTCTTATGCAAATGAAAATACCTAGGTGCTTTTATAGAAAATTCCTCAATTTACTATTCATCCGAAATTTTCCGAACTCCGATTCGAGCGTGCCGGCTGACGTTTCTAAGGTTTACCCCGCGTTCCGAACGCAATGGAACAGGTTTCGGAAGCTAATTCGATCGTATGCGTGAGATATGACAATAAACGATCAATTTAAATTAAATCGATTTAAATCGATTTCGATGCGTTTTAATTTGTACCGGACAAACGATACATCCAAAAATTACGAAATTTGAAATCTTACAATAATATCACATTACGGATCCGATGAAACTGGTTTCGTCGAAATCCGAGACCGTTTGAAAAATGACTATTTTTAACTCGACGATTTAAAATTAAAATGATATCGATGCGTTTCGAGCTGCCACGGTCAAACGACAACTCCGATGGATACGAAAATTGAAATCCGATAATAACTAACTATTACGGATCCAATGGAACTGGTCTCGTTCAATTCTGAGACTGTCCGAAAATTGGCTTTTTTTACAGTCGATAATTAAATATTAAAATATTCAATTTTCACAGATTAACTCCAAATTCGATTCTGAAAGTTTCAAAAATATTTCTATAACTCCAGTATGATTAAATAAAATTTTACAAATCATTTTCAATCACTTTAAACTCGATTTTTTTAATTATCACTTGAGTTTCACTATTTAATATATCGATTAAATTATCAATTTAAAACCCAATATTCGAAAAATAAATCATTCGACTTCTAAATTCCATTTATTAATATTAAAACTCAATTAAATATTTGAATTTTAATTATCAAAAATTCTGGGTCGTTACAAACTTCCCCCCTTAAAAGAATTTCGTCCTCGAAATTACAAGTTAGGAAGAAAGGTCCTTAACTCGTCTACTGTTTTCTCAAATTCAAATAGTTCTATCAATTTATCAAAACAAATCTTCCTACTAAAGATTCGTTATCATTCCAACTAGCTTTCTAAACCCTTTCATAATTTCCAAACAACATTGTTTACTTCAAAATTCAAATTTAAGTTTAAATTCAAATTTTAACTTTCAAATTTTCTCAAAATTTTCTAACACTCGAAATTTTCGAAAAATTTCGCCAGCGTCTCCTTTGCGCGGCTAATACGGTACGACTACAAAACGTCCCTACGGACTCTCAGATTTCAAAAAGGAAAAGAAAAAGCCAAGCGGCTAGAGAGAAATCATCAAAAACTCATATTAAAACTCAAATACGTACCTGTTTCGAGCAATTCAAATTTATCTGTGAAATAAATTTTCCAATCCCTTTATACACCTGTATATCCTACTAGCCATTATATCTAGTTACAGCATTCAAATCATTTTGCAAATTCGATTACAAATTTTCAATATAAACTACTTATATCATTCTTAAGTTCGTTATTGAAGTTATATCCTATTCTTTCAATTTTACATTTCACATTCATTTGAACTTATAATTCACATTTTCAATTCTATTTGAATTCAATTCTCAATTTTAATTCTATTTAAAATCAATTCATCTTCAATTTTGAAATATTGAATTTCATCAATTTACTTTCATTCACAACTGCACTATTTTAAATTAGTTTCAATTACCAATTCATTACAAATTCAAATTTGTTTTTTTCGTTCTCATATTCTTTCATTTTCAATTCGAATCCCAATTTTATTCTTTTGTTCAATCATCAACTTAGAATAATTTCAATATCAAGTTTCACTTAAAGAATTTCACTCTTTATTTAATTGATTCACTTATACTTACTTTGATTTAACTCCATTCTTCAAGTTAAATTTATTCGATCAAAATTCAATTTGTATAAGTTATCAATTCAATAATATTCCATAAATATTTTTATATAGCATTCCAGAGTCTTTTCAATCTTTTTCAAAACCATTTTTGAAAACAATTCAAATCATCCTTTGAATTTCCAAAACCAAAACCCAAATTTTCCAAACACTTCCATTTAAAACAATTTGGCAGCAATTTCTCTTTTGGAAACCCGAAAATGAACATCAGTGATGCTGCAGTCATTACCGAAGTTATTTTCCAGCGACCGAAAAGAGTTTAGAGCTTTTATCTCTCTAAAATACTTTTCAAACCTTTGAAATTCATTTTCAAATCAAAAAGATTTAAACTTTCCAAATCTCCAAAATTTTCAAATTCTTTTCAAAACATTTCCAAAAACTTCTCTGGAATTCCGTTTTAAATTACAAATCACTTTTATAATTTACATCCTCACATTTCATTTGTATATGAATTAATTTCTTAACTTTGGAGTTATAATTCCAATTTCTTATTCAATTTCAGTGATGATAATTCACTATTATTACTTCCTAACATCCATGCAACCATATAATATAGTACTTTATAGAAAAACATTTCTTTTATATACAAAAATAATTTTGGGTAAAATTATCTCATTCACCCTATTTAAAACAATACTGTGCCGAATTGTTCTATATAAGTGTTTAGAGATCCCTATCGATAGAGTTGTACGGACAATACCGACCAGAATCCATATACCACCCAACAAATCAATCATCACAATATAAAATAATTTTATATTCAAATAACAAATACGCGCTCATATCTATTATTACACTCAAACTCATTCTAGAGTACTACTGACTCTATCTCTAATGAGTAACACCCAACAGAGCAGGGTTGTCGCTTAACCATATGCTCTGATACCACTTGTAACATCCCGAAAATTTTCGACTTTCGAAAATTCAACATCGATACTCACTTTATCGACTGCTGAGCCATCGAATGCCGGAAACCCGAAAAGTTATGGTTTTAAGAAAAAGAAAAAGTAGAAGAAGAAGAAGATAGAAGAAAAAGAAAGAAGAACAACAACAGAACAAGAACAGAAACAGAAAACAATATCAGAATCTCACATATCGCAGCGGAACAATATATAATAGATAAATGAATAATCTTTAAACAAAGAACTATATCATTTTATAACATACATCAATCATCAGAGTCACTATACAACTCAGTACAACAATGGACAGTTATATAAACTTGTCCTCATACAGAATACACAGCGGAATAAATACTATCAGATACAAATACTACGTCTCGTCATCCAGCTTATCTCCAAGCTCCAGAATATCCAGATAACCTGATAATCTAACTCTAGACTGCCCGTGTGGAAATTGGTGGGCACCCAGAGTTTAGAAGGGAACAATAAACTCCGAGTCAGTCATGGTGACTGGTGTGAGATCGTAAAACAGTTATATCTTTAAAATAAACAACAGAAGGATTTTAAAGTCAATTCGCAATGCTTTTGGAAAATGAAACTACCATAAGACCTCCCACCACACACACAATGCAAACGCAGAATTGGAGGAGATTTCTTCTTATGATAGTCAAAGATGCTTACTACGCAAAATCAAATCATTTTGATATTATTATTAGTGCATAGTGTAGAAATCATTTCGAAAGTATAATATTAATCTTAGCCAACATACGACCAGTATCGTATGCCTACTATAGCTACTATGTTCAATAGCAGGTTACCGCCACATTCCATAGCAGGTAATACAACTAAAGCCGTACACGTCGCGTATTGTTTCTTTGGATTTCCAACAAATGGTCAGGCTAAGGAACTTCCTATCCACGATGGGTACGTCCCTGGAATAGACGACCCGAGAACCTAACCGGATCTCTGCCAACACAAGGCCGGGTTACCTCTGCAAAAATAGGTAACTACTGACACGCGTATGCCATCCCCCGATCGTCACCGATCTTCCCGAGGATCCCCGATTCGCAACAAACCACATAGTAAAAATAATGCAGTAACCACAGAGGTTAAGTATCTGGGCTCCATACCATGATACCACCTTTATCCAGAAGGAATGACATACACTAAGGGGCGCTACTCCCTAGAACCTTGCTGCATCCTTCCTGTTTCGACCATTTCCGGGGTGTGAGGCTCGACGAAGTCTCGTCCACAAAGCTACGCTTTCTCAAAAAGCCCTGCTTCGGGTCAAACAAAATGATCAACCTATGATCACAAAGATATAAGATCAAACAAATGATCATATCGCAAATGATCAAACACTGATCATTTCACAGCAACACTCAGTATGCCACGTTACCAAATTGGGATATATTGCTGATAAATTTCAACTACATAACCTCTGAGCTCGTACGTCTCAGAGAAGGGTGTTAAGCTAAGAGAATAAATTCTCCGCCACCAACAGAAATGTATTTGAAAGAAATCAGCTCTATATCTCAAATTGTAACGTCAGACACACTATCCATACAAGTCTGTTCCGGGATCGAACAGAACCGAAGGCACTTCTCACGAAGCCCTTGCATTTCCGGATAATTTTCTAATCACGTCCGGACTTCCCGTCACTAAGGGTGATAAAACCTCTAAACCGAAGATCAGTCGGTGTAGAGTAACTCGACGGTAATCCTTCCGTTTTCAAAAATATCCGGTCTTCAACACCGGTCTTCAAATGCGATTCATAACGACGTATCACATATTCGGAATGGGTTATACGACCCCATGGTCCTTTCCCGGCTAACCCGAATAGTGAGCGATTATTCAAAAATAAGTGTGGCATTCAAATTCATCCAATTCACAACAAATACCTATCTAAAGGTAATTATTGATAGTCGGTTATTTAACTATCAATAAAGATGCGCAACATCATCAGATTCCAAATAATTTCCCGAATTATTTAATTTCCAAAAATATCTTGATAAGATATATTATTTCCACACTTAACCATTTGAAAATAATTTCAAATAAATTTCCACATTTAAATTTATCTTTAAAAGATAAAATCTCAAAACAGTTCATTTCATATTGGAAAAGCATTTCCATACTTATTTAAAAATAAGTATTTCACAAATCTATTTATTTTCAACATTTGAAAATATTCAATATACTTAAATCAAATTAAGTATATATTCATTCTTTAAGGAAATCATACATTTTAACATCTATTTGAGTCAAAAACGAATGTTGCGTAAAACATCGTTACGACGACTCAAAATCACTAGTATAGGGATTCGGAATTTAGATAGATATGTGAATCCCAATACTACATCAAACCATTTCCTTTCGGAAACCATTTACTATAACAACAGTGTTATAGTCCATCATTTCCTTATTTCTCGAAAACGTCTATTTCAACAATAAATGTTGAAATCTATGTATTCGATACTTATCACGTTTTAAAACATCTTTTAAAACAATTACTTCATTTCTGTAATATCGCTTTCCCAAAACAAGTTCATTTTACTTAACAATATATTCACTATCCAAAATCGTGAATATACTTTACTATTTACATTTCACTATTTTCTACACGTTTTATTTCAATAATAATTCGCTATCCAAAATCGCGAATATATCTCCTTTGATAATCTTCTATATTTAATTTATCAAATTCAATCGATTTGTTTCCGAGTTTATAAAACAACGTTTATAAATTCCATTTTCTATTTTCTATAACAACTCCGGTTTATAATCTTATTTTATTAATCTTCAAACATTCACTTATAAGAATAAGTGATTTCGGATTTATAAAACAACGTTTATAAATCACATTTTGTACTTTATAATGATTTCAACTTACAAAATCATTTCATTTTGCAATTTCTATTTATATCCCATCTAAGTGCAAAAGTCAAATTTATAAGTAAATTACTTATAAATCGTTTATTCTACAACATCTATTCACTTTATAACTTCACGTTATAAATCTATTCATTTCATTCACTTATGAAATCCTTTTTATACTTCTTTTTAACACTTATAAAAATTCGTTTTATAAGTCCAATATTTCGATTTATAAAATATCAATTTTATAAATCTTTTTATACAAATCGTTTATAGTTATTCAAAAATCCCAACTTAACCCATTTTATAAATAAATCGACTTTTAATTCCAAAACGACACTTCGGTTATATTTCACTAAAAATTATAACTTTTATAACTTTAAAATTCTAGACGTTTATTTTCTGAAATAAATCAATTCAAAAATTCGATAAACGTCTATTTTTCAAAAATCACTTTAAAAATCTTTTTAAAATAAAAGTCGTTATTTTTACATTTCAAAACTGAATCCGATGATGCAACAGCATCAATCAGTCCATCACAACAGTCAATATCATATATCAATATGATAACAGAATATTCATCAATATCTGTAAATATATAAATACAGTTGAGGAATCCTGTTGGATCCCTCCAACCTGTTTCCCTGCATCCAAAGACGTTAGCACAATACCAATTCCGCTCCAGTACGGAATTATCGCGGTATATGGGTTTTATAAAAATCCGCTTACTAACGGCGCAATAGGGTCTCATCCGCTATACGAGGCGGGAAATCAATCAATCCAATATATACATATGCCAATATGTATATATTGCTATATATAGATATATATCCTACCATATCTAATATCACATCCAAACAGTCCATCATCAATCAATAACTGTAAATAATTCCACATTCAATTGAGTGAGAAGATCTCACCGTGATTTTAATTCTGTTCCAGCGTTTTATTTCGAATAAAATTAAACGCGCGTTTAATTTTACCCGAAATTTTCATTGACTCCAAACGACTCCAAATCAGTTGCATCGCGAAGAGCTCGACAAAACGAAGACAACGCAACTGGTTTCGTAATTTTCTGATAATGTATGAACAAGTTATAGCTTTTTAAAGATCGAACAAATTATAATTCAAATATTTACAATTTTATTTTTATTTTTATACCCAGATTAAATCTCTGCCGTTGATTTCAAATAAGTGAATCTGGCCACTGCCTTCCTTCTTCCCTCCCTCACGTACATCCCCCAGGCAAAACAGCGAACGCGAGAACCCAAACTGCCGCCACTAAACCCTAACGACCGCACCACCAACCGACCCCCAGACCCCATCATATCACTGCCAGTCGAAAGCCCATCGCCTCGCCTTCCTCCACCGCGAGTACGGCCAAGCTCGGTGGTCCCATGCCCCCTAGAAACGATCTTGAACGCGACGACTTTGAAGGCAAATTTCCAACAATTGGTAGCCTTGATTTCGATCATAGCCGTTGAGATTAAAGATCTCGACGTGCTCTTCATTTTCCACGTTGAACGATTTTCGTAATAATCAATGGATTGGCCAGAAATTGAGGGAGATGAACGGAAGATTCTGGCCATTGGGCTTTAGAACGGCGGCTACGTTTTCAAACCCTAGGTTTATATTTTCTTATGCAAATGAAAATACCTAGGTGCTTTTATAGAAAATTCCTCAATTTACTATTCATCCGAAATTTTCCGAACTCCGATTCGAGCGTGCCGGCTGACGTTTCTAAGGTTTACCCCGCGTTCCGAACGCAATGGAACAGGTTTCGGAAGCTAATTCGATCGTATGCGTGAGATATGACAATAAACGATCAATTTAAATTAAATCGATTTAAATCGATTTCGATGCGTTTTAATTTGTACCGGACAAACGATACATCCAAAAATTACGAAATTTGAAATCTTACAATAATATCACATTACGGATCCGATGAAACTGGTTTCGTCGAAATCCGAGACCGTTTGAAAAATGACTATTTTTAACTCGACGATTTAAAATTAAAATGATATCGATGCGTTTCGAGCTGCCACGGTCAAACGACAACTCCGATGGATACGAAAATTGAAATCCGATAATAACTAACTATTACGGATCCAATGGAACTGGTCTCGTTCAATTCTGAGACTGTCCGAAAATTGGCTTTTTTTACAGTCGATAATTAAATATTAAAATATTCAATTTTCACAGATTAACTCCAAATTCGATTCTGAAAGTTTCAAAAATATTTCTATAACTCCAGTATGATTAAATAAAATTTTACAAATCATTTTCAATCACTTTAAACTCGATTTTTTTAATTATCACTTGAGTTTCACTATTTAATATATCGATTAAATTATCAATTTAAAACCCAATATTCGAAAAATAAATCATTCGACTTCTAAATTCCATTTATTAATATTAAAACTCAATTAAATATTCGAATTTTAATTATCAAAAATTCTGGGTCGTTACAACTTCAGCATAAGCATGTCCAGCCCCACCTAATCTATTGTGAGACTATCAGTTCCTTACTGAAGGAGAATGCTGCCGGTACGGGTCCTACTTCTATCTTTGCTTATTAACTTAGTGTAAGTCTTTAAAATAAGCCTTTTTTGTTATCTCTGCTATATTTGCTTATTAAATTAACTCTAAGTTTTAAAATAAGCCTCTTTCGGTTCTTTCTGCTTAATTATAACCTACGTTTTAATTTCTCTTATATTCTGTCTTTTTAATTATAACTTCCAGTTATAAAATTTGCCTATTTCAGTCTATATTCTCTTTATTACAGTTCTTCTTATTTTACATCCAATTTCTTTAAATTTAGTGTTCTTATATTCTAGTCCATATTAGCGAATTACTCTCTTTTTATTATTTTATTCGTGTAAAAAAGGAATAAAAATAAACTAATATTTACAGGCTGAATTCTAACGTAAAACAGATGTAAATGAAATAAAAATAACTGTAAATAACAGTAAATAACTGTAAATAAATGAATAAAATAACTGAATAAAATAGCTGAATAAAATAGCTGAACAAAATAGACTGAAAAGAACTTTAAAAATTAACTGTAAACAACTTATATAAAAGCGGTCTCAAAATTGCAGAAAAACTACAACTATTGAGAACCTTATTATTTTAAATTACTTAAAAATCTAAAATAATTACTTAAACACTCACTTATAGTCCTCAACTCTAGCCCTTGGTCTTCCTTGATCCTCTCTTAGAGCGTAAATATCTTTTTCAAAAAGATTCTCTCCTTAGAAATATTTTATTTCTAGGGTCCAGCCTTTGGCAATAAACCCGAATAGGAGAAAATCTGAATGAGAAAAATAGTTATGCCTAGAGGTCTATTTATAGGGTTACTTGGGGATCTCAGGCGTTGGATTTGTAGATTAAATCTAGAGCAACCACGTCATAGGTTCGATGGGAACCATCGGATGGAAGCACGGACGCACGGGATGGAGTAAAAATAACAAAACACGTCACGATTTGATCTGGACGAAATGTCGTCCAAATAACTAAGGCGGGTCGACCTTACTGTCAACCCTTGTATGAGTTAGGTCGACCTAGCTGATGGGAGTGTCGACCCTAGGGTCGACCTAGCCCTATATTTTTTTTCTTTTCTCTTTTATTTTCTCATTTCTTCTTTCTTTTGTAACATCTTCGTTTTAGTTCCGATTTTAACAATCTACATATGGAAATTGACCAGAAAATTATCACGGACACAATGGTACAACTCCCGTGGCTCAATTCTGATAATTTCACCAAGTTATTTTATTATTTAATTAATTTGTTAATTAATTATTATAGCTCAAATTTAGGGTTGTTACAGCTTCAGAAATTGTTTTGGTAAAATCAGGTTTGATTTAAAAATTCCAAAAGTGTGGTTTGATATACAAAAAGAGTTATATATATATTTATGATTTCAAAGTGATTTGAAATAGATACCAGGTGTTTGAATTCTGGAATCCTTATTTAAATGTTTTAGAAAATATCAGGAAATAAGTTTTGAACTTATAAGTTGAGAATGATATTAATAACGAGAGAAAGTGTGAAACTGAAGTTTGAAATTGAAATTTAACTTGAGTAAGTCAAATGAATTGAATATAACTTAAGATAAGTTAAATAAAGTTGAACTGGATTGGAAATGATATCAAATTGAAGTGAACATAATTCTGAATAGTAAAGTGGTTATATAACTATAAGTTATAATTATTGAATGGAATGAACTCCAACATGGAATTTATGAAATTGTGAATAATAAGTTGTATAACTTATAAACTTGAGGAAATGAAAAGTGAAATCCAAGTTAGGATGGTTAAATATTTGGTTTGAAAGAAATGAAAATATGAATTTGAATTATAAAATTGAAGTTAACTCAGCTCAAGTTAAATGAGATGATTTTTGAATTGAAACTTAACTTAAGTTAAGTAAAATGGAAGTAAACTAATTAGATAAATTAATTTTTTGATTGGATATTGAAATATAAATTAGTTTTTGCAAAATGGTGCTTGAGTTATAAATAAATTCAACTTAAGTGATAAGAATGGAAATTCAACCTAAGTGTGAACAAATTAAATATGGTTTAAAGGATTGATTGATAAAATTGGATTTTAGTAAGTGCAAATGAATTAAATTATGTCTTGGAGTATTGCTTGATTTAAATCAAGTAGGAATTTAAGTTATAAGCTGAATATGAACATAAGTAATGGTATGAATGTTTATAATAAACCTTAAGTGATAATTTTAAGAAATGGTTTATTATTGAATTAACATGGAATGAAATGCCGTTCAATATAAAATGGATTGTTTGTAATTTATTTGAAATTGGATATGTGGAATATAAATTGAATGTGGATTAAAAAAAATTAATAAATTGATCTAGAATCAATTTAAAACAGCTATAAGCTTAAGTGGTTATTTTATTAAATGAATATCACCAAATTTGGATGGAAAAATTTGTCGTTTGACGTAAACGGAAGTAAACAAATTTTGTGAATCAATGGAAGGTTATATAAATTGATTTAGAATCAATTGGGATTAGATATGAATATGAAATGAATACAAATGGAATGTTTGTGAATCACTTGAAATTGAATAAAATGGTATGTAAATCGATTGAAATGAATAATCGAATGTTAGAACCTTTTGATTATTGATAAATTCATGCTATAACATGTTTGGTTATGGAATTTATGCGATTAACTAGTTAAATGAATGAAAATTATTAAATTTCAAATATTTGGTACTTACGTGTTTTAATTGAGTAAGTACTGGTACGAGAAGATCATTTAGCTATATTTTGGTTGCGCGACTGCATATAAATCGAGCGAGCTTGCTTAATAACGCTAAAATAAGGTACGCTTACGAATTTAGCGTGCGAAAAATAAAAATATTGTTATATATCGCGTTTTCTGGCCATGAGAGCCGATGTATATCTTTTTATCATATTTGTCATATTGGAAAAGGCTCTCCGTACAAAGGAGACTCTACCAAAAAATTTCAGAAATTTATGGTGTTAGAAATTTTTAAAAAAATTTTGTTAACCAAAATTTGATTTCGAATTGTAATTGAAATAATGGATTTTGGTTTAGAAATGGAAACTAACTGTTTTGTATGGAAATAAAGGATTTAGAAAAGTGAAATCTTGAGTTTTAACTAAGTGAGTTTTAATCAGTTAATGGGTTTGGAGCATTTTTCCTACCTTGGCAATTTCGAGGACGAAATTCTTTTAAGGAGGGAGGAATGTAACGACCCGGATCTTCTGCCATTTAATTTTAAATCTTTAAATGGTGTTAAATATTGATTTGGAATATAAATTGAATTTTGAATATGAAGATTTTGGTTGAAATTACAGAATGAATTTAAATTTCAAATATAGTGATTTATCGTAATACAGAAATGGTGAATAATTGAAATTTGAGTTGAACATGAATCGAAATGATTTCTAATATTGATATAAATTCTATTTGAATTAGAATTGGGTGAATAATTTCAAGTGATTTCGCTAATTTTTGAAATCGTCGATTTAATCGACACGTTAAAATAGCAATCTGAGGCACAGTCTCAGAATTCGACGAAACAAGTTCCATTGGATCTTTAATAGTGTATTATTATCGGATTTCAAATTTCGCAGCGTTTGGAGTTACCGTTTGGTCGTACGGGATAGAAATGCGTTGAAATTAATATCGGAAATTTAATATAATAATTGGGTTCAAAAAGCAATCTTCCATATACGATCGAATCAGGTCTCGAAACTTGTTCCATTGCATTCGGAATAGGATTATAACATTAGGAATGCCAGGCGACGCGCCTCAATAAGAGTTCGGGATTTTAAGTTACTAAACAAGATATTTTGGAATTATATATTATTTTAAAAATTTAAAGTCAACCTCTACTCGCCGTTATCCTTTCACCTCAGCCACCCTAATCCCTAACCCAGCCGTCCCTTCACCAGTTAAAATCGCAACATCATTTTTTCCCTTCTCAGTTCAAACCGTGATTTATATACATATATATAAAATAATTCACGTGATAAATCGCGATGGAGGGGCGACGCTGGCGTACGGAGGAGGGAGGATGCCGCTGCGAGTCGATGCTGGGGCAGTTGGGGTTTTGGTGGCTGCTCGATTTGGGGTTCGTCGGTGCTGCAATGGAGTGCTTTTTTTGGCGAGGAGGCGGAGTTTTGGAGCGGCGACGATGGACGAGGGTTGAGCAGCGGAGGGGCGCGCAAAAGGAGGGCGAGGTCCGGGCGAACAGGGAGGCGTGGTCGTTGGGCGATGATGGTTGAGTTTGTTCGATGCCTGGAACGTATACGCGAGGGATTAAGGTGCTAAACGAGGTAATTAATCTAATTTCTGTAATTAAGGGAAAATGAATATTATTATTATTAGTTCAAATGTTTGTAAATGTATAACATGTTCATGCGAGCTCGAAAAATTACGAAACAGGTGGCGTTGGATTCGTAATGATATAGGCTACGAAATAAAATTGGTTTGGAGATTTTTGGAGTTAGGTAGGATTTTAGATTAAATTGAACGTCGGTTCAATTTAATTTAAAATTGGAACGGATTGCAAATAAAAGTCAAGGTGAGTAAATCTCACTCAATTTGGTTGATTGGTTTAATTTATAGCAATTAAAAATTAATTATTGGATGGTTGGTTGAATTGATATATTATTATCAATTGAATATTATATTATATATGGTAGTATATATATAGTAGTAGTTGGATATATTTCCCGCCGATTGGAGCGGATGAGACACTATGCGCCCCGCATAATAGCGGATGACCCTATATTACCACGATATCCCGCCTCAAAGCAGGATTGATATTTTATGTTATATAACATCTATGGATGCAGAGGAACAAGTTGGAGGGATCCAACTGGATTCCTCAAAAATATATTGATTGTTTCATATATAGTGATATATGATGAAATTGAATAATCTGTTATGGATTATTGTGTGATTTGATTGTTTGGATGCTATAGTAGCACTGGCCCTAATTTTGGTATTATAAATAACATAAATAATATTTTTGAATTTTAAAAAGGAAATCTAAGGTGATTTTGAAATGAAAATAGTTATATAAATTTTGGGATTTTTTTAAAAGGAATTGATTGGATAAAATAAATAATTTGATTTTGGATATTTAGTTAGCTATTTCGTAAAATGGTTTAAATGGAAAATTTTAAATTGAGTATTTTTAAAATGATGGATTATTAAATGAGATTTCTTTAAATATTAAATGGAAGTCGAAATTGAGATTTGAATGGTTTTGGAATATTGATTGGATTATTTAAGAAATAGATTTCCATGTGAAATTTTTAAATAGAAAGCGATTTATAATTGGATTTTAGTAATATAAATCTGTTATAAACTGGAAATGAGTTTATAAAATTTATAAACGATGGTTATAAATAAAGTAAAATGATTATCGTTTGATAAATTGAGAATATAAATTCACCGTGTGAATTTAAAATGAGATATGGAAATCGGGTTAGGAAGAAATAGTGGAATTTTATTTTGGAACTTGGAAATAGTGTGAAATTGGAAATGAAAATCGATTTGTGAAAAATCGAGAGAGATTTATAAATATAAAAATGGTTATGTTAAATTTTAAAAATAAATTATTATCGAGAAGTTTATCTATTGCAAGGATTACTCTGGTTTCATTTCGAATATTATGACTCTTTTCATGGATTTTCTGCATGTGACAGGCCCCGACTCTGAGGTCGATGGAAGTGGTTCCTCTTCTTCTGAGGAGGACTATCATTAAGTCCGTTTTAGTGGTGTAGGAACCTTTTTGCCCAACTCCTGTTTTGTTTTTTTCCTTTATTAGCAGTTGAGGCATACTGCCTTGCTTCTATATTATCTTTTGATTTGTTGGTAATAAAAGTGGACGGTCCACTATAAAAACTGGCAGGCCTTGCACCAAGAAAAACTTTATATTAAAGATTCATAATCTTTAGTATATTTAATTGAGTGATATATGTTGGAATTTGGCAGCTCATAGTGGTGTGATTGGGTAAATTTCAATTTTTTTTACCTTTTTGGATCTTTATTGGGCCTATGTAGTTTAAATTCAATTAAAACTTTTCTAAAATTTCTTTTAAATAAAATCAATATTTTATTTTGATTCGTGAATAATTTTTTATTCTGTATAGTTTATATTATATAGCATATATATTTATATCATATACACATATGCAAGGTTTTAAATCTTGCTCATCTCGGCCGAGATCTCGTTTTCAAGCCTGGGCGATTCGAAACAACTAATTTCGTTTGAATCTCGTCTGACCCAAATCTCGGACGAGATTTCAGTATCTCGTCCGGTATCTCGGACGAGATTTAGCAGCGAGATATCGGCCGATTTTTGAATTTTGGAAAAAATCAACTCTTTTTCCGTATTGGGCTAGCTCATCCTTTACCTTAATTTAAACCTTCTTAATTGTAATTTTTTAACCCTTATTTCTTATATAAATCTCATTTAATCTTCGTCTTTGACGAGTGTAAGAAGATGATAAAATCTACATCGATTATGGTAAGTATTTCACTTTATGATTTTCATTTAGGTTTCTGATCCAAATTAATTTACATCCGATTTCATTTTTCTTTTTTCGACACTTTCTTGAGTTTTTTTCCTAACCCGATTTTTTTGCGGCTATAAATTTTGGGCTTCACTTATTTAACTTTATGTTCTAAATGGATTCCCAATTTGATTTCATTTAGTCTTTGCTGCTATAATTTTTTTCCTCAAGGCATATTTTTAAGCAATAAAGGAATTCTCTTTCATCTATTAATTTCATTTGATGATTACATGTTCATTCGTACATCATTTTTTTGCTTTTCTTATAATATTACTAAATGTTTGAAATTGTTTGTACTATGTATGCTATTTTCTATGTTTGTTTGAAATATCTATGCTATTAGTTGCTTAATGAGATTTTGTTTGCTAATAGTTAAATACTATAACCAGACATAGAATATCTTAATTCTACTTGTAGACTTTTGTATTTGAAGTTATAAAATTAAGATTTCCCTTGCAGCACTATAAATCATAAAAGGTAGAAATGAGACATTATATTATGTAGGAAAGTTAAGTGAATGATCAAACAAAGTAAAGGTGCATATGTTATGGTTTGTTTCTTGTCTACTTTATCTCATATGATATTATATTGAAAATTATTCATGAAATCTAGTTATTTGTTTATTTTACATGATACAAGTGATATTTTTCCATACTAAATTACTAATGATAAGCGTGTGATATATTTAAGGTAAGTGCATAGTGTTTTCCTTAAGGTAGTGACTAGTATTATAAATTTAGGTGTATGAAAACTAATTTTCGACATGACATATACTCCGAGATAACTCCGAAATGAATTTTAGAAATCGAGATGTAAATCCGAGATGGACGACCGAGATGCACTCATCTCGTTCGAGATCTCACCCGATACGAGATAAGCTATCCAAATTCTTCGAGACGAGACGTGACCGAAATCCGAGATTTAAAACCTTGCACATATGTGTGTGCATGCACGTGCAACATAAACGCCCGTATATAGATATTGGGATTTACACCGTAATGGATATGTTAGCCCCTATTGTATACAAATTTTTTGTTTAAATATATATATATATATATATATATATATATATATATATTTCATAAATGTTTTATATAAATCGTTTACAACCAGTATGTTATAATACACGCGCACACACACACACTTATATATATATATAGTTAAATCGCAAAGTTATTTTAAATATTGTTTATAAAATAATTTTGATTATAACAATAAATTTGTAAAGAATATACATATTTTTAATTCAAAATAACTTGTATATGATATAAATACACACACACACGCACATATATAATTAGTTATAAATATGTATATTGATGTAATTATATATAATAAAATTATATACAAATATATACTTGCGATATTTTTCTCAATCCTGGTCGGTTTATGTATTTTTAATAATAAACAATTATTTTATGATTTAAAAATCCATTAGAAAATTTAAAAATTCAAAAGTAAAATATGTAAAATATTTTGCATAAATTTTTTAAAAGAATTTTATATTATTTGTAAATTTATATATATATTATTTATATAGTTGATTTTGAATTAAATAAATAATTACAAAATCATATAATATATACATAAAAATAATTTTTTTAACTTTTGAAAGCATTTTAGATATAGATAAATTTTTATAAAATTTAGTACAAACATTATATGATATTAATCTTTTAAATATAGATTTTAATTAATTAAAATCATATAATAATATTATTTTATTTTTAAATTTTTTAATATTTAGCTATGAGCACTAGGCAACCATTAATATACAAAATAATTTTTTATTTATGCACACATATGTACAACCATCGATATGTGATCATACATCAATGTAAAGATTCATTATAATTTTTAACTAACTAGTATATGATATAATGATTAATTAAGCATTCATATGTTAATAAACAAGAAATATACCTTTCACCAAAGCTTGGAGTTTGCACTTTGAAATGATGAAGCCTTGAATCCAATTCCAAGTCCAGAAGTTACTAGTTATCGAATAGCTTTAACACCAAAGGTCGAATCGACTTTTAATTTGATGTTTTGATGGTTGAATTTTAGGGCTTTATAGGGGTGTGGTTAGCCTAGAATTATAGCAAGAAGAGAGGCAAAAAGCCATCTCTAAGTTGAGGGTTAGAAGGATTATATAAGAGAGACTAGGGAGTGAAATGAAGATCAAGATCCACTTATTTCTCTTACCATATCTTTCTCTTTTGAATTCAAAATCCCCCTCTCTAGCCATCTTATGGCCAGCCCTTTGCAACCCTATAACTGCCTAAACAAAGCCTCAATTAGGCCTCAATACTATTTCAAGTCCAAACAATATTTTCTGCATTTAAATACAACTTAAACACATATCGATATCGTATATCGATTAGTGTTTATATAAGTATTATATGCACACAATTTAATATTATTTAATATGCATTAAATAAAATTTTATAATTAACATTTCACTAACAATATTTAATATAATTAATTTATAACAATTATAAATCAATTAAATCGGGTGGTAATAAGAGTATTCAATGTTTCGATTGTGTGACTCTTAAATGTAAATTTGGTCAGGGATTAATATCGAACAATTCGAATATTAACGGTCACATTTCACTTGGCATGTGGTACGACATTATGGCCAAATTTATTACTTACTTGGTATAGGTAAAATCTAATTTTACTTTATTAAGCGTTACTCGGTAGTTATAATTACTTACACCAATTCTCTTCGTCAAAACTATATCACATTGGACTTATGGAATTTGTTAATGGTCAAAATTCCAATATCGTCCAAACACAAAATTCTTGGTTCAATAATCACAATTATTATTAACCGAATTACCCTGGCAAGAGATTTTGATTTTGAGTTGACTTCAATTGACTGTGATACTAACCTTATATAACAGAGGGGACAAATCCTCTCTTGAATAGTCACTTACAATAATTCCACTCAACCCAACTATAATCGTTCGATGGACATGTGTAATGATTCAACTATAACCAAAGTAGAGCTTTCATATTGAAGATCAACAGTATTCTCAAGTCAAGAGATTAGTTACATCGATATGTTCTGTTTGACCTTAGTTATATTAACTACCAAAAAACTATCGAGTGAGTCATTCCATAGTTATCCAATAACTATTAGTACGTAACCCCTTGGTGCCCCGGCAGTTATGAGTAATGCAGTACCTTACTTTTGGAGAGCGTTACATACTTTAGTCTTAATAGATGCATCAATGTCCAGTCTCGACACATATTGACTAGGAATATTTAAAATGACGTGTTTCATTCATTGTGATACAACACTCATGATTACAACTATTTGTAGTTACTATCACAAACACACCATTTATCGATTTTCTATTAAATATACTTTAATTAAGCATTTAATTATCTATAACATTTTATAAAAAGTATATAACATAAGGAAAACACCATTTATTATGAATGAGAATTGATGACAGAGTTAAATATTTACAATAAATTATAGAATTGCCCTTAGGGCATACCCTTAACTCTATCAATCTCTCACTTGCATTTAGGGCCAATTATGGAATCTTAATCTCATCCCTTCAATCAGCTTCTCAAGAACCGACCGGCTTAGACCCTTATTAAATGGATCTGCTATGTTGTCCTTGGTATCTACCCTTTGTATCACGACACCTTTCTTCTCAATGAATTCTTTGATGAGGTGGAAGTTGTAAAGAATATGTCATAACTTCCAATGTGCTCTGAGCTCTTTCGCGATCTGTATCGCAGCATTGTTGTCATAGAATGATGCCATCATATTCTCGGTATCGGGAATCACTACGGGCACTTTTGTGATCTTTATTTGCTTCATTGAGGAAGATGTATTTGGCCTCCATCGTTGAATCAACTAATGTTTCTTGCATGGAACTTTTCCAGCTAACGACCCCACCGTTAAGCATAAAAACATAATCAGACACTGATTTACTATTATCGACATCACTCTGAAAGCTAGAGTCGCTATACCACTTCATAAGGAGGTCTCAGTCCCGTATATGAGGTATAAGAGATAAGTATTTCTTAAATACTTTAGTATACATTTTACAGCCATTCAATGTTTTTCTCTAGGATCATACTGGTATCTACTTATGCATCCTAATGCGTATCCCACGTCTGATGTACTACATAGAATAGTGGACATTATGGGTCCTATAGCCGAAGCATAGGGGATCCTCTTCATACACTTTTTCTCCTCATCAATATGAGGAGCATCCTTCTTAGAGAGGACGATTCCAGATTGCATTGGAATATTTCCATGCTTAGAATTCTCTATACTAAACATCTTCAGTATGGTATCTATGTACAGGGATTGGGACAATCCAAACAGTCTCTTAGATCTATCTCTATAGATCTTTATACCCAGTATATAGGCTGATTCTCCCAAATCCTTCATGGATAAGTTCTTGGAAAGCCAGGCTTTCACTAATTGCAATAACGAAGTATCATTGCCGATCAATAGAAGATCGTTGACATAGAGCACTAAGAATACAATAGTGTTGCCCTGTTCCTTTCTGTATACGCATGCTCCCTATGTGTTATGATAAAAACCAAACAATTTGATTACCTTATCAAAACACTTATTCCAACTCCTTATAGCTTGTTTGAGTCTATAAATGGACTTTAACCACTTGCAAGTCTTGCCCTCACTCCCACTGACCACAAAACCCTCGGGTTATGACATATAGATGGTCCCTTCGAAATCACTATTTAGAAACATCATCTTTACATCCATTTAACATATTTTGTAGTCATAGAATGCGGTAATGGCCAGCATAATCCGAATGGACTTAAGCATGGCTACGGGCGAAAAGGTCTCGTCATAATCAACACCTTGAATTTAACGTAATCCTTTCACAACTACCCTAGCCTTATAAGTCTCTACTTCCCCATCCGCATTTAGCTTTTTCTTAAAAATCCATTTGCAGCTGATGGGTTTTATCCCTTCAGGACATTCGATAAAGTCCATACATTTTTTCTATAAATGGAATTCATCTCGGATTTCATTGCTCCAAGCCAGAGTGCAGAGTCTTTACTCTGCAGTGTTTGTTGGGAAGATAGAGGAGTGTCGCCATCTAAGTCACAGTCCTCCTACCTACAAGAAAACCGTTGTATCTCTCTGGTGTGCAAGATTCCCTACTAAACCTTCTAATAGGTTGTGTTTTCGTATAAAGGTGAACTTGGTTCTCCCATTGGTTCGCCTTCATTATTAACTTCTTGGATCTCATCTAAGTATACAACCTTGTTGTTTATTTTCTTTAATAGAATTTTTTTTTTCAAAAAGACAGCATATCAAGAAATAATAACCTTTTGTTCGTTGTTATTATAGAATATATATACATACATACATTGATATATATATATATATCCCATTAAGGTTTTGGGATATCTTATAAATTTATACAGTACTGATCTTACCTCTAGTTTATTCGTACTAACGTTCTTAACGTAGGCCAGACAACCCCACACCTTCAAATACTTGAGTGGGGTTTCTTACCACACCTCATCTCATATGGTGTTTTATGCATAGATTTAGTGGGCAACAAGTTCAGTGTATGCGCTGCAGTTTCCAATGCATATCCCTAATAAGACAGAGGTAACTCAACTTTACCCATCATGGAACAAACCACATCTAATAGGGTTCAGTTCCTGCGCTCCGACACACCATTGTGTTCCAGAGTATATGGTGGAGTAAGCAGATAGATAATCTGATTATCTTTTAATTACTATTGGAGTTCATGTACAACGTAGTCACTCCTCGGTCGGATCGAAGAATTTTTATCTTTCTATTCATCTGATTTTCAAATACATTTTTATACTCAATAAATTTCTCATATATCGGATTTTTTCTTCATAGATACACATATCCTAGTCTCGAGAAATCATCAGTGAAGGTATCAAAGTAAGAACTATTATCCTTGGAGATTATAGGCATCGGGACATATATATCACTATATACTAACCCTAAGAGTTCATCAACTCTTTCATTGCTTCCACTAAAAGGGTGCTTAGTCATTTACCTTTGAGATACGACTCACACATGTCAAATGATTCAGAATCAAGGGAAGGCAAAAAATCTTCGGTTTTCAGTTTGTGCAGTCATTTCTCACTAATATGACCTAGCCTATAATGCCAAAGATAACTATCGTTTATGTTGTTAGAAGAATTACTCATAAGAACACATAATTTATATTAATCATATAATTGTCATTTTCAAGAACACCATCGCGGACTTTATTTCCATTCAAACAATGTTCATAACATTATTCGCACAAAGAAATACATACGGTCGTAGACAATCTAGAAATAGATACAATTCCATAAATAAAGTCTTTTACAAAACAACAATTATTCAATAAAACACCACTTAGGAAACAAAATGATAAATCTCCTACCGCTATTGCATTTATGATAGATCCATCAGCAACCTGGAGCCTCTCTATTTTCCATGTGATGCCAGTTCCTAATCCCATGTAATGAATTACATCTATGAGTTCCAGATCTAGTATCTAAAACCTAAAATATATTATTAGTTGCAAAACAATTTCGAATTATAAATGTACCTGAGGGAGCTACAGAACCCTTATACTTTCTTTCTCTAACAATCTTTAGGTACTCAGGACAGTTCCTTTTCTAGTGCCCTTTCTTATGGCAATGGTCACATTCACCCTTGTCATCAGTTTTCTTACTCTTTTTATTCTTCTTACCTTCTCTTTTACACTTCTTCAAACTCTTCGAAGATGATGCCCCACCCTTAACAGCAAGCACGACCCTTTGATCCTTTGATTGTGACTCGGTCGACCTCAACATATTCAGGAGCTCCACGAGATTCACATTCGGTTGGTTCATGTTATAATTCAGTATGAAAGGTTCATACTAAGGAGTAAGTGAACCAAGGATCAAGTCTACCTAAAACTCGTTGCTTATTGTCACGTCTAATTGTGAAAGCCTATCAATATAGCCCTTCATCATTAGGACATAATCGTCCACTTTATATCCCTTCTGTATTTTGGTGTTAACCAATTTTTTAGTAATCTCGTACCTGGCATAACGATATTTCTCACAAAATAGTGCCTTCAGACTATCTAATTCTGATGGATATACATGGTTACTTCCTTTACAAGGCTTGTCTAATTTATATAGCACAAAAACCTAAGCGATTTCTAGGTTAGCGACCCACTTATAAGCAAAAGATAGTTCATAGTCAACATTATCAGTGGGTCTTGTCATATGTTAATGTTATCTTTATAGTTCTTACCTAATCAACGTAGTTGTTTAGTCTAGTTAGTTTGTCGTTTTCACTAAACAGTCTTGGAGTTGACATTTTCTACAAGTTTCAATTGATAGATTATTAGGACATTATCATAGTAGATGTTCTTATAATATTAGTAAGGTTAAACATTATGTTTTATTTTACTAATGAGCTTCAACTATTCTTTTATGTTTTTCCATACCCTAAGTCAAAACATAGAAGTCTTTCGACTTTATTAGTAAGTGCCAGGACTCGTTTATCTTGGAATTCTGACCTTAAGTTTGCTCAACAAGTCATAGCTCCACAGACGATGGATAACTTCTTATCGATTGTATCATATGCAACTCCTAACCAATGGTACCTTATCCTAATTTCACTTCGACCTTGAGTTTTCTCAACAGATCAAAATGAAATTATTCACCCGCACCTACTATATCGTGATGGCCTAAGTATAGTATATGTACCATGAGTTTGCTCAACAAATACATATAGTTATTTTACCTTGTCTATTTGGTATATTAATAATATTACACATAACATCCCTAGCTTGAGTTTGCTCAACAACTAAGGAGTATGCAAGTAAATTATTAATATGTATAGGGTAGAGGACCCTATTATATTAACGATTCAAAATCTTCAATATATTATATTGGGTGATATCGACTGACGGAATAATGTATTTATGATGAAATGCCCTCGTCATTCAAGTGTTGGACACATCAGGAATCATAGTATACGTACATTTACGTATATATTTATTTTTTTAGTATATTTATGGTTTCCTTAATGTTCCACATTTAGTTTATACATTCATATTATATGAGTTTCATTATTATATAACTTTTGTATTTTAATTAGCTTATATAGTAATTTTATTATATAATTATATCAATTAAATCATATTTAATTAATTTTAAGTAATTAACACCTTAATTAATTGTATATTATTCAATTTTAACATATTATATCGAATATTTATATAATATAAGCTTTATAGTAATATATATATATATATAGACACACACGTATACATACATATATATGTATATATGTATGGATTTTAATTTATTAGCTAACTTTTAATTACTTTATTTAATTGAACAATTTCAATTACATTTTATTAATTTTGAAAATTATTTTATACACGTGCATGTATACTTATATTGTCTTAAACATTTTAAGACAACATAACATATCTCACTATATACTATACAAGCAAATGTATTGTATTTATATTTAATTAACTTATTCAATTAATCATTTCTTTTATTATTTTATTAATAAAATTAATTTCAAAATTAACTTATATATAATTTCAAATACTTTGAGAATTTTCATTTATAACTGTTTTTAATTTTCAAACCAATTTTAAAAATTAGCCCAAGGCACAATTCAACTTGGGCCTTCTTAATTAGGGGCAACCTTTTGGCTCACGTATTTATTTGGGCCAGGCTGGTAGCCTGGTAAGACCGAGTACTTAATTGCTTAAACCCAATCCTTTGACACTACCTTTCTAAACACCCTACCGACTGGGTTGTGAGCTTAATTAGTTAACCCTAAAATGACTAATTTTAATTACATAGGAAATTATGCTCTAATACCATTGTTGGAACCGGGTCAGCCTGCGGCAAGGTAATTGGCCAAATTTCAAACTATTTTATCTTTTTAGATCTTTATTGGGCCTATGTTGTCTAAAATCATTTAGAACTTTTCTAAATTTTCTTTTAAATAAAATCAATATTTTATTTTAATTCATAAATAATGTTTTATTATTTATAGTTTATATTATATGGTATGTGTGTGTGTATCTCTGTGTGTGTGGCATACACACATATATGTGTACATGCACGTGCAAGTACAACATAATATAGTGTACATGGTTTGACATGCCCGGAATTTGGAATTTACACCGCAACGGACATGTTAGCCCATCTTGTATACAAATGTGTTATTTATACACACACACATATACATATGTACATACGTACATACATACATATATACCTATGTGTGTGTGCGCATCAAAATGTAATACAAGCGAAAACATATGTGTTTGTGTACACGAGTACTGGCATGTGCAAGGCACGAGCGTAGGAGGAATTGGTATTACAAAATATTATTTGTAATGTTTTTCGGATCTTACAAAATGACTTTGAAGTATATGTAATATTGCATTTTTATATGTGTACATGCATAAATCAAACGTTTGTCAAAATGTGAATGAGACTAAGTTATTTTAAAAAATAAAAAAATAGAGTAAAGAAAGTAATCAACTATTACATCAATATCCTGAGAAATGGAATAATATTAAAATTAGCACTTTTTGTAGTCTAAAAAACTTACATCATCTCCCTTTTAAAAAGTAATCAATCACCTTATTAATATACAGAGAAATTTTCTTATCACCATAGTGATTGCACTTCTGACGGTACTCTCCTCCTCACAAACCCTCCTCAATACTTGATAAAGTATAAAACTACTTGATGCTAGTATGTAAATTTCAAAATTTTGTGTACATTAATGTTGTTATAAAAATTTGTCAGACATACCATCATTTGAAGTGATAGATTTAGAGTAATATCATCGTAAAAAATATGTAGATTTCAAATGACTTGCTCAAAAAATTGACATGAATCATTATGGTTATAAAAGTATATCTAAAGACAAATTTTCTAAAAAGAAATTCAAGATGTATCACTTAACAAAAATGATTCTTATGAAGTTCATAATCGTGTACTATGTAAAAATATCTAGTGGATATTTGTTATAATTACGCTAACGATGAGTTCAAATAGAAAAAAATTCACTAAATCATTGTAGCTGCAAGAAAATCAAATGTATATTCACCATTTCCACACATGAGTAGAAGAAAATAGAAAAAGACTTGATAGTGTAAGGAAATCCACTAACAAATAGTGGACTAATTTTCTCAAAAAAATTATGAATGATTAGAAAACATCTTGTCAAAGACTCAATGTAATAGAATCACAAAAATTTAATTTGGCTATATTGCAAAGACATATTAACTATTTTGTGGTTGGTGTAGATTAAGATCCCATTCCGTTTGGAGATAAGTAACTTATCGTGCACCTATGTTCTAGTATATTCATGTAGGAAACAATCAAAAATGTCATTTCTTAAACTTGCAAAAGGATGTAAATATAAAGAGGCGAAAAGTCACATTTACTATATATTGGCTAAAAGCTAAATATCTATACTATATTATTATTAGTGAGTTAAATTTCAAGCTCACACAAGCCCCATTGAATTTTGGCACCTGAACAGTCTCCTAATGTATACTGTATTATTATTTCTCGGTTAGATTTCAAAAGCGTATACAAGCGCTCTACTTTGAGAAATGAATGGTCGCATTTTCTGTTTTCCTAATTTCCTAAGCAACTCTCCACTTCTTCCATTTCCTCCAAATCCCTAGATATTAACGTCCCCATTCCTCCACACTCTCTCATTCTTTCCCCGTTTTCGACCGATAGCCTAAAATCATTTTTTCTATAACCTAAATCACAATTATTCCCCAATTTTTTTGCCCCAGCCATAACCAAAATCTCTATCAGCCAAAATTCATTTCATAGGGTAAAGCATGGATCCGCCTTCGCAATTCTACCCACAAGAAAGCGATTGGCTTTTGTTGTCGACATCGGGTACCGCTACCCAAAATTTACTTCTAGATCGTAAACCAGGTAATTGATGATAAAAGTAATCTTGCTTAAGCTACAATATGTTTGATATTTCTTATATAGTATTGATTATAATTCTGTTATTTATATTGTTGTATTCAAATCTGAGATTAAACGTCGTTATTCCTCTTCCATCTCCTTTGGTTAGGTTGATTTTACAATGGTTTCGGTGATTTAATTATTGCGGATAATTAAAAGGTTTTAGATTATTGATTTGGAATTATAAAGTTTGTAATTTGCAATTGAATGGATTATGATATATTTTTTACCTCAAATTTATCAGTTTAGACTTGAAATGAGATGATAATACAATTTAGTGTTTGGTAGGTTTTAGGGTTTATTCTTTGATTTTGGTTTAATTAGTAACCTGTAGTCTTATGAATATTGGTTATTCATCAATTGTAACATTCAAACCACATGAACTTCAGTATAACATGAATTTAAATTCATGTTAAAGTTTAAGGAAGTTTTTCATCATTTTTTAGATCACACATTGATTGTAAGAAAGGATCTGTCTAAAGCATATGCCTCTAATAATTCATACTTCTGTGCATAATCAATTTTTTTTTAATCTTCTATGTTTCAACAATTATGTAGTTATCAATTAAAACTATCATTATAAACATTAGTCGTTTAAATTTTGAAAAGGATATTACAGTTCCTACGAATAGACATTAGCGACTCCTTTATGAATTGAGGAAGGTTATAATTGCACATGTGACGTAATACATTATTATTTGGAACATAGACAACAAAATGTTGTAACTCAATTCCGATTTATCACAACTATTTTATTTGGAACAAAGTCAACAAAGTATTTTTGCAAAAATACTACTATAACTATTAAAAAGTGTAATGTTTATCATATTATAATTATTTGTTACTACCTATAACGAAACATTTATGCATACTGTTATTGAAAATACTATACTTTACTTTTTCAACATATTTCTTTTGCATGATTATAATGTCACCAAAAATGGATTAACAAGAATGCGTGTTTGTTTCCTTTTTAGTATCTGATTCATCTTCGTTCAGAGTTTCTCATAACCTCTTTGGAAATAATTATAGTTTGAAAAATAATGAAATAAATAGTTAGAAATTTATTTATATACCAGTTTCATTATTTCTTATATGGATGCCCTGATTATGCTTTGGTTACAAATAAAGAAAACTATATATAAGTATGAAAACAAGCGGAAAATTGTAACCGTATTGCACTTCATACATTGTTGTTAAGTGCCCTTTATTCAACAAGCTACGTTTTTATGAATTAAATTTTAAATTTAGACATTGTATATGCTTAGCAAACTATTATCCTACCATTTAAGAAAGGGTTATGCATCTACTATCTAAGTAGTTATGTACACAGATTTCAAAAGTTTAGTTTTATTCTTTATTCAATCTTCCCACTTTATTTTATTATGCTTTTATACTATATTTTTTTTGGGAGAGAAAGGGTTTGTTAAACATGTTAAGTATTGTTTCATTTATATCCATACTTTTAACAGATATATTTTAACTATTCATCACACTTAAGTAAGCAATTGAACGTCAGCATATATTGCTATGTGTTTCTTGGATTAGCTTCAGCATTTTGGAAGAAGAAAAAAGTTATACAATTGTGGTGGTAGGAAGCATGAATAGACCAAAGAGTAAGTGAAGTTTGAATTTAATTTCCACCTTTTCATAGCTAGAATTCTACTATTGTGGCATAATTTATCTTATATAAAGATGTAATTATAATAGTGAATAAACATGTACATGTCAGTTTATAAATTGCCTGCATTTTATGCCCTCATGCTACTTTTTTTGTCATCGATGATTTTCATTTAAAAAGAAACTATGATGATGATTTTGATATGATCAACCACCTCATTTGTTCACACTAATTATGATGTCGAAAACTTCCAATCTCAACAACAAAAAATGGCAACCGTTTTTTTATTGCAAAATTAGCTACTTAGTAGCATTCACGGTCTGCTACTACTTTCGGTACAAAGGTGTAATTAATGTGTATTATGATCTTATACTGAGTATGTATACACCTTCATTTTCTTTCCATTTAATAAAAGTACAAACATGACCCTTTTTATTGGTTTCTACTTCCTGTGCAGCCTGGGTATGAAGTTTGTATTTTTATTTGAAGTTTTGTTGCTGGCTTTTGGATGACATCTTTTCCAAACAAACCACTTTGTTTTTTTATAGTACTTTTGTTCATCATAAACATGTACATATAAATTTGCTTTATTGGCTAATCAAATGGCAACCTTCTTTCCCTGTTATGTTATGTCTTCCACCCATTCAACTAACTCAGGCCCGGCCCTGGACCAAGGCGGGCCAGGCAGTCGCCTATGGCCCCTGATTTTTATGGGCCTCAAACTTTAAGTGTTATATTCATATATAGTAATATATTTACTGTTAACCAAATGTTTAAATGGGTCAGTGCTGGTGTTGCTTGCTAATGGTCTCAGTTCGAGTCCTGTAGCCTACTATTTTGGGGCCTCATATTTTTCCTACCTACACTTTACACACATTTTACTATTGGGCTTAATAATTTCTTTGCCTTGGACATCCAAACCATCAGGGCCGGCCCTGAACTAACTCATTGAAAAAAAATGGTTATTTTAACAATTTTTATGTGTACTAATAAATTACATAGTTTTTCATCTCATGGATTCTTTTCTTATATATACTATGCTAACTATTTACTTTTACCTATATCCATACCAACTCTAATGTGGATTGTTACAATGATTATTGCTATACCGTGCAATTAAACTATTCTAATGTTGTTGGAACAACTTTGGCTTATTCCTGAAGTATGTGTTGTGGGTTCGATGCATACTTCCTTAGAGTTTACATCTAAAGCTTGGTTCTCTAGGTCTTCAAAAAAAACTTTGGCTTATTTCCATGACACTGGAAGAAAATTGATATATTAAAGGTTCGCTAAGATATGCATACACTTTAAATGACATTGTGTATTTTGTAAGTGAACAATATATTGGTTAAAGTCATTACATATCTGAAGTACCTATAAGGAATTCAATAGGAGATAATAGAGATTTCAGTTGCTGTCCACAAGTTTCAAAAGTGGATATCTACCATTGAAATGAAATAAATAAGTTGAATATGTTTGAGATTTAAGTGGACCTGCTAATATTGTAGTGTAAGCGATATTATATATTCTATTGTCTTGGGCAAATCAAATGAATTTCTTATACCGGTTAAGAATTTTGTTGTTGTTATTACAAAGATGTAAGTAATTCACCCGTGTCTTTGTTACTTTCTGATTTCTTCATAAATCCATGTGTTCTCTCTTGATTTCAAAATTTTGGCTAATATTGTTGGTGTTCTTCTTAGTGAAACAAATCCTTTAATCTTAATGAATTGGACTAAGCTTTGGAAACTGTAGGATTAATTTTCCAAGCAATATCTTTGTTGACTTTAGTTTGGTCAACTACAGAATAATCTATACTATACTATTATTATTCAATTGGATTTCAAGAGCGCAGAAGCGACTTTTCAGTGAAATTTAAACCCAACAGCCGCGATCTTAATTTTCCCTCTATTGTCGCTGCTCTCTCACGCTTTCAGCCCTAAATAATAAAGTCTCCTTCGTTTGTACCTTTTTGCTCTACCGCCGTCGTCCTCCCCTCTTACCACCACTCTGTCATAGTCGTCCTCCACTACTACCGCCGTCGCCAGCCCAATTGACCCCGACTCAGCGCCAGAACGACTGACAACCACTTTTGCCTCTTCATTGCTTTCAGTTGTCCTTATCTCTCCTACCACTGCTCTGTCATAATCGTCCTCCCCTCTTATCGCCGTAGCCAGCCCAACTGACTCTGACTCATCGCAAATGATATATTTGTGTATGCAATATCAGATCATCCTATTCGTAATGATGTGGGTTCAGTTTTAAAGATTTGTGGATACTTTTAGCAATTTACTTTTTGTATAGAATAATTTTTTCTAGAGGAGGTGGATATTTTTTATTCTTTATGGAAATTATGGATCTGTAATGTTGAGATACAAACAGATAATGCTCTTGCTTACAATGGAAACTTTAGAAACACACTTTTTCTCAATTACGCTATAAAGACGACTAATTCAGTTCAATGGTTATGATCCATATTTTGATACCTTTTCATTTTCAGGTATTAGATTCAATTTAATGGTTATGATCCATACTCTAATATCATAGAAACTTTGAATTGTGCATCTCTTAAGTATGACATATTTTGTGTGCAATATTAAATCTTCCTGCTTGAAATTGCGTGGGTTCGGTTTTTAAAAGTTCAAGGATAATTTTTGCGAATTACTTTTTGTATAGCATATTTTTTTCTTAAGGAGGTGGATATTTTTTATTTCTTTATGGAAATTATGGATCTATAATATTGAGCTACAAACGGATAATATTGAGCTACAAAAAGATAAAGCTCTTGATTACGGTGGAAACTTTGGAAACACACTTTTTCCTGATTACACGACTAATATATTATTTGTGATATTTTAGGCGTCAACCTTTGTATATTCATACTACTAGCATTACACATACACGCGCACACAAGAAAATAATTTTTGGGAGTTTTAGGTATATTTTCTATGATCAAATCTTAAGAGAAACATGCATAATATCCAAAAAAAATGTACAAGCATAGTAAATTCAATAAATTACAAAAGTGTCTTAGCTCAACTTTTCGTTGTACATGCTACGCATTGTCCATGATCCTAATCTCATATAAGTTAAGGATTGATTATCAATAGCATGAAATATTGTAATGATCTATTCTGTATGAAAAGGCCTAATGAAGTACATTAATTTAAGTCATACATAGTGGCATAAACAAATTCAAATTGCAATAGTGTAATAGCTCCAATTATTTTACTTTAAATTTTTTGTTAGAAGTCAGTATTTACTGCCTATGTTCGATTAGTGATTGAGGAAAAGTGTGATGTATTTTGAATCAAAATTGTTTGTTAAAGCTTACTAAGCCGTTTTTTAAGAATTGGATAACTTTATATTTAGTTGTCTCTTTTGTTGTAATATCACTACTTTCAAAGGTTTTATATAAGATAATAGGGGATAAAGTGATTTAATAAGAAAGCAAATTGGTTTTCAATTTGATTTGTTCATAGTAATTAAACAAATAAAATGTCATTTCTTCGGCAATATGTAGTGATAAAGACGTAATTTAAAAATAAACATACTTTGTAATATACTATTTCACCACTTTTGTTGCTACAACTCCTATCGCATCGTATTTTTAATTGATTATGCGCGTGATGCTAATTACATGTTCAATCACTTTTGATTATATGCTCCAATTTATTATATTTATATTGTACTGTGATTAACTCTCTTCGTAATTGTTTTGATTTCATTCAGGTCTTATATATGGAAGAATAAATGGTTAGTAAACTTAAGGAGAGAGAGATGAAGAGAAGGGAGTGCACAAGTAGCAAGATCCCATTCTTTAAAAGGTGCTAGCTTTGAATTGTTTTTTATCTCTTTTTCCTAAGAATTTCCTAAGGTATTCTAATTTCAATCGAATCACATGAAGAAAATAACATTGTGAAGAGGAATAAATTAGGCATCCATAAAAGTGGCTTTGTATACTTCATTGTTCATTAAAAGTACCATCAGTTTATAAGGATAAATTAGTTTTTTTATAATTAAGTTATAGATTTGTTAGTTTCAGATGTTTCTGTTAGATAGTAGAGCATGAATCATTAAATATACGAAGACATTGTTCTAAAGTCTTAATTCATAATATATAAAAGCACTGTTTTCTCTCTTTCTTTCTTTGTACTAATCAGGTATAGAGATGTCATTTTATTGATTATTCATTTCCATGTGGGTAACAGTAAAAAGTTAAATACATCTATAATATAGTATATCACATATTTGTTGCAACTGCATTTACATAAAATTTGTAAATGAATATGGGGTGGTGTCATTACAAGTTCATTCATCATTGGCTTTCACAACAAGTTTTTACATTTCGTTTCTCTATTTCTATATTTTGTCATGTTCAAGTGTTTTAGTCATTGCAATAAAATTGTTCTTATATTATATTTGAAGAAAGGAAGAAAATAGTTAATAGATCAATGGTTGATGGGCAATGAGTACATGAATACAGCAAGCTTAGGAACCGGAAATTCATGGTTGTTTGTTGTGACATATATATTGCTCCATTTGATGTGACATATAAAGAGGGTAAACATTTCCTTTTGTTTTTTTAAATTTATAAACTGGATTATTTTTGTTTCTTCTTTGGTTTTTATTCTTGATGTTCCAAATAGTTGGAAATGTATTTTCAATATGATAGGAACTGTGATTTAGAAAATAAAATTAGTTAGAATTCTTATTCATGATTATTTTCATTTTGGAACATTCTTGATGCTCACTATTAACTCGGTTTAAAACACCCTTCTCATTTCTCTTAGACAACCTAGAAAATAGATGCATGATTTATATGAATTGACTTATGCTATACTATACCCTTCTCAGGAGTTTACCGGCCCGCCGGTTTCTCCTGGGTTTTCAAAAGAAAAGAATTGACTTATGCTTAATATATGTGTATAACATTTATGAAGTTTTTTGCTTTTTTATGTATCTTAAATGATACAACTATAGACTTTCTAGATTAACCTTAATAACTTATTAAATTATGGACATAGTTTTGAAGAGATATACAACTGGAATAATAAAGGTTAGGTTTCCTAATGGTTAGTTTTTAACCCATTTCTACACATTTGTTAATTGGTTTGGATTCTATTTTTGTATGGAAGGTACAAAGTTCTAAACCCATGATAACTAAATTTGGACAGTTTCATATTTGATTTTGTGTTTGCTTTTGGTTAGTTTAAATTTGTCTGCTTTTGAACTGAATTAAGTTGACATTTTGTTTTGGATTTTGGCATTATATATTTGGAAATAGTGTATTTGTTTACAGCCAAGTAAATAGAATATTAATGTGCTTGGATGGTAGAAAAATTAAAGATTGGCTCAAAATTGAAGCACCGGTGGTGCAGAAAATGAAATGGTTTCAAATTGGTATTTTGAAATAAATAAATTATTTTCAATGTCCTTGAAAACCCTTTGTTTTTATGTAGTGGATCCGTTTCCAGTGATTTGTCTTGGATAAATGTCTAGCATATATATTTATAAACCCAACATCCACAAGCTGGATCAACTGAAAAGAATTTGGAAGTCATTGTCCCATTGACTTAGCTGAATTATGCAATATAGTGTCACATTCCAACTCTTAGAATAAGTGCCCATTTTATTTACCAGCATTATCTTGATCTTGACTTATGATAGGAAGATTAGTTAGAGAAAGAACTTTATTGTGGATGTTTGTTTTACTATTGGTTGTTTATTTCATCTTTGAGATCTTTACCTTCCTTGCCTAATAATCTACCACTGACAAGCACCATTGTCCCAATGGTTAAGTGATTCGACTTTGGTGCGAGAGGTCACAAGTTCGAAACTTGCATAGCGTGATTCGAATATTTATTGACACATGATTTGTGGTTTGTTGTCCCGGTGACATGTTGTATCTAAGTACCATTTGAACAAATCCAAAAAAAAATCTATCACTGTCGAAGCTTAATATAGGAAGCTACCACCTATGAAGACGAATGAGCTCCAACTACCCATTATCCTTAAGAGATCCACCACTCATGATATAGTCGAAATCCAAATACTATAATTTTTTAACAAATCAAAAATTAGAGAACTAAAAAGTTCAAACTAAAAACAGAAAATCAGGAAATATTAGGGCTCATTTGGTTTATATTGTATTTTGTGATTTGAGTTTTCAACATTAATTACAAAATATGGGAAGAGTGGAGGGACGATGAATGTGGTGAAAGAAAGATGGAGGGGACAACAAAGGGGATGAGGAGATGATGGAAGGATGAATTGTTTGTTGTGCTTCCGTTATTTCCTAAAGCACGAAAAAAAAAGATGTTTTCTATTTTGCATGTTAATTTCGTTTTCTAATCAGTTGTTTTTTACATTATACATACCTCGTGCATATTTTTTATGGACGAAAACCCAAAATTAGAGAGGTTGAACCAAACGCGGCCTTATATTTCAAAATATTGGAAAAGGGTAAAATGTTTCAATAATTTAGAGAAATTGGAACAAAATAACCATAATAACTTCAAAAAATTGAAAATTGATAAAACTTCAGAAAACTCAAAATTTATAAAATGTTTAGAAAATGAAAATCCAAAAAACTTGAATCAAATATATACAAACAACTATAAGATAGATAGAATAATTGAATAGAATTTTTTATAAATTGAAACAGTAAAAGAAAGTTACAAAATGAGGGACAGTTTAATTTTTTTTAACTTTTTGGAAGACTAATAACTTAACAACTTATTATTTTCTTACACTTTTTGAAAATTAACTTTTATGATAAAATCAAGTTGCTTTGAGAAGTTAAAATGGATCCATATATTGTGAAAAAAAATTCGTATTCACTATGAACAAGTCCGACTTCATAAAAACCATCAGCATTAGTTGTTCCAGAAACACTACCCGCCTTCCATTCTTCAATAAGTTTGTCAACCACATTCCCTGCTGGAAGATTATTGAAGCTATTATCAGTTAAACATATTCTATAGCAGCCTTTTCCACTCCAACCTGTCCCCAACATTATGCCATTAACAACTGGGTGTGAGTATGCTTCTCTCAGTATTGCCTCCAAATCCGATGCCTGTAGAAGAAAAAATTGAATTAAAATTATGTGTTATATTTTCAGCAGCTGTTCGAATTTGCACCAGTGGTGTATATCGGAGTCTCATCCACAGTTCACACATTATACGTAACAATATACCATTGAGGCAGATTCATATATCTATATATTGTTACAGTGGTTTACCTGATTCTGACTTTTAACATCAACTTCAGTCAGCCATATGGCCACTCTAACACCTGCAAGTGTGTCCAAAGCTGACCTGAGATAAGCAACGTTGGGCTTGCTAAAATGTCCCTCCAACCCTATTGCAGTCTTTAATTTACTTCCATGGTAGGACTGTATGCTCGTTAGTTTCTTCAAATATTTACTAGGTGTTGACAATGTATCTCTGGGCATTTCTACAACATTATACTCATTCAAGAACATAACCGTGCTTCTATCAATCTGACTAGCTTCCTCATAACATCTACCAGAGGCGTCTCTACCAAGACAATCTTCAAAAAAGCTAAAATGAAGGTTTTCGTTAACAACATCCCAACTAATAACCTGACCTTTATACCTTGAAACAAGTGAATTTAATCTATGGTCAGCTGCAGTTCTAAGATGATCAGTGGACAAGGAGGTGACCCGTTTCATTTAATATTTGGCGTCGTCCCACAAAATGTTACGACCTCTGACTGCTATATAATTTTGTTGAATCCTACCATGTAATAGCTCATATGCGTTTCATGTTAATAACAAATATGAGAAAGAAACACTTATAAAATATTGTAAGGGTGACATTTGGATAAATGACTTTCATTGTATCTTTTTCCATTTTGGGAACATGTCAGATTCCAGTTAAATAACCTTAGGTTTGAGTTATGTCTGGATAGTAGCATGGTACCAATTTTATTTTATTTTTCAATATTTTGTTATAAAAAAAGATTGAATGCATTTTTAGTTACAATCAATATTCTTAATGAGCAATTGGTTTATACAGTTCCTGATAATATTGCAAGTGTGTCATTGCACCACTAAAATTCTTAGAGAGCGGTATGTACATTATATTAGTTGCCTCCATGAAGCCATGTTCCGCTTTATTTAAGCTACCAACGTATGTCTTATTTATCCTTTTGTGTTACACATGTTCAAGTATACTCTTGATTAAAATTGTCTTATATGTTTCAGTTAACCAAGAGCGAATAATGTGAACTATGTGCCAAGTACGCAGTTGTCTTATGTAGATGTATTAATGATTTAGGTTCCTATGCATGTGTTATGTTAATTTACAAGCTATATGTGCTGCTTTTTATTATCAATTCATTCTAATATACAACTATTTTTCTGACTGTTTGTGTGGGCATTTGACATAGTATCTAGATTTATTTGAGTTTGTGAGTTAACTTGCATTGTGTTATTCAAGGACTTTTGACTGTAGAAGAGCTTCTGTAGTTGGCTTTTGTATTTACATCTCACTATTTATGTGGATAACAAGTACTTTTGTATCAACTTTCAAATTTCCAGTAAAGAAATTTTAAGTATCGTCCATACAATTTTCCAGGGAGCTATTCAAGTATTTGGAACTAAATTATTAAATATATGTATTTTATTTTGGTGCAAACAAGTCTATATACTAAATGTATTTTTTTTGGAATTCTTCCTGATTGGTCTGAAATGAATTACATGAGCTTAGTGAGTTGAACTATAAATATACTGAATGAAACAAGATCATCTGATGCCCTATTTGGTTCGACATATTTTACAAGTTTCAAATGGTAATGGTAAACCCTTATTTTACAAGTTACAAACGGTAATTACCTGTGCTGCTATACATTACTGCTCAAAGTTGTCTACTGCAAAATATTTGATGAATGCTTTCATTAAATTGCTAAATTTTTAATTATTTTCAACTTCATATCTTTAAACAACTACTTCCACATATCCGTGTGCGAAGCACGGGTTTACACTTGTAAATGTACAAAATTAGAAAGTCCTTACCCATTTTATTATAATAGAGGGTAATATGTATATTTAATTTTGATTTCACTTGCAGTATGAAGAGATAAAAATACAAAGCAGCTAGAGTTTATAAAAACTTGGTAAACTAATATTTTTCTTAAAATACCTTTTAATTATAAATCAACATCATCAGCAAGTTAATGAGAAACTGAATTGGATGTCTAAACCCTAAAATAGTGGAAAAAAGTCAAAATTAGTTGTATGGCAGCAAGACACATCAGATCTGACAAACTTTCTTAGGATGAATAAGTGATATTTTTAAAAGAATGTATTTAAAAAGTTAGAATCAGAAACTTGAACATACTCATGCCACCTTGATCAATTTATTTAACGTTTGAAATGTTATGCCTTGGTGTCTTAATTAAATTGTTGAAGGCAAATCTTCTTACGTGTCCAATTGGAAAAGGTAACTGTTGAAAGAAGTTTGGAAATAAGAGGAAAAAATTCCAGATTAAAAGAACGTGATAAAACAATGTAATATTAATTATTATACTTACCTTAGAATCACATGGTGAAGGCGTAACAGTCTTTAATCCATGATATTTGACAAAACTCTTTATAGCAAAAATATATTACAGGGAGTCAGCTCTTCGTGCTAAAACTTCATAAATAATGAATGCAACCAAGGTTAATAGGAGCATTAGATGAATGGAAATGTTATATTAAAGAACGCAAAATCTAAACGACTCTACACTTCGTTAGTAATGATAGTGAATACTCAAAATTCTAAAAATCTATCCACATCCATATTAGAAAATGACAAATAAAATTCGGTATTTGAAAAATGATAGAATATCCAATGTCCAAATAATGGATACGGCTTTACATCGGATGGTTGTGATTTCAGTTATTATAAGTAAACCTTAATTTAGATGCTAATTTTACATCATACACACACTTATATATGTCTGAAAAGAAAATGGCATTACAACAAAGTGAAGTTATGTAGTAAATGACCACTATTATAGTGGTAAAAATTTATCAGTTTCTAATTATGATAAAAATTAATTAGGAAATAAATATTTATTTAAAAAGACTAATATAGGAGATAATTAATTAATGACAAAAACTAATACAGGAAATAATTAATAATAAATTATGGTCAATATGAAAGCACACAAACAAAGATAGATAGTCATCGTAATATAATCAACGATAGATATGATAACACTAGAAATAAGAAACAGTTAAAGTATGTAGAATGATTTGGATTTTATTTAAATAGTAAACATAAATAGTAATTGACATAAGCCATAATATTTTTACATCTATTAACTAATTCACATTTATGAAACTTTATAAAATGTATGTATTTCTTGGTTTGAGGTTTTACGCGGTTAGGAAATTTATGCAACATTGTATGATGAGCATAATAAATATGAGAACAACAACTTAAAAGTTTAGTAAAATGCATTTTAATTTGAAAGAGAATGCAATTATGCTTATTTTATGTTAATTCATTAGTTCATAGTATATGTGAGGTGATAAAATTAATAGCATTGCATCACATATAAAAGAAATTCTCATATTAATTTTTGAAATAAATTTTGTTCTCAAAATTCCCCAAAAGGTTGTCTCATCTTCATTAGAGTAAGGAATATTCAACCAATGTTCATATATCATTGTCTTCATATCAGTATAATCATCAAATATTGAAAAAGGGTAAAAAAATAAACATGTTTGCAAAAATTTATGCCAATTTAGTTATCAAGAAAAATGAGTTTTGACACCCTAAGCAATCAAACTTCCACACATTGGAAACAATATTTGATGTTTCATTGATTTTAAATAATGGCTTAGCTTCTCCAATATTGTAATCACATTAGTCTAAAAAATATAAGGTGTGGTAGAGGACTACTCTTCCTTACATTTGCATGCATTGCGATAATTTACTTCAAAGCGAAAAAACTGTGTCTTTAGATGTCTCAGCAAAAAATGTAATGCACTTGTCCATGTGCAAAATGAATGAAAATTATATGTTGTGTCAAAAATAATAATTAAACTCACCATGTAAGTTGGAAAGTTGATAAAAGTGCACAAATATGAGAACGTAGAAAAGAATTGCTTAAATATTTTAATTTGAATCCAAATGTAATTATATCTTCTTTGTAAAGACCCAAAGGACCAAATCATGGGTTAAGAACATATGTTTACCTTAATTATATATTTGTAAAGTGAGCTTGCTATCTCTTAAAAACCTTTCATTGTTAGCAATATGCTTCTCACTTTAATCTCCATTTCTTTGTACTTTTTCTTGATGTAACCCATGCTTGTTAAGACTTAATTCTTTGCTGCAAATAATTTAGAAAATATCAACTGTATGGTAAATGAAACTTATATAAACATAAATATGATATCGGGTAGATTGCTAGAGTAAAACATGAGATTATTTCTTTACATCCGAACCAAATATTACTTTGATTGATCTGTATGCATTAGAAATTTAAGAATGCAAATCTATTTTTTAGTTATAATTATTGAAATACAACAATCTATCCTTTTTCCATGAATCAATATAGATATATATTAAATACTACTCTTGCTATAAACAAACATTGAAATGCATAAACTTATGCTAGCAAAGGCTTATAGTCTTATATTATTTGTAATATAATTATGGACTTAAACTACTTTTATTCTTCTTCTAAAATTTTCTCTTTCTATTAAAAATGAAGTATTAAATTTTACCTTGAATATAAAAAACTCTGGTGATTACATTACTATCCGACTTCTCATGTATACAGTCTAAATTATTTTTACAAACTACGGTCCTATTTAAGTAATGAAACCGTAAAAAGTACTGATATATAATAAGTATTTTAACTATTGAAAGTAAAGAAGTAAAATGTAGCCATATTTACACTTTAATGCATTCGTTATGATGAAGTCATGATAAACTTTGCTTTATATTGAACCAAATAAAACATAATAAATTGAAAGCTCAAAATACTGCACTTCTTTGGAGAAGCATTAAATACAAGCAACAAATAATAGTAAAATACAACTAAAAACTATTTTTTTTACTATGAATAAATAGTAATTAAAGATTATTTGCCATAACCATAAATATTAAAAACGATGAATGCTTCAAATAGAGAACAAATCAACCTCAAGACAAACCAAAATCCTAAGACAAAATCCTATTTAAATAACGAAACTGTGAAAATTACAAATATATAATAAGTATGTTAACTATTGAAAGTAAGGAAGTAAAATGTCACCACATCTATACTTTAATGCATTCATTATGATGAAGTCATGGTAAACTTTGCTTTATATTCAACTAAATAATATGTGATTAAATTGAAAGTTCTAAATACTGCACTTCTTTGGAGAAGCATTAAATACAAGCAACAAATAATAGTAAAATACAACTAAAACATAGTTTTTTTTACTATGAATAGATGGCAAGATAGTCGTTACCTTTAACGCTTCTTCATTAAAGATTGTTTGCCATAACCATAAAAATTGAAAGCAATGAATGCTTCTAATAGAGAACAAACCAGCCTCAAGACAAACCAAAATCCCAAGATAAGATGAAAGGTGAAACTATGTAACGACCCAGAATTTTGAACAAATTAAATTGAAAATATTTAATTAATTTTAAATATTTGAACGATGATTTAATTTGAATCCCCGATATAACTTTGAATTTGGCAATGTAATTATAGAATTTAATCGATTGAAAGTTGGATAAAAATTTGAACATTCAATTTTAAAGTTGAAGAAAAATATTTCGAAAGCTTTTAAAATTCATATTGATAACACCGAAGATAATCGAACTTTCAGAATTTAATTTAAAACTGTTTTGCTCAGTTTTGAATTTAATTGTTTGAATCGATATTTAAAAATAGCCGTCCGAGGCACAGTCTCGGAATTCGACGAAATGAGTTCCATTGGGTCCGTAATATTGAATTATTACCGGATTTCAAATTTCGTATTTTTCAGAGTTGTTATGTGGGCACACGATAGATAAACGCGTTGAAAATTAAATCAAATTCGATTTAAAATTTAAAATCGAAAATCTGGTCACATCAGCTACTTTCCTCCTTTATACACGCTCCGTTGTTTACGCCTTATATCACGCTGAAGACCACGAAACTATCGTGTAACCCATGCCCTTCTAATTTTAAATATCTCGTTCTTCCCTCTTTCAATCAGTTCGAAGAAATCAAAACGATAACAAATTTAATGGCCGAAGGAAATAAATCAATCCCTTCTTCTCACTTCCAATCGAAATACAAACGGAATCACTTACATTCGTTGCCTTTCTCCCTCTATTCTCAAAATCTCAGCAATCAAAACTAATTCACCAAAATCGAACAGAAAACAAGAGAGAGGACCGCATCTCTTCGTTCAAACCAAATTCGAGAGTTCCTCGTCTCCATCAAATCCCACGGCAGCTCGAAGGGGATGGGTGGCGTCGCGAGTTCAACTGGATAGGGCCGAAGCGTTTGGGGTTTTGGAGTGTCGAACTCGAAGTTCGAGGCGTGTTCATGGTGGTCGGCGAGTTCTTTTTTTTTTTTTCAAAGAAAAGTATATAAACAAAAAGGAGAATAATAGCCATTCTCCGGTGGCGTACAGAAAGGGGATAGCATCAAACAATACCACCCATAGGACAATATTTAAAACTTTAGAAGAATAAACCAGAAATACAAACACTACAGCGGCAGCTATACCGCCCTGTACAGAGATAGGAAAAAAGCAATATAGACCACCAGCAAACCACCAACCCGTCTTTACCATCAGTAAAGACCAGACCTCCACTCAGAACCACAGACGAGACTGCTCTGCAAACAACCAAAACTGGGAAACCAATGCAAACTTCCTCCCGGAGGAGGTGGCTAATACTGGCCAGCAGGATAGACCAGAACAGAAGACCTTGGCCGAAGACGATGGCGACGAAACCACGGGCTGAGACCAGCGAAGAGTAAGCTAGAGTAAACCATCCCAATGAAAGCCCATACAAGAACACCTGTCGGGGAGCAACAGTGGTCCAAAATAGATCGACCCGCTCTACCTTCCTAGAAGAAACCAGCAAAAACCACCAAGCAAGCACAAGAGATATCCAGACCAAGACAAACCTCACAATCCTGAACAGAAGCTAGCAAACACATTAAAATAAAAAGAGGGGGGAAGGGGAATAAGGCGGTGTGTGAAAGGCACCACCTTACTGTGAAGGCTCAACCAACTCCCAGTCTGGCGGTCGACTGCACGCAAGTGATCGATAGGAGTCCCACTAACCGTTGGGACCTATGGCTCATGGAACCCTTGAACGGTCTACCCCGAAAGGCCATGAACACATCATTCCTCACGCGATGGATGATGGAAAGCGGATCCATAGGGACGTTGTCGAAAATGGCCTTATTCCTTGCGCACCAGACGTGCCAGCAAATAAGACACGGGATTAATCTGAACACGATAGCCCGAAGGGATTTTCCTGAATTCCCGGCCCACCATGAAGCAAGAAGATCAGAATGCAAGCTTGTAATACTCCGAGCCCCAACCAGGTTCCCGAAGTAATTCCAGCAAGCTTTGGCAGTGAAGCCTTCGAAAAACAAATGGCTCGAAGATTCCCTTTCCCCATTGCCGCAGCAACGACAACGGGAGACCAAAGGGATGCCGATATGTTGGATATTTTCGTCGAGGGGCAAACCATCGTGAAGGAGACGCCACATTAGCAATGAAACCTTGGGCGGAGTTCTAGTATCCCAAATGAAAGAGAATTCAGGACGGATAGGGGAATGAACCCTGATAGAAGACCAGGCTTTCAGAATGGAGAAGGAGTCTCCATCCCAGCCTGTCATACCGCCGTGAGCGTCTGAGAGAGCCTTAACCGATTGCATATGCTTCCAGGTTTCACTAGCAAAAGCAGGAGAGCCTGAGAAGTTAGCGCCCGCAAGTCTATGATATTTTGCACGGAGGAAAGAAGCCCAGAGAGAGTTGTTAGCCCCAAACCGTTGCCACAGCTTACACGCAAAAGCCTTGCAAAGGTCGGATGGGTTACGCAGCCCTAATCCACCTTCAGATTTGGGGCGACAAACCACGTTCCACAACACCCAATGGTGGCGACGGCCGCTTTCCTTGTTTCCCCAGAGGAAGGAAGAGGCCAAGGACCGGTAAGAACGGAAGAAAGAGGCAGTAGGGGTCATAGTCGTGAATATATGAGTTCCCATGGAATCCAACACAGATTTGATAAGAACAAGCCTGCCGGCCTGAGATAGAAGAGACGCGTTCCAGCGTAAAATCTTTCCCCTCACTTTGTCAAGCAAGGGATCGAAAATAGCATTTAGCTTCCTGCCCCGATAAAGGACAATACCAAGGTAAGGAAGCGGAAGAGAAGATTCCTTGAAACCAGAGGTAGACTCGATCCAAGAAGCGCTAGCAGGAGACAAATCCTTAGAATGAACGAAACAGCATTTGGAGGGGTTAACAAGCTGACCCGAGGATCTCTCGTATTGATGGATAAAACTAAAAAGCCGCCTAACAGAGGAGCGACTGCCGTTAGAGAAAATAACAATGTCATCAGCGAACGATAAAGAAGAAATAAGGGGACAACCCCTCGGGATACCGAAGCGTTGGATTTGACCATAAATGGTTAAGGATTGAAGACCACGAACAAACGCTTCAGCCGCAATCACAAATAAAGAAGGCGAGAGAGGATCACCCTGACGCAAACCCCTCCCAGCTTTGAAGTACCCATGGGCTGAGCCATTGATGAGGACAGAGAACCAAGCGTTGGAAATAAGCCGCCATACCATGTCAATCAATCCCTCCGGAAACCCGAATGTCCGAAGGACCTTGATGACGAAGAACCAAGACATGCGATCGTAGGCCTTAGCCATGTCTAGTTTAAAAACGACATTGGAACCCCTAACCTTCCGATCAATTTGAGAAATCAGTTCCTGGGCAAGGAGGACGTTGTCAGAGATAAGACGACCTCTAACAAAGCCTGCCTGCGAAGTGGAAATGATACGTTCAAGGAAAGGCGCCAAACGAGTGGCCAGAATTTTTGAGATGACCTTGTTAGAGAAGTTGCAGAGACTAATGGGACGAAAGTCCGAACAAGCCCGAGGGTTGTCGCTCTTCGGAATGAGAATCAGGTTGGTGGAGGTCCAACCAGTGGGAAGATTCTCTCCCGAGAAGAAGGATTGAACAGCAAGACAAAAGTCGGCCTGGATAATAGACCAAGTAGTCCTATAAAAAACACCATTAAAACCGTCAGGACCACTGGCACTGTCCTTGCTCAAAGCAAAAGCACAAGAACGAATCTCCTCGGGGGTCGGGATGTCCGTGAGCACGGCGCTCTCCGAGGGGAGAACCAACGGAGGAATGAAAGCTAAAAGGGCCGGGTCAGTAACTGAAACTGACGGGGATCCCAGGAAGGTTTGGAAGTGGGAAAGAATGACTTCTTTAACTTCCTCGGGCGAAGATGCCATAGTGAGATCTGGACGCAAAATTTCACGGATCGATAAGAGACTATTCTTCTTACGAATAGAAGAGTGGAAGAATTTGGAGTTCGCATCACCGTGGATAGCCCACTTGACCCTCGCCTTTTGACGGAGGTAGTCATTCTCGACACGAAGTTCGGAGGAGAAGGAAACTTGGGCAAGGGCCCACGTCTCCTTGTTGGAAGCGGATGGATGTTCGTCAAACAAAGATTCTGCAATGATAAGAGCCTCTTCGGCTGATCGAACGCGGTCGAAAATGTTCCTGAAAACTTCAACGTTCCACACCTTAAGGCACGCCTTGAGACGCAATAGCTTGCGCCCAAAGGCCGAGCAGGGAGTTGCAGAAACAGGGGAGCTCCAAGAGTTAGAAACCACTTGAAGGAAGGAGTGGTGGGACCTCCACATGCTCTGGAATCTAAAAGAAGAGGGTCCCGAGACCGAGAGAGGAGAGCACCGAAGGATCATAGGAGCGTGGTCCGAAAAGGACCGATGGAGATGAGAGATAGAGAATGAGTATGGAAGCCGAAACCAATCCTCCGATCCGAAAACCCGATCCAGTCTAGAAAGAATACGATTCGGGCCTTCTTGGTTGTTGGACCAGGTGAAAGCCGATCCCACGAAGGGGATTTCCGATAGGCTTGAGGAGACGATGAACGAGTTGAAATCAGCCATCGCCCCTCGGTTAATGGCCGCCCCACCCCTTTTCTCCTCTTGGGTAGCTACGATATTGAAGTCTCCGCCAACCACTGAAGAAGAGAAGCCAAAAGAATCGAGAGCAAGAATATCAGACCACAGAGCCAACCTACCCAATCGGTCACATTTGGCGTAGACTGCCGAAAAGATAAAAGAGGGAGCAAAAAAGGAGGATGAACAAATCACAGAGAGAAGCTGAGATGAATCGAAAAGGGGTAGAATCACAAACGATTTGGACCATAAAATCCAAATCTTGCCCGAGACGTTCGCCGAGCCACCACCAAATCCTAGGGATAGAATGATTCGGGGAAGGTTCGCCGGCTCAATCATGGGCTCTAGGATCGCAATCAACCCAATCGAGTGCTTCTTAACAATGCGCTTTAGCCTAGCTAGAGACGCGTCGTTGCCAACTCCACGAATATTCCAGAAAAGAAAATTCGCCATGAGAAAGGTCGGCCTAAATCGAGGAGACCGGGTCGAAAACACCCTAGTCTCAGACCAGATACAGAGAATACCGAGCCGATCGGTCGATCTGCTCGGACGCCGCTATAGAGCGTGTGCGAATGGTGCGAGGAGTGGAAATGGCTCTCCGCGTCCTACGACGAGACGAACGCTGAGGAGGGTCAGCCGACTCAACCATCGCCACTCCCCTAGACCCGAACGAAGAAGGCGAAGAAGAGCTGTCCGATATGGATGAGGGAGATGAGTTTCTAGCCAAACAATCCAGCCGCTCATTAAGGAGCGCAATCTCTGCCTTGCTCATCAGAGGAATGGAGATGGAGATAGGGCACAAAGAAGAAGAAAGAGAGCACACCGAAGAGCAATGAGAGGACGAGGGGACTTCTCGGCCTAGACAAAAAGAAGGAGACCGCAAGCAAGACGGGATGCGATCCATACAAAGACTGGAAAGCCAATCGAAACAGACAAAAGAAGACAAGTCACCTACTGCAGTGACAATCGGTGAACCGAGAAAGGAGACATAAGCTGAATCAACCGCCGATTTAGGAAAGCCGAAGGAGGAGGGGTCAGACAAGAGAACGATAGAATCAGAAGCAGACGGACTACAAAATAGTGTAGGAGAGCAATCAGATTGCTTCCCATGTTGCTGTTGGACTCCTGCCACTGCCGGACTGTCACTAATCAGACAGCCCCGCGTATAGGATAGGAGTCTCGTCTCAGCCCCGATGCCTCGATCGCCCGCGCAGATCGATAGTGGCTGGCAAGTATCCAAACTGCCCGTATAACGGTCGAAAGCGATCGCTATACGTCCAGCTGTAGGAGAGCGCCCACGCCGACCACATCGGGCCTTAGCCATCCATCGGCAGTCCCAATTGGGTGCAGCCCGAGATGTCCCAGAAAAACCAGAGCATGCCAAATACGATACTAAAGGGGAATCGATTTGGCAACGAAGAGGAATACAACAATCGGTTACTAAGAGGCCGAACCAAGTTCGAATAAGACCTCGAGCGGAACCAGTAAAGCAAAGAGATTGCTGCAACGACACCAAGGGAAAACAGAAGAGCCCAGACAGGGAAACAGTGAAAGGGGATGAATCCCTGTCATGAGAGCTGACCAAGATAACATAAAGGAAATTAACAAAGCTCAACCGAATAGAGATGGCCTCATAAGCCAACAACCCAGCTAATAACAAACAACCATCTATCACAACGAAATAGATAATAGAGGAAGCAGAGAAGCAAACCTGCCAATCCAACGAGCCACCACCGTGCCCAACAGAGGACAAAGCCCTCTGCGGCGTAAAATCAATGACTGACAACGGAGACGCCAACGGCGCTGCGACCGAAGGGACAGACGAGCAACCCAGTAAACAAACGGTCGATGGCGGAGGATTGGTGGTCAAATCCAATACCCCACTGCCACCAGCAAGACCGGAACAGCCAACAGAACCAAAACCACAAACGGCCTCGACCATCGCCTCCGTAATCTCTTCCCCAAGAACTGTAAGACGAGGAGTGAAGCAACCTCGCCCTTCAGCCATATGAGATCCAGAAAGTTCGGAATCAAGACCATATACCAGCGAGCCAAAGCACGTCCCAAAGGAGGACAAATCCATGTCTCCCACCTCTGCCCCAAAGTGAAGGCTCGGAACAAATCGGGTGATGAATTCCCGACCGCCGAAGGCCTCCGGTAAGTCAGGGGAGGCAGAAGGAAGCAACCGCTCATCATCAGCAGAGGACAACGAGGCATTAGAGGGCGGGTCACGAATGGAAAACGAGAAACACGGAATTAGCTCCATGAACCGCTCGCCCACTACAAGAAACCGGAACCTATTCAACACCGCTGCCGACAAATGTGAAAAGACGCAGATCTCCACAGAATCAAGGCCAGAAAAGCTAACTGACATCGGTGGGGCCACCACCTTCAACATAGCATCAGCTATATCAGCAAAGGAGGGACATACACCCACGAAATCACCACGAAAGTAGAAAAGCCCCAAATCCATACAAACCCTAGAAACCACTGCGATGGAGAACAACGAACGAACTCCGAAAAGGAGAACTCGCACGACCAGGGACGGAAAAATTAATGCGCGGAGAAATCAGATGAGAAACGCGGAGAAATCAGGAGAAAATTAGGTCGCCATTAGAGATAAGAAATAAGACCGTTATATTGTTTTGATATAATAATGGGTCGGCGAGTTCGTTATCGCGATGATGGATTGGGTCGCGTTCGAGCTCGGCTTTGGGGATATCGTGGTGGCACGCGAAGCAATGATGGCGAAGTCATGTAAGGAGGGTCGCGTGCGTAGAAGTGGACAGTGCTTGGGTTGCGATCGAAGATAGAAGACGAGGTGGCTAGGGTTCAGGTGCGAGTGTAAGAGGTCGCATTCGTGGGTGTGTCGTTGAGGAAGACTCGCGAGCTAGTCGCGGCGATCTCGAGCACGGAGGGGGGATACAGTAAATGTAATGTTCAATCTGATATTTTACAGTAAAGGTATATTCCACTTATGCCTTGCTATTTCAATTTAAATTTGTCGTATAAAATATATACAGTGATATATACTTTTAAACCGAAAATGTATATCAGTAAAATAAATTGAAATATATATATGTAAATGAGACTTTAGTTTAACAAAGTTTATTTGTTTGTTTAGTGACACAAAGATTTTTTTTTAAGGTAAATTTATTTGAATAAATAATTAGTTAAGTAAATTTATCAAAGGAAATTTGATATATACGGTAAGTTTGTAAAACGTTGATTTGCATATGTATATATATTATACAATAAAGGGAAGTTATTTGAAATTAAGATGCTTAGTTAAACAAATTTATTTAAAAAGAAATTGGTCAATTAAAACTATCAAAACGAAATTTTATAGTTCGATTTATTTCGGATATTGATAAAATTGTATAATCATTTATACAAGGTTAAATTTGCAAAGAAAACAAACTGGAAGCGAAGTGGGATTGCTAATAAAAGCTAAGGTGAGATCTTTCTCACTCAAAATGATTTGCAGTTTTTGACTGATATGATTGCTATTTGGATGTGATATTAGATATAGTAGGATATATATATATAGCAATATATACATATTGGCATATGTATATATTGGATTGATGATTTCCCGCCTCGTATAGCGGATGAGACCCTATTGCGCCGTTAGTAAGCGGATGATTTTTATAAAACCCATATACCGCGATATTCCACCTCGAAGTGGAATTGGTATTGTGCTATCGTCTGTGGATGCAGGGAAACAGGTTGGAGGGATCCAACTGGATTCCTCAACAGTATTTATTTATTTATAGATATTGTGATGTAACTGTTATCATATGTTGATATATGATGTTGTTGTGATTGACTAAATTGGTGCTGTTGCATCATTGGATTCAAGTTTTGAAGTTTAAAAATAACGACTTTTACTTTAAAAAGGATTTTTTTAAAATGATTTTTGAAAATATACGTTTTATGTAATTTTTGAATTGATTTATAAACGTTAAGATTTTAAAGTTATAAAAGTTAAGATTTGAGAATTATAACCAAAAGGTAATTTCTTCTGAAATAAATAGTTAAGAAATTTATAAAATGGTTTTAATTGGAATTTTTGAATTATTAAAACGATGTATGTAAAAGATGTACAAAATTGATATTTATAACTTTAAAATGTTGGTATTATAAAATGAGTTTTTATAAGCGTTAAAATGAAAATTTAAGAATTTATAAATAAATGAAATTTATAAATTGTGAACTTATAAATGGAAATGATTTTGTAAAATAAAGGAATTATAAGTATTTAACTTATAATATGGATTGTTGGTATAAGATTTGAGTTATGAATCGAATTGTTAATAAAGGGGATTTATTAAATTGAAGTTGTTACAAAATAGAAATGGAATTTATGAACGTTGTTTCATAAATTCGAAATCAATTGGATTTGATAAATTAAATATAGAAGGTTGTTAAAGGAGATATATTCACGATTTTGGATAGCGAATTATTATTTAAATTAATGTGTAGAAAAGATTGAAATTTGGTTAGTGAAGTATATTCACGATTTTGGACAGTGAATATATTATTGAATAAAATGGTTATATTTGGGAAAGCGATATTATAAAATGAAGTTAATTGTTTTAAAAGATGTTTTAAAATGTATTGAATATCGAAATCATAGATTTCAACATTTATTGTTGAAATAGACGTTTTCGATAAATATAAGGAAATGGTGGACTATAACACTGTTGTTATAGTAAATGATTTCCGAAAGGAAGTGTTTTATGTAGTATTGGGATTTATATATCTATCTTAAAATCCGAATCCCTATACTAGTGATTTTGAGTCGTCGTAACGATGTTTTACGTAACATTCGTTTTGACTCAAATAGATGTTAAAATTAATGATTTCCTTGAAGAATGAATATATACTTAATATTGATTTAGGTATATCGAATATTTTCAAATGTTGAAAATAAATAGATTTGTGAATTACTTATTTTAAATAAGTATGGAAATGCTTTTCCAATATGAAATGAACTGTTTTGAGATTTTATCTTCAAAGATAAAATGAAATGTGGAAATTGATTTGAAATTGTTTTCAAATGGTTAAGTGTGGAAATTATATATCTAGTAAAGATATTTTTGGAAAATAAATAATTTGGAAAATTATTTGGAATCTGATGATGTTGCGCATCTTTATTGATAGTTAAATAACCGACTATCAATAATTACCTTTGGATAGGTATTTGTTGTGAATTGGATGAATTTGAATGCCACACTTATTTTTGAATAATCGCTCACTATTCGGGTTAGCCGGGAAAGGACCATGGGGTCGTATAACCCATTCCGAATATGTGATACGTCGTTATGAATTGCATTCGAAGACCGGTGTTGAAGACCGGATATTTTTGAAAACGGAAGGATTGCCGTCGAGTTACTCTACATCGGCTGATCTCCGATTTAGAGGTTTTATCACCCTTAGTGACGGGAAGTCCGGACGTGATTAGAAATTTATCCGGATATGCAAGGGCTTCGTGAGAAGTGCTTTCGGTTCTGTTCGATCCCGGAACAGACTTATATGGATTGTGTGTCTGACGTTACAATTTGAGATATAAAGCTGATTTCTTTCAAATACATTTCTGTTGGTGGCGGAGAATTTATTCTCTTAGCTTAACACCCTTCTCTGAGACGTACGAGCTCAGAGGTTATGTAGTTGAAATTTATCAGCGATATATCCCAATTTGGTAATGTGGCATACTGAGTGTTGCTGTGAAATGATCAGTGTTTGATCATTTATGATATGATCATTTGTTTGATCTTATATCTTTGTGATCATAGGTTGATCATTTTGTTTGACCCGAAGCATGGCTTTGTAGAAAGCGTAGCTTTGTGGACGAGACTTCATCGAGCCTCACACCCCGGAAATGGTCGAAACAGGAAGGATGCAGCAAGGTTCTAGGGAGTAGCGCCCCTTAGTGTATGTCATTCCTTCTGGATAGAGGTGGTATCATGGTATGGAGCCCAGATACTTAACCTATGTGGTTGCTGCATTTTTACTATGTGGTTTGTTGGAAATCGGGGATCCTTGGGAAGATCGGTTATGATCGGGGGATGGCATACGCGTGTCAGTAGTTACCTATTTTTGCAGAGGTAACCCGGCCTTGTGTTGGCAGAGATCCGGTTAGGTTCTCGGGTCGTCTATTCCAGGGACGTACCCATCGTGGCATAGGAAGTTCCTTAGCCTGACCATTTGTTGGAAATCCAAAGAAATAATACGTGACTTGTACGGTTTTAGTTGTATTACCTGCTATGGAATGTGGCGGTAACCTGCTATTAAACATAGTAGCTATAGTAGGCATAAGTGCGGAATGCCTATGTTGGCTAAGATTAATATTATACTTTCGAAATGTTTTCTACACTATGCACTAATAATAATATCAAAAAGATTTGATTTTGCGTAGTAAGCATCTTTGACTATCATAAGAAGAAATCTCCTCCAATTCTGCGTTTGCATTGTGTGTGTGATGGGAGGTCTTATGGTAGTTTCATTTTCCAAAAGCATTGCGAATTGACTTTAAAAATTACTTTGTTGTTATAAAGAATAACTGTTTTACGATCTCACACCAGTCACCATGACTGACTCGGAGTTTATTGTTTCCCTTCTAAACTCTGGGTGCCCACCAATTTCCACACGGGCAGTCTAGAGTTAGGTTATCAGGATATTCTGGATATTCTGGAGCTTTGGAAGCAAGATGGATGGCGAGACGTAGTATTTGTATCTGATAGTATTTATGCCGCTGTGTATTCTGTATGAGGACAAGTTATATAACTGTCCATTGTTGTATATTGACTCTGATTGATGTATGTATAAACTGATATAGTTCTTTGTTTTAAAAGACTAGTGTTTATCTATTATATATTGTTCCGCTGCGATATGTGAGATTCTGATATTGTTTCTGTTCTGTTGTTCTTCTTTCTTCTTCCTCTTTTCTTCTTCTTCTACCTTTTTCTTCTTTTTAAAACCATAACTTTTCGGGTTTCCGGCATTCGATGGCTCGGCAGTCGATAAAGTGAGTATCGATGTCGAATTTTCGAAATTCGAAAATTTTGGGATGTTACATTTTGGTATCAGAGCATATGGTTAAGCGACAACCCTGCTCTGTTGGGTGTTACTCATTAGAGATAGAGTCAGTAGTACTCTAGAATGAGTTGAGTGTAATAATAGATACGAGTGCGTATTTGTTAGTGAATATAAAATTGTTTTATATTGTGATGATTGGTTTATTGAGTGGCATATGAACCTTCGTCGGCACAGTCTGCAAAACTGTATCGAAGGGGTTTCTAAACATTTAAATAGAACAGTTCGGCACAGTATTGTTTTTTGAATAGGGCGAATGAGATAATTTTGCCCAAAACTATTTTTGTATATAAAAGAAATGTTTTTCTATGAAGTACTATAGTATATGGTTGCATGGTTGTTAGAAGTGATAATATTAAACTATTATCATTGAAATTAAATGAGAAATTGGAATTATAACTCCAAAGTTAAGAAATAAATTCACATATAAATGAATTTAAGAATGTAAATTATAAATGTGATTTGTAATTTGAAACGGAATTCCAGAGAAGTTTTTGGAAATGTTTTGAAAGAATTTGAAAATTTTGGAGATTTGGAAAGTTTAAATCTTTTTGATTTGAAAATGAATTTGAAAGGTTTGAAAAATGTTTTGAAGGAATGAAAAGCTCTAAACTCTTTTCGAGACGCTGGAAAATAACTTCGATGATGACCGCGGCATCATTGGTGTTCATTTTCGGGTTTCCAAAAGAGAAATTGCTGCCAAATTGTTTTGAATGGAAATTGTTTGAAAAATTTGGGTTTTGTTTTGGAAATTCAAAGGATAATTTGAATTGTTTTCAAAATGATTTTGAAGGTTGGTAAAACTCTGGAATACCATATAAAAATATTTATGAAGTATTATGGAGTTGATAACTTGTAAAGTTTAAATAAAAATCTAACTTAAAGAGATAAATTCATATATGAATAAAGTTGTGAATATAAATTGTAATGTAAATTTATAATTGGAAATAGAATTCCAAGAAGATAATTGAAAATAAAATTCATTAATGAAATGAAATTGTAAATGTGATTGTATAAATGATTTGATAAATCGATATGTAAATAAGTCAAAGACTTATAAAATAATTGAAATTTGATGGAATGAGATTCAAATTGGAAATGAAAGTTGTTTGGTTAATAGAATAAATTCAATTTAAAGAATGAAGTTAAATAAATTTGCAATTGCAAGTGACAAAAAATGAAATTGAATGTTAAAATTCACCTTGAATTTATAAGTAAATGAGACTGAATTGAATTTGATTTAAGAAGTATTAAAAATGAAATTCAAACTGAATGTTGAAAACAAATTTGAATAAGTGAATTGTAATTTGTAATGAATTAGTATCTGAACTAATCTAAAATATTGGCAGTTGAATGAACAATAATTGAAAAAAATTCAATATTCAGAAGTTGAATTGAATCCAAATTAGATTGGAATAGAGAATTGAATTCAAATGAATGAGAAATGTAAAATTGAATGAGAATAAATATATAACTTCAATAGTAAAGTAAAAAAAATGTATAAGAAGTTTATATTGGAAATTTTGTAATAGAATTTGCAAAATGGTTTGAATATATGTAACTAGATATTATGGCTAGTAGGATATACAGGTTATAAAGGAATTGGAATTTTGATTTCAAAGATAAATTTGAATTGCTCGACAAAAGGTAAGTATTTGAATTTCGATATGAGATTTGCTGATTTCTTCTCTAGCCGCTTGGCATTTTCTTTTTCTTTTTGAAATCTGAGAGTCCGTAGGGACGTTTTGTAGTCATGCCGTATTAGCCGCGCAAAGGAGATGCTGGCGAAATTTTTCGAAAATTTCGAGTGTTAGAAAATTTTTGAGAAATTTTGAAAGTTTAAAATTTAAATTTGAACTTTGAGGTAAACAATGTTGTTTTGAAACTTATAACTGAAGTTGGAAAGTTAGATGAATTGATAACGAATCTTTAGTAGGAAGATTTGTTTTGATAAGTTGGTAAAACTATTTAGATGTTGAAAAATAGTAGACGAGTTAAGGACTTTTTTTCCTAACTTGTAATTTCGGGACGAAATTCTTTTAAGGTGGGAAGTTTGTAACGACCCAGAATTTTGAACAAATTAAATTGAAAATATTTAATTAATTTTAAATATTTGAACGATGATTTAATTTGAATCCCCGATATAACTTTGAATTTGGCAATTTAATTATAGAATTTAATCGATTGAAAGTTGGATAAAAATTTGAACATTCAATTTTAAAGTTGAAGAAAAATATTTCGAAAGCTTTTAAAATTCATATTAATAACACCGAAGATAATCGAACTTTCAGAATTTAATTTAAAACTGTTTTGCTCAGTTTTGAATTTAATTGTTTGAATCGATATTTAAAAATAGCCGTCCGAGGCACAGTCTCGGAATTCGACGAAACGAGTTCCATTGGGTCCGTAATATTGAATTATTACCGGATTTCAAATTTCGTATTTTTCAGAGTTGTTATGTGGGCACACGATAGATAAATGCGTTGAAAATTAAATCAAATTCGATTTAAAATTTAAAATTGAAAATCTGGTCACATCAGCTACTTTCCTCCTTTATACACGCTCCGTTGTTTACGCCTTATATCACGCTGAAGACCACGAAACTATCATGTAACCCATGCCCTTCTAATTTTAAATATCTCGTTCTTCCCTCTTTCAATCAGTTCGAAGAAATCAAAACGATAACAAATTTAATGGCCGAAGGAAATAAATCAATCCCTTCTTCTCACTTCCAATCGAAATACAAACGGAATCACTTACGTTCGTTGCCTTTCTCCCTCTATTCTCAAAATCTCAGCAATCAAAACTAATTCACCAAAATCGAACAGAAAACAAGAGAGAGGACCGCATCTCTTCGTTCAAACCAAATTCGAGAGTTCCTCGTCTCCATCAAATCCCACGGCAGCTCGAAGGGGATGGGTGGCGTCGCGAGTTCAACTGGATAGGGCCGAAGCGTTTGGGGTTTTGGAGTGTCGAACTCGAAGTTCGAGGCGTGTTCATGGTGGTCGGTGAGTTCGTTATCGCGATGATGGATTGGGTCGCGTTCGAGCTCGGCTTTGGGGATATCGTGGTGGCACGCGAAGCAATGATGGCGAAGTCATGTAAGGAGGGTCGCGTGCGTAGAAGTGGACAGTGCTTGGGTTGCGATCGAAGATAGAAGACGAGGTGGCTAGGGTTCAGGTGCGAGTGTAAGAGGTCGCATTCGTGGGTGTGTCGTTGAGGAAGACTCGCGAGCTAGTCGCGGCGATCTCGAGCACGGAGGGGGGATACGGTAAATGTAATGTTCAATCTGATATTTTACAGTAAAGGTATATTCCACTTATGCCTTGCTATTTCAATTTAAATTTGTCGTATAAAATATATACAGTGATATATACTTTTAAACCGAAAATGTATATCAGTAAAATAAATTGAAATATATATATGTAAATGAGACTTTAGTTTAACAAAGTTTATTTGTTTGTTTAGTGACATAAAGATTTTTTTTTAAGGAAAATTTATTTGAATAAATAATTAGTTAAGTAAATTTATCAAAGGAAATTTGATATATACGGTAAGTTTGTAAAACGTTGATTTGCATATGTATATATATTATACAATAAAGGGAAGTTATTTGAAATTAAGATGCTTAGTTAAACAAATTTATTTAAAAAGAAATTGGTTAATTAAAACTATCAAAACGAAATTTTATAGTTCGATTTATTTCGGATATTGATAAAATTGTATAATCATTTATACAAGGTTAAATTTGCAAAGAAAACAAACTGGAAGCGAAGTGGGATTGCTAATAAAAGCTAAGGTGAGATCTTTCTCACTCAAAATGATTTGCAGTTTTTGACTGATATGATTGCTATTTGGATGTGATATTAGATATAGTAGGATATATATATATAGCAATATATACATATTGGCATATGTATATATTGGATTGATGATTTCCCGCCTCGTATAGCGGATGAGACCCTATTGCGCCGTTAGTAAGCGGATGATTTTTATAAAACCCATATACCGCGATATTCCACCTCGAAGTGGAATTGGTATTGTGCTATCGTCTGTGGATGCAGGGAAACAGGTTGGAGGGATCCAACTGGATTCCTCAACAGTATTTATTTATTTATAGATATTGTGATGTATATTCTGTTATCATATGTTGATATATGATGTTGTTGTGATTGACTAAATTGGTGCTGTTGCATCATTGGATTCAAGTTTTGAAGTTTAAAAATAACGACTTTTACTTTAAAAAGGATTTTTTTAAAGTGATTTTTGAAAATATACGTTTTATGGAATTTTTGAATTGATTTATAAACGTTAAGATTTTAAAGTTATAAAAGTTAAGATTTGAGAATTATAACCAAAAGGTAATTTCTTCTGAAATAAATAGTTAAGAAATTTATAAAATGGTTTTAATTGGAATTTTTGAATTATTAAAACGATGTATGTAAAAGATGTACAAGATTGATATTTATAACTTTAAAATGTTGGTATTATAAAATGAGTTTTTATAAGCGTTAAAATGAAAATTTAAGAATTTATAAATAAATGAAATTTATAAATTGTGAACTTATAAATGGAAATGATTTTGTAAAATAAAGGAATTATAAGTATTTAACTTATAATATGGATTGTTGGTATAAGATTTGAGTTATGAATCGAATTGTTAATAAAGGGGATTTATTAAATTGAAGTTGTTACAAAATAGAAATGGAATTTATGAACGTTGTTTCATAAATTCGAAATCAATTGGATTTGATAAATTAAATATAGAAGGTTGTTAAAAGAGATATATTCGCGATTTTGGATAGCGAATTATTATTTAAATGAATGTGTAGAAAAGATTGAAATTTGGTTAGTGAAGTATATTCACGATTTTGGACAGTGAATATATTATTGAATAAAATGGTTATATTTGGGAAAGCGATATTATAAAATGAAGTTAATTGTTTTAAAAGATGTTTTAAAATGTATTGAATATCGAAATCATAGATTTCAACATTTATTGTTGAAATAGACGTTTTCGAGAAATATAAGGAAATGGTGGACTATAACACTGTTGTTATAGTAAATGATTTCCGAAAGGAAGTGTTTTATGTAGTATTGGGATTTATATATCTATCTTAAAATCCAAATCCCTATACTAGTGATTTTGAGTCGTCGTAATGATGTTTTACGTAACATTCGTTTTGACTCAAATAGATGTTAAAATTAATGATTTCCTTGAAGAATGAATATATACTTAATATTGATTTAGGTATATCGAATATTTTCAAATGTTGAAAATAAATAGATTTGTGAATTACTTATTTTAAATAAGTATGGAAATGCTTTTCCAATATGAAATGAACTGTTTTGAGATTTTATCTTCAAAGATAAAATGAAATGTGGAAATTGATTTGAAATTGTTTTCAAATGGTTAAGTGTGGAAATTATATATCTAGTAAAGATATTTTTGGAAAATAAATAATTTGGAAAATTATTTGGAATCTGATGATGTTGCGCATCTTTATTGATAGTTAAATAACCGACTATCAATAATTACCTTTGGATAGGTATTTGTTGTGAATTGGATGAATTTGAATGCCACACTTATTTTTGAATAATCGCTCACTATTCGGGTTAGCCGGGAAAGGACCATGGGGTCGTATAACCCATTCCGAATATGTGATACGTCGTTATGAATTGCATTCGAAGACCGGTGTTGAAGACCGGATATTTTTGAAAACGGAAAGATTACCATCGAGTTACTCTACATCGGCTGATCTCCGATTTAGAGGTTTTATCACCCTTAGTGACGGGAAGTCCGGACGTGATTAGAAATTTATCCGGATATGCAAGGGCTTCGTGAGAAGTGCTTTCGGTTCTGTTCGATCCCGGAACAGACTTATATGGATTGTGTGTCTGACGTTACAATTTGAGATATAAAGCTGATTTCTTTCAAATACATTTCTGTTGGTGGCGGAGAATTTATTCTCTTAGCTTAACACCCTTCTCTGAGACGTACGAGCTCAGAGGTTATGTAGTTGAAATTTATCAGCGATATATCCCAATTTGGTAATGTGGCATACTGAGTGTTGCTGTGAAATGATCAGTGTTTGATCATTTGTGATATGATCATTTGTTTGATCTTATATCTTTGTGATCATAGGTTGATCATTTTGTTTGACCCAGAGCATGGCTTTGTAGAAAGCATAGCTTTGTGGACGAGACTTCATCGAGCCTCACACCCCGGAAATGGTCGAAACAGGAAGGATGCAGCAAGTTTCTAGGGAGTAGCGCCCCTTAGTGTATGTCATTCCTTCTGGATAGAGGTGGTATCATGGTATGGAGCCCAGATACTTAACCTATGTGGTTGCTGCATTTTTACTATGTGGTTTGTTGGAAATCGGGGATCCTCGGGAAGATCGGTTACGATCGGGGGATGGCATACGCGTGTCAGTAGTTACCTATTTTTGCAGAGGTAACCCGGCCTTGTGTTGGCAGAGATTCGGTTAGGTTCTCGGGTCGTCTATTCCAGGGACGTACCCATCGTGGCATAGGAAGTTCCTTAGCCTGACCATTTGTTGGAAATCCAAAGAAACAATACGTGACTTGTACGGTTTTAGTTGTATTACCTGCTATGGAATGTGGCGGTAACCTGCTATTGAACATAGTAGCTATAGTAGGAATAAGTGCGGAATGCCTATGTTGGCTAAGATTAATATTATACTTTCGAAATGTTTTCTACACTATGCACTAATAATAATATCAAAAAGATTTGATTTTGCGTAGTAAGCATCTTTGACTATCATAAGAAGAAATCTCCTCCAATTCTGCGTTTGCATTGTGTGTGTGGTGGGAGGTCTTATGGTAGTTTCATTTTCCAAAAGCATTGCGAATTGACTTTAAAAATTATTTTGTTGTTATAAAGAATAACTGTTTTACGATCTCACACCAGTCACCATGACTGACTCGGAGTTTATTGTTTCCCTTCTAAACTCTGGGTGCCCACCAATTTCCACACGGGCAGTCTAGAGTTAGGTTATCAGGATATTCTGGATATTCTGGAGCTTTGGAAGCAAGCTGGATGGCGAGACGTAGTATTTGTATCTGATAGTATTTATGCCGCTGTGTATTCTGTATGAGGACAAGTTATATAACTGTCCATTGTTGTATATTGACTCTGATTGATGTATGTATAAACTGATATAGTTCTTTGTTTTAAAAGACTAGTGTTTATCTATTATATATTGTTCCGCTGCGATATGTGAGATTCTGATATTGTTTCTGTTCTGTTGTTGTTCTGTTGTTCTTCTTTCTTCTTTCTCTTTTCTTCTTCTTCTACCTTTTTCTTCTTTTTAAAACCATAACTTTTCGGGTTTCCGGCATTCGATGGCTCGGCAGTCGATAAAGTGAGTATCGATGTCGAATTTTTGAAAGTCGAAAATTTTGGGATGTTACAAACTATGATTTTGTATTTAGGGGGAAGTTATTTTCAAGGTTAAATCGCTTAGCGAATAATTGCTAAATTTGTACAAAATTTGGGAATTTTGATTTCCTATAAAAGTCAAGTAGGATCTAAATCGAAATCAATTCACAAATTAGGGGAATACAAATTTCATTTAAATTCATTTAAGATAATAACTTTTTCAAGAATAATATGAGGGGCAGTGGACGGTTGGGAAGAATCTGATGAGAAAAATGGTTTTGATAAACAAACTTGCTTGTTAGAAAGTGGGATGTTGAGAAATGTGAACTGAAAAGAAAGTTGAGAGATAATCGTGGAAAAATGGGAAATTGTTCTAACATGGGAAGGCTAATGACATAAATATCCTTACTTGTTTTTGACATGGGAAGCGTAGGAAATGTTATGTTTGGACATGCCAGAACGTCTTCACTTTGACCACTTTGACCAAGTATTTTATGACAACCCACCTCCTCGACCCTCGAAAGTCGACACTAATACATCCTTGGTATTCACGTGCCGCAAATCCAAATGATGGAGAGGCAGATTATCATGGAGTACAAGGAAAATAAAAACAGAACAAAATCTCACACGAATCGAATAACAAATGTTTTTTCAACATTAATCTTTACAACTGAAAATTTTAAATACATTTATCATAATTTAACATCAGTATGGACAGTTATAAATATCTGTCCGTACAAATGCAAAATACAATAGTACATAAGTGTGGTGGAAAAAAGGTAATAGTCCATCAAAGAATCTTCTAACCCCATGCTCCGAGCTCCATGCTCTATCCCAAATGCTCCAAACAATCTAACTACTTGGTTGCCCAAAAAAAAGAGCACCTAGAGTTTAAGGGGAAAGAAAATAAACTCCAGGTCAGTCATGAGACTGGTTTGAGAAACTCAAATATACGGCTACTTGAAAATAAAGGGCATCTCATAAGACCATGCTGCACATAAACAGGGAACGGGTTTTTACCTTATGATACCAAAACATTTGCTACGCAAAATCTAGTAATATTATTTTTAATTAATGACATTCTTTTGAAAACACTTTTCAAGTAAATATACATTATCTTAGCCGAAATTGTTACATTACTAAATTCCAGCATACTAGGTTCTACAATCAAGTTCGAAGGCACATATTGGAGAATGGATTTTCATATAATGGCAAGGTAAGGGATTACCTTCCATACATTACATATCTGGAGGGATAAACCGAGGATCGACATCTTTGAAACCTCTGCGAATTAAGACCAGCCTACCCGCAGACCCATCTGGTGGCGGATAGAACCGAATATGATATCACCCCGGCCGTTCTCGACCTATCCGAGATGTCTCATAGCATATATCACATAATTAAAACCCAATATTATAGTAGGTAGAAATAAATAAATCTATAAAGGTGATATCATACCCTAATGGTAGTGGACCACTTAGCCTTAAAGAAACCCCTCTTTTAGCCATTACCGCTTGACGAAGCCTAAGGTAATGATTACCTTTCATATAGCATACATTCCACTTTAAATGCCACATTTCCATTCCATTATAACATAACTGATTTCTACAAATGTATAACTCATGAGCTAGTATGTCTCAGGAAAGGGTGTTATGTTAAGAGAAGTTGCCTTCTCCACCCTGAAATAGATGATACGTTTATAGAGATCAATCTTGTGATTAGAAAAGCAACGTCGGACATTCTTTTATACAAGTTGTAACAACTGTTTGATGTGTGTTTAGTGTTTGATGATAACAAACTATATATATCGTATTTTAGATGTGTTTACAGATTATACATATACAGTTTTTTTATCAACACAGAATTTTATTCAAACAATCTTTTATTACAAATTTTGAATGGTACAAATTCTGACTCACTATAACTGTACAATTTCTGTATACACCACAATTTGATTTTACAGTCACAGTCCTCACTACATCACTCATACACTCAGTTGGTTGTCTGCATTTGCACTGTCCAGTTCCAGTATCTGTCTTGTTTCCTGTATACCTGAATAATTGACAATCTACAGCAGTAATCTGAACAGAAACGAATTTAATTTGCAAAAATATAAAATTTGTTTTTAAAGCTGTCTCAGATATATGAGTTAACGTCATCATCTTTGATTATGTAATATCTGTGCATATCAGTATTTATATCTCAGGGACAGGGAATTACGAGTGGCTGCAGTACATACGTATGCACGTGTGCACTGCCTCGCCAACTCGAGTGCACAAGGTCAAATCTATATCAGATTCAACACAAAGTGCCAATTGACTCGATCAAAATTCAAAGTGTAACTGCAACATTGCTTCTGAATGTATCAAAACCAATATAGATGAAGATACAGTGGAGCATGTACAGACAGTAGCAACATAACAAACTTCATAGCACATATGCATGGAGCAAAGGAGACATCTCAAAATGAGCCAGACCACATCATGGAACAGGCAACTACAACAAACAATCACAAAACAAATTCAAGAATGCACAAGTGAACTGATAAATGCAATGCTCAAGTGAAGGGTGAACCAGACTACAAAGACCAAACATCACAATGAAGTGAGGAACAGATTCATAGTGAAATAGTGAATGCACCAACCATCTACAAACAAGTTCAACTACTCAAGTATACACATCACAGTGCACATATGTCAACTATACAAAAGACTCAAGCAGACATGCTATCAAACAGAGGAGTATACAATGAAGCTGCACAGCAACTAAATGTACACAGTAACATGGTCAAGCTACAAGTAATATGTACAAGTCAGGGAAGCAGCTACAGTAAAGATCAGAGTCAGGGTATATGCAGTGGCAACGAAGTCATGAAACATGAACAAATCAGAAAAACAGGAACCATCAAATCGAGCAACAACAAATACATGATCAAATGAAACTATGATATGTATCAGACAGTGTATCATGCAGACCAGAGAACATCAATGGCAAGGTTAGTGCAGAGATATGACAATGTCAAACTACATGCAGTAGCAACAAGGTAATGAAGCCAATGTCAGATGGTCAGAGAACAGTATGGATATATACAGTAGTGAAGATGATCAGAGAAGATCATCGAAGTCACAGCGAAGTCGTATGTTTAAAATCAGTGAAACAAAAAAAAAATCAATTGCGTATCTATTATTCTTTGAAATAGTCAAAGTTTAAAGAAGGAAAGTCTATGCCGTAACCATCAAACAAAATCGAACGATCAAAATCAAAACCGTGTTTATGAAGGAATTTCCCAAAATATCACAACGTATTAAAGGAAAGTTTCAACAACGTGGGAATCATGATATATCAGATCAGACGTCTATATAAAGGACCAAAATCATCATTGACAAGGTGTGGTGAAAAATCAGAGAAAACCCAATCATCACCGACAACAAAGCAATAGTATTCAAGTTCAAATCGAGGAAACAACAGAGAAATACATACCGAACCAAACAGTCGAGATCACAAGCAAATAAGCAACAGCGACGCTGAAGCCACAATCACTACAAAGATCGACAATGTCAAAGCCCATATCTTTCCAGTGAACTGAACGAACGAGGCGAAGCCCTAAATCTCGAAAGTCCCAAGGAGAAAGAGAAGAAGAGAACGAAATTATCTCAAGGCAATCGAACTCGACAAAGCATCAGACGATAAGCAAACATCAAGCCCTAATCTGATCGAGAAAACGAAGAGAATCGTCGCCGCCATTTTTCTATGTTCAGAGAAAATAAAGGAACGGGCTTGAGAATAAAATGGACCGGCCTAATTAATCAAAGGGGTTTAGTTAATTTAGTTTAGGTCTAGTTTTTTAATTTAGTTTTAATTCACTTTCGGGCCAGGTTTTAATTACTTTGTTTTGGGCCAAATTTATTGAGGGCAAAATCGTTTTAAATTGTCGATTTAAATTTTGCCCTAGGGTTTAAACTGTGTCTTGTTTTTCAGTTTATATTTTCAAAGTCCAGTTAGAGTCAATCACCACCTAGGGTTTAGGTGTTGTCAGATTGTCTAGTTAGGGTTAGTTCAGTGAGCAGGGAGGCTGCGAGTTTGCAAAGCTCTATAGGCGGGAGCAGAGTTTGCGAGTAAACGAAACTCTATAGGCGGAGCAGGGTGTGCGAGTCTGTAGGAGTGTTTGTGAGCGGGAGCGAGTGTCTGCGAGTCTGTCAGAGTGTTTGTAAGCGGGATACTGTTTAACTCTAATAGAAATCTGGGAATGCAGCAGTAGGCAGGGGTTGCCGAAGCTGGGTAAATTCTGTGTGTGATTTACTTTACTGCATATTTATTTATCTGCTGTTTACTTCCGCGTTTAATTTGAGAAAATTTGCGATAACCCTATTCACCCCCCCTCTAGGGTTAATCTAGATCCTACAAGTGGTATCAGAGCCTGGTAATTTTCTCTTTAACTCTAGAGTCATGAATCTGTCAAATAATGCTTTTTCTGAGGGGCAATCTATTGCTAGGCCACCGATGTTTAATGGTAATGATTATGCTTACTGGAAAGTTAGGATGAGTATCTATCTTAGTTCTGTTGATTACGATGTTTGGGATATTATTGAATCTGGCTATAAAACTCCCACTATAACTGTAGGTGATACTGAGATTCCTAAACCAAAAGATAGGTGGGATGCTAATGATAAGAAATTAAAAACTACCAATGCTAAGGCCATGAATGCTCTGATCTGTGCTCTTGATAAAAATGAATTTAATAGAATTTCTCATTGTAAAACAGCACAGGAAATCTGGCATACTTTGGAAGTGACACACGAAGGAACTTCTCAAGTCAAGGAGTCTCGTCTAGCTCTGTTCAGCAATGAATACGAGAATTTCGTGATGGACAAAGGCGAGAGCATTAAAGACATGTTTGGACGCTTCTCAACCTTGGTATACAATGCTAGAGCGCTTGGAAAAGAATTCTCTGAGGTAGAGCTAATAAGGTAGATACTACGAATCCTACCGATGAACTTTGAGGCAAAAGTCACGGCAATACAAGAATCAAAAGATTTGAGCAAACTGAGCATGGAGGATTTGATCGGAAATCTGATGACGTATGAGCTTGAGTTGAAAGCAAAGGAGGAACGCATCAATTCCGAATCAAAGAAGAAGACGATTGCCTTAAAGAGCAGAGAAGAGAGTGATGATGAAGAAGAAGCAGATCCAATCGAAGTGCTTGAAATGGCTATCAATAACTTCAGAAAATGGTCGAAATTCAAGCCATGCAAGAAGAAAACAAGTGGTAATAGATCTAAAAATTCTGACAACTCTGAAAATGAATTAATCTGCTATAACTGCGACAAGCCTGGTCACTACAAACAAAATTGTCCACTTCTCAAAAACATCAAGGAAAAGAAAAGGAAGAAAAAGGCCTTCGCAGCGACTTGGGATAATGAGGAAGTTTCGACTGATAGCTCAGAGGAGGCTAACCTGTGTCTTACGGCCAGATCAGATTCAGAATCAGATTCAGAAGTAAGCCCAGAGATATATAATGAGGTAAAAAACTATACTTATAAAGATCTTGCTTGTTTCTGCCTTGATCTCACTAAAACAATTGAAACTCTTGATTCTAAAAATGAAAAACTGAAATCTGATAGGAAAAAGCTTGTTCATGAAAATTTCAGGTTAGAAACTGAACTTGAAAAAATTCAAAACCTAGAATGTAAAAACTGTAAAACTTTAGATTCCGAATTATCAAAATTGAAGAATAATCGTGAGAATCTTGAAAAAGAAAACTTGAATCTAAAGGAAACTATTGAGACTAGGAAAAAGGATTTTATAAATAGATGCACCTCACTTGTTTCTGAAAACTCCACACTGAAAACCAAAGTCCAAGATCTTGAGAAATCACTGAATAACTTTTCTAGAGGAGAAAAAACTTTCAATATGCTGTTAGGAAATCAACTGTTTGCTAACAACCGAAAAGGACTAGGTTTTGGAAAATCACAAGTTGATGATAGTGCAAAAGGAAAGGACATCTTTACTGAATGTGAAATAATTGGACATCATATTGAAAATTGTAGTCATAGGAATAAGAACACGAAATATATACAAGTTTGGGTTCCTAAAAATTCTACAAGCAAAATTCATGTCTATTGGAACAAGAATGAAAAAACAAAACAAGTTTGGGTTCCAAAGGGATTATTTATTCACAATTATTCTGCCACTAACAACCATGGACCTATAAAAACAAATAGGTCACATACATCTTTAACCGTGTAGGTGTGGTGGCAGGCTAAGGAACAACATTAGTGTTATTTGGATTCTGGCTGTTCCAGATACACAACGGGCGACAAATCAACGTTCCTTAGCCTAGTATAAAGGTGATAGATTCACTATGGGCAAACAACGAAAGATTATCGTACAGGTAAAACAGGTAGTTGTATTTCTTTCAAACGATAGATAACCGGTAAGAATCTGCATCTGAATTAAATCAGCCAGTTATGATTGATGATGTTAATTCTGATTTTTAACCAATTATCTTGCTTGAAGTAATTATGATGGATCTAACTTGCTTGATCTTTAATGACTTGACTTTAATCAGTGGTTAAAAATTGATCAATCATTTTTTTTCTTGAACTTAAATCTGTTTGGTCAAACTATGATTGATTACTGATTGCTCATGCTATAAAAGTTTTTTTGAGAAACTGTTGAAACTACTGATTCACTGGTAAAAACTTCAAATTGCTTTTAAGATAATAGTAATGCCTTAACTGTAATTCTACGGAAGGAATACACACTCGCTCTTCATTTGATAAAAGTTTGTGTACACCGTAGTTTTATTTCTGAAGATGAATCTGATACTGTTGAAATGGTTCTTAACTGCTTCTAGACCCCGTATTATGTTTTCTGTGTGTTTGTGTTTGCACATTTTCACTCTAATTCTGAAGAATCACATTTGAATGCCACTAAACGAAATTTTGAGATATCCTTCACACACGCACAAATTTGGACTATGATATCTTTCGTGTGAAAACTTTAATTTAGTTGGTTATTCTAATGTTGATTATACGGGTTCACTGGTTGACAGGAAAAGTATTAGTAGGACATGCTTCATGCTAGGACACTCACTAATTTCTTTGTCTAATAATCATGTTCATCATTCACTCACGAAACACATTGATGTGAAACACCATTTTTTTAGAAATCACATTGCTAGGAAAAACATTTGCATTGGATTCATTTCAACTGAGAATCAACTTAATGATATTTTCACAAAACCCCTCCCCGAAGACAGATTTTCCAGATTACGTTTGGATTTGGGGATTATGGAAATTGACTAATCATTTTTCAATTTTTGGTTGAAATACTCTTGGATATTTATTTTCAACTTCAATTTCTAGAATTCAAACCTGTTTTGGATATCATTCAAAGATTGATTCGAATATGGTATTCAGTAGTGGAAATACGTTTGGTTTATGAAATTTCATAATATGATTAATTTGGTAACTTATTCCACGACCATTTCTATTTCTACCATCTTTCTATCATTCATAATGGTTTTGAAAAATGAGAAGAGTGAATTGCTTTTTAAATTAAAAAGGAAAAATCAAAGAAAATTTTAAAATATTCCTCATGCATCCATTCTCATTTAAAAGTCCTTATGGTTATGAATGGATGGATAATGAGAGGTTATCATCACTTCATTCTCATTTAAAAGTCCTTATGGTTATGCATGGATGGAGCTTGATAACTAATGAGTAACTGCTAATCCCATTTAAAAGTCCTTATGGTTATGCGTGGTTAGTAAGTGCTTATTATTTTTTATGCTTAAATGAAAAATCTTTTTAAAATTAAAATAGAATAGAATATCTCTCTTCTCATTATATAAAAGTCGAATCATCGATCCATTTTCTAAAATGTGGAAATTGTTATCGTGTTATGATATATTATGATTTTTCCTTGTTTTTTCCATTTGTTTTCCCCTACTGTTTCATTATTTTTTGTCAGTCTTTTGATGATAACAAAAGGGGGAGAAGGAAGAGATTTTGATAAGAAAATAAGTATTTCTGGAATATCTATTTACCAAATTTGTTAAATGTTGTTAGTTATATTCTATAGTTCTTTTATTCGTCTGTAATTTCCTAAATCTTCTAAATTGGGAGTGGTCTCAGTTGTAGGGGGAGCATACATGTAGGGGGAGCTAAATATCTCATGTTTAAACACATCTGCTGGAATTTCAAAATCTTTAATATATGTTTGTCATCATCAAAAGGGGGAGATTGTTTGATGTGTGTTTAGTGTTTGATGATAACAAACTATATATATCGTATTTTAGATGTGTTTACAGATTATACATATACAGTTTTTTTATCAACATAGAATTTTATTCAAACAATCTTTTATTACAAATTTTGAATGGTACAAATTCTGACTCACTATAACTGTACAATTTCTGTATACACCACAATTTGATTTTACAGTCATAGTCCTCACTACATCACTCATACACTCAGTTGGTTGTCTGCATTTGCACTGTCCAGTTCCAGTATCTGTCTTGTTTCCTGTATACCTGAATAATTGACAATCTACAGTAGTAATCTGAACAGAAATGAATTTAATTTGCAAAAATATAAAATTTGTTTTTAAAGCTGTCTCAGATATATGAGTTAACGTCATCATCTTTGATTATGTAATATCTGTGCATATCAGTATTTATATCTCAGGGACAGGGAATTACGAGTGGCTGCAGTACACACGTATGCACGTGTGCACTGCCTCGCCAACTCGAGTGCACAAGGTCAAATCTATATCAGATTCAACACAAAGTGCCAATTGACTCGATCAAAATTCAAAGTGTAACTGCAACATTGCTTCTGAATGTATCAAAACCAATATAGATGAAGATACAGTGGAGCATGTACAGACAGTAGCAACATAACAAACTTCAGAGCAGATATGCATGGAGCAAAGGAGACATCTCAAAATGAGCCAGACCACATCATGGAACAGGCAACTACAACAAACAATCACAAAACAAATTCAAGAATGCACAAGTGAACTGATAAATGCAATGCTCAAGTGAAGGGTGAACCAGACTACAAAGACCAAACATCACAATGAAGTGAGGAACAGATTCATAGTGAAATAGTGAATGCACCAACCATCTACAAACAAGTTCAACTACTCAAGTATACACATCACAGTGCACATATGTCAACTATACAAAAGACTCAAGCAGACATGCTATCAAACAGAGGAGTATACAATGAAGCTGCACAGCAACTAAATGTACACAGTAACATGGTCAAGCTACAAGTAATATGTACAAGTCAGGGAAGCAGCTACAGTAAAGATCAAAGTCAGGGTATATGCAGTGGCAACGAAGTCATGAAACATGAACAAATCAGAAAAACAGGAACCATCAAATCGAGCAACAACAAATACATGATCAAATGAAACTATGATATGTATCAGACAGTGTATCATGCAGACCAGAGAACATCAATGGCAAGGTTAGTGCAGAGATATGACAATGTCAAACTACATGCAGTAGCAACAAGGTAACGAAGCCAATGTCAGATGGTCAGAGAACAGTATGGATATATACAGTAGTGAAGATGATCAGAGAAGATCATCGAAGTCACAGCGAAGTCGTATGTTTAAAATCAGTGAAACAAAAAAAAAATCAATTGCGTATCTATTATTCTTTGAAAAGTCAAAGTTTAAAGAAGGAAAGTCTATGCCGTAACCATCAAACAAAATCGAACGATCAAAATCAAAACCGTGTTTATGAAGGAATTTCCCAAAATATCACAACGTATTAAAGGAAAGTTTCAACAACGTGGGAATCATGATATATCAGATCAGACGTCTATATAAAGGACCAAAATCATCATTGACAAGGTGTGGTGAAAAATCAGAGAAAACCCAATCATCACCGACAACAAAGCAATAGTATTCAAGTTCAAATCGAGGAAACAACAGAGAAATACATACCGAACTAAACAGTCGAGATCACAAGCAAATAAGCAACAGCGACGCTGAAGCCACAATCACTACAAAGATCGACAATGTCAAAGCCCATATCTTTCCAGTGAACTGAACGAACGAGGCGAAGCCCTAAATCTCGAAAGTCCCAAGGAGAAAGAGAAGAAGAGAATGAAATTATCTCAAGGCAATCGAACTCGACAAAGCATCAGACGATAAGCAAACATCAAGCCCTAATCTGATCGAGAAAACGAAGAGAATCGTCGCCGCCATATTTCTATGTTCAGAGAAAATAAAGGAACGGGCTTGAGAATAAAATGGACCGGCCTAATTAATCAAAGGGGTTTAGTTAATTTAGTTTAGGTCTAGTTTTTTAATTTAGTTTTAATTCACTTTCGGGCCAGGTTTTAATTACTTTGTTTTGGGCCAAATTTATTGAGGGCAAAATCGTTTTAAATTGTCGATTTAAATTTTGCCTTAGGGTTTAAACTGTGTCTTGTTTTTCAGTTTATATTTTCAAAGTCCAGTTAGAGTCAATCACCACCTAGGGTTTAGGTGTTGTCAGATTGTCTAGTTAGGGTTAGTTCAGTGAGCAGGGAGGCTGCGAGTTTGCAAAGCTCTATAGGCGGGAGCAGAGTTTGCGAGTAAACGAAACTCTATAGGCGGAGCAGGGTGTGCGAGTCTGTAGGAGTGTTTGTGAGCGGGAGCGAGTGTCTGCGAGTCTGTCAGAGTGTTTGTAAGCGGGATACTGTTTAACTCTAATAGAAATCTGGGAATGCAGCAGTAGGCAGGGGTTGCCGAAGCTGGGTAAATTCTGTGTGTGATTTACTTTACTGCATATTTATTTATCTGCTGTTTACTTCCGCGTTTAATTTGAGAAAATTTGCGATAACCCTATTCACCCCCCCTCTAGGGTTAATCTAGATCCTACAACAACCCGCATATTTTACGATTGTATACTTAAATGTTTTATTTAAATATAGCATCGTTAATCGGATTAAAGTCCGAAATGTTACTTTTTATAAACAGTCGAATTGGGACTCGAGACCACTTCCATTGAGTCCAAAATGGCGTTTACAACTTTTTTGAGTATAAACATCGATATGTTTGGAGTTGAGTAAAATTTTGATATTTTTCATTTAGGGCTTTGGGTTTGGGTTTCAGCCCACCAACCTAACAAATAACCCAACACCACTCCTCTTCATCCATTCACTCATTCTATTTCCTAACACTTAAGCTCAAAGTAAAAATGGGGAAAGGAATGGGAAATTAGAAATTCCTAAGCCCTAATTCTCTTAGGAAGGATTAACTTCAAGCTAGAATCAAGGAGAAGCTTAGCTAAGCATCCTCTTCATCTTCTCAATCTCAATCCCTCTTCAAATTTCAGGAAATTCCTAAACCCTAACTTAGGAAATATTCTTCTTATGAGCTTAGATTGAAGCTTCTTGAGTTGTTGTTGAAAAGGAATTTATCTTAGCTTGTTTGCTTCTCACTTGAGTTTTTTAGTTAAAGGTGAGTTTTTGAACTCACATCTATGTCTATAACTTTCATTGTTGTTAGGTATGAATTTCTAACATCTATTCCTTGTTCATTTGCTTTTGAATTGAATTGGTTTGATGAATATTCCAATTTTTTGGTGTTTTGAAGTCAAATCTTTAAAAATCCTATCTTTGATGTTTGAACATGTTGTTGGGGCGTATCGCAGAGCCTATAAGGCTGGGTTGTCGCTTGGCATAAATCCCTAGTCTCCGTTGCTCGGCCGATCACTTCCGTTTGGATTTTTATAGGCTGAAAACACTGCAATTGACAGTTCGGTCGACTGAACGTATATGGCCAGTCGACTGAACCTGGAAACAGAGAAGCTTCTGTCCATCTATCAGTCGATTGGCAGTCGACTGAACCTAGGAACAGAAAACTTTCTGTTCCAGCGTCAGTCGACTGACCATATAGTTCAGTTGACTGAACCTGGAACCTAAGAATTTCTGGGTATGGATCAGTCGACTGACCTAGTTAGTCCAGTCGACTGAATCTGGGCAAAGAGCAGTTTGCCTATTTTAGGAAGTTTTGTGTGGGTTTTCGGTTTTTAATCGATTTTTGATGATCCGAATTGTTGTTATCATTTATCAACTTTGATAACTTCTTTTTTTGGGATTTTTGGGAATATCCATTTTGATGGATTCGGTATCGATTTTTATGGTTTTAATTCACGTCTTCGTTTGTGAATTTTTGATGATTGATTGTTTCTACAATCATTTATATGGTTTGTCACTTTAAAATACAAAGGTTTCTATACTAGTAGTAAATACTAAAACTCTTTCATCAAAACGATTTCAACACTATTTTAAATATAAAGCTCGTTTCTAAATCCGTTTTCCAATCTATTAGTATATACAAACCTTTACCTCATTCGTATGAGAAATCTAATTAAACGACTTAGTAAAACAAGTGGTATGAAACGCTTGCGTTTACTTCATCGGTTAATTTTTGGACTTTTCGATTGAAAATCTTGTGACAATCTTTGAGTGGAAGTCTACAATTTGTTCGTAAATATTTGAGTTAAGCTAGTGGTTATGGGACATGAAGCTAAACTCTTATATTTACTAGCTTAGTGTAATTGACACTTTTTATTGATCGATGATGATCATTTTATGATTTAGACTAGCGATTGAGCGACGTCTCTTTGTTGGTATGCAGATTAAACCCCGTTTGAGGAGCTTCGGCTCAAATTTGGTGGGGTAGCGACCCGTGGTCTTCGGGCCGTTTGTGGAGCTTCGGCTCAAATTTGATGGTTAGCAACCATGGAATAGCGTTCCGTTTGAGATACACGTGTTGGTGAGTTTTCATGCTCCCGTTTGAGATAGGCCTTCCTCCTTTTTGTGATTTCTAGATTTCTAGTTGATGATTTCTAGTATTTATGTTGATCATTCTGAGATTTAGACTAGCGATGTGCAATGTCACTTTGTCCGCGTGGGGGACTGTACCCCGTTATGTTGAGCTTCGTCTCATTTCTTTTATGGCTAGCGACCCATGTTCTTATTTGAGTTTTTGGTTCTTCGGACGTACCATTATTGTACTGTGTCGTTTTTCCGAATTATTTGAGTTTTGGTTCATGGGACGTACCGTTATTGTACTGCGTCGTTGCACCGGCTCATTGTATGGATTAGCGTTCCATTTGCGTTTCTGGATTTCTAGTATTTATGTTTCACCGATTTTGCGATTGGCATTGATATGTTTTCCAATATTTATGTTTTGGTGAATAATTTAAAGAATATGACATTCTTTTTAGTATTTAAGAATATTTGAGATATTGTATGATTTTTGTTGTTACCTTATGTATACTTGTCATAGTATGGCATTATTGTTATCATACGTTTTAGTCATATCTCTTATCCTATCTCATTTTATTTGATATTTATAGCTAGACTGATCCATTTATTATTTTCTTCTTAAATAATACTCAGGTCAGACCGAGGTATTTCAGGTGCTCCTGCTTAACTTCTTATCAGGGTCCTTCACCTGATTTTTGGCTAACTACTTTAGCATAGTAGTTTTTGTTGGTATACATTTGAGATAGAGACTCCTTGTTGTATACTTATTCTTTTGTCTATCACTTGTATCTATTCTTTTGTGATGTAGTGGATCTAGTTTGACCACTATTTTGATGTACACTTTTATGTGTTATATTCATATCTGTTTTCGCCTTTGTGATATGAATGTCTGATTTGTATTATGTTTATTTCTATATTTGTTTCCGAAGTCCTCATAGCCACTGTGTGGTAGCTTTGGGTTTGTATTTGATATGTTGGGTTTCCTCTTGAAATGAAATGTAAGTTATATTATCTGACATATCGGTACTCGCACAAAGCAATTACACAGATGGTCGCTCCTCAATAGCCTTATTCTTTGTGCTAGTTGACGGCATTACCACGTAGTGTCCTTGGCTAGTGTGAGTATAGAGGTGGGGCGTCACAGCTTGGTATCAAAGCCAAACTTCGGAACAATGTATAATAATCTAGCAAGGATCATTGTCCTAAGTCTCTCTTAAGAGTTGTGCCATTGGATTTAAATCGAGTCTTCGTACCGTTCTATCCTATTTCTTTATATGATGTCTTGTTTTATCAATCAAGTTCGTTTGATATTCATTTTGAGAATAACCTTTTTCTTTTTCTTTCTTTCTTAAAGAAGAAGAGATGGTTAGATCTGGCAGTCCCAGCGCCGGTCAATCTAGTAGTCCTTCTCTAGATGGCGTATTTATGTCTGCCTAACAACTTTTGGATCTTGTAAAGAATCAAAAGTTTATCTGTGCTTTGAGTAAGGACCCCAAAAAGGTTTTGCCTCTGAAACTAGAAGTTCCTTTCGATCAGCTTGTAGATATCACTCTTCGACTTGAAGAGGCCAATAAAGAAAGTGATGTCGAAGTTATGGATGCCAAACAAAACTTCAACATCAACAAGAAGAGGCGTATTAAGTTCAAAAGCCCTAATCTCAACAAGAAAGGGAGGCAGGCAATTTCGATAGCAAAGACTCCTACCTCTAGTCGTGGACAATGCTACAATTGTGGTTCTATGGACCACTATGGGGTTGAGTGTCCAAAACCCTTTTCTTGTTGCTATTGCAAAAGGGTGGGTCATCTTTTATTTTCATGTCCCAAACTTCAAAGTAGGAGAGAGGGAAAGCTGAATGTTGTGCAAGCCCCTAGTAATACTTCTCATGGTCAAGGTATTTCTCCTTCTATCCTTGATGGCATTATATTGTTTCGTGATTTTCCTATTCGAATTCTTTTGGTATGGGTGCATCTCCTTCTTTTATGTCCAAAGAATTTTTTGATACTTTTTCTTTAAATATTTTGGGCTTGATGACTTCACTGAGAATTGCGAATCCGTTTGGTGGATCTGCAACACTCGGTTTGCTTTGTAAAGATGTCGAGATTATTTTATGTAATTATTCTTTCCGAGCTGATTTGCATGTTATGCGTTACTTAGGCTTTGGAATTGATTTTTGGGAAAGGATTGGCTTAATCATTATGAAGCCCATATCCTATGTCCTGAGCGGACTATCTATCTTCGACATCCTCAATCTGTTAATCAGATTTCTATTTTTCTTATTGATTTCAATTCCTAATTTGGTGGCATCATTTTATTATTTGAACCTACATGATGAGGAAAATGTTATTTCTCTCATTCATGTAGTTTGTAAATTTCCCAGTATTTTTGAGCTTGTCTTAGGATTACCACCTAAGCAATCTATTGAGTAAAACTTAATGTAATTATCTTTTTAGAAAAATTATTACTTATTACAAGTCAATTTACTTTGTCTGATTGTCTCATCATAGCGTTTAGGAGATTCCTATTGATAACGTTGATCAAGCGCATCGACTAGAATTCTTAAAGCACTCAATGGGCAAAACAACACAAAATCATCTTCTATTTGATAAACATGTCTCTTAAAATTTTACAAATATTCTTTCCTTGTTTAAGAACAAAATCCAATTATACTTATAAATATCTTATTAAAAATATTTGCAAATTTTAAATTTTTGTTTTCATCCATAATCAATGAATACAAGGATGGTCTAGTCGAGATATTCGTAGAACACTCAATTCATAAAATGGATGAAATAAGCTGGAAGGTTCGTCAAACCGAATGACATAACGAACCACTCATAAGAATCACAACGAGTGCGGAATGCGGTAAGGGGAATGCTACCCTCCACAACTGAAACTAAGACAAGCTCAAAAATACAAAAGATAACTTAGATAAATTTGATCCTAAATCTGACAAATGTATCTTTATCGGATACTCTAATAGAAGTAAAGCATACAGAGTATTTAATTTAAGAACTAATACCATCAAAGAAACAATGCATGTTTCATTTGATGAAAATTTCAAAAATTTTGAAGAAATAAATGATGAAGAGGATTTAATCACTCAAAACCAAGAGTCAACTGAAACTAATAATGAATTAAATCATCCTAATAAAAGGATTAAACTTTTAAAAGATCACCCTATAGAAAATATACTTGGAGATATGCAATCTGTTGTTAAAACTAGAAACCAACTAAGTCAAATGAGTAATGTAGCTTTTATATCAACTATTGAACCCAAAAATCCAGAAGAAGTATCAACTGATGATTCATGGATTTTGACTATGCAAGAAGAATTAAATCAATTCACTAGAAATGATGTTTGGAAACTTGTTCCTAGACCTGAAAATAAAACAATAATTGGAACTAAATGGGTTTATAAAAATAAAATGAATGAACAAGGAGAGGTTGTTAGAAATAAAGCTCGTTTAGTCGCTCAAGGTTATTGTCAAGAAGAAGGAATAGATTTTGATGAAACCTTTGCCCCCGTAGCAAGATTAGAAGCCATTAGGATTCTACTTACTTCCGCAAATCATAATAATTACAAATTATTTCAAATGGATGTTAAAAGTGCATTTTTAAATGGTTTTGTAAAAGAAGAAGTATTTGTTAAACAACCACCACTTTTTGAAAATGATAAATTTTCAAATCATGTTTACAAACTTAAGAAAGCTCTATATGGTCTAAAGTAAGCTCCTAGAGCCTGGTATGATAGACTAAGATCTTACTTGTTACAATCAAATTTTGAAATAGGTAAAGTAGATAATACTCGTTTTATTGAAAGAAATAAAAATGATATTCAACTAGTACAAGTCTACGTAGATGATATCATTTTTGGATCAACTAATTTTGAAATGAATAAAGAATTTTCTGAAATAATGACAAAAGAGTTTGAGATGAGTCATATGGGTGAATTAAATTTCTTTTTAGGATTACAAATAAAACAATTAGATAATGTCTTTATTAGTCAAGAAAAATATGCTAAAGACCTAGTTAGTAAATTTGGTTTGACTACTGCGAGTGGAAAACCCACTCCCATGGCAACCAATGAGTACCTTAGTAAAGAAGATCTCTCGAAAGATGTAGATCAAAAATTATATAGAGGAATGATTGGATCACTACTCTATATCACTGCGAGAAGACCTGATATCATGCATGGTGTTTATCTCTGTGCAAGGTACCAATCCCAACCTAAAGAAACTCACTTAAAAGCTGTAAAACGTATTATAAGATATGTTAAACACACCTTTGATTATGGCTTATTTTATCCTAAAAATGATTCGTTTGACTTAATATCTTACTGTGATGCTGATTATGCTGGTTGTAAATCAGACTGAAAAAGTACAAGTGGAACTTGTCACTTTTTAGGGCATTCTCTGATTTCCTGGTTTAGTAAAAAAAGCAAAACACAGTTTCTCTATCAACAACTGAAGCAGAGTATATTTCTGCTGCTTTGGCTTGTTCTCAAGTAATATATATGCAACAAACTTTAAAAGATTTTGGTTTAAATATCTCAAAATCACCAATTTATTGTGATAATACTAGTGCAATAAGTTTATCCAAAAATACTACTCAACATGCTCGAACTAAACATATTGATATCAGACACCATTTTCTCAAAGGTAATTTAAGTAGAGAAGTAATTACTCTCAACTATATCAATTCTGAAAATCAAATTGCTGATATCTTAACAAAACCCTTAAATGAATCTACATTTACTAAATTAAGAAGAGAATTAGGTATTTGTTCGTTAACTGAAATATAAAATATAAGTAACAAATTATAATTAAAAATTAAGTCAAATAAATCAAATAGTAAAAATATTGAGAACCATGTCGACATCCCCCTATACCAATGTCGACATATAACATTTTTTTAAATTTTAAAAAATTTTCCCACCAAAATTCAAATAATTGGTTATATATTCTTCTTATTTTCGAAATTTTCTTCAATCTCTCTGTTCTCTTTCTGTTATATCTTCTGAAATCAATTTATCAATGGCCTCCTCTTCCAAATCAAACATAAAATCAATCTTTTCATTCCCTTCTCCTACCTCTGGTCCGTTCCAACGTACTACGCTCGCCCAAGTGACAAAAATGGAGGATTCTCTGAAGGAAGCAATTCAGTTAATGACTGAAATTCAAATAGTGCAACTCCGAATGGCAAAAGAACAGGAAAGGCAAGGGAAAATCCTTAGAAATTTGCTAAAATTTCTAATGGACAATCATGCTAATCCAATCTTGATTGACGAGGACTCTTCAGGAGATCATGAACAAGAGGAAAGTGAAGAAGAAGAAGAACCAATGGAAGAAGAGTATGCGGAAGACAACGACAAAGTCATTTGCATTGGCGAAGTATGTTTTGACAAGGACGGAAACTTGGTTGAACAACGTGGAAATTTCTGTTTCCATTATCCAAATTGTTCGATCCATAGATCTCCAATTGTCAAGAATACTCAGTAGTTTCTTCTTTTTCGTTTTTCATCGTTATGTGTATATTTGTCATGTTTTACGAAAATGTAAATATAAACATATATATATATATATATATAAATATTGTGTGTCTTATATATGATTCCTATATATTATATATAAGTATTATATAGGTACTTGGTTAGGAATGTTAGTGGTTTAGGACTAAGTTTTAGGTTTACAAGTAAGTATTGATTATGTATGATAACACTATCATCATATAGGATATTAGATTGAGAGTTATATAGTTTAGAGTTAGTTTGTTTTTGTTGATGAAAAAAGGGGGAGAAATATAAAATAGAAGAGTTAGGCATATATTAAGGGGGAGTTATCAGTTTTAGGCGGAGTTATTAGGATAGAAGTAATATTTTATAAACAACGGTTGTCATCATCAAAAAGGGAGAGATTGTTAGTCCATGAGTTGATGGTTTTGATGACAACAACCTTAGAATAAGATTATAAAATATAAATACTAACATTATAGTTTAGATATATATGTATATGCAGGATTTAACCATGCAGGTACCAAGAATGAAGACTGTACAGTATAGAGATTCAAGATATCAAGATTGAAGACTCATGAGTATCAAGATTATCAAGAGTTCAAGATTTCAAGATAAGTATTGAGTCTAGAATTATGTTAAAACTTCATAATAGCAATGAAATCTTCACTCCATTTTTCTTTTGGGATGGAACCCATTTCTACCTTTTTAGTGGCTTACAAACCCACGACAAGTAGCTTACAAACCTACGACAAGTGGCTTACAAACCCACGAACATCCTGGTTTTGTACAAGTTCTCGAGTCCTGATGTGATGAGATATTCTGCAGGAAGAAGCTTGCAAAACCACTTCAAAATGATTTTCAAAACTGCTTTTCAAAATGTTTTAGCCTTAAAAATTATCTTTTCAAATGATTTTCAAAAAGATGTTTTAGCCTTAAATATTCTTTGTTTTTGTTTTTAATAAACTCTTGTTTTAAACTTCGTTTGTTTTAAACTATCTTTTAATTATAATATATTTATACTTAGATTTAAATATAAAATTATAGTAAAATTATATATATATTATTCTCTATATTTATATATGTATTTTATCTATAGTCAAGTATATTAATAAAGTTTAAATTAGTTTTAATATAAGATAAAGGTTATTTTCAAAGAAAAACAAAACATCAAAATTTCCTTTGGGATGTCGACATGCCCTAGTACCCCATGTCGACATAGTGGCAGTTAGGATCAAAAATTTGAATTTCAAAAGAAGTGTCTATTCGCCATAACCTTTCACGAATGGACATGGCTGTTGTTCTTCTATAAATAGGGGTTAGTTTCAATGAATTTTATATTAGATTTTCTGGTTTTTCACTTCTCTTCTTCATCCGCATTTTCTTATTCAAAATCCTATCATCACTCTGCCGAAATCAACATTGAATCTAACTAGATCATCTCTGGTTTGATTTTCTATCACTATCTCAACAAGATCCCAGTGCTATTCAGAGTTATAGGCTTCTTTGTAATCTATCTAGCGAGAAAAGGTGTGATTGTAGCCTTGGAAATCAATCAAGCGAGAAAAGGTGTGATTGTAGCCTTGGAAATCAATTGGGTGAACTTGTTGCCTTGAAAATCATGTATCTCTACCCAGAGGATTGTGATTCTGGAGGGTGTACCTCATAGCCTTGAAACCGAGGGTTGTAATTGTTGAATTGCTTTTGAAAGGAAATCCGCACTTAGTTGTGCGGGACTGGATGTAGGGTAACTCCGAACCAGTATAAAATCTGGTGTGTTCTTTCCTTTACTGCATTTACTTTATTTCTGCATCTGTGTTTGATTCTGTGATTATACCTGTGTCTGAATATTACATACATTTGTGTACAAATCAACAATAACTCAAAAAGATTTAGTAATTTCTTATAAACACTATTCACCCCCCTCTAGTGTTCATTCTATCCTTAAGATCCATATTCTGCATTTCTCACACGATGGACAAATATAGCGTGTGAATCAAACTCTTGAAGATCTCCTTCATGCATGTGTTCTTGATTTTGGTGGAAGTTGGGAAGATCATATTTCTCTTGTTGAGTTTTACTATAATAATAGCTTCCAATCTAGTATTTGTATGGCACCTTTCGAGGCACTCTACGGAAGGCCATGCCGATTTCCTTCATGTTGGCTTGAAGCCGGTGAGAAGCTGGTTTTAGGTCCAGATTTTATTGGTGTTCATTTGTGTTTCACCTATGAGGGGTGTTGTGTGTTTCAGTCGATCGGGAAAGTTAGGACCTCAATATGTTGGTCCATTTTCCATCACCGAACGTATTGGTTCTGTGGCTTATCGCCTTTTAATACCGGCTCAGTTTTCTGCTATTCATGACATTTTCCATGTCTCTCTACTACGGAAATGCCTTCGTGATTCCGATTCTATTCTTGAGCCCGGTGTAATTGAAGAAATTGAAGTTTCACCAAATTTGACTTATGAGCAACATTCTATTCGTATCATTACTTCGAAGGTTAAACGCCTTCGAAATAAAGGTGTTCTTCTTGTGAAAGTTCAATGGTCCTCAAATCTTAAGGATTGCTCTTGGGAATCCAGAGAATTCATCGAGCGAACACATCCGGACTTACTCTCTCGTGCTCCTTAAGGTGAACTTCCCATTTCAAAAAAAATTCTTTTTCTTTTGTGTTGTTATGCCATTGTTTGGTTGTTACTTTTTATTTCTTTTTCTTAAAGTACTGCAAGGACGCAATTTCTTTAAGGAGGGAAGTCTGTAACAACCGGCATATTTTACGATTGTATATTTAAATGTTTTATTTAAATATAGCATCGTTAATTAGATTAAAGTCCAAAATGTTAATTTTTGTAAATAGTCGAATTTGGACTCGAGACCACTTACATTGAGTCCAAAATGGCGTTTACAACTTTTTTGAGTATAAATATCGATATGTTTGGAGTTGAGTAAAATTTTGATATTTTTCATTTAGGGCTTTGGGTTTGGGTTTCAGCCCACCAACCTAACAAATAACCCAACTCCACTCCTCTTCATCCATTCACTCATTCTATTTCCTAACACTCAAGCTCAAAGTAAAAATGGGGAAAGGAATGGGAAATTAGAAATTCCTAAGCCCTAATTCTCTTAGGAAGGATCAACTTCAAGCTAGAAATCAAGGAGAAGCATAGCTAAGCATCCTCTTCATCTTCTCCATCTCAATCCCTCTTCAAATTTCAGGAAATTCCTAAACCCTAACTTAGGAAATATTCTTCTTATGAGCTTAGATTGAAGCTTCTTGAGTTGTTGTTGAAAAGGAATTGATCTTAGCTTGTTTTAGAGCTTCTCACTTGAGTTTTTGAGTTAAAGGTGAGTTTTTGAACTCACATCTATGTCTATAACTTTCATTGTTGTTAGGTATGAATTCCTAACATCTATTCCTTGTTCATTTGCTTTTTAATTGAATTGGTTTGATGAATATTCCAATTTTTCGGCGTTTTGAAGTCAAATCTTTAAAAATCCTATCTTTGATGTTTGAACATGTTATTGGGGTGTATCGAAGAGTTTATAAGGCTGGGTTGTCGCTTGGCATAAATCCTTAGTCTCCGTTGCTCGGCCGATCACTTCCGTTTGGATTTTTATAGGCTGAAAACACTGCAATTGACAGTTCAGTCGATTGAACGTATATGTCCAGTCGACTGAACCTGGAAACAGAGAAGTTTCTGTCCATCTATCAGTCGATTGGCAGTCGACTGAACCTGGGAACATAAAACTTTCTGTTCCAGCGTCAGTCAACTGACCATATAGTTCAGTCGACTGAACCTGGAACCCGAGAATTTCTGGGTATGGATCAGTCGACTGACCTATTCAGTCCAGTCGACTGAATCTGGGCAAAGAGCAATTTGCCTATTTTAGGCAGTTTTGTGTGGGTTTCCGGTTTTTAATCGATTTTTGATGATCCGAATTGTTGTTATCATTTATTGACTTTGATAACTTCTTTTTTTGGGATTTTTGGGAATATCCATTTTGATGGATTCGGTATCGATTTTTATGGTTTTAATTCACGTCTTCGTATGTGAATTTTTGATGATTGATTGTTTCTACAATCATTTCTATGGTTTGTCGCTTTAAAATACAAAGGTTTCTATACTAGTAGTAAATACTAAAACTCTTTCATCAAAACGATTTCGACACTATTTTAAATATAAAGCTCGTTTCTAAATCTGTTTTCCAATCTATTAGTATATACAAACCTTTACCTCATTCATATGAGGTAAATAATTAAACGACTTAGTAAAACAAGTGGTATGAAACGCTTGTGTTTACTTCATCGGTTAATTTTTGGACTTGTTCGATTGAAAATCTTGTGACAATCTTTGAGTGGAAGTCAATAATTTGTTCGTAAATATTTGAGTTAAGCTAGTGGTTATGGGACATGAAGCTAAACTCTTATATTTACTAACATACTGTAATTGACACTTTTTATTGATCGATGATGATCATTTTATGATTTAGACTAGCGATTGAACGATGTCTCTTTGTTGGTATGGGGATTAAACCCCGTTTGAGGAGCTTCGGCTCAAATTTGGCGGGGTAGCGACCCGTGGTCTTCGGGCCATTTGCGGATCTTCGGCTCAAATTTGATGGTTTACGACCATGGAATAGCGTTCCGTTTGAGATACACGTGTTGGTGAGTTTTCATGCTCCCGTTTGAGATAGGCCTTCCCCCTTTTTGTGATTTCTGGATTTCTAGTTGATGATTTCTAGTATTTATGTTGATCATTATGAGATTTAGACTAGCGATGTGCGATGTCACTTTGTCCGCGTGGGGGACTATACCCCGTTATGTTGAGCTTCTTCTCATTTCTTTTTTGGGCTAGCGACCCATGTTCTTATTTGAGTTTTTGGTTCTTCGGACGTACCATTATTGTACTGCGTCGTTGTTCCGAATTATTTGAGTTTTGGTTCATGGGACGTACAGTTATTGTACTACGTCGTTGCACCGGCTCATTGTATGGATTAGCATTCCATTTGCGTTTCTGGATTTCTAGTTGATGATTTCTAGTATTTATGTTTCACCGATTTTGCGATTGGCATTGATATGTTTGCCAATATTTATGTTTTGGTGAATAATTTAAAGGTTATGACATTCTTTTTAGTATTTGAGAATATTTGAGATATTGTATGATTTTTGTTGTTACCTTATGTATACTTGTCATAGTATGGCATTATTGTTATCAAACGTTTTAGTCATATCTCTTATCCTATCTCATTTTATCTGATATTTATAGCTAGACTGATCCGTTTATTATTTTCTTCTTAAATAATACTCGGGTCAGACCGAGGTATTTTAGGTGCTCCTGCTTGACTTCTTATCAGGGTCCTTCACCTGATTTTTGGCTTACTACTTTAGCATAGTAGTTTTTGTTAGTATACATTTGAGATAGAGACTCCTTGTTGTATACTTATTCTTTTGTCTAGCACTTGTATCTATTTTTTTGTGATGTAGTGGATCTAGTTTGACCACTATTTTGATGTACACTTTTATGTGTTATATTCATATCTGTTTTCGCCTTTGTGATATGAATGTCTGTGACTGATTTGTGTTATGTTTATTTCTATATTTGTTTCTGAAGTCCTCATAGCCACTGTGTGGTAGCTTTGGGTTTGTATTTGATATGTTGGGTTTCCTCTTGAAATGAAATATAAGTTATATTATCTGACATATCGGTACTCGCACAAAGCAATTGCACAGATGGTCGCTTCTCAACGGCCTTATTCTTCGTGCTAGTCGACGGCATTACCCCGTAGTGTCCTTGGCTAGTGTGAGTATAGAGGTGGGGCGTCACACAAGTTGTCCAGGAACATGACAAGCCGATGGAACTCACCTACTACATCCTGTCGGGAATCACCCTAGGATTAGTAGCGAGCATCCCTTGCATCGAAGTTCTCAAATGAAGAACTACTACCATATATATGTGATATGGAAACCCCCCTGAGGGTCAATGACAAGCAGCCCTTCATTCCATCTTCTAAATCATTTCAATTTCATGTCTTTTACTTTCAAACGTATACATCATTTCGAAATGGTTTTCAAATAGGAATCACCTAAATTCGACCCTGGTTCCTTCGAACCAATCATCGATAAAAAGATATTAAGTTAATAGGTGCTTATCATTTGATTAATTACTTTCTTTTTACCAAAAATATCTTCTAGTATATATCTTTAAAACATTTCTTTCTGGTATATACGGAATCATTGAACCTCTCTTTAACTTCGGAAATACCAAATCATTTTCATATGTCATATTGAAAACATTACTGAGTTAAAAAGGGTCGATATAAATTATACTAATTCTACTCAACATCAATTTCTGTATTCAACTTTTACTATCCGTCAAATGACGGTGAAATCACCTTTTAAATTCACACAAATAGTATGGCTTCCCTTCTTGGAATTGAATACCAAGTATAAGAAGATTATCTCTATACAATACAAGTTGCATTAAATTAAATTTTAAAAATTGAATCTTCTATACTTGCGTTGTTTCCAACATTTCGACCGTATCCATTCCTCGTCCAAGAAAGAGGCCAGGCAAGCCAGGGTAATGGTTGGTCTGAACATCTCCTTAGTTTAAGCCCCTCGCATCTGGATCTCATGAATCGAAAATCCAGTCTACTCATCGGCTTTTAGAGCTAAGATTAAATCACTTGATTTTAACAGCTTTTCTTTAAATCGTTTATTTAAACCTTTTAAACTAAATTATAATACCTTCAAATCATCTTTAAAATACTTAATTATTAATTTGGAAACATCTATAAAAGATTTAGGAAAGAATACTTAAGTTTAAAGCCATATTTCAAAAGTTATTAAAAGTGATGCAAAAAGTACTACGAATAGTGCTTTTAAGTCTTATTTGATCAAAACAACTTTTCAATCTTTTAAAATTCATTTTTATAATTCAAATGTCTTTTAAAAAAATTTAAAAGATTTATATAATTTATTCTATATTTTTAAAGAACTTAAAAATATCATTTATAAAGAATTTGTCGCTTTGGTTTCCGAACTACCAAACCGCTACTATTTTGAAAACTTGTTTTGCTTATATTTCAAAATCTACTAAACAGTCTCGATCCTTTTTTTTGTTTGAAAACTATGATTATAAGAGTTCAGAATATTCTTATTCCAAAGAATTCAGACTCCGAGTCCATTGTTTAAATGGATTTAACTTTCTACGGTGCGAAATCGCGAACTACCGTTGTGCGACGCGCCTATTTTTGACCTAATTTTCATAACTTTTCAAAACTTCACCAAATCAGATTTTAGTGTTTATAAAACATTTATAAACCATTTTCAAGAGATCTAACAATCTTATATACACCATTTCATTTATTAAAGAAAAGTGATTTCCTATGTGATATTCGACGTGTAGCAAACGTGCCTTGTTCAAACAAACATATTATCATATCGAAACATGGTTCACAATCATCATCGCCAAGCCTAACCAAACATATATATCATATTATAAATAGAGTTTCTCACCTTCATTTTCACTCGAACTAATTTTAAAACAGCTATAGCTCCGTTATCTCAAAATTAAACTTCACGAAATTGGGCTTTGGACCCTTGAAGTGGCTCGGCCTAGCCTTGGTGCTCACGGCCTAGGTTGGAGGAGGTGTATGAGCTTGACTTTGGTGAATTGAGGTGGTGGCCGTGGGTTATAGTGGAGGGAAGAAGTTGATTTGAGTGGATTTGCTAGTACACACACACACACATACATACATACATACATACATACATACATATATATATATATATAATATACCAATTTATCTTCCTTTTGAATTAATTTTAGCCATAATTTTTCTTTGTTAAGAGGCCATTAAAGTGGACTATAAGAAGTGAAGAAGCTTTAGGTAATTTATGAAGAAATGAAATGAATGAGTGAAGAGAGATGGGTACTATTTATAGGCAAAAGTTAGGATGAAAATATCACGATATTTTTACCCAAATACCTCATCATCTGCTCACCACCCCACTCCCCTCCTACCCCACCATGTTCGGCTGTGCTTTTCCCTACCCTATGTGTGTGTACTCATCTGTATGTCCTTGGTTGACTTTGAGAAAGCTTAAGTGGTAAGGAAGTGAGAAAATATCTTAGATACTTCCACTTTTTACCTTAAGTAAATTTCTAAATGTAAATGGTAGTTTATATGTATGTATTTGTATATGTTCATGCACAAGTGACATGTATATGTTTATGTTAATTTATGTATGTGTATGTCACATTAGTGCACAAGTAATTTGAACAACGTTGTACTACTTATATATGTCAAACGGTTACGAATTCCGATGCCGATTCTTGCTCATATTTTCACTTATTAATTAAATTACATATAAATGTAAAAAAATTTGGAAATAAATTTCTAATCATTATTTATTAATTAAAATGATCTCATTTAAATTATAAAACCATATATATCAATATTAAGCAATTATCTACAAAACGTGCTATTATAACGATAAAGCGATACGAATTTTCCTTATATTTTCAAATCGAATATATATCTTTATAAAACCATTATAAATGATTTATTATTACTTTATAACTAATTAAAATGATTTATAATCATTTAAAACCATTATTTAAATAATTAAAATACTTATTAAATCATTAAATCTCAATTTAAATTCATAAATCAATATTTAAATATAAGTGCATCACTGATGATGTCATAAAAACATTTATTTTTCTCAAAAATAAAATAAATAATTTTATTTCATATTCTTGTTTAAAAATAAAAATGTGTCGATCCAGCTCCGTGCGCGACATTTGATAATTATAAAGTTGTTATCGATAAAACGGTATTCGGCCATTTTATCGGTATTTTTCCAAAGGAAATATATTTTGGAACATTCTTCCAAAATAAGTTCAATATTATTATTCTTCCCATAAAACTTGATTACTTATGAAAAAAAATCTATATTTGAATATTTAAAATAGTTTAAATATCTTTAATGAAAATGATCAAATTACGGGTCGTTAAATACTTCCTCCCTTAAAAGTATTTCGTCCTCGAAATTACAATGCGAAACACAAAGGTGTTTTCCCAAAATATTTATTTTTAAACTTACAGTTGTACTATATATATAGTTCATCCGTACGCAAAATCTGATTCGATCTACTATTCGAATCCACAACTTTACTTCCGAACTAGTATTGATCCTTCGATCCTCTGGTGTGGACACTAATCAGGCTCTTTGATCAGAGACTTTATTTTCCTTACATACTTCTCAACTATGATAAAAAACTTATGTATCCAACCACATATCCTCATCAATATTCGTCGTCAAGAATCAAGTGATAAATCCTTTTTTGGACTAGTGTAAACACTTTAAAGTTCCATACTCGAATCTTAGATCTAAAATGGGCGACGAAATAATCCACTCTTTATATATATATATATATATATCTGTGTGTGTGTGTGTGTAATCTTTCCAAGAAATCATTCAAGTTAAAAGATAACTTACCTTTTATTATAATAAACCCCTCATATTATCTTTTACTTCTTTTAAGTCAATACTAATTGCAATACTTTTGTATTTAATAAAACTTCTTTGTTGGTCAAAACTTACTTATTTAATTAATACTTCTTTATTAATAAAAACTTCCTTTACATATATATATAAATATATCTTTTTCTAAATGTTTAGAAAACCTCCATTTCGAGTTCAAAAGAAGATTTTCCACTTAAAATTTTCAAAATGGATCGAGAATTCTTATTGATTCGTTTAAGAGATTTATGTAATTGCAATGAACGATGTTGAAAACGAAATAGCCTATTTATATTATATATTTCATAATTTACATTAAAGTTCCAATTTTGGCACAGGTCATACCTAATGCATACTACTCCCATCTAGGTACACAGTAAGATACATAACACTAATACTATACATCACCAACTAGCACAACTTCTCATCTCACATCATACATAAGCTACATATAGATATACTAAATAGATAGATCGAAACTGCCTTCAACCATCATATGCATCATCTTCCTCGTTCTTCTGAATCGGAGGCCGATACGGCGATCCAATATCCAAAATCTATCTTAACTTCTCCAATCCCTTCTTCGTCACTCTCATGCTCGTCATCCGCATTATATCCATCTTCCAATTACTACATCTCTCCTTCAACATGAGGTAGCCAGGTCTAGTTCTATGGAATGTGATCAAGACCAATAGGTACTTCATGCATTACTTCACCTTCTACTATTTCTTTGAATCCTTGCATCTCAACCTCCCACGGTGTGACGCCCCACCTCTATGCTCATAATAACAAAGAGTATTAAAAGAAATACTGTCTATTATTACGAAGAATAAGGCTGGATAGGAGCGACCATCCGTAATTGGCCTTACATTAATATTGGTTATCTCGATAGGAGTGGTATATACTTTTTATTTTTCATCTATTATTTATTTACTCCCATCTACATATCCAATTATCAGTGTAAAACAAACTACGATAGTTCATAATAGTTTAGGACATTAGATATAAAAATAACACAGATAATATAAATGCGGAACACAGATTAACAAAAATCTCATATATATATATATATGACCGATGTCAATTACAATATAGTTGACCCGATACATATGATACAACTACAACTGTCGACTCTAGAAGTTATATATGCAAGTACATTATCGACTAATATACATGAATACATATTGTTCTATACAATGACATGACTACTACAAAACGACACTGACAACTTCAGAAGATGTGAAAAGTCTTCATATCCTGAACAGCAACTCAAAGAAGAAAATCTACAACCTGAAATAACTCGGGTCTGACCCAAGTATTAAATTCAAAAGAAAATAATACACGGGTCAGTCTAATTCAAACTCAGTTATTAATACACAGAAGCAATAATAATCGAATATCAAACTGACGACAGTCACAGAAATCTCGTATATCCGATTCTTCGATAAAAGAATCAGATAACGGCAGATACAACACTAAATAGTGTTAAACAACAAATCAACAGGTTTAAATCATCAACAAAGATAATTGAAAAGAATACCAATGAAGATAATCTTAAAAACATCAGAATTGCCTAAACGGCAATTATCAACAAAATCTAATCAATAAATAGTAAATAGAAACTCAGAATCTAATTATCGAGTAGATAATTAGACACAACAAAATGATCCATCGAATGAAATCAAATACAATTCCCAAATATCGAATTGAACGCAAAACAATTCAATTAACTGAAATATCAATTAAAACAACACATCAGTGTGGCTGCAGTACACGCACGCGTGTACTGCCTCGCCACTTCACGATAAAATAAAAGCCAACACAAGGTTAAACCCAAATCATGTCGGGTTCAACTCAAGTGTACAGGACTCTAGGACAAAAGCAAATAGACATCAAGCTACATAGTTCAAGCTATAACACAGTGCAACAAATCAAATTGCAATTTTCACACAGTCATAAAAGCACAGAGGCACCAAGCATAAAGGAATAAGGGTAGTATAAAATAAAGGGAAGCAACTCAAGATAAATTAGGTCAGGCAGCAAACTCCAGATGGATATCACAAGTATAGACTCAAATGGACATATCACAAGCACCAGATACAAGTGCACATACACATAAGTACTCGAAGTCAAGACTACATGAGCCAAGAACAGGGATCAAGGCAGCAGCCATATGCAGACGAGGATGGCAAGTGAGAATAGTAGATGTACAGAACATCTCTAATGAAACAAATTCAAGAAGATAGTGGATATATACTACACCACTACAGAAACAGTGCAAATATGAAGTGCGCAACAAAGGCACAAGGCAACTGTGCCCAAGCAAATACCACTGTAAAAAAAACAACTCAGAAGTGTTCAAGGATTAAGGTTGAAATAAGCGAAGTCATAAACCAGATAACAATAGAGCCAACTCAAAGAATCACACAGGCCAGGCCAGTGGGAACAATATGGTAAATCTAGACAAAATGAATACAATGAAGCAATGCAATAGTTTAGAAGCTAAAGCATGGATGCTACTGTGGAGACCAGAGCATAAAAAATGCCCAGACTTAAGCAAAACCAACAAACCAAGGAACTGGCAACAATTTAATGCTCAAAGTACACAAGTGCACAGCTGCAACTAACCAGATGAACAAATGCAACGGTGTCTACAAAATATGGAGGTACACATGCCCAGTCACAATGGTAATACAAAAATGTACAAAGGTTACAGAAACCATAGCAACATGAACTATACGACTGTACAAATCCAAATACTCAAGTGGAATACTAACTACTAAATGCAACTGAGTCATGCCTTAAAGAATAGAACAATGCCAAATGCAGACTAACCAAACTGGACAGAGCATCATTACTATCTAAGCAATGGTGATGGTCGAGGTTTGCCAAGAAAATGATAAAGTTAAGACAAAGCCAGAGCTGCCAAAAGGTCAGGGAAGAACACAAAAATGCTCAGAGCAAAAGTCAGGAAAATTCGAAGTTACACAGATGCAATTTTTACATGTATGCATATATATATATATATATATATGTGCATACACATACATACCTGTCTCAAATGTAACAGTACTACAGATCAAATTATTTCAAAATTGAGGTCGTAAGCAACCCACCGAAATCGAATGACAGTTGCAACTCAAATGCAATTGAAAGTCTCAACAACAGATATAGACAAAGCAACAATACCAACCAGTCCTAGCAGTCTCGAACAAAAACAGAGGGAACAGCCACTATCAGTGATACTGCCGAAGTCACGGATGAAAACAAAATTTGAGTTAAGGTTGAAGACAACAAAGCAATTGAAGATCAGGGTACAGTTTTAACAAAATCAAGTGGCCGAAGAATGGCCAAAGTCGACAACCCAAAAATCATCAACACTAAAATATACTCGAGTGACCGAGATGAGGTCAAGCAACGTTCAATCGAACTAGCACTAGTCAAGAACAATGAAACAACGGTATTTCAAAGCGAATGTTACAATGTAACTCAAATCAGCAAAACCCAAAACAATTCAGAAAATCACATGAAGTCGACAAAATCACCTCAACATCTGCTAAGTTCAATAAAATACACATGCGATGGAAAAAGAATAAACTCATATGAACGAGAACAAGATCTCGACTCAGAAATAACATAAAGTTGAACTAGATGTGAGCGAGATTATCACTCACCTTTGTTTGCGAGTGTTGATCGAAGGGCTGAAGTTGAATGATAATCATGTTCGCTCGAACTACTCGAAGACGCGGCATCACGAGTCGATCGGAGCCCTACATCGGAGAAGACGAGACCGCCACTCTTCGAATTCCCGAAAGCCCTAACCGATGGAGGAACGAAGACGAGGATGAGGCCGCCATCACTTCTTGTTTGCTAGAAGCCCTAGCTTCGAACAGGAAATGAACGAACACGAGAATTTCTCGTGGCCGCCATTATTTTCGCTCGTTTGATTTTGGCTTAGGGTTCACGAATGGAAGTGAAAAATGGAGGAATGGGTTATCAACCCTTAATAAAAATCATAGCATCACAAAGCATGGGCCGAGATGATTTTTAAGGCCCACCTAATTCCTTAATCAAATTTATACTAGAGTTTGTAACTGATTAAACACTTAACAAATTTCCAAACAGCAATCGAATAGGAAAGATGACCGTCCAAAGATGATAAATAATTGGTACGCAATACCGGGTTGTTACAGACTCCCCTCCTTAAAGAAATTGCATCCTCGCAATCCTAAGAGATAAGTGGGAAAGAGGTAACAACCATAAGAACATGGCAATGTCGAATGTATAAGCAAAGCAAGTGTTAGCGGGGAAGTATTAGATAAGAAATCAACAGGTTCGACTGCTTCAATCAAAAGAATCAACATCGTGGGAATCAGGGATCAAAATCATACGACTAACACAAGCAAGAACAATCGAGTTCCAGCAACTAAAAGAGAAGGAAAAACAGAGCAGAAATCCCATACAGAGCACGAATTGAATGTGAGTAAATCAAATTACTCACCTGAATCGCCAGAGAAAAAGACGAAGCTCAAATCTCAAAAATCGCAAATATTCAATCATCAAAAGCGATAATCAAATTTCTCAAATCAACAAATATTCGATTATCACAAGCGATAATCAAATTTCAAATTCAACAAATATTCGATTATCAAAAACGATAATCAAATTTCAAATCAACCAATATTTAATTATCTAAAGCGATAATTAAATCTCAAATCAACAAATATTTAATTATCTCAGGCGATAATTAAATCTAAAATCAACAAATATTTAATTATCTCAGGCGATAATTAAATCTCAAATCAACAAATATTTAATTATCTCAGGCGATAATTAAATCTAAAATCAACAAATATTTAATTATCTCAGGCGATAATTAAATCTCAAATCAACAAATATTTAATTATCTCAGGCGATAATTAAATCTAAAATCAGCAAATATTTAATTATCAAAAGCGATAATTAAATCTCATATCAACAAATATTTAATTATCTAAAGCGATAATTAAATCTTAAATCAGCAAATATTTAATTATCAAAAGCGATAATTAAATCTCAAATCAGCAAATATTTAATTATCAAAAGCGATAATTAAATCTCAAATCAGCAAATATTTAATTATCAAAAGCGATAATTAAACCTCAAATCAGCAAATATTTAATTATCAAAAGCGATAATTAAATCTCAAATCAGTAAATATTTAATTATCAAAAGCGATAATTAAATCTCAAATCAGCAAATATTTAATTATCAAAAGCGATAATTAAACCTCAAATCAGCAAATATTTAATTATCAAAAGCGATAATTAAACCTCAAATCAGCAAATATTTAATTATCAAAAGCGATAATTAAACCTCAAATCAGCAAATATTTAATTATCAAAAGCGATAATTAAATCTCAAATCAGTAAATATTTAATTATCAAAAGCGATAATTAAATCTCAAATCAGTAAATATTTAATTATCTAAAGCGATAATTAAAAACAACAAATATCTGATTATCAAAAACAATAATCAGAACTCATATCAACAGATATCTAATTACCACAAGCGATAATTAGAAACAACAAATATCCGATTATCAAAAACGATAATCAGAACTCATATCAACAAATATCTAATTATTACAAGCGATAATTAGAAACAACAAATATCCGATTATCAAAAACGATAATCAGAACTCATATCAACAAATATCCAATTACCTGCAGATAATTGGAAGCAACAAATATCTAGAAATCAATTAAGAAGACTAGAAAATCAACATAAAAGCTTGGATCGATCCCATCAGATGGCGAGTTTTTAATTCGCCGCACGTGCATCTCAGAGTGGCCGAAGCCTACCAAGTACTCAACATAATTTTGGCGCCCATCAGATTGACCCGAAGGTCCGTAGAGTGACCCGAAGGTCTAGTACTGGTATTTGACCCGAAGGTCCGCAGAGTGGCCCGAAAGCCCAACAAATGACCCGAAGGTCCAACAAATGACCCGAAGGTCCTCATAGTGGCTCGAAAGCACACGAAAGCATCAAAATGTTTCAATTAACGAGTCCGGAATTAACCAAAATAGCAAACGCACATGTCCCATAACCACGAGTTTTACTAAATTGTTTAATTCTCTTCATCGTTTCCTTGAAAGTGTAAAATCATCAAAATCATCAAAACGACAGATATTTCAATTAACGAGTCCGGAATTAACCGAAATAGTAAAAGTGTGGTTCCATACTCCGCACTTTTGCTAAATCGTTTAAGTCACTTCATCGTTTCCTTGAAAGTGCAAAATTGTGTATTTTGTAAAAATACACTTTACATTCTCAAACGGACAAGTCCGGAATTAAGCGAATCAGTAAAAGAAAGGGGTCATAGTCCTCGATTTTGCTAAAACGTTTAAATCGCTTCCTCATTCTTTTGAAATCGCAAACTGTAAAATTTTTGAAAATAATTTTATTTATTTTGTAAAAATAACAACTCGCATTCTCAACTGAACAAGTCCAGAGTTAAGCGAAACAGTAAAAGAAAGGGGTCATAATCCTCGATTTTGCTGAATCGTTTAAGTCGCTTTCTCCTTCTTTTGAAAATGCAAACTGCTAAAATTTTATAAAACAATTTTCATTTTAAAACGATTTTCCAATCACGTGATTAAAGCAGCAAATCAGTAACAATTTCGATAAGGAAATTGTACTTCTCAAAATACCGTAAAAACGGTCACAAAACAGCATTGCGGAATAACCGCTAGAAAATCCACTTTTAAAACTTGACGGTTACTGAAGCCAAAGCAGCAGAATTTTTTTTTTTAAACATCAAAATCTCATCAAAATAATTTACATCAAAATGTAATATTAGTGAATTTTCATTCATCAGAAATGCCACAAAACACCGTGTTTCAAAATAGCACTGGTGTAAAAATCCCGTTATAAAAATAACGGCAACAAAATACGTATCATAACCAAGCATCGGTTCAACGTAAAATAATTGCAATAACGTGCAATTCAAATTTTGCACGTATTATAAAATGAGCAAAGAAATCATTCGAATGTATCTTCAATGAAGATAATTCAAAACAGCAAAATCTAATCAATATATGATTAGTACAAGAGAAAACCAGCAAAGATCTCAATAAAAATCACATAACTGCAATTGGTTCGAATTCTCAGTTCGGATTCGAAATTCTCAAAGAAACAAAATAATTACAGCTATGTAAACAACAATTGGAATTCATATCAATTCCGTATTTTGATTTTTAAATCAAAAAGATTGTCAGTTGTACTCAGCAAAGACAGTTTCACTGTTTCCGCTGCGCACTCTGATAAACAGAACACAAATCAATCAAATCATCAGGACACAAATTCACTTTTATTTTTAAATAAGGATATTCAAAAATTTCATTCAAATTTCAAAACTTTAGTTTTGACTCAAAATACAATTAAACCGTCGACCAATAGTTGTAACATATGTTCCATCTAAGTTATGTTTTATATTATGTCCATAAACCCCAAGCTCTGATACCAACTGTGACGACCCACCTCTATGCTCATAATAACAAAGAGTATTAAAAGAAATACTGTCTATTATTACGAAGAATAAGGCTGGATAGGAGCGACCATCCGTAATTGGCCTTACATTAATATTGGTTATCTCGATAGGAGTGGTATATACTTTTTATTTTTCATCTATTATTTATTTACTCCCATCTACATATCCAATTTTCAGTGTAAAACAAACTACGATAGTTCATAATAGTTTAGGACATTAGATATAACAATAACACAGATAATATAAATGCGGAACACAGATTAACAAAAATCTCATATATATATATAACCGATGTCAATTACAATATAGTTGACCCGATACATATGATACAACTACAACTATCGACTCTAGAAGTTATATATGCAAGTACATTATCGACTAATATACATGAATACATATCGTTCTATACAATGACACGACTACTACAAAACGACACTGACAACTTCAGAAGATGTGAAAAGTCTTCATATCCTGAACAGTAACTCAAAGAAGAAAATCTACAACCTGAAATAACTCGGGTCTGACCCGAGTATTAAATTCAAAAGAAAATAATACACGGGTCAGTCTAATTCAAACTCAGTTATTAATACACAGAAGCAATAATAATCGAATATCAAACTGACGACAGTCACAGAAATCTCGTATATCCGATTCTTCGATAAAAGAATCAGATAACGACAGATATAACACTAAATAGTGTTAAACAACAAATCAGCAGGTTTAAATCATCAACAAAGATAATTGAAAAGAATACCAATGATGATAATCTTAAAAACATCAGAATTGCCTAAACGGAAATTATCAACAAAATATAATCAATAAATAGTAAATAGAAACTCAGAATCTAATTATCGAATAGATAATTAGACACAACAAAATGATCCATCGAATGAAATCAAATACAATTCCCAAATATCGAATTGAACGCAAAACAATTCAATTAACTGAAATATCAATTAAAACAACACATCAGTGTGGCTGTAGTACACGCACGCGTGTACTGCCTCGCCACTTCACGATAAAATAAAAGCCAACACAAGGTCAAACCCAAATCATGTCGGGTTCAACTCAAGTGTACAGGACTCTAGGACAAAAGCAAATAGACATCAAGCTACATAGTTCAAGCTATAACACAGTGCAACAAATCAAATTGCAATTTTCACACAGTCACAAAAGCACAGAGGCACCAAGCACGAAGGAATAAGGGCAGTACAAAATAAAGGGAAGCAACTCAAGATAAATCAGGTCAGGCAGCAAACTCCAGATGGATATCACAAGTATAGACTCAAATGGACATATCACAGGCACCAGATACAAGTGCACATACACATAAGTACTCGAAGTCAAGACTACATGAGCCAAGAACAGGGATCAAGGCAGCAGCCATATGCAGACGAGGATGGCAAGTGAGAATAGTAGATGTACAGAACATCTCTGATGAAACAAGTTCAAGAAGATAGTGGATATATACTACACCACTACAGAAACAGTGCAAATATGAAGTGCGCAACAAAGGCACAAGGCAACTGTGCCCAAGCAAATACCACTGTAAAAAAAACAACTCAGAAGTGTTCAAGGATTAAGGTTGAAATAAGCGAAGTCATAAACCAGATAACAATAGAGCCAACTCAAAGAATCACACAGGCCAGGCCAGTGGGAACAATATGGTAAATCTAGACAAAATGAATACAATGAAGCAATGCAATAGTTCAGAAGCTAAAGCATGGATGCTACTGTGGAGACCAGAGCATAAAAAATGCCCAGACTTAAGCAAAACCAACAAACCAAGGAACTGGCAACAATTTAATGCTCAAAGTACACAAGTGCACAGCTGCAACTAACCAGATGAACAAATGCAATGGTGTCTACAAAATATGGAGGTACACATGCCCAGTCACAATGGTAATACAAAAATGTACAAAGGTTACAGAAACCATAGCAACATGAACTATACGACTGTACAAATCCAAATACTCAAGTGGAATACTAACTACTAAATGCAACTGAGTCATGCCTTAAAGAATAGAACAATGCCAAATGCAGACTAACCAAACTGGACAGAGCATCATTACTATCTAAGCAATGGTGATGGTCGAGGTTTGCCAAGAAAATGATAAAGTTAAGACAAAGCCAGAGCTGCCAAAAGGTCAGGGAAGAACACAAAAATGCTCAGAGCAAAAGTCAGGAAAATTCGAAGTTACACAGATGCAATTTTTACATGTATGCATATATATATATATATATATATATGTGCATACACATACATACCTATCTCAAATGTAACAGTACTACAGATCAAATTAGTTCAAAATTGAGGTCGTAAGCAACCCACCGAAATCGAATGACAGTTGCAACTCAAATGCAATTGAAAGTCTCAACAACAAATATAGACAAAGCAACAATACCAACCAGTCCTAGCAGTCTCGAACAAAAACAGAGGGAACAGCCACTATCAGTGATACTGCCGAAGTCACGGATGAAAACAAAATTTGAGTTAAGGCTGAAGACAACAAAGCAATTGAAGATCAGGGTACAGTTTTAACAAAATCAAGTGGCCGAAGAATGGCCAAAGTCGACAACCCAAAAATCATCAACACTAAAATATACTCGAGTGACCGAGATGAGGTCAAGCAACGTTCAATCGAACTAGAACTAGTCAAGAACAATGAAACAACGGTATTTCAAAGCGAATGTTACAATGTAACTCAAATCAGCAAAACCCAAAACAATTCAGAAAATCACATGAAGTCGACAAAATCACCTCAACATCTGCTAAGTTCAATAAAATACACATGCGATGGAAAAAGAATAAACTCATATGAACGAGAACAAGATCTCGACTTAGAAATAACATAAAGTTGAACTAGATGTGAGCGAGATTATCACTCACCTTTGTTTGTGAGTGTTGATCAAAGGGCTGAAGTTGAACGATAATCATGTTCGCTCGAACTACTCGAAGACGCGGCATCACGAGTCGATCGGAGCCCTACATCGGAGAAGACGAGACCGCCACTCTTCGAATTCCCGAAAGCCCTAACTGATGGAGGAACGAAGATGAGGACGAGGCCACCATCACTTCTTGTTTGCTAGAAGCCCTAGCTTCGAACAGGAAATGAACGAACACGAGAATTTCTCGTGGCCGCCATTATTTTCGCTCGTTTGATTTTGGCTTAGGGTTCACGAATGGAAGTGAAAAATGGAGGAACGGGTTATCAACCCTTAATAAAAATCATAGCATCACAAAGCATGGGCCGAGATGATTTTTAAGGCCCACCTAATTCCTTAATCAAATTTATACTAGAGTTTGTAACTGATTAAACACTTAACAAATTTCCAAACAGCAATCGAATAGGAAAGATGACCGTCCAAAGATGATAAATAATTGGTACGCAATACCGGGTTGTTACACACGGGTTTGAAACACTTCAGCTTCTTCCTTAGATATTTCTTTATCATCTCCTTCCATTTCACCCAGTTGATGTAAGAAATGGATGATTCTTCTTGCCAGATAACGTGTTCTCCTTCCATTTTCGAAATTAAATTACTGTCTGCGCTATTGTGGTATGATATTATGGTTTTTGGGTCCTCCATGGGTTCAGATTCCTCCTCCATAGGCATCATTCCTGCTATGGATTCCAATTCAGAACTGGCCGGATCTGTTATCCATATTCCTTCCAAGGCTCGTGCAGACTTATCATCACTGGATATAATGATCATTCCCGGAGTAGTGGATGGGATGAGCATTCTCGCCATTGGGTACCTGTCTTCATCCCTTTTGGTGTACGAGATACACTCCTTATCAATCCGAGGCAAAATGTTGCTCGGTGACTGCTTCGATGGTTCTTCCTCATTGCTTGAGAGGATAATGAGATTATCCTTTTTGCCCCAATTTGCTCGTGATGACTCACCCTTGGAATACTTTCTTCCATATGGTTTCTATAAATGCAAATGCAACCGCATAGATATAGGCACTAAGCATTTTACTTATTCTAACTCATTCTAATGTCAAGTTATTAATATCTTATTTACTTAGGAATATCCTAATATAAATCGGCCTTAACTATAACCTTTTTAAGGGAAAGGATTTTCCAAGCACTTGATGTTATTTTCCCCCAAACCAATCTTTGAAAACAAATTGAGATTTCCATCAAAATGTTTTATCTCCTTCAAAATCCATTTGAAATCCTTTGTCAAAAAAACATTCTAAAAACACTATTTTAAATCTTTTGAAAACTCTTTTTCAAAAATTCCGACCTTCTGTATATTCCTTAACTCATCTAGTTTTCATTCCTTATTAATCCTTTTAGTGTTATTATAAGCATCTTATAGTCAAACTGTGAAATTTTAATCATAAGATATTTATACTTAGTTTTACCTAACCTAATTTAATCATCCAATACTAAATTTTTCAAAGATATCCTTTTTATTCAAAATGTAATCTTAGGTAAAATTATTTCATTTACCAATCTTTTTCAAAACAAAAATTATTTATAAATATCATTAACAAATATGCGCTCATATATGATACTCTCAAACTCATTCTAGGGTGTCACTTACCCTGTCTCTAATGAGTAACTCATCCAGGGTATTACTAACCCTATCTCTGATGAGACTTTTACCCCAATTAGGCTCAAGTGTTTGCTCAACCTAAGCTCTGATACCAAATGTGACGACCGACTCCCTCGACGCTCGGAAGTCGATACTAATACATCTTTGGTATTCACGTGCCGCAAATTCAAGTGCCGAAGAGGTAGATTATCATGGAGTACAAGGAAAATAAAGACTGAATAGAATCTTACAATTATGGAATAACATATATTATTTCAACATATAATCTTTACAGCAGAAAATTTTAAATAAATTTAACAGAGTTTAACTTAACATCAATATGGACAGTTATAAATATATGTCCATACAAATACAGAATACAATAGTGCATAAGTGTGGTGGAAGAAAGGTAATAGTCTACTGAAGAATCTTCTAACCCCATGCTCCAAACAATCTAATTACTTGGCTGCCCAAAAATAGGGCACCCAAAATTTAGGGGAAAGAAAATAAACTCCGAGTCAGTCACGGGACTGGTATGAGAAACTCAAATATACGGCTACTTGAAAACAAAGGGTATCTCATAAGACCACACCGCATATAAACACGGAACGGGTTAGATAACCAATACATTTTCTATGCAAAATCTGGTAATATTATTTTTAATGACATTCTTTTGAAAATACTTTTCAAGTAAATATACATATCTTAGCCGAAATTATTACATTATTAAATTCCAACATACTAGGTTCACAATCAAGTACGAAGGCACTAATTGGAGAATGGATTTCTATACAATGACAAGGTAAGAGACTACCTTCCGTACGGTACATCTCTAGAGGGATGTACCGAGGATTGACATTTATGAAACCTCTGCGAATTAAGACTGGCCTACACGCAAACTCATCTGGTGGCAGATAGAACCGAATATGATATCGTCCTGGTCATTCCTGACCTATCCGAGAAGTCTCATAGCATGCATAACATAATTAAAACCGACATTATAGCGGGTAGAAATAAATAAATCTTGAAATGTGATATCATACCCTTATGGTAACAAACCACTTAGCCTTAAAGCAAACCCTATTTCGCCATTACCGGTTGATGAGGCCTGAGGTAACGATTACATTTCACATAGCATTTATTCCACTTTGAATGCCATATTTCCATTCCATGATCACACAACTGATTTCTACAAACGTATAACTCCTAAGCTCATATGTCTCAGGAAAGGGTGTTATGCTAAGGGAAGTTACCTTCTCCGCCACCAAACAAATGATACGTTTATAGAGATCAATTAATGTGATTAGAAATGCAACGTTAGACATTCATCCATACAATTTGTCCAGGAACATGACAAATCAAAGGAACTCTCCTACTACATCCTATCGGGAATCACCCTAGGATTAGTAGCGAGCAGCCCTTGCATCGATGATCTCAAATGAATAAATACTGTCACATATATGTGATATGGGAAACCCCCCCCACGAGGGTCAGTGATAAGCAGCTATACATTCCATCGTCTAAATCATTTCGATTTCATGTCTTTTACTTTCAAACGTATACATTGTTTCGAAGTGGTTTTCGGATAGGAATCACCCAAATCCAACCCCGGTTTCTTCAAACCAATCATCGATAAAAAGATATTAAGTAAATAGGTGTTTATCATTTGATTAATTACTTTCTTTTTACCAAAAATATCTTCTAGAAATATATATATAAATAATTATTAAACCTCTCTTTAACTTTGGAAATGCCAAATCATTTTCATAAGTCATATTGGAAAACATTATTGAGTAAAAAAGGGTCGATAGAAATTATACTAATTCTACTCAACATCAATTTTTGTATTCAACCTTTACTATCCGTCGAATAACGGTGAAATCACTTTTAAATTCACATGGATAGCACGGGTTCCCTCCTCAGAATTTAATACCAAGTGCAAAAAGATTATCCCTAAACAATCCAAGTTGTATTAAATTAAATTTAAAAAATTGAATCTTTTATACTTGCCTCGTTTCCGACATTTCGACCTTATCTATTCCTCGCCCCGGAAAGAGGCTAGGTGAGCCAGGGCATTGGTTTCTCCTAAACATCTCCTTAGTTTAAGCACCTCACATTCGGATCTCAGGAATAGAAAAATTCAGTCTACTCATCGGCTTTTAGAGCCAAGATTAAATTACTTGATTTTAACATCTTTTCTTTAAATCATTTATTTAAACCTTTTAAAATAAATTATAATACCTTCAAATCATCTTTAAAATACTTAATTATTTATTTGAAAACATTTATAAAGGATTTGGGGAGGAATACTTAAGTTTAAAGCCATATTTCAAAAGTTATTAAAAGTGCTGCAAAAAGTGCTGTGAATAGTGCTTTTAAGGCTTATTTGATCAAAACAACTTTTCGATCATTTAAAAATCCATTTTTATAACTTAGATATCTTTTAAAATAGTTTAAAAGATTTATAGAATTTATTAATTTAAAAATATCATTTATGAAGAATTTTTCGCTTTGGTTTCCGAACTACCAAACCGCGATTATTTTGAAAACTTGTTTTGCTCATATTTCAAAATCTACTAAACGAAATCTCGTTCGTTTTCTTTTGTTTGAAAACTATGATTATAAGAGTTCAAAAAATTCTTATTCCAAAGAATTCCGACTCCAAATCCATCGCTTAGATGGATTTAACTTTCTACGGCGCAAAATCGCAAACTACCGTTACGCGACACGCCTATTTTTGACTTAATTTTCACTACTTTTCAAACTTCACCAAGTCGGATTTTAGTGTTTATAAAACATTTATAAACCATTTTCAAGAGGTTTAACAATCTCATATACACCATTTCATTTATTAAAGGAAAGTGATTTCCTTTGTGATATTCGACGTGTATTAAACGTGCCTTGTTCAAACAAACATATTATCATATCCAAAGGTTCACAATCATGACAACCAAGCATAACCAAACATATATATCATCCAATATATCATATTATAAATAGAATTTCTCACCTTCATTTTCACTCGAACTAATTTTAAAATGGCTATAGCTCCGCTATCTCGAAATTAAACTCCACAAAATCGGGATTTGGACCCTTGAAGTGGCTCGGCCTAGCCTTGGTGCTCACGACCTAGGTTGGAGTAGGGGTATGGGCTCGGCTTTGGTGAATGGAGGTGGTTGTCGTGGGTTATAGTGGAGGGAAGAAGTTGATTTGAAGTGGATTTGCTAATACACACACACACCAATTTAACTTTGTTTTGAATTCATTTTGGCCATAATTTTTCTTAGGTAAGAGGCCATTAAATTGGAGTATAAGAAGTGAAGAAGCTTTAGGAAATTTATGAAGAAATGAAGTAAATGAAGTTAAGAGAGATGGGAGCTATTTATAGGCAAAAGTTAGGATGAAAATATCATGATGTTTCTACCTAAATACATCATCATTTGCTCACCACCCCACTCCCCTCCTACCTCACCATGTTTGGCCGTGCTTTCCCCCCATGTGTGTGTACTCATGCGTATGTCCTTGGTTGACTTTGAGAAAGCTTAAGTGGTAAGGAAGTGAGAAAATATCTTAGTTATTTCCATTTTTACCTTAAGTAAATTTCTAAATGTAAATGGTAATTTATATGTATGTATTTGTATTTGTATATGTTCATGTACATGTGACATTTATATGTTTATGTTAATTTATGTATGTGTATGTCACATTTGTGCACAAGTAATTTGAACAATGTTGTATCACTTATATACGTCAAACTGTTACGAATTCTGATTCCGATTCCCGGTCATATTTTCACTTATTAATTAAATTACATATAAATATAAAAAAATTGAAAATAAATTTCTAATCATTATTAATTAATTAAAATGATCAGATTTGAATAATAAAACCATATAAACCAATATTAAGCGATTATTTACAAAATGTGTTATTACATCGATAAAGTGATACGAATTTTCCTTATATTTTCAAATCGAATATATATCTTTATAAAACTGTAACGACCCCGAAATTTAATTTAATTTAAATTGATAATTAAATGAATTTTTGAATAAAAATTTGAAGTTCACGTGTATTTTAAAAGTAATCAAAACAAAACAAAAAGAAAACAACTTACATTCAAATAAGTAAAAAAATACAAAGTGATTACACTACAATAATTCAAACAACATGTAAACAAGACAAAGACAAGAGAAAAGATAAAAGTTTACTCAAGTGCTTACATTCAAGAAAGTAAACAAATAGATGTGTATAAGCTTACAAATGAAGAGACAACAAATGTACATTCAAATATGTATTGTATAAGTATGTAGGCTGGTAAAACAAAATACCTATGCAAGTATAAAACCAGATATTCAAGTATGCAAATAAAAGAAGAAAACAAACAAAGTAATAAATACAAAGCAAAAGTATGTAACCAGACAAGAAGTAAGTATATATTCAAGTATAGAAAACATCACTATCCTCCAACACATCTCAGTCGAAATGAAGGTAAAGCAAGTAAAATAAGGTACAAGCATTTATATCACTTTGTACAACTTAATTAATGCAAAGACATCTTAGCATACAATATAGATGCATGCAGCAGATCAGCCCCCATAAGCAAATAAAAATCTCTGATAAAATATGAACACTTGTACCTGCTTTGTGTAAACAAATAATCAACTTCACTTTTATATATATCAACTCCATTTCAAATTCGTTTATTCTTGGCTAAGGAAAACTGAGTAAAAGAAATCTAAAGTAATATCATGCAAAACAAAACAATATGAATTCATCAAAACCAGAGAGTCAAGCAAGATGATATAAAGGAAGATTAAAGCAAACAACTTCTTAGTTTTTAAAGTTCAAAGCTTTTCAAATATACGGTGCTCTGTTTCATTCTCTGGAAACCCAGGTGAGCAACCTTCTTGAATCTGATGTATATCTTGTTGTTGATATGATATTGAAGTTGTGATTTTGCTTGTATGATGGTGTGTATATATTTATATACATAAGGACTAAGAGATGCATGTACAGGCAGATATCCCTGTTTTAATGTTTACAGGCTAAACAAAAAAGAAAAATACAAATCTCTTAAATCATTCACTGTTAGACTTTGTTATTTAAACAAAAAAAGTTTGAATTAACAAGACCAAGATTTTAAAAATACTTCTAAGCAATGAAATTGTATGGATTTACTGGAAAGGGTAAGAACACAGTGAAATTAAATTTTCTCAAAAATTTAATCGATTAAAACTTGAGTTTTGACTTCATGAATTTGTTCGTTTTCATTAACCATGATTTTTAAATATGAATTCATGATTTTTAAGTGAGAGATTCTCGAGTTTGAGGAAGTTAAACGGAAATGGTATTTTAGGCAATTGTCGTTGATCGGCGTGATGATGGTAGGCGAGATTTGGCGTGGAGGTGCTGGAATGATCGAGAATCATAGGAAAAATGTTCAATGATTTTTCTGTTGCAACAAATGATCGAATGAATCGAAAGTAGGGTTTAACGTTAAGTTTGGTGGTGGTCTGTAACCATGACGATTTCATCATCACGAGTTGACCGAGTTGCACGTGGTTCAAGGAGAAGGTAGAGGGGACTACGACGAAGGTTCAGGTAGGGGACGTGGTCGCTGGTGGTCGAGATGGTCGGGACGAGGTGGTTTTGACGAACTAGGACATTGCAGTTTTTCGATCGAAAGACTCGATCTTGAAATTTGCTCGAGTTCAACGATCTGAGTTGTCGATGGGGTTGAGATGATCGTGGTTGACTTGCCGATGATCGCGATGGCGGCCGTAGGAGATCGGGGTACATGTGCACATGCATGCGAGAAATTCGTATATCTGGAAAAGGAGTTGGTTTGGGGAAGAAGGCTTGTCTCGGGTTAGGTCTCGTGCAAGTGGAGTTTCGACTCGAAGCAGGCAGGCGACCTTGTAGACTCGGGGGAAGATGGGAAGAAACCCGAGTGAATACTCGGGTAATACCTGGGGAAGTCTCGGGGTTTGTTTCCAGGAGGAGATTAAGCTTATAAACTTTAAAATCAATGATGTAGAAAAATTTAATAAAATCTTATAAGTTAAAAATAAATTGATTTTAAAGTTTAAGGAAGTTTTTCAAAATATTAATTAAGACAAATGATCTTTATTAATTGTTTAAAAAGGTTTATTAATAAAAGTTAATTAATTTGTAATTTTAATTAACTAAGTGATAAAGATTAATCAATTTGAGATTTAAAGATGGGTTAGTTAGTAATTAAGTGCTTAACTAATTTGAAATTAAAAAATTGTAAATTAGATAATTAAAGTTAATTAATTTACAGTTAGTAGTTGGTTAAGATAATTGATTAAAGATTAATTAATTTTTGTGATTAATTATAGGTTAATTAACTTATTATTAATGGTTAATTAATAAATAATTAAAGGATAATAAATCAAATGATTTGGAATTTATTAATGATTAATTAACCAGGATTAGTAATTTATTCATAAGAAATTTATTTGATTTAAATTTATCAGATAATAAATTTGACCTTACTTATGAATGTTTGGATTCTATTGAATGTTAAATTATTTGATATCCCTGATATATGATGTTTTGTGATATACATCCTGATTTATGTTGTGATTTGAAATTTCTATTTCTGTGATATATTACTATGTGAATATGAAAACCCTTTGGCCGTAAAACGGCACCTGAATTTCGATGCGATAGGGAGTCGGATTCCAGTTGGTTATCCGAAACCCACATCGAATTGTAATAGTGAATCTTTGTGACCGATAAATTTATTTTATCTATGAATCTGTGAATGAAGATAAGCGTTATCGATTATACCGCTTATCGATATATCTGTGATGATTGATGTTGTGCACTATTGTGTGAAACCCCTGGACTACACCATACACACACAAATATGGTTTTCACGTGGAAATCGGTTAAGTCACAAATGATTTAAATTTAATGTTTTTGAAATTGAAATTTTAATTTCAATTGATTTTGAAATTAGAAATTTGGGTTCAAAGTGAAAAGCTTTTGAAATGGAATTTCAAAGATAAAAGTTATTTCGAATAACTTAATCGAGTTTTGAAAATGTAAATAATTTGATTTAAATTTGAATTCAAGTTTTGAAATTGAATTCTATGATTTGAAACTAAGGATTAAAGATGTTGTACAAGTTATATATGGGTTAAACCATTTTAAAGATATTGATTTGGAAATTTGAATTTTTATTCAAGGGTTTTAACTCGTGTAAATATAACTGGATTTTTATGAAACAAAACTATTTGTTTTCAAATAGTAAAAGCTTTCACATAAGTAATGAACTTCCAATTTGTGTTGAACGGTTTCAAGTTTGAAATAGAATCGAAATGTTTTGAAAACTATGAAATGAGTCTTTGATTTCAAAGACCGGATGAGTTAATCTAACTTGAAATAGAATTGTTTTGGAAAGGCTATGAATGAATCTTTGGAAACGAGTTTTGAAAGCTATAAGTTAAATCTTGACTTAAAGATTTAACGAGTTAATCCAAGTGAAATGGAAATTGTTTTGAAATCCATAAATGAATCTTTGTGAACGGGGTGAACTTTTTGAATTGAATCTTTTTGTTTAAAAGATTAAAGGTGTGGAAATTGTTTAAACCATTGAAGGTTTTTGAAATGAATCTTTTTGTTTAAAAGATTGGAAATGGTAATTTGTTTTACCATTCGAATGAAAAGTTTTTGGGCTTTAAGCTGTGATTTAACTGAGATCCTAGTATCCATATGATTTTTAATTGCGCTCGTTATTCGGTTTAGCCGGGAGAGGACCTTTGTGTCGTATAACCCATTCCGAATAATGATATGTCGTATATGGATCGCATTTGAAGACCGGTGGTGAAGACCGGGTATTTGCGAGAATGATAGGATGACCTATCGATTGTCTCTGTACTGAGTCGCGCCGGTATAGAGATTTCTTAAGTGATGGGAAATCCGATCGAGATTGTGAATACCCGAATTGCAAGGGCTTTTTCGAAAGTGCCTTCGGTTCTGTTCGAACCCGGAACAGACTTGTATGGATGTGTGTCTGACATTACACTTTGAGATGTAAAGCTGGTTTCTATCAAATACATTTCTGTTGGTGGCGGAGAATTTATTCTCTTAGCTTAACACCCTTCTCTGAGACGTACGAGCTCAGAGGTTATATAGTTGATGGTTACTAGTGATACATTCCCAATTTGGTAATGTGGCATACGAAGTGCTGATGATCATTTGTTGGTCAAAGCGTGCTTTGTGAAAAAACATTGCTTTGTGAAAAAGCGTTGCTTTGTGAAAAGCGTGGCTTTATGAAAAAGCGTGGCTTTATGAAAAAGCGTAGCTTTGTGGACGAGACTTCGTCGAGCCTCACAACCCGGTAATGGTCGAAACAGGAATGTTGCGGCAAAGGTTTGTAGGGGTAGCGCCCCTAGGGTATGTCATTTCCTTCTGGATAAAAGGTGATATCATGGTATGGAGCCCAGATATTTTACCTATGTTGATTATACTTTGTGGCTGTTGCTTTATGATTGAGGATCCTCGGATAAAGGTCGGTAACGACCAGGGGATGACATAGCTCGTGTGTTAGTTACCTAGTTACAGCTGTACAGCGTGAGGTAGCGTCAGTGTGTTAGTTACCTAGTTACAGCTGTACAGTGTGAGGTAGCGTCGGCCTTTTGTTTGCAGAGATCCGGTTAGGATCCGGGGCGTCTTTCCAGAGGCATTTCTATTTCGGCAAGGAAGTTCCTTAGCCTGGTCATTTGTTGGAAATCCAAAGAAACAATACGAACCTTGTACGATTTTAGTTGTATTACCTGCTATGGAATGTGGCGGTAACCTGCTATTGAACGTAGTAGCTATAGCAGGCATACAACAAAGGTTGTATGCTGGCTAAGATTAATATTATATTTTCGAAATGGTTTTCGACACTATGCACTAATGATAATAATATCGAATGATTTTGCGTAGTAAGCATGTTTGACTATCATAAGGAGAAATCTCCTCCAATTCTGCGATTGCATTGTGTGTGTGGCGGGAGGCCTTATGGTAGTTTCATTTTCAAAAAAAACATTGCGGGTTTTAACGTTTAAAAGCCTTTTGTGTTTGTTTAAAGATAAACTGTTTTTGTTTGCTCATACCAGTCCCATGACTGACCCAGAGTTTATTGTTCCCTTCCTAAACTCTGGGTGCCCACTATTTTCCACACGGGCAGTCTAGAGTTGGGTTTTTCAAATATTCAGGTTGAGTAGATTATCTGGAGCTAGTCAGTCCTTGGACGACTGACCTTGCTTTCCGCTAGCTATGGATTGGAGCATTCTATTGGAGATATTCTATCCGCTGCTGGTGTTATCTATTTTCTTTTCCGCTGCTATTTCTTGTATCATATCTCTGATATTGTTGTATCATATTGATATCATTGTTGTATATCATTCTGGATATTGTATTCATTGGAGTTGTATATGATATCATTGTTTTCTTTTTCTTCCGCTGTGTTAATTACTTAATGGTGTTATAAGCTCCGGAGAACCAGATTCGGCGTTTGAATCTACGGCATTTTGAGTACAAGCGAAGTACGGATGCCGATTTTCGAAGGTCGACTTTTCGGTCTTTGCAAGTGGTATCAGAGCTAAGGTTGAACTTTAGCTCAGGAGTATAACACATTAAGTAGCTCATTAGAGATAGGGTGAAGTATACCCTAGAATGAGTATTTCTCAGATATCTGTCCGTATGCCTCAGTAAATTCTCTTGCTATCCACTGATAGTGAGTATGAGTGCAAGAAGAGGACGAGATAGGGGACAGGGAAGTATGACTATAAATGGTCAGTACCCTGCGACAATGGAAACAACTTTCTCATCAATATTATTTGATTCGTTTCCAAATTCTTTTGATTTCTTTGTATCAGCTACCAGAAAAAGTTTCGGTGTGATGGTAGCCCTACGAATCGTTGTAGAAATTTTTTACTTCGTATCTTTATCAGTTCTTATCAGCTTTTTGATTTAAACTTTAAGAAATTTGAAATTGGAAATTTTTAATTTGAGTCAAATTGATTAATAGAATATGAAGCTAAAATTGAATTGAATCAATTAAAACGATTTCGTTTAAAAACAAATTTGAAATTCTATTGTAATTTCTTTTGAATACCAAAGTCCGAAGAGGGACAAATTGGTATGTATTCTGAAATATTCCGATTTGAGTTTGGAATTCATATCTTGTGTTTGAGGAGTTATAGAAGATCGAATCTGTCTATCTCTGTTGTTTCCGTGCCTGTGAATTTCGAGGACGAAATTCTTTTAAGGGGGGAAGTTTGTAACGACCCTGAAATTTAATTTTATTTAAATTGATAATTAAATGAATTTTTGAATAAAAATTTGAAGTTCACGTGTATTTTAAAAGTAATCAAAACAAAACAAAAAGAAAACAACTTACATTCAAATAAGTAAAAAAAAATACAAAGTGATTACACTACAATAATTCAAACAACATGTAAACAAGACAAAGACAAGAGAAAAGATAAAAGTTTACTCAAGTGCTTACATTCAAGAAAGTAAACAAATAGATGTGTATAAGCTTACAAATGAAGAGACAACAAATGTACATTCAAATATGTATTGTATAAGTATGTAGGCTGGTAAAACAAAATACCTATGCAAGTATAAAACCAGATATTCAAGTATGCAAATAAAAGAAGAAAACAAACAAAGTAATAAATACAAAGCAAAAGTATGTAACCAGACAAGAAGTAAGTATATATTCAAGTATAGAAAACATCACTATCCTCCAACACATCTCAGCCGAAATGAAGGTAAAGCAAGTAAAATAAGGTACAAGCATTTATATCACTTTGTACAACTTAATTAATGCAAAGACATCTTAGCATACAATATAGATGCATGCAGCAAATCAGCCCCCATAAGCAAATAAAAATCTCTGATAAAATATGAACACTTGTACCTGCTTTGTGTAAACAAATAATCAACTTCACTTTTATATATATCAACTCCATTTCAAATTCGTTTATTCTTGGCTAAGGAAAACTGAGTAAAAGAAATCTAAAGTAATATCATGCAAAACAAAACAATATGAATTCATCAAAACCAGAGAGTCAAGCAAGATGATATAAAGGAAGATTAAAGCAAACAACTTCTTAGTTTTTAAAGTTCAAAGCTTTTCAAATATACGGTGCTCTGTTTCATTCTCTGGAAACCCAGGTGAGCAACCTTCTTGAATCTGATGTATATCTTGTTGTTGATATGATATTGAAGTTGTGATTTTGCTTGTATGATGGTGTGTGTATATATATATATATATATATACATAAGGACTAAGAGATGCATGTACAGGCAGATATCCCTGTTTTAATGTTTACAGGCTAAACAAAAAAGAAAAATACAAATCTCTTAAATCATTCACTGTTAGACTTTGTTATTTAAACAAAAAAAGTTTGAATTAACAAGACCAAGATTTTAAAAATACTTCTAAGCAATGAAATTGTATGGATTTACTGGAAAGGGTAAGAACACAGTGAAATTAAATTTTCTCAAAAATTTAATCGATTAAAACTTGAGTTTTGACTTCATGAATTTGTTCGTTTTCATTAACCATGATTTTTAAATATGAATTCATGATTTTTAAGTGAGAGATTCTCGAGTTTGAGGAAGTTAAACGGAAATGGTATTTTAGGCAATTGCCGTTGATCGGCGTGATGATGGTAGGCGAGATTTGGCGTGGAGGTGCTGGAATGATCGAGAATCATAGGAAAAATGTTCAATGATTTTTCTGTTGCAACAAATGATCGAATGAATCGAAAGTAGGGTTTAACGTTAAGTTTGGTGGTGGTCTGTAACCATGACGATTTCATCATCACGAGTTGACCGAGTTGCACGTGGTTCAAGGGGAAGATAGAGGGGACTACGACGAAGGTTCTGGTAGGGGGACGTGGTCGCTGGTGGTCGAGATGGTCGGGACGAGGTGGTTTTGACGAACTAGGACATTGCAGTTTTTCGATCGAAAGACTCGATCTCGAAATTTGCTCGAGTTCAACGATCTGAGTTGTCGATGGGGTTGAGATGATCGTGGTTGACTTGCCGATGATCGCGATGGCGGCCGCAGGAGATCGGGGTACATGTGCACATGCACGCGAGAAATTCGTATATCTGGAAAAGGAGTTGGTTTGGGGAAGAAGGCTTGTCTCGGGTTAGGTCTCGTGCAAGTGGAGTTTCGACTCGAAGCAGGCAGGCGACCTTGTAGACTCGGGGGAAGATGGGAAGAAACCCGAGTGAATACTCGGGTAATACCTGGGGAAGTCTCGGGGTTTGTTTCCAGGAGGAGATTAAGCTTATAAACTTTAAAATCAATGATGTAGAAAAATTTAATTAAAGTCTTATAAGTTAAAAATAAATTGATTTTAAAGTTTAAGGAAGTTTTTCAAAATATTAATTAAGACAAATAATCTTTATTAATTGTTTAAAAAGGTTTATTAATAAAAGTTAATTAATTTGTAATTTTAATTAACTAAGTGATAAGATTAATCAATTTGAGAGTTAAAGATGGGTTAGTTAGTAATTAAGTGCTTAACTAATTTGAAATTAAAAAATTGTAAATTAGATAATTAAAGTTAATTAATTTACAATTAGTAGTTGGTTAAGATAATTGATTAAAGATTAATTAATTTTTGTGATTAATTATAGGTTAATTAACTTATTATTAATGGTTAATTAATAAATAATTAAAGGATAATAAATCAAATGATTTGGAATTTATTAATGATTAATTAACCAGGATTAGTAATTTATTCATAAGAAATTTATCTGATTTAAATTTATCAGATAATAAATTTGACCTTACTTATGAATGTTTGGATTCTATTGAATGTTAAATTATTTGATATCCCTGATATATGATGTTTTGTGATATACATCCTGATTTATGTTGTGATTTGAAATTTCTATTTCTGTGATATATTACTATGTGAATATGAAAACCCTTTGGCCGTAAAACGGCACCTGAATTTCGATGCGACAGGGAGTCGGATTCCAGTTGGTTATCCGAAACCCACATCGAATTGTAATAGTGAATCTTTGTGACCGATAAATTTATTTTATCTATGAATCTGTGAATGAAGATAAGCGTTATCGATTATACCGCTTATCGATATATCTGTGATGATTGATGTTGTGCACTATTGTGTGAAACCCTTGGACTACACCATACACACACAAATATTGATTTCACGTGGAAATCGGTTAAGTCACTGATGATTTAAATTTAATGTTTTTGAAATTGAAATTTTAATTTCAATTGATTTTGAAATTAGAAATTTGGGTTTAAAGTGAAAAGCTTTTGAAATGGAATTTCAAAGATAAAAGTTATTTCGAATAACTTAATCGAGTTTTGAAAATGTAAATAATTTGATTTAAATTTGAATTCAAGTTTTGAAATTGAATTCTATGATTTGAAACTAAGGATTAAAGATGTTGTACAAGTTATATATGGGTTAAACCATTTTAAAGATATTGATTTGGAAATTTGAATTTTTATTCAAGGGTTTTAACTCGTGTAAATATAACTGGATTTTTATGAAACGAAACTATTTGTTTTCAAATAGTAAAAGCTTTCACATAAGTAATGAACTTCCAATTTGTGTTGAACGGTTTCAAGTTTGAAATAGAATTGAAATGTTTTGAAAACTATGAAATGAGTCTTTGATTTCAAAGACCGGATGAGTTAATCTAACTTGAAATAGAATTGTTTTAGAAAGGCTATGAATGAATCTTTGGAAATGAGTTTTGAAAGCTATAAGTTAAATCTTGACTTAAAGATTTAACGAGTTAATCCAAGTGAAATGGAAATTGTTTTGAAATCCATAAATGAATCTTTGTGAACGGGGTGAACTTTTTGAATTGAATCTTTTTGTTTAAAAGATTAAAGGTGTGGAAATTGTTTAAACCATTGAAGGTTTTTGAAATGAATCTTTTTGTTTAAAAGATTGGAAATGGTAATTTGTTTTACCATTCGAATGAAAGTTTTTGGGCTTTAAGCTGTGATTTAACTGAGATCCTAGTATCCATATGATTTTTAATTGCGCTCGTTATTCGGTTTAGCCGGGAGAGGACCTTTGTGTCGTATAACCCATTCCGAATAATGATATGTCGTATATGGATCGCATTTGAAGACCGGTGGTGAAGACCGGGTATTTGCGAGAATGATAGGATAACCTATCGATTGTCTCTGCACTGAGTCGCGCCAGTATAGAGATTTCTTAAGTGATGGGAAATCAGATCGGGATTGTGAATATCCGAATTGCAAGGGCTTTTTCGAAAGTGCCTTCGGTTCTGTTCGAACCCGGAACAGACTTGTATGGATGTGTGTCTGACATTACACTTTGAGATGTAAAGTTGGTTTCTATCAAATACATTTCTGTTGGTGGCGAAGAATTTATTCTCTTAGCTTAACACCCTTCTTTGAGACGTACGAGCTCAGAGGTTATGTAGTTGATGGTTACTAGTGATACATTCCCAATTTGGTAATGTGGCATACGAAGTGCTGATGATCATTTGTTGGTCAAAGCGTGCTTTGTGAAAAAACATTGCTTTGTGAAAAAGCGTTTCTTTGTGAAAAGCGTGGCTTTATGAAAAAGCGTGGCTTTGTGAAAAAGCGTAGCTTTGTGGACGAGACTTCGTCGAGCCTCACAACCCGGTAATGGTCGAAACAGGAATGTTGCGGCAAAGGTTTGTAGGGGTAGCACCCCTAGGGTATGTCATTTCCTTCTGGATAAAAGGTGATATCATGGTATGGAGCCCAGATATTTTACCTATGTTGATTATACTTTGTGGATGTTGCTTTATGATTGAGGATCCTCGGATAAAGGTCGGTAACGACCGGGGGATGACATAGCTCGTGTGTTAGTTACCTAGTTACAGCTGTACAGCGTGAGGTAGCGTCAGTGTGTTAGTTACCTAGTTACAGCTGTACATCGTGAGGTAGCGTCGGCCTTTTGTTTGCAGAGATCCGGTTAGGATCCGGGGCGTCTTTCCAGAGGCGTTTCTATTTCGGTAAGGAAGTTCCTTAGCCTGATCATTTGTTGGAAATCCAAAGAAACAATACGAACCTTGTACGATTTAGTTGTATTACCTGCTATGGAATGTGGCGGTAACCTGCTATTGAACGTAGTAGCTATAGCAGGCATACAACAAAGGTTGTATGCTGGCTAAGATTAATATTATATTTTCGAAATGGTTTTCGACACTATGCACTAATGATAATAATATCGAATGATTTTGCGTAGTAAGCATGTTTGACTATCATAAGGAGAAATCTCCTCCAATTCTGCGATTGCATTGTGTGTGTGGCGGGAGGCCTTATGGTAGTTTCATTTTCAAAAAAAACATTGCGGGTTTCAATGTTTAAAAGCCTTTTGTGTTTGTTTAAAGATAAACTGTTTTTGTTTGCTCATACCAGTCCCATGACTGATCCGGAGTTTATTGTTCCCTTCCTAAACTCTGGGTGCCCACTATTTTCCACACGGGCAGTCTAGAGTTGGGTTTTTCAAATATTCAGGTTGAGTAGATTATCTGGAGCTAGTCAGTCCTTGGACGACTGACCTTGCTTTCCGCTAGCTATGGATTGGAGCATTCTATTGGAGATATTCTATCCGCTGCTGGTGTTATCTATTTTCTTTTCCGCTGCTAGTTCTTGTATCATATCTCTGATATTGTTGTATCATATTGATATCATTATTGTATATCATTCTGGATATTGTATTCATTGGAGTTGTATATGATATCATTGTTTTCTTTTTCTTCCGCTGTGTTAATTACTTAATGGTGTTATAAGCTCCGGAGAACCAGATTCGGCGTTTGAATCTACGGCATTTTGAGTACAAGCGAAGTACGGATGCCGATTTTCGAAGGTCGACTTTTGGGTCTTTACAAAAACCATTATAAATGATTTATTATTATTACTTTATAACTAATCAAAACAAATTATAATCATTTACAACCATTATTTAAATAATTATTAAATCATTAAATCTCAATTTAAATTCATAAATCAATATTAAATATAAGGGCATCACAGTTGATGTCATAAATACTTTTATTTTTCCCAAAAATAAAATAAATAATTTTATTTCATATTCTTGTTTAAAAATAAAAATAAGTGTATATATCCAGTTCCGTGCACGACGTTTGATAATTATAGAGTTGTTTATCGATAAAACGGTTTTCGGTCATTTTATCGGTATTCTTCCAAAGGAAATATATTTTGGAACATTCTTCCAAAATAAGTTCATCATTATTAATATTCCCATAAAACTTGATAGTTTATAAAAAAAAATCTATATTTAAATATTTGAAATAATTTAAATATCTTTAATTAAAGTGATCAAATTACGGGTTGTTACATATTTTCTTTATATATAAGAGATACTATAACATAATAATTGTGTTTATATAAAACATTTATGAAATACACACACACAAACACACACACACACACACATCTATGTATATATGTATGTATGTGTATGTGTATGTATATGTATATGTAAATGTATATAAATACAATTAAATCACAAAATTATTTTAAATATTAGTTTATAAAATAAGTTTGATTATAATATGCATAAAGAATATTTTTTTTTTATTCAAAATAATTTGTATATGATATATTTATATATACACATAATTAGTTATTTATATCTATATATATTGATGTAATCAACAATAATAAAATTATATATAAACAATACTTGCAATATTGTTCTCGGCCCAGGTAATTTTTTTCAATTTTATGTATTTTTATTAATAAATATTTATTTTATTATCTAAAAATCCGTATAGAATTAAAAAAAAATCAAAAGCAAAATGTGTAATACATTTTGCACAAATTTTTTATAAGAATTTCTTTTAACAGTCGAAAGCATTTTAGATATAAATAATGTTTTATAAAATTTAAAACACATATTATTTGATATTAATCTTTTAATGTAGATTTTAATTAATTAAAATCATTTAATACTATTATTTTATTTTTGGTTTATTAATATCTAGCCATGAGCATTAGGCAAGCATTCATATACAAAATAACTTTTTTTTATTTATGCATACATATTTACAATCATCACTATGTGACAACACATTGATGTACATATTCGTTATAATTTTAGCTAACAAGCATATGATATAATGATTAATTAAACATTCTATATGTTAATAAACAAGAAATATACCTTTCACCAAAACCTGGAGTTCGCACTTTGGAACGATGAAGTAAACTCCTTGAATCCAATTTCAAGTCCAGAAGTTGCTAGCTATCGAACAGTCTTACCACCGACGATCGAATCGACTTTTAATTTGATATTTTAATATTTGAATTTTAGGGCTTTAGAGGGGGTGTGGATGGGTTGGAATAACAGCAATAAGAGAGGCAAAATGTCATCTCCAAATTGAGTGGTGGAGGGATTATATAAGAGAGAGACTAGGGAGTAAAATGAGGATCTAGCTCCCTTTATTTCTCTTACCATTTCTTTCTCTTTGAATTCAAAATTCCTCCCTCTCTAGCAATCTCATGGCCAACCCTTTGCTTCCCAATAGTCACCTAAATGAAGCCCCAATCGGGTCTCAAAACTATTTCAAGTGCTAACAACGTTTGTTGCATTTAAATCTAATTTAAACGCGTATCGTTATCAATATCAATTAGAGTTTATATAACTATTATATGCACGCCGTTTAATATTGTTCAAATATACATCAAAAAAATTACAATTAATATTTCATAAATTTTAATTAATTTAATTAATATATAACAATTACAAATTAATTAAATCAAGTGGTAATAGGAGTATTCAACGTTTCGGTTTTGTGACTCTTAGGTGTAAATTTGGTCAGTGATTAGTATCAAACAATTCGAATATTAACGTTCATACTTCACTTAGCAGGTGGTGTGACATATGCCCAAATTTATTGCTTACTTGGTATCAGTAAAATCTAATTTTACTTTATTAAGCGTTACCCTGTAGTGATAATTATTTATACTAATTCTCTTCGTCAAAACTATATTACTTTGGACTTATGAAATTTGTTAATGGTCAAATTTCCAATATCATCTATATTCAACTCTATAGTCCAAACACAAAGTCTTTGGGTCGATAATAATAATAATAATTATTAACCGAACTACACATGCCAGAGATTTTGACTTTGAGTTGACTTCAGTTGACCATGGTACTAATCTCATATAACTGAGGAGACGAATCCCCTCTTGAATAGTGTTTCACTTCCAATACTTCCACTCGACCCAACTATAGTCGATCGATGGATGACGTTCCATGATTCAACTATAATCAAAGTGAAGCTTTCATATTGAAGATCAACATTATTCTTAATTTAAGCGTACTGTGTAAATTAGTTACATCGATATTTTTTGTTTGACCTTATTTATATTAACCAAAAGAAATCTATCTGGTGAGTCATTACATAGATATCTAATAACTATCGATATGTGACCCCTTGGTGCTCCAACAATTATAAGTAATGTATTTCCCAACATTTAGAGAGCATTACGTACTCTATTCTCAATGAATGCATCAATATCCAGTCTCAATACATCTTGACTAGGACTGTTTAAAATGACGTGTTTCATTCATTGTGATACAATACCCATGTTTACAACTATTTGTAATTACTATTGCAAACACACCATTTATGGATTTTCTGCTTAATATACTTTAATTAAACATCTAATTATCTATAACATATTCTAATAAGTGTATAACAGAAAGAAAACACCTTTTATTACAAAGGAGAATTGGTTACAAAGTTAATAATTTACAATAAATTACAAAATTGCCCCTAGAGCATACCCCTAAGTCTATTAATATTGACTTTTGGAATAATGTATTTCTTATGAAATACTCTCATGATTCAAGTATTGAAAACATAAAAAATAATTGTATAGATATGCATTTATCACTCAAGTCTATTTAGGGTTTCCTATTGTTCCACCTTTTACTATACATTTATATTATATAACTTTTGATTGTTATATACCTTTTCTAATTTAGTTAACTCACATAATTGTTTAAGCCAAAAATGGCACAAACACCCAATAGTTTAAGTAGAAACTGAAAAGTAAAGAAAATAAATGAAAAACGAGTAGACAAGAGCAAACAACAGTTTATAGTGGTTCGACTAATCTTGGCCTACGTCCACTTAATGCTTTTATTGCTTATACTATGACTTGGAGGTAGAAGTTCTTACGGGTCGGTATGACTCCGACAGAGATTCAAAGAAATTAGAGTAAGAAGAGAAGGAGTCAAAATATCCTGAAAAATGAGCCCTACCACTCTATTTATAGAGTTGGGGAGCCTAAAATCTCGCCTAGAAGATCTTCACCTCATTTTCCATGCCTTACTCCACCAATTAGGATGCCACCTCATCAACTTATACATGTTAGTATGACTCCAAGGGCTTGGGCCAGTACGACTCCATAAGATGGCCAATCTAGTCTCTTGAACTCTTTGCTCTAGCTCGTCTTGTGGTTAATAGTTGTATGCACCAATATTAACTTGTTTTATAGTCTAAATGATGGTGTCGTGGAAGAACAGAGTTTCGGATTCAAGAGTTCGTGGAGATCGATAGAGAATTGCATTGGATCAACAGAACAACACTTGGAATAGGCTTCTAGCATCGAGTAAGTTGTGTAGGCAGAAGAGGGGACCCACTGATGGAGGGAAGTTGAATCGTACCGACCCATAAAGTTAGGTCAGTACCGATCCACCACTTTGGTGGATCGATGATTTTTTGGCTTGAGATGGCTTGGTCTTTGTTAACTTGAACTAACTTGGAGTCCGATCCAAGAAATTTGAGTTTTTGCTTGGGACTCGACCTGAAGAATTTCTAAGATTTTTATGCTCTGAGTTTTCCTTCGTTTGCTTGGAGTCAGACCCAAGAATTTTCTATGTCCGACCCAAGACTTTTGTGTGTTCGACCCCGATTCGCCTGCTTGGAGCTGGATCCGAGATTTCTACATGTCCGACCCGAGTTTTCATGGTTCGGTACCGATCCAACCACTTGGGTTAGTATCGAACCAACTTCAGGTCATGCTTGGGGTTTCTACATGGATTGATTTTGGTCGTGCTTGGAGTTTTCCCAAGTCTATTCTGCTTCGAGTCAGACTTGAGAATTCTGTGGGTTTGCTTCGAGTTAGCTCTTCCAAAAACTTGAACTTCCAAATTTTCAATTTTTCGCTCATTTTTTTACATTTCTTTTTTCTTGTCTTTTTATGATATTTTCAAAGTCCTTAGGCCATTTCTCTGTCGTTCGCTCACCTTATTCGATCGCTTAAGTCTGTTCGAAGACTATGGCAAATTCGGCTGTAACACCTGCCCTGCAAAGCACGCTATGTGAATTCTCGGTTGTACTTGGTTTCTGGGCTTCGCAGTCGTCTCTCCAGGCATCTTGCTTTGATAACTTTGAAGTTTGACTCGTTAGGTTTGTCTGTATACTGCTTAGCCAAAAGGCAGGATAACACTTGCCCCTCAAAGCATGCCTTGCAAATGGAAGGTGTGCTTTATTCAAGAACAAATTTTGGTGTGAATGAGATGTTAGTAGTTGAATTTCTTGGTTATCAGCTGATCAAACCATTGTGAATCATCCTGTTCCTTTAGATTCCCTTGTCAATTACGGGTCGTTCCAGACCCATCATAGCCTAAGACTCTAGACTCTGTCTAAATGTTGTCTACACATCATCACAATTCCGATTTCATCCGGAGCTATTACATCTCATATCAAAAACACCCTGTGTTCACATGGGATTTGTCAATTCTATTCTAATTACAAGGCATTCAAATCCTTTTATCAAATCCATTTCCATACTTAGGATCGATCTTTCAGGATCATTTTATATTCAGTTTAATGCACAATCTCTCTGGATCGGTAATCAAATTCATGGCCGCTCAGGACCAATAGTTAAATCTGTGATGTCTTCGGATCATTCATCGAATTTGTGGTCATTCAGGACCAATAGTTAAATCCACGATATCTTAGGATCGCTAATCAAATTCATGGACGTTCAGGGCCGATAATCAAATCCATGGCCATTCGTAGCCGATAATCAAATCCATGGCCATCCGGGGTCGATAAGTAAATCCATAGTTTCTCCGAACCCTTGCTAAGCCCAATCATCTCGCTCTCCGGCGAGAGGACTTAGCGATGAGTCAACCCATCCACTCGCTTTCTGGCGAAGTGACTTACCGCCTGCACTCCAATCCTGTCTCCAACGTAGGTAACCTGAAATCAGGCGGATTCCTAGCATATCGAATATTTGGAGTGAACGGACTCCTATTCACATCTTCCATGCTCTGGTTAGGCAATCCTTCCCTCATAGCTCGTCTCACGATCTCAGCAAGTCTGTCATCGTCATTCAAAAGAATCCTCAAGTTAGCATTCTCGGCCTACCCCCGACTTTGCGAGGGAATTCTGGCACACTCTCCACTGGTCATGCTTCTGCATTCTGATTCGCATTCATATGCTCTACATCATCTCCATAACGCACATCGTTCCTTCCTAGACAAAGACGACCCATGCCCATGAGTCTTTGCGGATCGGTACCGACCCATGCTTGTGGGTCGATACCGACCCGCATGTTTGGCTCAGGGTTTATTCCAGGCCGTTCTATTCTGCTTCCAGCTATATGAGCTCCGACTTCTGGTCCTTGAATCTGATTTGCAGCAACTCCGGCTGTTTCTATCTGTCCCACTCTTGAAGAAATTCTCCATCATCTTTTCCTAGGAAGCAATCATCCTATTCTTCAATCCATTAATCATGGTTTCTATCTCATCACTGGTTATGTAGATTGATAGGGTGTTAGCTCCTGAGGATGTCCCCTTATTGATTTCCTTCAGTTACGGCCTTCGTAGTTGATTGTCTAGTCATTCTGAATCTTCCCAAGTCTTAAATCAACGAGTTCAAGTGTTTCTTAGTAAAAGCGCCAAAATGTTTGAACCAAAAATGGCACAAACACCTAATATATTAAGTACAGAATGAAAGGTGAAGAAAATAAATGAAAAACGAGTAGAAAAGAGCACATAACAATTTATAGTGATTTGGCTAATCTTGGCCTACGTCCATTTAATGAATTTATTGCTTATATTTTGACTTGGAGGCGAAAGTCCCTATGGGTCGGTATGATTTCGACAGAGATTACAAGAAATCAGAGTAAAAAAAGCGAGAGCCAAAAGATCCTAAAAATGAGCTCAACCCCTTTATTTATAGAGGTAGGGAGCCTAAAATCTCTCCCAAAGGCTCTCCACCTCGTTTTCCATGCCTTAGATTGTTTCTCTACCAAAGTAGGATGTAACCTCATAAAATTATATGGGTCGATACAACTCCAAAGTCTTGGGTTGGTATGAATTCATAAGATGGCCAATCTAGTCATTTTGAACTCTTCACTTTGACTCGTCTTGTGGTTAGCTTCATGATTCCGTAGTTGTTTGCTCCAATATTTGCTTGTTTTGGAATCCAAATGATGAAGTCATAGGAGAACAGAGTTACTGATTCAAGAGTTTGTGGAGATCGATAGAGAATTACATTGGATCAACAAAACAACACTTGGAATAGCTTCTAGCATCGAATAGGTTGTGTAGGTAGAAGGTGGGACCCTGCGATGGAGGGAAGTTGGATCGGTACCGACCCATAAAGTTGGGTCGGTACTGATCCACTACTTTGTTGGATCGATGATTCTTTTGGCTTGAGTTGGCTTGGTGTTTGTTAACTTGAACTAACTTGGAGTCCGACGCAAGAAATTTGAGTGTTTGCTTGCGAATTGACCTGAAGAATTTCTCAGATTTTTGTGCTTTGAGTTTTCCTTCATTTGTTTGGAGTGAGACCCGACAATTTTGTGTGTCCAACCTGAGACTTCAGTGTGTCTGACCCGAGTTCGCTTGCTTGGAGTCAGACCCGAGATTTCTGTGTGTTCGACCCATGTTTTCATTGGTCGGTACCGATCCAACCACTTGGGTCGGTACCAAACCAAATTCGGCTCACGCTTCGGGTTTCTGCATGGATTTCTTCTGGTCATGCTTGGAGTTTTTTAAAGGCTATCCTACTTTGAGTCAAACCCGAGGATTCTGTGGGATTGTTCCGGGTCAGCTTTTCCAAAAACTTAAACTTCTAAATTTTCAAATTTTTCGCTCATTTTTTTATATTTCTTTTTTCTTGCCTTTTTATGATATTCCCAAAGTCCTTGGATCATTTATCCATCGCTCGCTCGTCCGGTTCAATCGTTTAAGTTTGTTCAAAGACAACGACAAATTTAGCTGTAACACCTACCCTCCAAAGCACGCCTTGTAAATTCTTGACTGTACTTGGCTTTTGGACTTCGCGGTCGTCTCTTCGGGTATCTTACCTTGATAACCTCAAAGTTTGACTTGTTAAGTTTGCCCATATACTGCATAGTCAGAAGGAGAATAACAACAATAGTCTTATGTATAATATTATATTAATATTATTAATTAAATCTTATTTAATTAATTAACATTTTAATTAATGTTATATTATTTAATTAAACATTTTATATTGAATATGTATATTATAACATGTATTGTTATACACATATATCTTTATACATATGTATTATATTATTAATTAACATTTAATTAATTTATTTAACTAAACAATTTTAATTAATTATTTTTCATTTCAAAAATTATATATATATATACTTACATCATTTTAAACAATACAAGATAATGTATATATATCATTATATATTAATTTATTTAATAGTTTTTAAATTTTCAAAATTTATTTATAAACTTTTCTAAACAATTTTGAAAATTATATTATTACATTTATAATATTTTTATTATTTTAAATTTAACTTTAAGTTTTTTAATTCCAGAACATATTTTGAAAATTAGCCCAAGATCCAAATTCAAATTGGACCTTTTCTATTAGGGATAACCTTTGGGATCACTTCATTTTTTGGACTAAGCCAGTAGCTGGGTAGAGTATGATACTTGATTACCCAAACATAACTTAGATACTGCTTTTCTAGACACTCTTCTAAATAGGTAAGCTTAATTAGTTAGTCCTAACATGACTAATTTAGACCGCATAAGCTATTGGACTCTAATACTATTTTTTGATCTGGGCTAGCACGTAGCGGGTGAAATGAATGAATTTCAATTTTTTTTACCGTGTTGGATCTTGTTGGGCCTATGAAGTCTGAGCTGATTTAGATCTGATCTAAATAAATTTTAAATAGAATCATTATTTTATTCAATTTGTTAATAAAAGTTTAGCTTGATACTAGGTTTTAAATCTCGTATTTTGATCACATTTCGTCTAAGAGATTTTAGAGAGTCGATCTCATATCGGGGGAGATATCGAATGATATGTATGCATCTCGGGCATCCATATCGGATTTATATCTTGGATCTCAAAATTCATCTTGGGAATAACTCAGAGTATATAGCTTAAATTGATTTGATTTTACAACAATGTTTATAAATACTACCATAAAAAAATTTAACTAACTTGATCTGCATATTCACACTCTTGCAATCAATAGCTCAAGTGACGTACTTGAGCCTACATAGGTATATTAATCTAAAACTGCTTTAACTATTCTACATAATCTAAAACTGTATTTAATACATATTAAAATTGCATATTCATAAGACTGCATATTCATTTGCTACATGTTCATGAAACTGCATTTTAAAGCTGCATAAGCATAAGAACTGCATAATTGCATATTTATTTATTACATATTCATAAAACTGCATATTCATTTACTATATATTAGTAGAACAATATATTCTAAAACTTCATTTACTATAATGCGCATTTACGCAAACTTAGTTACTACTTACTAATAATATTCGATATTGGAATGAAATTGCATAGCTTAAGAAATTTAGAATTTAAAGAAGCTTAAGATATGAAAGTTCATAACTTGCAGTATCATTTTTAAGGAATAAAGGTTAAAAGAGAATAATTGTAAGAATCTGCCTTTCTTACTACCGAAGATGACACTTAATACATCCCCGATAACTGTGTGCCGGTTATTTAGTCGTCCGAAAGATGGGTCATTAGGGGTGAAAGAAAGAACAGAAGAAACTAAACAACATAGAATCTCACAACGCAATTGAACAATGTATATTCCTCAACATAATATATTACAAAGTCATTTCAAAAATGTTACATCAGCATCCTACTAATACAAATTCTACCCTAAGACAGTTATAATAGCCCGTCCCTACCTAACAGATACAAACATATAATACAACAGAAACAAGAAAAATAACTAGCTATCGATGAAGCCACCTGCTCCAATCTCCTCTAAAATAAATCTGCCGAAAAACCTGAACTACTTGGCTGCCTATTCAAATTTGAGCACCCAAAAGTTTATGAAAAGAAAATAAACTCCGGGCCAGACATGGATCTGGTGTGAGTAAAGCATTAAGTCTTTAACTCTATAAAAACCTTTAAATCAAAGGTATCTGGTAAGAGCACTCCGTACATAAACAAGGATGGGTTTTCACCTTACAATAACAAAAACACTTTCTACAGAAAATCCATTAATATTATAATAGTGTCTAGAGTACAAATACTTATTAATCATAGTCGAAATTGTTACAGTAATTAAATCCCAACATACTAGGTTCTACAATCAAAACCGTAAAGGTACGTATTGGAGATTGGATTACATACTATGACAAGGTAAGGAACTACCTTCCGATGGTACACCTCTAGATAAAATGCACCAGGTCTGACAAGAACACCTTATACCCCAGCAATATAGGACTGGCCTACCACTTGACTAGTTTTACTGAATATGATCACCCCTTCATTAATGGGCCCCGAAGCATACATGAGTAGATAGTAATCGATCGAATTTTGGAATAACCATATACTGTTGGGAGCGATCCACTTGGCCCTACTACATGCTCGATTTTTGTCATTTCCCGGTTGATGAGGCTTGAGAGTCTACCTTTTACCTTTATATAGTACTTCCCTCTTGGAATGCTAACACTTCCCTCCAGGCAATAATGCAATGCCAGCATTCATAATACCAGTTGTCCAGGAGATGGACAAATCGAAGGCACTACTTCTACTACATCCAATTTGGAAGCACCCTTAGGATTAGTAGCAAGCAACCCATGCACTTCAAAGAGATCCGTCTTCAATTCCTTCATCTTCAGGATGTCTTCACTTCGAAATGCTTGGGTTGGATTGAAGTGGTTTCCAGATAACATATCCAATCTCGGTCTCTTCGAAACAACATTCTATAGTTTTTGGTAAACTCAACCCTGGTTCTTTAAGAAATAAACAATCAAAGATAAGAGCTAAGATCACCTTTTGACCATTAGTGGATGGATTTCCTTATCATTTGCCCTAGGAGAATGAAATGAGATTTATATGCATAGTACATCACCATCGGATATGACTGTGTCATATAACTCACGTGTTTCTTCTAGATATTTCCAAAGTTATGTTTTGGATCCATATTTGATAGTCGGTTACTTAACTATCAAATAAACAAACAACAACCAATTTCATTTGAGATTTATTTATCCGTAGCAACCACTAAGGATCAAAACAAATTTTTATTTAATAAATCTCTTTTCAAAACACTTGTCTAAGACATTCGTATACTTATCTCTCAGACATAAGTATATACACAAAACATTTGTGAATAACTTTTTACTTCCAAATCATGTTAAAATGGGTTAAACAAATATTGTTTAAATTGAAGGTAAAGACAACTCCAAAAACTATTCCCTCGGAGTTAAGTGTGGAACGAATGTTCCGTACCACCATTTTTAAAAGGTCAGTTTAGAGGAACCCAGATCTCTAATTCTTTTTATACTTCTTTCGATAAATCCTTTTTAATCAAATCCATTTCATTCATGAAATCTCTTTTACTTGAAATCCAAATCCTTTTCAAAATACTTTCCAAACTCCTAAATTCATTTATAAACCCTTTTATAAATATTCAAAATCATTTATAATAATTGCTTTCATAACTTTTTATATAAATTTCTTATAAATATCCAAACCTTTTTATAAACTCCCTTTATGAATATCCAAATCATTTTCTAAAACTTCTTTTATAAATACCCCAAAATCATTTATAAAACCTCTTTATAAACCTTTCATATTTAATCAACTTCTTAAATTAGCATCCTTTAATAAGCAAATCCATTTTATAAATATTCCTTATTTATGAAATCTTCTTTACTTAAAAAATCAAATCCATTTACCCAAAGCACTTTATAAATTTCCAAATTCCTTTATAAAACTCTTTACAAAAACTTCCTTTTTTATAACATGGAAAACCATTCCCATTAGTTAAAAACATGTTTTATAAAACCATTTGTCAAATCATTCTTTAAATACCTTGTTCAAATTTAAATAACTTTGAAACCATTTCAAAAGGAAAAATGAAATATTTATCTTTATAAAATCAAACGGAGGTTGGTAACCACAATGGTGCTTTTAATGTGTTTTACTTATCTAGTTTGACATGGCATCACATAACAATAGGTATATAAGGGATCAACATATAACCATCAATCAACTTAAGTAAATATCCAAATTAATTGTAATAGCAGAATGGTGTTTTGTTCTACTAATAGATGTCATTTATTTTTTCTAATCATAGGGGGTTACTTAAAGGTAAGTGACACAGAAATCTCGTTATTTAAAAAAATTTGAAAAGAAAACAGTTTAAAACAAAACTAATTACATGAACTCGAAGCGTTTTCTAAAATAAATTAAAATCTTATTAATTTGAATCAAATCCTTATTAAATAGTAATTAAAGTCTAATTAAAAGTAATTAAACCTTATTAAAACATAATTAAACTTTAATCAAAGATTAATTAAATAAATCCCCTTTTTAAAATAATAATTAATTAATAATTATCTTTAATAAATAGTTAATTAATCCTTAATTTATATTAAATAATAATTAACTTTAATTAAGTAACAAATCATGATTAACTTAATTGATTAACATTTAAGTTTAAAAACCATTATTAACAAATGATTAAGTATTAATTACCTTTATTAATTAATTGACTGACTGATCATTAAATAATTAAATAATTGTTCTCTAATTACTTAATTAAACTTAGAAAACATTTTCCAAAAGATTTCTAAGTGAAAATAAGTTTAGATTAGAAAATAGTTAGATTTTTCGAACTGCGCGTATAGAAACTATCGCTATACGGACCCGTAATTTCAAAAACTTGAAATTTCTTTTCTAACTTTTAAAACTTCCCTTTTTGAACTCTTACTACATTTAAAACATAAACATAAATGTAAACTTTTGAACAAAACAGATTTAACTTTGTAATTTAAACCATTTTAAAACTAATTTCAAAACTTCGGAAAAAGGGTTTTCAAAGGTCACTTTAAGTTAGCGAATCGCTAACTTTTATGGCATGAGCAACATGCCCATTCTAATGTCATCTCCAACATTCCAACTATATTATAAACAACATATAATGATAGCATATACATCAAGGTTCCAACTTGCAACAATTATGATATATTAATTATCATACTTAAGTTATATGCCGACTAACTAAGCATAACAACATTCAATTAAAACACATACATTTCCAAGTACAATCACATATAACCAACCCAACTTCAAATTACATATCCAAGCATCATAATCACCAACAATTATACACTTCTATGAGCAATATATTTATGATCAAAATAGTTAAGCTTTACTCACCGATAGTTATGAAACTAAACTAGTCTCCCACCCGAACTCTAATACAACCTAACACATCACCTTGCCTTGGAAATATGGAACTTTTGTGTGCTTTAGGGGGTCAAATGGGCCGGCCATGGGTCTATGGGGCTCATCCTCGGTTTTTTTGGATGTGTAGGTGCTTGTTTTGTGGAGAAGAGGTGTTGAAGTGAAAAGGAGTGTTTTAAATAGCTTTTAAGGAGGAAAAAGTTTGGATTTTAAACTTTAAAAATTATGAAAAAGTCATTAAAGAGTAATGGAACTTTGAAGAAGGAGAATTTTGAAATGAAGAAAACGAAGTAAAGAATGGAAAGTGAGAAGGGGATGCGTATTTATAGGAAATAAGGGGGAGTAAATTACCAAACTATCCTTGTATGCATGCACCATCCCTCCACTCTCCCTCTTTGTTCCACACGTTGGTTATCATGAAACATGCATGCACCATCCCACCTTGTTTTGTGGAGAAGGGGATTAAGTAATATTAAGTTATCATGAAACATGCATGCACCATCCCTCCACTCTTCCTCTTTGTTCCACACGTTGGTTATGGCCTCCCCCTCCCTTAAATCATGCTAGCACCATGCCTTGTACTTAGGTGCTTAAATTAAGGGATTTGCTTAGGTTTTATTATATATATGTACATCGAAGGTTAAATCATGCATGTATATGTACTAAGTATTCATGTATGTATACATGTATATGCATGTATATTATTTGCAATTTGATCAGACCCTAGTTTATAAGTGTGTGCATATGTACACTAGTGTGCACAACGTTTCCCGACAACTTTCGGGTGTCAAAAAGTCGAAAATTCAAAAAAATGTTCTTCAGTCACATTTTCTATTTTTATTTGAACTATCTATATTGGTAAAAAAAATTGAAAACTATTTTATTATCATTATTATATAATTAAAATAGATTTATTTGCTAATAAAAATCCATTTATTGATTATATAAAATATATTTAAATAGCTTATTTCAAAATGGCAAAATCCTGGGTTGTTACAAATCTATTTTACCATCATTTGTATTTATTTTTTATTTTTAAAAGAGCTTTATTTTTAATTATAAAACCTATTATTCAAATATTTAAAATTTATTAAATATTCGTAAACTAAGGCGGTAAAATTTCGAGTTATTACAAAAATTAAGTAAATGAACTAGCAAAGATGAACCAAGCCAATAACGAACTAGCAAATATGAACTAGTTGTTAATAAAAACTTTTGAGGAGCCTAAATAAATTTCAAAAAATAAACTAATAATAATGAACTAAAATTAAAAGAACAAATTTCTCAGAAAAAAAAATTCTTAGAAGAAAATGATATCCATCGACAAATTACAATTAGGAAGATTTAATTTTGCAAATGTAATTTTGTTGCACAAAAAAATCAGAGCTAATAATTTAAACGATTTTAGACCTATTTCCTTAATTAATTGTTCCATTACAATTATTTCAAAAGTTTTAGCTAATAGACTTAGTAAAAGAATGAATGATCTAATTGATTGTTCACAAACTGCTTTCATTAAGGGGAGAAATATCACTGATGGTGTGGCTGCTGTTCAAGAATACATTAATCACTGTTGTAAGAATAATATTACTTGTACGATTCTAAAACCGGACTTTGCGAAAGCTTTTGATTCGATGGATTGGGATTTTCTAGTCGGTATGTTACATGCTAGAGGTTTTAGTCACAAGTGGATAGGCTGGATTATGACTTTGCTTAAAACGAGTAACTCTAGTATAAAGGTTAACGGTATTTTAGGGAATAAAATTCAGTCTAAACGAGGATTAAGGCAGGGTGATCCTTTATCGCCTCTTTTGTTTAACCTAGCCGCAGATGTTTTTGCTATGATAATTAAAAAAGCGATCGGTAATGGATCTTTGGGGAGTGTAGGTAGTGAAATCTCTCGCAATGGTATCTCAGTTCTTCAATTTGCGGATGATACCTTACTATTTACCTCCCATTTGCTTAAACATGTCATTACTCTTAAATTTATTTTATAAAGATTTGAACTTCTTTCAGGGCTAAATATAAATTTTGAGAAAAGCTCCGTCTTATTATTAAATGACGTTGATAAGGTTGAAGGTTTAGTTGCTAATACGCTTAATTATAAAACCATGACTTTCCCTTTTAATTATCTTGGTTTTCTGATTATACCAACTAAAATTAAACATGATGACTGGTCAGTTATAATAGATAAGATTAATAATAGAATTTCTAATTGGAACGGGAGTTTTTTTATCAAGAGTGGGTGGATTAGTTCTTATCAACTCTGTTTTATCAGCTCTCACTATCTATTGGATGTCTATGCATCTTTTTCTAGATTGGATGATGGATAAAATTGATAAATTAAGAAGGGACTTCTTATGGAGTGGTGATAATTACAACTGTAGTCTTAAATGTTTAATCAATTGGGAAACAGTTTGTAAATCGAAAAAGGAAGGTGGTTTATGAGTTATCAATTCATGTAACATGAATTTATCTTACTAGGGAAGTGGTTATGGAAATTTAAGGATATAAATGATAATTCTATTTGGAAAGAAAGTATTACTAAACATTACCACAATTGTAAAAATAATTTACATCAAATTACACCTACAGTTATAAATAATTGTCTAATTTTTGGAAATCAATTTTAAAATGTCATGTGATTTTAACCTTGGTACTAATACAATAGTTCATTTAGGAAATAATACTTCTTTTTGGCATGACCCTTGGATTTATGTTATCCCTCTTAGGATTGAATTTAAAGAGCTTTACGAAATTTGTAACTTTAAGAATGCTTTAATTATAGATGTTTTTTCTCCAGAAATTGACCCTCCTTGGAATTTTAGTTTTAATAGAATTTTAGAAGGTATAACTCTTAGGCAACTTTCTTTGCTTTATGCTAGATTGAATCTATATAATATTGATAATGAAAATGATAATATTAGCTGGGAATGGGATAAGAGTAAGAAATTTACTTCTAATTCTTTTTTATAAATTTCTTAACAGGTGTAGCTAATAACTCTTTTAAATTTATTTGGAAAACAAATGCTTCTCCTAAATATAAAATTCATATGTGGTTAATTATGCATGGAAAATTAAATACTATAGATTTTTTTAAAAAGAAAAAATATGCAAATTGAGAATAAATGTTCTTTTTGTAATCTGTATCTTAAAGATATTAAACATGTATATTATGATTGCATGGATACTTACTACATTCTGAATAATACTCTCAAAATCTTTAACTTCAGTCTTACAACTAAGGTTACTGATTGTGAATATTATTGGAATAACTTAAGATTTAAGTTTAAAAAAGAAAATAGAATTTTACTTGATACTTTATTCATTATAATTTGTTGGTATATTTGGTTTGAGAGAAACCAGAGACTTTTTAATAATAATAATACTCATTATAATAAATTTGTTTTTGTAATATCATCATTATGTTTTAATTGTATCTCAAATCCTAAATATAGTTTAGCGAAAAATAATCATTTCAAAGAATATATTAATAAGGTTAGTGATAGTATTAGGATTTTTAAACATAATAATAATATTTTTAACGTTAATAATTATAGCATTAACATTTTTTTCTAATTTAACAGATGTTTTTACCGACTGTCATAATGTCCTTTTGATTAAAGTAGTATAAGATTAATTCTTAAATTGTTTTAATTTATAGGAATTCAACTTTTTATTAATCTTTTGTATATCTTTAGTGTTGGTTAAGATGATGCATTATGGTTTTGGATTCCTTTTAAGTCTGCTTCTTATTTTATTGCTTTTCTCTTACAATTTTAGATATAGTATTACTTCTTTTATTTCTTTAATACATATACATATATATATGTATATAAATTTCATTTATATACATATATATGTATTACCCTTATAATTTTATTTAGTTATATTTACAGATACAGATTTAGACCAGAAATGGTGCTAGATTACTATTTGCAAGTTTTCAGGATTTCTACTGATAGGATTTTAGCCAAACGTTCATTCTGGACCTTCCGCTTACGCACTGAGGAGTTCTTCTACGTCTACAGTGTGGCGCTCTTCATTCAGGATCATACGCATTTTCAGTGAGGCATTCCTTCCAGTACTTCCACATTGACAGACTGGCATACATCATTATGGATCATTCCCATTTGCAACGAGGCGTTCATTCTGGATTTTCCATGTTTACATAGAGGCGATTTCTCTCACAGCTGGAGATGTCTTCAGATTTCATCCGCACTGAGTAGCTTCATGGTTTATGGGTACTTCTAGCACCTCATTACGGGTGGTGGCCTTGCCGGAGCTCGATAATGAGGTGTAATGGGCGGTGGCCTTGCCAGAGCTCATTCCAGTTGTACCTGAATCCTATAAATTATTTTTTGTATTTTGATTAGCTACCTGCCAGGCATGTTGGCACCACCTTTGTTTTCTGTGATACACACACACACATGTGTGCTCTCCTCTACTTTAGAGGATTACACATTTCTCCCAGAAAATGATATCGACCAAGATATTTCAAAATTGTACCGGTCAAGATATCGCCTGATATTTACATATCTCCCCCGATATACTAAAAACGATATTTCCTCTGATTTATGTTGTTTCATTTCATGAGGAGATCAAATTGAGATCTCGGTTGAGATCTTGACTGAGATTTTCGAGATTTAAAACAGTGGTTTGATATAATATTTGTATTATATAATGTGTACATGCATATCAGATACACATGTATGTATACATGCACGTGCAACATATATAATATGCATGGTTTGTTATGCCCGGATCTAAGTGTTGGGATTTACACTGCAACGAACATGTTAGCCCCTCCATATACATGTGTTGCCTATAAATAAATAAATAAACAAATATATATATATATATATATATATATATCTCTGTGTGTGTGTATTTGCATATGTGTGTGATACATAAAATCAAATTTATATTTAAATATATGTACATTTATACTTTAGTGCCTAGGAGTATTATTATATATATACACATAAAGTAATATTTAAAAATAAATATAAATAGTTCAAATTCAAATTTCAACTTTCAAGTTTTAAAACTAGATATAGATTCAAAAATATATCTCAATTTCTAATTTAAAATCACTTATATTTTAATATATACACATATGAAAATAATTTGTTTCGAAACGTAAATATAAATATATATTAAAATAATATTTAAAATTATCTATGATATATAATGATATTATGTAACTAAGTGCATAAATAAATAATATATATATATAAGTATTTTGGTTAAATCATTATTGACAAATTAATTTTTTTAATTAAATCCTCATGGATTTAACATTTTTTTAAAATAAATTTCAGCATGGAAATTATATAAAAAAATTAATTTTATTGAAAATTAAATTTACAAAATATAAATTTTAGTGGAAATTAGCCACAAGGGCCTCTTTAGCAAGTGGAATTAGTTTCTAGGACACACAACTGAAAAATTACTTTCAAGGACAAAACGCAAAATAATTAGTTTCTAGGGCCTAAAAACCTATGAAATTATGTCCTTGAAAGTAATTGGACTGTTGACTTTGTCCTTGAAAGTAATTATTCTGCTGACTTTGGCCTTGAAAGTAATTTCTTTGAATGGGTGTCCTAGAAACTAATTGGACTGCATAGTTTGTCCTTCTGGTGAATGCCCCTAAATTTTATGTAACTAAAAAATATATATAAATATATTTGTAAATATTACACTTAACTTAATGTATTATATTTGTAATATATATATATATTCGTATTTTAATAAATATATACACACACTATTTTTTTGAATTATTAACATGTTTTTGATTTGACAATAAATTTACATATATTACATGCATATGTTTATATAATTTAAAAATCAAATTTTGTTTTAAAACACTTCAAAAGCCATTTTTAATTTGAAAGTATTTTTTTTTCTTTTTTTTCTAGCCAAAAGAATATATATTCATATATACGTAAAAAAGTTAATCATGATTTTTATATATTCACTTTTTAGGATGACAGCATATATATATATATATATATAAAGATTCATGATATATACATCCAATCTATACACATATAAATATGAATACATACACATACACACACAGATATATATATATATATATATATATGTATGTATGTATGTATGTATGTATATGTATACGTATGTGTATATATGTATGTATGTAAATTGGAATATTACATTAACTATAGCTCAATATTAAGGCCTTGAATGTTGAATCTATCGAACCCCCATGGATCTGACTCCGATCTCTTCCAGAAAGCGCTAGCCAATTGAAAGATCAATGCACCTTTACGCTATTTTACTTGAATTTGTATTTTAAATTTAAAAATGAATAAGGATAGGGTCTAGTATTTTCGACTAGAGGTAGTAAGGGGTAGAACTAAAAGAGAGCTAGCAAAAGTGAGGGGCTAAGGAGTTTAAATAAGAGAGAAAAGAAGAAACTAATTCTGGATCTAGATCCACACTTTTCTATGTTCATTCAAATTCACAAATATCAAATATTTCCCATCTTCCATTATAGCTATGGGTGACTATACCTTGTCCTCATGTGGGCCTCCATTCCACTTCAAGCCTGATCAGATAATTCACATTTAAATTAAATTTAACGTACATCGATATTGTATATCGATACGTGTATATACAACTCCAAATATATACTATTTTCCATACCGATCAAAACAAATAAATACAATTTTATGATTAATATTTCATAAAATTTAAAAAAAATGGAAACTTCAAATTTATTCCCTCATTTGTTGTGCACATGCCTCCACTAACTCCACTTATTTAGTTTATTACATCTCCTTTACCCTCCCTATTCATTTTTAACTTAGCCCCAATTTTTCAAAAACCTTAGGGGTTGTTTGGTTTATTTTGTATTTTATGTTTTGAGTTTTCAACATTAATTACAAAATATGAGAAGAATGAAGGGAGGTCGAAAGGGATGAACGGAAGATTGGAGGGGACCATGAAGTGGATGGAGGAACGACGGAAGGATGAATTGTTGCTCGTGCTTCCGTTTTTCTCAAAACACGAAAAATGAAAAAAAGTTGTTTGCTATTTTGTGTGTTAAATTCGTTTTCTAAAATGATCATTTTTCATAATATACATGTGTCGTGCGTATTTTTGTATGGACAAAAACTCAAAACTAAAAACGGTAAACCAAACATAGCCTTAGCTTTTTAATCTATTTTAATGGCACTCAAACCCACTTCAAAATCCAAGAATCCCAAGAAAATAAATCTAGGGAAACTTCTTTAGAGCAGCCATTAGTCGTCACTCCAGATCAGTTAAAACCATGGCTTGATGATGAGAGCATTAAAAGGTACAAATTGCTTACAAGAATGAAGTTTTTCAATGGATTTTTCTATAATATTAATGATTTTCCAACTTATAACTTACAAGCATTGACAGATAGAGCACAAATAACTTTAATTTGCTCCAAATGATGTTTAAATTGATACCCTAGTTGTCCGTTTATTTTACGCTAATATGGGTAGGAAAGGAATAGCTCTTTATAGGGATGAGAGTTATCTTTGGACTAGCGTTTACAGAAAAGTGATTAAATTACACTATAATCACTTTGGGAAAATCTTAAACGCTAGCTATAAGGGAACCGAACTTCAAGATGTTGATAGGGAAAATCGTAAAAGAAACGCTATAGGCGATCACATATGGGAAAATCAAGTTCCAAAACAAACTTCTGAATATTTACGCCCTAGGCCAAGGCTTTTGGAACGTATGCTTATAAACACAATAACTCCTCGAACCGGTTGTCACAAGAAAATCTATGATAAGGACTATAAAGCATTGTATGCTATAATTGGGGGATATTGAAGTTAACTGGGCCAAATTTATACAAGAAGAGATTTTGTCCTATTTTTAACTATGCTAGAAAAACTATTTTCTACGGACCATACATCACTCATCTTTTATTAAGCAAAAAGGTGCCCTTAATGCTTGACAATCCTAACTATGTTTCTAATGTGGGTAAAAAGTTCTTTTCTCTTACGCATTTACCATCACGAGTTCCTCAATATATTTCATACAAAGATTATTTACGACGACTACACCAACCTACTTCTACTACTGTTAACGCTAAAGATTGAACGCTAACACCCGGTGTGAGTTGTGATGAAGTGAAAGCACCACCCGTTTACGCAGGAACTAAAAGTAAACAGAAAATCGCAGAAAAAAGTAAAAGAGACAGCAATTTTTATAGTGGTTCGGCTCAAAATCAAGCCTACGTCCACTTTACATCCACTATCACTGACTCGATTACAAACTTTTCAATCATTCTCCGATTACAACACAGTGAGAACAAGCCACTTACAATCGTTCTTTTTATTACAACTGATTACAACACGATCACAACACTTAGATTACAACACTTTTTACCAGTAGTTAGAACTTCAATGCAGAAGACTCTTTTTAATTCATGTTGAACGTGTTCGATCTTCTCTTGAAGTCCTTTGAAGTTTCTTCGATGTTTGGAGTTCTTCAAGTGTCGATTCAGTTAAGAAAGTGGCAGAGTATCGGCGCTTTAGAGAATCATCGAAAAGTCCTCTTTTTGTTGGAGCTAGGGCTGTATTTATAGGGGAGATTCTGGACTGGGTCGTAGGTCGCACACGACCTAGGGTAGGTCATAGGTCGCACACGACCTATGGAGCACGGGTTAATACTTAGCAGGAGCGCACTTGTCTATCTGGAACACTCCAAGTCATAGCTCGCCAACGATCTAGGAGGAAACGACTTAAGTAGTTGCGGCATAGGGATTTGCCTTTGTTTTCTTAGGTCGCGAGCGACCTATCATAGGTCGTTAATCTTGCTATGTCGCTTAGCTCACTAGGTCATTAAGTCGTAGGTTCTCTTAAGTTGGTAGGTCGCTCCCTGTTAAGTCGTTGAGTTGCTCTGTCTTCATTTGACTACTAGGTCGCTTTATTCCTTAGGTCGTTAGGCAGTTAGATTGCTAGGTCGTTCCTGCAGTTAGGTTGCAGAGTACTTGAGCCGTTAGGTCGCGAGGAAGTTAGGTCGTGAGGTAGTTAGGTCGCGAGGAAGTTAGGTCGCGAGGTAGTTAGGTCGCGAGGAAGTTAGATCGCGATGAAATTAGGTCGTTGCTTTCTTAACTCGTTACAAGCTTAAGTCGTTAGGTCGCTTGTTCTTTATCTCGTCAACTCGCTGGAGGCTTTGAACTGTTAGGTCGCTGGAACCTTTAGGTCGTTGATCACTAGGTCGCTGAAGCTTCATAGGTCGTAGGTCGCTGAACGACCTAACGAAGACTTGCTCTATTGAGATGCTAAATTGACCAATCTTTGAGACAAACTATCTTCGGCTTCTCGGTCGATCTTTTGGTATCACAGCCTTGCAAAAAAGGCGGGATAACACTTGCCCCCCAAAACATGCCTTGCGGTAGGAAGGTGTGTTTTGTAATGCCATAAGGTGGATGTTCATATCCTGTTGATGACCTGCAAATGAATTGATAGTTTTATGTGGCCCCAAATGACGGCCGTTCGGGATCGAGCTATTTGGGATAAAGTGCGGCCGTTCACGGTCAAGCGCCTGACTTCAAATGGCGACCGTTCGGGATCGAGCCATTTGAGGTGAAGTGCGACCGTGCGCGGTCAGGTGTCGTTCATGGTCAAGCGCTTTACTTCAAATGACGATCATTTGGGATCGAGTCATTTGTGGTAAAGTGCGACCGTGCGCGGTCAAGTGGCGTGTCTCAAGTGACGATCGTTTGGGATCGAGCCGCTTGAGGTGAAGTGCGACCGTTCATGGTCAAGCGCCTAACTTCAAATGACGACCGTTCAGGATTGAGTCATTCGAGGTTAAGTGCGACCGTGCACGGTCAAGCGCTTATCTTCATGTGATGATCGTTTGGAATTGAATCATGTGAGATGTAATGCGACCGTTCACGGTCAAGCGCCTTACTTCAAATGACGATCGTTCAGGATCAAGCCATTTGTGGGAAAGTGCGACCGTGCCCGGTCAGGGGCGGACCCTCAAATAACGATCGTTTGGGATCAAGTCATTCGAGGTGAAAAGGTAACCGCTCGCGGTCAAGCGCCTTACTTCAAATGACGATCGTTCGGGATCGAGCCATTCGAGGTAAAGTGCGACCGTTGGTCAGGGGATGGACCCCAAATGACGATCGTTCGGGATCGAGCCATCTGAGGTGAGATGTGATCGCTCACAGTCAAGAGCCTTACTTCAAATGACGATCGCTCAGGATCGAGCCATTCGAGGTAAAGTGCGACCGTTGGCGGTCAGGTGGTGGACCCCAAATGACGACCGTTCGGGATCGAGCCATTTGAGGCGAGTTTTTTTTGCCGTTCGAGGCGAGTTTTTGACTGTTCGAAGTCGGGTGCCTGTTCGTAGGGCTTAATCATTGCAAGATCATCAAAACCAAATATTCAACTGAAAAGTTGTCAAGTAGAAATGTCTGAAAAAGTCAAATCCAAACATCAGAAGCAAATCATGAAAGCAAAGTAGGGTCAAACTCAAAACCCCAGAGGCAAAGCATGAAAGCAATGTAGAGTTACTAACACTGGAAGCAAAACATGAAAGCAAAGTAATCAGTCATCTGAAGCAAAATACAAAAGTAAAGTAGTCAATCATCAGAATTAAAACTCAAAAATAAAGAATTGACGTCCGAGTGCAAACATCTACATCGATATGATTTATAGTTGTATCAGAGCATGCCTGGGGATCGTTCGCGGTCCCATACATGTGTGAACAACTTAATTGTGTCGATGTAGAGTTTTCTACTCATTTGTCGTAACCTCAGTCAGTTGATAATAAGCTGGCGCCTTGATCCTGAGTTGTCTCTAGTTGGTGCAGGAGGTGGACATTCTTGTTCTACCATTGCAGTTTTCTTTTTTACATATTGCGATAGCAGACCATCCCGGATATGTCCCTCAACTTCATCTTTCAAGTGTCTGCAGTCATTTGTGCTATGACCATTTAGCTCATGGAACAAGCAGTACCTGTCTGACTTTCTCTCGTTGTTAGTTGGATCTCTCCTAATTGGCTTTCGATAAGGAACCTGTCCCTTAGTGTTTTGGTAGATCCGCTCCAAAGTCTCATTCAATTCTTTGTATGAGGTGAATCTTGGTCCCCTTCGCTGTCGTGCTGATCTATCGTTGTCATCCTCTGCATTTCGTTTACTCTTGCTAGTTTCTGCACCTTTCTCAGGAGGATTCCCACTTTTGACTACAAAAACATCAATTCCTTCTCCTTCTTCTCTTTCAGCCTTTGCGTCTTCTAATCATAGAAATCCTTCAACCTCATGGTAAAATTCCCCTAGATCCATAGGGTGATCTCTTGTCAGCGAATCCTTGAAATCTGTACCGTCAGCTATGCCCGACACAGCTGCCATCAAGACCATAGATGGATCTGGTCGATCCACCGATGCCGCAACTGCGTTGAATCGCATCAAAAAACCTCTCAAAGATTCTCTAGTTCTTTGCTTCAACGCTGTCAAATTCATAACATTCTTGGGCCTCGAGATGTGGACCCTGAATTGCCTCATAAACTTCTCAATCAAATCATTCCACGTCCCGATAGATCCACTTTCCAATTGTCTGAACCACAATGCTGCAATATCTGCCTAGTACAACGGAAAGCACCGAGCCATAACTTCCTCCGATGCCCCCAGCACTTCCATATGCCTCATATATTTTGTAAGATGAACTGTAGGGTCTGTCCTTCCATTATACATATCCAATGATGGTAGCTTAAAGTCTGGTGGGTTCTTAGCTCGCCTAATTGTTGTGGTAAAAGGATTCTTATTCACATCCTTCAAGTCTTTGTTTACCAAACCACCTCTCATGGCTCTTTTGACCATTTCCACCAATCTCTCGTTACCTCCAAATTGTAGTCCTCGTCCATTGCCTTCATCTTGCCCCCCGAGTTCACGAGGGGATGGTGGAATCTGTTCTTCTTGTTGGGCTTCCGTTCCTCTCTGATTCTGTGCTCCAAGTTGCCCAATCTGGTGAAACAAACTCTGGATCAACTCTTCTTGCCTTTTCATCATTACCTCCCTCTCATCCCTGGTCACGAAGGCTGAAGTTTGGTTTTCTCCGGAAGAAGCCTCTTGACTACCTCTATGCTAACTACTCTCTGGTCTTTGTAATCTACTAGATCGCCTTGCCATAATTCTTCGAATCTCAATCCTAATCCCTTGGATCCAACTCTTGGTTGATAGAGTTGCTGAGTTCAGTTCTCAGTGAAAGCACCAAAATGTTAACGCTAAAGATTGAACGCTAACACCTGGTGTGAGTTGTGACGAAGTGAAAGCACCACCCGTTTACGCGGGAACTAAAAGTAAACAGAAAATCGCAGAAAAAAGTAAAAGAGACAGCAATTTTTATAGTGGTTCGGCTCAAAATCAAGCCTACGTCCACTTTACATCCACTATCACTGACTCGATTACAAACTTTTCAATCATTCTCCGATTACAACACAGTGAGAACAAGCCACTTACAATCGTTCTTTTTATTACAACTGATTACAACACGATCACAACACTTAGATTACAACACTTTTTACCAGTAGTTAGAACTTCAATGCAGAAGACTCTTTTTAATTCATGTTGAACGTGTTCGATCTTCTCTTGAAGTCCTTTGAAGTTTCTTCGATGTTTGGAGTTCTTCAAGTGTCGATTCAGTTAAGAAAGTGGCAGAGTATCGGCGCTTTAGAGAATCATCGAAAAGTCCTCTTTTTGTTGGAGCTAGGGCTGTATTTATAGGGGAGATTCTGGACTGGGTCGTAGGTCGCACACGACCTAGGGTAGGTCATAGGTCGCACACGACCTATGGAGCACGGGTTAATACTTAGCAGGAGCGCACTTGTCTATCTAGAACACTCCAAGTCATAGCTCGCCAACGATCTAGGAGGAAACGACTTAAGTAGTTGCGGCATAGGGATTTGCCTTTGTTTGCTTAGGTCGCGAGAGACCTATCATAGGTCGTTAATCTTGCTATGTCGCTTAGCTCACTAGGTCGTTAAGTCGTAGGTTCTCTTAGGTCGGTAGGTCGCTCCCTGTTAAGTCGTTGAGTTGCTCTGTCTTCATTTGACTACTAGGTCGCTTTATTCCTTAGGTCGTTAGGCAGTTAGATTGCTAGGTCGTTCATGCAGTTAGGTTGCAGAGTACTTGAGCCGTTAGGTCACGAGAAAGTTAGGTCGCGAGGTAGTTAGGTCGCGAGGTAGTTAGGTCGCGAGGAAGTTAGGTCGCGAGGTAGTTAGGTCGCGAGGTAGTTAGGTCGCGAGGAAGTTAGGTCGCGAGGTAGTTAGGTCGCGAGGAAGTTAGATCGTGACGAAATTAGGTCGTTGCTTTCTTAACTCGTTACAAGCTTAAGTCGCTAGGTCGCTTGTTCTTTATCTTGTCAACTCGCTGGAGGCTTTGAACTGTTAGGTCGCTGGAACCTTTAGGTCGTTGATCACTAGGTCGCTGAAGCTTCATAGGTCGTAGGTCGCTGAACGACCTAACGAAGACTTGCTCTATTGAGATGCTAAATTGACCAATCTTTGAGACAAACTATCTTCGGCTTCTCGGTCGATCTTTTGGTATCACAGCCTTGCGAAAAAGGCGGGATAACAACTACAATTGAAATGGATAAAGGAAAAGGCGTAGAAATTCATGATATTGAAGAAGAACGTAGTAAGAAAGATGACAGTGATGATAATGATGAGTTTATTAAAATTTTACCTTCCAGAATTTCTAACTTTGACATGCCACAAGTCCATCAAAACTAAATCATTCTATCCCAAACCAAAAGATGTTTGAATAGCGTCTTTCTAAAAGCAATTCCAAAATGAAATCACTCAAGAAGGAGTTGTTAGGAATTAAAAACTTTTTGGGAAAAATTTGGAAGAAATTGTCAGGCAAATCTAGGTCACCGTCACCCACTACTCCACCATCTCCTCTACCACCACATCAAGGAACTAGACCATCTACTACCCAACCAACCAAGGAGGTTAGGGAGGAAAGTGGAAGTGAGTATGAAATGAAGAGTAAAGAGGGTGACCGGGAATTATCACCACTTTGTAGCTTGGAGTGAAAGTATTGTTATACTTACTATTCACCTTGTACATCTTAGATTTTTTTTTACATTAAAAACATTTTTTGTATAATTGCAGTTTGCTTGGTGGAGTTCATGGTGTTGACGTGCATGGTTGTTTGGCATCACTCTCATATGTCTGTTGTTTGTATTTAATGTTGGTGTTGTTGTTAGTTCATGTTGATGTTGATGTTATAGCATTAAGATAATTTGTTATGCTTTGTAATTTGGTTTAATGTGGTTATTAAACTTATGTACTTTTTGAATGTGTCTATGTACTTTTTAAAAACTCATGTTTCCTGCTTATGATCATATATCATCTTATTTATTGGCTTTTTGGGTTTGCATTACTTCTTATTTATAATGACAAAGGGGAGAATGATATTGGGCCTATTGATAGGGGAAGCATTAATTATATTATAAATACAGTTGTCATCATCAAAAAAGGGGAGAATGTTGGTTTTTGCCTTTTTAGAGTTTTGATGATACATACATACATATATATATATATATATATATATATATATAGCAATGTTATTTATTTTCTACAAGAAATATTCGACAAGAAGACAACTTGTTGATGAATTCAAAGATTAAAGATCATATCATTAATGAAATGTTGTCATTGTAAGTTTAGAAACATATGTACAATATCCCATGATGATTGCACACAATCGAGCATGATTAAATAATATTTTATATAATTCATTGCCTTAAAAGTAAAAATATTATTCTCAGAAATCAACATAATCCAGATGTCTGTGTATAAAATCCATATGTTTGAGTATATAAAATAGGATAAGGTTTTTACTTGACTAGACGTTTGGCCATAAATCCAGACGTTTGAGAATTCTTTTTTAGCATAGAATTTGTTGGATTGAAATCATATACAGATTCAGACATCTGAAGCACTATATATTTTACCTTCTAAACCAAGTTAGACGTCTGATAGTTTCAACTAGATGTCTGATGAGGGTACCGAATGTCTGGTTAAACCTATCAGATGTTTGACCCTTTAGAATTCTGTTTTTATATAAACTCAAATCAGACGTCTTATATCTAGACCTAACATCTGAATCATGTCAAAATGAACATGTTCCTCTCTGGGAAATATTCAGATTTCTGATCCAGAGAACCCTTGTTTGAACTTTTTTAAAACAACATTTGTATAAACGAGTCAGACATCTGATTCTACAGTTCAAATGTCTGAAATAGATAAAACGGCTATATTTGAAAAGACGCCTATTTTCTGAAAAGGAGCATCTGTCCATACAAATTAGTGTCTTTTTGGAAGATCACCACCTTTCGACGGATCTCTTCAAACTCTATAAATATAGTCTAACTCCAATGATAGTAATTATCAAATTCTAGTTCTAAAATTTATATTCTATATATTGCTCTTTCATTTCTAAAGCAATCAAATTCATCGTATTTGCTTCCTATAATGCTACACATACAATTCACTCTCATCAAGGGATATTATAGGAAGAGTGTACTGAAGTTGGGCTTATTTGTGTTATTGAGAACACATCAAAGTCGTGATTAAAGCTTTTACTTTGAAATTGGTGGAAGTCCTGATCGGCTGCTCGGGCGGTGTTAGTAAACTTGTTCCCCTGTATGAAGTAAGGGTTGTTGATTGAGAAATTCCTAAGTGGCGCTTAGGGACTAGACGTAGGATGGGAGTTCTGAACTAGTATAAAATCCTGCTGCGATTTACTTTTTTGATTTCTATGATTATTCGCTTAGCTATATTCCATTATATATATAAGTACTTATATCCATATTAATATAGATCCCACTTACTTTCATCTAAGGTCCTAACTTGTTCCTATATATCAAATTTGGTTTCTTTAAGGTTTTCAATTTGATTTGTAGTCAAACTAGGTTTTTAGAAGTTTTCTAAAAGGAAAAGTACATACTTTTTATAACGACCCGCCATTTTCGACCGTTCAAGTCGACAAAACATACACACATGTCGACTCAAACAATCCAAAATACAGATAGTTATTGGGGTTAAATAAGAAAAGAAAGGAAAGAACAGAAAAAAACTCAGAATCTCGCAGGGGAAGGAACAAGATATAATAATAAAATAACAGTTCATGAAGCTGTTAAATAAATAAATTTGATTATTATTATACATCATAAATCAGAGTTACATACATATCAGAGATAATACAACAATGCAGCGGAAAAATAATATAGTAGTAGAATACAAATGATGTAATACCAAACTCCGTCTTCGTCCTCCAGAATAGATCTTCAACCTTATCTGAAATGCTCAGGCTGACCCGAGCGTAATGAAAAGACAAAACACTCGAGTCAGGACTAAAATATCTCATGTAAGTTAAATCGAATAAGTAAAAATGAGTGCGACGGCGTCGGAGATGTTTACGGGTTTTAGACACCTCCTATCCAGTGTTTAACGTGCGTGCATTAACTTAAGAGATGTTCGGGATTTCCATCTCCTAAGGATCCGTTAAACTATCTACTATATAATAGAATACGCTATATACAATAATGTCTATCATAAAGTAAAATATCAAACTAGCGTTAAGCCATGGCCCATTCCACCCTTAACACAGTTTTATTTCCAATAGCATATACAAGACCGTAGTTTCCCCAAAACCGGAAGTCACTAGAGGGCAATCCATATACTAAAGGTACAAACCAAAATCGTAGTGGTCGCGAATAGGATAATCAGTATGACAAGGTACATGAGGCAATACCAACTAGGATACTAGTAGTTGCGTGATCCGGACTGATGTTGGGCATAGCAGCTACTACCCCAACACCGCGAAACAACACTCCCATAATCGAGGGGTGCACCCAAATCGAATCACAAAAGTAATAGACATGGTAACGAAGGAGTGTGTCCGCTAGAGATGGTGATCCTCAATGGCCCGACGCGGCTCCTGTTTTAGTCATGTCAGGGGTCATCCAATATCGTTCTCTTTCTTCAGTCAACGCGTTCACCAAACCATCCACTTCGTTCTGGATCAACACTCCGCGTATACTAGTTATTAAAGTGGTTTTCGGTATCGACAGAGAGTATGTCCATATCCGATCCCGGTCTCTTTAATAACTACGTATTATTACACCGATGGCTCTTTTACATTTCAAATCGATTCATAATTGATATCAAAATATCATATTCGCTTCAAAATTAAAGCCATTTCAAAATCATCATATTTACTCAAAATATACGATTTCATTTCAAAAATCATTTTCGCCTCAATATCTCCTTTCAATTTCAAAATCGTCATATCTACTCAAAATATACGATTTCATTTCAAAAATCATTTTCGCCTCAATATCTCATTTCGATTTCAAAATCATTTTTCACCTCAAATCTCATTTTGATTTCAAAATCATTTTTCGCCTCAAATTCCACAAAACGATTCACATAAACTCGAATTCCAGAATTAAAATTTTAATCAAATTTCAAATCATCAATTTCAACTCGATTTAGCTTCTCAATAAACCATTTCAAATTATCACTTTCAAATACATATTTGAACCTCAAAATAAACAATTTCACTTTCAATATATTTCGAAACTTTAAATATTTCACTTTTCAAAACAGCTCATATATTTATATAAGAATATAAGATTCGCTTTAAAACCATTTCGTATTCAAATTAGAATATACTTCAAATTAAACATCCGTATTAAGTAGTTTACTTAATTTCTAGAACAATTCCAATTCAATAAACTTAGATTAACATTCGGATTTCAAGAATTCATTTAAGTAGGAACAATTCCAATTCAATAAACTTAGATTAACATTCGGATTTCAAGAATTCATTTAAGTATTACATTCCAAATCAATTTCAGTTCAAATCCTATTCAAATCAATTTCATCTTCAAATTTAATTCAATAGTTTCAATTTAGTCCAATTCACAAATTTCTTTGAATTTCAATTAAATTCCAAATTAATTAAATCTCAATTTCAAATCAATTTTCAATTCCAAACTCAACTTGAAATATCATTTCATATAAATTTTCTTAGAAATATTCAGAGTTCGATTAAAAGTCCAATTTTTTTTAAAACAAATCAGCTTTCGAAAATTTACGCCGTATTTCATTTTTTTTCTTAAAAATCTAAGCTTCGAATAATTAAACAATTTCGTTTACCAAGTTTAAATTTCAACATCTCGAGCTTCAATTCAAAATAATTCAATTTCCATAAATTGGATTTTATTCTTAAATCAATTCATTTAAATAATTTCAAAACAACTTTTAAAATCATTTAATTTAACCAACCCGGTGTCCGTATATAATTCTCTAACCTATGGCCAAGTGGTTAGTTATTTCAATTATATGTCAGGGATGAATATATTTTACTTAAACCAATCACAATGTCATGTGCATGTATAACAGGATATAAATAAGCAAATAAACATCCAAACATTTAAATATCAACCAATAGCATCCATCGAAATAAATCATCCAATAGTCAATACAATTCACGGCAATTTAATAGTTATCAATATCGGGAAATTTGATTTCAATTAAATCCTAATTTCAATTTACTGTCAATTTAAATTTTCAACGGTGAATTCACACGACAATCTATATGACAATTAAATTTTTATCAAACAACGACAAATAAATTCATATCACTTCATAATGTCAAATTTAACTACCATAAAGATATTCAGTACGTTGTGAGCGTTATAAAACACTCACCTTGATTTTCTGTTGTCGCCGAGACGTTCCGGTTTGGAACTGAAACTGGACGACGCCCAACTTTAGCCCAAATTTCCACCGTCTCCAAATCCATCCAAACCAGTTTCATTTTGAAGCTCTCGTCATTACGGTCGCAACGCAAAAAGTTTCGTTCCACTCGGACCTCGTATGAAAAAGTTATGCTATTTTAAAGTTTACATGAATTTAAACAAATTCTAAACCTAGATTTGATCTCAGCCATCCCTCTCTCCAACACCAGATCTGGACCGCCCCCTTCATCATCTTCCCCAACGTGAATATCACGTTCTCTTTCAGGTTTCTAAAGAAACCCATTACCGTTCTTTAGGGTTTTGAACCACCGCCTCCTCGATCGCCTGAAACCCATCAAACCACCCTCAAATCGAAGCTAGTAGCCTCCCCTACCCACGCCTGCCACCATGACCAGCTCGGCCAACCCATGGCCTGGGAAAACGTGCCCAACCTGACCCCAAACGCAGCCCCCTAGAGATTACTACGAAGCTCCAATCCCGATCTCCACCGTTGATCTGCTAGCTCTCATCGAGCTCTACATTTTTCTAGTTGATGACTTCGGCCAAATGTTTACGGATTGAGGGATAATCGAGGTAGAAGAAGGCACATTTCTGGCCATTGAAAGAGCAAGTGGCGGCTGGAGCTATTTGGATTAGGGTTTTGGGCCTTTGTTTGCAAATTGAAGATGTGAGGTCCTTATATAGAAAAATGGCAAAACACTATTCATCGAAAATTTTCCGAACTCCAAACGAAGCGTGCCGGCTGGCGTTTCTAAGGTTTACCCCATGTTCCGAACGCAATGAAACGTGTTTCGGAGGCTAATTCGGTCATCTGTGCGAGTTACGGAGAAAAACGATCAATTTTAAATTAAACCGATTCACATCGATTTCGATGCGTTTTGGCTTGTCCCGGACAAACGGTACATCCAATTGACACAAAATTTGAAACCATACAATAATATCACATTACGGATCCGATGAAACTAGTTTCGTCGAATTCTGAGACTTTTTGAAAAATGACTATTTTAACTCGGCGAATTAAAATTAAAACGATTTCGATGCGTTTCGAGCTGCCACGGTCAATTGATAATTCCGATTGCTACGAAAATTGAAATCCGATAATAACAAACTATTACGGATCCAATGGAACCAGTTTCGTTCAATTCTGAGACTGTTCGAAAAATGGCTATTTTTCAGTCGATAATTAAATATTAAAATATTCAATTTTCACAAATTAACTTTTAAATTCAATTTTAAAAGTTCTATAACATTACTATAACTCCAATATGATAAGATAAAATTTTACAAATCGTTTTCAATCATATTCAACTCGATTTCAATTATTTCTAAAATTTAACTTATTAAATTATCGATTTAATTGTCTAATTAAATCCAATATTCGAAAAATAAATTATTCGACTGTTTAATTTCAATATAAAATTCCCAATTTTAAATTATTAACTTTTAAATCAAATTTCAATTGTTCACAAATCCCATTTTTAATTTCACAGTAATTAACAATCTTTTACAATGCAGTTTTCCATTATAAATCCAATATAAAAGATTATATTAGATTCAGCGTTCAATTATATTGTAATTCAAATTCAAGTTATTTAATTCCAAATGAATTCTTTTATTTCGATTTACACTTTCATTATTGAACCAACCATTTACTTATACATTATTATCAATAGTTTATAATTCATTTACTTTCACTTTCTTCAGCTATCATCTTATTTAAATTCACAGTAATATTAAATTACATTCATTTACGTTGATTTCCATATTATAACTTCAATATTAAATGTAACATTTTGTTTATTTCGTTGTTTACAATCAAATTCAATTCAATTCAATTACTTGTTACGTTCAAATTTAAATCTTTACTTACATTCAATTACAAGTTAACATCTTTATCGAATTACAGTTTCAGTTATTATCTGCTTTCAATCAACTGTAATATTAAGTTACATTTATTTATATTAGTTTCAGTAACATAAAATTCCATTGTTAAATCTACCATTTTATTTATTCTTTGTTTACAATCATAACCAATTTGGTTTACAATCAAATTCAATTCATTATTTACATTCACTACAAGTTAACATCCATATTTAATTTACAAATAAGTTATTTTAGAATTCAATTTTATATTTTAACTTGTAATTCACATTTAACAACACAAAATTTTATTTCCTTCGGATTTTTATCAAAATTTTCATTTTAATTCGTATTTTTAAAGTGTTAAAAATACGGGTCGTTACATTCTCCCCCACTTAAAACTTTTCGTCCTCGAAAAGGAACGGAGAAGGGGAAACCATCATTTAAATATAATTCATTCAAAATATTCTACTTATTTGCAAAATTTAGTTATAGGATTTTTTTTTTCACAAAGTTTTCTAACTCCCGGATTTTTGAAAAATTTCGGCACCACCTCCTTTGCGCGGCTAGGACCGAAAAATTTCACATGGTAATAATTGCATGATATACATCTCATTCAAAATGAGGCATCCCAAATATGGGGAAAAACAATATATATAAAACCCAAATACGATAAATAATCCGAATACGTACCTTTATTAGCGTTTACTAGCAAAATTTTTTCTTACATTTTGCGTTTAGTGCAGAACCGGGTTTCGAAAGTCGAGCGCAATCCTTTTCTACCTACTAAAATACTCAACAACCAAGTTAGAACCGTGCAAATGAATATATATCAATATACTTAGCATATACACACGTATATAACATCTTTAACTTCAAAACTGAAATATCAAAATTCTGGACAGCGAGTAGAACATAGTTTTTAGCTAGCTGAACGTCATAATTTTGCAAGGTAATCAAAATGAAAGTTGTGGCATTTATTTCAGGGTTTTCGGAATGTCCAAAATCGTCTAATTCGGACTATCCGTTCAAAAGTTACGGCCGTTTTACTACGAGAATACGTTTCAGGTCCGTGCAGGTCAGCGACCTTCACGCACACTTTCGACCTTCTAAACTTCAGCAAAATGCAAGGCTTCTAAAACAAAAGTTGGAGCATAGGTTCTGAGGTTTCCAGAAAGTACAAGATCATGAAAATCCGATAAACCAGTAAAAAGTTATGTCATAAATACTAAGGTCAAATGCTATTGGTTTTGCTTATTCTTACACAGGACAGCGATAGACATTTACATTTTAAACCTAGTAAACAAATGAATTTTCTGAAATACTATAAACAAAAGTCGTGCTACAGATTCTATGTTTTCCGAAAAGTCCAAGATCATCAAATTCCGATTATTCATTTAAAAGTTATGGTACTTTTAGTTTCAGCACATACCGGACAATTTTAGATTTCCACATTTGTTTGTTATTACAAATACAAACTATCCAATTTAAAGTTTCCGGAAAATCAAGCATTAACACAAAGTTGTTAATTTCTTTTATATTTTTATGAAATAAGTTTACATTAAATTTGTTTTCCGGTTTATTCACTTTATTACATCCACATTTAACTCAAGACAATTTTTCTTCAAATTAAATTGAATACAATTATATTCAACATCACCTTACTTCAAATTGAATTTAATTATTTAAATTTATATTCCATTTATTCAATTTATTCACAAAATGAATCATATTTAATCAATTAACATCCATCTAACAACCATTGCACCACAACATTAACATCCATACAAAATTTCCCACCAAGTCAATCAATTTCAAGTTTATTGACATTTAGTTTATTCAAATTTACTTAGTTTCCATTTACAAGTTTTATATTTCATTGATTTAAATCTAATTCATTCCTTTGTATATTTCTTTCACTCTAAATTTTAGCTTAACTTCCCATCTTTTATAATTCCTAACAAATCCAGTTTACTCATTCATTTGCTTTGTTTAAGTTAAAGCAAATTCCCTCATTCAATTTATTTGTTTACTTTATTGTTTCAATTCGGTTAATTTACTTGTTTAAATTAAATTCACACTATTAACTAAGTATATATTATTCAATTTCAATTGAATTTCTTTTATATTCACAACTATCAAAGAATCTCCACATTTTGTTTTCACAATCGTACTTGTATATTATTTCTTACTTATCAGAATATGCATTTTAAACTTTTGAATATTAGGTAAGTTATGGTTATGCAAATTAAGTGTAGTTGATAATATACAACTTATTTTCATTAAATTTTAGTGTTGAGCCTATTTAATAAATCTTCAATTTATTATTAATCACATTAAGGTTTACTATTGCAATTTAAATTTTCATTTTTAACCTTCAAATTCTATTTCATATTTTAGAAAAGTTTCAATTTCCATTTTATTCAAAGAGTACAGAAAACATTGAGGGTCTCCCCCACTCGGACTTTTGAAAAATAAACGTCGATAATGCGTGCACTCATTACCGAAACTTACTTTCCAAACATCAAGCGGGGCATACACCACTTATTTATTTCAAAATCATTTGGCAAATCATTCCTATTCAATTTTTCAAATGATACGTAGATTATTTCCAAACCATTGGTACAAATTTCAAAACATTGGAGTTTATATTCTCAAATTTTAAATCATATTCATTTAATTCCATTTCCAATTATATTTTCCAAATTCATTTTTTTTTTCATTTGTCAATAATTTAGAAATATTACAAGTCAACCAATTGACGACGATAATCTAATATTATCATCTCCTACCAACCAATAAAATCAAATTTATATATCCGTAGTAATATTTATATATAAATATAAGTCAAAACAATATTATGTCAATTTGTCCTATTCGAGTGTTTAGAAACCCCTATCGATGCCATGGCGTCCCATGTACCGACCAGAATTTATAAATACTCAACAGAACAGATCAACACAATATAAAACCATTTTATATCAAAATAACAAATACGCTCTCTCGTACCCTCAAACTCATTCATAGGTTTCAACCCTATTTCAACGAGATATTCCCTACTAGAGCTAAGGTAATCTAAACCAAAGCTCTGATACCAACTATAACGACCCGCCATTTTCGACCGTTCAAGTCGACAAAACATACACACATGTCGACTCAAACAATCCAAAATACAGATAGTTATTGGGGTTAAATAAGAAAAGAAAGGAAAGAACAGAAAAAAACTCAGAATCTCGCAGGGGAAGGAACAAGATATAATAATAAAATAACAGTTCATGAAGCTGTTAAATAAATAAATTTGATTATTATTATACATCATAAATCAGAGTTACATACATATCAGAGATAATACAACAATGCAGCGGAAAAATAATACAGTAGTAGAATACAAATGATGTAATACCAAACTCCGTCTTCGTCCTCCAGAATAGATCTTCAACCTTATCTGAAATGCTCAGGCTGACCCGAGCGTAATGAAAAGACAAAACACTCGAGTCAGGACTAAAATATCTCATGTAAGTTAAATCGAATAAGTAAAAATGAGTGCGACGGCGTCGGAGATGTTTACGGGTTTTAGACACCTCCTATCCAGTGTTTAACGTGCGTGCATTAACTTAAGAGATGTTCGGGATTTCCATCTCCTAAGGATCCGTTAAACTATCTACTATATAATAGAATACGCTATATACAATAATGTCTATCATAAAGTAAAATATCAAACTAGCGTTAAGCCATGGCCCATTCCACCCTTAACACAGTTTTATTTCCAATAGCATATACAAGACCGTAGTTTCCCCAAAACCGGAAGTCACCAGAGGGCAATCCATATACTAAAGGTACAAACCAAAATCGTAGTGGTCGCGAATAGGATAATCAGTATGACAAGGTACATGAGGCAATACCAACTAGGATACTAGTAGTTGCGTGATCCGGACTGATGTTGGGCATAGCAGCTACTACCCCAACACCGCGAAACAACACTCCCATAATCGAAGGGTGCACCCAAATCGAATCACAAAAGTAATAGACATGGTAACGAAGGAGTGTGTCCGCTAGAGATGGCGATCCTCAATGGCCCGACGCGGCTCCTGTTTTAGTCATGTCAGGGGTCATCCAATATCGTTCTCTTTCTTCAGTCAACGCGTTCACCAAACCATCCACTTCGTTCTGGATCAACACTCCGCGTATACTAGTTATTAAAGTGGTTTTCGGTATCGACAGAGAGTATGTCCATATCCGATCCCGGTCTCTTTAATAACTACGTATTATTACACCGATGGCTCTTTTACATTTCAAATCGATTCATAATTGATATCAAAATATCATATTCGCTTCAAAATTAAAGCCATTTCAAAATCATCATATTTACTCAAAATATACGATTTCATTTCAAAAATCATTTTCGCCTCAATATCTCCTTTCAATTTCAAAATCGTCATATCTACTCAAAATATATGATTTCATTTCAAAAATCATTTTCGCCTCAATATCTCATTTCGATTTCAAAATCATTTTTCGCCTCAAATCTCATTTCGATTTCAAAATCATTTTTCGCCTCAAATTCCACAAAACGATTCACATAAACTCGAATTCCAGAATTAAAATTTTAATCAAATTTCAAATCATCAATTTCAACTCGATTCAGCTTCTCAATAAACCATTTCAAATTATCACTTTCAAATACATATTTGAACCTCAAAATAAACAATTTCACTTTCAATATATTTCGAAACTTTAAATATTTCACTTTTCAAAACAGCTCATATATTTATATAAGAATATAAGATTCGCTTTAAAACCATTTCGTATTCAAATTAGAATATACTTCAAATTAAACATCCGTATTAAGTAGTTTACTTAATTTCTAGAACAATTCCAATTCAATAAACTTAGATTAACATTCGGATTTCAAGAATTCATTTAAGTAGGAACAATTCCAATTCAATAAACTTAGATTAACATTCGGATTTCAAGAATTCATTTAAGTATTACATTCCAAATCAATTTCAGTTCAAATCCTATTCAAATCAATTTCATCTTCAAATTTAATTCAATAGTTTCAATTTAGTCCAATTCACAAATTTCTTTGAATTTCAATTAAATTCCAAATTAATTAAATCTCAATTTCAAATCAATTTTCAATTCCAAACTCAACTTGAAATATCATTTCACATAAATTTTCTTAGAAATATTCAGAGTTCGATTAAAAGTCCAATTTTTTTTAAAACAAATCAGCTTTCGAAAATTTACGCCGTATTTCATTTTTTTCTCTTAAAAATCTAAGCTTCGAATAATTAAACAATTTCGTTTACCAAGTTTAAATTTCAACATCTGAGCTTCAATTCAAAATAATTCAATTTCCATAAATTGGATTTTATTCTTAAATCAATTCATTTAAATAATTTCAAAACAACTTTTAAAATCATTTAATTTAACCAACCCGGTGTCCGTATATAATTCTCTAACCTATGGCCAAGTGGTTAGTTATTTCAATTATATGTCAGGGATGAATATATTTTACTTAAACCAATCACAGTGTCATGTGCATGTATAACAGGATATAAATAAGCAAATAAACATCCAAACATTTAAATATCAATCAATAGCATCCATCGAAATAAATCATCCAATAGTCAATACAATTCACGGCAATTTCATAGTTATCAATATCGGGAAATTTGATTTCAATTAAATCCTAATTTCAATTTACTGTCAATTTAAATTTTCAACGGTGAATTCACACGACAATCTATATGACAATTAAATTTTTATCAAACAACGACAAATAAATTCATATCACTTCATAATGTCAAATTTAACTACCATAAAGATATTCAGTACGTTGTGAGCGTTATAAAACACTCACCTTGATTTTCTGTTGTCGCCGAGACGTTCCGGTTTGGAACTGAAACTGGACGACGCCCAACTTTAGCCCAAATTTCCACCGTCTCCAAATCCATCCAAACTAGTTTCATTTTGAAGCTCTCGTCGTTACGATCGCAACGCAAAAAGTTTCGTTCCAATCGGACCTCCTATGAAAAAGTTATGCTATTTTAAAGTTTACACGAATTTAAATATATATATATATTTACAAATTCTAAACCTAGATTTGATCTCAGCCATCCCTCTCTCCAACACCAGATCTGGACCGCCCCCTTCATCATCTTCCCCAACGTGAATATCACGTTCTCTTTCAGGTTTCTAAAGAAACCCATTACCGTTCTTTAGGGTTTTGAACCACCGCCTCCTCGATCGCCTGAAACCCATCAAACCACCCTCAAATCGAAGCTAGTAGCCTCCCCTACCCACGCCTGCCACCATGACCAGCTCGGCCAACCCATGGCCTGGGAAAACGTGCCCAACCTGACCCCAAACGCGGCCCCTAGAGATCACTACGAAGCTCCAATCCCGATCTCCACCGTTGATCTGCTAGCTCTCATCGAGCTCTACATTTTTCTAGTTGATGACTTCGGCCAAATGTTTACGGATTGAGGGATAATCGAGGTAGAAGAAGGAACATTTATGGCCATTGAAAGAGCAAGTGGTGGCTGGAGCTATTTGGATTAGGGTTTTGGGCTTTTGTTTGCAAATTGAAGATGTGAGGTCCTTATATAGAAAAATGGCAAAACACTATTCATCGAAAATTTTCCGAACTCCAAACGAAGCGTGCCGGCTGGCGTTTCTAAGGTTTACCCCACATTCCAAACGCAATGAAATGTGTTTCGGAGGCTAATTCGGTCATCTGTGCGAGTTACGGAGAAAAACGATCGATTTTAAATTAAACCGATTTCGATGCGTTTTGGCTTGCCCCGGACAAACGGTACATTCAATTGACACGAAATTTGAAACCATACAATAATATCACATTACGGATCCGATGAAACTGGTTTCGTCGAATTCCGAGACATTTTGAAAAATGACTATTTTAACTCGCCGAATTAAAATTAAAACGATTTCGATGCGTTTCGAGCTGCCACGGTCAATTGATAACTCCGATTGCTATGAAAATTGAAATCCGATAATAACAAACTATTACGGATCCAATGGATCCAGTTTCGTACAATTCTGAGACTGTTCGAAAAATGGCTATTTTTCAGTCGATAATTAAATATTAAAATATTCAATTTTCACAAATTAACTTTTAAATTCAATTTTAAAAGTTCTATAACATTACTATAACTCCAATATGATAAGATAAAATTTTACAAATCGTTTTCAATCATATTCAACTCGATTTTCAATTATTTCTGAAATTTAACTTATTAAATTATCGATTTAATTGTCTAATTAAATCCAATATTCGAAAAATAAATTATTCGACTGTTTAATTTCAATATAAAATTCCCAATTTTAAATTATTAGCTTTTAAATCAAATTTCAATTGTTCACAAATCCCATTTTTAATTTCACAGTAATTAACAATCTTTTACAATGCAGTTTTCCATTATAAATTCAATATAAAAGATTATATTAGATTCAGCGTTCAATTATATTGTAATTCAAATTCAAGTTATTTAATTCCAAATGAATTCTTTTATTTCGATTTACACTTTCATTATTGAACCAACCATTTACTTATACATTATTATCAATAGTTTATAATTCATTTACTTTCATTTTCTTTAGCTATCATCTTATTTAAATTCACAGTAATATTAAATTACATTCATTTACGTTGATTTCCATATTATAACTTCAATATTAAATGTAACATTTTATTTATTTCGTTGTTTACAATCAAATTCAATTCAATTCAATTACTTGTTACGTTCAAATTTAAATCTTTACTTACATTCAATTACAAGTTAACATCTTTATCGAATTACAGTTTCAGTTATTATCTGCTTTCAATCAACTGTAATATTAAGTTACATTTATTTATATTAGTTTCAGTAACATAAAATTCCATTATTAAATCTACCATTTTATTTATTCTTTGTTTACAATCATAACCAATTTGGTTTACAATCAAATTCAATTCATTATTTACATTCACTACAAGTTAACATCCATATTTAATTTACAAATAAGTTATTTCAGAATTCAGTTTTGTATTTTAACTTGTAATTCACATTTAACAACACAAAATTTTATTTCCTTCGGATTTTTATCAAAATTTTCATTTTAATTCGTATTTTTAAAGTGTTAAAAATACGGGTCGTTACACTTTTATTTCTTAAACTTAGATATCATCATTTATATAAAATTCTACCTTATAGTTTAATCCTAGGATAGCCTTAAAGCATCCTATATCAATACCAGAGCATTATACAAGAACCGGAGAAGCCACACTCACCGAAACTCCCAAAGTTTTCTTCTGCCTTCACTGCCATTTAATTTTTCTATCAGAAACTTTCAAATCTTTTCCAAATCTTAGTCCTTGCCCATATGATCATTTTGAGGGGTGGATCGTCGAATTTCATGAAGAAACGAAAGAGATGTGTTGATTTGAAGTTTGACATTGAACGCTGAAAACTGTGTACGAAAATTCATAACTACCCTTCACTATCTATAACTAATGCACCTTTATACTCTATAATTCCCCCCCCCCCAATCACTTCATATATGTAGCCCTTTACAATAGCTTTGATTTGCCTCTGGTCTTATGAATTTTCGTTGAGAAATGAAGGAGATATGTCATCTTAAAGATTTACCTAAAAAGAAGAACCAACATATGAACTTCATCCCTGTTTCTAATGGTTTGGAGTTGCTGCACCTCCTATCTTTGAGTTTTTGCCTCCAAATCATCTCCATGTCATAGCCTTATATGCTAGCTTCGCAACGCTTTTGGTTTCGTTCGATTTCGTGGAGACTTGAGTGAGAAACTTGAGTTTTATTAAAAGTGATTTAGATAGGAAGAAGGAGAAGTTACGGAGAAGTTTTCTCAAATGAGAAATGGATTCATACTTTCTGTTTATAGTAAAAGGAGGGAAAACTAGATGTCCTTTCAAATTTAAAATTCAAATTCAAATGCCCAAAGGCCAATTAGCTTCAAAAATTGTTTTGCATGTATCTCTTTTACACGACTTCCAAACTGAACAAATAAATATATTGCGGGAATCAGAAAAACGAGATGGTCGCAATGACTTTAGTTTCGTCATCAAACTCCAAAGTTGAAAAAATGACCATTTTGCCCCTCTAATTGGAAATATACCAAAATACTCTCCAATTCACTTTCAAATTTATATTTTATTATTATTTACTATTATTATTATTTAAGTTTGGTTAAAATTCCGAGTATTACATTAAATAATAACGATTATTACTAACTGAACTGCTTTGGCCAGAGACTTTGGCTTCTAAGTGACTTCAGTTGACCATGATACTAACATCATATAATTGAGGTGACGAAATATCTATTAAATAATGTTTCACTTCCATTTTTTTAACTCTACCCAACTATAGTCGTTCAATGGACATCATGTCACGATATAACTATGACGAAATCTCTATTGAATAATGTTTCACTTCCATTTTTTTAACTCTACCCAAGTATAGTCGTTCAGTGGACATCATGTCACGATATAACTATAATCAAAGTGGAGTTCCACATTGAAGTTCGACAATAATCTAAAATCAAGAGAATTGTGTAATATTATCATATTGATATTTTCTGTTTGACCTTAGTTATATTAATCAATAGAAAATATCAAATGAGTCATTCCATAGCTATCCAACAACTATCAGTACGTAATTTCTTAGTGCCCCAAACAACCAAGAGTAATACACTACCCAAAATTTAGAGAGTGTTACGTACTCTAATGTCAATGGATGTATCGATATCCATTCTAGATATAACTTGATAAGGAATATTTAAAACGGTGTGTTTATTATATTGTGATAATTGCGCATGATTATAACACATTGTAATTACTATCACAAAACACATCATTTATGGATTTTTCCAATTAAATATTCTTAAATTATATAACTAATTAATACAACACATTTATAGCAAGTATATAATAGAAATAAAAACACCTTTTATTTTAGACGAGATTTTATCACTGTAACGTCCCGGGTCCGAACGGAACCGAAGGCACTATTCCTACTACATCCATTTTGGAAATATCCTCAGGATTAGTAGCGACTAGCCCTTGCACTTCACTGCTCCATCTTCGACTCTGAACACGTTACACGAAACGTACAAACCGAATCAAAGTGGTATTCGAGTCTCCAGACCTAGAATCCCGGTATACGGAAACTCGATCCCGGTCTCTTCGAAACGATCAGCGCATTTGGCCAATATTGATAGTCGGTTATTTAACTATCAATTAACATCCACAAGCAACCATCACACAATAAATAATTTCCCACATTATTTATTTGCCCAAATATCTTTCCAAGATATATTTCCAAATTTTCAAAGCTCATTTGAAAACAATTTCAAAACAGTTTCCGCTTACGGAATACATTTCCCAAATAATTATTTCCACTGAATCACCAAGTACAAAATACTTTTAATTTTAAAATAATTTAAAAACACTTTATTTAAATATACTTTATAACATTGAAATTTTAAAACTACTTTAATACTTTATCAAAATATATATTTTAAGAATATTTAAGGTAAAACCACTTTATAAATATAAGCTAACTTTCTCTTTTTAAAACATAATACCAAATTACTTTTATATAATTACTACAATAATAGATTTTTGAAAATACTTACTTTGGAAATTAACCTTTAGAAATAATCAATTTCCTAAAACATGCATTTAAAAACACAATTAGAACTTTTAACTTATATTAAAAATTGCTTTGAAAACGTACTTGGCTATCCAGAGAAATACACTTCTTTTTCCCATCTTTTAAAAATAAATCAACATTTATTTTTAAACTAATTCATATTCCTTTATAAATTCCCACCTTGAATTTATATTTCAAATATCCTCTGATATTCCATTTCACTTTATAAACCCAGTTTATATCTTCAAAATCTCATTTCTCTTTAAATTTCAAATCCCAAAGTATTTAAATCAATTTATAATTGATTTCCCAATTTATTTTACTTTGAAATAAATTTCCTTACTTAATCCATTTATTTCCAAGTTCATTAACTTCCAGATTTTATTTCTCATTATGATTTAAAATCTTTAAACTGAACACAAGTTTCAGATTTTACCAAATTCCTTCTTCCTTTTTAATTACGTTTAAACATTGAATTAAAATAAATTATTTATTCCTTTAAATAATATCACATAAGTTTTCTTAAATTTCAATATTTCTCTGTTTATTCAAAATTTCTCTTTTCCATATTTATTAGAATTTTGGAAATCACTTTTATTCTTAATCAGATTCATTCTCAAATTTATTCCAAATCCTTTATAATTATTTTACTTAAGAATTTTCTCTTTTATTTCTTTTTAAAAATTCCATTCTAGAGATTTTGATAATTCAGCACATCCAAATCAGTCCAACCAAACCATAACATCCAATTATCCATATAATTCATCACAGGATATCAAAAATCATATCACAGAATATTTAACAAAATTAAATATTTTGAGGAATCCAGTTGGATCCCTCCAACCTGTTTCCCTGCATCCACAGATGTTAGCACAATACCAATTTCACTTCAAAGTGGAATATCGCGGTATATGGGATTTATATAAAATCATCCGCTATTATGTGGCGCATAGGGTCTCATCCGCTATATAATGCGGGAATATCAACAACTCCAATATATACATATGCCAATATGTATATATCGCTATATACTACTATATATACTATAGCACATCAAACCAATTCAAGCATTCAATCAATTATTTAAATTTAACCATTTAAATTTAAAATAAAATTCAGCTGAGTGAGATTAACTCACCTTTGCTTTTATTTATGCAATTCGACCCAATCCAGCTTGACTTTTCAAGACTTCAGACCTTGTAAAAATATTTATATGATTTTATCAATATTTGAACTAATTGAACAAATAAATTCCCATTTTATAATTTAATTAATTATTAGTTTAGTTTTTAAATAATTTCCTTTAACGACACCTAAAGAAACATCGAGTTAATTGCACAGATAAATTACTTTATAATCTACTGTTATGATCCCTTTTCTGTTATAATCTCTATACTTATTTTAATTAATATTTTCTCAATTCGAATATCATTTTTAAGTATAACCGAAAAGATGAAAAAGAACGAATACCTCACGTGATACAGCTCGATCGAGCCCACGACCCTAGTCGCGACCCCAAACACCACGCCGAACAAAAACCAAACGAATCGCCATCATCTCTTTGTCGAAGCCAAAAATCGCCATCCATAAACCACGACGTGACCAAAAATTCCAACGCCGACCCCGTCCAGCTCGCGACCTCGTCTGCCGCGCCACGCGAATCCCTCCAACAACCAACAACCCCCCACGAAAATCGAAGGCCACCTCCAGCATCGCGATGTTAAAATCACTCGACAACATCGACTTGGTCAAGCCCTTCCACCCTGACGACGACGAAGCTTCCCACGAAGCAAAAGAAACTGTTGCAGGATCTCAAATCGGCAGTAGAAAATATCGCGTAGGAGCAGGATGAATTCGACGATGGCTGATGGAACCGCGAGTATGCAGCGATGATAAATTAGAAGGCGTTGAATTCCGAATCCCTAGTTTTCTCGGTTCAAATATCGCGACATGGAGATTTACTATTGAACTGTAACTTCGAAGTAAAACAGAATTTTTCTTCGAACGATTTTGTCTGAAGGAAGTTAAAAGGGAATTCACAATTTTGAACTGAGAGGATAATGGTCTCGTATTCGGAAAGAAACAGGATAAGGGATGGTGTGTTCGAGAAGGCAAAGGAAGCGTGTTGAAGACGCCTTGCTACAGTGTTCACTTGTACTTAAATTTCAACTTCGAACCGATTATTATCAATTAGATTTTTAGCGCGTTTATATATCGTACACTCACACACTAACTCCGATCAATACGAAATTTGAAATCCGGTAATAACGCAATATTACGGATTCAATAGAACTGGTTTCATAGAAATCCGAGACTGTGCCTCAGAAGGCTATTTTTTTAAATTCAATTTAAATGATATATTTTTAAAACTGAACAAAACACTTCCAAATTCAATTTTAAAAGTTTCATCACTTTCAATATTAACAATACAAGTTTTCCTGAATCTTTAAATTATTTTTATCTGGCTCAAAACTCAGGATTCTCTATTTTACCCTATATTCAATTGTTTAATTCAAAATTAAATTATCCAACAAATATTTATATCTGAAATTCGAGTTAAAATTCAACTATTGAATATTTAAAACAAATTAAATATTCCAATTTCAAATGCTCAAAATTCCGGGTCGTCACATTTCTCCCCCCTTAAAAGAATTTCGTCCCCGAAATTACTAGTTAGGAAGAATGATTCAATCCCCTTTAACTATTTCCCAAATTCAAATAAGTTCTAACAACTTGCCAAACAAATCTTTTTATCACAAACACACTAACCATTTTCCTAATCTTTCAACTTAGCTATAAGTTTCCCAAACAATATCACTTACTTATCAATTCAAATTTATATTTGAATTTAAATTTGAAATTATCAAAATTTTCCAAAATTTTTCTAACTCCCTAAATTTCCGAAAAATTTTGCCAGCGTCTCCTTTGCGCGGCTAGCTCGGTACTACTACAAAATGGCTCTACGGCCTCCCAATCTCAAAAAGAAAACAAAAAGCCAAGTGGCTGGATCAAAAACCCAATCAAATTTCATATAGAAATTCAAATACATACCTTTTGTCGGGCCATTAAATTTTATCTTCAAAAATCAAAATCCCAATTATCCATTGCTTTTATACACCTGTATAACCTACTAAGCAATAATATTCAATCACAATTCCAAAGTCATTTTATACTTCTCTTTACCAATTTACAATATTTGTTTTACTTAAGCCCGTACGATGTATTTATATCATCCGTACGCAATATCACATTCGATCGCTCAATCGATCACACAATTTCACTTCCGAACTAGTATCGTCCACCAGACTTCCTAGTGCGGACTTAGATCTGGTTTCTTGATCAGAAACCGTTATTCTCCTTGCATAGCCACAAACTATGATAGAGAATATCCAGAATCAATCAACAATCCATATCCAGGCTCGCCGTCGAAAATCGAGTGAAAAATCCTGATTCGGATCGATAAAACTATCTCGAAATTCTGTGTTCGATATCTGGACCAAATAGCTATGCGAATAAATAATATACGTACACCTTACGTATTAATTTCAATTGATTTCCAATTATATCAATTCTCTTTTATTCACATTCCTTTTTGATTGTTATCCCCTTATTCACAATTATCCCATTTCACAACTTCCAGTTTTAGTCTTCATTCAACTATTCACTTAGTATATATATATTTCCATTCCAAAATTACTAAGTATATTTCCAATACCAATTTTCTTAAGAATTTCATTCTTCAATTCTTAAGTTCAATATAAATTTTTCTTATATTTATTTACTACTTCACCACTGAAGTGTATATATTCAAATTGAACTCCCATTTCATATGAATTTCAACTTACTTCAATTTACTACTTCATTTCAAATATAAATACTTATTCCACATTTCATTCAGATTTCCATTTCCAATTTTTCTTTCTTAAATTCAATTCATCTCCAACCTATGAATATTGAATTTTATTTAGCTCGAAAACAATTCAAGTTAATTCATTCAATAACTATTTCTCAACTTATTTAAACCACTCCTCTGTTTGAGTTCAGTTTCCATTCAACATTTACTTAAGTCAATTACTTAAGTTTATTTTCCATTTAACCAACCCTTTAAAGTTTTATTTCCATCTTTCATTTGATTCTTATTTAATCAAATTCCATCCATTTTATTTATTTAATATAAGTGGTTCATTCACTCAATCATTATTAATTTTATTTTCCATACTCAATTCATATGGAATTATTTTATTAATAACCAGGCCATTTCCAATTTATTTTCACTTATTTGGATTTCATTCGCAATTCAAACCATCACTATTTTAATCCAATTTCATCAACTCACAATTCAATTTCATTAACTAATTTATTATCAAATTAGTTCCTCCGTTGGTTAAAATTAAATACTTGCTTTTTAAATCCCAAATATCACTTTACTTAATCATCTTAAGTTCAATTTATTCTATAATTCAAGTTTGGATTTATTTAAAAATTAAGATTGCTCATCTTAGTCGTTTCCATTTGATAATTACAATTTCAAATTATAACTCTTAATGGTTCAAAGAAATGAATTCCCATTTATGACTTACAATTTCATTTCTATTCATAAGTTTAACTTACTTGCTTAAGATCTAGGACTATTCATTTAAGTCCATTTTCATCTTTACAATCAAATTTTCAAATTATTACACTTAAGAACTTAAGAATATGAATTTCTTTACACAATTATAAGCATTTTACATTACCTTTATATCCAATTCAATTCAACTTCAACTTACTTACATTTAATTCAATTCCAAATCTCAATTTTTATTTAACTTATCTTAAGTTAAATTCAAATATATTTTATTCACCTTCATATACTCGAATTAAATTTTAATTCTAGGATACAATTTTATACAAGTTTTACAATTCATTCACCTTCAAGTTCTCTAACTCTTTTATCTACCAACTTATATTACTCATTAAGTTATTTTCATCTCATAATTATAATCCCAGAATTAAACTTTCATTCCCTTCTTATTTCAATCAACTTCATTCTATACTTTATATTGTTGATTCATTTAAATTTCCACATTTATATTTTAAATAGAATTCCGAGAATTCAATTGCTCGGTTTTATTTCAAAACCATTTTGAATCCATAAATAACTCATACACATCTGGTATATCACCTCAAATCCCAATTTCCAAAATAATCTGCTTTTACCAAACAATTTTCCCTTTGAATTTCAAAACCAACCCAGTTCACAATCACTTCCAATTTAAAACAGTTTGGTAGCAATTTCTCTTTGGAAACTTGAAAATGAACACCGATGATGTCGCGATCATCATCGGAATTATTTTCCAACGACCGAAAGAGAATTTAATGCTTTTATCACTTTAAAACATTTCAAACATTTTTAATTCCTAAATCCTACCAAATTTCAATTCAATTCCAAAATATTCATGAAATAATATCACCATTATTTTCCCCAAAACCTTTAAACTATTCTTAAATCCAAAGGAATTTAAACCTTTCCCAAAACTTCAAATTCAAAATCCATTCAATTTTATATCCAAACATTACTCTGGAATTCTATCACAATTTATCTCAAGTTATAAATCATTTTTACAATTTACATTTACCAATTTCATTTGTTTATGAATTTATCTCATTTGATTATAAATCACATTTGTAATTCACATTTGTATATAAAGTTTATCTCAATTTATAAATTTCATTTATAGTCTATATTTCAAATTCCATTTTGTTATATAAATTTATTCTTCAACTTAGGTTATAAGTTTCAATTTCTACTCAATAATGAGACTAACTCATTATGGTCATTTTCTAACAACCAAGCATCCAAATATATAACTATAATAAATTTCAAATAATTATTTCTTTTATATACAAAATAATTTGGGCAAAATTATTTCATCCACCCATTTAAAACAATACTGTGTCGAACTGTTCTATTCAAGTGTTTAGAAACCCCTTCGATACAGTTGTACAGACTGTGCCGACGAAGGTTCATATGCCACTCAATAAACCAACCAACACAATATAAAACCATTTTATATTCACTAACAAATACGCGCTCATATCTATTAGTACTCTCAAAATTCCCACCAGAGCCAAGGTTGTCGCCAGCCTAAGCTCTGATACCACTGTAACGTCCCGGGTCCGAACGGAACCGAAGGCACTATTCCTACTACATCCATTTTGGAAATATCCTCAGGATTAGTAGCGACTAGCCCTTGCACTTCACTGCTCCATCTTCGACTCTGAACACGTTACACGAAACGTACAAACCGAATCGAAGTGGTATTCGAGTCTCCAGACCTAGAATCCCGGTATACGGAAACTCGATCCCGGTCTCTTCGAAACGATCAGCGCATTTGGCCAATATTGATAGTCGGTTATTTAACTATCAATTAACATCCACAAGCAACCATCACACAATAAATAATTTCCCACATTATTTATTTGCCCAAATATCTTTCCAAGATATATTTCCAAATTTTCAAAGCTCATTTGAAAACAATTTCAAAACAGTTTCCGCTTACGGAATACATTTCCCAAATAATTATTTCCACTGAATCACCAAGTACAAAATACTTTTAATTTTAAAATAATTTAAAAACACTTTATTTAAATATACTTTATAACATTGAAATTTTAAAACTACTTTAATACTTTATCAAAATATATATTTTAAGAATATTTAAGGTAAAACCACTTTATAAATATAAGCTAACTTTCTCTTTTTAAAACATAATACCAAATCACTTTTATATAATTACTACAATAATAGATTTTTGAAAATACTTACTTTGGAAATTAACCTTTAGAAATAATCAATTTCCTAAAACATGCATTTAAAAACACAATTAGAACTTTTAACTTATATTAAAAATTGCTTTGAAAACGTACTTGGCTATCCAGAGAAATACACTTCTTTTTCCCATCTTTTAAAAATAAATCAACATTTATTTTTAAACTAATTCATATTCCTTTATAAATTCCCACCTTGAATTTATATTTCAAATATCCTCTGATATTCCATTTCACTTTATAAACCCAGTTTATATCTTCAAAATCTCATTTCTCTTTAAATTTCAAATCCCAAAGTATTTAAATCAATTTATAATTGATTTCCCAATTTATTTTACTTTGAAATAAATTTCCTTACTTAATCCATTTATTTCCAAGTTCATTAACTTCCAGATTTTATTTCTCATTATGATTTAAAATCTTTAAACTGAACACAAGTTTCAGATTTTACCAAATTCCTTCTTCCTTTTTAATTACGTTTAAACATTGAATTAAAATAAATTATTTATTCCTTTAAATAATATCACATAAGTTTTCTTAAATTTCAATATTCCTCTGTTTATTCAAAATTTCTCTTTTCCATATTTATTAGAATTTTGGAAATCACTTTTATTCTTAATCAGATTCATTCTCAAATTTATTCCAAATCCTTTATAATTATTTTACTTAAGAATTTTCTCTTTTATTTCTTTTTAAAAATTCCATTCTAGAGATTTTGATAATTCAGCACATCCAAATCAGTCCAACCAAACCATAACATCCAATTATCCATATAATTCATCACAGGATATCAAAAATCATATCACAGAATATTTAACAAAATTAAATATTTGAGGAATCCAGTTGGATCCCTCCAACCTGTTTCCCTGCATCCACAGATGTTAGCACAATACCAATTTCACTTCAAAGTGGAATATCGCGGTATATGGGATTTATATAAAATCATCCGCTATTATGCGGCGCATAGGGTCTCATCCGCTATATAATGCGGGAATATCAACAACTCCAATATATACATATGCCAATATGTATATATCGCTATATACTACTATATATACTATAGCACATCAAACCAATTCAAGCATTCAATCAATTATTTAAATTTAACCATTTAAATTTAAAATAAAATTCAGCTGAGTGAGATTAACTCACCTTTGCTTTTATTTATGCAATTCGACCCAATCCAGCTTGACTTTTCAAGACTTCAGACCTTGTAAAAATATTTATATGATTTTATCAATATTTGAACTAATTGAACAAATAAATTCCCATTTTATAATTTAATTAATTATTAGTTTAGTTTTTAAATAATTTCCTTTAACGACACCTAAAGAAACATCGAGTTAATTGCACAGATAAATTACTTTATAATCTACTGTTATGATCCCTTTTCTGTTATAATCTCTATACTTATTTTAATTAATATTTTCTCAATTCGAATATCATTTTTAAGTATAACCGAAAAGATGAAAAAGAACGAATACCTCACGTGATACAGCTCGATCGAGCCCACGACCCTAGTCGCGACCCCAAACACCACGCCGAACAAAAACCAAACGAATCGCCATCATCTCTTTGTCGAAGCCAAAAATCGCCATCCATAAACCACGACGTGACCAAAAATTCCAACGCCGACCCCGTCCAGCTCGCGACCTCGTCTGCCGCGCCACGCGAATCCCTCCAACAACCAACAACCCCTATCCCACGAAAATCGAAGGCCACCTCCAGCATCGCGATGTTAAAATCACTCGACAACATCGACTTGGTCAAGCCCTTCCACCCTGACGACGACGAAGCTTCCCACGAAGCAAAAGAAACTGTTGCAGGATCTCAAATCGGCAGTAGAAAATATCGCGTAGGAGCAGGATGAATTCGACGATGGCTGATGGAACCGCGAGTATGCAGCGATGATAAATTAGAAGGCGTTGAATTCCGAATCCCTAGTTTTCTCGGTTCAAATATCGCGACATGGAGATTTACTATTGAACTGTAACTTCGAAGTAAAACAGAATTTTTCTTCGAACGATTTTGTCTGAAGGAAGTTAAAAGGGAATTCACAATTTTGAACTGAGAGGATAATGGTCTCGTATTCGGAAAGAAACAGGATAAGGGATGGTGTGTTCGAGAAGGCAAAGGAAGCGTGTTGAAGACGCCTTGCTACAGTGTTCACTTGTACTTACATTTCAACTTCGAATCGATTATTATCAATTAGATTTTTAGCGCGTTTATATATCGTACACTCACACACTAACTCCGATCAATACGAAATTTGAAATCCGGTAATAACGCAATATTACGGATTCAATAGAACTGGTTTCATTGAAATCCGAGACTATGCCTCGGAAGGCTATTTTTTTTTAAATTCAATTTAAACGATATATTTTTAAAACTGAACAAAACACTTCCAAATTCAATTTTAAAAGTTTCATCACTTTCAATATTAACAATACAAGTTTTCCTGAATCTTTAAATTATTTTTATCTGGCTCAAAACTCAGGATTCTCTATTTTACCCTATATTCAATTGTTTAATTCAAAATTAAATTATCCAACAAATATTTATATCTGAAATTCGAGTTAAAATTCAACTATTGAATATTTAAAACAAATTAAATATTCCAATTTCAAATGCTCAAAATTCCGGGTCGTCACAATCACAAAGTTAATAATTTGCAATAAATTACAGAATTACTACTAGGGCAAACCTCTAACACTATCAATATCACACTTCTTCATATATAGAATAAATATCAAAATTAAGATTACAATATGAAAATTGATAGTGTTCTTAAGTATTCACGAAATACTAGAGAATTGTTTATAGAAACCGTTGGAACAAGGTAAGCCAGTAGCGGAAGAAATGGGTAAGTTTCAAAAAAATTCCATTTTGGTTTCATATTAGGCCTATGAAGTCTAAATTTATTTAGGAGTTTTCTACACTGATTTTATAGATAAAATCAGTGTTATTATTTAAACTTATTAATAAAGTTTTTTTCATTTATTTTTAATTATGTTTTAAACATGTGTATCATATACATATATGTGTAAACATGCACGTACAACATGATAATCTGTACATGGTTTAAAATGTCTGCATTTAGGTGCTTGGATTTACACTACTACGGACATTTTATCCCCTCATGTATTCTATATACCATCTAAATGTACATACAGGTGGATCAATATTTTACAAACATAATGTATACATACATACATACATACATACATATATATATATATATATAAGTGTGAAAATAATGGAATAATAACTTTAAATAATGTACAAGTTTAGTTTTGGAGTGTTTAAATTTAGAAATGAAAGGCAAAATCATATTAAAGAAAAAGAATTGAAGTATGAATTACTACACTTTGTAACTTAAATAGCCTCTAAAGAAAAAGAATTAGTGCAGTAATTAATAATCTCTTTAATTTACATAGCCTCTTCATTTCTAAACAAAAAGATCAGAAATAAATATTAATATATGCATATATGAAATAGTGATAAATTTTATGATATATATACACACATATACATGCACACACATATGTATATGTATATGTATATGTATATGTATATGTATATGTAACAACTCGAAATTTTGGTCATTGGATTTTGAATATATAGTTAGTTTTAAAATATTGAAATATAGGGACTATTTTAAATTTTATAACTGGAATTCAAACATGGAGATTTTTTCTAAAATATTTGAATAGTAATTTAAGATATCTGGATTTTAAATTGGATATTAATTTAATGGTCTTATTTAGTTTCGGTCAAATTAAGAAATAATAACAGTATATTAATTTTTTAAATTTATTTACATTAATAAATGGTTCAAATAAATAATAAGAAAATAAATTATTTTTACGACTCGATTTTTATTGACGTGTTCTTAATTTAATTTGTTTGATTTTTCCATAATTTTTAATTTGAATTATATTTAAATTTTCGTTTAACGATTTTTCAGCAAACGACATTGTTTTTGTAATTTGACAAAATCAGCTAACCAATGTATATTATTTTTGTTTTGAAGTTGCGTTATTGTTCTGAGCGTGATCGTATTTTTGTTTTTTCATTCGAAGTTCGTACCAAATGAAAATCTGTGCGACAAGATGCCAAATAAACTAAAATTTTAACTATACTAACACTTAGAAAAATGAGTACCCTTTCTCTCTCTCTTACCATTACCATTATACTCATATAAAAAGAAATTCAGATCTAACTTCTTTCAAAAATCCAAATAAATCCAATAATTAACTAAAAATTGAAAGTTTGAATCTTTGAGATTTATATGATATGCTTGAATTTGGGGGTGTATGGTAGTGGATGGAGGGTGCGATAGTGAGGGTCGTGGCATGTGTTGAGTTAGGCTTTGGATTTTAGAAAAATCTAGGCGATGGGAGGCGAAAAGGAAGACATATTTGGGTTCGGTGGTTCGAATAGCACCTTGGGGCCGATTTTGGTGGAGGCCGATCTAGTTTTGGAATGTGTGTCATTTCTTGGTGGAGGCCGATCTAGTTTAGGAATGTGTGTCATTTTGTGGACGTGGTGGAAGGCCTGGGGAGTCGTGGTTCGTGATTTCAGAAAAGGGGTTTATAAATGGTTTAGCGATTTGAAAGGGATGTTTTATAAATGGGTTTCTGAGATTTATAAAAGAGTGTTTTTAGAAATAGAACTTGGAGATTTATAAAGAAGTTTTATAAATAGATTTTCAAATTTTAAAAAGGAGGCATTTATAAAATAAAAGTGATTTATGGAAAGGAATGTTGTTTTGGGTTATTTATATTTCCGTTTTAATGACATTTGGGTTTGATCATTTTAGTATGATTTTGAAATAAAAAATCTTTCTAAGTGTTTGGTGAATATACTTATACCATTTTATAAGTCTGTGATAAAGGTTTTCCAAGTTCTGAAAGAAATGGTTTGTGAATATATTTAACCCGGTGAGATAAGTATATGAATATTTGGATAAATATTTTAGAGAGAGAATTAATGAAAGATTAATCTAAGAGGCTTAGTGTAATGACCCAGAATTTCACTACTTTGATTTGCAAATACTTAATTAGTTTTAAATTTTCAATATATAGGTTTTATAATGAAAATAAAACTCTTTTAAATAATAATTAATGATTGTGAAATAGTTTCCAAATTTGTTTACAAAAATATTTAGTTCGATGAAAGATCGAAATTGGGACTAAATTCGTTTTCCGAATTTTCAACTTTTCGTCAGCTAAAATTTATCAAGAACGTTATGAACTCTTTAGCATAAGTTTTCACACTTATAGATAAGTTAGTATATGTATATATATATATATATGTCTATTAGTGTATGTGTATGTATGTATTTATACCTTAGTATATTAAGTAAAAAAAATGGAATGTCACGTCATTAGAAACATAAGTACAAAATAGGTACAAAACATGTTTTATTGGACATGAAAGGGGGAGGAGGCTAGTGTGGGCGGATTTGTACATGGAGGGAAGGGGTGGTGACGTGGCAAGTGGATGAGGGGGTAGGGTACATGAGGGTAAAATGGTAATTTGCTATTTCTATTTCATATAAAACTAATTTTCACCTTTTCTTTCTCATTTTTTTTCATTTCCTATTATCTCAAACTTCCTTAAAGCTTCATGAGACCTTTTAATGGCTTCCGTTCATAATTTTAAGTTTTTAAAAATCCAAGTTTAAACCTTTAAAATGATTTCAAACTTATTTAATCTCCTCCTTTTCATTTTAAAAACTTCTCCATTTTCTTCCCACTTCATTCGACCATAACTTCCTTTACAATACTTCAAATCGAGATTTTCTTTTCCTTAAACCATATAGAATTCTAGTGGCTACAACTTTTATTTGAACCACTGTTTCAAATTTAGAGTATTTTTGGATCAAAAATACATTTCTTTTTGACTCATTTTCGGACCCATATTTTCCAGCCCGGAAATAGCACTCCTTCTTTTGACCATATCTTCCACAAAACAGATCGAAATTGAGAAATTAATTTATTTGAAATTGTAGAGAAAAGAATTTCCAAAAAGTTTTCTTTTGACCACTTTTATAAATACCGAGAGTAACATGGCAAAAAATCAAGGAGAAGATGACCCGTTTTCGAGTTGATTTTTGTGGTTTTCCAAGCTTTGCAAGTTCTTAAGTATTTCAAGTTTCAAAAGAGTTTGCTTCGAGTTTGTAAGTTCCAGTGAGTAAACTTTTGTTTTGGGAAATTTTTTGATTTTTTATGTTAGTTGGTATGTTGAATGATACGTTGGCTTGAATTGGTTAAATTATCATGTGATTGTTATATATACATGTTGCTTTTATGTGAAATGATATTAGGCTTGAATTTGAAGTCTAAAATTGTTATAAATGGTTAAAGCTTACATCTTGCTTATGTATGTGATGTGATTATGGACGTTGTGGTTATGTACAGACTTGGATATGTGATATATATGCTAAGGAAGTTGACACATTGGTATAAAATTGGCGATTGAATTTTTGAGTGAAACTAGTGTTAGTTTTAAAGGAAGTCAAAATCATTTCAGAGGTTTCAACTTTGTTTCCATATACAAACTCTTACTGTATGTTTTGGGATAATTTAGCAAGTATTTAAGGGTTTAGTTTTTAAACAGGAAAGCCAAAAAAAATTTTAGGTTATGACATCCATAGCGATAGTCGATGTGGCTGCATTTTCACTTAAAAATACCATTTTTGCGAAATCTGGTTTTTATAATTAAAAGTATTTTGAAAATGTTTTATAAACTTAGTAATGATGTTTTAGAAGTTATTTAATAATTTTTCTTAGTTAATTAAGTTTAGTAATTAATAACTAATTTAGATTAAACAAGGTTTATTAACTTTAATTAAGTGGAGATTCGTTTTAATTAATTATCTTTTAAAAACAAGATTAAAATTTAGTTAATTATTGATTAAGAAGGATTAATTTTTAATTTGTTATGAGTTAAGTGTATAATTTATTTTAAATTAATTATTATTTAAATATAGCTTTAATTACTTTTTATTTAATTAATCAAGTGTTTTAGTTATTTTTAAATATAAATTAATTAAGGTTTTAACCTATAATAAATTATTTATTAACGGATTAATTTATTATTTAAGTTTTAATTAAAGATTATTCATTAAATATTTGAGATTAATTAATATTTAATTATTAATGAAGGTTTAAATAAGTATTTAATAATTAATAAAGGATTAATTACGGTTTAATTATTTATGTAATGGTTAATTATTGTTTAATTATTTATTTCAGATTAATTATTTCTTAGTTTAAAATTAAATTAAATTAAGAATGAATAAAGACTAATTATGGTTTAATAAAGGGTTTAACTTGTAATTAATTATTTTAGAAAGGGAGTTTTAAGTTTTAATCCTTGTTTTCCAAGAATCAAATTATTTTAAAGGTACTTCTTTTTCAATGATGGTTTTGAATACAAGGGATTCAAATGTTGGTACCATCAAGTAAATAAACAATTGTGAATGAGTTATGTAAATGGTTTGATTGTATGGACATGTGTTAGAAGAATAAATCCTCGTTCTGCTATAAGTTAATTGTTTGATTGTTGGACACCTGATAGTAGAATAAATCCCCATTCTATTATAATGTAATTGTTTATTATGTGGACATATGTTTAGTAGAATAAATTCCCATTTTGCTATAAGTAGTGAATTGTTTGGACATCTATTTAGTAGGAAAAATCACCATCCTGCTATTATTATATTTCGACATGTATATGGTAGTTGAGTTGTATTGACATGTTATTCCCTGATTTGGATATGAATTGCATTTACATATATGTTGACTTATGTAAATAAAGGGTTAAGTGACTTGAAAGTGAAATTGAAAGTGAAATTTATGTTAAATGATAACTTAAATTACTACCAATGGGATTGCTAAGCCTCTTTTTGAAATTTTAAAGTATGGTTTTGAATTAATTTTAATTCTTTAAGCAATTTGGGTTATGGTTTATAAATGAATTTTTCAAGTTATATTATTATTTTATAAAGGTATTTATAAATAGTAACTTATTTATAAAAATGGTTTTACTAAGTAAGAAGTTTCATTTAAAGCGATTTAAAAGGATGAGTTGCAAAAGATATTTTGTAAAGGATTTTTCTTAAAGAAGATTTATCAAAGGAGTTTTAAATGGGGAAATATTTTATAAATGATTTTAGAGGTTTGCGAAGAGGTTTTATAAATTGACTTGTAGACTTACAAAAAGTGTTTTATAAATTGATTTTGAAAATTTATAAAGGTATTTAAATGTGAATGGGGCTTTTAAAAGGGAACTATTATAAAGGATAAGTGGATCGGTTTATTGCAAGTAATGTTTTCAAAAAGAAATTTGAAATGAAGAATTTTCCAAATGTTTTGATAATATACATATGCCTCTAAGATAAGTATATATTTTCCAAGTAAAAACGAGAAGTAAGGGTTTGGAAATAGTGTTGTGTAAAGACCTTTTGATCAAGTTTTATAAAGTTATTTATTAACTAAAGATTAAATTAATAAAGGCTTAGTAGATTCCATCTGGAATTAAATCAATGTTTGAATGATTGTTTATTTGATAGTTAAATAACCGACTGTAACGACCCAATTTTTCGACGCCCGAAAGTTGACATTAATACGTCCACTGTATCAAATGCCGAACAATCGGATGCCGGAAAACCAAACCGTTAGGGTTAAAGAAGAAAGAGGTAGAAGAAGAAGAAAGAAAGAAGAAGAAACAGAAACAATATTAGAATCTCACAATCGCAACGGAATAATATATAATAGATAAATGACCAATCTTTAAAACAAAAGAACTATATCTGTTTATACATTACATCATCAGAGTACAACAGTTTCATAGCACACAACTGGACAGTTGTATAAACTTGTCCACATAATTGAATACACAGCGGAATAATAACTAAGTACGGAAGTACGTCTCGCCATCTAGCTCGTTTTTTGAGCTCCACAGCAATCCATCCAAATTCTGCTGATAACCTAACTCTAGGCTGCCCGTGTGGAAAATATGGGCACCCAGAGTTTAGAAAAGGGAACAATAAACTCCGATTCAGTCATGGGACTGGAGTGAGAACTTAAAATAGTTATTTGTACAAAAAGAAATCCGTTTATGCTTTTGGAAAATGAAACAACCATAAGGCCTCCCGGCACACACACAATGCAATCGCAGAATTGGAGGAGATTTCTCCTTATGATAGTCAAACATGCTTGATACGCAAAATCTTTTTAATATTATCATTAGTACATAGTGTGGAAAACATTTCGAAAGTATAATATTAATCTTAGCCATCATACAGATTTCGTAGTATGCCTACTATAGCTACCATGTTCAATAGCAGGTTACCACCACATTCCATGGCAGGTTATACAAATAAAACCGTACAGGGCTCGTATTGTTTTGTTTGGATTTCCAACAAATGGTCAAGGCTAAGGAACTTCCTTTTCGAATGGGTACGCCTCTGGAGGGACGCCCCGAGAACCTAACCGGATCTCTACCAACACAAAGCCGGGTTACCTCTGTAACTAGGTAACTAACTGTCACGAGTATGCCATCCCCCGGTCGTAACCAACCTTTACCGAGGCGCCTCAACAACCAACAACCACATAAGAAAAATACCTGGGCTCCATACTAGAATACCACTTTTTATCCAGAAGGAAATGTACATACCCTTAAGGGCGCGACCCCCATAACCTTGCCGCATCCTTCCTGTTTCGACCATTTCCGGGGTGTGAGGTTCGATGAAGTCTCTCCCACAAAGCTACGCTTTTCACAAAAGCCATGCTTCGATCAATCAATGATCAGCACTTAGCATGCCACATTACCAAATTGGGAATATATCACTAGTAACAATCAACTACATAACCTCTGAGCTCGTACGTCTCAGAGAAGGGTGTTAAGATAAGAGAATAAATTCTCCGCCACCAACAGAAATATATTTGATAGAAACCAGCTTTATATCTCAAAGTGTAATGTCAGACATACATCCAAGTCCATCCTGGGTCTGAATGGAACCGAAGGCACTTCATCCAATTAAAGAAAAAAGTCCTTGCAAATCCGAATATCCCCTAATCACGTCCGGACTCCCCATCACATAGGGTAATCAAAATCTCTATACCGGAGCAACTCGGTGCAGAGACATTCAACAAGCAATCCTTTCATTTTCGAAAATACTCGGTCTTCAATCACCATCTTCAAATGAAATCCCATTTCATCGTATCATTATTCAGAATGGGTTTTATGACTTAATGTCCTCTTCCGGCTTAACCAAATAATGAGTGCTTATTTTAAAAACAAGTGGATACATTCAATTCTAAATTAAGTCACATCAAATTTCCACTTTTGATCTTTTAAACAAAAGATCCACCTTTTAAAATTCGATGTGTTTTTCGGACAACCATTTGGAATCCGACCCCCGGTCGCATCGAAATTCAACTGCCGTCTTAAAGGCCAATATTGATGGTCGGTTATTTAACTATCATACAACATCCACAAACAACCATCAGATTTAAATAATTCCCCAAATTATTTATTTTAAAAATATCTTTGCAAGATATAAATTTTTCTACACTTTAACCCTTTTTGAAAAACAGTTTTCAAATCACTTTCCTCTCACGGAATAAATTCCAAATATTGTTTATTTCCACTGAAAATTACCAAGACTAAATGCTTTAGATTTTTAAAGTAATTTAAATCACTTTCTAAAAATTTATATGCTTTGAAATACTTAGAATAAAAACTATTTAAAACACTTTACTTAAAATACCAGTTATGAAATTTAACAATAATTTTTCATGTAAAACTTAAGCCAAAACAACTTTGAAACTTCAACTTATACTTGCAAATCTGCTTTGAAAACGTACTTGGCTTTTCAGGGAAATACGCTTTTCTCTCACACCTTTAAAAATAAACCACTATTTATTTTTAAAACAAATTACCCATTCCATTATAAATTCCCACCATGAATTTATATTTTCCAAATATCTACTGATATATATATTATTTCTCTTTATAAACCCAGTTTATAAATTCCATAGTCTTATCTTCTTTTAAAACATAGTTTTAAACAATTAATTAGTTTCCAAATCGATTTCCCAAAACTAACTCCATTTTAAAAATAAATTCCTTTATTTCACCCAAACCATTTAAAATCCGAATTTGAAATAAATTCTTCAACTTTTTAACAATACTACTTAAGTTCTCAAAATCCATTTATTTTCATTTATTAAAAAATCTCGCTTCCCTCTGATCAACTCGAAATCGAGTGCATTAAAAAAAATGGCGGCCAAGCAAATTGAAATCGAACCGAGCTTGAGAGAGAGAAGGGTTTCAGTACTCGATAAATCGAGGCGAGCTAGGGGATGGCGCGTGATCGATAATCGCGTGCGACGTTCACTCAAAGGAATAAAAGAGAGGGGCGGGTTCGCCGATGGGGTCGTGGCGATGGCGAGGCAATGGACGTATTACTGTCAACTTTTGGGCGTCGAAAAATTGGGTCTTTACACCGACTATCAAAACCTGGACCAAAACGTAACTTTGGAAATATCTAGGAGAAACACGTGAATTATATGGTACGGTTACCGTCGATGGTGCTATACTATACGTATAAATCTCGTTTCATTCTGCTAGGATAAATAATAAGGAAACCTTTCTACTAACGATTAGGAGGTGATCTCCGCTCTTATCTTGTCTATTTATTTCCTAAAAAACCGGGGTTGAGTTTACCGAAAATTATTGAAAGTTGTTTCGAAGTGACCGGGATCGGATATGTTATTCGAAAACCACTTCGATCCAACTTAGCATTTCAACTTGAAGACATATTAAAGAATATGTAATCGAGGATAGAGCTTTGAAGTGCAAGGGCTATTTGCTATTAATCCTGGGATGGATTCCCTGAAAAGGATGTAACAGAAGTAGTGCCTTCAGTTTCGTTCAGTCCCAAAATGAACTTGTATGGATGAATGCTAGCATTGCATTTGATGCTTGGAGGTCAGTGTTAGCATTCCAAGTTGGAAGTGCTAAATAAAGGTAAAATGTAGCCTCAAGCCTCATCAATCGGGAAGTGATAAAAATCGGGCATGCACTAGGACCATGTGGGTCGCTCTCATCAGGGTATGGTTATCCCAATGCTAGATCGATTACTATCTCCTCATGTATTCTTCGAGCCCCAAAGTGGGGTGATCATATTCGGTACTACTAGTCAAGTGGTAGGCCAGTCCTGTGTGGTAGGGGTACAAGATGTTCTAGTAAGACCCCGGTGCATTTTATCTAGAGATGTACCATCGGAAGGTAGTTACTTACCTTGTCATAGTATGGAATCCATTCTCCAATAAGCTCCGTACGATTTTGATTATACTCAACTATGTTGAAATGTGAGATGCAAGCATTTCAGCTATTTTCATATTTAACTTTGACCTCTACACATTATTATAATATCATTGGATTTTAATATAAAAATGTTTTGGTTATCGTAAGGTAAAAACACATCTGTGTTTATGTGCGGGGTGGTCTTACGAGATACCTTTGCTTTTAAAGGATCTTAAAGCATAATAATTCAGTTGTTTTGAGTTTATCACACCAGACCCATGTCTGACTCGGAGTTTTATTTTCTTTCCCTAAAACTCATGGGTGCTTAAATTTTTATGGTCAGCCAAGTAGTTTAGGTTTCCTATGGATGCATTTTGGAGAAGCTTAGAGCAGGAGGCTTCATCGATAGCTAGTTATTTTCTTGTTTTTCGTTGTATTATGTGTATCCTATATCTGATACGTAGTGATAGGCAGTTATAACTACCCAAGGTAGAATTGTATTTGTATAACTCTGATGTATCATTTTGGAAATGACATTGCAAAATATTATGTTGATTAATACATATTTTTCGGTTGCGATGTGAGATTCTATGATTGTTTAGTTTCATCTTGTAATGACCTGTAATTTTCGATAATTAAAATGTGTTAATTTAATAAGTTTTGTGATTTAATGTTGGAAGAAATAAAAATTTGTGATTTAATAATAAGAATATAAATGGAATGAAATATAATAGTATTAATTTAAGGTAATTTATAACTACTTTAAGTGAAATCCCAATTTATTAAAATGATTAAAAAGTATAATTGGTTATAGATTTAAACTAATCCTAATATTGTGAGTATTAATTAATGAATTAGATTAAAGGAGCAATTGAAAATTTAAATGTTGATTAATTTATAGAATAATGTGTAATAAATTGTAATGGGATAGAATTAGTATAGTGTAAGGTGTTATAACATTTGTTTGTAAATAATAAACTAAATGTTATTAAATGTAGAAATGGTGACAATTGTTATTTGTTACCAATTTATTTAAATCAATTGAAATTGAATGTCATTAAATGTTACATTAATATGACTTAAGACGATAATTGTAAATTATGAATGTAATAAAAGGAATAGAAATGTTAATTATATTCATATGGTAATGATTGATTTAATAAAAGAATGAACCAAGATAAATAAATAAATTGGGATTTCAAATTTTAATTAATGTAAAAAATCAACAAAATTCAATATAATTGAAATATAGTAGTTAATACAAATAAAGGATGTAAATTGTAGCATATTAATGAAACAAGATATAAAATAATGTTAACTATGTCTATAGAATAATAATTGGTTAAATAAAAGATTGAAATCAAATTAAATCAATCTATTGGAATTATATTATAATTAATTGGATTTAATTACAGTTTAAATTGAACGCTGTAATTAGTGTAATGACCAATACTGAAATTTTATGTAAGCTTGTTTTAAACTATTATAATTGTCTAAGTAATTAAAAATGATGAAATTTGTTAGTTTATAAATATTGAATAAAAAAAAGTGATTAATTAATTTATATTAATTTATTTAATTAACGTGAAAATAACCATTTTGGCCACATTCTCGGATTTCGGCGAAACCAGTTTCATCAGATCTGTAACGGCGAATTATTGTAGGATTTTAAGTTTCGTAGTGATCGGACTTGTCGTTTGGTCGTACGAGCTCGAAACGCGTAGAAATCAATTCAATTAAATTCAATTGAAATCAATTTGAAATAAGCTGATTTTAAGCTAACTTCTTCATACGATGGAATTTGGACTTGAAACCTGTTCCATTGAATTTAAAATTATCAAAAATGTTTATTTAGATATATGGGTAGACCCAATTTCGTTCCGGAGACAGAATGGGCTTTTTGAGTCGTTTATCGTTCAACCTTCAAATCGATCTAGTCCATTCGTTTCTATTTCTGATTTGCCTATAAATAGCTCGTTATAAACCTTAGTTGTTTCTTATTCCATTATTCAGTACGTACAATTCTATCTGCTTCTCTCTTTCCAATGGCAGACAAACCAAAACCAATTCCAAATTCAATTGCATACCAAAATCAAATCGAAAAATCAAACTCCTCAAACTATATCGAATTATATATCGATTCGAAGCTCTCGACGAGCGCAAGTCAAATCCGCAGTCTGTTTTTTGATTTGGGTTTCAATGTGGCCGGAATTGGGTGATGAAGTCTCGGCCGTTCATTGGTGTTCGATGATCTTCGACCGATGGTCGAATCGAGGGTATGGGTTGGTGGAGATTGACGAGGGGAGTTCATCCATGAGGTTTATGTGGCGAGTCGATGACCAGATTGGCTCGAAAAATTCAATTTAGGCTAGGGTTTTAGGTGGCGGCACGGGTTCGTGGGGAGGCCGGAGGGGCTCAGGGTGGAGCCGTTGTGCGCGGCTCATCGAGAGCTTAGCAGAGAGGGTGGTCGGCAACTCGATGGTGGCCGGGGGCTTTGGGAAAACGTGGTCAAAGGCGGTTGACGGTGACGTGTTCTCTACAATGGTTCGGCTGGGGGCATTGTAATGGGGAGGGTGACGTGTCTGTTTGTTATGGGTAGGATACCATTATTTTATTTATTTTAAATTTTAAATAGTTTAACTTCTAATCATCATAACTTCCTCATACGAGGTCCGTTTCACGCGCGATTTGTTCCACTGGGATCATATCGAAATTTCGGACATTTTTTACGCTGGTTTGGATGAATTCTAAGATTGTCCAATTTTGGGCCTTTATTTGAATTTTAATTTGATTTAAAATCAAAGGTGAGAGCTTTGATCCACTCACAATTACTAAACTATCTTATATTAGTTAAATTAGATTTTTTATGTAATTAGAAATTTATTGATTATTGTTTGGTATGTTAAATTGTCTCTGGTTAAATTTGACTTTTATTGCATTTAATTATCGTTAATTTAATATTGAATTTAAATTGTCAATTTAATACCTGTATTGATTATTAGTTGTCTATTGATGTTTATTGATTTATTTGGATGATGATTGTGATGTATGTTTGATTGTTGATATTAGATGACTGGATGTTGTATTTTATATTGTTATAATAATGCAAACCCCTATGGGTTAAAATGATACATACCCGAATGATCTATAGATTAGGGAAAAATCGTTATGGTTTGAAATGATAGACCCGAGCGATTTTATGGATTTTAAATTAATTCAGGATTGTAGTTTGAAATGATATATAACCATAAAATTTTAAATTGTGGATTGAAATGATAAATATCCGTATCACTTGACCCTAGGATAGAAAATTATATACGGACAACGGATTGGTTAAATTAAATGATTTTTGAATCTTTGAAATTTTGAATTCAGCTAACTGGCAATTTAAAATAGAAATTGATTCATATAAACTGAATTTTTTCCGTTAATCCAAGTGTAAATGCTGAAATTGGGAATTGATTAATGAATTGTTCAAGGATTTAAATTGAAATTGAGTTATTGAAATGTTTGGGTATAACTTTGAAATCTATTTTAAAATAATTTAAACTATTTTAATCAATTTAAAACTATTTTAATTTATTTAATCTATTATAACCTATTTAACCTAATTTAATCTATTTTTCCCTATTTTAAACTAATTAAATTTATTTAATCTATTTTAAATCTATTTAATATAATTCAAATCTATTTAATCTATTTTAAATTTATTTAATCTATTTAAAATCTACTTAATATAATTTAAATCAATTTAATCTATAATTAATCTATTTAAAACATTTTAAACCTAATAAAATCTATTAAATCTATTTTAAATCTATTTAAATCATTTTTATCTAGTTAAATCAAATTTAAATCTATTTAAACTATTTTTACCATTTAAACTATCTTAAAACTATATAAACTATTTATAATTACCTAAACTATTTTCTAAAGTTTCAGACTGTGAAAAGCGAAGTATTTATATGTAAATCCTTGATGATGATACGACCTAAGTTGGAATTTGGAATTGATACCCTTTTGTGAAATGACTTATTTGAGTGAAGATGATTTTGAAATGAAGAATTAATTAACAGAACTTATCGATAATTTCATAGTGAATGTGAATTTCAAAAGTGAATATGATTTGAAAGTGAATATGATTTGGAAGTGAACATGATTTTTAAAGTGAATATAGTTTGAAAGTGAATATGATTTCGGAAGAAATAAGATTTGAAATCGAATATGATATTTTTATATCAATTGTGAATTGACTTTTAAAAAGTAAAAGAACCATCCTGTGTGAATTAAGCGTTTGGTTGTTAAAGAGACCGGGATCGGATATTGTCATACTCTCTGCCGATACCGAAAACCACTTTAACAACTGTGTACGTGGTGGAGATTCTAGAAATGAAGTAGGATGGTTTGGAGAATGATTTTTATATGAGGTATGACGTGACCCTGACCCCCGTGAGTCAGCTTAGATATGACTAAAACAGGAGCCATGCCGGGCCAAGTGAGGTCATTCCTCCTATCGGACACATTTCTTCGATACCCTATATCTTGCTATGATTGATTTGGTGGCCACCCTTTGATTTTGATTATGGGAGTGTGTTCCGAGGTCGGCGGTAGTAGCTGCTATGCGTTACCACCAGTTCGGATCCGTAATTGGTATATCTACCATGGCATTGCCTTGAGTGTCATGCTCACATGCCCTATCGCGCCTTCTTCAAGTTTGTTTTGTACCATACCTATGGAGTGCCCTCTGGGTAAATCTCCAGTTTATGGAGGAGCGTACGGTACTGTATAGACTATGGGAATATATAAAATGTGTTAAGGGGGATATGGGTAACGCCTTAACGCTATTTTAATACTTTTAAATTACTATAGATATATTATAATAGCGTATTGTACTACATAGTAGATAGTTTAACAGATCCTTAGGAGATGGTAATCCCGAACATCTCTTAAGTTATTGCACTCACATTAGAAACTGGATAGGAGATGTCAAACCCCGTAAACATCTCTGACGCCGTCACACTCATATATACCGTTGATTTAACTTACATAAGATCTTTTAGTTCCTACTCGAGTGTTTTGTATTTTCAATTCGCTTGGGTTAGCCTGAGCATTTCAGGGTTGAAGACCTTATTTCTGAAGGATAAAGACGAAGATTTGTACTATTGTTATTTATGATATGTATTCTACTGCATCATGTTATTCCACTACATTTATTTATTTATTCATGTTTATGTAACTTTGATTTTTGTCTTTTAAAAGAATAATCAAATGTATTTATAAAACAGCTTCATGAACTGTTATTTGATTATTATATTTGTCATTTGGCTGCGAGATTCTGTATTTGTTTTATTTATTTCTTTCTTTTTCTTGTTTACCCTATAACAATCTGCTCTTTTGAATGGTTTGAGTCCGACATGTGTGTCTACTTAAAACGTCCAAAAAGGCAGGTCATTACAGTTGGTATCAAAGCTTCGGTTTAGCGATAACCTTAGCTTTGTGGGGTCTGACTCTTTAGAAATAGGGTAGTAATACGCTAGAATGAGTCGCTGAGCGTATATATATGAGAGAGCGTATTCGTTAGTGTTATAAAAGGGTTTTTGTATTGTGTTAATTTGTCCCGTTTTGTAATTTACAAATTCTGGTCGGTGCATAGGACGCTATGACATTGATAGGGATTTCTAAACACTAATAAGGTAGACCGACACAATACTTGTTTTGAAATATAGGTAAATGAAATAAATTTTGCCTATTATATATTTTTGTATATAAAATAATAAATTTTATAAATGATATAGTTGGTTGTTATATATTTGTCTGTTAGGTAGTGAAATTTTATAAATACTGATAGAAAAATCAGATTTACAAATAAAATGGATATAAATTGGAAAATTTGAGAACTTAAGCTCCGAGATTTTGAAAATTTCTTTCAAAAGATTTTGGAATATAATATTAATATTATTTTGGAAGTATTTTCTAATATAAATATTTCAAGATGATTTGAAAGAAATGTTTTAAAATAATTTCTGGAAGGAAATAAGTTTGTACTCCCCTCTTAGTCGCTGGAAAATAATTTCGGTGATGAGTGCACGCATGATCGACGTTCATTATCAAGTTTCGAAGTGGGAAGTCCGTTGTAGTAATTTTACCGCACAATTGTTTTGATAAATTAATCTTGATTTTTTGAATTCCAAATATGATTTGATATATAAAAGATATGATTATATTTATTATTTTAAAATGATTGAAATGAAACCCGGTTGTTTAGTTCTTAAGTTTATGTAAATTAGAAATTGAAATTATTGTAAGGAATGGAAATCTTAACTATGTTAATAATTGGAAACTTCAAAAATGAAAATAAGAAATTTGATGTTAAAATGATTAATGAAATAGATAAGAAATTAAAAATTTGTAAACTGTAAATAAAATGAAAATGAGAAATGGTAACTATTGGGCATTTTGTTAACTAAATATATAAGAGAAACTTGGGTAATATTCAATTGCATTCTAAAAGACATTTATATATATATATATATAACTTACCAAAATATCATAAGTTGAAATGTTTAATAGGATATGTAATAGAGTATTGTACAAGTAAACTTGGAAAAATGAAAGTGTTCAATGGAATTACTTTTATAAATAAGAATTCTAATGTTATAAATTGTTATAAACTGAATTTAATAGTTTGAAATGCTACTAATTAAATGTAATAAAAGTGAATAATGTAAGAAAAATGATTATAAACTTAAGTTGACATTTCTAAGCTATTTAAAAACAGATTGAATAGTAAAAGGTGAACACTGTAAGCAAATAATTATAAACTTGAATTAATATTGAAGCTATTTATAATTAAAATGAATACTATATAGATTGAAAGATTATAACTTTAGTGAACATTGGAAATGATTTAGAAATGGAGTTAATATTCAATAATACTATATATGGAAGAATAAATATGAAAAAGAAATAATCTATAAATGGTGAATTGAATTGTAAAGAAACTTACCTAATAATGTATAATCCAATAATTGAAATAAAAATAACTTATTTAAACAATGAATGTAAAGTAATAAAATGAAAGAAAATGACACTGTTTGAATAAAGGAGAAATGAACCTTTGTAAGTAATAATGAATGTAAATTAATGGAAATAAACACTATATGAACGAGAAAAGAAAAGCAAGTGATGAAAAAAAATCATACTAAATGTAAATGCGAAGTAAACTGAAAGAAAAAAATGTATACAATACTTCAATAATGAATTCAATTATGATCCAAATAATTGAAATGAATATAACTTATGTAAGTAAAGAATGTAAATTAATGAAATAAGCCTTACATGAATGAATAAATTTTAAAATTTTGTAAGTAATGAACGTGAATTAAAGAAAATCATTATATGAAAATGAAAAAAAAAATGAACGATAAATGATGTGAAAAGATAAATAGAGTAAATTTAAAAAATGTGTTGAATTCTTTGTTTGTTGGCTTATGGATTGGTTGGGAAAGGATACTTCTATTTTGTATAAGATGTATAAATAATCCATTGAGTCTTATCTATGACTGTTGAGTGTATGGTTTACTTGGTAGTTTATTATCAATTTATATGATTAAAAGTTCTGAACTCGAACAAACCATTTGTTTTAGGCTGCTATGGATGGATGATTGACTTCTTGGTTGAAATTATGTTGTACTGTTGTTTGCAAATGATTATTATCATATTGCGATGTTTTGTTTGTTATTTATTGAAACATGTAACAACCCGCAAATTTTACGATTATATATTTAAATGTTTTATTTAAATATAGCATCGTTTATTGAATTTAAAGTCCGAAATGTGACTTTTTGTAAACAGTCAAATTCGGACTCGAGACCACTTCCATTGAGTTCAAAACGATGTTTACAACTTTTTTGAGTATAAACATTGATATGTTTGGAGTTGATTAGGATTTTGGTATTTTGTTTGGGCTTTGGTTTGTGTTTTAGCCCACTAACCCAATAAGAGAACCCAAACTTTCTACCAAATACCTCCCATTCCACTCCTCTTAATTCATTTCTTTCATAATTTCCTAACACTCTCAAGCAAAAGGGAAAATGGGGGAAAAGAAAGGAGATTAAAATTCCTAAGCCCTAGTTTTCTTAGGAAATTCAAATTCAAGTTCCAAAATCAAGGAGAAGCTTAGGTAAGCATGCTCTTCATCTTCTCCATCTCAATTCCTCTTCAATTCTTGATTTTTCCTATAACCTAACTTAGGAAAAACTTTGCATTTGATCATAGATTGAAGGTTCTAGAGTTGAAGTTGAAGAGCGATTGATCTTTCTTTGTTTTAGAGCTTCTCATTCCTTGTTTTGAGTTTAAAGGTGAGTTCTTGAACTCACATCTATGTCTATAGCTTTCATTGTTGTTGGGTATGAATTCCTAACATCTATTTCATGTCCAATTGCTTTTGAATTGAATTGGTTTGGTGAATTTCCCAATTTTGGTATTTTGAAGTCAAAATCTATGAAAATCCTACTATGGATGTTTAGACATGTTGTTTGGAGTGTATTAAAGAGCCTATATGGCTGGGTTGTCACTTGGCATAAATCCCTAGCCAACATCGCTCATTCGATCGCTTCAGAGTTGAATTGGCCATCAATGGCCTAGGAAAATTTTGCCCTGAGCTTCAGCTCAAACGTCTGGTAAAACACTCAGACGTCCGAGGCAAAGGAATAAACATTCCAGACCTACGGCTCAGACATCTGAGCAATCTGGAAAAATTCCAGACCTTCAGCTCAGACGTCTGGGAGAACCACCATACGTCTGACGCTGTTAAAATCAGCCAATTTGCCTGTATTTATGCAAATTTCCAATTTTTATCAATTTTTGTTGATCCGGTTAGTTGTTGTCATTTATTATCGACTTTGATGACTTCTTTTCTAGATTTTTAGGAATATCCATTTGATGGATTTGATATCGATTTTCATGGTTTCAATTCACGTCGTCGTATGTGAATTTTTGGTGATAGATTGTTTTACAATCGTTTTAGTGATTTGTCACTTTAAAATACAAAGGTTTCTATACTAGTAGTAAATACTCAAACTCTTTCACATAAATGATTTCAACATTTACTTTTAATACAAAGCTCGTTTTTAAATCTATTTTCCAATCTATTAGTATATACAAACATTTACCTCATTCGTATGAGAAATCTAATTAAACGACATAGCAAAATAAGTGGTATGAAATGCTTGCGTTTACTTCGTCGGTTAATTCTTGAACTTATTCGATTGAAATCTCGTGACAATTTTCGAGTGGAAATCTACAATTTGTTCGTAAATATTTAAGTTAAGCCAGTAGTTATGGGACATGAAGCTAAACTCATCTATTTACTAGCTTAGTGTAATTTACACTTCTTATTGATCAATGAAGATCATTTGGGATTTAGACTAGCGATGTGCGATGTCTCTTTGTCCATGTGGGGGACTATACCCCGTTCTGTAGAGCTTCGTCTCATTTTTATGGGCTAACGACCGATGGTCCTTTAGCCGCTTTATTGAGTTCGGTTCATCGGGAGTATCGCTGTACTACGTCGTTGTTCCGGCTTATTTGAGTTTCAGGTTCATTGGGCGTATCACTGTACTACGTCGTTGTTTCGGCTTATTTGAGTTTCAGGTTCATCGGGCGTATCGCTGTACTACGTCATTGTTCCGGCTTATTTTAGTTTCAGGTTCATCGGGCATATCGTTGTACTACGTCATTGTTCCGGCTTATTTGAGTTTCAGATTCATCGGGCGTATCGCTGTACTACGTCGTTGTTCCGGCTTATTTGAGTTTCAGGTTCATCGAGCGTATCGCTGCACTACATCATTGTTCCGGCTTATTTGAGTTTCAGGTTCATCGGGCGTATCGTTGTACTACGTAGTTGCACCGGCTCTATGGGTTATCGACCCGTGGGATATCATCTCATTTGTGATACACGTGTTGGTGAATTTTCATGCTTTCGTTTGTGATAGGCCTCCCCTTTGTGTTTTCCTGGATTTCTAACTATTGATTTCTAAAATTTGTGTTTACCAATTTTTGTGATTTGCATTGATAAGCTTTATCAATATTTGTGGTTTGTGAGCAAAAATAAAGAATATGACATTCTTTTGGGTATTTGAGAAAACTTGGGATATTATATGATTTTTACCGTTATCATATATATTTGTTATATCTCTTATTCTATCTCATCTTACATGATAATTATAGCTAGACTGATCCGTTTATTATTTCTTCTTCTTAAATAATACTCGGGTCAGACTGAGGTGTTTCAGGTGCTTCCACTTGACTTCTTAGCAGGGACTAGGTTCTGACTTTTGGCTAACTACTTTAGCTTAGTAGTTTTTGCTTTTATACATTCGAGATAGAGACTCCTTGATGTATACATATTCTTTTGTCTAGCACTTGTACCTATTCTTTTGTGATGTAATGGGTCTTGTATGACCACTACTTTGATGTACACTTCTATGTGTTATATTCATATCTGTTTCCGCCTTTATGATATGAATATCTGTGACTGATTTATGTTATGCTTATTTTATATTTGTTTCCGAAGGCCACATAGCCAATGTGTAGTAGCTTTGAGTTTGTATTTGATATGTCAGATTTCCTCTTGAAATGAAATGCATGACATACTATCTGACATATCGGTACTCGCCCAAAGTAATTACACAGTTGGTCGCTCCTCAACAGCCTTATTCTTCGTACTAATTGACGGCATTACCCATTAGTATCCTTGGTTAGTATGAGTATAGAGGTGTGGCGTCACAAAACAACTTAAATATTTTCTCTTTTACTTAATTATTAACCTCTTTGGATCATATAAGTGAAATACAAGTTTATGGAAGCAATAGCTACTGCTTTTGGTTTCATAAATTAAGCGTTGTTTGCCCGACAAATAGGTACGTTCTCGAATTACGGTTTTCTAGCGGTATTATATTGTTTTCTCGTTGTTTGGGATTTATTATTTTGAAAATACGATATATATTTTTATTATTGATATTATTATTTCTCCTAGACCTCTCCGTACAAAGGAGACTCTGCCGAAATTTTCCGTGAATTTCGGACTTAGAAATTTTTTTGAAATATTTTTCGAACTTTTGTTAACGTGAATATAAAAGGACTTAATTGTTATAAATTGATATATTTTATTTAAAGTATTTAATTATGTAAATTAATTGTTAATAAATTAATATTTTGAAAAAGATATATTGATTACTTAATTCCTTCTTTTCCTTTCCTTTTCCTTTTCGAGGACGAAAAGTTTTGAGTGGGGGAGAGTGTAACGACCTGTAATTTTCGATAATTAAAATTTGTTAATTTAATAAGTTTTGTGATTTATTGTTGGAAGAAATAAAAATTTGTGATTTAATAATAAGAATATAACTGGAATGAAATATAATAGTATTAATTTAAGGTAATTTATAACTACTTTAAGTGAAATCCCAATTTATTAAAATGATTAAAAAGTATAATTGGTTATAGATTTAAACTAATCCTAATAATGTGAGTATTAATAATGAATTAGATTAAAGGAGCAATTGAAAATTTAAATGTTGATTAATTTATAGAATAATGTGTAATAAATTGTAATGGGATAGAATTAGTATAGTGTAAGTTGTTATAACATTTGTTTGTAAATAATAAACTTACAAATGTTATTAAATGTAGAAATGGTGATACTTGTTATTTGTTACCAATTTATTTAAATCAATTGAAATTGAATGTCATTAAATGTTACATTAATATGAGTTAAGATGATAGCGGTAAATTGTGAATGTAATAAAAGGAATAGAAATGATAATTATATTCATATGGTAATGATTGATTTAATAAAAGAATGAACCAAGATAAATAAATAAATTGGAATTTCAAATTTTAATTAATGTGAAAAATCGACAAAATTCAATATAATTGAAATATAGTAGTTAATACAAATAAAGGATGTAAATTGTAGCATATTAATGAAACAAGATATAAAATAATGTTAACTATGTCTATAGAATAATAATGGATTAAATAAAAGATTGAAATCAAATTAAATCAATCTATTGGAATTAAATTATAATTAATTGGATTTAATTACAGTTGAAATTGAACACTGTAATTAGTGTAATGACCAACACCGAAATTTTATGTAAGCCTGTTTTAAACTATTATAATTGTCTAAGTAATCAAAAATGATGAAATTTGTTAGTTTATAAATATTGAATAAAAAAAGTGATTAATTTATTTAATATTAATTTATTTAATTAACGTGAAAATAGCCATTTTGGCCACTGTCTCGAATCTCGACGAAACCAGTTTCATCGGATCTGTAACAATAAATTATTATAGGATTTAAAGTTTCGTAGCGATCAGACTTATCGTTTGGTCGTACGAGCTCGAAACGCGTAGAAATCAATTCAATTAAATTCAGTTGAAATCAATTTGAAGTAAGCTGATTTTAAGCTAACTTCTTCTTACGATGGAATTTAGACTTGAAACATGTTCCATTGAATTTAAAATTATCGAAAACATCTATTTTGATATATGGGTTGACCCATTTTCGTTCTGGAGATAGAACGGGCTTTTCGGGTCGTTTATCGTTCAACTTTCAAATCGATCTAGTCCATTCGTTTCTATTTATGATCCGCTTATAAATAGCTCGTTATAAACCCTAGCTATTTCTTATTCCATTATTCAGTACATATAATTCTATCTACTTCTCTCTTTCCAATGGCAGACAAACCAAAACCAATTCCAAATTCAATTGCAAACCAAAATAGAATCGAAAAATCAAACTCCTCAAACAATATCGAATTATATATCGATTCGAAACTCTCAATGTGCGCAAGTCAAATCCGCAGTCCGTTTTTCAATTTGGGTTTCAGTGTGGCCGAAATTGGGTGATGAAGTCTCGGCCGTTCATTGGTGTTCGATGATCTTCGACTGATGGTCGAATCGAGGGTATGGGTTGGTGAAGATCGACGAGGGGAGTTCATCCATGTGGTTTGTGTGGCGAGTCGACGGCCAGATCGGCTCGAAAAATTTGATATAAGCTAGGGTTTTAGGCGGCGGCGCGGGTTCGTGGGGAGGCCGGAGGGGCTCGGGGTGGAGCCGTTGTGCGTTGCTCGTTGAGAGTTTGGTAGAGAGGGTGGTCGGCAACTCGATGGTGGCCGGAGGCTCTAGGAAAACATGGTCAAAGGCGGTTGATGGTAACGTGTTCTCTGCAATGGTTCGACTGGGAGTGTTGTAAAGGGGAGGGTGATGTGTCTTTTTGTTATGGGTAGAAATAATATATAACCGTAAAATTTTAAATTGCGGATTGAAATGATAAATATCCGTATCACTTGACCCTAGGGTAGAAAATTATATATGGACACCGGATTTGTTAAATTAAATGATTTTTGAATCTTTGTAATTTGAATTCAGTTAAGTGGCATTTTGAAATAGAAATTGATTTATATAAACTGAAGTTTTTTCGTTAATCCAAGTGTAAATGCTGAAATTGGGAATTGATTAATGAATTATTCAAGGATTTAAATTGAAATTGAGTTATTGAAATGTTTGGGTATAACTTTGAAATCTATTTTAAAATAATTTAAACTATTTTAATCAATTTAAAACTATTTTAATTTATTTAATCTATTATAATCTATTTAACCCAAATTAGTCTATTTTTACCTATTTTAAACTAATTAAATTTATTTAATCTATTTTAAATCTATTTAATATAATTCAAATCTATTTAATCTATTTTAACTTTATTTAATCTATTTAAAATCTACTTAATTTAACTTAAATAAATATAATCTAGAATTAATCTATTTAAAACATTTTAAACCTAATAAAATCTATAAAATCTATTTTAAATCTATTTAAATCATTTTAATCTAATTAAACCAAATTTAAATCTATTTAAACTATTTTACCATTTAAACTATCTTAAAACTATATAAACTATTTATAATTACATAAACTATTTTCTAAAGTTTCAGACTGTGAAAAGCGAAGTATTTATATGTAAATCCTTGATGATGATACGACCTAAATTGGAATTTGAAATTGATACCCTTTTGTGAAATGACTTATTTAAGTGAATAAGATGATTTTGAAATGAAGAATTAATTAACAGAACTTATCGATAATTTCAAAGTGAATGTGAATTTCAAAAGTGAATATGATTTGAAAGTGAACATGATTTGGAAGTGAACATGATTTTTAAAGTGAATATAGTTTGAAAGTGAATATGATTTCGGAAGAAATAAGATTTGAAACCTGATATGATATTTTTATATCAATTGTGAATTGACTTTTAAAACGTAAAAGAACTATCCGGTGTGAAATAAGCGTTTGGTTGTTAAAGAGACTGGGATCTGATATTGTCATACTCTCTGCCAATACCGAAAACCACTTTAACAACTGTGTACGTGGTGGAGATTCCAAAAATGAAGTATGATGGTTTGGCGAACGATTTCTATATGAGGTATGACGTGACCCTAACTCCCGTGAGTCAGCTTAGATTTGACTAAAATAGGAGCCATGCCAGGCCAAGTGAGGTCATTTCTTCTATCGGACACATTTCTTCGATACCCTATCTGTTGCTTTGTGATTGATTTGGTGGCCACCCTTTGATTTTGATTATGGGAGTGTGTTCCGAGATGGGCGGTAGTAGCTGCTATGCATTACCACCAGTCCGAATCCGCAATTGGTATATCTACCCTGGCATTGCCTCGAGTGCCGTGTTCACATGCCCTATCGCGCCTTCTACGAGTTTGTTTTGTACCATACCAATGGAGTGCCCTCTGGGTAAACCTCCAGTTTACGGAGGAGCGTATAGACTGTATAGACTATGGGAATATATAAAATGTGTTAAGGGGGATATGGGTAACGCCTTAACGCTATTTTAATACTTTTACTTTACTGTAGATATATTATAATAGCGTATTGTACTACATAGTATATAGTTTAACGGATCCTTAGGAGATGGTAATCCCGAACATCTTAAGTTATTGCACTCATGTTAGACACTGGATAGGAGATGTCAAACCCCGTAAACATCTCTGACGCCGTCACACTCATATATACCGTTGATTTAACTTACACAAGATCTTTTAGTTTTAACTCGAGTGTTTTTTCTTTTCAATTCGTTTGAGTCAGCCTGAGCATTTCATGGTTGAAGACCTTATTTCTGGAGGACGAAGATGAAGATTTGTACTATTGTTATTTATGATATGTATTCTACTGCATCATGTTATTCCGCTGCATTTATTTATTTATTTATTCATGTTTATGTAACTATGATTTTTGTGTTGTAAAAGAATAATCAAACGTATTTATAAAATAGCTTCATAAATTGTTATTTGATTGTTATATTTTTCATTCCGCTGCAAGATTCTGTATTTGTTTTATTTCTTTCTTTTTCTTATTTACCCCATAACAATTTTCTCTTTTGAATGGTTTGAGTCTGACATGTGTGTCAGCATAAAACGTCCAAAAAGGCAGGTCGTTACACTTCTTATCTGTTATATCGTTCTTTCTTTTCACCTCTAATGACCTGTCTTTCGAACACTTAAATGATCGGCATATGAATACCATGGATATATTAAGTGTTGTCTTTAGGTGTAAGAAAGGTAGATCGTTGCATTTGGTATCAGAGCGCAAGGTTAAACGAGAACCTTGCCTTTGGAGGGGCAACTCATTAAGAGATAAGGTAATGGAATGCCTTATGATGAGTTTGAGTATATATATAAGAGCGCGTATTTGTTAGTGATATAAAATGTTTTATATTGTGTCATTTGATCTGTTGAGCGGCTTATGAATTTTGATGGACGTGCATGATCAACGTTGTCGATGGGGATTCCTAAACACTTAAACAAAACCAACGGACACGGTATTGTTTTGAAATTGGGTAAATGAAATAATTTTACCCAGAATATATTTTATATATAAACAATGATTTTCAAAAGTAGTATAGTATAGTATTTTTGAGGTGTTGTTTGTTAGGTGATAATAATATTTTAAGGTTTGTTTAGTCATGCTTGTCCAGTTAAGCATTGACTATTGTTAGTCTCTATAGGTAGCTTCCCTTTTTAAGATTTGGGATGGGTAAATAGAAATAGGGAAAACATTGAAATGAACAGATTGTGAATTAAGTTCCTCAATTTGACTATAAGGGGTTCGATGCTAATAGTGAATTAAAATTTGATTTAATAAAAGATGTTTATAAAAAGTTAGAATATTTTGAAATAAATATTTGGAAAAAATGGTTTTATAAAAGTTGATCTTATAAAATGAATTTATAAAAAGGCGTCTTTTAACTAAAAAGAATTTAAGTTGAAACTTGAGGACTAAAATCCCAGGACTTTTGGAAAATGTTTTTCAAAGATTGGAAAAATAATAATAGTATTATTTTAAAATATTTTTGGTTCAAGTATAAGATTTTGAGAATGAAAAGGTTAAGTAAGAAGTGTTTTCTTAGGATTATTTTCGGAAAATGAGTCTTGATTGTTTTTTGATAATCTGGATAATCTTCTAGGTGACAATCGGATGTTTTCCTAAGCGAATGTCGGGCGATACTTAGTAAATTATTCTCTTTATCATTGTACAATTGAAACAAGCTCAAACTCGAACGAGCCCAAAGCAAGTTGGTGGTAAATGTTTCATTGGAAATATGTAAAGTATTGTTTCAAAAATGGGATTTTGAAATAAAAGAAATATTTTTTAAGTTAACTAGTTCGAGTGGCTCGAAAATAACTTAAAAGTGGAGAAGAGATGTGTTCGGATGGTAAACACTTATCTTGGGTATTACCCTTCTTGGTAAGGGAGTGTATGATACTGTTTGGTAGTACCCAATTCCATTGTACAATTTTGGAGTTACTCGGGCTTAATATATATTTTTTCGATTAAAATATAGAGTTTCATTTCAAAAAGTTTTTGAAATAAAAACTGGGTATTTGGATCTTGAGTTTTCTTAGGGAAATAAATGCAAAATGGAACAGTTGAATCAAATTGTGGTATATACTCTCAGGATGTAGTGGAGTAGTATCTAAGTTGAACCTAAGTTTAGTTTTATGAAATGTTTTCATAAATAATTTAGTGGGAATAGAATTTGTATTAGGGTGAACCAACTAAGTAAGTGTGTAGGTTGGACGTAGATAATCTCACGTTTCTATATAGTTTGATCTAAGATTCAAGTACATGGCTTTGAGGTGTTTCACACCATTTCAAATAAGGATCTATTACTCGAATTTTGACGACGAGCACTTGATGAGGATTTTTGGTATGGGACCAATGTTTTCTATCATAGTACATGGCTATGTAAGGAGAACAGAGGTTCCTAATCAAGGAACCTGATCGGAGTCCGCATTGGAAAATCAGGTGAGCAATACTGATTCGGAAGGGAAGTTATGTACTCGAGTGGTGATCGAGTCAGGTTTTGCGTATGAATGATCTATGTACATTATACGGGCTAATGTATAGTGTGATTTATTCCTAGCGCTGTTTGTTTCCAGGGAAGGGTTGAGGAGTAATTTCGGGAATGAAATTCTTTTAAGGGGGGAAGAATGTAACGACCCAGAATTTCACTACTTTGATTTGCGAATAATTAATTAATTTTAAATATTCAATATATAGGTTTTATAAAGAAAATAAAACTCTTTTAAATAATAAATAATGATGGTGAAATAGTTTTCCAAATTTGTTTACACAAATATTTAGTTCGAAGAAAGATCAAATACGTGACCGGAATTCGTTTTCCGAATTTTCAATTTTTCGTCAGCTAAAAGTTATCAGAAATGTTATAAATTCTTTAGCATACATTTTCACAATTGTAGCTAAGTTAGTATATGTATATATGTGTGTATTAGTGTATGTGTATGTATGTATTTATACCTTAGTATATTAAGTAAAAAAAAAGTCACATCATTAGATACATAAGTACAAAATAGGTTCAAAATATGTTTTAACATGTTTTATTGGACATGAAAGGGGGAGGAGACTAGTGTGGGGGGATTTGTACATGGAGGGAAGGGGTAGTGACATGGCAAGAGGATGAAGGGAGTAGGGTACATGAGGGTAAAATGGTAAGTTGCTATTTCTATTTCATAATACTAATTTTCACATTTTCTTTCTTATATTTTTCATTTTCTATTCTCTCAAACTTCCTAAAAGCTTCATGAAACTTTTTAATGGCTTCCATTCATAATTTTAAGTTTAAAAAAATCCAAATATAAACTTTTAAAATGATTTCAAACTTGTTTAATCTCCTCCTTTTCATTTTATAAACTTCTCCATTTTCCTCCCACTTCATTCGGCCATAACTTCCTATACAGTACTTCAAATCAAGATTTTCTTTTCTTCAAATCATATAGAATTCCAGTGGCTACAACTTTCATTTGAACCATTATATCAAATTTCAAATATTGTTAGATCAAAAATACATTTCTTTCTGACTCATTTTTGAATCCATATTTTCAAGCCCGAAAATAGAACTCCTCCTTTTGATCATTTCTTCCTAAAAAAATCGAAATTGAGCGATTCTTTCTTCGAAATTATAGAGCAAAGAATTTAAACAACTTTTCTTTTGATCACTTTTCAAAATTCCGTGAGTAAAATGGCCAAAAATCGAGGAGAAGATGACCCATTTTCGAGTTGATTTTTGTGGTTTTCCAAGCTTTGCAAGTTCTTAAGTATTTCAAGTTTCAAAAGGGTTTGTTTGGAGTTAGTAAGTTCCAGTGAGTAAACTTTTGTTTTGGGAAAGTTTTTGAATTTTTATGTTAGTAGTATATTTCATGATATGTTGGCTTGAATTGGTTAAATTATCATGTGATTGTTATATATACATTTGCTCGTATGTGGCCAAAAATCGAGGAGAATATGACCCATTTTCAAGTTGATTTTTGTGGTTTTCCAAGCTTTGCAAGTTCTTAAGTATTTCAAGTTTTAAAAGGGTTTGCTTCGAGTTAGTAAGCCCGATGAGTAAACCTTTTTTTGGGAAAGTTTTTGACTTTTTATGTTAGTTAGTATGTTGCATGATATGTTGGCGTGGATTGGTTAAATTATCATGTTGATTGTTATATGTACATGTTGGCTTGAATTTGAAGTCTAAAATTGTTGTAAATGGTTAAATCTTACATCTTTCTTATGTTTGTGATGTGATTATGGATGTTGTGGTTATGTATAGACTTGGATATGTGATATATATATATATATATATATATATATATGCTAAGGAAGTTGACACATTGGTATGAAATTGGCGATTGAATTTTTGTGTGAAACTAGTGTTAGTTTTAAAGAAAGTCAAAATCATTTCAAACGTTTTAACTTTTTTTTCCATGTACAAACTCTTACTGTATGTTTTGGGATAATTTAGCAAGTATTTAAGGGTTTAGTTTTCAAAAAGGAAAGCCAAAATCATTTTCAGGTTATGTCATCCATAGCGATAGTCGCTTTGACTGCAGTTTCGCTTAAAAATCCCATTTTTACGAAATTTGGTTTTTATAATTAGAAGTGTTTTGAATATGTTTTATAAACTTAGTAATGATGTTTTAGAAGTTAATTAATAATTTAATAATTTTTTTTAATTAATTAAGTTTAGCAGTTAATAATTAATTTAGATTAAACAAGGTTTATTAACTTTAATTAAGTAGAGACTAGTTTTAATTAATTATCTTTTAAAAAAATATTAAAATTTTATTAATTATTAATTAAGTAAGATTAATTTTTAATAATTATGAGTTAAGTATATAATTTATTTTTAATTAATTATTATTTAAATATAGGGTTAATTATTATTTATTTAATTAATCAAGTGTTTAGTTATTTTAATTATAAATTAATTAAGGTTTTAACTTATAGTAAATTATTTATTAAAGATTTAATCTATTATATAAGTTTTAATTAAAGATTATTTCATTAAATATTTGAGATTAATTCATATTTAGTTATTAATGAAGGTTTAAATTTGTATTTTATAATTAATAAAGAATTAATTAGGGTTTAAAATTATTTATGTAATGGTTAAGTATTGTTTAATTATTTATTAAGATTAATTATTTCTTAATTTATAATCAAATTAATTTAAGAATTAATACGAATTAATTATGGTTTAATAAAGGGTGTAACTTGTAATTAATTATTTTAAGAAGGGATTTTTAAGTTCTAATCCTTGTTTTCCAAGAATCAAATTGTTTTACAGGTACTTCTTTTTCAAAGATGGTTTTGAACACAAGGGATTAAAATGTCGATACCATCAAGTAGATAAACAATTTTGAATGAGTTATGTAAATGGTTTGATTGTGTGGACATGTGTTAGCAGAATAAATCTCCGTTCTGCTATAAGTTGATTGGTTGATTGTTGGACATCTGTTAGTAGAATAAATCTCTGTTTCGCTATAATGTAATTGTTTATTGTGTGGACATATGTTTAGTAGAATAAATTCCCATTCTGCTATAAGTAGTGAATTGTTTGGACATCTATTTAGTATGACAAATCACCATCCTGCTATTATATTATTTGGATACATATATGCTAGTTGAGTTGTATTGACATGTTATTCCCTGATTTGGATATAAATTGCATTTACATATATGTTGACTTATGTAAATAAATGTTTAAGTGACTTGAAAGTGAAATTAATGTTAAATGGTAACGTAAATTACTACCATCGGGATTGCTAAACCTCTTTTTGAAATTTTAAAGTATGGTTTTGATTTAATTTCAATTCTTTAACCAATTTGCGTTAAGGTTTATAAATGATTTTTCAAGTTATATTATTATTTTATAAAGGTATTTATAAATAATAACTTGTTTATAAAAATGAATTTTACTAAGTAAAAATATTTATTTAAAGTGATTTAAAAGAATGAGTTGCAAAAGATATCTTGTAAAGGATTTTTCTTAAAGAAGATTTATCAAAGGATTTTTAAATAGGGAAATGTTTTATAAATGATGTTAAAGGTTTGTAAAGAGGTTTTGTAAATTGACTTGTAGACCTATAAAAGTGTTTTATTTGGAAATTTATAAAGGTATTTAAATGTGAAGGGGGCTTTTAAAAGGAACTTTTATAAAGGATAAGTGGATCGGTTTACTGCAAGTAATGTTTTCAAAAAGAAATTTGAAAGGATGAGTTTTCCGTATGTTTTGATAATATACTTATGCCCCAAAGATAAATACAAATATTTTCCAAATAAAAAGGGGAAGTAAGGGTTTTGGAAATAGTGTTGTGTAAAGATCTTTTTCAAGTTTTATAAAGTGGTTTTATTAACTCAAGATTAAATTAATAAAGGCTTAGTGGATCCCATAAGGAATTAAATCAATGTTTGAATGATTGTTTATTTGATAGTTAAATAACCGACTATCAAAACCTGGACCAAAACGTAATTTTGGAAATATCTAGGAGAAACACGTGAATTATTTGGTACAGTTACCGTCGGTGGTGCTATACTGTACGTATAAATCTCATTTTATTCAGCTAGGATAAATGATAAGGAAATCCGTCCACTAACGGTTAGGAGGTGATCTTCGCTCTTATCTTGTCTGTTTATTTTCTAAAGAACCGGGGTTGAGTTTATCGGAAATTATCGAAAGTTGTTTCGAAGAAACTGGGATCGGATATGTTATTCGAAAACCACTTCTGTTCAACTCAAGCGTTTCGACTCAAAGACATCTTGAAGAATATGGAATCGAGGATAGAGCTTTAAAGTGCAAGGGCTATTTTCCATTAATCCTAGGAGGGATTTCCCGAAAAGGATGTAATAGAAGTAGTGCCTTCGGTTTGGTTCAGTCCTAGAACGAACTTGAATGGATGAATGCAACCATTGCTATGATGCCTGGAGGTCAGTGTTAGCATTCCGAGTGGGAAGTCCTAAATAAAGGTAAAATGTAGCCTCAAGCCCCATCAATCGGCAAATAACAAAAATTGGTTATGCACTAGGGTCATATGGGTTGCTCCCATCAGGGTATGGTCATCCCAAATCTAGAACGATTACTATTTAATCATGTATGCTTCGGGGCCCAATGTGGGTTGATCATATTCGGTACTACTAGTCAAGTCGTAGGCCAGTCCTATGTGGCAGGGGTACAAGATGTTCTTCTCAAACCCCGATGCATTTTATCTATTCTCCAATTGTACCCTCAAAAGGTTGTTCCATACCTTGTCATAGTATGGAATCCATTCTCCAATAAGCGCCGTACGGTTTTGATTGTGCCCAACTATGTTGAATGGTGAGATGCAAGCATTTCATCTATTTTCATATTTTACTTTGACCTCTAGACATTATTATAATATCATTGTATTTTAATATAAATATGTTTTAGTTATCGTAAGGTAAAAACCCATCCGTGTTTATGTGCGAGGTGGTCTTTCGGGATACCTTTAATTTTAAAGGAGCTTAAAACATAATAATTCAGTTGTTTTGAGTTTACTCACACTAGACCAATGTCTGACTCAGAGTTTTTATTTTCTTTCCCTAAAACTCTTGGGTGCTAAAATTTTTATGAGCAGCCAAATTTCAGCTTTCCTACGGATGCATTTTGGAGAAGCTTGGAGTAGGATGCTTCATTGATAGCTAGTTATTTTCTTGTTTTCCGTTGTATTATATGTATCCTATATATCAGATATATAGAGACGGGCAGTTACAACTGTCCAGGGTAGAATTGTATTTGTATAACTCTGATGTATCATTTTGGAAATGACATTGCAAAATATTTTGTTGATTAATATATATTTTTCCATTGCAATATGAGATTCTATGATTGTTTAGTTTCTTCTTATATGTTCTATCTTTCTTTCTTTTCACCCCTAACGACCTGTCTTTCGGACACTTAAATGATCATCATATGAATACCGTGGATGTATCAAGTGTTGTCTTTAGGTGTAAGAAAGGTAGATCGTTACACTTAGTGGTTTCCATGGGAAATGTAATATCTGTTTTGCAATGTTTATTTGATAGCTAAATAACCGACTATCAAATCTTGGCCTAAATATGTAATCTTTCTTAATTTTGTTGATATAGAAATTTTTTCCCAGTTAACACCAAAGGATTTTAACTTTGGAAATATCTAGGAGAAACTCGGGGATTATACGGTACAGTTACAATCGGTGGTGCTATACTTACGTATAAACTCGTTTTGTCTTTCTCGGACAAATGATGAGGAAATCTGTTTGCTTAAACAGTTAGGGGGTGATCTCTGCTCTTATGTATTGTCTGATTATTTCCAAAAGAACCGGTATTTAGCATTTCGAAAATCGATTGATTGGTTTTGGAACATCTGATAAGCTGGGGAATGTACTTATATGAGATGACCGGAAACCATAACCACTCCAAAACCATATACGGGTTCCATGCTTGGAGGAGATTTGAGTTTTGTTCAAGATGTTGGAATCCATGTGTGATTCCAAGACCCGTCGGGGTATAGGAATCCATGTGTAATTCCGAGATCTTCTTGAGATGTGGGAATCCATATGTGATTCCATGACCTGTTGGGTATGGGAATCCATGTGCGATTCTGAGATCTTATTGAGATGTGGTAATCCATATGTTACTCCGAGACATGTTGGGGTATGGGAATCCATGTGTGGTTCGGAGATCTGTTCAGCTAGCGGTGCATGAGCTGGAATGTCAGACGTAGCCTCACCAGCAGTAATAACTAAAACCAGAGATAGGATGCATACCCATGGGTTTAACTAACACATAAGGGTGCAGTCGTCTCCTTCCTAGAGTTACCTACAGTTGTTATGCATGCATGGAGCAAAGCATTCGGCCTTGAGCGACCAGTTATGTATTTCCTATTGTACATCACTAGGGATGTATTGTTGCTTCGGAAGGATAACTCTGATCCTTGTGTAGGAGGACCAATCTCGAAGTACTGAGGACACCTCCATGGAAAATTACACAATTAGAAAACGTGCCTCAACGGTTTTTTATTATATAACTATTATTGTTGTGATGTACACTCACGAGCATCACAATTACTTGATTATTGATATTTTCTCCCTTAAACATTATTATAATATCATTGGATTTTCTAATATAAATGGTTTGGTTATTGTAAGGTAAAAAATTATCCTTATTTATGTGTGGCATGGTCTTACGAGGTACCTTTTATTTTGAAAGGGTTTTATAAAAATAGAAATGAATATGCTTTGATTGAGTTTTCTCACGTTATTTACCAGACTGATCCGGGTGTTATTTTCTTATAATGCTCACATCGGCCCGAGTATGTTTTAGATTTAGTTCTGGATGCCTTAGAGTTTCAGGAGACGAGCTGGATGCCTCCGAGATGTATTCACATATCTTATTATTTTCACTGCATTTTTCTTATTGGATTTATCAGCAACTGTAGGGATATGTTGGTATAACTGTCAAGGCTGATGATTGTTTAGCTGACTCTGATTGATGTATATATATTACATTTTTCTTTAGTAAAGTTCATTGTGTATATTATAGATTACTCGTTACGATGTGAGATTTTGTTTTGTCTTTTATTTTCTTTCACCCTAACAATTTGTTTTTCCGATACTTAGATGTTCGACACATGAATATCGTGAATGTATTAGTATCGACATTTGAGGGTCGAAAAGATAGGTCATTACAATATATATATATATATATGTATGTATGTATGTATGTATAGACATATTCATAATTGAGTAAAAATGCAAAGAATTATATATAAATATATATTAATATAAACTAAAATTAAATTTTATAAAAATATACAATAACTAACAATGCTCATGGCGTAAAAAATTTTGTTATTTTTTAGTTTATTTTAATCAGAAACAGTGCGAAAAGACAAAAGAACAAAATTAAATAATTTTTGAAAATAAAAAAATTAATGTTTTGAAATTTGTTTGCATTAACTTATCATTCCAAATTTATATATATATATATATATATCCTATTGTTTTTAGCTTAATCAATTTTATATAAATTTATAAGTAAGGTTTTGTATTTATTCTATAAATGTGAATATATATATATATATAATAAAAAAAATTAATTTTAGTTTCTGAACGACACTAGTGTGTATATAAAAAAAATTCCAAATTTAAAACAAGTTTATATAGTATATATGTATTATATAAGTTTACAAAGTTTAAGGTCAATTAAATAATATAATATTTAATTTCAAACTAAATTTTTTTTCTAGGACTTTAGCAATATAGAAATTATCTTTTGCAAAATGAAATATTATTACTTAATTTTATTATATGCACTTACAACATACAATCATCGATATGTAACGATAAATCGATACACATGATTCGTTATAAACAAGCTATATGACAAATATGTGATATAAAAGGTAAACAAGACAAATTCAGATTAGAAATACACCATTCACTAAAGCCTTGAATTCACACTTTGAAAATTTTAATTTGCTCCTTGAATCGAAATCCTAGATCTGCAGTTGCTAGCTCTTGAACTGCCTAACCACCGACGTTGAATCATGTTATTTTTTATTTAAATTGAACTTGGATTTTTCCGTATTGTTTTCTACAAGCCATGGTCAGGAATATCTGATGTAGAGATCTCATTTTGGAGAGAATAGAGAGTAATGAAATGAAGAGGCAAGGTTTCATTAAAGGAACATAATTCTTGTATGATTAATGAGGTCATTAATCTTCTTTAACACTTGCCTTTTCATTTAAATTTTAAAAACAAAACTTCCATTTTCCGGTGCCATGGCTAGCCATACTAAGCCAATTAATGGCTCACTATGTGTACTTGCTCATGGACTTTAAACACATTTGAGTCCATACAAATATTCCTGCATTTAAATTTAATTTAAACACACACCGGTATTATACATCGTTCAGTATATTTATAACTATTAAAAACACATTGTTGATGAAACCCTTTATAACCCATTTGGAAGATTTCCCTTTTTTCATTAAATTCAAAAACCATTTATAAATCCTATTATAACCCACAAAACAATTTATAAACTCCTTTTATAAATCTATAAATCCATTTCTAAAATTCTTTTTATAAATATCTAAAACCATTTATGAAACTCCTTTTATCTTTTAACCAATCTTCCTTTTTGTTTTCCAAAACATATTATAAGATTCCTCTTTTAATCCACATCTGCTTATATAACCCTATTTATAAATCTCGAAAACATTTAAAATAAAATCCTAATCTTTTCCATTAAACACTACTATATACTAATAACATTATAGATAAATAAAAACTAACTTTAAAATAGTTTAAAATAATAATTAATAAATTCCAAACATCCTAATTAAAACAATAATGATTTATCTTATCATCTTTATAAATACTAATAATTAACTTCCAAAACTTTACTGATAAATAATTTTAATTTATTTCAAACCATATTTAAAATAAATAAAGTAAACTTTCAAATTGTTTAAAATATTGATAAACAACCTTTACACAATATTAATATCAATAGACAACCTTTAAAATATAAATATATTTCCTTGATAAAAATCCATACTTAATTCAACATAGTCATTTCAATATTTATAAACCATGTTTATAAATCTCTTCCAATTTTATAAAACTTTCCTTCATAAAAAATCCTTTATTTATGAACCCATTTATACCTCTATTCCTTTATAAATCCCGCTTATTTATAAAAACCCCCATCCAAAACATAACTTCAACCGTTTTAACCTTTCTCCCATAGATATAAATTTCTTTTATAAATTTCCTTCAATTATAAAATATCGTTTAACAAACCCAAATTTACACTCATCTTAAATTTCCAAAATAGAATATCATCCCTCATCTTATAATAAATTCACCATTCGATTTATTTCTCCAATCTATTAAATGATGATAGTTTCATCTTAATTTATAAAACACCGTTTATAAATCTATCCCTTTATAAATAATTTACGATTTTACAAATCTTAACATTATTTGAAAAATATCACTTTTATAAATTTAGCACATTTATAAATTCACCTTTATAAATAAATTACACTATATATACCTATATATATAATGGTTAATAATATTTATATAAAAATATTTTATATTTCTTTTTAAAACCATATTCCTTTATTTAAAAAAACTGCCTTATTTTCCCAGATTTTAAAATCTTTACTCTTAGTTTTAAAACTCTATCTAAAATGTTTTATAAAACTATTAGAACAGACTCATCAAGTTCGGCTACAAGAAGCTCGTACCAATCAAGGGCTCGATCATGGTCAGAAAGATCCATGCGAGAGAAGATACGCTCGCATGTGCGAATCCAATCTTGGACCTCAAGAACGGACTCTGAGCCTTTGAATGGCTTTCCTCCAAGATGAGAAAAATCACTACACAAGCGTGCAAAGGCAGACTTGCGTAGAGGAGATGCACGAATAGGAGCTGGAGGCCGAGTGCTCCTAAATAACTCCAAAAATTGATCGGTAGACATATAAACGCCGTGCGGATGTGAGCCACTAGATTGTCCAGCATCCGAGCGTAGTCTTCTGCCTCTTCCAGCCATTAGTTGAAAGTTAAGATAAGATAAAGATTATTCACAAGGTAGATATCATTAATTCAAATATGGAATACTACGAAATAAAATGCATTCCTAGATGTATTCCCAAAATTCTATCTACCCCAAAGGCACGGAAAGAATAAAAGCACGATGATTCAAAGATTCGTAACATTCATACTACCCTTTGATGTACCGTAATATGTGTCTCTGTTCTATGTTTATCATATTTTGTTCTGAACTCAGATCTGATACCAAGCTGTAACGCCCCACTCCGAGACCCACTGTGAAGACCCAAAAGTTGGCCTTCGAAAATCGGCACCCGTACTTCACTTGTACTCAAAATGCCGTAGATTCAAATGTCGAATCTGGTTCTTGGGAGCTTATAACACAGTTAAGTAAATAACACAGCGGAATAAGAGAATAATACATTGATATACAATATCTGATACAACAGAGTGATACAATGAATATCAATATACATCAGAGATATGATACAACAAATAGCAGCGGAAAAGAAAAAATTAGATAACTAATATCAGCAGCGGAACAAATAACTCTAAGATAGTCTTCAAGAGAAAACTCCAGCAGTAGCTCGAACTCCCAATAACGATACACCAAGAATAAGCAAGTGCAGTCCGATCCAAAGACTGAACTAGCTCCAGATAAATCTACTAATCTGACTATCTGAAAAACCAAACTCTAGACTGCTCGTGTAGAAAATATTGAGCATCCAGAGTTTAGGAAATAAACAATAAACTCCGGATCAGTCATGGGACTGGTGTGAGCAACAAAAACAGTTTATCTTTAAACAACACAAAAGAATTTAACATTGAAAACCGCAATGCTTTTGGAAAATGAAACTACCATAAGACCTCCCACCACACACACAATGCAAACGCAGACTTGGAGGAGATTTCTTCTTATGTTAGTCAAAGATGCTTACTACGCAAAATCAAATCATTTTGATATTATTACTAGTGCATAGTGGAAAACATTTCGAAAGTAGAATATAAATCTTAGCCAGCATAGACATTCCGAACTATGCCTACTATAGCTACCATCCAAACAGTGGTGACTACCATAAGTAAATGGCAGGTTCTACAACTAATACCGTACAAGTTCGTATTGGAGTTTGGATTTCCAACAAATGGTCAGGCCAAGGAACTTCCCATTGCCACATGGAAACGCCTCTGGAATGACGTCCCGAGAACCTAACCGGATCTCTGCCAACACAAGGCCGGGTTACCTCTGCAAAAATAGGTAACTACTGACACGCGTATGTCATCCCCCGATCGTAACCGATCTTCCCGAGGATCCCCGATTCGCAACAAACTACATAATCATAATAATAATGCAGCAACCACATAGGTTAAGTATCTGGGCTCCATACCATGATACCACCTCTATCCAGAAAGAAATGACATACACTAAGGGGCGCTACTCCCTAGAACCTTGCCGCATCTTTCCTGTTTTGACCATTTCCGGGGTGTGAGGCTCGACGAAGTCTTGTCCTCAAAGCTACGCTTTGTTCACAAAGCCATGCTTCGGGTCAAACAAATGATCAACCTATGATCACAAAGATATAAAATCAAATAAATGATCATATCGCAAATGATCAAACACTGATCATCACACAGCAACACTCAGCATGCCACATTACCAAATTGGGATATATTGCTGATAAATTTCAACTACATAACCTCTGAGCTCGTACGTCTCAGAGAAGGGTGTTAAGCTAAGAGAATAAATTCTCCGCCACCAACAGAAATGTATTTGAAAGAAATCGGCTTTATATCTCAAAGTGTAATGTCAGACATGTATCCATACAAGTCTGTTCCGGGTTCGAACAGAACCGAAGGCACTTCTTACGAAGCCCTTGCAATTCCGGGTATTCACAATCCCGTCCGGACTTCCCATCACAAAGGGTGATAAAATCTCTATACCGGGGACCAGTCGGTGCAGAGACATTCGACGAGTTGTCCTTTCGTTTTCGTGAATATCCGGTCTTCAACACCGGTCTTCAAATGCTATCCATATACGACGTATCATTATTCGGAATGGGTTATATGACACGAATGTCTTTTCCCGGCTAACCCGAATAACGAGCGCAATATTCAAAATCAAATGGATAATGGGATCTCAATTAAGTCACAACTTATTACCCAAAACCTTTCTTTTCAAATGGTTTAACAAATTACCATTTTTAAATCTTTTAAACGAAAAGATTCATTTCACAAAGTTTACTTCGTTTTCACAAAGATTCATTCACAGTTTTCTTTTTTTTTTCCAAAACAATTCCTGTTTCAATTGGATTAACTTGTTAAATCTTTAAAATAAAGATTCAACTTATAGCTTTCAAAACAATTTCATTTCGAATGATTTAAACAAAACATCATTCTAAATCTGTTAAAATAAACAGATTTAATTCATAGTTTTCAAAAAGAATTCATTTATAACTTGGAAAACCATCTTTCAATTCATACTTGAAATTCCTTTAAATTGGAATTTCATTTCTTATATATACGAAAGCTTTTATCATTTGAAAACAAACAGTTTTCCTTTAAGAGAAATCCAATTTTATTTGCATGGGTTAAAGTCCTTGAATTATATTCACATTCCAAAATCAATACTTTTTAAAATAGTTTAACCCATATATAAACATCTTTAATCCCTAGTTTCAAATCATAGAATTCAATTTCAAATCTTGAATTTAAATTTAAATCAAATTATTTAAATTTTCAAAACTCAATTAAGTTATTCAAAATAACTTTTATTTTTTGAAATTCCATTTCAAAAGCTTTTCACTTTAAACCGAAATTTCTAATTTCAAAATCAATTGAAATTAAAATTTCAATTTCAAAACATCAAATTTAAATTATCTGTGACTTAACCGATTTCCACGTGAAATCCATATTTGTGTGTGTATGGTGTGGTCCAGGGGTTTTACACACAATAGTGCAACATCAATCATCACAGATATATCGATAAGCGGTATAATCGATAACGCTCATCTTCATTCACAGATTCATAGATAAAATAAATTTATCAGTCACAAAGATTCACAATTATAATTCGATGTGGGTTTCGGATAACAAACTGGAATCCGACTCCCTGTCGCATCGAAATTCAAATGCCGTTTTACGGGCCAAGGGGTTCATATTAATATAACAATATATCACAGAAATAGAAATCACAGATCACGATACAAATCAGGACGTATCACAAAGCATCATATATCAGGTATATCAAACAATTCATATCATTTAACAGAATCCAAACATTTATAAGTAAACTCAATAATTTATCTGATCATAATTAATTTATCAATTAATTATTTATTTCATTTCAAATTAGTTAATTAACAAATCAATTCTTAATCAATTATAAAGTCTTAATTACTTAATTATTCTATTTCACACTATTTAATTAATTACTTCTTGATCAAGTTAACTTAATTAACTATTCCTTAATCATTAATTAATAACCTTAATTATTCATGAAACTTAACTTCCCCTTTATTAACTGCTAATCACTTAATTTATCATTTATTAATTCTTAAATAAATTACTTAATTAATTAACTATTGATCATTTATTAATTAACGTTAAGTAGTTAATTACCAATTTATTACTAACTAAAAACTTTTAAAAGTTAATTAATTTAATACTTAACTTAAAACAATTACTTAGTTAAAATAACAATTAAGAGTTGAGACATTGTAAAGTATTAACTATAAAATAATTATAACTCGTATTTAAGTCTCTAACTTAAATTGTTAAACAGTTATTAAATTTATAGTAGCAGTTTGGGGAAGAAAAAAAACCCACCCGAGTACTACCCCTTCTAAACTCGAGTAACCCCACGCGTTGCTCAGCAGTTTCCCTGAAGCATCTCTCTCCCTCACATATACTTCTTCTTTCTCTTTTTCTATATTCTTTTCTAGCTTAAGTTTAGACTTAAACAACTATTAAAACCACCCACGCAGACTCGAGAAAAACCCGAACCAACCCATCCACTACTCGAGCATTTCTTCGAGTTTCTCCCCCAACCTAAACTTCCTGACACGACATCGCCGTTGTGCACGTGCGCGGCGTCGCGCCGCCGCTCCATTGGCCATCGCAATCGCCAGCAAGTCGCAATTCATCCCTATACTCGAACCCAAAGCTCGATTCGATGCAGCAAGACTCGAAATTGAAATTCCCCTTTTCGTCGAAACCATACTCGAACATACCCAACCTCAAACGCTTCGTCCTCCTCGTGCCGTTCACCAGAAAACCCACGACTCCGGCTTCCTATTGTCGATACCCCACTCTATTCTCCCTCTCAATGTCATGCAGCTCGATCGCTTATTGGAGGCGAACACACCACATTACAGACACGTTCAAAACTCGAGGCTAAACCCTAAGTCAATCTCGTTCGACCCGGATTTGTTTTTGAAAAATATTTTCAACAATTTTTCCAACATTCCAGATGTTCAAGCAAGCTTCAGTAAGAATCCCAATATTTATAAATGATTCAATGATCAGGAATTTAGAAAAATGCAAATTGATCAAAATTTCAAACTGCTTTTTAACACTTCATTAAAAATCTTCACTTTTGCTTTTAAAAATCCTGAATATCAGTATTGATTCAGATTTTAAACTTGAATTATTATTTTTCAACAATCAAATTTATCAAGATATAAGTTGGCTACCTGTAAACAATGCTTCCTGCAGTAATATTTCACTATTTTCGAATTATTTACCAATTATCTTTACTAAAAATCATTTTTAAAAATAACTCCATGTTATTATAAACATTTTCTTTTCAGTAATTATAACCTGAATTTGTTTAGATGAGGAAATATGATTTTTCTTTCTATTTATCACACTTGATTCTGTTGATGTAACAGAGGCTAATATATATACAGGCATATAAATACAAATATTTGCATATATACAGATATGCAATGATATTCATACAAACACACTTTATATCATGACAAGCATCAGGTATTTATCACACACAATCAAAGTATTAGAGAGGTTAGCTTGCTCACCTTATTTTTCCAGAAGAAACAGAGCTTATTTGAAGAAGAACTGGGAAGCTTTAATTTTTCTTTGAAACAGGCTTTGCATTTGCTTTGCTTTTCCAGGCTGAAGGCATTGCCTTGTTTCCAGATTTTTTTTATCTTTCTTCTTTTTTTTCTTTTCTGGTTTTGATTTGCTTAGTTGTTGAACGAATTTAGGTTGGAGGTGATGCATATAAAAGAGAAGTATGCAGGTATAAAATATTGCTTTGTGCAAAAGAAATCAGAGATTTTTTTCTTAGTTTACTGATATAGTTTCAACATATTTTCGGCTGAGAAGATTGTTTTGTGCTTGGGTATTAAATGCTTGTCCTTTATGTTTCATGTGTACATACTTATTTATTTTGTTTTGTGTAAGTGTACTTTATGTTCCTACTTATTTCTTTTCTTCTTGCCTACTCTTTCTTTAACTCGGCTGAGAGATTTTGTTTTAGTGGCCAAAGACATTATCATTTTCATTTACAAGCTATTACCCATACTTTGTTTACAGCTTACATTTTTGTCTTCCTTTGCTTGTTTGTTTTTATCACTTTGTTTTGGCTGATATATGGTATTTGTCTTGTATTTTTATTATGTACAAACATATTTTATTATACTTGTTTTCTTTTCTTTTCTAAGTGTTTATATGTAAATGTATTTTATTTACTTCGTTTATTTTGCAAACTTGTAGATATATTACTTATCAAATTTTTTTTTTATTGTTTACTTTGTCTTTTATAACTTATATAATTTACCTTATTTATTTTTATACTTGTGTCCAAAGTATGTGTATATTATTTATTTTTGTCTCGTTTACTTGTTGTTTGAATTATTGTAGTGTAATCACTTTATAATGTAAATAAGTTTCTATTTTATACTATATAATTTATCTTATATATTTTCGATTCTATTTATAACTTAATATCTATTATTATTTATTATTATTAAACCATTTTAAACTTAGATTTAAACTCGAATTCAATATACATATATATATTTACAATATTTTAAATTGAAATGATTCATACAAAATATACTTGAATCCGGGGAAACTCGCTCCATTTTATCGATTTATTTTACTATTTTTATCCAAAAATTTAGTTAATTATTAACTTAAATTAAATAAAAATCTAGGGTCGTTACAAACTTCCCCCCTTAAAAGAATTTCGTCCTCGAAATTCGCAGGCACGAAAACAACAGAGATAGACAGATTCGATCTCCTATAACTCCTCAAACTTACGATATGAATTCCAAACTCAAGTCGGAATATCTCAGAATACATACTGATTTGTCCCTCTTCGGACTTTGGTGTTCAAAAGAAATTACAATAGAATTTCAAAATTTAATTTTTAAACGATATCGTTTTATCGGTACAATTCAAATTTATCGTCATATTCTATTAATCAATTTAACTTAATTAAAAATTTCCAATTTCAAATTCATTAAGGTTTAAATCAAAAAGCTGATAAGAAATCGATGAAGATACGAAGTAAGGATTTCCTACAACGATACGTAGAACCATCATCGCACCGAAACTTCTTCTTGTAGCTGATACGAAGAAATCAAAAGAATTTTGGAAACGAATCAAAGAAAATTGATAAGAAAGTTATGTCCACTGTTGCAGGGTATTGACCATTCATAGTCGTATTCCCCTGTCCCCTATCTCGTCCTCTTCTTGCACTCATATCTACTATCAGTGGATAGTAAGAGAATTTACTGAGACATTCAGGCTGATATCTTAGGGATACTCATTCTAGAGTTTACTTCACTCTATCTCTAATGAGCTACTTAACGTGTTATACTCCTGAGCTAAAGTTCAACCTTAGCTCTGATACCATATGTGAAGACCCAAAAGTTGGCCTTCGAAAATCGGCACCCGTACTTCACTTGTACTCAAAATGCCGTAGATTCAAATGTCGAATCTGGTTCTTGGGAGCTTATAACACAGTTAAGTAAATAACACAGCGGAATAAGAGAATAATACATTGATATACAATATCTGATACAACAGAGTGATACAATGAATATCAATATACATCAGAGATATGATACAACAAATAGCAGCGGAAAAGAAAAAATTAGATAACTAATATCAGCAGCGGAACAAATAACTCTAAGATAGTCTTCAAGAGAAAACTCCAGCAGTAGCTCGAACTCCCAATAACGATACACCAAGAATAAGCAAGTGCAGTCCGATCCAAAGACTGAACTAGCTCCAGATAAATCTACTAATCTGACTATCTGAAAAACCAAACTCTAGACTGCTCGTGTAGAAAATATTGAGCATCCAGAGTTTAGGAAATAAACAATAAACTCCGGATCAGTCATGGGACTGGTGTGAGCAACAAAAACAGTTTATCTTTAAACAACACAAAAGAATTTAACATTGAAAACCGCAATGCTTTTGGAAAATGAAACTACCATAAGACCTCCCACCACACACACAATGCAAACGCAGACTTGGAGGAGATTTCTTCTTATGTTAGTCAAAGATGCTTACTACGCAAAATCAAATCATTTTGATATTATTACTAGTGCATAGTGGAAAACATTTCGAAAGTAGAATATAAATCTTAGCCAGCATAGACATTCCGAACTATGCCTACTATAGCTACCATCCAAACAGTGGTGACCACCATAAGTAAATGGCAGGTTCTACAACTAATACCATACAAGTTCGTATTGGAGTTTGGATTTCCAACAAATGGTCAGGCCAAGGAACTTCCCATTGCCACATGGAAACGCCTCTGGAATGACGTCCCGAGAACCTAACCGGATCTCTGCCAACACAAGGCCGGGTTACCTCTGCAAAAATAGGTAACTACTGACACGCGTATGCCATCCCCCGATCGTAACCGATCTTCCCAAGGATCCCCGATTCGCAACAAACTACATAATCATAATAATAATGCAGCAACCACATAGGTTAAGTATCTGGGCTCCATACCATGATACCACCTCTATCCAGAAAGAAATGACATACACTAAGGGGCGCTACTCCCTAGAACCTTGCCGCATCTTTCCTGTTTTGACCATTTCCGGGGTGTGAGGCTCGACGAAGTCTCGTCCTCAAAGCTACGCTTTGTTCACAAAGCCATGCTTCGGGTCAAACAAATGATCAACCTATGATCACAAAGATATAAAATCAAATAAATGATCATATCGCAAATGATCAAACACTGATCATCACACAGCAACACTCAGCATGCCACATTACCAAATTGGGATATATCGCTGATAAATTTCAACTACATAACCTCTGAGCTCGTACATCTCAGAGAAGGGTGTTAAGCTAAGAGAATAAATTCTCCGCCACCAACAGAAATGTATTTGAAAGAAATCGGCTTTATATCTCAAAGTGTAATGTCAGACATGTATCCATACAAGTCTGTTCCGGGTTCGAACAGAACCGAAGGCACTTCTTACGAAGCCCTTGCAATTCCGGGTATTCACAATCCCGTCCGGACTTCCCATCACAAAGGGTGATAAAATCTCTATACCGGGGACCAGTCGGTGCAGAGACATTCGACGAGTTGTCCTTTCGTTTTCGTGAATATCCGGTTTTCAACACCGGTCTTCAAATGCTATCCATATACGACGTATCATTATTCGGAATGGGTTATATGACACGAATGTCTTTTCCCGGCTAACCCGAATAACGAGCGCAATATTCAAAATCAAATGGATAATGGGATCTCAATTAAGTCACAACTTATTACCCAAAACCTTTCTTTTCAAATGGTTTAACAAATTACCATTTTTAAATCTTTTAAACGAAAAGATTCATTTCACAAAGTTTACTTCGTTTTCACAAAGATTCATTCACAGTTTTCTTTTTTTTTTTCCAAAACAATTCCTGTTTCAATTGGATTAACTTGTTAAATCTTTAAAATAAAGATTCAACTTATAGCTTTCAAAACAATTTCATTTCGAATGATTTAAACAAAACATCATTCTAAATCTGTTAAAATAAACAGATTTAATTCATAGTTTTCAAAAAGAATTCATTTATAACTTGGAAAACCATCTTTCAATTCATACTTGAAATTCCTTTAAATTGGAATTTCATTTCTTATATATACGAAAGCTTTTATCATTTGAAAACAAACAGTTTTCATTTAAGAGAAATCCAATTTTATTTGCATGGGTTAAAGTCCTTGAATTATATTCACATTCCAAAATCAATACTTTTTAAAATAGTTTAACCCATATATAAACATCTTTAATCCCTAGTTTCAAATCATAGAATTCAATTTCAAATCTTGAATTTAAATTTAAATCAAATTATTTAAATTTTCAAAACTCAATTAAGTTATTCAAAATAACTTTTATTTTTTGAAATTCCATTTCAAAAGCTTTTCACTTTAAACCGAAATTTCTAATTTCAAAATCAATTGAAATTAAAATTTCAATTTCAAAACATCAAATTTAAATTATCTGTGACTTAACCGATTTCCACGTGAAATCCATATTTGTGTGTGTATGGTGTGGTCCAGGGGTTTTACACACAATAGTGCAACATCAATCATCACAGATATATCGATAAGCGGTATAATCGATAACGCTCATCTTTATTCACAGATTCATAGATAAAATAAATTTATCAGTCACAAAGATTCACAATTATAATTCGATGTGGGTTTCGGATAACCAACTGGAATCCGACTCCCTGTCGCATCGAAATTCAAATGCCGTTTTACGGGCCAAGGGGTTCATATTAATATAACAATATATCACAGAAATAGAAATCACAGATCACGATACAAATCAGGACGTATCACAAAGCATCATATATCAGGTATATCAAACAATTCATATCATTTAACAGAATCCAAACATTTATAAGTAAACTCAATAATTTATCTGATCATAATTAATTTATCAATTAATTATTTATTTCATTTCAAATTAGTTAATTAACAAATCAATTCTTAATCAATTATAAAGTCTTAATTACTTAATTATTCTATTTCACACTATTTAATTAATTACTTCTTGATCAAGTTAACTTAATTAACTATTCCTTAATCATTAATTAATAACCTTAATTATTCATGAAACTTAACTTCCCCTTTATTAACTGCTAATCACTTAATTTATCATTTATTAATTCTTAATTAAATTACTTAATTAATTAACTATTGATCATTTATTAATTAACGTTAAGTAGTTAATTACCAATTTATTACTAACTAAAAACTTTTAAAAGTTAATTAATTTAATACTTAACTTAAAACAATTACTTAGTTAAAATAACAATTAAGAGTTGAGACATTGTAAAGTATTAACTATAAAATAATTATAACTCGTATTTAAGTCTCTAACTTAAATTGTTAAACAGTTATTAAATTTATAGTAGCAGTTTGGGGAAGAAAAAAAACCCACCCGAGTACTACCCCTTCTAAACTCAAGTAACCCCACGCGTTGCTCAGCAGTTTCCCTGAAGCATCTCTCTCCCTCACATATACTTCTTCTTTCTCTTTTTCTATATTCTTTTCTAGCTTAAGTTTAGACTTAAACAACTATTAAAACCACCCACGCAGACTCGAGAAAAACCCGAACCAACCCATCCACTACTCGAGCATTTCTTCGAGTTTCTCCCCCAACCTAAACTTCCTGACACGACATCGCCGTTGTGCACGTGCGCGGCGTCGCGCCGCCGCTCCATTGGCCATCGCAATCGCCAGCAAGTCGCAATTCATCCCTATACTCGAACCCAAAGCTCGATTCGATGCAGCAAGACTCGAAATTGAAATTCCCCTTTTCGTCGAAACCATACTCGAACATACCCAACCTCAAACGCTTCGTCCTCCTCGTGCCGTTCACCAGAAAACCCACGACTCCGGCTTCCTATTGTCGATACCCCACTCTATTCTCCCTCTCAATGTCATGCAGCTCGATCGCTTATTGGAGGCGAACACACCACATTACAGACACGTTCAAAACTCGAGGCTAAACCCTAAGTCAATCTCGTTCGACCCGGATTTGTTTTTGAAAAATATTTTCAACAATTTTTCCAACATTCCAGATGTTCAAGCAAGCTTCAGTAAGAATCCCAATATTTATAAATGATTCAATGATCAGGAATTTAGAAAAATGCAAATTGATCAAAATTTCAAACTGCTTTTTAACACTTCATTAAAAATCTTCACTTTTGCTTTTAAAAATCCTGAATATCAGTATTGATTCAGATTTTAAACTTGAATTATTATTTTTCAACAATCAAATTTATCAAGATATAAGTTGGCTACCTGTAAACAATGCTTCCTGCAGTAATATTTCACTATTTTCGAATTATTTACCAATTATCTTTACTAAAAATCATTTTTAAAAATAACTCCATGTTATTATAAACATTTTCTTTTCAGTAATTATAACCTGAATTTGTTTAGATGAGGAAATATGATTTTTCTTTCTATTTATCACACTTGATTCTGTTGATGTAACAGAGGCTAATATATATACAGGCATATAAATACAAATATTTGCATATATACAGATATGCAATGATATTCATACAAACACACTTTATATCATGACAAGCATCAGGTATTTATCACACACAATCAAAGTATTAGAGAGGTTAGCTTGCTCACCTTATTTTTCCAGAAGAAACAGAGCTTATTTGAAGAAGAACTGGGAAGCTTTAATTTTTCTTTGAAACAGGCTTTGCATTTGCTTTGCTTTTCCAGGCTGAAGGCATTGCCTTGTTTCCAGATTTTTTTTATCTTTCTTCTTTTTTTTCTTTTCTGGTTTTGATTTGCTTAGTTGTTGAACGAATTTAGGTTGGAGGTGATGCATATAAAAGAGAAGTATGCAGGTATAAAATATTGCTTTGTGCAAAAGAAATCAGAGATTTTTTTCTTAGTTTACTGATATAGTTTCAACATATTTTCGGCTGAGAAGATTGTTTTGTGCTTGGGTATTAAATGCTTGTCCTTTATGTTTCATGTGTACATACTTATTTATTTTGTTTTGTGTAAGTGTACTTTATGTTCCTACTTATTTCTTTTCTTCTTGCCTACTCTTTCTTTAACTCGGCTGAGAGATTTTGTTTTAGTGGCCAAAGACATTATCATTTTCATTTACAAGCTATTACCCATACTTTGTTTACAGCTTACATTTTTGTCTTCCTTTGCTTGTTTGTTTTTATCACTTTGTTTTGGCTGATATATGGTATTTGTCTTGTATTTTTATTATGTACAAACATATTTTATTATACTTGTTTTCTTTTCTTTTCTAAGTGTTTATATGTAAATGTATTTTATTTACTTCGTTTATTTTGCAAACTTGTAGATATATTACTTATCAAATTTTTTTTTTATTGTTTACTTTGTCTTTTATAACTTATATAATTTACCTTATTTATTTTTATACTTGTGTCCAAAGTATGTGTATATTATTTATTTTTGTCTCGTTTACTTGTTGTTTGAATTATTGTAGTGTAATCACTTTATAATGTAAATAAGTTTCTATTTTATACTATATAATTTATCTTATATATTTTCGATTCTATTTATAACTTAATATCTATTATTATTTATTATTATTAAACCATTTTAAACTTAGATTTAAACTCGAATTCAATATACATATATATATTTACAATATTTTAAATTGAAATGATTCATACAAAATATACTTGAATCCGGGGAAACTCGCTCCATTTTATCGATTTATTTTACTATTTTTATCCAAAAATTTAGTTAATTATTAACTTAAATTAAATAAAAATCTAGGGTCGTTACACCCACATTAGCAAAGAGTATTACTAGGTAACACCCTCTGCTAATACGGAGAATAGAGCTGGATAGGAGCGACCATCTATAGCTTTGTCTTAATTATCTATTGAACACGCCAACAATTTCCATACCTCTTTCTTTCCTTTCTCAAATGGATCGACTTTTCCAATAAATACTTAATACAAAGCCATAGGTGGATGAAGGATCTATCAGAACAAGATATAACAACTCAAATGTAATACACATCACAGAACAGTAGATCATCACATACATTTACACATATACAGATACATTACAGAGTATACAAAATGATACATGTCAAGTGGTAAAGTAAACCACAATATACAGGCGAGTCAAAAGAATGCATATCAGAGTTACAGCCAAAAAGGACTACATAAAAAGCTATAACAAAAAGGAGCTAGCAGAATAGTCCATGCGGAAGCAAAATAGGCTAAGTCCAATGTACCTAACCTGAAACATCTCGGTCTGACCCGAGTATAAAATACACGGGTCAGTCTAGCTAAACAAATCAGTTAGATAAAGCTAGATAATAATAATGTGGTATAAGATAATGATATAATACTCCTCCAAAGAGAAGTGCAACAATAACCACATTACTAACATAGTGAAAACGTAGTCACTTAGCAAATAAATAAATCCTCCAAAGAGAAATCGACATCACATAATGTCGAATAATAAGCCTCATCTCATCGGCATATGCAATAGTAATAAAGATGGTTTGTAGAATATTACTCCCACTTAGGAGATATTCCAAAACCAGCCATATCGGTAATCATAAGCAATAATGGAAACATATCCAAAAATCAATGCAATATAGCAAAGAATAGCGCCAGTGTAGGCAATATAAGTTTCCATGGGGTAGACGCACTCATATCGTGTGGTTCCATAGAACCATCGCCGAAAGGCGCTACTCAAGGGAAATATAATAATAAAACATCAAAAAGTCGCGCGGACTAAGACCATAGTCTTTATGCCAAGTACTGTTAATTTAATGCTATCTCACGCCCAGAGGCGATACGCACGAAGACTCTACTCCCACATAAGAGCAATTGTCCACATAGACAAAGCCAAAATAATAATAATACTCCCACATAGGAGCAATTGTCCACATAGACAATCAATGACCCACATAGATCCAGTACTGGTCACCGAAGCAAATGTGTCATAAACTGTAATGACCCAAGATTTTAGGAATTTATCCTGAAAAATATAAATGAATTTAAAATAATTTTTAAATAAATTTTAAAGGAGGAATTGATATAGCTTGATAGTGTATCAGTGTGTGTACATGAGTGCACAGGAAATGCACATGAATATAAGCTAAAACCCTGAACTCCAAAAATACATACATATTGATGTGTATGGAAATAAATATATACATATATATGTAGATTAAATTCTTAAAAGTAGTATGCATAAGTAAATGTATATATGAGTGCTACTGAATAATTTGAGTGTACATGTGCATATGTGTGTGTGTCAGTATAGAATGATGTAGGGATATATAGGAGGGTATACTAATTATTTCAGAAAGACTTATATACAAATATATATGTGTTAATAAAATACTAGAGTTTAAACTAGTGAAATAAAATATACAGACACATTTTAATATAAGCAGAAATGAAAAGAATGGAGATATAAAAAAGGAATAATTCTCTTATAGATAAAATGAAGGAAGTACATACCATTTACATGAAAGCTAAAAATAGGAAAATAAGATAAAACAGAGAAGTTCTTGGTATAGGCAGAATTAGAAAAGAGTAATTAATAAATAACAAAACCAAGTCACATTTTTAGCATGATTGTAGACAAGGGGGAAAAGTATTTTCTGAAAAGCAAATTTCTGAAAAAAATGTGTAACCACTTTTCTCTTCACCCAAATTAAGCCGGGAAGGGGTAAAACTTTGGGTTTAAAATTCAGATAACATGATTTTCTGGTGGGCAAAAATGGCTTTAGCCAATACCCAAAACCCTAAGAGAGACCCTGTATATATATATACATGTATATGCAGCAGCCTCCTCTTCTCCTCAGAAAGAATTTTGGAAAAAAAAAAGAAGAAAAACAATACCACAGAAATCATAAGACAAGGGAAGAAAGAGAGCTTGAGGATAAGAGCAGGAGTTCATCAGTTAATTAAGGAAACAAAGGAGAGAGCTAGGTGAGAAAACTCACTCAAAAATCTAAGGCAATAAGTCCTAATGTAGGCAGCCAGATAAAAGTATTTTTATTCAAAGAGTATTTTCATATATGAATGTTTATCTGTGAATTTAAACCTAAATATGTTTTGATTTTCTTTGGTTGATCACTTGTTTTATTATAACAAAGTTTTATGTGTTGTTAGCATACATGTCTGTTTTATACACTCAGATCCCTGATATGTTAATGTTTAGGGATATAAACAAATACCCAGAAAATAAAATGTTGAGAATAGGCAAGTAGTATTGGTTTTGGCTCAACCCAGAAAAATGTAAATAATGTTGAGCTGCAATATACTCATGTATAAGTGCTGAGGCTTGAAATAGAAAGGAATTAGGGGTGCAATAGGGTTGCCTATGTGCTGATGCTCCTGATTCAATAAAATGCATAGCAAACAAAATTTTGTGATTCAGTGAAACCAGATTATTCTGAGTTTAACTCAAGCACAAATGGTTGTAAAAAGAAAAACTCCCCCAGAAGCCATAAACCAATGTTAGCTGCCTAAACTCCTTTAAAGAAAAATATACCAGGATGAATATCTCTATATATATACACAGAACCTTATTTTGTAGTCACCAATGGTTGTTTGCTTGTTGTTTCTGTATGGCCATGAATAATATGAGATACCATGATATAGATGTTTTCAGTTATTGGATCACTGAATGGTTTTGTCATGAACAATCAAAAGGGGTTATTATTAACTTAAATCTGATTAGGAAATTGGGGTCAAGAACACTGCAGGAATGACTTGTGTGCTTGAGTAACATAAGTTGACACATGGCTTGTTTAAGTCCTGAGATCTTTGTGTAATGGAGTGAATTAGTTCATTACAGTGTGTCCATTGATTCATAAATATTGCAGATGAGACCAAGGATAGATAAATATACCAAGGAAATAATATTTGAGCAGATGAGAAAACTAGAGTTTTTCCCAGATTTGAAATATGAGAATTGAATAAATGATTTAACTCATATTAGTTATTTTTCCTGTTTGGTATGAATGATTGTTTGTCTATGATTGAGTTGTATGCTTGAATGTATGTGCCATATTCATATGTGCAGTCTCTGGAAAGAAAGTTAAAGTGTGCACATGCACAATGACACAAAGCATGCACACAAGTATTTACCCGAATCCAAAGGACAGAACCTTATGTATATGTACTTAACTTGATTTTAACTTAATTAATAAATTGCTTTTGTGAATTTTCTCATACCAGACATGTGTCTGACCCTAGTGTGCTAATGGCATCTGGGGTGTCTCATTTAAAATGAGGCAGTTTCAAATGCTTTTTCAGGGATTGCAGCAACTAAGTAGGAGTAGGAGCAAGGCCTTGAGAAGAAGATATAGCATGCTAAACTTAGTTAGATAAGAGCCTAAATGTGAAATCTGCATGTATTGATAACTTAAATTGCTACTTGTACTAAGTGTTGAATATTGGAGGGATATTTTGTTAAGTATTTTATTAAGAATTTGACTTGTATCTGGAATCTATGAATTAAGTTAAATATCTGTTATGTTTTAAAAGGATTTTGATCAAATCTTGAAGAGAGTTTAGCAAGAACACCATGTTAAAATTGAATGATTACCTTTTTAAAAATGCATTAGTCAATCATGAATCTTTGGAAAGGATTTAAGTTTTAAAAGATCAGGATAGTTGATTCTCAGAAAATTAAATGGTTTTATTTTCTACTATGGCATATGAATACAAAAGAAAATAGGCATATGTTGAATGTTTCATATGGCTGCAAAGTGCCCATAATTAAGCTTGTTTCATACAAATGTCTCATGTCCTATTTTTAAATAAAGAAAGAATCTGTAGTAAGGTATATGGAAGCCAGATTCAGATAGTTGCAGATATACATGCACATAAACATGTTTAGTGCAAATATTACCATACCTTTTCCTTTGCACTTGTAATAGGAATCTGAATTTCACTCAGATTTTAACCAAAGGCATTTTAAATGCCAGACAGATCTTATAAGAAGAAATACAAACCTGAATAATGATAAACACTCTTATCATTTACAAAACCCAAGAACCAGACCCTTAATTTACATCAGACATGAAGCCTTCTAGGTTGTAGGAATGGATTTCAAAAATGATTAAGCAAGAATTATTGTTTTGTATGATGGAATATAGGCAAAAGTAAAGTATATATATGTGCAGATATAGGTAGATAATAGATTGCAAACTGTACAGGAGGAAAAAAAAAAGAAAAACCAAAAATTGTGTTGAACCGACCAGCATAGCACTCGAACTCGTGACCTTTCATGTATAAGTTAGGCGCGTTTCCATTACGCCTAGATGTTGCTTGTGTTCCCTTAGGATCCACTTTCTTTTATACTGATTTTGTCACTATTCAGAGCTTAACACAAACATCTATATTAAAAGCTTGTTTACTATTGGATATTACTTGATCACTTCTTAGTTAGTATAAACAGACTAATGTGTATGTTTCCAGTGGATTGTTTGGTAAAAAAAAAATATAATAATAAAATAAGTTAGCAATCCAACCTCCTCTTGTTTTCCAGAACTCTGATTCAAACAAGAGAGGCATATACATCCTCACATGTATGTGCTTATATTTGTGAATGTACTGATATATTTATATTGGTTGATTATTGTGATCCTGGATATATTTTGTTTATTGGAAAAAGATATTGACCCTGAGAATTATATTTGAAATGGATGATATATCTATATATTTATATATCCTCTTTACCTAAAAAAAAAAATTCCTTATGAAATTAGGGTAGAAATAGGAGGGTCATTTCAGTTGGTATCAGAGCTATGTTATTTAACATAGGAGAAGTAAGGATCAAGTTCTTAGGTAAAAATAAAATTAAAAGGAACTAAATATCAAACTAACCAGCTGTGTAAATTATTATTAGCAAACTATGGTAGGGAGACCACCCAATCAGGGAGCAGGATCTTCCCATGCACCACCAATGGTCAATCTGCAAGACTTGGTGAGAGCATTTAGGGATGGGGCAGGACAAAGGCAAGAAAATCCCTATGAAGAACTCTCAAAATTACTTAAGACATATACTCATTTAGGAGGCAAAAGCTTTGAAGGGACAGAGAGTATCATGGAAATTCAAACATGGTTGAGAACATTGGAAAGAATTTTCAATGACATGCAACTTGATGATCAAAGAAAGAGGCAAGTGGCTTCAAGACAGCTGAAAGGAGTAGCTTTAGGCTGGTGGGAAGTAATCATTGCAGGAAGGAATGAGAATGAAATCACTTGGAATCAATTCAAAGAGATGTTGGAGGCAAGGTTTGTACCAGCATCAGCAAAGACTACCTTGTTAGAAGAATTCATTAGACTTAGACAAGGAACCATGACTGTCACTGAATACACTCAAAAGTTTGAGGGGCTTTCCACATATGGAGCAATGCTTGTGGCAGATGAGGCATCTAAAAATGATAGGTACATAAAAGGGCTGAACCCAGGACTTAGCAGAGCCATGTTACCCTATGCAGACAAGACTTTTGATCATGTGATAGACTTAGCTTTGAGGTTGGAGCAGCATGACAAGGAAAGGGAGAAGTTCAGAAATTTTAAGAGCAATAGTAACAAGAAAGGTAAGGGGAGGTATCACCCTTATGATAAGAAGAAAGAAGAGGCTAGTAACAAAAGCACTGGAGATGTCAAAGCTAAGGAAGACAAGAAGAAAATTGTGTGCCATCAGTGTGGAAAGGAAGGGCACATCAAACCAAAATGTCCAGAATTGAAAGGAGGAGCTTTCAAATGCTATCTATGTGGGAAAGAGGGGCATATGAAGAGGAATTGTCCTGAGTATAAACAGCAAGGCAAATTGGCAAATTTGGAAGGAAAAGGCAAAGCCACAGTGGAGAGTAACACTGTAAACCATAGCCAAGTGGAAGGTACATTACTTATTTGTACCATACCCATAGCAGTAGTATATGATACTGGGGCAACTCACTCTTTAATTTCTTGTGAATTGGTTAAAATGCTAAAACTGAATTGCATATTGGTTGAAACCCCATTGCATATACAAAGTCCATTGGGGAGTTCTAGTGTTTTAAATATGATTTGTGTGGATGTGGAGTTAAACATAGGAGGAAATATGTTTATTTCCAATTTATATGTTTTGAATTACCCAAATATAGGTGTTATATTGGGGGTAGACTGGTTAAGGCAATTTAAAGCCATAATCAATTTAGACTCATCCACCATATCATTGCAAAATTCTAAAGGCCAGAGAATCACAGTTTTATGTGAGGTAGCTAAGGAAGGAAAACTATATCATTTAGTTGACTCAGAAAAAGATTTTAATGAACTAACCATTGAAGAAATTCCCATAGTCAATGAATATTTGGATGTGTTTGGTGAGGTCAAGGGTATTCCACACCATAGACCAGTAGAATTCCAGATCAATCTAGTTCCAGGAGCAAGCCCAGTGATTAAAAAGCCAACTAGAATGGGGCCAAATGAACTAAAAGAATTAAAGAAACAGTTAGAAGAATTGGAAGAGAAGGGTTTTATAAGACCAAGTAATTCTTGCTGGGGAGCACCAGTGGTATTTGTTAAGAAGCAAGATGGCTCCTTAAGACTCTGCATAGATTATAGAGAATTAAACAAGGTAACTATTAAAAATAAATACCCATTGCCAAGAATAGATGATCTTTTTGATCAATTAGCAGGGGCAAAAGTATTTTCTAGACTAGACTTAGCATCTGGTTTTCATCAAATGAAGGTGGAAGAATCAAGCATCAAGTACACTGCCTTTAACACTAGGTATGGGTTGTATGAATTTTTGGTTATGCCATTTGGCTTGACCAATGCACCGTCTTATTTTGTTGATTTAATGAACAGAACCTTTAGAGATTGTTTAGACAAGTTTGTGCTTATTTTCATAGATGACATTTTGATTTATTCCAAGACAGTGGAAGAACATAAACATCATTTGCACCTGGTTTTGTCTAGACTAAGGGAAAAAGATTTAAAGGCAAAATTTTCAAAATGTGTGTTTTGGAAGGAGGAAGTACATTTTCTTGGCCATGTTATATCTGCCAAAGGAATTTCTGTGAACCCCAATAAAGTAGTGGCTATTCAAGCATGGAAGAGGCCAAGCACTGTGAGTGAAGTGAGGTCATTTATGGGGATGGCAGGGTATTATAGAAGGTTTATAAAAGATTTTTCAAAAATTTCTACACCACTCACTAACCTAACCAGGAAGAACCAAGCTTTTGTTTGGTCAGAAAAATGTGAAAAGTCTTTTGAACAATTGAAGGAGGCATTGGTGAATGCTCCAATTCTAAAGGTACCACATGGAAATGAAGAATTAGTGGTATACACTGATGCTAGTGGATTTGGCTTGGGTGCAGTGTTGATGCAACAAGGCCAAGTCATTGCATATGCATCCAGACAACTTAAACCCCATGAAGTAAGATATGCCACACATGATCTCGAATTAGCAGCTGTGATATATGCTTTAAAACTTTGGAGACATTATTTATTAGGCACAAAATTTGAACTCTACACTGACCACAAGTCTCTAAAATATTTGTTTTCACAAAAAGATTTAAACATGAGGCAACATAGATGGGTGGAGTTCTTAGCTGCCTATGATTTTGACATACTCTATACACCAGGAAAAGCAAACAAAGTTGCAGATGCTCTAAGCAGACAGCATGCTAAATTGGCTATGATGATGATAGAAGAATTTAAAGATTTGTCTTTGCTAACTGAGTTAGAGATTGAGGAGAATGGTTGTGTGCAGATGCATGGTGCACAAGAAGATAAAGGGAAGTTAAGCTTAATGACACTTCAACCAGATTTGATTCTGAAGGTAGGAAAAATGCAAGAACAAGATGCTCACTTATTAGAGAAGAGAATGCTCCTCTCAAGAGGGGAGGAAGTAATGAATCACCATATTGATAAAGATGGTTATGTGAGATACCAGAATAGGATGTGTGTACCAGAGGACATAGAATTGAAGAAGGAGATATTGAATGAATATCACAGAAGTAAATACTCCATACACCCAGGTAACACAAAAATGTATCAAAATTTGAAAAGAGACTTCTGGTGGAAGGGAATGAAATCTGATATAGCTAAGTACATTGCCAAATGTATGACTTGCCAACAAGTCAAGGCTGAAACTCAAAGACCATCAGGGTTGATGCAACCTCTTAGTGTACCACAGTGGAAGTGGGAAGACATATCTATGGACTTCATAGATGGACTGCCTAGATCTAAGAGAAGTAATACAAGTATATGGGTGATAGTTGATAGGCTAACCAAGGTAGCACACTTCATCCCAGTCAAGTCAGAAAGAACAGCACCAAAACTAGCCCAAATTTTTATAAAAGAAGTGGTAAGGTTACATGGCATTCCCAAAACCATTGTGAGTGATAGGGATACCATCTTCACTTCAAAATTCTGGAGAAGCTTTCAAGAAGCAATGGGAAGTGAACTATGTTTAAGTACTGCCTACCATCCTCAATCAGATGGGCAGACTGAGGTGTTAAACAAAGTTTTGGAGGACATGTTGAGGGCATGTATACTGGATTTTGGGGGCAATTGGGAAGATTATCTTCATCTAGTTGAATTTACATACAACAACAGCTACCAAAGCACCATAGGAATGGCTCCATTTGAAGCCTTATATGGTAAACCCTGCTTGTCACCTGTTTGCTGGGTAGAAGCAGGAGAAAGGTCTATTTTAGGACCTGAGTACATACAAGAAACCAAGGAGAAAATTGAGTTGATAAGAAGAAGAATGACAGCAGCTCAAGATAGGCAAAAGAAATTTGCAGACATGAGAAGGAGGCAGGTAGAATATGAAGTGGGAAATTTTTTTTCATCAAAATCTCACCCATGAAAAATGTGCTGAGGTTTGGAAAACAAGGCAAATTAACCCCAAGATATATTGGACCATACAAAATTCTGGAGAGAATTGGTCCCTTGGCATATAGGTTGGAATTACCAGAAAACATGCAAGGTATACATGATGTTTTTCATGTATCACAATTGAGAAGGTGGGTCCATGACAAGGCAGAAATTCTTGAAACCCCAACCCAAGTGCAGATAAATCCCAATTTGATTTATGAAAAGGATCCAGTGGGAATCTTGGCAAAAGATGTGAAGAAGTTGAGGAATAAATCCCTGAAACTTGTGAAGATACAGTGGAGTCTAGATCCTAGTGATTGCACATGGGAATTAGAAGACAAGGTTAGGATGAATTATCCTAAGCTATTTTCAGATTAAGGTAATTCTGATTTTTGATTGTTTTCTTTATTTTGGATGAATATATTTTTAGTTAGTATAGAACTAAGAATCTATTTAGTAGAGAATATACTTGTTCTCTGAATTAAGTTTAAAATTTATTTTAAGCTTAGGAAAATTGTGGGACACAATTCCTAAAAGGAGGGGTGTATGTAATGACCCAAGATTTTAGGAATTTATCCTGAAAAATATAAATGAATTTAAAATAAATTTTAAATAAATTTTAAAGGAGGAATTGATATAGCTTGATAGTGTATCAGTGTGTGTACATGAGTGCACAGGAAATGCACATGAATATAAGCTAAAACCCTGAACTCCAAAAATACATACATATTAATGTGTATGGAAATAAATATATACATATATATGTAGATTAAATTCTTAAAAGTAGTATGCATAAGTAAATGTATATATGAGTGCTACTGAATAATTTGAGTGTACATGTGCATATGTGTGTGTGTCAGTATAGAATGATGTAGGGATATATAGGAGGGTATACTAATTATTTCAGAAAGACTTATATACAAATATATATGTGTTAATAAAATACTAGAGTTTAAACTAGTGAAATAAAATATACAGACACATTTTAATATAAGCAGAAATGAAAAGAATGGAGATATAAAAAAGGAATAATTCTCTTATAGATAAAATGAAGGAAGTACATACCATTTACATGAAAGCTAAAAATAGGAAAATAAGATAAAACAGAGAAGTTCTTGGTATAGGCAGAATTAGAAAAGAGTAATTAATAAATAACAAAACCAAGTCACATTTTTAGCATGATTGTAGACAAGGGGGAAAAGTATTTTCTGAAAAGCAAATTTCTGAAAAAAATGTGTAACCACTTTTCTCTTCACCCAAATTAAGCCGGGAAGGGGTAAAACTTTGGGTTTAAAATTCAGATAACATGATTTTCTGGTGGGCAAAAATGGCTTTAGCCAATACCCAAAACCCTAAGAGAGACCCTGTATATATATATACATGTATATGCAGCAGCCTCCTCTTCTCCTCAGAAAGAATTTTGGAAAAAAAAAAGAAGAAAAACAATACCACAGAAATCATAAGACAAGGGAAGAAAGAGAGCTTGAGGATAAGAGCAGGAGTTCATCAGTTAATTAAGGAAACAAAGGAGAGAGCTAGGTGAGAAAACTCACTCAAAAATCTAAGGCAATAAGTCCTAATGTAGGCAGCCAGATAAAAGTATTTTTATTCAAAGAGTATTTTCATATATGAATGTTTATCTGTGAATTTAAACCTAAATATGTTTTGATTTTCTTTGGTTGATCACTTGTTTTATTATAACAAAGTTTTATGTGTTGTTAGCATACATGTCTGTTTTATACACTCAGATCCCTGATATGTTAATGTTTAGGGATATAAACAAATACCCAGAAAATAAAATGTTGAGAATAGGCAAGTAGTATTGGTTTTGGCTCAACCCAGAAAGATGTAAATAATGTTGAGCTGCAATATACTCATGTATAAGTGCTGAGGCTTGAAATAGAAAGGAATTAGGGGTGCAATAGGGTTGCCTATGTGCTGATGCTCCTGATTCAATAAAATGCATAGCAAACAAAATTTTGTGATTCAGTGAAACCAGATTATTCTGAGTTTAACTCAAGCACAAATGGTTGCAAAAAGAAAAACTCCCCCAGAAGCCATAAACCAATGTTAGCTGCCTAAACTCCTTTAAAGAAAAATATACCAGGATGAATATCTCTATATATATACACAGAACCCTATTTTGTAGTCACCAATGGTTGTTTGCTTGTTGTTTCTGTATGGCCATGAATAATATGAGATACCATGATATAGATGTTTTCAGTTATTGGATCACTGAATGGTTTTGTCATGAACAATCAAAAGGGGTTATTATTAACTTAAATCTGATTAGGAAATTGGGGTCAAGAACACTGCAGGAATGACTTGTGTGCTTGAGTAACATAAGTTGACACATGGCTTGTTTAAGTCCTGAGATCTTTGTGTAATGGAGTGAATTAGTTCATTACAGTGTGTCCATTGATTCATAAATATTGCAGATGAGACCAAGGATAGATAAATATACCAAGGAAATAATATTTGAGCAGATGAGAAAACTAGAGTTTTTCCCAGATTTGAAATATGAGAATTGAATAAATGATTTAACTCATATTAGTTATTTTTCCTGTTTGGTATGAATGATTGTTTGTCTATGATTGAGTTGTATGCTTGAATGTATGTGCCATATTCATATGTGCAGTCTCTGGAAAGAAAGTTAAAGTGTGCACATGCACAATGACACAAAGCATGCACACAAGTATTTACCCGAATCCAAAGGACAGAACCTTATGTATATGTACTTAACTTGATTTTAACTTAATTAATAAATTGCTTTTGTGAATTTTCTCATACCAGACATGTGTCTGACCCTAGTGTGCTAATGGCATCTGGGGTGTCTCATTTAAAATGAGGCAGTTTCAAATGCTTTTTCAGGGATTGCAGCAACTAAGTAGGAGTAGGAGCAAGGCCTTGAGAAGAAGATATAGCATGCTAAACTTAGTTAGATAAGAGCCTAAATGTGAAATCTGCATGTATTGATAACTTAAATTGCTACTTGTACTAAGTGTTGAATATTGGAGGGATATTTTGTTAAGTATTTTATTAAGAATTTGACTTGTATCTGGAATCTATGAATTAAGTTAAATATCTGTTATGTTTTAAAAGGATTTTGATCAAATCTTGAAGAGAGTTTAGCAAGAACACCATGTTAAAATTGAATGATTACCTTTTTAAAAATGCATTAGTCAATCATGAATCTTTGGAAAGGATTTAAGTTTTAAAAGATCAGGATAGTTGATTCTCAGAAAATTAAATGGTTTTATTTTCTACTATGGCATATGAATACAAAAGAAAATAGGCATATGTTGAATGTTTCATATGGCTGCAAAGTGCCCATAATTAAGCTTGTTTCATACAAATGTCTCATGTCCTATTTTTAAATAAAGAAAGAATCTGTAGTAAGGTATATGGAAGCCAGATTCAGATAGTTGCAGATATACATGCACATAAACATGTTTAGTGCAAATATTACCATACCTTTTCCTTTGCACTTGTAATAGGAATCTGAATTTCACTCAGATTTTAACCAAAGGCATTTTAAATGCCAGACAGATCTTATAAGAAGAAATACAAACCTGAATAATGATAAACACTCTTATCATTTACAAAACCCAAGAACCAGACCCTTAATTTACATCAGACATGAAGCCTTCTAGGTTGTAGGAATGGATTTCAAAAATGATTAAGCAAGAATTATTGTTTTGTATGATGGAATATAGGCAAAAGTAAAGTATATATATGTGCAGATATAGGTAGATAATAGATTGCAAACTGTACAGGAGGAAAAAAAAAAGAAAAACCAAAAATTGTGTTGAACCGACCAGCATAGCACTCGAACTCGTGACCTTTCATGTATAAGTTAGGCGCGTTTCCATTACGCCTAGATGTTGCTTGTGTTCCCTTAGGATCCACTTTCTTTTATACTGATTTTGTCACTATTCAGAGCTTAACACAAACATCTATATTAAAAGCTTGTTTACTATTGGATATTACTTGATCACTTCTTAGTTAGTATAAACAGACTAATGTGTATGTTTCCAGTGGATTGTTTGGTAAAAAAAAAATATAATAATAAAATAAGTTAGCAATCCAACCTCCTCTTGTTTTCCAGAACTCTGATTCAAACAAGAGAGGCATATACATCCTCACATGTATGTGCTTATATTTGTGAATGTACTGATATATTTATATTGGTTGATTATTGTGATCCTGGATATATTTTGTTTATTGGAAAAAGATATTGACCCTGAGAATTATATTTGAAATGGATGATATATCTATATATTTATATATCCTCTTTACCTAAAAAAAAAAAAATTCCTTATGAAATTAGGGTAGAAATAGGAGGGTCATTTCATAAACTCTTGGAAAGGAACCCGAAAAATGTTAACGTGAGTCCCATACCACACGTTCGCACTAAACGGTTTACTAACCGTTAGTCAATTTAACATTCAAAGCAGTACAAAGTTCACCTCAACTCATTGGTAAACCAGACCCAAAGGTCAAAACGGTCAAACGAATATATTAGGAATTAACTGAAAAGATAAACCCACGTGTTCATAGCACGCGTTTTATTTAATCATTTAATTCTCCTCCCGCTTCGCTCGAAGTGCAAAATTGTGTGTGTGTTTTATATAGAAATTATAAATTGGAGAAACGAGCTTTTAATACAATTTAAAAAGATCATTTTATAAAAACCCGTGTACGAATCAAAAAGGAATCATCAAAGTCAAAAATGCGATAACAACTAATTGGATCGACAAGAATCGATAAAAATGGAAATTCACTCAAAAATAGGCAAATAGGCAAGAATAGGCAGTTCCAGACGTCTGGTAGGTGTTTCCAGATGTCTGGTCCTAGATTCTGGAAGTATGTGTGTTTTTCTCCTCTCTTATTTAATTCTCGGACCATTTCAGACGTCTGAAATTTCCAACTAGACGTCTGAATTTGGTTTCAGACGTCTGGGTTTTGTTTCAGACCTCAGACGTCTGAATTTTGTCTCTGCCCTTTTTTTCCTATTTCCAGAACAATTTCAGACGTCTGAAATTTTCCAGCAGACGTCTGAATTTGGTTTCAGACGTCTGAAATTTTATTTTAGACGTCTAAAATTTTCTGCTAGGCAAAAAACAGCCTAGCCCAAAGAGGGAAATTCCAAACCGAAATGTGATCGAACGAGTGATGGATGCTAGGGATTTATGCCAATCGACAAGAAAGAAGCTATAGAGCAAGGCAAGAACAATCACTCTTCAATTATAATCCAAGAAGCTTCAATCTAAGCTCAAAAGAAAAACATTTCCTAAGTTAGGGTTTAGGAAGTTTCTGAAATTGAAGAGAGATTGAGATGGAGAAGATGAAGGAGATGCTTACCTAAGCTTCTCTTAGAATTTGGAGCAAGAATTTGAGTTTGCAAAAGGAAACTAGGGCTTGGAGTTTCTATTTCCCGTTCTCTTCCCCCATTTTCAGTTTAGAGCTAGAGTGTTAGGAAATGAATGAGTGAATGGATGAAGAGTTAAGAGTTAGAGTAATAAGTTGGGTTAGTGGGCTGAAACTCAAACCCAAAAGCCCAAATAGAAAATAGCAAAATTCAACTCACTCCAAACATATCGATGTTTATACTCAAAAAAGTCGCAAACACCATTTTGGACTCAATGGAAGTGGTCTCGAGTCCCAATTCGACTGTTTGCAAAAAGTAGATTTTCGGACTTTAATCCGACTAACGATGCTATATTTAAATTAAATATTTAAATATACAATCGTAAAATATGCAGGTTGTTACACTATATGTTATTTCCCTATTCCGAACACATTGGTACTTGTCTCGAGACTTAATTCGATTATATGAAGAAGATAGATTTTCAAACCTAATTATTATATAAATTTCTAAAATTAATTTCTTTGCGTTTCGATCTCGCATACCGAAATGATACGTCCAATTGCCATGAGATCCGACGGCATATTATAATACACTATTATGGATCTAATGGAACTGGTTTCGTCGAAATCCGAGACAGTGCCCCGTAAGGCTATTTTTACATATTAATTCAAACGAATAATTTTTAAAATCAGTTTAATCACTTTTAAATTCAATTTAAACGTTTTATATCTTCCTTCTTATTCAAATATATTTTAAATCAACTTTTGAAATCATTTCTGGATTCCATAATTTAAACAATTCCAATATTAATTTTAAAAAATTAATTATCAAACAAATCGCTATATTTGAAATTCAAGTTATTTAACTTATAAAAATAACTTTTCAATATTTAAAATAAATTAAATATTTTAAATTCAAATGACTAAAATTCTGGGTCGTTACATTCTCCCCCTTTAAAAGAATTTCGTCCCTGAAATTACCAAGTAAGAAAGATGTCACAAACCCATCAACTTTAGAAAAACAATTAGTTGAAATAATTTACCAAATTCATTTAATCTTTTAACTTTCGAAATCAATTAGTTAAAATTTGTTATCACAATATGCTAAGTCTTTAATTACATAATTAAATCTCCAAAACCAACTAATACCATCCCAAATTATAAAACTAAAATCCAAATTTTAGTTATCGAAAATTTTCCAAAATTTCTCAAAATTTTTCTAACGCCAATTTACGAAAAATTTCTCTAGCGTCTCCTTTACGCTGCTTGATCGTAAAAATTTGCAATGTATATATAATAAAAATAGACTTCTCATCTTCGAGGATGAGGCATCCCGTAGGGAAAAATATATAAATACGGTATGTAATCCGAGAAGTATACCTTATTTTAGCATTAGCAAAGCATATACAACGAATATAACACAAAAGCGAGCTCCAAATGCGAAGAATATGACATCCGCACCTACTAAACAATCAATAATCTAATGAGAACCTGTATATAGAGAGTAATATCAATATATAATATTGAGTATACAATAACTACTACAATATCCATATGCAAATGAATCATATGTAACAAAAGAAGTCATCAAACAAGTGGTATCCATTCAATTTATTCATAACCGTTTCGATTTGCATCTTCAATGTCAACCTTTAATTTATACTTTCATTTTCATCCAATTCATTTACACTCAATTTACTTACGTTTAATTGATTTACATCCAATTAATTAACATTCATTTATTTAACATTCTTTATTCATATCCAATTTGTTTAATATATTTCTTCCAATACTAATATTCTTATAGACCATTTCATAAAACCATTACTTAAGTTTATTATAAACATTTCATACGACCACGAATGTTTATTTTTACTTCACAACTTAAGTTCACATTTAATTATATTTACAACTCAAATTGTATTTCATTTTCTAACTCAAGTTCGTATTCATCCTATTAATTCAAGGGAAACCATTTAATCCACTTAAGCTAATTCATCTAGTTCATTTCAAATCCAATTCAATTCATTTAATCTTTCTTAATTCAAACTTCATTTTACCTTTTCTTGAATCAATTTCCCTTTTAAAATCCATTTTATTTAACTCAGCTTAAGTTAAATCCCATTTCAAATCAAATTCAAGTTCATTAACTCCATTTATTTTACTTTACTTAAGTTAAATTTTAAATTTCATATCTCAATTCCAACTTTCTCCTCTTATCTATACCATTTAAAATTTATAAGTTCAAAAACTTATTACCTTATGTTTTCTCAACATCTAGATAGAAATTTGCATGATTTTTTTAAAATACCCAGTTTTATTTCAATTCATTTTGAAATCATGTATATATATATATATACATACATAACTCCTTTATATTTCAAATTACACTTATGGAATCTAAAACAAATTTGTTTTATCAAAACAAAACTTCAATGGTAGCAATTCCTCACTTAGAAACTCAAAAATGAATGTCGATGATGCTAAAGTCATCATCAAAATTATTTTCCAGCGACTGAAGTGGGTTCAATGCATTCTATCTCCTTTAAATCCATTTTAAAATATTTCTAGCCAAATATTTTCAAAATAATACTATTATTATTTTTCTAAAACCTTTTGAAAAACAATAACCAAAATAAATGAGATTTAAATTCTCAAACTTCTTGTTCCAAATCCAATTTTATTAACAAATCATATTTATAAAACATCACTTCTGATGAAATACTATTTCACAAATGTTTATTATTTTAATTATAATCAATTTTCTAAAATTCACTCTTATAAATTCACTTCCTTACATAACTCAATTTGCAATTTTTGTCTTTGGTTAGATTATAACCTTTTATTTGAATAACAAACAACAAACAACAAACAAACAAATGAAAATAATGAAATATTACCATTCTCTAACAACCGAACACTCTATATATAACTATACTAATTTTTGAAAAATTATTCCTTTGTATATAAAATATAATTTAGGTAAAACTATTTCATTTACCCACTTTTCCAAAATAATACTCGTATCAGTTTGCCTTGTTTAAGCGTTTAGAAACCCCTATCGATATCGTGGTGTCCCATGTATCGATCAGAATTCATAAGCCACTCAACAGATAAATTAACACAACATTAATACATTTTTATATCACTAACAAATACGCGCTCATATATATACACTCAAACTCATTCTAGGGTGCTACTGACCCTATCTCTAATGAGTTACCCCACCAAAGCCAAGATTCTCGCTTAACGTGGCTTTGATACCAGCTGTAACGACTTGCCAATCCGTACGGTTCAAGCTGACAATAAACCACACATGTCCAACCCAAATTGAACAGAAAGGCCGATAGTTATGGGAAAGAAAAAGGAAAGAAGTAGAGAAGAAGAGAAGAAAGAAAAGAAATTAAAAACAATACAGATTCTCACAATCGCAGCAGAACAATATATAATATAATATCAACACTTCACAAAGAGAAACTGTTATATACATACATCCATTGGAGTACAACAACAATCATAATCATCAGCTTGGACAGTTATAATGACAAGTCCTCACAATTGCTGATGGTTCCAACAATAAAACAGCGGAAACAAAACATATACGTAAATACGATTTGAAGGCCTCTAACTCATCTTCTGAGCTTTAATGCATCCAAAGCAAATCTGTAAATATGCTCGGTCTGACCTGAGCATTATAATAAAATAACACCCGAGTCAGTCTGGAAAACTAGCGTGAGAAAACACTCCCAATTGGATTTTAAAGTTCTAAAAAATCGTTTGAAAATCAAAAGTATCTCGTAAGACCACGCCGCACAAAAACACGGACGAGTTTTTACCTTACGATAACCAAAACAATTTCTATAGAAAATCCATTAATATTATAATAAGGTCTAGGGGTTAAAGTAAAATATGAATATAGCTGAAATGCTTGCATCTCATGTTTCAGCATAGTTGGGCTTAACTAAGTCCGTAAAGCTTGTAATGGAGAATGGATTCCATACTATGACAAGGTAAGGAACTACCTTCCAAAGGTACATCTCTAGATAAAATGTATTGGAGTCTGACAAAAACATCTTGCACCCGTGCCACACAGGACTGGCCTACCACTTGACTAGTAGTACTGAATATGATCACCCCACTTTGGGCCCCGAAGCATACAAGAATAGATATTAACCGATCTGGATTTGGAATGACCATACCTGTGACGCCCCACCTCTATACCCACGCTAACCAAGAACACTACAGTGTAGTGCTGTCAATTAGCACGGAGAATAAGGCTGTTGAGGAGCGACCATCCATGTAACTTCTTTGTGCGAGCACCGATATGTCAGATAGAATAGAATGCATATCTTTTAAGGAGGAAATCCGACATACCGATACAAACACAAAGCTATCACACGGTGGCTATATATAATCTTCGGAAACAAACATAGAAATAAACGTAACACAAATCAGTCACAGACAATTCATATCACAAAGGCGGAAATAGATATGAATATAACACATGAAAGTGTACATCAGAGTAGTGGTCAAATAAGATCCACAATAACACAAAAGAATAGATACAAGTGCTAACCAAAAGAATATGTATACATCAAGGAGTCTAATCTCAAATGTATACAAACAAAAACTACTAAACTAGAGTAGTTAGCCAAAAGTCAGAAGATGGCTGCAGATAAGAAGTCATGAGGAAGCACCTGTAAATCTCAGTCTGACCCGAGTATTATTTAAGAAGAAAATAATAAACGGATCAGTCTAGCTATAAATATCAGATAAAGTGATATAGAATAAGAGGTATGACAAAAACGTATCATAACCATAATACCATACTGTGATAAGTACGTGATTGAAAATCAACAAGAGATTAATCAATATCACAAGAATCTTCTCAAAGATTAAAAAGAATGTCATATTCTCTATTTAATTCACCAAGCCACAATAAATGACATACATATCAATGCCCATCGTAAATGCTGGTGAAACATAAATTCCAGAAATCAAATAATCTGAAGCAACGACGTCGTACAGCGTAACGTCCGATGATTCAGAGACAAAAATAAATAGGAACAACGACGTCGTACAGCGTAACGTCCGATGATCCAGAGACAAAAATAAATAGGAACAACGACGTCGTACAGCGTAACGTCCGATGAACCAAAGCACAAATAAAAGGAACAACGATGTCGTACAGCGTAACATCCGATGAGACAAAGAATAGGAAAATGGAACAACGACGTCGTACAGCGTAACGTCCGATGAACAAAATCACAATAAAAAGAAAAGGGACAACGATGTCGTACAGCGTAACATCCGATGAACCAACACGTAGTAAAGTGGAACAACGACGTCGTACAGCGTAACGTCCGATGAACCAAATCACAATAAAAAGAAAAGGAACAACGATGTCGTACAGCGTAACATCCAATGAACCAACACGTAGTAAAGTGGAACAACGACGTCGTACAACGTAACGTTCGATGAACCAAATCACCATAAAAAGATAAGGAACAATGATGTCGTACAACGTAACATCCGATGAACCAAATCACGATAAAACGGAACAACGACGTCGTACAGCGTAACGTCCGATGGACCGAATCAAAGAGACATCGCACATTGCTAGTCTAAATCACAAGAATGGTCGTCATGATCATAAGGAAGTGTCGATTACGCTAAGCTAGTAAATATAAGAGTTTAGCTTCATGTCCCAAAACCACTTGCTTAACTCAAATATTTACGAACAGATTATAGATCTCCACTAGAAAATTGTCACAAGAGTTTCAATCGAACAAGTCCATAAATTAACCGACGAAGTAAACGCAAGCGTTTCATACCACTTGTTTTGCTAAGCCGTTTAATTAGATTTTCTCATGCGAATGAGGTAAAGGTTTGTATATACTAATAGATTGGAAAACGGTTTTAAGAAACGAGCTTTGATATTGAAAATAGAGTTGAAATCGTTTTAATGAAAAGCTTTGATATTTACTACTAGTATAGAAAACCTTTATATTTTAAAGTGACAAATCAAAGAAGTGATTGTAGAAACAATCAATCATAAAAATTCACATTCGAAGACGTGAATAAAATCCAAAGAAATTAGCTCAAAATGCATCAAAGTTGAAGTTCTGTTGAACGCTTTTCAGATAAGATTGCCCGGTCAGGTCGCGGGGGTCCAGGGGGCAGCGCCCACGGCGGGGTGCGGGACAGCGCCCCGTCAAAACGGTACGACTTAGTGAAGACAAGCGACCTAAGTTTAAAAAGGCGGGCGACTTAACAAAGTGGCCGATAATAAATGATCACAACAAAAAGGGAATCAACACGAATTGATTAGAGTTGGATATTCAAGCTAAAAAGGCAAATAGGCAAAACACAGCAGATTCAGACATCTAAATTTTTAGTGACAGACGTCTGAATTTTATCTCAGACGTCTGAACTTTTGTGACAGACGTCTCAGAGGTCTGAAATTGAAACAGAGAGTAAAAAACATTTTGAACTAAATTCAGACGTCTAAATTTTTGTGACAGACGTCTGAATTTGATCTCAGACGTCTGAAATTTTGTGACAGACGTCTAAATTTATCTCAGACGTCTGAATTTTTATGACAGACGTCTAAATTTTTCTGGAAGGCTAAAAAAAACAGCCTAGCTCGAAACGACGAATCCAAACCGAAATGCGATCGAACGAGCGACAAGTACTAAGGGTTTACGCCAATCGGCAACCCAGCCCTATAGGTACTTAGATGCAATCACCAAAAACATGTTCAAACATCCATAAAAGGATTTTCAAAGAATTGAACTCAAAACACTAAAAATTGGAATATTCGCCAAATCAATCCAAACCAAGTGCAATTGCACAAGAATAAGTGTTAGGAATTCATACCTAACAATCGAAGATAAATATAGTTTAAGATGTGAGATAAAAATCTCACCTTTGAACCCCAAACAAATGAAGAAGAAGCTTTTAAAACAAGCTAAGATCAACTCCTCTTCAACACAACCCAAATGAGCTTGAATCTATGCTCAAAAAGAAGAACATTCCTAAAGTTAGGTTTAGGAATTTCTGAAATTGAAAAGAGAACGGGTTGGAGAAGATGAAGGAGATGCTTACCAATGGGTTCTCTTTGAATTTGGAGCTAGAACTTGATTTGAAGATGAAACTAGGGTTTGGGGGTTTTAGTTTCCCATCTCTCCCACCATTGTTGCTCTAAAACTGAAAAGAGGAGGAAGTGAGGGTGAATGGGGAGGGATGGTTCAGTTTGGGGTTTAAGTTGGCAAAGGGGCTGAACCCAAAACCAAACCCAAAGTGCAAATGGTCAAATTTTTGACTAGCTCCAAACATATCGAAGCTTACACTCAAAAAGATCGCAAACGACGTTTTGAACTCGATGGAGGTGGTCTCGAGTCCTAATTCGACTGTTTGCAAAAAGTAGCTTTTCGGACTTCAATCCGACGGACGATAAAATATTTAAATAAAATATTTAAATATAAAATCGATAAATATGTGGGTTGTTACAATACCCTGATAGGAGCAAACCACTTGGCCCTGCTGCATGGCCGATTTTTGTCATTTCCCAGCTGATGAGGCTCGAGGCTACGTTTTGCCTTTATATAGCACTTCCTACTTGGAATGCTAACACTGCCCTCCAAGCAACAATGCAATATCAGCATTCATCCATACAAGTTCGTTCTGGGACTTAACAAAACACTTGAGAGCTCCGTCTCCAAATTCCATCATCTTCAAGATGTCTTCACTTCGAAACGCATTTGTTGGATCGAAGTGGTTTCAGATAATATATCTGATCCTGGTCTCTTCGGAACAACGTTTGATAATATCCGATAAACTCAACCCCGGTTCTTTAGGAAATAAACAATCAAAGATAAGAGCGGACCGTTAGTGGACAGATTTTCTTATCATTGTCCTAGGAGAACAAAACGAGATTTATATGCACAGTACAACATCATCGGAGATGACTGTGCCAAATAACTCACGTGTTTCTCCTAGATATTTCCAAAGTTACGTTTTGGGTCCAATTTTGATAGTCGGTTATTTAGCTATCGAATAATGAACATTCAATCAGCAATTTAATTCCATAGGGTAAACCAACATTGGTTAAGCATCAAGCAACACTAATCCTCTATTAATTAATCTTTTATAATTTAAATTCACTTTGTAATACTTGAATCAAAAATTCTTTTTACAAAGATTGATATAAACCTATAATCCCTATTTCTCAATACTTAAAAAAAGTCTAATTGCTTACCCTGATGGTATAAGTATATTCACCAACCATTTGGAAGATTTCCCTTTTTCATTCAATTCAAAAACCATTTATAAATCCTATTATAATCCACAAAACCATTTATAAACTTCTTGTATAAATCTATAATTCCATTTCTAAAATTCCTTTTATAAATATCTAAAACCATTAATGAAACTACTTTTATCTTTTATCCAATCTTCCTTTTCGTTTTCCAAAACAGATTATAAGATTCCTCTTATAATCCACATCTGTTTATAAAAGCCTATTTATAAATCTCAAAAACATTTAAAATAAAATCCTAATCTTTTCCTTTAAACACTACTATATACTAATAACATTATAAATAAATAAATACTAATTTTAAAACATTCTAAAATAATAATTATTAAATTTCAAACATCCTAATTAAAATAATAATAATTTATCTTAACATCTTTATAAATACTAATAATTAACTTCCAAAACGTTACTGATAAATAATTATAATTTATTTCAAACCATATTAAAAATTAATAATTTAAACTTTCAAAAGGTTTAAAATATTGATAAACAACCTTTACATAATATTAATAGTAATAGACAACCTTTAAAATAAAAATACATTTCCTTGATAAAAATCCATACTTAATTCAACATAGTCATTTCCATATTTATAAACCATGTTTATAAATCTCTTCCCATTTTATAAAACTTTCCTTCATAAAAATTCCTTTATTTATTAACCCATTTATACCTCTATTCCTTTAAAAATCCCGCTTATTTATAAAATCCCCCCATCCAAAACATAACTTCAACCATTTTAACCATGCTCCCATAGGTATAAATTTCTTTTATAAATTTCCTTCAATTTATAAAATATCGTTTAACAAACCCAAATTTACACTCATCTTAAATTTCCAAAATAGAATACCATCCCTCATCTTATAATAAATTCACCATTCGATTTATTTCTCCAACCTATTAAATGATGATGGTTTCATTTTAATTTATAAAACACCGTTTATAAATCTATCCCTTCATAAATAAATTACGATTTTACAAATCTTAACTTTATTTGAAAATTATCACTTTTATAAATTTAGCACATTTATAAATTCACATTTATAAATAAATTACAATATATATACCTACATATATAATGGTTAATAATATTTATATAAAAATATTTCTATTTTTCTTTTTAAGACCATATTCCTTTATTAAAAAAACTGCCTTATTTTCCTAAATTTTAAAATCTTTACTCTTAGTTTTAAAACTCTATCTAAAATGTTTTATAAAACTATTAAATTATAATATCCACAAAATCATACTTTTATTTTAGGAAAATTATTAAAAACATGATGATTTTCAAATCACTTGAAATTTCTTTCTAAATCAAATCACTAATTTATAGTATTTTTAAAATACCAAAATTGAGGCCTAGTGCTACTAAAGCACTAAATAAACCAAATCGTGTATGTGTCATCATTTATAACATCCAAGATATCATATATCAATTTATATGAAAATAAATCAATTGTGTGAGGAATCCTAATGGATCCCTCCAACCTGTCCCACTGCATAACATAAAGTATATAATCATAAAAATAAAAATCAACCGCTTCGAGGCGGGATTCGTATACAAATGGTCATCCGCTCTTACACGGGAACGTAATACGGTCTCATCCGCTCCAATAGGCGGGAATATATCCAACTAACAATTTAATTCAATATACTATCCAAATAATCAATAACGATCTGAAATAAATATCCAAACATCCAATAATTAATATTTATTGAGTATATAAATTTTTGATTATCCAAAAAGAAGAGATTAACTCACATTGGTTTTTATAGTCGCCAAAAAGTTTCGTTTAGAATTAAAATCGAACGAATGTCCAATTTTAATCCAAAATTTCAACTAGCTCCGAAATTGTCTAATCTAACTCCATAGGATGGCCTTCGTCGATACGATCGTAGCGCGACATGTCGCGTTCGATTCGAACCTCGTATGAGTTAAATATGATTAAACAAACATCTAAATAATTTAATTAAAATTAACATAACTAACTTAAGTTTAGACTTAACCTTAACTTTTCTCCCTCCAGGCACGCGTTTTGTAAGGACCCGATTCTTCGACTTTCGAAAATCGACATCGATACGTCCACTGTATCAACTGCCGAGCAAACGAATGCCGGAAAACCGAATACTTAGGGTTTTAAAAGAAGAGGTAGAAGAAAAGATAGAAGAAAGAGAGAAGAAGAACAACAGAACAACAACAGAAAAAGAAATAATAACAGAATCTCACATATCGCAGCGGAACAATATATAATAGATAATCATTAGTCTTTTAAAACAAAGAACTATATCAGTTTATACATACATCAATCAGAGTCAATATACAACAATGGACAGTTATATAACTTGTCCTCATACAGAATACACAGCGGAATAAAATAAAGTATAGGTGATACGTTTCGTCATCCAGCTTGCTTCCAAAGCTCCAGAATATCCTGATAATATAACTCTAGGCTGCCCGTGTGGAAATTGGTGGGCACCCAGAGTTTAGAAGGGAAACAATAAACTCCGAGTCAGTCATGGTGACTGGTGTGAGATCGTAAAACAGTTATTTTTCACAAAGAAAATATTTATTTTTTCGCAATGCTTTTGGAAAATGAAACTACCATAAGACCTCCCGCCACACACACAATGCAAACGCAGAATTGGAGGAGATTTCTTCTTATGATAGTCAAAGATGCTTACTACGCAAAATCAAATCCTTTTTGATATTATTATTAGTGCATAGTGTAGAAAACAGTTCGAAAGTATAATATTAATCTTAGCCAGCATAGACATTTCGAACTATGCCTACTATAGCTACCATCCAAACAGTGGGGCGCCACCATAAGTGAATGATAGGTTCTACAACTAAAACCGTACAAGTCACGTATTGTTTCTTTGGATTTCCAACAAATGGTCAGGCTAAGGAACTTCCTATGCCACGAAGGAACGCCTCTGGAATGACGTCCCGAGAACCTAACCGGATCTCTGCCAATCGGAATTATTTTCCATCGGAAAAGAGTTTAGAGCTTTCATCTCTCCAAAATACTTTCCAAAACCCTTGAAATTCATTTTCAAATCAAAAAGGAACTTAAACTTTTCAAATCACCAAAATTTTCAAATTCTTTTCAAAACATTTCCAAATACTTCTCTGGAATTCCGTTTCAAATTACAAATCACATTTATAATTTATATTCTCAAATTTCATTTGTATGTGGATTTATTTCTTAACTTTGGAGTTACGATTTCAATTTCTTATTCAATTTCATATAATAATGATAACATTTTAATATTATCACTTTCCTAACAACCATGCATCCATATATCATAATAATCCACAGAAAATTATTTCCTTTATATACGAAAATAGTTTTAGGTAAAATTATCTCATTTACCTGTTTTAAAATCAATACTGTGTCAGTTTATCTTGTTTAGAGTTTAGAAACCCCTATCGATTATAGTTAGCTAGACTGTTCCGACCAGAATTCATAAACAATCAACCGATAAGTCAACACAATACAAAACAATTTCATATTCACTAACAAATACACGCTCATATCTATTATTACACTCACACTCATTCTAGAGTACTACTGACTCTATCTCTAATGAGTAACACCCAACAGAGCAGGGTTGTCGCTTAACCATATGCTCCGATACCACGTTGTAAGGACCCGATTCTTCGACTTTCGAAAATCGACATCGATACGTCCACTGTATCAACTGCCGAGCAAACGAATGCCGGAAAACCGAATACTTAGGGTTTTAAAAGAAGAGGTAGAAGAAAAGATAGAAGAAAGAGAGAAGAAGAACAAAAGAACAACAACAGAAAAAGAAATAATAACAGAATCTCACATATCGCAGCGGAACAATATATAATAGATAATCATTAGTCTTTTAAAACAAAGAACTATATCAGTTTATACATACATCAATCAGAGTCAATATACAACAATGGACAGTTATATAACTTGTCCTCATACAGAATACACAGCGGAATAAAATAAAGTATAGGTGATACGTTTCGCCATCCAGCTTGCTTCCAAAGCTCCAGAATATCCTGATAATATAACTCTAGGCTGCCCGTGTGGAAATTGGTGGGCACCCAGAGTTTAGAAGGGAAACAATAAACTCCGAGTCAGTCATGGTGACTGGTGTGAGATCGTAAAACAGTTATTTTTCACAAAGAAAATATTTATTTTTTCGCAATGCTTTTGGAAAATGAAACTACCATAAGACCTCCCGCCACACACACAATGCAAACGCAGAATTGGAGGAGATTTCTTCTTATGATAGTCAAAGATGCTTACTACGCAAAATCAAATCCTTTTTGATATTATTATTAGTGCATAGTGTAGAAAACAGTTCGAAAGTATAATATTAATCTTAGCCAGCATAGACATTTCGAACTATGCCTACTATAGCTACCATCCAAACAGTGGGGCGCCACCATAAGTGAATGATAGGTTCTACAACTAAAACCGTACAAGTCACGTATTGTTTCTTTGGATTTCCAACAAATGGTCAGGCTAAGGAACTTCCTATGCCACGAAGGAACGCCTCTGGAATGACGTCCCGAGAACCTAACCGGATCTCTGCCAACACAAGGCCGGGTTACCTCTGCAAAAATAGGTAACTACTGACATGCGTATGCCATCCCCCGATCGTAACCGATCTTCCCGAGGATCCCCGATTCGCAACAACCACATAAGAATAATAATGCAGTAACCACATAGGTTAAGTATCTGGGCTCCATACCATGATACCACCTCTATCCAGAAGGAATGACATACACTAAGGGGCGCTACTCCCTAGAACCTTGCTGCATCCTTCCTGTTTTGACCATTTCTGGGGTGTGAGGCTCGACGAAGTCTCGTCCACAAAGCTACGCTTTTCAAAAGCCATGCTTCGGGTCAAACAAATGATCAACCTATGATCACAAAGATATAAGATCAAACAAATGATCATATCGCAAATGATCAAACACTGATCATTTCACAGCAACACTCAGTATGCCACGTTACCAAATTGGGAATATATCGCTGATAAATTTCAACTACATAACCTCTGAGCTCGTACGTCTCAGAGAAGGGTGTTAAGCTAAGAGAATAAATTCTCCGCCACCAACAGAAATGTATTTGAAAGAAATCAGCTTTATATCTCAATTTGTAACGTCAGACACACAATCCATACAAGTCTGTTCCGGGATCGAACAGAACCGAAGGCACTTCTCACGAAGCCCTTGCACATCCGGATAATTTTCTAATCATGTCCAGACTTCCCGTCACTAAGGGTGATAAAACCTCTAAATCGGAGATCAGTCGATGTAGAGTAACTCGACGGTAATCCTTCCATTTTCAAAAATATCCGGTCTTCAACACCGGTCATCAAATGCGATTCATAACGACGTATCACATATTCGGAATGGGTTATACGACCCCATGGTCCTTTCCCGGCTAACCCGAATAGTGAGCGTTTATTCAAAAATAAGTGTGGCATTCAAATTCATCCAATTCACAACAAATACCCATTCAAGGTAATTATTGATAGTCGGTTATTTAACTATCAATAAAGATGTGCAACATCATCAGATTCCAAATAATTTTCCAAATTATTTATTTTCCAAAATATCTTTACTAGATATATAATTTCCACACTTAACCGTTTGAAAACAAATTTCAAGTATTCACCTTTCAATTTATCTTCAAAAGATAAAATTTCAAACCCTTCGTTTCATATTGGAAAACCATTTCCATACTTATTAAATTATAAGTAATTCACAAACCTATTTATTTTCCACATTTGAAAATATTCGATATACTTAAATCAAAATTAAGTATAAATTCATTATTTAAGGAAATCATTTATTTTAACAACATCTATTTGAGTCAAAACGAATGTTGCGTAAAGCATCGTTACGACGACTCAAAATCACTAGTATAGGGATTCGGATTTTTAAGATTGATATATAAATCCCAATACTAGATAAAAATATTTCCTTTCGGAAATCATTTACTATAACAACATTGTTATAGTCCACCATTTCCTTATTTCTCGAAAACGTCTATTTCGACAATGAATGTTGAAATCTATGGTTTCGATATTTAACACATTTTAAACATTGTTAAAACAATTAACTTCATTTTTAATGTCACTTCTCCAAAACTATCCATTTTACTTAACAATATATTCACTGTCCAAAATCGTGAATATACTTCACTAACCACATTTCAATATTTTCTACACATTTTATTTCAATAATTATCCATTATCCAAAATCGTGGATAAAATTCTCTTAATAACCTTCTATATTAAATTCATCAAATTTGATTGATTTTCGAATTTATAAAACAACGTTTATAAATTACATTTCTATTTTATAACAACTTCGATTTATAAACTTCTTTTATTAACTTCTATAATTCACTTATCAAAATAAGTGATTTCGGATTTATAAACAACATTTATAAATTTCAATTCTATTTATAAAAACTTCAATTTATAAATCTCCTTTGTTAACTAATTCAATTCCTAACTCAAATTTTTTTTATACCAACAATCCATATTATAAGTTAAACACTTATAATTCATTTATTTTACAAAATCGTTTCCATTTATAAGTTCACAATTTATAAATTTCATTCACTTATAAATTCTTAAAAATTCAATTTAACGCTTATAAAAACTTGTTTTATAATACCAATATTTTAAAGTTATAAATATCAATTTTGTACATCTTTTACATACATCGTTTTTAATAATTCAAAAATTCCAATTAAAACCATTTTATAAATTACTTAACTATTTATTCCAAAAATCACCTTTTGGTTATAATTCACAAAAATCTTAACTTTTATAACTTTAAAGTTTTAACGTTTATTTAAAATAAATCAATTCAACAATTTAAATACAACGTATATTCTTAAAGATCACTTTAAAAATCTCTTTTAAAACCAACATCGTTATTTTTAAATTTCAAAGATGAATCCGATGATGCAACAACACCAATTAGTCAATCACGACAACAAACATCATATATCAACATATGATAACAGAATACATCACAATATCTGTAAATAAATAAATACTGGTGAGGAATCCAGTTGGATCCCTCCAACCTGTTCCCCTGCATCCACAGACGTTAGCACAATACCAATTCCACTTCGAGGTGGAATATCGCGGTATATAGGATTTATAAAAATCATCCGCTTACTAACGGCGCAATAGGGTCTCATCCGCTATACGAGGCGGGAAATCAATCAATCCAATATATACATATGCTAATATGTATATATTGCTATATATATATATATCCTACTATATCTAATATCACATCCAATAGCAATCATCAATCAATAACTGTAAAATCAATTTCATTCGAGTGAGAAAAATCTCACCTTTGCTTTTATTTTGCAATCCCATTTCCATTTCCACACTTCATGTCCTTGATTTTTAACCTTGTACAAATATTTATACAATTTATTAAAATTCGAGTCAAGTGAACAATTAATTCTTCGTTTAATGATTTAAATAATTTTTTTTCCTTTCCTGGAAATCTTCAGTGACTAAAATAAATCAAATAAGTTTATTAAATACATTGATTTTCTAAATCACATATATGTGTATATATATATTTTTAAATCGAACAAATTTATTTACTTTTATATAAACCAATCCCTCCTTTAACAAATTTCAAAACTAAATTATTTCCAAAATAAACTAGTAAATTTTAACTTTATTTATATAAGATATTTTCTGTTTCTTTGCTGATTTCCTTTCAAATTACTGTAACAGACAGTATTCACTTACTGTAAACATTTTGATATATATACATATATTAACATTAATCTGAAATCAAAACGAAACTCGTAAATATACTTACTGCTCACTAATTCAAACTCGAAGATGCATCCCCTCAGCCTCGCGAACGAACTCGTGCTCTGACTTCCGTAATTACCATCGTTCGCGACTCTAACCTTGACGAACTCCATCGAAATGCGGCCTCCTCCCCACTGGCCTCGTTTGCACCATCTTCATCGCGCACCCACGAACCCCCCAAATCCACGCGCTCCTCCAGTTCGAACCAACCTCGCGCTCGCCCTTCGTCTGAAACCCTATCGCCAGAGTCGCCATCGCGAATCGATCGCGAAACCTGCCCCCCTTCCAATTTTTCCACACGACCATGCGATTGCTCCTCGAATCACTCACATCCCTCATCGCTCGATCTCGCAGTCATAAATGTTGAGGTCGCGATTTAAAGAATGGACGAACGAACGAATTCGTTCATTTTAAAAAAGGAAGCGGCATTTTTTCGTTTCGTTTTGCTCGATTTTGAATGATAGAAGAAAAGGATCTCGGTCGAATTAGAAAGAGGAGACAATGGCCATTGATTTTGTTTTCAAACGATTCGAATTTGCTTCCGCCATTTTACTTCTGAAAAATGAACGAAGACAGTGATGATTTAAGGACAAGATGCTTTAAAATCGAACGAAGTATGGGTTACGTGATGGGTTGCACGACTTCATGATTCTCGGCGTGTTCAAAGGAGGAAAGTAGTTGACGTTTTGACTTAATTTAAAATATTAAATTCAAATTGAATTCAATTTAAATTCCAACGCGTTTATCTAACGTATGCTCACATAACAACTCTGAATGCTACGAAATTTGAAACCCGGCAATAATTCAATATTACGGACCCAATGGAACTGGTTTCGTCGAATTCCGAGACTGTGCCTTGGACGGCTATTTTTAAATATTGATTTAAACGATATAATTTCAAAGCTGAACAAATCACCTTCAAATTCGATTCTGAAGCTTCTATTATCTTCAAAATTATCAATACGAATTTTAAAAGCTTTTGAAATATTTTTCTTCAACTTAAAATTAAAGATTCAAATTTTTATTCAATTCAATAGATTAAATTTTATAATTAAATCGCCAAATTCAAAGTTATATCGGGGATTCAAATTAAATCATCGTTCAAATATTTAAAATTAATTAAATATTTTCAATTATATTTGTTCAAAATTCTGGGTCGTTACACGTTTCTTCCAGGTTGCGAGCTTCGTTCCTTTTTTTAATCGATCGTGCCTCTACGACCATACGCCGCTGACGTCGACTATTGCCGTGTTACCCTACTCCGCCTCGCGCCTCTCCAGCCATCAGTGCCCGCCACGAATGCGCGAAACCTAACCCAAAATTTAGTCGTGACTTCGACCTTCCACTATGTCACCGCTGCACATCGCATTGCACCCCCGCCCTCGAGCTCACCGTGCCTCCCCCTACATCATGACTTCAATTTCCCACCACGCCACCATACTCGTCGTCGCATGCAACCAGCTCTGCCTCGTCGCTTCCATGGACTCCCCTTCTTTATTTTCCTCTTACGACTTGTTTACATTCTTTTTTTCTCTTTTGATTTCTGGTTTGAAAATAGTTGAAAGAGAGGGAGGTGGTAGCATTTAAAATGAGAATGAGGGATGATGAGGTACGGCGTGAACTTGCAGGCATAGGCTAGGGTATGGCTGAGAAAATAGGCTAACATATATATTATTTAATTTTAAAATATTCAACTTTAAACGTACTAAAATTTTGAATTCCAAACGGGGTGTGTCGCCTGACGTTCTTACGTTATCCTCTATTCCGAACACACTGGTACTTGTCTCGAGGCCTACTTCGATCATATGTAGCAGATAGCTTTTCAAACCCAATTATTATATAAATTTCTAAAATTAGTTTCTACGCGTTTCGATCTCGCATGCCCAAACGATACGTCCAATTACCACGAGATCCGACGGCATATTATAATATACTATTAGGGGTCCAATGGAACTGGTTTCGTCAAAATCTGAGATAGTACCCCGGAAGGCTATTTTTACACGTTAATTTAAACGAAAAATTACCAAAATCAGTTTAATCACTTTTAAATTCAATTTAAACGTTTTATATTTTCCTTCTTATTCAAATAGATTTTAAATCAACTTTTGAAATCATTTCTATTCATATTAAATTCAAGATTCCATTATTTAAACATTCTAATATTAATTTAAAATTTTAATTATTAAACAAATCGCTATATTTGAAATTCAAGTTATTTAACTTATAAAAATAAATTTTCAATATTTAAAATAAATTAAATATTTTAAATTCAAATGACTAAAATTCCAGGTCATAACATTCTCCCCCTTAAAAGAATTTCATCCCCGAAGTTACCAAGTAAGAGAGATGTCACAAACCCATCAACTTTTGAAAAACAATTAGTTGAAATAATTTACCAAATTTATTTAAATCTTTTAACTTTCGAAATCAGTTAGTTAAAATTTGTTATCACAATTTCCTAAGTCTTTAATATCATAATTAAATTTCCAAAACCAACTAACACCATTCCAAATTATAAAAATTAAATCCAAATTTTACTTATAAAAAATATTCCAAAATTTCTCAAAAAATTTCTAACGCCTTAAATTTACGGAAAATTTCGCTGCCGTCTCCTTTGCATGGCTCGATCGTAAAAATTTACAATGTATATATAATACAAATATACATGTCATCTTCGAGGATGAGGCATCCCGTAGGGAAAAATAAAAAAATACGGTATGTAATCCGAGAGTGTACCTTATTTTAGCATTAGAAAAAGCATATACAACGAATATAACGCGAAAGCGAGCTCCAAATGCAAAGCATACGCCATCCGCACCTACTAAACACTCAACAATCTAATGAGAACATGTATATAGAGAGTAATATCAATATATAATATGGAATATACGATAACTACTACAATATCCATATGCAAATGAATCATATGTAACAAAAGAAGTCATCAAACAAATGATATCCATTCAATTTATTCATAACCATTTCTATTTGCATCTTCAATGTTAACCTTTAATTTATACTTTCATTTTCATCCAATTCATTTACACTCAATTTACTTACGTTCAACTAATTTACATCCAATTACTTAACATTCATTTATTTAACATTCCTTATTTCATATCCAATTTGTTTAGTATATTTCTTTCAATACTAATATTCTTATAGACCATTTCATAAAACCATTACTTAAGTTTATTATAAACACTTCATACGACCACCAATGTTTATTTTTACTTCACAACTTAAGTTCACATTTAATTCAATTTACTACTCAAATTGCATTTCATTTTATAACTCAAGTTCGTATTCATCTTATTAATTCAAGGGAAACCATTTAATTGACTTAAGCTAATTCATCTAGTTCATTTCAAATCCATTTCAATTCATTTAATATTTCTTAAGTCAAACTTCATTTTACCTTTTCATGAGTAAATTTCCCTTTTAAAATCCGTTTTATTTAACTCAGCTTAAGATAAATCCCATTTCAAATCAAATTCAATTTCATTAACTCCATTTATTTAACTTAGCCTAAGTTAAATTTTAAATTTCATATCTCAATTCCAACTTTCTCCTCTTACCTATACCATTTCAAATTTATAAGTTCAAAACTTATTACCTTATGTTTTCTCAACATCTAGATAGAAATTTTCAGGATTTTTCTTTAAACACCTGGTTTTATTTCAATTCATTTCGAAATCATATATAAATATATATACAAATATACATAACTCCTTTATATTTCAAATTACACTTCTGGAATCTAAAACAAATTGGTTTTATCAAAACAAAACTTCAATGGTAGCAATTCCTCACTTTAAACTCGAAAATGAATGTCGATGATGCTGCAGTCATCATCGAAATTATTTTTCAGCGACTGAAGTGGGTTCAATGCATTCTATCTCCTTTAAATCCATTTCAAAATATTTCTAGCCAAATATTCCAAAATAATACTATTATTATTTTTCTAAAACCTTTCGAAAAACCATTTCCAAAATCAATGAGATTTAAATTCTCAAACTTCTTATTTCAAATCCAATTTTATTAACAAATCAAATTTATAAAGCATCACTTCTGATGAAATACTATTTCACAAATGTTGATTATTTTAATTATAATCGATTTTCTACAATTCACTCTTATAAATTCAATTCCTTACATAACTCAATTTGCAAATGTTTATCTTTGGCTAGATTAACAATAACAACTTTTATTTGAATAACAAACAACAGACAAACTAATGATAATAATTAAATATTACCATTCTCTAACAACCAAACACTCTATATATAACTGTAATAATTTTTGAAAAATTATTCCTTTATATATAAAATATAATTTAGGTAAAATTATTTCGTTTACCCACTTTTAAAAAACAATACTGTATCAGTTTGCCTTGTTTAAGCGTTTAGAAACCCATATCGATATCGTGGCATCCTACGTATCGATCGGAATTCATAAGCCACTCAACAGATAAATTAACACAATGTTAGTACATTTTTATATCACTAACAAATGCGTGTTCATATATATACACTCAAACTCATTCTAGGGTGCTACTGACCCTATCTCTAATGAGTTACCCCACCAAAGCTAAGGTTCTCGCTTAACCTGGCTTTGATACCAGCTGTAACGACCCGCCAAGCCGTACGGTTCAAGATAACAATAAACCACATGTCCAACCCAAATTGAACGGAAAGACAGATAGTTATGGGAAAGAAAGAGGAAAGAAGTAGAGAAGAAGAGAAGAAAGAAAAGAAATTAAAAACAATACAGAATCTCACAATTGCAGCGAAACAATATATAATATAATATCAACACTTTACAAAGAGAAACTATATATATACATACATCTGTCAGAGTACAACAATAATCAAAATCATCAGCTTGGACAGTTGTAACGACCTGTCCTCATAATTACTAATGATTACAACAACAAAACAGCGGAAACAAAACATATACGTAAATATGATTTGAAGGCCTACAGCTCGTCTTCTGAGCTCCAATGCTTCCAAAGCAAATCTGTAAATATGCTCAGTCTGATTCGATCATTATAATAAAATAACACCCAAGTCAGTCTGGAAAACCATCGTGAGAAAAGACACCCAATTGGATTTTAAAGTTCTAGAAAATCGTTTGATAATCAAAAGTATCTCGTAAGACCACGCCGCACATAAACACAGACGACTTTTTACCGTACGATAACCAAAACAATTTCTATAGAAAATCCGTTTATATTATAATAATGTCTAGGGGTCAAAGTAAAATATGAATATAGCTGAAATGCTTGCATATCACATTTCAGCATAGTTGGGCACAACTAAGTCCGTAAAGCTCATATTGGAGAATGGATTTCATACTATGATACAGTAAGGAACTACCTTCCAAAGGTACATCTCTAGATAAAATGCACAGGCGTTTGACAAGAACATCTTGAACCCCTGCCACATAGGAACACTTGACTAGTAGTGCTGAATATGATCACCTCGCTTTGGGCCCCGAAGCATACAGGAATAGATATCAAACGATCTAGATTTGGAATGATCATACCCTAATGGGAGCAACCCACTTGGCCCTGCTGCTTGCCTGGATTTTGTCATTTCCCAGTTGATGAGGCTCGAGGCTACGTTTTACCTTTATATATCACTTCCCACTTGGAATGTTAACCCTTTCCTCCAGACAACAATGCAATATTAGCATTCATCCATATAAGTTTGTTCTGGGACTGAACGAAATGCTTGAGAGCTTCGTCTCCAAATTTACACTCATCTTAAATTTCCAAAATATAATATCATCCCTCATCTTATACTAAATTCACCGTTCGATTTATTTCTCCAATCTATTAAAGGATGGTAGTTTCATTTTAATTTGTAGATCAACACCGTTTTTAAAATTTATCTCTTTATAAATAAATTACGATTTTACAAGTCTTAACTTTATTTGAAAAATATCGCTTTTATAAATTTAGCACATTTATAAATTCACCTTTTTAAATAAATTATACTATATATACCTATATATATAATGGTTAATAATATTTATATAAAAATATTTCTATTTTTCTTTTTAAGACCATATTCCTTTATTAAAAAAGCGCCTTATTTTCCCAGATTCTAAAATCTTTACTCTCAGTTTTAAAACTCTATCTAAAATGTTTTATAAAACTATTAAATTATAATATCCACAAAATCATACTTTTATTTTAGGAAAATTGTTTAAAACATGATGATTTTCAAATCACTTTAAATTTCTTTTTAAATCAAATCACTAATTTATAGTATTTTTAAGATACCAAAATTGAGGCTTACCAAAGCACTAAATAAACCAAATTGTGTCTATGACATCATTTATAAAATCCAACATATCATATATCAATTTATATAAAATAAATCAACTGTGTGAGGAATCTCATTGGATCCCTTCAACCTGTCCCTCTGCATCACATAAAGTATATAATCATAAAAATAAAAATCAACCGCTTCGAGGCAGGATTCGTATACAAAGGGTCATCCGCTCTTACACGGGAACGTAATAGGCTCCTATCCGCTCCAATAGGTGGGAATATATCCAACTAACAATATAATTCAGTATATTATCCAAACAATCAATAACGATCAGAAATAAAAATCTAAACATCGAATAAATAATATTTATTGACTACATAAATTTTCTGATTATCCAAAAAGGTGAGATTAACTCACATTTATTTTATAGTTGCCAAACAGTTTCGTTTGAATTAAAATTGAACGAATGTCCAATTTTAATCCAAATTTTCAACTAGCTTTGAATTCGTCCAATCTAACTCCATAGCATAGCCTTCGTTTGATTCAGACCTCATATGAGTTAAATATGATTAAATGAACATTTGAATTATTTAATTAAAATTAACATAACTAACTTAAGTTTAAACTTAACCTTAACCTCTCCTTCTAGGCACGTGTTTCTTCTAGGTCGCGAGCTTCGTTCCTTCTTTTTTTTATCGATCGCGCCTCCACGACCATACGCTGTCGACGCCGACCATCGCCGTACTGCCTCACTCCACCTCGCGCCTCTCCAGCCACTAGCGCACGCCATGAATGCGTGAAACCTAACATAAAATTTAACTACGACTTCAACCTTCCACCATGCCGCCTCTACGCATCGCGCCGCACCCCCGCCCTCGAGCTCGCCGTGCCTCCCCCTACATCTCAACTTCAATTTCCCACCATGCCACCATCCTTGCCATAGCGCGCGACCAGCTCCACCTCGCCGCTGCAATAAACTCCCTTTCTTTTTTTTCCTCTTGCGACTTGTTTTCATTCTTTTTTTTTTCTCTTTTGGTTTCCGGTTTTAAAACAGTTGAAAGAGAGGGAGGTGGTAGCATTTAAAACGAGAAAGAGGGATGATGAGGTATGGCGTGAACGTGTAGGCATGGGCTAGGGTATGGATGAGAGAATGGGCTAATATATATATATATATATATATAATTTAATTTTAAAATATTCAACTTTAAACATCCTAAAATTTTGAACTCCAAACAAGGTGTGTCGTTTGGCGTTCTATATGTTATACCCCTATTTCGAACACACTGGTATTTTTCTCGAGACCTAATTCGATTATATGCAGAAGATAGCTTTTCAAACCCAATTATTATATAAATTTCTAAAATTAATTTCTACATGTTTCGATCTCGCACGCCCAAATGATATGTCAAGTTGCCACGAGTTCCGACGGTATATTATAATATACTATTACGGATCCAATGGAACTGGTTTCGTCGAAATTCAAGACAGACCCCATAGGGCTATTTTTACACGTTAATTTAAACGAAAAATTTCCAAAATCAGTTTAATCACTTTCAAATTCAATTTAACATTTTATATCTTCCTTCTTATTCAAATAGATTTTAAATCGGCCTTTGAAATCATTTCTATTCATATTAAATTCAAGATTCTGTTATTTAAGCAATTCCAATATTAATTTTAAAAATTTAATTATCAAACAAATCGCTATATTTGACATTCAAGTTATTTAACTTATAAAAATAACTTTTCAATATTTAAAATAAATTAAATATTTTAAATTCAAATGACTAAAACTCCGGTCGTTACAGAATTTTTCCTAAACCAGTTACCATCACATTTCTTGTCCAAAATCATAACTCATTTCCAACTCATGATCTATTCGCTCTTTTATATAGCTGATGATGACATATTTGCACAAGAAGCCACTTCCATAACCTTTCTCTTCCTTATTTTCTTCTATCCCATCAAACAAAATTTAAATTTGACCATTAAAAACTCCCTTTTATACTTTATAATTAAAATAAAATATTTGTTATCAGAAACTTATCACGGTACCCAAACATTTACTTCGTCTTTATAATTTAACTCTAACCCAATTACTTCTTTACCTTCAATGATTTAATATTAACCACTTAAAAATATATCTAAATTTTAAATAAATGAGGCTGTCTTCTAAAATATTTTTGCTTTATTTCAAAACATAATTTAAAATAAAATAATAGACATTTTATTATACATATGCATACATCATTTTCTTTATAAATAGGTTTCCAATACTTTTAAGTAACAAATCCAATATATATGAAAATATGACTTAAAATTCACTTTAGTTGCTCATTGCATTTATATCAATTTGGAAAATCATTTTCACTACCTTAAATCATATTTTACTATAAATGTGTTCAAAAATTTCATTTCACAACTCCTTCAATTTCTTATTTAAAAATGAACATATATATCCAGACACCATAATTCTACTTGCTTTGAATTAAAATTTAAATCTCTTTTTTTCTTAAAATTATCTAAATACTCATTATCTTATATAAACACAATGTCAATTCAAAAAAATTCTTATAAACTAAATTTATAAATTTCAGATTTCAAAACAAATTTCCTTTTTCACAATTTCTTTAAATTTTTACCCTTCAAAATAGTTTACTTTCGAAACTCGATCCTCTTACCATCCTTACTAGCTTCCTATTTAATGCATCCATCAAATTGAATATAAGCGATCATATATATTCTCACAAGTGCTTAACCACTTCTCAATTACCAGTTATAGTTCAATTCCAATATTTAACCAAGTACTACTCCTCATATGCTAAGTATTGATACTGTGGATTTCACACTGGTATGAATCATCGCCTACAGATAAACATGGATGTTCACACAACAATATCCCTAAGATTTACTTTAGTATTATACCATTCTTGGTCTTAACCCACCAATACCTATCTCTGTTCCAGTTTCCTTCCTCGCTAACTTACTCATACTTTACAATCCATAATTAGGATTCATTAGCAACTTCTCAATGGATAAATAGCTCTACTGGAGTAGCTACAAACATATTCAACTCCTATTTATATATTATATATTATATAAAATATGCAAGTTCACTCTCTCAATACATCCTTAACCCTATAAGCTACGCTCTGATACCAAATATAACAACCCACCATTTTTGAACTGCATAACTATACAATGAAGTCCCGAAATGGCGAGTCGTTAGGTGATAATACATATTGATATACAGAGAGAGCATAAGACAAAAACTATACCGATTGATAACTTTCAAAGTCTTATAGTGGATGGTCACAAAATATCATATTACATAAACATACATATATTTATTTACATATCTGATACCACTACGTAAGTCTATACAATCCAAACCCAATCAAATCCAAAAATACTGTCACATCATGTCTTTAATGCAAAATTTATTTTACAACCTTTAATAAGATATTTATATTATATAGAAGTTCAGGCCTCCAAGTCCATCTCCTTCAAACTCCATCAACTTGAATAATATAGATGAAAGAAAATATAGGAGTGGATCAAACATAGATTTATGTACGTAAAGCCAATCTATAACTTATATTACTACTGTGACAGTGATGTAATGTGATTTAAGTCTAAGTATAATATCTTCTGGACTTGCCTATGCCATGCAACAAACGATCTTATACCATCAAAAATTGGTCCAGTCTCGAACACCTATGGTAAAGGATCCCTTATATGAAATTCGGTCTTGCCACCTATGGTAAAGGATTTCACGTCTACGTAATCTAGTCTCGCTATCTGCGGTAAAGGATTACACGTCTACAACCATTATCTGGTCTTTCCATTTATGGTAAAGGATAGTACGAACTGGACTCATGTCTGGTCTCACCACATGCACTACAAGTCAACTTTTGTCCACGCCAAAACATCTAGGATCAACCTCGTTGCTCTACAGGATACCACTTGTCAATACTATGAATCAAGGACCCGCAATGTGCGCTACAACATCTAGGTATTCATTCATCATCCCAAAGTCATATACACTACATCATCAAAGTATGCAATCTCAAGCCTTATATACTATATTTGTATCTCGTTATCATTGCCAAGTTCCATGTATTCATTCATCCAAAAACATAAACATTATACCTATCCATCATCAATATCACCAAACCAAGCATCTAAACGGCAACCATACACGTCAAGACATCACATGGAGCTGTAAGAAAATATCACACAAAAGATCAAAACAACGCACATCGATTCAGGCATTCAAAAATCCAAAAATAACACAATTGGGTCATCCATCGATGGACTGGTGTGCGTTCGCACACCGGTGCACTGGTGCATGTCTCAAATATGAGTTTTCCTACTAAATTTGTTTTTCTTTTATTCTAGATTTCAATTGTTACTTCATTCTTTGGTTCTGATGATTTCATGTCATGTATATACAATATCTATAATGTTTCTAAGGTCCCAACATGTTCCTATACGTCAAATAGGGTATCTTTAAGGTTTTCAATTTGATTTGTCGCCAAATTAGGTATTCTGAAGTTCTCTAAAAGGCAAAATACTTACTTTATTTTTTAAGTTCGAATATCATCTTTTAGGTAAAATTCTACTTCATATTTAATCCTAGGATAGCCTTAAAGCATCCTAAATCAATATCAGAGCATTATAAAAGAATCAGAGAAGCCACACTCATCGAAAATCCAAAAGTTTGCTCCTACCTTCGTTGTCCTTCCATTTTCCTACTAGAAACTTTCAATTTTCACCCCAACTCATTTTCCAGATATAATCCTTTTCCATATGATCCTTTCGAGGGATGGATTGCCAAATTCCATCAAGAAATAAAGGAGATGTGTTGATTAAAAGTTTGACATTAAACGTTGAAAACTATGCATGAAAATTCATCACCGACCTTTGCTATCCAGGCCTGTTGTACCTGCATACTCTATAATTTTGCCTCTCAATAACTCCAGATCTGTAGTCATTTAATGAATTTTCATTGATAAATGAAGAAGATATGTCATCTTGAAGATTGACACAAAAAGAAGAACTAGCATATGAATTTCATCTCTATCCCTTGCTATTCGGAGTTGCTGCGTCTCCTATCTTTGAGTTTCCACATATAAATTATTGCTGGGCTATAGCCCCATAGGCTAGCTTCCAAAACAATGCTTTTGGTTTCATTTGATTTCTTGGAGATTTCAGTGAGAAACTTGATTTTTATTCAGAGTGATTTAGAGATGAAGAAGGAGAAGTTATGGAGTAGTTTTCTCAAATGAGAAATGGATACATACTTTCTGTTTTAAGTCAGCGGAGGGAAAAACAAAAGAATGTTTAAATTTGAAATTCAAATTCAAAAGCCTCAAGCCCAACTATTTCCAAAACTTGTTTTGCTCGTATCTCCTTCACACGACTTCCAAACTGAATGCCATGACCCACTTTTCCATACAGTTCGAACTGACACTTTACCACACTTGTCAAGTCCAAATTGAACAGAAAGACGGATAGTAAGAAAAAAAGAAAATAGAAAGAAGATAGAAAGAAAAACCAAACAACACAGAATCTCACAGCGGAAACAAATAATCTATAATATCGAACAAGTCTTTACATAAACAAAATTTGTAACTTATATATATAAAGACATCAATCAGAGTATACTAACATATTCAACATAGACAGTTATAACATCCTGTCCTTACAATTGCTGATAAACACAACCAAAATGCAACATAATATAATCATCTACGTGAATACGTTTCTGGGCCTCCAGCTCCTCTCCTGAAGCTCCACTCCTTCCAGCTAAACCTAGAAATATGCTCGGTCTGACCCAAGCAATTAGGAAAAACCACGCCCGGTCAGTCTGGTAAAACTAGCGTGAGAATTTAAATCACAAGGAATTTTATTTCTATTAACTTTAGAAAAACCTTTAAAATCAAAGGTATCTCATAAGACCACGTTACACATAAACACGACGGGCTTTCCCTTACAATAAACAAAACACTTTGTATCAAAATCATCTGATATTATTCTAGTGCTTAAGTACAAATACTTATTCAAATAGCCGAAATTGTTACATTATTAAATTCCAGCATACTAGGATCTACAACAAAAACCGTAAAGGTTCATATTGGAGAATGGACTCCATACGAATGACTAGGCACTGGTTTACCACCTACTACAGTACACGTCTAGAAAAATGTACCGAGGACCATGCCAGGATCCCCTATAACAGAAGACAGGACTACCCCTAACCTGGATAGACCGAATATGCTATCACCCCGGGTTTTCCCACCCTTTTCGAGTTCCTTCCATGTATCGTAGTAATATCCGAGGGTATCTAGAAAGGTGATAAACATACCCTAATTGGGTGCGACCCACTTAGCCTTGCTGCATCTCCCTTGATTTTCAGTCATTCCCGGTTGATGAGGCTTGAGGCTACGATTACCTTTTTAAGGAATTTACACTTAGAATGCTCATTGTCGTCCAATGACGATGTACTGATAGCATTCATCCATACAAGTCCATTCTGGGTCTGAACGAAACCGAAGGCACTATTCTTACTACATCCATTTTGGAATCATCCTCAGGATTAGTAGCGATTAGCCCTTGCACTTCAATGCTCCATCTTCGATTCCATTCTCCTGCCTTCACTTCAAAAACGTACTCGTTGGATCGAAGTGGTTTTCGGATAACTTATCTGATCTCGGTCTCTTTGAAAAAACATTCGATATTTTCGGTAAACTCAACCCCGGTTCTTTAGGAAATAAACAGATGAAAATAAGATCGGAGATAATCTCCTAACCGTTAGTGGACGGATTTCCTTATAATCGTCCTAGAAGAACGAAACGAGTTTATACATACAGTATAGCACCTCGAACGATAACTGTACCACATAATTCCCATGTTTCTACCAAATATTTCCAAAGTTACGTTTCAGGTCCAGATTTTGATAGTCGGTTATTTAACTATCAAATAAATAATCATTCAATCGAAGATTCCATTTCCACTGAAATCAATAAGCCTTATTTAATTTAAAATTTAATTAAACTAAATCTCTTAATCAAAAAGTATATACTTATCTCACAGGAATAAGTATATTCACAAACAATTTCCTTGAAATATATTTGAAAACCTTTTTAAATAAATAGGTAAAGTACTCTGCGGTATCAACCATGGATTCGCAGCTCAAAGATTAAGTCTCTATCCTAGAGAAATCCAAACTTAACTGTAGACAGTCTCTGGCTCTCGATTATGCCATGAAAGTATACCATTACTTCCCGAAAACTTTATTTAATAATTATCTCAAAATAATACTTGTAAAGTTTATATATAAATTTTCCAAGTTTAATTTAGAAAAATACTCTTTTATAAAAGTTTACTATGCAATATATTATTTTTAAAACATTATTAATATTTGAACAAAATATCTTTGGAATAATAATAATATCTAAATATTAATTAATCCTTAAGTAACAATTAACCTTAAACAAATCACTATAAAATAACTTTATATAATAATTTAAATATACTTTAAACAATTTAAATAATTAAATAGTTTTGAAACAATAATTAAATATTCTTTAACTAATTTTTTTAAGAATAATAAAATAATTAACTTCAAATCATTATCAAATAATTATTGATTAACTTCAAAATATCATTAATGAATATTAATTATCCTTAAAACAATTTTGGTTCAAAAGACAACTTCCAAATCGGAAAAGAAGGCTTATTAATTCCAATGGTACTCAATCAAGTTACCATTCAATTTCATAACAATCTAGAATAACAATACAGATATTCACATCAATCTGTTTTAACAATTCATTCAACATCATGTCGCCCAATATAATTATCAGGATAATAAATAGATTTCCGTACAAATGTAATAGCAGAATAGGGTTTTATTTCTGCTAGTAAATGTCCAAAAACAGATATATTCAGTAATAATGGCAGAATGGTGATTTATTCTGCCAACAGGGTCCGATTAAATATAATTAGCGGAACAGTGTTATATTCTGCTAAACAGATGTCAAAACATCGCAATTAATTAAAATTAACTCATCGTTATTTTTAACTGGGGAAAATCACTTCAATAGACGGGTAATATAATTTAAACAACGTTACTTGTTTCCAGTTGATTTAAAAAAAAATCCGTCCATTTAAAATTGCTTAGAATTTTCACTTACTCAAACTCGACATCAGTTCATATGATGACATAATTTTTGTCGATATGAACCCATTGCAAAAAGTTTCACGTTAAACGGACTTACGGTTTTTGAGAAATTAAATTCTTAAGTTTCCAAAGAAAACCCTTTTTAAAATAAAAGATTTATTTATTTCTTTTCCCCTTCGAATTTCTTTTGGGCCGAAGCCTAATCCCACACACCCGAACTCGCTTTCCCCTTCTTCCCCAATCTTTCCAACTTTCAGTTCTCACGTTTCCAGTAACCAATTTCTTTTTCCATTAAAACATTTTTTTTAACATGAATCGAATAATGATTTCACCAAATACAACCGGCGCGAGCCCAATGCAGCACGATCACATCCATGCTACAGTGACCATCTTCTTCCCCCACCTTCTCTCATTCCAGACAACCAACCATGCATGTTTTCGTGTACGTGCACAACTCAACCCTACCATATTCCGACCAAACGAAACCACCTACCAACGCCCTTGACCACTGTAACAACCCATAAATTTTTATAAATATTTTAAATTTATTTTATTTTTATTTTTTTAGAGCAAGACGGTTGTGTAGCGTGACACTACACAGTAGTTAGATAGCATAATATTATGTAATTAGTGCGATCAACAAGCCTGATCGCTGGCCCAAATAGGAGAATACTACAAAACAGTCACTACATGGCAGAGTCTTATATACAAAACAGCTTAGTACATATGTCAGGAAATAAAATAGATAAGTACTGCGGAGTGGTCAATAGTGGTGTCCAGGTTACCATCTAGAAGGAGCTGCGCATGTGCTGCCTGCTGATTCAGTCGGCGATGAACTGGAGAATGGTAGTCTCAGCCTGAACGGAGCTGAGAAGCTGTGACCTGATAAAGATGAGAAATAGTAAATAATACGCCTGCATGTTCCCTCGAAGTTAGATTTGGGCCTACTGAACACATGTGCATTACGCTCAGCCCAAATGCACCAACTGAATATAGCCACAAAGAGATCTAAGTGCTTGTTGGGGGGGTTATTCTGCCAGTGTTCGAAAAATGAGGTGATTGTTGGGATGTAGCCGAGTATGTGTACAGACGATGCAACCCAAACCCTAAAGGAAAAGTCGCATTCTATGAATAGATGTTGTATGCTTTCGGTTGCGATGGAGCATAAGGCACAGCTTGGGTCCACCATGATGTTGTTATGAAAGAGCCTGTCTCTGGTGTTGATGCGCCCGTGGATAAGACACCATTGGAAGAAAGCGATGCGAGGTTGGAGCTGGCATTTCCAATGTCTGGGGAAGTTGAAGAGGCGTCCAGGGTTGTTCAGGTGAGCATAGCAGGAGGCGATGGAGAAGCCAGCTATGGGATTCGGGGCCCAGATGAACTCATCTGGCCGGGGGTGGAATCGAATGTTTCGGAGGATGGCGGCAGCTTGGTGAAGCTCGGCTAAAGTGGCGAGGTCGAAGTAGGATGGCGGAAAGAGGTGGTCAGCGCCCGAGCTCTAAGAATCAGATGTGGTAGCAAGAACCGTGGCTGAGTGAGAAAAATGGTTGGGGAGGATATAAGAGAGGGGCAGCTGGTCGTGCCAGATATCCAACCAGAAGAGGCAGTTTGCCCCATTACCCAGGTTGACTTGGAAGAGTGGTTTAACACGGGGGAGGGTGGCAAGGACCCCAGACCAGAATGGGGATGGTTTAAGGCTGGTGGAGGAGTGGAGGACAAGGTGCGGGTTGGAGTGGTAGTGAAGAGAGGTAATCCATGTTTTCCAAAGGAAGGTTTCGGGGGTGAGAAACCGCCATAGCCATTTTGTGAGAAGCGCGAGGTTGAAGTAGTATAGGTTAACAATTCCAAGACCACCGTTGTCAGTGTGCAGATAATCTGTCCGCCAGTTTATGAGCTTCTTTATTCTTCCTCCATTCCAAAGAAAGGAGCTTCTGGTCGAGTCTATCCTTTTGATTACCCAGGTTGGAAGCTTGTAAAGAGACATCCAGTATGAAGGGATTGCTGATAATACTGATTTAACAAGGATGAGGCGCCCCACTGAAGAAAGGGAATGTGCTTTCCAGGAAAGAAGTCTGTTTTCGATTTTGGTAATGAGGAGGAGCCAATCCGCTCTAAGTAGTTTGGTTGGACGGAGGTGGATACTGTAACGACCCGATATTTTCAACCGTTCGCATCCGCACATGTCGGACTTGAATTGCTCAAAATACCGCATTGTAAATAAAATTTGGCAAATCTCAGAATATACAGTAAATAAATAAAATCACATATCACAGACACAGAGTAAAATAATGCAGCGGAAGTAAAAGAAATAGTAGTTCATGAAGCTACTATATAAATATATCAGAGTTACATAAGATATAACAGAAGAAATAAAATACAACAGAAGTCTCAATTAAATAACCAAGTACAAGCTGAGTAGAACAACGGAACTGAAATAGATAGGACAAGACAAGCAGATAATCTCCAGCGATTCAAATCTCCAAGAGAGTGGAAATCCAAATCTGTGAATAACTCAGGCTGACCCGAGCGTAAAGCAAAACACAAAACACTCGAGTCAGGACAATATATACATATATAATGTAAACCAACTCAAGTGAACAGTAATAAGGTACAAGTAACTTAAAGAATGCTTGGGATCGCCCATTCTTTAAGGATCCGTTAAACTATCTACTATGTAGTAATATTTGCTATTATAATAATGTCTAATATAAAATAAACATACTTTTAAATAGCATTAAGGCTTTACATTTTCCACCTTAACACGTAATAGTCCCAGTAGTCTATCCAGTATTAGCATACTCCCAAAATGGGGGCTACCCTCGATACTCCACAGGCTACGGGAGAAATCACAAATCGTAGTAAAGCTCGATATGGTAGGTGACACGGCACATAAGGCAATGCCAGGGTAGATATACCAATTACGCATCCGGACTGGTGGTGACGCATAGCAGCCACTACCGCCCACCTCGAACAACACTCCCAATCAAGGGTGCGCACCAAATCAATCACAAGTAATAGAATGGTATCGAAGAAGTGTGTCCGATCAGAGGTGCTACCTCCTTGGCCCGTCGATCGCTCCTGTTTTAGTCACCTTATGCCAACTCATGGGAGTTGGGTCCACGTATATACCTTAGGATCATCGCCACCATCCTACTTCATTCTGGAAACTCCACCGCGTCCACAGTTGTCAAAGTGGTTTTCGGTATCGACAGAGAGTATGTCCATATCTGATCCCGGTCTCTTTAACAACCAATCGTTATTATAACCCGTGGTTATAATTTAAAACAGTTTATACTTCCAATAGAATATCATTTCAAATCCAAATCTTTATCAAAATAAAGATTAAATCAATTCCAAATCATTTCAATATATTTAAAATATCATATCATTTCAAAACTTCATTTCAAATCATTTCAATATATCAAAATATCATATCTTTCCAAAACTTCATTTCAAAACATTTTAATATATCAAAATATCATATCCCTTCAAACTTCATTTCAAATCATTTTAATATACCAAAATATCATTTGAGTTCAAATCTAAATATTCAACTTTAAATACTTTTTAAATTTAAAGATATCATTCATTTATTATCATTTCAAGTCACCTTTTAAATAGTTTATATTTCAATCAAAATAATTCATCTAAACCATTTAAAAGTGTAAATATTATACTTTCAAATCAAGTATTAAAATTTTCAAAGTTTTGATTCAATTCAATCATTTATTTCAATTAAATTTCCATAGACCATTTCAAATCTTATAAATTTCAAATATAGATTTAATCCACAAAATAACTATTCAAATTATAAAATAAATTCCAAAGCTTTATTATCCTATATTTCATAAGTCTAATATATTTTAAATAGATTCAAATTACAAGTAAACCAAATATTTTCATACCAATATACTTCAATTATTCATTCCAAGATTTAATATCATTTCAAATTCATTTCAAAATATCAAAATATCTTTTCAAAACATCATTTATTTAATTTAAATTTAAATACCATTTAATCACATTTCAAAATAGTTGTATTTTCCAAATCAACTATTCCATTTAAATCATTTAAAGTCAATTCATTATATTTAATAATTAAATATTTAATTTCCAAAATTTAATCTTTTTCAAAGATCATTTACTCATTGAATTTATTAAACAAAGAAAATTCAACTTTCGCAGCACTTAGGAAATGCTGCGAAATGTTATGTTTTAAAACAGTTCATTAACAAAAGACGGCATTTAAAATGTTGTAATATCTTAATTTAGTTTCAATTAAAACTTTAGTTAAATTTAAAAACTATAGCAATAACAAAGTGCTATAATAACCCTTAGTTCAAATTTGCTATTTGGTTTATTTAAAACAACTACAGCATTTTCCAATGCTGTAATATCTTTACATTACATTTCAAATATGCTGTCAAATCAAATTCAGAGTTTTATTTACAATTTCACACATAATTAACTTTTAATATAAATCATTTTAACTTATAAAATCATATATTTTCTCTTTTAAAAACAATCATTTAAATACCTTTATTTCTATGATTTTATAAAGTCAAATTTCCATACAAAAATCAAATTAAATAACAATTAAATTTTCATTTTTTTAATTAAATTCTTAACTTAACAACTATGTTTAAATTTCCAAAATATAACTTATTTCCATTTATTTTACTAAATTAAAATTTCACTTTTAAACAAATTCCACAAAATTCAATTTAAGTTATATTTCCAAATTCAGCTTAAATATTCATTTATTTCATATTTAATTTATACAAAATCATTAACACTTTTAAAAATTATTATTGCTTAATAAAGATCATTAAATTCATCTTTTAAATCAAATTTGTCATATATTCTTACTTTACATAAATTCCATTTATAAACAAAATCATAAATTTCAAAATTAACTTATATTTCAAATTATACTTCACCATTTACTTAATTCACTTATTTAATTTGTAGAAAATCGCTAATATTTTATAGAAATCATTTTAAATAAAATTTAAATCAAAATATCATAATATTTACATTTTTAAAATATTTTAAACATTTCAGAAAAATATATAAACCACGGGTCTGTATATAATTTTCTAGCCTAGGTCAAGTGATACGGATATGTATCATTTCAATCCGCAGTTTACAAAGAAAAACCGGGTTTTATCTTTTCAAACCCGCAATCCCAAGTTAAATAAAATAAATAAAAAGTCGCTCAGGCTTATCATTTCAGACCATAACGATCTTTCCCTATTCTAAAGTCCGTTCGGGTATGTATCATTTCAACCCATAGTGGTTTCTATACTAACAGGGAACTTGTAGTGTGATAAACTGATATAAATAAATAGAATAACATAATAAATAGTAACAGATGATATAATAGATAAATAAGCATGGGTGAACATCATATAATCATAATATAACAGTTGTAACAGGATGATATGCATTTACAGATTCAAGTGATGTCAGTTTATCAACTATATAAGTACATATTAGTCTGGTGAGATTTACTCACTTGTTTAAGCTGGAGATGACGACCACGAACACACAACAAGGATTTCCAGAGGCACGAAAGCACGACAATGATTTGAGAGTGGAGAGCCAAAGCAATTTGACTTGTTCAAACATTTACACAAAACAATACAATAATACATAAGTTTCAAAACAATTCAACACTAGACAATGTTAGAAATCAATGCCCAAAACAAAGACAAATGTTTTGCACTTGTTCTCAACTTCACATACTTCAGTTATGAACTGAAATAGCACAGCAAAGGCATGAATTAAGGTCTAGTTTGGGTCCCTATAGGGTCGGCCTAGCTTGGGTTCAATGGTGAAGAGATATAGGTGCAACACTTAACAACTACAGGGCAACAAGTACAAGGCAAATACATCATTTCTTTGCTAAAGTTTGGCTCGGCCAGAAGCTATGGGGCATGGCCAGTGGGTTCAGGTGGTGTTGGGTGATGTGGAAGAGGGTGTAGGTCAGGTCAGAGGTGGTGGTGGTGGTGGTAGTGGCGGCAAATGGTGGTAGAAGGAGGAGATGACAATTCTAGGCCATAAGTGATATTTTGTGATGGTTTTTGGTGGATTTTGTGGTGGTCTTCACCTTGGATTGTCTCGGCCTGAAATGGAGAGGTAGTAGGATGGGTGATGGTCAGAGGAAGGGGGTGGTGGAGGTCAGGTCAGATCTGGTTGACGAGGAGCCAAGCTATGAAGGTGAGAACAAGTGCAAAAATCAATGTAAACAAGTAGAAAAAGAATAAGAAGAAGTTGAAAATCATTACCCAAACTTTCCTCAATAGCCATGGCCGAAATTCTTTTGTTTCAGAAATGAAAATGAATGTACATGAATAGAAAATAGAGTATGCAACTGAAAAATGTGGATAGTAAAGTCTAATTGATGAAAAGATAAGTTACAAATGTGAAAGGTTGGAAAATAAAGAGCCATTGGAAACCAAAAGTCAAAATCTTTTCAAATTACCTTTAATTTATTTATATAAGTTTATATTACTGAAAACAATAATAATTTCAGTCACAAATTCGAAAATATAACAAAATATAAAATATATATAAATATTTATTAATTATATAAGGTTAAAAATAAGAAAATAGCACAAAATTGCGAACTAGTCTAGAAAATTTGAAAATAAACCGAATAAATTTTGGAAAATTCATATGGACTTGTAAAACATTTATAAACAAAGATAATAACATAAAATAAAAATGCATTCACAAAATGAATAAATAAATTTTAATTAAATATAATTTAATTGAAGAAAATAGCAGAAAAAATAAAAACTAGCCTTTAAAAATAGAAAATAAATTCAATACGCTTTGGAAAAATTATATAATCACTTTAAATTATTTAAAAGACAAAATTATACATAAAATAAGATATTAACACATATTAGAACAAAATATGACAAATAAAATATAATTTAAAATAGACAATATTGCTAAATACATCAGTTTACACACAATATTGAAATATACATAACTTTCACAATTTAACTCCGTTTCCAACGAAATGAAAAGCTGTATTCAAGTTATTAAATCTATTTTCATAATAAAAGGTAAAATTTAAGAATTTTAATATTTAAAATTTTAAGTTTAGAAGCCAAAGATTGAACAGTTTGAACAGAAATTCACTTTTCAGTAAAATAACCAATTTATACTAGTTTGAAATTATAGTTCACATAATAATTAACATTTATTTTTAAAAATGAAATGTTTGAAATCAAACAAGTTTAAAATAGTTTCAATATAAAATAAAGTCAAATTTAAAAATATATGCAAAAATCTAGGGTTGTTACAGATACCGAGGTATGAGATAGGGAAGTGCGCGATGTTGTAGTTGAGCAAATTGGAAAATGTTGGCCCAAGGTGATCGGAGTTACCAATCATGATGATGGAGCTCTTACTGAAGTTGATGGATAGGCCTGATATGAGTTCAAAAGAGTACAGTGCTACTTTAAGGCAGTGGATGTGGTTGACTATGGGTGATGCAAAAAGGATAGTGTCATCGGCGAATTGGAGGTTGGATATGACTAGATTTGAGTTAGGGAGCTTGATGCCTTCAAAGATGTTGTTCGATATAGCTAACTTGATCATACGGTTGAACACGTCAGCAACGAGGACGAAGAGCAAAGGAGACAGTGGGTCTCCTTGTCGCAGGCCACATGCAGACTTGATTAGGCCCCCTGTAGCACCATTGATCGCGATAGAGGACAAGCTGGAACTAAGAATACAATGGATCCAGTTGCACCATTTTGAGGGGAAACCTCTATGCTTCATAAGCTCCAGAATGAATTGCCAATTAACTGTGTCAAAAGCTTTCGAGAAGTCTAATTTGAGGAGCATACCTAGCGTTGAAGTTTGGTGGCAGAAGGAGATGACTTCTTGAGTAGTCGCCACGCAGTCCATGATGTTGCGGCCGAGGATGAATGCGGATTGCTCAATTCCAATGAGGGGGGCGATGACAGCTTGAAGGCAATTGGCTAGAAATTTTGGTTATGATTTTGAAGGTGGTGTTCAGGAGGCTAATGGGCCGAAAGGATGGAAGGGAAGTGGCTCCTGGGGTTTTGGGGAGAAGGATGATATTAGCATAGTTAAGGCGAGCAACAGATGAGGGATCGGCTTGGAATTCAGAACACATCTCGATAATGTCATATTTAATGGTTTCCCAATAATGCTTGAAGAATAGTGGGCCGAAACCATCTGGGCCAGGAGCTTTGTCATCAGACATGCCATTCAGCGCAGCCCAAATTTCCGCCTCTGAGAAGGGTTGGTCTAGAGGGATGGGTGAGCACTCTGGGTAGAGTAGGTTCCAGTCAATATGTGGTAGAGGGGGGTGGTGTTTACCCAAGGTGTTTCGATAGTAGTCGGAGAACAGTTTTAGGATGGCGGACTGACCAGAGATAGTGGTACTGTTGTGAGTGATTTCGGGGATGAAAGTGGATCTACGCCTGCCGTTTGCAAGGCAGTGGAAATAGGCAGTATTCTTGTCTTCATCCTCAATCCATTTCGCTTTGGATCGTTGTTTCCAGCCTATTTCCTCTTGCAATGATAATCTGTCCAGTTCCGCTTCCAGTTCGCGCAGGCAAGATCGGTCTGATTCGATAAGAGGATTAGATTCTTCGAGTATGTTTAGGTCCAAAATCTCATTTTGAATTGTAGAAATACGCGACCGAATAGAGCCCCAAACTGACTTGGCCCAGGGTTTGATGATCTTTCGGAGAGATCGGAGTTTGGAGATAACTCTGGTGGTGGCTGAGGGGGTGTGGGAGGGCTGTGACCAGATTTCTTTGATGAAGTTGTCAAATGATGGCTCAAGGAGCCAGAGGCGCTCGAAACGAAAGGGTCGGATAAGACAAGTGAGGGAACCAGTGTCGAGTAGGAGAGGGCAATGGTCGGAGATGATTGTGGCTAGGCTCGAGACCAAGGAAAGTGGGTATAAATCATCCCAGGCCGGGTTGAAAAGGAAACGGTCCAGTTTGGCTAATGAAGGTTCTGATCTACGGTTAGACCATGTGAATAGACGGTTACAGATGGGTGGATCTATCAGGGAGCAGAGATTGATGAAGTGGTTGAAGGAGTCGGAGTCGTGGGAAAGATTGCCCAAATTTCTTTCTGCTGAGGATCTGGTGGTGTTGAAATCTCCTCCAACCACCCAAGGACCATTAATGGGTGAGGCGAAGGTGAGGCAATTCGACCAAAGATCGCTTCGATCCTGAGTATTTTGTGGGCCATAGATATTAGAGAAGAAGAAGATCGTCCCAGTTTGTAAGTGACGAAGGGCTACGTGTAGGGCTGTTGTGTGATAAAAAGTTTGGCAGTGGGACCACACGGATTCATTCCAAGCTGTCATAATGCCACCACTAGAGCCGACAGCATTCAGGTGGGCCCACCCAGATAGGAATGGCCCACTAATTTGAGTATGTTAGGTGATGGGTCTGATAGTTTAGATTCCTGCAGGAAAAGGATGTCGATTTTTTGTGGGGCTATTATAAGGCTAACAAAATGTCTTTTACTGGGGTCCCCCAACCCCCTTGTATTCCAAGAAATTAGCTTCATTGGGAGATAAGCGCTCCGATTCGAGTGCTTGCATGGAGGTGTAGTGTTCTCCACGCAAACTCATGCCCATGCAACGTGCCATTTTTTTGTTTAGACTTTTATTAAGAGAGGAAAAAACTACGTGTTTAAAGAAACTACCAGGGTGAGATGCTGCTTTTTCTAGTCTGGAGCTGCGGCGTACAGACGTTGGAGTGACGAGCTGGGACCACTGACCAGTCGCCGGATGGGCCGCTTGGCTATGTTCTTCAGGCAGGGGAACAGGGAGCTGGTGAGGGGGAGATTGAATATCTGTTTGAGGGGCTACAATGTGGAACTGGTGAGGGGGAGATTGGATATCTGTTTGAGGGGCAACATTGTGGGACGGTCGAGGTGGGGATAGGGCTGCTGGTGATGCTGGGGTTTGCTGAAAAAGCGGGGTAGAGAGGTCCAAATCAGAGAACGGGTCCCACCTATGCTCCTGGACTGGCCATAGGTCCCAGCCCCTTGGACCAACCACTTCAATCGACTGATCATTGGATTGGCCAAGTACCGGTAGGGAACCGGAGAAGAGAAGGATGTAGTTCATTACATCAAATCTGTCCTCTGAATCTAAGTCTTGAATCGGGATGTGTTGTTCGAATAGGGGGAAGTCTCTCTGATAGTCTACTCCGAGCAAGTGATTTTCCGGTCGCCTATTCGGGTGCTCGTGCTCCCATTTTTCAATGTTCAACAGGTACTCCACGTTGTTCAAGGTTGTGACGAAGGAGGATGGGGAGTTGATGCCGCTAAAGAATTGCATTTGGACATATAAAAAGCGATGGTCTAGTTCCGCCCATTCGCAGTCATCTTGCACCTGGAATCTACCCACTGGCTTGACCGCTTCGGAAATGGCCTCTGGATTGAACCGCAGAAGTTCCGGAAAACCCGAAATCCGTGCCCATGACGGTGGATCCAAAGACGGAGCTGGGTGATCAAGTTCGGACCAAGATTGAAATTGTACAACACCTCCTGCCCAAGTAATGGTCGAACGTTGAAGGATTTGATCTCTGATTGCATATGTGGGACAGTAGAAAATAAAGCTAGTATCTGTCAGAATCCAAAGCGGCCAGTCGCGGTGGTGAAAGGTGGAGGAGAGTGCGTGATGGAGGGAGTCGATTGACCAAGTGCCACTGATGATGTTAGCAGTGAGGAGTGATGATGGGTCCGCCATAGAGAATGTTTTTGAATTCAAGCTTGTGTTATGATGTTGCATTGGGGATTGGGGCAGACTTTGTGGAGCTAGAGGGGAGAGAGAATGCATTGGGGAGATGGAAGGTTTCATTTGAGTTGCAGGGAGATGCGACTTGGGGACCCACTGGGCAGAATTGGGTTTGTCTTTAGTGGGAGAGGAAGGGATGTTTCTGTTTTTTCGTGCCTGAGTGTGATTAATGACTTTATCGGGACAGTGGGTTTGCGGATGCCCAAAAAATCCACATTTGTAACTAATCTTTGCGTCTCTACAATTCTTCGCCACGTGTCTCAATCCCGCACATCGATGGCAGCGGCTTTCCACTTTCAAGAAATCAACAGTTTGACGAACGTTTTTGAAAAGCGGAAGGGGGTGGCGCCGCTTGGATGGGGGATTGGGCAGGAGGGGGGAGCGTGGTGCCGAGCCTGCCACCTGGGCATAGGTTTTGGCGATGGGGATCTCGATGCAAAGAGGTTGGTTGGGGATGGGAGTGGGCAGTGGGGCATGGGTTAGGATCGGAGGAGGAATGGAAACTTTGATTTTTAAATAATTTTAAATTGAAGTTTGGAATTTTTCCTATGTATTTTGGATTTTTGTTTCATTTTTTTTTTTCCAAATACAATTTAATATTGATTTTCTGGAAATATTATATTTTGTCAAACCTTTATTGTTTATTGAAAATTTTGAAAGTTGAATTTTTAAATTTTAATCTTTTCTTTGAAACAGTAATTGGTTATGATATCCGCTCTGTTTTTTGTTTTGTCGAATTCCGTTTTAAACTTTTTAGAATTTGATGAATTTAGCATTTTACACGCAGAATTTTATCTGCATTTTTATTTTTCATTTTCTATTCTATTTGCTATCTTTTATTTTGTTTTGGGCTTTGAATTTAATTGTGTGAATTTTTGTTGTGCTTGGAATTTTCCTATATTAGTTGTAATTGTTTACAATTTTTAAATAATTTCTGTATATATATATATTATTTTTCATCATATCTACCTCTACCTTATCTTCCTATTCTATTTATTTAGACATTCATTTATTAATTGAATTGTTATAGATCCCTTATTTATTTCTTGGAAAGAAATTTCAAATAGATATACGTTATATTGCCTTAAAGGCATATCTTCTAAAAATTTATTTATTAAAGGTTTCTTATATTTATTTGTTGAGTGAGGGCTTCTTTTGTATACATCTTTCTTTAATATATAGGAAGCAAATCAATTAAGATACGTTACTTGTTTTAAATATAGGCATACGTTTTATTTTATTTTCTTGCCTTTATATTTCCCACCTTTTGATTTCCTACCATAACTACTCCTAAACTTTAGCCGTACATCCTTAACCCTAGCCGCCTCCAACCCATTATTAACATGAAAAATTTCCTTCTCATTTTTCATTTCTCACGGCCACAAAAATTTGTAAGTAATGGCTTCTTCCTTTCTACCTTTCTTCTTCATTTTTCCATTGTTTTGCCTTGCTTCCTCTTGTCTAGCTCGGCCTCAACCACCACCATCTTCTCCGACCACCACCACCATCTCCTCCTCCTCATCATCCACTGCCAAACACCTATCCCTCCAATCAGATCTGGCCGTGACAATAGCATGAGCAAGACACCTCAAAACTTGGCTAAAAACTCCACAAAACCAAGCATAGTCGACCTAAACTTCACCACCACTCCCATATCTTGCCTCACCCACCACCCCTAGCTCCACCACCATCATGACCTGACCTTTGACCACGAGCATGACCTTTGACCTGACCTGAACCAGAGCATGGCCGAGCCCAATATAGTGTAGGCCGAGCCTACATGCACTAAAACTCCACCTAGTGGCCTTGCCCCTTTATATTCTTCATGTTGTAACTCCTACCCCTTCCAATTCCTAGCTAACCGTGCCATATGGACCCACCATGGCCGAGCATATGATTCCCTTAGGCTAAGCACTTGAGTGGTTAAAGCATGGTCAAGCTATCTTGTTATTTGTTTAGTTTAATTTCCTATTTGTTTCAATCTAATTTTTGTTGAGTATATATTTATATTGCTTTATTTATCTTAATTACAAGATCTAAATCTGGTTGTTACCTCATCCCAAATCTTGTCGTGCCTTCTTGTGCTTCTCAGTGTGCGGATCTTTTTGTTTTAATCGATCTCTAGCTTCAGAGAGGTGAGTATTCACACATGACATTTATACTTATATAATTTGTGAAGTGACAATAAGTGAATGTGTAGAAACTATTATATCATGTTATACCTGCCTGTGATGTAAATTATATGATATTAAACTCTGTTATAAACTTCTCACATCATCTGCTATGTTTTATTCTGTTATATTGTTTATTTTATTCTGTTTCTCACACTGCAAGTTCCTTGTAGAATAGAATCACTATGGGTTGAAATGATACATACCCGAACGGACTTTAGAATAGGGAAAATCATTATGGGCTGAAATGATAGGCCTGAGTGATTTTTATTTATTGTTATTAACTTGGGATTGCGGGTTTGAAATGATAGAACCAGGATTTTTGCTATGTAAATTATGGATTGAAATGATATATTATCCGTATCACTTTTCTTAGGTTAGAAAATAATATACAGACTCGTAGTTAATTTATATATTTTTCTGGATATTTTTAAGTATTTTAAAATGTAAATTATGATATTTTGATTTAAATTTGAATTTAAAATGATTTGTTAAAGTGTTATTGATTTTTCTATGAATATAAAATGTTAAACAAATGGATGCTTAAAATGGTAATTTGGAATTTAACTTGACTTGGAATTGTGAGATTTGGTTTTAAAAATGGAAGTTTAAGTAAAAGAAAAAAAATGGAAATTAAGTTTTATTTGTGAAATGATAAATTAAATTAAAATGTTAACTTAATGCAAAGAATGGGAAAATTGTACATTTGAATTTAATAAGTGAATTATTGAAAAATTTGATAATTATTGTAAAATTTTCCTTTAAAAAATTTTAAATTAAAGGGTATTTAAATGTACATTTTTGAAGTGGAAAAATATGATTTTTATATGTTAAAATGGTTTAAATTGAAGATTTTATTGTTTCTGAAATTCTATTGTAAATCTGGAAATTCTTTTAGTAGCACTTCAGAAATGCTATCGTTTCTGAATAATAACTAAGATCTGAACTAAAGTGAATCTGTAGCACTTTGTAAGTGCTGTAGTTGCAGGAATGAACTAAAAGGCTAAATGAACTAAGAGCTATTGTAGCACTTTGTAAGTGCTGTAGTTGCAGAAACTAAATTAAAACCTGAAACTAATAACAGAGTTATTGTAGCACTTGTTAAGTGCTGCAGTTGGCTGAAATGTGATTTTGAATGTAATTGAACTATTTTGCAACTAAAACCGAACTATTACAGCAGTTTTGTAAATGCTGTCTTTGCTGAATTGAATTGTTTTCAAATGTAACTTACCGTAGTATTTCTAAGTACTACGGAAGCTGAAACTTAAATGTTTAAAGTATTTAAATGAGCTCAGAAAAGGTTAAATTTTGGGAATTTAATATTTGATTTGAAGGTATAGTGACTTCATCCTTTAATGGTTTAAATGAATGATTTTAATTCGAAATTATAAACCATTTTGAAATCTAAAACCACGGGTACACTTATCTATATGCCATTTTATTTCCTTGTGATTTATTTGGATGCACACCTTTAATTTGAGAGTGTGGCTAGGTGAGCGATTACTGCAGCTCTGCGCTACCCTAGTGACATTAACACTGTTATTTGCATTGGTTTACTTTAATATGGATATTTCTATCATAGTGTTTATTACTGCTCAGTTTATGGTTTGACTGATCCTTAAAGGATGGGCGATCCCAAGCATCCTTTAAGTTATTGTGCATTGCTATTACAGTTCACTTGAGTTGGTTTACATTGTATAAGTATGTATGTCCTGACTCGAGTGTTTGTGTTTTACTTTACGCTCGGGTCAGCCTGAGAATCATAGCTTTGGATTCACCTTCTGGAGCTAGAGATTTGTTGGAGCTCATTTGTCTATCGGTTCATCGACTTCTATTCCGTTATTTCCTATTTAGTATTGTCTCTGTATTATTGACTTAAGTAACCTGACTTCTATTGTATCTATTTTGACTATGAGATTTTGTATATGTTTTGAGAGTTGTATATAGTAGCTTCATGAACTATTATGGTATTCTATTTCCGCTGCGAGTTATTCTGATATTCTGTGTCTGTGATTCTATGTTTGATTTTATTTGCTCCAAATTTTCTTGACAATCCACTGTTTTGAAGTATTCAAGTCCGACATGTGTGGATTTATCATCGATTTGAATGGTCCAAAATAATGGCTGTTACATTTGGTATCAGAGTTTTGGTTTTAGGCAAACCTTAGCCTGCGGAGTAAAAACTCATTAGAGATAGGGTAGAAATACCCTAGAATGAGTGAAATCAATCTCAGAATCATTTCTTTGTGAGAGAACGTATTTTCGAAGTATAAAATGATTTTCAAATGATTTTAAAGAATTTTCAAAGATTATTTTGATGTAAATTTTCTTGCTTTAAAAGTAAAAAATTTCTAAACTTCATTCCTTTCGTATCCACCTTGTTAGTAATTTCTTTGATGAGGATCCTCTTAAATTTTGAACTTCTAACTTGTTTGATCTAGATTCATTGTTGATAGAAATCTATTTTGGGTATGGCAAAATCAGTAGTATGTTAGGTTGCATTGAGTGAACTCTATTGTATCTTTTGCTTAGCTGAAGTTGTCAAACTAAAGATATCTATGCTCCTGTTTTTCGTATGATATGAATTTGAGTCTTTTCCAAATTTTGAATGGGAATTCTTTTGTATTAATATAGGTTATATATCTCTAGTTTTGGTTTGAATTCTTATCGATTAGGGTTCCTTTGAACTTTGGAATGCTCTCACTTGTTCTGAAATCCATTCATGTCTTCCCTATTTGTATTCCTTTGATTTTGGAGCATTCTGTAACTCTACTTTGAATGACCTCTAGAAAGATCGACGATTCCGCCAATCTTTGAATGATTTGTAAAGGGGTGAAACTCCCTTACAATTGGCATTGATTCACCGGAGATTTCTGTATCCTCGGTTTACGATGCTATCTACCTTCTGTTATACCTGGATTCTATCTCTGGCGATCGAATGTCGATTTGCTTTAGATTCCCGCATTGATTATATTCCTAAAATCACGGTTGACCCGGTTAAGGTCGCCCACGATTTATATAAGTTTATCCATCTTCTAATTGGTAATTTAAATTTTCTCATCTTCGTTCGAGCTTATCGAATCAGAATTCTATTTGATTAGGGTTCCTCAAATTTTGAATCTCTGTTTTGTTTTGAAATGCATCCTTGAATCATCCCTTGGAAAATTTGTGGTTGATTGTCTTTTGAAAATTGTGTATTCATCGAAGTTATTATTTTGATAAGGATGACCATATTTTTATATAAAGGTGAAATGTTTTCGATAAGAATTTATACCATTTTAAAATGAGAATTTGAAGTTTCGAAGGATTTGAAAATTCGAAAGTTATATAAGAAAATTGATTTATATAAAATGATTTATAACTGAAGGGTCTTGAATTTGAAATTTTGAGAGATTGAACTCCAGCACTTTGAAATTGGTTTATGATCGTGAAAATATATAATAATACGATTTGAAAGTATTTTCCCAATACGAAATGTTTCGAATGATTTTAATGAGTTCAAATGATTTTGAAGAAATTTCAAAAGAAGTTTTCGAGAAAAATAAAAGTCCAGAACCCACTTATGTCGCTGGAAAATAATTTCGGTGATGAATGCATGCATCATCGACATCGATTTTCGATTTTCAGAGAGGGGGAGAGGCCACTTCGGTAGCTTTACTATGCGATTGATTTGTGAAACCAATTTTGATTTCAAATTCCGAAGTGTGATTTGATATTCGGAAGATATATATATATATATATATTCGAAAAGTTGAAATGAGCCGGTGTTCAGTCTTTGAGTTTCAGATTTGATTGATATAACCCTATCTTTTGGAATTGATGTATTGATTTGTTGGTGATTTCCAACTCTTGCATTGAAAATATGATTTCTTCGACTATTTTGAAGGTTCGAGCACTTCCAAATCAAGGTTAACTTCTCAAAGCTAAGTAATTTTGAAAAGTATAAAGTATATAAGTTTGGTATGTATGTTTAAAGTATGTAGTAATATGATTTAAATAAGTTTGAAACTGTTCTGTTAAGTAAATGAATAAGACTATTTTGAATTATACTAATATGAAATTTAGTAAAAAAAACATATTTTGAAAATTTTAGTTTAAATGTTTTAACTTAGTGACATCTTTATAAAACTATATATATTTAACAAGTTGGAATAGATACATAAGTTGTACGTATGCTGTTTTATTCGCATAATTAATTTGATCCAGGTTTGAGTACACAAGTCGAGGTGAATTACACCATTTTGTGTTAGGATTTTTCATTTGATTCTTGATAGCGAATATTTGATATGGATTTTGGGCTTGATTCTAGAATTCTCTATCATAGTATATGGCTATGCAAGGAGACTGATGGCTTCTAGTCGAGAAACCATATCGAAGTCCGCATTAGGGAAGTCGGATGGACAATACTAGTTCGAAAGCGGACTTGTGTGATCGAGCGAGCGATCGAATGTGATGTTGCGAAATGATGACATATGTACATCTTATGTTCTAATATCATTAATATACTTGACGCTAAAATTGGAAGTTGTTGGGTTGGATATCTTTGTAATTTAATTGGAATTTTTCTTTTATCCAAACCACTATCAATTTAAAACCATTTTTTCAAAACCAATTTTCTTTTGTTCTTCTTAAACAAACTGTTTTATTCTATTTTACATACAAACTATTTTATATACAAAACTATTCTAAATTCAAAACCTTTTATAAAGCAAAGATGTTCAATCCCATATGGCTCTTCATACTACGTAATTGATTTTGGAAAATTTTGATTTTGATATAAGATGGACCTTATGTAAATATAAGATGATTTTGAGAAAACCATTGATTTTGGAAATGAATTGGTTAACCTAAATTATATTGATTTAGAAACTTGGATTATTTTCTAAATTTATTATTTTGGAAACGTTGAAACTGAAGATATTTGATTTGGAAGAATAATTTGGTGAAAGCGTATATGATTTTGAAAATTTTATTGATATTGAAACAAATTGAAATTTGAGAACCTTGTGTTACTAAATACTTGATTTGGAAGTTATCGAACTTATATAAAATTGATTTGTATAAGTATGATGTTGATTCGAAAACTGTTGATTTTGGAAAGTATTTGATTTGAAATGAAATCTTATATATAATGGACTTTATATAAGTACGATATTTGAAAGTGATTTAAAAAGGTACTATATGATACATATTTTCGAAGTAAAGATATGGAAAGTGCCTTCTGCTTGATATCCGCTTGGTGGCCACATTGTGGATTCATTCTATCGATATTATTCTCTGATTTGGTTTTCCGGATATGATACTCGAGTGTCCATCGAATTCCATGGCGATCTCCATGGTCTTACGAGCGTGACTGCATAGCATAATTCACAGGGGCTGCGAGAGCCTAGGGTACGGATGTTTCTTGGGGGATCCAGGCGTAACCATTGTGTATCTGCGATCTATTGGGTCGCTTGGTAGCGTAACCTGTAGGGGCTGCGAGAACCTAGGGTACGGATGTTTCCTAGGGGATTCAGGCGTAACCATTGTGTATCTGCGGTACTACTAGTCTTCATGGCGTAATCGCAGGGCTGGGGGGGCCTACAGGTACGGATGTTTCCTGAGGGATCTAGGCGTAACCATTGTGTATCCGTGATCCATGACCGACATGTTTTGGTTGTTTTATTTGGATTGTACTTTCCATATCTGTTTTTAAAAGTTTTCTAGTATTTTCACTGGGTGTTGAAACAAGTCTACTATGTACCTGGAGAATTCTAGCTTTGGGCCTGATCAACGCATGGCCAGAGTCTCCAGGAACGAGGACAACTTGTTAAGACATCGAGTTATAAAAGTATTTTGGTAAAGTATTATATAAAGGATATTTTGATCAGTTATTTTCCTTTGTGAAGATTTTTAAAGTGTTTTAAATATTGTTTACCTTTTTACTGACAATTTGAATTTAAAAGACTTTTATGGATATAATAAAATGGATTTAACCAAGTTACTAAATATTAAAGAGTTCCAATTGAATTTATATGGTTTTAAATTAATGGCTCATCCTTGTCTTTCGACCTATTGTCACTCCTAGCTATCTTGGCTCATCATTTTTCCTGCTACTATCCCTATTTCTTCATTTTTCCTGCTAGTTATCCCTATTTCTCCATTTTTCCTGCTAGCTATCCTATTCTCCTACCTTCTTCCTTTTCGGGGACGAAAAGCTTTGAGTGGGTGAGAGTGTAACAACCCATAATTTTTAAAAATATTTTAAATTTATTTTATTTTGAAACTTTGATTTTTAAATAATTTTAAATTGAAGTTTGGAATTTTTCCTATGTATTTTGGATTTTTGTTTCATTTTTATTTTATTTTTATTTTTCCAAATACAATTTAATATTGATTTTCTGGAAATATTATATTTTGTCAAACCCTTATTGTTTATTGAAAATTTTGAAAGTTGAATTTTTAAATTTTAATCTTTTCTTTGAAACAGTAATTGGTTCTGATATCCGCTCTGTTTTTCGTTTCGTCGAATTCTGTTTTAAACTTTTTAGAATTTGATGAATTCAGCATTTTACACGCAGAATTTTATCTGCATTTTTATTTTTCATTTTCTATTCTGTTTGCTATCTTTTATTTTGTTTTGGGCTTTGAATTTAATTGTGTGAATTTTTGTTGTGTTTGGAATTTTCCTATATTAGTTGTAATTGTTTACAATTTTTAAATAATTTCGGTATATATATATATTATTTTTCATCATATCTACCTCTACCTTTTCTTCCTATTCTATTTATTTAGACATTCATTTATTAATTGAATTGTTATAGATCCCTTATTTATTTCTTGGAAAGAAATTTCAAATAGATATACGATATATTGCCTTAAAGACATATCTTCTAAAATTTTATTTATTAAAGGTTTCTTGTATTTATGTGTTGAGTGAGGGCTTCTTTTGTATACATCTTTCTTTAATATATAGGAAGCAAATCAATTAAAATACGTTACATGTTTTAAATATAGGCATACGTTTCATTTTATTTTCTTGCCTTTATATTTCCCACCTTTTGATTTCCTACCATAACTACTCCTAAACTTTAGCCGTACATCCTTAACCCTAGCCGCCTCCAACCCATTATTCATGTGAAAAATTTTCTTCTCATCTTTCATTTCTCACGGCCACAAAAATTTGTAAGTAATGGCTTCTTCCTTTCTACCTTTCTTTTTCATTTTTCCATTATTTTGCCTTGCTTCCTCTTGTCTAGCTCGGCCTCAACCACCACCACCTTCTCCGACCACCACCACCATCTCCTCCTCCTCATCATCCACTGCCAAAGACCTATCCCTCAGATCAGATTGGGCCGTGACAATAGCATGAGCAAGACACCTCAAAACTTGGCTAAAAACTCCACAAAACCAAGCATAGTCGACCTAAACTTCACCACCACTCACATATCTTGCCTCAGCCACCACCCCTAGCTCCACCACCATCATGACATGACCTCTGACCTGACCTAAACCAGAGCATGGCCGAGCCCAATATAGTGTAGGCCGAGCCTACATGCACCAAAACTCCACCTAGTGGCCTTGCCCCTTTATATTCTTCATGTTGTAACTCCTACCCCTTCCAATTCCTAGCTAACCGTGCCATATGGACCCATACCTGAGCCTATTACACCACCATGGCCGAGCATATGATTCCCTTAGGCTAAGCACTTGAGTGGTTAAAGCATGGTCAAGCTATCTTGTTATTTGTTTAGTTTAATTTCCTATTTATTTCAATCTAATTTTTGTTGAGTATATATTTATATTGCTTTATTTATCTTAATTACAAGATCTAAATCTTGTTGTTACCTCATCCCAAATCTTGTCGTGCCTTCTCGTGCTTCTCAGTGTGCGGATCATTTTGTTTTAATCGATCTCTAGCTTCAAAGAGGTGAGTATTCACACATGACATTTATACTTATATAATTTGTGAAGTGACAACAAGTGAATGTGTAGAAACTATTATATCATGTTATACCTTCCTGTGATGTAAATTATATGATATTAAACTCTGTTATAAACTTGTCACATCATCTACTATGTTTTATTCTGTTATATTGTTTATTTTATTCTGTTTCTCACACTGCAAGTTCCCTGTAGAATAGAAGCACTATGGGTTGAAATGATACATACCTGAACGGACTTTAGAATAGGGAAAATCGTTATGGGCTGAAATGATAGGCCTAAGTGATTTTTATTTATTGTTATTAACTTGGGATTGCGGGTTTGAAATGATAGAACCTGGATTTTTGCTTTGTAAATTACGGATTGAAATGATATATTATCCGTATCACTTGTCTTAGGTTAGAAAATAATATACAAACCCGTGGTTATTTTATATATTTTTCTGGATATTTTTAAGTATTTTAAAATGTAAATTATGATATTTTGATTTAAATTTGAATTTAAAATGATTTGTTAAAGTGTTATTGATTTTTCTATGAATATAAAATGTTAAACAAATGGATGCTTAAAATGGTAATTTGGAATTTAACTTGACTTGGAATTGTGAGATTTGGTTTTAAAAATGGAAGTTTAAGTAAAAGAAAAAAAATGGAAATTAAGTTTTTTTGTGAAATGATAAATTAAATTAAAGTGTTAAGTGAATGCAAAGAATGGGAAAATTGTACACTTGAATTTAATAAGTGAATTATTGTAAAATTTTAAATTAAAGGGTATTTAAATGTACATTTTTGAAGTGGAAAAATATGATTTTTATATGTTAAAATGGTTTAAATTGAAGATTTTATTGTTTCTGAAATTCTATTGTAAATCTAGGAATTCTTTTAGTAGCACTTCAGAAATGCTATCGTTTCTGAATAATAAATAAGATCTGAACTAAAGTGAATCTGTAGCACTTTGTAAGTGCTGTAGTTGCAGGAATGAACTAAAGGCTAAATGAACTAAGGGCTATTGCAGCACTTTGTAAGTGCTGTAGTTGCAGAAACTAAATTAAAACCTGAAACTAATAACAGAGTTATTGTAGCACTTGTTAAGTGCCGCAGTTGGCTGAAATGTGATTTTGAATCTAATTGAACTATTTTGCAACTAAAACCGAACTATTACAGCAGTTTTGTAAATGTTGTCTTTGCTGAATTGAATTGTTTTCAAATGTAACTTACCGCAGTATTTCTAAGTGCTGCGGAAGCTGAAATTTAAATGTTTAAAGTATTTAAATGAGCTCAGAAAAGGTTAAATTTTGGGAATTTAATATTTGATTTGAAGGTATAGTGACTTCTTCCTTTAATGGTTTAAATGAACGATTTTAATTCAAAATTATATACCATTTTGAAATCTATAACCACGGGTACACTTATCTATATGCCATTTTATTTCCATATGATTTATTTGGATGCACATCTTTAATTTGAGAGTGTGGCTAGAGGTGAGCGATTACTGCAGCTCTGCGCTACCCTAGTCACATTAACACTGTTATTTGCATTGGTTTACTTTAATATGGATATTTCTATGATAGTGTTTATTACTGCTCAGTTTATGGTTTGACTGATCCTTAAAGGATGGGCGATCCCAAGCATCCTTTAAGTTATTGTGCATTGCTATTACAGTTCACTTGAGTTGGTTTACATTGTATAAGTATGTATGTCCTGACTCGAGTGTTTGTGTTTTACTTTACGCTCGGGTCAGCCTGAGATTCACAGCTTTGGATTCACCTTCTGGAGCTAGAGATTTGTTGGAGCTCATTTGTCTATCGATTCATCGGCTTTTATTCCAGTTATTTCCTATTCAGTATTGTCTCTGTGTTATTGACTTATGTATCCTGACTTCTATTGTATCTATTTTGACTATGAGATTTTGTATATGTTTTGAGAGTTGTATATAGTAGCTTCATGAACTACTATGGTATTCTATTTCCGCTGCGAGTTATTCTGATATTCTGTGTCTGTGATTCTGTGTTTGATTTTATTTGCTCCAAATTTTCTTGACAATCCACTATTTTGAAGTATTCAAGTCCGACATGTGTGGATTTATCGTTGATTTGAATGGTCCAAAATAGTGGGCTGTTACAACCACTCTCGACCACTTCCACTCCCTTGCTTCACCTCCGACACACCTCTGTCCAATTCGAACGAAACACCGCCATATAACATCGAACGCGACCAGTGAACCTCCTCCCACGGCCACCATGCTCACCTATAACCCATGCCGCTTGCGCCACTTTAATCTCCAACACCTCGAGCACCTCCAGGCCCACCACGACCCCACTCGACGCCTTACTGTGCACTCACGAAACCCATTTCCTAAATCCAATAAAAAAACCGACCTAAACCCTAAAAATATCACTTCACCCCAATATAAGACCTTAATCCAAAATTGGCCATGGTGAACCTTTTCCCCCCGATGCGACGCCCCTCCTCGGCCAAACCGCACCACCCATCGTCAATCGTATCACCGAAAAATAATTTTTTACCAAATTCTGATCATCTCTCATTCTCTCACGATATAAGCCACTAAAAATTACAATTTCTTCACTAAAATTCCTACTTCCATATGGCGATCGTGAATATATATAGGAATCAATGGTCTATGGATATTGAAAATTGCCAAAATATGGATTTCTTACTGTAAATTCAACATTTCATACAATATATAGCATGAATCAACCTCAAACTATTTTTAATGTAACCTATATTCAAAAACAAACATTTTACTAGTTTACAATATTAGCAAATTCAAATTAGTTTAAGAGATAATGATTTTTGAAGTCAGAGCATGCATAAGTATTCATCTCTGTTATACATGACAGAGCAATGTTTTGAACATTCCAGGTATTCAATTTTAAACACTCACCTTGATCATGCTTTAATCTCTTCACAACTTCAGTTTAAATCCAAACTATGATCTGGATCTTGGTTAACTTTGCCTTGCTTTGGATTTTATAAGAACAGAAGTGTTTTTTCTTCTTCATTTCTTTTTTACTATTTTGGTTTACAGAGTATTTTTGCTTACAGGCTTTACAAAACTGAGCATAAACACACATACAAGCCTATATATATGTATATATACATTCATGTTTTTCAAAACAAATTGATGTATATGTACACTACTTTAGACTTAAGGAATATTGGATTTGCTGTACAAAAGTTTTGATGGATTGAGGTGAGGTAATTCACTATGAAAACTTGATGGCTTGCAAATCTTGATAGGAAGTTAAGATAATATTTTTTAGACTTTCCTCTTTTAGACCAGACAGATACTTATGTAAATATACCTATGCTTACCCATTTGTTTATGTTTTATATTATATGTTTATATCTTCTTTCATCTTTACTTTGCAAATGCATATGTGTATATGTTTTTTTCTTTCACTTTTACTGTTTTAATTTTCTCTATTTAAAACATGTTTCATATATACTTTTTTTTCTTTCATTTACTCAGTTAAATTTTCTTTGATTTAAAACTTTATTTTTTTCACTTTGTTTTAAGAATAAGAGATATAAGGTGGTATTAATTAAAACAAATTTAAGTTTTCATTTTCATATTTGTTTTATATCTAGAATGCAAAATAAAAGTTTGCTACATTAAAATATATAACTCAAGTACTAAAACTTTTGTTATTCCATTTTAAATACATTTTGTTCTACATTTCTCTTTATATTTAAAATGTATAATTCAAAGCAAATGAAAAGTTTTGCTATTTCATTCTAAATATCATTTTTGTCAAAACATTATTTTGTAAAAGACTTCTTATTTGAAAATGATTTTATAAATCTTCTCATTCCTATCATCATATATTTTCATATATATCTTTTCTTTTCATTTTTCAATATATATAAATATATATATATATATATATATATTATCTTTAATAACTATATTTATTTAGTTCATATATATATATATATATTTCACTTACCATTTATGTTTGGTTAAAAATATTACAGATGTACTTTTACATTCTTCTCTCTTAAACTAACATGTATATACATAAGAAAAATGCAATTTTAAACTCTTCTATTTATAATACACTATATTGTTCATAAGCCCAAAATCATTCCCATTTATAATATATTCCTTTTATTCATTTTTATTTGCTATGAATTTGATTTTCATACTATATATATGTTGAGTCAAGATTTTTATATAGTTTTGATTTCTGACAAAGGGATATACCGTGATCGTCAAAAAGAAGTCATTCATTGAGACACAACGAGCTTCATACATTAGAGGTGGATTATTTGGTATGTTGGTAATATTAGTTATGTTAAAATCTATCCTCAAAATAATCATGTATCTCAAAAGAATCGATGTATAAACGTTTTGGATGACAGCGCACATTCACTGTGCAATTTAACAGCGACCGGTCGACCGGTCCAAAACCAGGCGGTCGACCGTTCCTGTGTAAATTGCACAATGAACGTGCACACATGCACATAACGTCTATATATTTGAAATTTTCGTCTACTGGTCATTTTTGACCTGTCGACCGTTTTTAAACAGAAAGCAACCTTTCCCAAAAGACACTTCTTTCTTCAATGGTTGCTTCTCTTTCCTTTCATCAATGATCACATCTTTTAATGGCTACTCTTCACAAAGAGTTACAACCATTTATTCTCTATATAAACATATCTAAATCATTGATTGAAATACAACAATTCTTTGCTTTAAAATTCTGATCTTAATTTCTAAATACTCTTGCATTCAAAAAGCTTTCTACTTCAAAATTGCTTATTGAATCATTGAAATTATTTCATATCTTTTGATTCAAATAAGTAATATACTTCCTTCAATCTTCACAAACATCATTCACATATTTTGAGGATAAGATTATAGGAAGGGTGTACTACAAGTGACAAATCAGTGTTGTTAAGAGCACAAGTTGTCAACGACAATTGTATTTATTTTTGTTGAAGTCCTCGGTGTTGTAAGAGGCACGAAATCCCGTTCGGCTGTTCGGGTGTTATAAACCTGTTCCTCCGGGTGAAGCGAGGTAGTTGGTAGTGAAATCCAGATAGAAGTCTGGGACTGGACGTAGGACGGGAGGTCCGAACCAGTATAAAAATCCCTGGTGTGATTTTACTGTTTACTGCATTTACTATTCTATATCTGTGAATTGCTATATAGTTAGTTTATTGAATATTTACTTATATAGCAATTGTAAATAACATTCCGCATATATTAGTCCATATTACACGATCCGTAATCAGTGTGCACAAGCGTAAACATACACACTTTCATTTGGTATCAGAGCACGGTCATCATATAACCGTAAAACCGTTATTTGATATATTCTTGTAATATGGCAAATAACGCAAGTACTAGCTCTAGCACTTACACGGAAGGTCAATCAACACAAAGACCTCCATTCTTTAATGGTCTCAACTATAGCTATTGGGCTACACGTATGTCATTTTTCATGCAATCAAATAGCTATGATGCTTGGAATGCTACTCAAAAAGAAATAGTAAATCCAACAACTGAATATTCAGAATGGACAACGGCTGAGAAAACAGCAGCAGCTGTAAATGCAAAGGCAATAAATATGTTGTTTTGTGCATTAGACCAAAATGAATATAACCGTGTTAGTATCTGCACTACTGCATATCAAATTTGGCAAACGCTGAAAACCACTCATGAAGGTACTAACAAGGTTAAACAAGCCAAAATAGCCATGCTGAAGAGTCAGTTTCAAAATTTCAAAATGAAACCGAATGAGACAATCAATGATATGTATTCAAGATTTCAAACTATTCATCATGCACTTATCGGATTAGGGCAAAAATATTCAGATTTTGATGTTGTTTCAACAGTCCTACATTCTCTGACTAGTGAATGGGAAGGAAAAGTATTAGCAATTGAAGAAGCTAATGACCTTTCCATCATGAAGCCAGATGAATTGATAGGAAATTTAATGTCCTATGAAGCAAATTTGCAGGCTAGAAAAGAACAGAAAGAAGAGAAGAAAAATGTAGCATTTCATGCTGAGAAAGATGAAAATGAATCAGATTCTGAAGATGAAGATTTGGCATTCATTGCAAAAGGATTCAAAAAATTCCTAAAATATCGAAAAGCCAGTCGCTACAACAAAAGGAAACCTGGATCAAGCAAACCATCTTCATCAACTATAGAATGTTTCAACTGTCACAAAAAGGGGCACATGCAGAAGGATTGTCCAGAACAGAAGAAGAAGTCAGAAAATGATAAATTCAAACATAAGAAGGACAAGTCAAAGAAACGAGCCTTCTCAGTAACATGGGATGATTCAGACTCATCCTCATCTGAAAGTGAAAGTGATCAGGAAAATGAACAAGCTAATGTTTGTTTTATGGCAACAGAAGATGAGGTACAAATTCCTACATTTGATGAATTACTTGATATAAATTCTGAGTTGATAGTCAAATATAAAGACATAAAACGTCAATTAAAAGTAGCCAAAGCAGATTTGAGTAGAGTAGAGTTTGAACGAGATATGTTAAAAGACGAGAAGAAAATATTAGAAGAAGAACTTGAAAAACTTCAAGAATCATCATCTAATGTTGACTCTCAATTATCTCTTTTGAGTCAAGAAATTGAAACTCAAAAAGAGAAAAATGATGCTCTCGCTACTGAAAATCATGAGCTTAAGGCAAAAGTCAAAAATCTGGACCTAGAAAAGGCGAGCTTACAAACTAAGTTAGATGATATAACTCAAAATGTTTCTAACTTTAACAAAGGTCGAGAAAATTTGACAAAAATCATTGAAAGTTCACAATCTGTTTCAAATAAACAAGGTTTGGGATATAGGAAACCAGAAACCAAGAAACATCTTGGTAATGGAAGGAAAAAGAAAGTACAAAAGACTGAAACTAAGAAAAATCTTAGTGTATTATATTCCAAACCAAAACCAGTTGTGAAATTTCAGAAGAAAAATGTCAAGACTATCAAAATATGGGTTCCTAAAACAAATAACAATTTGATTAGGAATAAATATATTCAGAATTTCATGAATACTGTACATCTTAATACTAATTATATATATAAAGGGGATACCGGACCCGTATGGGTTTGGACTCCTAAGACCTAACTCTTAGGACCCCATAAAAAGTGGGTACCATGGACTTAATTTTATTTTTTGCAGGTCCCACTTAAGAAAAGAGGAAAGTGGATATTGAACAGTGGTTGCTCGAAGCACATGACTGGAGACAAGAGCTTATTAACAAATATTACATACTCAGATGGTGGCTCCGTCACTTTTGGAGATAATTCAAAAGGCTATATCATCGGCAAAGGCGATGTGAGCAATTGCGGTACATCTAACTTACCTCTTATTACAAATGTCATGCTAGTTAGAAATTTAAAATACAATTTATAGGACACAACTATATTGAAAACAGGCTGAACTGAGCTTCCAGAACAGCACCGGTCGACAACTCAAAATGGACCGGTCGACCGTTTTGCTCTCTGGATAAAAACGGTCGACCGCCCCATTTTCACCGGTCGACCGGTTACGAGCATTCTTGTTTTTTTTAATATATCCGTCCGTTCTTTTTACCCCTATCACTCTTTTCTTCTTCATAACCAGTCTTCTTCCCCCAAATCAAAGAAACCCTACTTTCTCTTATTAACTTTCTTTCTTCAAACTTATCCCTAATGGCTCCTCAACAAAAGAAATTTAAGCAAGCCTCTACCTCAGAGACTCAACCCATTGATCTCTCTATCAAGAAATGGCTTGTGGATCCAATTTCACTCAAAAGGTGGAATGAAATGAAAGATTTTACTATCCATCCGGGTTCGTTTGTTAAATTCTCAGATTTCTCTAGTTATCGTATTTTAGATTTAGCAAGGGATACCGACATTGAAAACCTTATTGACTATGATCAAAACAATGTGGAAATTAACCATGTCATGATCAAGTTATTCTATGCTAATCTAAATATAGAGAAAAACAAACCCGCAAATCCCAATTATTGTCTTTGGTCTGTTGTATGTGGCAAAGAAGTGTTTATCTCATGTGATAGGATGGCAAGTGTTCTTGGTTCTAGGTTTATTGGTGAAAAATTCTCAAATGACTTTTGCAATATTCATATCCGTAATCAAATTAGTCATCAATTTACTGAAGATGACAAGGATAGCACTAAGTCTATTGGCTTAAGGCCGTCTGCAAGAATTCTTCATCATACTCTTATGCACTCCCTTTTCCCAAGAACTGGAAATTTTGATGCCGTCTATAAAGAAAATTTCAAGGCATTATACGCAATTTATGGGGGTATTCGTATAAACTGGATTGGTATGATCTTCGATGAGATCTTGAAAGTAAATGATAGCTCTAGACCTCACTTGTTTTATAACGAGTACATTATGCGTCTCTTGCTCGATTGTGGCATTGAACCACCAAAGTCTTCCATTTCCAAACCAAAAGCCATCAACAAAGCTTCGATTGCAAGAATGAAGCTTCCAGCTCCATACTTCAATATTATGCCTTTTGAACAATGGAAAGACCAAGGACATAGAGAGGCTTCCTCCCGTTCATCCCGATCTAAACATGGAGAAGTTAAACTTTTAAGATCATCTTCCTCAACAAAAGAATCACTTAACACTATTGCTCAAAATCAATTTCTTCTAGAAGCTCGACTTAAGCGCATGGACACCAAAATGGATAAACGATTTAACAAACTTAAGTCGTTCTTCAGTTCTATATGGGAAGCAATATCATGTGGAGCATCATCCTCATCCATGCCAACTCAAGACCCTGGCAAGCGCCCAGCTCCTCCTACTTTTGCTTGGACATCCTCGGAGGAGGGTACAAGCTCGGGAACGAGTCATGGACGTGGATACGGAAAATCTCAGCTTGTTGACGAAGAAGAAGAGGAGAGTGAGACAGATTCAGATTGAATCCTTTTAGTCTATGTCTTTATTTACTATTATGTGTAAATTATGACTTAGTTCTTGCTTTAAGACATTATCTGGCACTTGTACTAAATAGTGTCGCATTTTAATTCGTACTAGACTCTTTGGCATTATCATATTATGTGACTCTTAACTCTTGATCTATGGAAGTAGTCTTATTTTGCTTATACTCTGAATTATATATTTTATATCCTATATTTTAATAAACTCCTTTTTGTCGATGACAAAGGGGGAGAAAATTGTGCTAACAGTATATATGCAGAAAAATATAAAGTTACAGGCACAATCTCAGGGGGAGATCAAATACAGGGGGAGATTCATAACTATGTTGTCATCAATCAAAAAGGGGGAGAATGTTGAGTCAAGATTTTTATATAGTTTTGATTTCTGACAAAGGGATATACCGTGATCGTCAAAAAGAAGTCATTCATTGAGACACAACGAGCTTCATACATTAGAGGTGGATTATTTGGTATGTTGGTAATATTAGTTATGTTAAAATCTATCCTCAAAATAATCATGTATCTCAAAAGAATCGATGTATAAACGTTTTGGATGACAGCGCACATTCACTGTGCAATTTAACAGCGACCGGTCGACCGGTCCAAAACCAGGCGGTCGACCGTTCCTGTGTAAATTGCACAATGAACGTGCACACATGCACATAACGTCTATATATTTGAAATTTTCGTCTACTGGTCATTTTTGACCTGTCGACCGTTTTTAAACAGAAAGCAACCTTTCCCAAAAGACACTTCTTTCTTCAATGGTTGCTTCTCTTTCCTTTCATCAATGATCACATCTTTTAATGGCTACTCTTCACAAAGAGTTACAACCATTTATTCTCTATATAAACATATCTAAATCATTGATTGAAATACAACAATTCTTTGCTTTAAAATTCTGATCTTAATTTCTAAATACTCTTGCATTCAAAAAGCTTTCTACTTCAAAATTGCTTATTGAATCATTGAAATTATTTCATATCTTTTGATTCAAATAAGTAATATACTTCCTTCAATCTTCACAAACATCATTCACATATTTTGAGGATAAGATTATAGGAAGGGTGTACTACAAGTGACAAATCAGTGTTGTTAAGAGCACAAGTTGTCAACGACAATTGTATTTATTTTTGTTGAAGTCCTCGGTGTTGTAAGAGGCACGAAATCCCGTTCGGCTGTTCGGGTGTTATAAACCTGTTCCTCCGGGTGAAGCGAGGTAGTTGGTAGTGAAATCCAGATAGAAGTCTGGGACTGGACGTAGGACGGGAGGTCCGAACCAGTATAAAAATCCCTGGTGTGATTTTACTGTTTACTGCATTTACTATTCTATATCTGTGAATTGCTATATAGTTAGTTTATTGAATATTTACTTATATAGCAATTGTAAATAACATTCCGCATATATTAGTCCATATTACACGATCCGTAATCAGTGTGCACAAGCGTAAACATACATACTTTCAATATATAATATCTGTTGTCCTGAATCATATATATAAGAAATTTCAAATAAATCAATTTCCTATTTTATAAATAAAAATATGGGAATTCAAATATTATCTTGGTTTAAAAGTTATATATTATTACCATTTGTTATTTAACGAGGATTTTTATTTGATTAAAATACTGCATTATTGAATATTAAAAATTAATATTCAAAACTCAAGACGACAAAAATTCTGGGTCGTTACATTCCTCCCCCCTTAAAAGAATTTCATCCCCGAAATTGCCGTCTCCAGGCTAGTAAACTTAACTAACCGAATTTTTAATGTATTAACGAATTAATAAGCACCCATATCACACAAGTCAACATATATATATGTATATATATATATACCAAAATATCAGCTATACCGAGTATCACTAGAATACTTTCAAAATTACCGTCATCATATACTCATACACATATATATAGTCAAACCAAAATATCTACTGAGATACCTTACTGGACTACAATCCAACAAACATGACGTCTACAGGCTACTAATATATACAAATAAGGTATAACTACCAAGAGACCACTCAACCCAAACCAACACTCACAGTAGACTCTCTCCATCAGAGTCCTCCACTTCGGGTCCTTCCATTTCCCTAGATTCAACACATTATCTGAAACCCATGCAAACACCGGGCTTGGCTCTCTCCGACGGTTATTCCCATCTGCAAGTGGCTCATTTTCAACCTCGCCCATTTCATAGATGACAGCGTCATCATTTTCTGATTCGGGCTCTTTTTCTTCTTCAAATTCCCCTTCATCCTCAAATTCTTCCTCTTCATCCTCGAATTCCTCTTCTTCTTCTTTTTTAGGGTCCTCTACATGATGCGATGGCTGCTTGATAGGCTTTATTCCTCCTCTAACTCCTCCTCATATATCGATGGCTCATTAAGATCCTTCAGAATCCTGTTAACTAAGTCATGATCACCAGTTCTCCTAGCCTTCGAAAGCGCTACTCCTTGGACGACACTTCGGGTTCTCTACAACCAATTAACAAAACCAAAGAATGAGATCCTAATGTTTTAGGAATTTTCATAAGCTAAAGAGTACGTATATAGGTACACACTTCAAATAACTCTTCCTTTTTAAATTACTACCATTCAAAAAATTTACTTAAGCAATACCAAAATCATTTTTCCTCAAAAATTTGTTTAAAACAATTTTTCCGAAATCATTGGAGTTTTAAAATCTCAAACATCTCTTTTATAAATCAATTATTATAAAATTAGCTTTTATATATGAAAATTTTCCCCAAAATAATTATCTTAAAATATTCTAAATTCTTTAGTTAAATAAAATTTACCCAAAATTTACAATTTTCTAAGGCTTCTATCTACTAATCTCAGGTCTCTAAGGAATATCCCGGTCAAAAGGGCAGGAAATAGAGGATACTCAAAACTAGACCGTTATGACCAATCAAATCCTAGATGATAAAATATTATCATCACTTACCAAACAACACCTCAAATACTATATATTTTGAAAACCATTGCCTTTTATTATAAAATATATCCTGGGTAAAATCATTCCATTTACCCACTTAAAACAATATTGTGTCTGTTGGCCTTGTTTAAGTGTTTAGAGATCTCTATCAATAACGTTAGCTACTCGTATTGACCAGAATCCATAAGCCAATCAACAGATCAATTAACACAATATAAAGCATTTTATATCGCTAACAAATACACACTCTCATATATATATACACTCAAACTAATTCTAGGGTACTACTGACCCTATCTCTAATGAGTAACCCCACCAAAGCCTAGGTATTCGTTCAACCAAAGCTCTGATACCACAATGTCATGACCCACTTTTCCGTACAGTTTGAACTGACACTTTACCACACTTGTCAAGTCCAAATTGAACAGAAAGCCGGATATTAATAAAAAAAGAAAGTAGAAAGAAGATAGAAAGAAAAACCAAACAACACAGAATCTCACAGCGGAAACGAATAATCTATAATATAGAACAAGTCTTTACATGAACAAAATTTGTAACTTATATATATACTATGACGCCCCACCTCTATACTCACACTAGCCAAGGACACTATGGGGTAATGTCGTCAACTAGCACGAAGAATAAGGCTATTGAGGAGCGACAATCTGTATAATTGCTTTGTGTGAGTACCGATATGCCAAATAGAAGGTCATGCATCTCATTTTAAGAAAATCCGACATATCATATACAAACTCAAAGCTACTACACAGTGGCTATGTGGACTTCGGAAACAAATATAGAAATAAGCATAATACAAATCAGACATAGATATTCATATCACAAAGGCGGAAATAGATATTAATATATCACATAAAAGTGTACATCAGAGTAGTGGTCATACAAGATCCACTACATCATAAAAGAATAGGTACAAGTGCTAGACAAAAGAATAAGTATACATCAAGGAGTCTCTATCTCGAATGTATAAAAGTAAAACTACAAATCTAAAGTAGTTAGCCAAAAGTCAGAAGCTAGTCCCTGCTAAATAGTCAAGTGGAAGCACCTGTAACACCTCGGTCTGACCCGAGTATTATTTGAGAAGAGAAATTATAAACGGATCAGTCTAGCTACAAATGTCATATAAAGTGAGATAGGATAAGAGATATGACAAAAACGTATGATAACAATAATGCCATACTGCGACAAGTATACATCAAATAACAACAAAAATCATACAATATCCCAAATTATTTCAAACATCCAAAAAGAATCACATTCTTTAAATTATTCACCAAAAACACAAATAATTGATAGAGCTCATCAATGCCTATCATCAAAATTGGTGAAACGCAAATTCTAGAAATCATCAATAAGAAATCCAGAAATCACAAAGGGGGAGGCCTATCACAAACGGGAGCATGAAAACTCACCAACACGTGCATCAAAAACGGGTCGCTAACCATAGAGCTGGTGCAATGACGTAGTACAACGGTATGCCCGAGGAACCCGAAACTCAAATAAGCCAGAACAACGATGTAGTACAACGGTACGCCCGATGAAACGAACTCCATAAAACCCATAGGTCGCTAGCCTATAAAAATGAGACGAAGCTCAATAGAACGGGGTACAGTCCCCCATGCGGACAAAGAGACATCGCATATCGCTAGTCTAAACCACAAAATGATCATCATCGATCATCAAGAAGTGTCGATTACACTAAGTTAGTAAATAAATGAGTTTAGCTTCATGTCCCATAACCACTGGCTTAATTTAAATATTTACGAACAAATTGTAGATTTCCACTCAAAAATTGTCACAAGATTTTCAATCGAACAAGTCTAAAAATTAACCGACGAAGTAAACGCAAGCGTTTCATACCACTTGTTTTGCTAAGCCGTTTAATTAGATTTCTCATACGAATGAGGTAAAGGTTTGTATATACTAATAGGTTGGAAAACGGTTTTATAAACGAGCTTTGTGTTAAAAATAGAGTTGAAATCATCTTTGTGAAAGAGTTTGAATAGTTACTACTAGTATAGAAACCTTTGAATTTTAAAGTGACAAATCACAAAATTGATTGTAAAAACAATCAATCACCAAAAATTCACATACGACAATGTGAATTAAATCCATAGAAATCGATACCAAATCCATCAAAATGGATATTCCCAAATAAAAATCCCGAGAAAGAAGTCATCAAAGTCAATAAATGATAACAACAAATCGGATCATCAAGAATCGATTAAAAATCGGAAACCCACACAAAACTGCCTAAAATAGGCAAAATGCACATTTCCCAGATTCAGTCGACGGGACTATATGGTCAGTCGACTGATACATGCCTAGAAACTCTCGGTTTCCATGTTCAACCGAATGGCCATATACGTCAGTTGACTGATAGATGGACAGAAGCTTTCTGTTTCCAGGTTCAGTCGACTGAACTGTACAGTCAGTCGACTGATACAAGGCAAGAAAATTTTCTGTTCCCAGATTCAGCCGACTGAACTGTCATTTGCAGTATTTTCAGTCTAGCCCAAGAAGTGCAAAAATCCAAACCGGAAGTGATCGGGCGAGCAACGGAGACTAGGGATTTATTCCAAGCGACAACCCAGCCTTATAGGCTGTTCGATACACCCCAACAACATGTTCAAACCTCAAAGATAGGATTTTTTTTAAGATTTGACTTCAAAACACCAAAAAATTGGAATATTCATCAAACCAATTCAATTCAAAGGCAAATGGACAAGGAATAGATGTTAGGAATTACTACCTAACAACTACCAAAGATATAGTCATAGATGTGAGTTCAAAAACTCACCTTTTAAACCCAAAACAACAAATGAGAAGCTCTAGAACAAGCAAAGATTGATTTCTCTTCAACAACACCTCTAGAATCTTCAATCTATTATCAAAGGTGAAGTTTTTCCTAAGTTAAGTTATAGGAATTTCTGAAAATTGAAGAGGGATTGAGATGGAGAAGATGAAGAGGATGCTTACCTAAGCTTCTTTTGGATTTTGGACTTGAATTTGAGTTTCCTAATCAAAGCTAGGGTTTAGGAATTTTAATTTCCTCTTCCTTCCCCCATTTTTACTTTAGCTTGAGAGTGTTAGGAAATGAGGAGTGGAATGAATGAAGAGGAGTGGAGTTGGGTTATTTGTTAGGTTGGTGGGCTGAAACCCAAACCCAAAGCCCTAAATGAAAATATCAAAATTTTACTCAACTCCAAACATATCGATGTTTATACTCAAAAAGGTCGCAAACGCCATTTTGGACTCAATGGAAGTGATCTCGAGTCCTAATTCGACTATTTGCAAAAAGTGACATTTCGGACTTAAATCCGACTAACGATGCTATATTTAAATAAAACATTTAAATATACAATCGTAAAATATGCGGGTTGTTACAGACTCCCCTCCTTAAAGAAATTACGTCCTCGCAATACTTAAGAAAAAGAAATAAAAAGTAACAACCATATAAAGGCATAACAACACAAAAGGAAGAAATTTTGAAATGAGAAGTTCACCTAAGGAGCACGAGAGAGTAAGTCCGGATATGTTCGCTCGATGAATTCTCTGGATTCCCTAGAGCAATCCTTAGGATTTGTGGACCATTGAACTTTCACAAGAGGAACATCTTTATTTCAAAGGCGTTTAACCTCCGTAGCAATGATACGAATAGGATGTTGCTCATAAGTCAAATTAGGCGAAACTTTAATTTCTTCAATAACACCGGGCTCAAGAATATAATCGGAATCTCGAAGGCATTTCCGTAATTGAGAGATGTGGAATACGTCATGAATAGCAGAAAATCGAGCCAATAATAAAAGGCGATAAGCCACGGAACCAATGCGTTCGGTGATGGGAAATGGGCCAATATATAGAGGTGCTAATTTTTCCGATCGACTGAAACGCACAACACCCTTCATAGGTGAAACACAAATAAACACAAAATCTCCCACAGAAAATTCAAATTTCCTTCTTCAATTATCGGCATAGGATTTTTGTCTACTTTGAGCTTCTTTCATCCTATGACGAATAAGGTCAATCTTTTCTGTGGCATCACGAATAAAATCTGGACCTAAAACCAGCTTCTCACCGGCTTTAAGCCAACATGAAGGAGATCGGCATGGCCTTCCGTAGAGTGCCTCGAAAGGTGCCATACCAATACTAAATTGGAAGCTATTATTATAAGAAAACTCAACAAGAGAGATATGATCCTCCCAACTTCCACCAAAGTCAAGAACACATGCACGAAGGAGATCTTCAAGAGTTTGATTCACATGCTCGGTTTGTCCATCGGACTGAGGATGATAAGCGGTGCTAAAATTAAGCTTCGTTCCCAAAGCTTTTTGAATACCTTTCCAAAATCTGTTAGTAAATAATGGATCACGATCACTAACAATAGAAGTAGGAACTCCATGTAATTTAACAATTTCTTTAACATAGAGTTTGGTCAAAAGAGGTATGGTCCGATTGGACTGAACGGGAATAAAATGGGTGGATTTTGTAAGTCTATCAGCTATCACCCTTAGGCTGTCATGACTCGAACGAGAACGGGGAAGACCGTCAATAATATCCATGGAAATTTGGTCCCACTTCCAAATTGGAATGTCCAAAGGTTGCAATAACCCACCGGGCCTTTGATGCTCGGCCTTTATGAGTTGGCAAGTCATGCAATGCTTTATAAAGTTAGCAATACCAGATTTCATTCCATCCCAATAATAAAGTCGCTTCATATCCGCGTACTTTACTACTACCGGGATGAATGGTAAATTTAGAACGATGAGAGTCTTCTAAAATGTCTTTACGAAGATCACTAATATTTGGCACGATAAGTCTACCAAATTTTCGAATACCTCCACAAGCATCGATATCAATGCTCTTCGAACCATCATCCTTATTTTTATCCCTACAACTTTGGCTAAAAAGAGCCAATTTGGGATCTAGCTTTTGAGCTTCAAGGATGCGGTCTAAAAGAGAAGGATGAGCCTCAAGGCTACACAAAACAAGAGATGAACATGAATCGGATTCACGATCTCGAATCTCACAAGTGGACAAAGTCTCGAGATCATTCCATTCGGATATCATCATGGAAACAACCGCTTGTTGCTTACGACTAAGGGCATCGGCAACACGATTGCCCTTTCCGGGAGTATAAAGAATATCAATATCATAAGATGCATGAAACTCGAGCCAACGTTGTTGATGCAAATTAAGTTCCTTTTGAGGAAATAAATACTTCAAAGATTTATGATCAGTGTAGAGAACAAATTTCTCTCCCAAAAGATAACGACGCCAAATTCTAAGGGCGAAAACAATAGCCACGAGCTCTAAATCATGAGTGGCATATCTAGTCTCGACAGGCTTTAATTGCCTAGAAGCATAAGCAATAACATGTTCCCTTTGCATGAGAACGGCTCCCAAACCAACACGACTAGCATCGGTGTAAACAATAAAGTCTTGGTTCCCTTTGGGAATCACAAGAATAGGAGCATCAGAAAGGAGTTCTTTTAATTTTTGAAAAGAAATTTCACATTTGTCTGACCAAATGTACTTAACTCCCTTCTTTGTCAAACTAGTAAGAGGCACGGAAATTTTAGAAAAGTCTTTTATGAACCGACGGTAATAGCCCGCCAATCCAAGGAAGCTACGAATTTCCGTCACACTCTCCGGTCTCTTCCAATTTTGAATCGCTTCAATCTTTGAAGGATCCATGGAAATTCCGGATTCAGAAATGATGTGTCCTAAAAATTTCACACGAGGTTGCCAAAAGTGGCACTTAGAAAATTTTGCTTTCAATTGATTGCTCCTAAGAGTTTCCAACACAATCCGAAGATGTTCTTCATGCTCTTCCTCGATTTTAGAATAAACAAGAATATCATCTATAAAGATGAGAACAAACCGATCGAGGAAGTCTTTGAAAACTCGATTCATAAGGTCAACGAAATAAGCAGGAGCGTTCGTTAAACCAAATGGCATAACAAGCCATTCATAAGATCCATAACGAGTACGGAACGACGTCAAAGGAATACTATCCTCTGCAATACCAAGCTGATGAAAACCGGTTGCTAAGTCTAACTATAAAAAGACTCTAGCACCACTAAGTTGATCGAATAGATCATCAATCCGAGGTAAGAGATATTTATTCTTGATGGTGAGATCATTAAGCTTGCGGTAGTCAACGCAAAGCCTAAGTGTACCATCGGATTTCTTCACAAAGATAGCAGAAGCTCCACAAGGAGAGGAACTAGAACGAATAAACTATTTTACTTCCAATTCGGATAATTGTTTACGCATCTCCTCATTTTCCTTATTGGACATACGATAGAGGGACGAGTGATAGGTAGAGCTCCAGGGATTAGATTAATTCTTAACTCGATTGCTCGCTTAGGTGGTAATCCTAAAACGGGCTCAAATATATCGAAAAATTCACGAACAACGTGAATGAGGGAAATGACATCTTCCTCATCATCATTATCGTCATCATGCGGATTTAGAGAATATAAGGATGCAACCGAATTGAAATCCGAATCTTTAAGAACAATAGAAATTTTCTTAACAGATTGGGGGTGTCGAAGATAAATAGTCCTCTCGGGACATAGGATGAGGGCTTCATAACGATTAAGCCAATCCATTCCCAAAATCATTCTGAAACCTAAGTAGCGCATAACACGCAAATTGGCTCGGAAAGAATAATCACATAAAATAATATCGACATCTTTACAAAGTAAACTAAGTGTTGCGGATCCACCAACCGGATTAGCAATTCTCAATGAAGTCATCAAGCCCATAACATTTAAAGACAATGTATCAACAAGTTCTTTCGATATAAATGAGTGAGATGCACCCATATCAAAGAGAACTCGAATAGGAAGATCACAAAATATAATAATGCCATCAAGGATAGAATGGGAACTACCTTGACCACGAGAAGTGTTACTAGGGGCTTGCACCACATTTAGCTTTCCCTCTTTCTTGCTTTGAAGTTTGGGGCATGAAGATAAAAGATGACCGAACTTTTGCAATAGCGACAATAAAGAGGTTTTGGGCACCTATTTGCATAATGGTCCTTGGAACCACAATTGTAGCATCCTCCACTACTAGAGGTAGGAGTCTTTGCTACAGAAGTTGCTTGCTTCCCTTTCTTGTTGGGATAATAGCCTTTGAACTTAATAGGCCTCTTCTTGTTATTGTTGAAGTTCGGTTTGGCACCCACAACTTCAACATCACTTTCTTTATCGGCCTCTTCAAGTCGAAGAGTGATATCAACAAGCTGATCGAAAGAAACTTCTAGTTTTAGAAGTAATGGCTTTTTGAGGTCCTTATTCAACCCATAGACAAATCTCTGATTTTTCTTCAATGGGGTATTAATATACTCGACCCCATATTTAGATAGAGATTCGAAAGATGCAACGTAATCCGTCACAGAAGATTCACCTTGAACAAGGTCAATAAAGCGTCGAGCTAGAGATACTTTTTCAGCTTCTGGCACAAACTTTAACTTGAACCTTTCCGGGAATTGCTCCCAAGTAAGATTCGCTTCAATAATTTCCGAAATCAGAAGCTCATACCAATCTAATGCTCTCTCCTGGAGCATGCTAGAAGCCACTTGGACTCGATGTAGATCAATAAGATTCATGCGGGAGAAGATGTGATCGCATGATCTAAGCCAAGCTTGGACTTCTATAACGCTTTCAGAACCTTTGAATGGCCTTCCTCCCAAATTGGTATAATCACTGCACAAGCGTGCAAACCCAGATTTAGGATGAGTAGGCTCTAAACTAGGTCCGGCTGCTTGAGCATTCTTTACAAGATCTAGAAGTTGCTAAGCAGACATAAATACTCCGTCCTGAGGAGTAGCACTGGATTGACCGACGCTGGGACGACCTGGTCTAACCATTTCTCTTCTTTAAGAAAGAAAGAAATAAGAGGAAAAAAAGTTATTCTTAGAATGAATATCAAACAAACTTGATTGATAAAACAAGGCATCACAAAGAAAATTGGATATAATGGGTCCAATGACTCGAATTAAATCCTAAGGCACAACTCCTAAGAAAGACTTAGGACAATGATCCTTGCTAGATTATTCTACATTGTTCCAAAGTCTGGCTCTGATACCAAGCTGTGATGCCCCACCTCTATTCTCACACTAGCCAAAGACACTACAGGGTAATGCCGTCAACTAGCACGAAGAATAAGGCTGTTGAGGAGCGAGCCTCTGTATAATTGCTTTGTGCGAGTACCGATATGCCAGATAGAAGGTCATGCATTTCATTTTAAGAAAATCTGACATATCATATACAAACTCAAAGCTACTACACAGTGGCTATGTGGACTTCGGAAACAAATATAGAAATAAGCATAACACAAATCAGACACAGATATTCATATCACAAAGGCGGAAACAGATATGAATATATCACATAAAAGTGTACATCAAAGTAGTGGTCATACAAGATCCACTACATCACAAAAGAATAGGTACAAGTGCTAGACAAAAGAATAAGTATACATCAAGGAATCTCTATCTCGAATGTATAAAAGCAAAACTACAAATCTAAAGTAGTTAGCCAAAAGTCAGAAGTTAGTCCCTGCTAAATAGTCAAGTGGAAGCACATGTAACACCTCGGTCTGACCCAAGTATTATTTGAGAAGAAAAATAGTAAACGGATCAGTCTAGCTATAAATATCATATAAAGTGAGATAGGATAAGAGATATGACAAAAACGTATGATAACAATAATGTCATACTGCGACAAGTATACATCAAATAACAACAAAAATCATACAATATCCCAAATCATCTCAAACATCCAAAAGGAATCGCATTCTTTAAATTATTCACCAAAAACACAAATAATTGATAGAGCTCATCAATGCCTACCATCAAAATTGGTGAAAAACAAATTCTAGAAATCATCAACTAGAAATCCAGAAATCACAAAGGGGGGATGCCTATCACAAACGGGAGCATGAAAACTCACCAACACGTGCATCACAAACGGGTCGGTAACCCATGGTCGCTAACCATAGAGCCGATGCAACGACGTAGTACAACGGTACGCCCGAGGAACCTGAAACTCAAATAAGCCGAAACAACGACGTAGTACAATGGTACGCCCGATGAAACGAACTCCATAAAACCCATAGGTCGCTAGCCATAAAAATGAGATGAAGCTCAACAGAAAGAACGGGGTACAGTCCCCCACGCGGACAAAGAGACATCGCATATCACTAGTCTAAACCACAAAATGAACGTCATCGATCATCAAGAAGTGTCGATTACACTAAGTTAGTAAATAAATGAGTTTAGCTTCATGTCCCATAACCACTGGCTTAACTTAAATATTTATGAACAAATTGTAGATTTCCACTCGAAAATTGTCACAAGATTTTCAATCGAACAAGTCTAAAAATTAACCGACAAAGTAAACGCAAGCGTTTCATACCACTTGTTTTTCTAAGCCGTTTAATTAGATTTCTCATACGAATGAGGTAAAGGTTTGTATATACTAATAGGTTGGAAAATGGTTTTATAAACGAGCTTTGTATTAAAAATAGAGTTGAAATCATCTTTGTGAAAGAGTTTGAACAGTTACTACTAGTATAGAAACCTTTGAATTTTAAAGTGACAAATCACAAAATTGATTGTAAGAACAATCAATGACCAAAAATTCACATACGACAATGTGAATTAAATCCATAGAAATCGATACCAAATCCATCAAAATGGATATTCCCAAATAAAAATCCCGAGAAAGAAGTCATCAAAGTCGATAAATGATAACAACAAATCGGATCATCAAGAATCGATTAAAAATCGGAAACCCACACAAAACTGCCTAAAATAGGCAAAATGCACATTTCCCAGATTCATCGACGGGACTGTATGGTCAGTCGACTGATACATGCCTAGAAACTCTCGGTTTTCAGGTTCAGTCGACTGGCCATATATGACAGTCGACTGATAGATGGACAAAAGCTTTCTATTTCCAGGTTCAGTCGCCTGAACTGTATGGTCAGTCGACTGATACAAGGTCAGAAAATTTTCTGTCCCCAGATTCAGTCGACTGACCTTACGGTTCAGTCGACTGAACTGTCATATGCAGTATTTTCAGTCTAGCCCAAGAAGGGCAAAAATCCAAATCGGAAGTGATCGGACGAGTAACGGAGACTAGGGATTTATGCCAAGCGACAATCCAGCCTTATAGGCTCTTCGATACACCCCAACAACATGTTTAAACATCAAAGATAGGATTTTTTTAAAGATTTGACTTCAAAACACCAAAAAATTGGAATATTCATCAAACCAATTCAATTCAAAGGCAAATGGACAAGGAATAGATGTTAGGAATTACTACCTAACAACTACCAAAGATATAGACATAGATGTGAGTTCAAAAACTCACTTTTAAACCCAAAACAACAAATGAGAAGCTCTAGAACAAGCAAAGATTGATTTATCTTCAACAAAACCTCTAGAATCTTCAATCTATTATCAAAGGTGAAGTTTTTCCTAAGTTAAGTTATAGGAATTTCTGAAAATTGAAGAGGGATTGAGATGGAGAAGATGAAGAGGATGCTTACCTAAGCTTCTCTTGGATTTTGGACTTGAATTTGAGTTCCTAATCAAAGCTAGGGTTTAGGAATTTTAATTTCCTCTTCCTTCCCCCATTTTTACTTTAGCTTGAGAGTGTTAGGAAATGAGGAGTGGAATGAATGAAGAGGAGTGGAGTTGGGTTATTTGTTAGGTTGGTGGGCTGAAACCCAAACCCAAAGCCCTAAATGAAAATATCAAAATTTTACTCAACTCCAAACATATCGATGTTTATACTCAAAAAGGTCGCAAACGACATTTTGGACTCAATGGAAGTGGTCTCGAGTCCTAATTCAACTGTTTGCAAAAAGTGACATTTCGGACTTAAATCCGACTAACGATGCTATATTTCAATAAAACATTTAAATATACAATCGTAAAATATGTGGGTTGTTACATATACAGACATCAATCAGAGTATACTAACATATTCAGCACGAACAGTTATAACATCATGTCCATACAATTGCTGATAAAAACAACCAAAATGCAACAGAATATAATCATCTATGTAAATACGTTTCTGGGCCTCCAGCTCCTCTCCTGAAGTTCCACTCCTTCCAGCTAAACCTGGAAATATGCTCAGTTTAACCCGAGCAATTAGAAAAAACCACGCCCGGGTCAGTCTGGCAAAACCAGCATGAGAATTTAAATCATAAGGAATTTTATTTCTATTATCTTTAGCAAAACCTTTAAAATCAAAGGTATCTCGTAAGACCACATCACACATAAACTCGACAGGTTTTCCCCTTACGATAACCAAAACACTTTGTATCAAAATCCTCTGATATAATTCTAGTGCCTAAGTATAAATACTAATTCAAATAGTCAAAATTGTTACATTATTAAATTCCAGCATACTAGGCTCTACAACCAAAACCGTAAAGGTTCATATTAGAGAATGGACTCCATATGAATGACTAGGCACTGGGGTACCACCTACCACAGTACACGTCTAGAAAAATGTACCGAGGACTATGCCGGGATCTCCTGTAACACAAGACCGAACTACCCCTAACCTGGACAGACCGAATATGCAATCACCCCGGGTGTTCCCACCCTTTCCGAGTTCCTTCCATGTATCGTAGTAATATCTGAGGGTAACTAGAAAGGTGATAAACATACCCTAATTGGGTGCGACCCACTTAGCCTTGCTGCATCTCCCCTGATTTTCAGTCATTCCCGAATTCTCATTGCCCACCAATGACAATGTACAGATTACATTCATCCATACAAGTCTGTTCTGGGTCTGAACGAAACCGAAGGCACTATTCCTACAACATCCGTTTTGGAATCATCCTCAGGATTAGTAGCGATTAGCCCTTGCACTTCAATGCTCCATCTTCGATTCCACGCTCATGTCTTCACTTCGAAAACATACTCGTTGGATCGAAGTGGTTTTCGGATAACTTATCTGATCCCGGTCTCTTTGAAACAACATTCGATATTTCCGGTAAAACCCCGGTTCTTTAGGAAATAAACAGATGAAAATAAGATCGGAGGTCATCTCCTAACCATTAGTGGATGGATTTCCTTATAGTCGTCTTAGAAGAACGAAATGAGTTTATACATACAGTATAGCACCTCGAACCGTAATTGTACCACATAATTCCCATGTTTCTACTAGATATTTCCAAAGTTACGTTTCGGGTCCAGATTTTGATAGTCGGTTTTTTAACTATCAATTAAATAATCATTCAATCGAAGATTCCATTTCCACTGAAATCACTAAGCCTTATTTAATTTAAAATTTAATTAAACTAAATCTCTTAATCAAAAAGTATATACTTATCTCATAGGAATAAGTATATTCACAAACCATTTCCTTCAAATATATTTGAAAACCTTTTTAAATAAATAGCAAAAGTACTTTGTGGTATCAACCATAGATTCACAGCTCAAAGATCATGTCTCTATCCCAGAGAAATCCAAACTTAACTATAGGCAGTCTCTGCCTCCCGATTACGCCATGAAAGTATACCATTACTTCCCGAAAACTTTATTTAATAATCATCTCAAACTAATACTTATAAAGTTTCTATATAGATTTTCCAAGTTTAATTTAGAAAAATACTCTTTTATAAAAGTTTACTATGCAGTATATTATTTTTAAAACATTATTAATATTTGAACAAGATATCTTTGGAATAATAATAATAATATCTAAATATTAATTAATCCTTAAGTAATAATTAACCTTAAACAAATCACAATAAAATAACTTTAATTAATAATTTAAATACACTTTAAACATTTAAATAATTGAATAGTTTTGAAACAATAATTAAATATTCTTTAACTAATTTTTTTTAAGAAAAATAAAATAATTAACTTCAAATCATTATCAAATAATTATTAATTAACTTCAAAATACCATTAATAAATATTAATTATCCTTAAAACAATTTTGGTTCAAAAGACAACTTCCAAATCGGAAAAGAAGGCTTATTAATTCCAATGGTACTCAATCAAGTTACCATTCAATTTCATAACAATCCAGAATAACAGATACAGATATTCACATCAATCTGTTTTAACAATTCATTCAACATCATATCGCCCAATATAATTATCAGGATAATAAATAGATGTCCATACAAATGGAATAGCAGAATAGGGTTTTATTTCTGCTAGTAAATGTCCAAAAACCAATATATTACGTAATAATGGCAGAACGGTGATTTATTCTGCCAATAGGGTCTGATTAAATATAATTAGCGGAACGGTGTTATATTCCGCTAAACAAATGTCAAAACATCACAATAAATTAAAATTAACTCATCATTATTTTTAACTGGGGAAAATCACTTCAATAGATGGGTAATATAATTTAAACGACGTTACTTATTTTAAGTTGATTTAAAAAAATCTGTCCGTTTGAAATTGCTTAAAATTTTCACTTACTCAAACTCGACATCAGTTTGTACGATGACGTAATATTTGTCGATACGAACCTTTTGCAAAAAGTTTCACGTTAAACAGACTTACGGTTTTTGAGAAATTAAATTCTTAAGTTTCCAATGAAAACCCTTTTTATAAAAAACATTTATTTATTTCTTTTTTCCTTCAAATTTTTTTTTTGGCCGAAGCCTAATCCCACACACCCGAACCTGCTTTCCCCTTCTTCCCCAATCTTTCCAACTTTCAGATCTCACGTTTCTAGTAACCAATTTCTTTTTCCTTTAAAACATTTTTTTAACATGAATCGAACAACGATTTCACCAAATACAATCGGCCCGAGCCCAATGCAGCACGACCGCATCCACGCTATAGTGACCATCTTCTTCCCCCTCCTTTTCTCGTTCCAGACAACCAACCGTGCACGTTTTCGTGTACGTGCACAACCCAACCCAACCACATTCCGACGAAACGAAACCACCTACCAACGCCCCTGACCACCCTCGACCATTTCCACTCCCTTGCTTCACCTTCGACACACCTCTGTACAATTCGAACGAAACACTGCCCTATAACATCGAACTCGACCAGTGAACCTCCTCCCACGGCCACCATGCTCGCCTATAACCCATTCAAAATCAGAATTTCATTTTCAAGTGATTTAATTTTAATTTCTGATTTTTTTAATTTCTTCTTCGAATGATGAACACTTATCACACTTGGTGCTCTTATTTCGATAGTTTTTAACCAATTGATCAAGCTGCTTATTTAGTTCTATCAAACTATCTTTTGTGATTCAAGTTTAGCGTACTTCTCCCTAAGTCTTTCAAAACAGCCATTTACCTCATGAAAATATATAAGTAATTCCGAATGAGTAAGTTTTGATACCTCGCTTGGCTCGTCATCATCACTGTCAGTTGTTTCTCCTTGAAGACATAGTTTTGCTTTTTCATTCTCACTGCCAGTGCTTTCATCTTTATCTTCATCACTTTCACCCACGCAGCTGCAAAACTTCTCCTCTTCGGTTTCTTTCCTTTGTCGAGTCAATTCTGAGGGCAATTTGGCTTGATATGACCGAGTTTATTTTAGTTGTGAGAAATGATCTTCTACTCTTCAGAGTTGTCTAGCACTCTGACAATTTTGTTCTTCAATTGTTGATTTAGAGTTGAATTTCCGTGTTTGCGGTTCCACTTTTGAATCTCTTTATTATCAATGCCAATTCAGCTGCTCCATCGTCGTCGTCGTCATCACTTTCTGTTGTTCCTTTGAGAGCTATTGATTTCTTTCGTGTATCACCTCCTTCGCGTTCTTCCTTGAATTTGATTTCTAGCACATAAGTGGTGAGATTTTCGATGAGTTCTTCAATTTGATTTGTTTCATATCTTTTGATTCTTGAATGGCAGTCACTTTTGCTTCAAAATTTCATGGAAGGACTCTGAGGATTTTTTGGACTATTTTCAATTTTGTGTACGGTTTTCCGAGAACTTTTGATTTGTATACGAGATTAGAAAGTCGTCCATACATCTCTTTGACATTTTCATTCTTGGCCATTATGAAGTTCTCTTATTCGCTACTAAGCATGGCAAAGCGAGATTCTTTAACTTGGGGGGTTCCTTCGTGAGTCACTTCAAGTGTGTGCCAAATTTCCTACGCAGTTAGAAAATGTGAGAACGATTAAATTCAATTTGATCTAATGAACAAATAATAGAATTCGTAGCTTTAGCGTTAGCATTCTGCAGTTTATTTTCGAGATCTGTCCATTGATCCATCGGTTTTTCAATTTCTTGATTATCTACCATTATAGTTGGTGTCCTATAACCCGTCTCAACAATATTCCATGCATTTATGGTTTTCAGAAAAATTTTCATTCTATTTTTATAGTAAGCATATTCACCATTGAACATGGGTGGTCTAACTATGGACTGACTCTCAACAAAAGCATTATTAAAAGAAGCCATTTAAAAAATCAAAATTTTAAAACAAAAATTGGTTTTTGAAAAATCAAATTTCTAAAACAAAAAATGGTTTTTGTTCCTAGCTCTGATACCACTTGTAGGATCGATTTCACCCTAGAGAGGGTGAATAGGGTGATACTAATAATCATAAAATTAATGCGGAAATAAAAGCAATCATAGCTAATAAAACAGAAAGATAATGCAGAAGAGATCACACACAAATTTACCCAGCTTTGGAAAAATCCTGCCTACGTGCTGCCCCCAAGGTTTCTACAAGAAATTAAGTAGTCAGACGCTTATACACGTAAACTTGCGACATCAGCTAATGACTAACCTAACTCTACGCTCAAAACCCTGCCACAACTCAGTCACTGAGTTGCAAATTCTCGAACTACACCACCATAGTTCGTAACCTAGTCACACAACTAGAAAGTTACATAGTTTAAAAAAGAAAATTACAAAAGAAATAAAAGCAACTAAACAAAACCCTATTTAAAACTTTAAGCCCAAAGTAAATATGACCGGCCCACTTAATTTTATAACCCAATTAAAGAAACTAGGTCGTCTCCCTTTCTTTGTATATGCGGCCATTCCTTTTTCCTTTCTTCTGTTTGGAAACTAAGGTTTTGTTCAGTTTAATGTCGCCACTTGGAATTGATCGATTGAAGTGTGCATTTGCTTTGGATTGCTTTGTCAATCGATTGTTGCTTTGATTGCTCACGGTGGCTTCAAATGTCGAACTCGTGTTGGTACGTGATTTTCTTCTTTTCGATTTTGATTTTTGCTCGACTTCGACTGATTCAAGTTTGTATATTTTCTGTGATTGTTCTAAGTATGCTCTCTGATTTTGTCTCGAACTCGAATATAATTTATTGCCGATGATGTTATGGGATTAAATAGGGATAAAATCCCTAAATATACGGTCGTATATTTCTATTTGAATTCTTTCATGAATTTTTTTTGGCCATTGATTTTTGCTTAAACGATATGGTATTTGCTGACTTGTTCCATCTCGTACGTATACTCCATGAATTTGAATTTTGGTTCGTTTATTTCGGCCTTGACTTGTTCATTGTAATTCGAATTTTCGTGAATTGCTTTGCCATTAGATAATTGCTTGAACGATGGTGATTGCACAGACTTGTTCAATAGTTGGTGGATTTGAAATTCTTGAGTCGGTTTCGTTCTTTTTCCTATGACTTCGGTATTTTAATTTTTGAGATAAAATCTAACTTAATTATATGTTCCATTCTTTGCTGCCAGTATTAGAACTGCTATTCCATTTTCTTTCGGCTTGATAAGTTCTTTTTCAAACATGCTCCTTGCTTTGTGTACACTGCTGCTTCACTGTTTTGTAAACTGAACCATTCAAGCTTTGTATATTTGTCATTTTATTTAACTGGAGATGTTCGCCTTGTATTGTCTTTACTGTGCTCATTGCTATTTCGAGCCATCTCATTTACCTGGTCTGGTTGCACTCCATACCTGAACTGATGTTGTTGTAGTTGCATGTACACATGTTTGAATACTTACATTTTGGACTGGTAAAACCTTTGCATTGTGTTATGTGTTGTGCTCTGCACTTCAGTGTACAGTCTTGTTTCATATTGGTGATGACTAGTTTGTTTGTTAAGACTTTTCATGTGTGAGTTTCTGAAACTATATACATGTGTGTGTGTGTGTGTGCATATGTGTATATGACACTGGTCTCTGTTGCAATTGAGTCTGGTTCCTTTGATTGTTCATAGCTTCACTGTCGAGTCTGTTCTCATGTTTTTGTTTCATTGTTGCATGCCTGCACTTGTTCCTCTTGGAGTCTTCACTTGGTTGTTGTATGTCTGCACCTGTTTGCTTGAGTTACATTGATATTCAAGTGTGTCTGGTTGCAGTGTTAGTAGTCTTGTTATTGTGTTCATTTGTTTGGAGCTTTTGTTTCACTGGTGGTTCCACTTGAGTCTGGTCTGGAGCTTGTTGCAGTCTTGGTTCACTTCTGTTGTATGTTTGGTTTTGATGTCTGAATGCACGTTGACTTTGCTGTTGCACATTTCCACTGGTCTGGTTCATTATTCTCTAGAGTCTTGTTTCACTTGCATGTGTTGAGTACATTTCTGGTGGAGTTTGAGTCAGGTTCTGGTTAATACTTCATGTGTACTGCCCTTTGTACATGTTGTAACTAGTTCACCACCTTGTCATGTGAGTATGTTGAACTGAGCATGTTTGTTGCTTTCTTTTGATTCATGTGCACTGCCTTGTTGTACATGTTGATTGCTTGTACTGATTTTGATTTGTTTCTGACATTTCGTTGCTCTGTTTCACCACTTTGAGTCTGCATTGTTGTCATGTGATCTGGTTGCATATGCACTGTGGTTATAGTCTGGTTGTGTTGCAGTCTGGTTTGGGTTTCAGGTCACTTTGTATTTATCTTGAGTTCATTTTGTGGAGTTTCATCCCTTTGTTATATTGTCTTCGAGTTAAATTGATAGTTGCTTTGAGTCATTTCGGTTTTCTGAATTGAATTTTGTTTGCACGCACCTGAGTTGAATCCAGCTTATGCTAGGGTTTGACCTTGTGCTCACCTGTCCCTACAATTATATAAAGCAAGTGTATATCGGTGTGCATGGCCTTGTGGCATGTACAGTGATACACTGTGCATGTCACAAGTTGTTCGTGTAGATGAATTCAAAAGAAATAAATGACGAACAACCCAAATAACTGAGGCAAATGATATTTTCAAAAACACACACTGCAAAATATTTTCTTTTCCAATTTTACCGTGTCAATGTTTATTTTGCAAATAGCTCAGTTGCTGAATTCAAGCTGGAATAGAGTTGAAGATCAAATACAAGTGATGAGTGAATGTAGTGAGGTGAAAATGTATGTAAAAATTGTGTTGTAATTGAAAATATATAAATGTAGTGAGAGCTCAAATTTGTACTATTTGAATTTGTAATAAAATATTTGTTTGAATAAAATATTTGTTTGAATAAAATATTTGTTTGAATTGAATTCTGTGTTATTTATTTTAACCAACAAATATTTATTTAATTATATGAAAAATAAAATAGTACAATAGCAAATACATTTAAAAGAATATATATATATATGTGTGTTTATTTTCATCAAACAAAAATCATATATTAGCATATTCTACACTTTTTCCCTTATCACTACCACCAATTTTTTCTTGGTTTTCTGTTTTTATTCCAACTTTTTTGTGTGAATATAACAGCCTTCTTCATTTCTGTTGGCTTTGGTTTATAATTTTTTCCACTGTTTTAAAGAGTCATAGGAAGGATGCAAAACTCTTTTGATTTAGAATATCACGATGATGATTTGTTTCAGGTCATTCTGTAATTCTGTATATGCATAGAAGGGATAATAAGTTAATGATGAGGTAAAGTTTTATACGTAAATACTACTTTTACGATTTATCTTAGGCTATTTTTTGATTTTTAGTTTCATGAGTCCTTTATATATCGTATAATGTAATTTAGCCAGTTAGAAATGTTTGTTTATACGGATTTTTTTTACGATGTTAAAATTTAAGCATTACTTTATTAAATTCAATCAACAAGCTATTGTATTGAAAAGGAAAAAAGAAAAGAAAACTGGGACATAATACATGATAACTTAAAACCAAAGCCATCTTTTATGGATGCACTTGATTGTCATTCTCATCTCCATTTTGCTGTAAACTCTCATGTTTACCATTAGGAGAATTTGTGTAATTATATTTAGGAAGGAATTCTAGAATAGTTCCCATAGTAATAAGCAGGAGTCCAGTCATGTATATAAAGGTGGAACCCAGTGCACGAGGCTCCCGCACGATAGCGGGCTCTCGGAAGGTCGATAATGTACGCAGCCTTTCCCTCGCATTGCAAGGAGGCTATTTCCGGACTCGAACCTGGGCGCCCAGATCACCATGCGGATGACCTAACCATTGCACCAAGGCTCCACCTTAGTCCAGTCAAGTATATACGGCTAGAAAAATGCATAATAGACATGTTCTAAAATAACCGGTGCTTTATCCTGATATGAGACTCTCAAGTTTTACCGCCCTACAGTAATGTAAATAAAATAACCATGAATAGCACTTCTCCTAAAACATGCTTCAACGAGTAGAAATAAATATTACTACATTTGCATTAGTCACTTTCAAGCTACTATTTAGTTTGGTTATAGTTTATATAGAGATAATGGGTTCACCTATTATTAGTTTCATTGTTATTTTTTTCATAAAAAGTGGATGTTCAAGAAACTGATAATAAATGTTATTTCATTAAGTAACACAATGAAACATTATTTGTTAAATAACATAAACGGACAGTGTCACTAAATGATTTCTGTCTGTTTTAGTATTAGCTATTGACGAATGTATTATTACATTGAATACACAATGGAATACTATTTGTAATGGACATAGCTGTCGGATCATTTGTGTTCAATTTACTTCCCTGCTATTAACTTGCAATCATCAGTGCATTCATTAAATGCCCATTTTATTTTTTCTAAACCTATTTAAAAGATTACAAAACAATATAATTTTCTAAAGGTTACTAGCCAACTTAAAGTTGCAATTATGTTTTGCTTGCTCCTGATGTGATAAAACCAGTGGTAGTAACATCTAGACGTGTTATTAAGAAAGACTTGAAGATTATTGATAATTAATATGAATTATTTCTTCTTTTTTGAATAATTTATATATGTTAAATATGTGTTAGTATGTTAGCTTTGCTATAAACTATTAAAAATATGTTGGTTCTTTCAACAAATATTATTACAAGGTGCTTTTCAATAAATAGCCTACTATGAAATTGTATAACAATTATAATTACATAGAAGCACTGTTATGGAAACTGCATCTTTATAGAAATATGGCTATAATCATGTGAAATATTATTATTCCATACACATATAACATAGACAACCATCATATTCAATTAACAATAATTTTTTCAATGATTATGTTCTTTGAAAGCTAACCATATACGAAATCAATAATTATAGTGACATTAACTATTAACATTGCATATATTTTATTAATTTATGGAGTGAAGAATCGCAAATTCTATGCATCACTTTTTCCTAAACTTAAAGTAAATGTAATTACTCCATAATAGTGTAAAGGTGACCACCATTATATTCCACTAGCTATAATTATTTTAATTGGTTATGTAAATTAATAGCTAACCATATGAATATTTTGTTATCATATCGGTATAAACTATTAATACTATATTTTTTTCATCAATTTACAAATTCAAAGACCTAATAAATCGTTACATCAACTTTAATGATAAATATTTGCACTATCATGATTTATTAAAAAATGAAGAAATTAATTTTTTACTATTTTAATGCAAAATTTATATTTGTGAATTTTGATTACTTTGTTGTCCTCATGTCATCTAACTGTCTTGATATAAATTTTAATCAGACCAAATTAAATCATAATATCATGCATAAACTAATTGCTTTGATTTCAATTATTTTACTGTTGTAAATGAAGTCATAATCCAACAATCACATTCTTTATAGTTTTATTATCATTTTTTTAGTATTCTTATTTCACGAGAGGTTTCAATTTTCAAATTCTCCACTTAAAGGTATAGAAATAACAATAAATAAATTCCTACAAAGATATATGCAACTTAAATTATTGTTATAGCATTCAAAACTAATAATGATGCGGCGGTGGACAATGAATGTAAGGTAGTTAATTTGTAGAAATAGATTTCTTTTTCCTATTTTCATGCATTATACTTATATTTTACATGTCCTTAAGCATTGATCATATATGACATCAAATGAGGTGTATCTTAAACTACTATAACTTGAATAATTGAAAACATATTTGCTCTGATTTATATGTTGGGTGATTGGAGTAATGAATATCATGAAGGTGTGTTATCGTCCGAGGCATGCACAAATGGAGCAGGTACAGTATCTATTGGATATGCACCATCGAATATTGTCATGTAAATATGAATGGATTGGACTTTTTGTACTCATTTTATTTGGGATTAAGATTTTATTTAGTCTATGACCTTCCAGTAATTTTAACTTTATTGGGATATAGTATTTACAATACATAAACTTATAATTCATTTAACATTAAATTCGTAATTATATTAGATTCGTGAAACTAACGATATGGCCACTTAGGACTTGAAATCAAGATTATATTATTTTCAAAATTTGTATATTAGTCTTCCATATAAAATAAATTGATATTCATTGTATTTTACAAACTAAATTTGCATATGAAATCTCCATTTATATGGCATGTTTTATTCATATCGATATTTTAGTACGCATGCGATGCATCCCATTCATTTTTATATATTTTTGTCAGTGGTTAAAATTTTGAAATTAGGAAATTATTAAATTGCATATGATTCAATGGCATATAACTGGTTGCAAATCAATTGATAAACTATGAACGAAATGGTGTTGTCGACATAGAATAAAGAATTGGGAACCCTTTAATTACATAGAGGTACATAAATAATACATTTTACAATGTGGTTGTTGGTTAAACTTCTTACTACTCCATTTACACCGATTCTGGGAAACTAGATCATTAATCTCTAAATTTATATAATTGTAGGTAATAATATAATTCTTTTGGTTCTCTTTATTGTTAAATCTACCTTTTTCTTTAGTTACAATTACAAACTTCGATTAGTTGAAATTAACGTTTAAGGACTCTTAGCAAATTGATTTTACTTTTTGTACGTTATCCCAACTCTTGAATTCAATGGTTTAACATTTACCAACATACCAGGAGAAATAAATTTGTATATTAATATATTAGTGTGAAGTACCATTTCTAAATATTTGGTGAGACCATATGCACTACTTTCTTATGCAAATGGACAAACTAATCTTTAGAAAGTGAGCAATCTAATTCTACTTTTTTGCATAGTAAAAGTGGAACCTACAAAAAGTTTGGATGGAGGCTTTGAAACTTATCCCATGGTTTATGAGCTTAATATAATAAAATTTGATTTTATTAATACTAATCTTCAACCATTTCTTCAAACGATTATGTTTTCAATTTGTGAATGTTGTATCAGGTTGCAATAAACTTTTGTTTGATCATAAAACTACTTCAGTGTGACAGGTAGGTTGAGCTGACTGATGAAAAAATGGGTTTGAAAACATTATTCTTAATTTTGACATCATCAGATTGAAGAAATCCCAGATGTTTTAGTACTGACAAAGTTTATCCTTAGGAGTATATAGGCATACTACAGACATCATCAGATAGAAGATGTTGCTGCCTCAAAAATTAGTTTATAAGTTTTTGGTACATGCTTTAAAATGATATTACTGAATCATATTACTTTATGAGGTTAAGCAAATCATTTGGTTGTATTGCATGCAATGTACCTTATGACATGGCTAATGACCGTATTGAATGCCAATAGTGACACTTATGTCAAAAGTTGCATTTATCTCTCTCGGTGTCCTATTTCCCAAACATACAACTTCTAGTATAAGTAATCTCATACAACATTAAAACTTACTTTCCCTTCTTTTACTTTGAACTATTTATTGTATTACGAAGGGGGGTTAAACTTATTGTGATGTGCTAATAAAACAATGATTTTATTAAATAATAGCGGTAATGGATGGTGATTAATATTTCGATTGTTTGATTCATAGATCTTGGAATTGAAGCTCACTGACATCAATTAGTATATGTTCAGAAAAATGTAAACATATATGCATTGATTATTATGTCTATTTTTATGAATTTATATTTAACATTGACATATATCTTACATATTGAAAATTTGTAGCTTTGTTGTAATAACACATCAGACTATATGGGCTTCATTAGATTAATAACGTATTAATTGCTATATGGATATATATTGGTTTACAATGATATGAAATTTGATTATATGATTTTGTAATGAAAAATGAAGCTAAGTTTTCCAGAAAGGTTGCTCATTATGTGTAATATATTATAGTGTAATGCATTACATTGTTGTCTATGATCCAAGTTTTTGCATCTTTCATTCCATTTTAGTTAGCAATCATCAATCTAATATTAACCTATTTTAGAGGTAGATGATGAAATTAGATATTTATATCCACACGACTAAAATAGGATTTTATAAACAAAATATTTTACATTGGATTAAAAATAGTACTGTAAATAATAATTTTCTTCATATGGGACTTAATACTGTAACATGGTTCATTGGTTTATTTACTTGATTTATTTGAAGGATCTTTGTAAACAACATGCATGGTTATATCTTTTCCTTCATGCCACTTTCATGAGCATAAAAATTGGTTACACTTATTTTATTGCATCAATTAGAACATAATTTGACATTTTTACTAAAACAATTGCTAAACAAAATCACCTTTTGGACAATATCTTAAGCACCTGTCAAGAAGTGATAAATAGTCAATTTTATTGTCGATAATCCTACAATAACACAAAGGTTCAACAACAATTACAAAAATAAATATAGCTACGGTCCGTGTGCGAAGCATGGGTTCACACTAGTTAAAGCAGTAACTAAGTCTCTTTGTAACTTATATGGCTTCTTCATTTCTAAACAAAAGTTCAAAAACACATGTTAATATATATATATATGTGTGTGTGTGAAACAGTGATTAATTTTATAATATATATATATGCATAAATAAGTAAACATGTAAAGATATATATATATATACATATTACTATAAAATTAAAATAAATTTCGTAAAAATATAGCTTATAATGCTCTCGACCTAAAAAAAGTTTGTTATTTTTAATTTATTTTTTAATCAAAAACAGTCCGAAAAGACAAAAGAACAAAATTAAATAATTTCCAAAAATAAAATTATAAATTAATATTTGAAAATTCTGTACATTAACTTATCATTCCAAATATATATATATATATATATATATATATATATATATATATTTGTATGTATGTATGTATATTTCCTATTTTTTATTTAATCAATTTTAAATGAATTTATAAGTAAGGTTTTGTATTTATTTTATAAATACGAATAGATATACATATTTATATAATAAAATTTTATTTTTTATTTTAGTTGTCGATTGATAATAATGTATAGATAAAAAATTTCCAAATTTAAAACATAGTTTATATGGTATATACGTATTACACAAGTTTAAATAGTTTAAAAACAATTAAATAATATTATATTTAATATCGAAATAATTTTTTTCTAGGACTTTAGCAATATGGAAATTATCTTTTACAAAATAGTTAATTTTATTATGTGCACTTAAAACGTACAACCATCCATATGTGATGATAAATACATGCATATGATTCATTATAAACAAGCTATCTAGTAAATAAATGATATAAAATGTACATAACTATACTATTATCACTGAGTTAGATTTCAAGAGCTCACAAGCTCCTTAAGTATTTTGTGAAATGTACAGTCACGTTTTTTATTTTGTTTATTCTTTCTATTTGTGCCCAAACCTACTAACATTTAATTAAAAAAACGTAAGTTACTTCCTGCCCATTCCATAAAACCCAAACTCACAAAATAATGAAGATGAATATCGACCAATGTGGAAATCAACGATTTCTTCTCTCCTTCTTTGTCAGTATGAAAATTTCGACCATAATTTTCCTGTTTGTGTATTTCTCCTCCAATCCCTAATTATTCAGGTAATTTTCAATTCTTTGGATCTGTTGTTTTCGATTTTCAAAACTAATTTAACTCCTTGATTTGTTCGATTTGCTTATGTCTTTATTGTTTGCTTTACCTTCTTAATCTTCGAAACAAACGTAGTTGCTTCATCGGTTTTCTTCGTCTATATTTTAGGTATCGTTATCCTTCCTTACTATTCTTTTAATTATTATGTTATCCATATTTAGGATTTGATGATAATTTGGATTGTTTTAATATTTAGAGCATGATGATTTGAAATTTGGCTGGAACAGTCAGATCTGTTAGATGATTTGAGATTGCTCTAATTAAGGTTACTTCATTATTTTTTCCTACAAGTAACTATATAGATTATTAATAATTTATTCCGACGGGTAATTGGAAGACAAAGCGAATTTGGGACATGTTCTTTGAATTTATTTTCAATTATAATTTCAAAAAAATGGAAAGCCTTAACAATAAAACGGAAAACCTATAACGAAGTGCATTTTGAGCTCAACCACTACATAGCAAGTAAGGTTTATTTTAATGTCTTCTTACTGTGATCATAAGAGATAACTCTATGTAACAAATAAAGAAAAAAGTAGCTATCTTCGTATAAATATGTTGAATAACAATTAAGGAAGTTCTGAAGTTATAACTAATCTATGTATTATAAGAATCGACATAGAGATTTACATTTGCTTAAGAAAAAAGAATTTGTAAGAAATCGGGTGTTTCTGAGTGCATTCTTTTATGATCTTCTGATTTAACAATAAAAATATAGCAATTTTTCCGTACTAATGTGTGATTTATTTTTTGTTTGGTTAGATTACGTTAAACGTCTAAATGAACAAAATTATTTGAATAAGTGCCACTAAGTGATATTATGGATGCGCACTATAACTATAAGACATTATAATACGAGGCGTTCAAAAGAATGTACTATAATTTTGTATCGAGTAGCACTATTTACATTCAAGTTCTTGACTATACCATTTTAAGATAGCTTTAGTTATTCAAAATTAATATGTATTTATTTATACCCACACAAATAACCTTTTTAGGCAGTTATTGTGTGACTGCTACTATATCAAGTAAGGCGGGTGCAAGTGTAGCTGAAGTAAAAATAGGCATTTTTATACTACAAAATGGAATCGTTCATTGCCAACTCCTTATTTAAACAGCATTCGAATAACAATAAGATCTTTAACAACTATGAGCTTATAAATCTGAAAATAAAATGAATATACAGAGTTGTGTAGCGAAATAAAACAACTGTAGGAAACATTGAAGGAAAGAAGTAACAATTTTCTCATAATTAGAAATTTTGTTGATGTACTTTGAAGTCACAGTTACATGTCAAAGTTAAAGATTTTTTTTATTAAGCAATGCGTTATTAAAACTATAAAAGGCAACTTATTTTATATTGCATTTTATTTTAGTATATAATTATATCTTCAGTTAATTTTATTTCAGCGTCTGACATTTTAAAACTAATTTTTGCCTTATGTTTAATAGAAGATCATATTAAAATTGATTTAAATTAGATGGATATGACATAGTTTTCCAGCATGTTACTATAAATTTCCATGCATTCTTCCTTGCACAATATCATCTGTCATATTTTTATAAATAGAAGTATTGTCCATTAGCAATTTCTATAATACCTTTTTTTGTTTTACTCAAAATTATCATTTATGCATTTTTTTAACCGTTATAATCCAATGAATGCATTTTCAAAAAAAGAGTGCATACTACCAATATTGTACTTAGGATGTTTTAACAGCTCTATATTTATTTACGCTCTCTATGTTAGTTGGACGATAATAAAATGATGCACAATATATGACAATGTAATGATATTTCACTCTGTTTTTATAAATGTAATATTAGACATCAATCGAAAGCTTGGTTCAACTCAAGTGTATCGGTAGGAGAATGGGAAGAAGTAATCCATGTTTACTGCTGATACGTAATTGTTAGAGATTTATATATTCGCTATAATCTATACTCTATATAGATAATAAGAAGAAAATTGATTAATTAAGCTTTGTGATTTTTAAAGTATCAACTACCTTAGTAACCATATATTCATATAAGGATGTTTCTCTTTTTAGCCGAACTGGGACGAGAAATTGAGTAGGTTTCTTCAGCGCTGTTTTATTTTCTCATAAAATAATATAATTTTGTATATCTAATTTCGGTATTCATCTTGTAGCTTTAGAATTTAACGTAATTGTCCCATTCTTCGGTATTTGCATGCTTTTTGGTGTATATACTTACTACTATCAGGTTGAGCCTTTTTCCCTTAATACTACCAATTTTTTCTTGGTTTTCTGTTTTTATTCCAACTTTTTTGGTTGAATATAACAGTCTTCTTCATTTCTATTAGCTTCGGTTTATAATGTTTTCCACTGTTTTAAAGAGTCGTAGGAAGGATGCAAAACTCTTTTGATTTAGAATATCACGACAATGATTTGTTTGAGGTCATTCTGTAATTCTGTATATGCATAGAAGGGATCATAAGTTAATGATATGGTACAGTTTTATACGTAAATACTACTTTTATGATTTATCCTAGGCTATTTTTTGATTTTTAGTTTCATGAGTCCTTTATATATCATATAATGTAATTTAGTCGATTAGAAATGTTTGTTGTTTGTACCAAAAATGGGCACAACACTCTTTGGAAGTTTTTGAAGAGATAAAAATGAAGAAATCAAATGGAAAAAGAGGATTATCTAACAAAAACTCCAAAAACAGATATGTAAATAATAAAAACGCACAGAAACACAGGAATTTAGAGTGGTTCGGCGTATTGCCTACGTCCACTATGAAATTGATCACTTTATTGATGTTTCTTTGATGATTACAATTGATTGCAGCGGATTACAGCGAATAAAAGCTATGAAATTCGAGTACAACAGCAGTAATGGAGTATGGAATCGGATTCGGCAGAGTCTGGGCGTTGGAGCGTCAAAAGACCTTTTTCTGTAGGCCCTGGGGGTCTATTTATAGGCGTAGGAGGCTGATATTTCCCTCAGATCTCGGGAGACTTCTTCTGGCACGTGAGTGGGCCTACGCGACCAAGCGCGTGAAGTTTCGGCTCGATCCGTGATCGATACAAACGAATTTCGTATCGATCAAGATTTCGTCCAATGGAGTCGAAACTTGGTGTGAACATTCTTTAGCATGCACGTAAGCTTCTGTGAAAATTTCATAGCATTTGGACTTGTGGATCTCGAGTTATGATCGATTCGAATTGGAGTTACTCGGTAGGCTGTTTCGTTCGAATCGATCATTTCGACTCGATCATTTCGAATTGATGGTTGCGTGTGATCAGGTGGTGACGTGGCAAGCACTCTTTGGATCGATCGACCTTCTTCGCCGAGTTGACCGAGTCGTCCTTGAACTTCACCTCGTTCGTATCGAAGGCCGTTGCCTTGTTCGAGTCGATCAATAGCATGCTTTTTCGTATCGATCTGTAGCATGCCTTGTTCGAATCGATGGAGATGGCTTGGTCGTATCGATGATGGTGGCTCTATTCGCATCGATGAAGGTAGCCCTTGTTCGTATCAATCAAAGTCACTTCGAATTGATGGACACGAACAAGCAATATTGTGATGGATACGAATAGTGTAATGCTCGATGGATACGAACAGAGATCCCACGATGGATACGAAATAGCGGTCGTCTGATGGATACGAACAGAGGGTTGCTGATCGATACGAATGAAACATACTCCCCTGATGGATACGAACCACTGGAACTTCAAGGATACGAAGAAGGGCTATCTGCTGGATACGAAGAGAGAAACTGATCGATACGAATAGGAGATTAGCTGATCGATGCGAACAGGAGAATGGCGGATCGATACGAACAACGCATACTCCTCTGATGGTTATGAATTGTGGTTACTTCCTTCAGTTTGCATCGATCATAACTTGAGCATATGAACTCGGATTGACTTGAAATTTGGAGTGTTGATTTTCATGGCTTCACTTGTCGTGTCATATCAATTGTAACTTGATCTGGACTTGGACAAAATTCATCGATATCCATAGTGAGCCTGCGCATAACCGATCTCCACGACGAACCGTCATTGGTTTTTAGTCAATTCCTTGGTATTATGGCCTTGCCAAAAGGCGGGATAACATTTGCCCCCCAAAGTACGTCTTGTGGAAACATGCGTGCTTTGAAAAGCTGCAATTTTCACTTTGAACAGTTATCGCCTTTTTGTTGAAAGTTGTAATCTTTGACTGGTTTCCTTGGTAATGTAAACTGTTGACTGTCAACTGTTGTACCCTGTATTGTTGCAACTGATTGATGTATGCTGGTGATTAGCTGTTTGTTGTTGTAATCGTTATCAGATAAGTATCCAATTCCTGTGAATGTTAAAAATTGAATATTAGTCCGACATATATGCATATATGTTAATCTGATTCTCGTTAACGCTGCACGTTCACGAGTCGTTGTTAGTTTATCTCGTATCGAATTCCGTATCGATCCTCTACTGAACCGATGTGAAATTTGAATTGTAACAACCCTCGATGGTTGTTTTAGAATGTTCCTTCGTATCAATCCTTTCCTGAATCGATGTAAAAGGTTGAAACATTGCCTTTGCATCGGTATACATCGTATTGATGGATACGAAATGAACATTTCACATCGATGGATATAAGATTCGATGGATACGAAATTAACTTTCGTATCGTTAGTTTCCCGTAGCTCCAGCAGGACTTTGTAATGCCCTTCGCATCGATGAAGCATTGAGCCATTGGATTCGACTAGCCAGTTCGTACCGATGGGTACAAGTGTTTGGGAGTCGTGAATCGATGGATTCGAACAGTGTAGTTCGCATCGATGAACCGTGTGTGGAGCCGCAAATCGTCGATACGAATAAAGGTTTCATATCGATGGAGCTCAAAACCTTCAGAATTGTCTTCATCGCGTATTTCGCATCGATAGACCCTATCGACCATTTCGAATCGATGGGAGCTTGGGCTGATGGATTCGAACAGACATTTCGACTCGATCCGATGATTGACCTGTAGTGACCGGTCGTGTTGACTGGGAGGCGAATCGTTTTCTTTCTGTCCCTGGTTCCATATAAATACCACTGGACTCGGCCATTTTTCACTTTTTCACTTTCACATTGCTTTCCGCTTTCGTATCGATTCGAGAAGAACTAGATCTACAGGAATCCTTCGTCTCCAAATCACTTCGTTACATCAAATCTTCGAACCGATACCTTGAAATCAGGTAATTGGACGTCCAATCCATGTTATAGCGATGGAATTCGAAATCGATCGCCAATTTATTCACACATGCAATCGATCTCCAAGGATTATAAGGTCAGAATCGGCTCAGAGTGAATTGTCATGGTGCTCGAGCGATTAGGGGAAGAAGAATGGTTGAAGGATATGAATTATATGTGCGCATCGATCGATTAAGGAAATGGTTTTCTTCTTATCGATCTGGGGATGATGAGATTTTGTATCGATCCGTAGTTGAGATAATATCATGTGGAGGGATGAAACGACTTCGTATCGATGGGCGGTGGCTGGAGTTTGTGTCGATCGATACGTAATTGACTTCGACGATCGATTCGAAGTTGATTACTTGCAATCGATACAAAATGGGCATTATAAGTTGGTTCGATGCCTCCAGCGTTGATCGATACGAAATAGAAGCCTATGATCGATGTAGAATACATTCCCCTGATCGATACGAAACGTATCGACTCGAACGTGATCGATACGAAGCGTATCGATTCAAACATGATCGATACGAAACGTATCGATGCGAACTTGTCCGATACGAAAATGGACCCCCTTGATCGATACGAGCAGCTGCATTCCGGAATGTCACGACTCGCATCTCTGGTGATCGATCTATGTCTGAGCCCTGATGGATTCGAAATCTTATACTATCAAATACTTGACTTCGACGAGCTTCAGCTTTGCATAACCGGACTTGACTGTAGAACTGTATATTTGACTACCTTTCGAAGCTCGTCGATGGAACTATAACTTAACAAAATGATAAGAAATTTTAACTCGGATTAATTGCCAATCTCTGGATGGTACGTTTGTGATGGTCAGCGATGACGGTCATTCCAACTAGATTCCGAAGTTTCGTCGTTTGCGTATTTTCTTTAACTCTGTTGAATCTTTTCAAGTACTTCACAGCACTGCACTGCACAACACATTCACACACTAGGGGATGCACGGGCTTACTATCATCTAATGATGATTTCTCATGAGTTAGTTAGTAATGGAATCTTCAAGCTCACAGCAACAGGAAGCTCAGAGTTCAATTCCTCCAATAATCGAGATACGGCCATTGAGGCCGAAATCATAGAGCCAGCTCCGGATGAGTTTCCAGGCGCCCGGTTCATTTGCCGTCCACAAGACTCTGTGCCGTCCGACATTTCTGAAGATATGCTAGGACGGATATGCTTAAGACATGGTCTGTCGCTCGATGACGTATTACTGCCAGGGCCAGATGATAGACCGCATGCTCCCCTGGAGGGGTTTACTGCTTTCCATCGTCATGCTTGCACAGCGGGGACACTTCCTTCATTTAATCGGTATATAAGGGAAATGTTGTCATTCCTTGGAATCGCCCCATCCCAGCTACACCCCAACGGATACGCCTTGTTGAATAGAACTTTCATTGTTTTTATGGAAATTCTCTTTCGACCACCAAAGCCAATCGAGATTAGATATCTCTTCAACATTAAGAGCCGCGGAGACAGCCCTTCTTTCACATTCTTGGAAGCGGTTAGGAACTGTCAAATAGCAACGAGGTCCTGGGGAAGGTTGAGTTACTTTAAGATAGAATGGTTCTACGTTCGATGCCCCTTGGATTCGCTAGGCGATGGTTGGATAGACGTAAGCGTTGCAGTCTTTCTCATGAATTATCGAGATAATAATAATCATTTTCGAAACTGACATACTTCACTTCTTTTATAGCCGCAATCTCACGACCTGACGGTGGGTAATTCAGAGAGTTAGTTTGGATCCTCCAAGCAGTTCCGGGTGAAGAGAGGAACATTGACTCGGTTCTAACCGACAGAAACTTGAGAATTGTCAGGCCGATTGAACAGAAGCAAATCATAAGGCTGGAAGGGACACTTAGGGCGGTCTCGAAGAAACGGGTGAAACGCAAAGCGCCCGGCGTCATGATAACCGAAGGGGTTGATCCGGAGAGAACACCCACTGACGATGAACTTATAGCTGGGCCTTATGGCAGTTTCCAAGACTCAGGAGGAAGGAGAAAAGGCAAGGCAGTTGCTCATAAGCGTTCTAAATCCATGAGATTGAAATCTGTGGTTATGTCTTTCCCTGTTCCTGGAATTAGAATTTCGGAGGCTCCTCCCCTGCAAGTAGAGAATCCTTTCGAAGGGCTTGCTGATATTCCGATTCCGGATTATGTGTCGTTTCAACACGACACCGGGATGGAGGAGCTTGACAGTGCTCTTGATCTGAGCGAGTCGCTTGCTATGAGTGCGGCTGATATTTCCGGTTGGTCGGGGGGTTGCACATACATACACTTCACCGCACTACATGATTCATAATCGTAAATCGTCTAATCCAAGAGATCACTAACTTTTCTTTCGTTTCTCACTTTCAGGTACGATGTCCGGGAGAGGATCAATGCTTGGGAGCCTTCGCTCGGCTCGAAAGTCTTCTTCTTCTTATTATGATTCATACAGGAGAGATTCAGATAGAGACCGTGATCACGGGTACTCTAATCAGGAGAGGTACGAGTGGGACAGAGATAGAGAATATAGACACCTATCTAGGTCTTGCTCTCCACCTCCTAGAATCCCATCTCCACCTCCTGTTCAGACTTCATATCCACCAGAGCCTCCGCGACACAGACCATCTTCTCACACTTCGAGGCCCGAAACTCATCACCAGCAAGTTGAAACCGTGGCCCCCATAATTGCAGAGCAGGCCATAACTGAGCCCATGGGGGAAGGGGCTATTAAAATTGCTCAGCTGAGGAAGGAGTTCCCGAACATATGCTTCGACGGCTACGTCTTCCCACCTCATTTGAAGAGAATTTTGTCAAGGGTGGAAAACACGATGCATGATTACATTCATGACGTCTACACCCAGTATAGAGAGTGGGTAAAGGCTGCAGAAAAAGCTTCCAAGGTGGCCTTTGAGCGAGCCAAAGCGATCAAGAAGATGGAGTCCGATCTTGCTCAAAAGGACCGAATCGTACAAGTGCCCACTACCGAGGCCGAGTCTTCTCAGAAATCTGAAATTGAGGCCACCAAAAAAGCTGACGAAGCGAATGTGGTGATGGAGAGGTTAAGGCAGACACATGTTGCCTTGGTGGAGGAGATGGGCCACCGAAATACCACAGTCACCGCCGAACGGGATGCGACGGTCAAGGAAATCAACGAGCTCAAGGCCAAATTCTCTGACATGGCCAAGGAAAAGGATGATGCGAACAACGCAGCCTAGGAGGCGTGCGAACAGGCTGCCTTGCTTCGGGGTGAACGGGATGCGACCATGGCTAAGGTTCGTGAGGTGGAGACTGAGGTCGAGGAGAAGGTGAGATCGGCTGAGTCCAGGCTAGAAGCCGATATTGAAGATCTTCTTGTTGTTTACAACGCCAACGTGTTGAGGCACAGGGGTCTAGCCTAGCTCGATGATTACCCGGCACACTTATATAACGCCTGGGGCCGATTGGTTGAGGAGGAGAAAGCGGTACATCTGGGTGAGTCTATTGATGAGTTTGAGCTCGAGAATCGTCTGCTGAATGAAGATGAAATGAAGATTCTCCATGAGTCAATGATTTCTTATGAGAAGGAGAGACTCGGCACCCAGCACCTGGAAATAGGAGAAAGCTCTGGGGTTGAACACCACGACGCAAGCCTTGAAATTCCCGTGTCAACCCAGCCTGAACCCGTGCCTGCGGTTGATCCCCAAGTCGTTCCTGCCTACAATCCGGATCAGCCACAGATGTCTCCGGCTACAGAGCAAGTTGTTGAAGCCGTTCAGCCGTCTACAAGCCAAACTGAGGAAGGTATTCTGAACATTCCACATATCTGCCTTAAGTCGGAATCGTCACTCGAATTAAGTTATAACAGTTCTCTTATTTTTTGTCCAGTGATTGATGTTGCACCGGTCGTGCCTCCTGTCACTCAAGAATCATATCAGGCACAGGAGGCCATCGTCACCGAAGCGACTACCGTAGCTACAACTGCGCCACTTGATGAAATGCAGGGAAGCACGCTTGTTTTTGATGAGCAGATGATGGAGGAACTCTTTCGCCATCATAGCGATCCTTTTGCTGACCTGCCATTTGTTATGGGCAAAACACTCTTTGGAAGTTTTTGAAGAGATAAAAATGAAGAAATCAAATGGAAAAGGAGGATTATCTAACAAAAACTCCAAAAACAGATATGTAAATAATAAAAACGCACAGAAACACAGGAATTTAGAGTGGTTCGGCGTATTGCCTACGTCCACTATGAAATTGATCACTTTATTGATGTTTCTTTGATGATTACAATTGATTACAGTGAATGAAAGCTATGAAATTCGAGTACAACAACAGTAATGGAGTATGGAATCGGATCCGGCAGAGTCTGGGCATTGGAGTGTCAAAAGTCCTTTTTCTGTAGGCCCTGGGAGTCTATTTATAGGTGTAGGAGGCTGATATTTCCCTCAGATCTCGGGAGACTTCTTCTGGCACGTGAGTGGGCCCACGCGACCAAGCCCGTGAAGTTTCGGCTCGATCCGTGATCGATATGAACGAATTTCGTATCGTTCAAGATTTCGTCCAATGGAGTCGAAACTTGGTGTGAACATTCTTTAGCATGCACGTAAGCTTCTGTGAAAATTTCATAGCATTTGGACTTGTGGATCTCGAGTTATGATCGATTCGAATTGGAGTTACTCGGTAGGCTGTTTCGTTCGAATCGATCATTTCGACTCGATTATTTCGAATCGATGGTTGCATGTGATCAGGTGGTGACATGGAGAGCACTCTTCGGATCGATCCGCCTTCTTCGCCAAGTTGACCGAGTCGTCCTTGAACTTCGCCTCGTTCGTATCGAAGGCCATTGCCCAGTTCGAGTCGATCAACGACATGCTTTTTCGTATCGATCTGTAGCATGCCCTGTTCGAATCGATGGAGATGGCTTGGTCGTATCGATGATGGTGGCTCTGTTCGCATCGATGAAGGTAGCCCTTGTTCGTATCGATCAAAGTCACTTTGACTTGATGGATACGAACAAGCAATATTGTGATGGATACGAATAGTGTAATGCTCGATGGATACGAACAGAGGTCCCACGGTGGATACGAAATAGCAGTCGTCTGATGGATACGAACAGAGGGATGCTGATCGATACGAACGAAACATACTCCCCTGATGGATACGAACCACTGGAACTTGAAGGATACGAACAAGGGCTATCTGCTGGATACGAAGAGAGAAACTGATCGATATGAACAGGAGATTAGCTTATCGATGCGAACAGGAGAATGGCCGATCGATACGAACAATGCATACTCCTCTGATGGATACGAATTGTGGTTACTTCCTTCAATTTGCATCGATCATAACTTGAGCATATGAACTCGGATTGACTTGAAATTTGGAGTGTAGACTTTCATGGCTTCACTTGTCGTGTCATATCAATTGTAACTTGATCTAGACTTGGACAAAATTCATCGATATGCATAGTGAGCCTGTGCATAACCGATCTCCAAGACGAACTGTCATTGGTTTTCAGTCAGTTCCTTGGTATTACGGCCTTGCCAAAAGGCGGGATAACATTTATTATATAGATTTTTTTACGACGTTAAAATTTAATCATTACTTTATTAAATTCAATCAACAAGCTATTGTATTGCAAGGGAAAAAGAAAAGAAAACTGGGACATAATACATTATAACTTAAAATCAATGCCATCTTTTGTGGAAGCACTTGATTGTCATTCTCATCTCCATTTTGCTATAAACTCTCATGTTTACCATTAGAAGAATTTGTATAATTATATATTTAGGAAGGAATTCTAGAACAGTTCCCATAGTGATAAGTAGGTGTCCAGTCATGTATATAAAGGTGGAACCCAGTGCACGAGGCTCCCGTACGATAGTGGCCTCTGGGAAGGTCGATAATGTATGCAGCCTTTCCCTCGCATTGCGAGGCTGTTTCTGGACTCGAACTTAGGCACCCAGATCACCATGCGGGTGACCTAACCGTTGCTCCAAGGCTCCACCTCAGTCCAATCATGTATATACAACTAGAAAAATGCATAATAGACATGTTCTAAAATAACCGGTGTTTTATCCTGATATGAGACTCTCAAGTTTTAACATTTTAACTACGCCCTACAAAAATGTAAATAAAATTACCATGAATAGCACTTCTTTTAAAACATGCTTCAATGAGTAGAAATAAATATTACTATATTTGCATTAGTGTCACTTTCAAGCTACTATTTAGTTTGGTTATAGTTTATATAGAGATAATGGGTTCGCCTATTATTAGTTGAGTTCATTATTGTTATTTTTTCATAAAAAGATATTGGGTGTTCAAGAAAATGATAATAAATGTTATTTCATTAAGTAACACAATGAAACATTATTTGTTAAATAACATAAACGGACAGTGTCACTAAATGATTTGTGTCTGTTTTAGTATTAGCTATTAACAAATGTATTATTATATTGAATACACAATGGAATACTATTTGTAATGCACATAGCTATCGAATCATTTGTGTTCAATTTACTTCCTTGCTATTAACTTGCAATCATCAGTGCATTCATTAAATGCCCATTTCCTTTTTTCTAAACCTATTTTAATGATTACTAAACAATATAATTTTCTAAAGGTTATTAGCACAACTTAAAGTTGCAATCATGTTTTGGTTGCTCCTGATGTGATAAAACCAGTGGTTGTAACATATATATGTATTATTAAGAAAGACTTGAAGATTTATTTATAATTAATATGAATTATTTCTTCTTTTTTGAATAATTTATATATGTTAAATATGTGTTAGTATGTTAGCTTTGCTATAAACTATTAAAAATATGTTGGTTCTTTCAATAAATATTATTACAAGATGCTTTTCCATAAATAGGCTACTATGAAATTATATAACAATTATAATTACATAGAAGCGCTGTTATGGAAACTGCATCTTTATAGAAATATGGCTATAATCATGTGTAATATTATTATTCCATACTCATATAACATAGACCACCATTATATTCAATTAGCAATAATTTTTTCAATGATTATGTTATTTGAAAGCTAAATATACGAAATCAATAATTATAGTGACATTAACTATTAACATTGCATATATTTTATTAATTTATGGAGTGAAGAATCGCAAATTCTATGCATCACTTTTTCCTAAACTTAAAGTAAATGTAATTACTCCATAATAGTGTAAAGGTGACCACCATTATATTCCACTAGCTATAATTATTTTAATTGGTTATGTAAATTAATAGCTAACCATATGAATATTTTGTTATCATATCGGTATAAACTATTAATACTATATTTGTTTCATTAATTTACAAACTCAAAGACCTAATAATTCATTACATCAACCTTAATGATAAATTTGTGCACTATCATGATTTATTAAAAAATGATGAAATTAATTCTTTTACTATTTTAATGCAAAATTTACATTTTTGAATTTTGATTTTTTGATTACTTTGATGTCCTTATGTCATCCAACTGTCTTGATATAAAATTCGATCAGACCAGATTAAATCATAATATCATGTATAAACTAATTGCTTTGATTTCTATTATTTTACTGTTGTAAATGAAGTCATAATCCAACAATTATATTCTCTATAGTTTTATTACCATTTTTTTAAGTATTCTTATTTCACGAGAGGTTTCAATTTTCAAATTCTCCACTAAACGGTATAGAAATAACAATAAATAAATTCCTACAAAGATATATGCAACTTAATTTATTGTCATAACATTCAAAACTAATAATGATGTGGCAATGGACAATGAATGTAAGGTAGTTAATTTGTAGAAATAGATTTCTTTTGCCTATTTTCATGCATTATACTTATATTTAACATGTCCTTAAGCATTGATCATATATGACATCAAATGAGGGTGTATCTTAAACTACTATAACTTGAATAGTTGAAAACATATTTGCTCTGATTTATATGTAGGGTGATTGGAGTAATGAATATCATGAAGGTGTGTTATCGTCCGAGGCTAGCATAAATGGAGCAGGTACAATATCTATTGGATATGGACCATCGAATATTGTCATGCAAATATGAATGGATTGGACTTTTTGTACTCATTTTATTTGGGATTAAGGTTTTATTTAGTCTATGACTTTCTAGTAATTTTAACTTTATTGGGATATAGTGTTTACAATACATAAACTTATAATTCATTTAACATTAAATTCGTAATTATATTAGATTCGTGAAACTAACGACATGGCCACTTAGGACTTGAAATCAAGATTATATTATTTTCAAAATTTGTATATTAGTCTTCAATATAAAATAAATCGATATTCATTGTATTTTACAAACTAAATTTGCATATGAAATCTCCATTTATATGGCATGTTTTATTCATATCGATATTTTAGTACGCATGTGATGCATCTCATTCATTTTTATATATTTTTGTCAGTGGTTAAAATTTTGAAATTAGGAAATTATTAAATTGCATATGATTCAATGGTATATAACTGGTTGCAAATTAATTGATAAACTATGAACGAAATAGTTTGTCGACCCAGAATAAAGAATTTGGAACCCTTTAATTACATAGATGTACATAAATAATACCTTTTATAATGTGGTTGTTGGTTAAACTTCTTACTACTCCATTTACACCAATTCTGGGAAACTAGATCATTAATCTCTAAATTTATATAATTGTAGGTGATAATATAATTCTTTTGGTTCTCTTTATTGTTAAATCTACCTTTTTCTTTAGTTACAATTACAAACTTTGATTAGTTGAAATTAACGTTTAAGGACTCTTAGCAAATTGATTTTACTTTTTGTACTTTATCCCAACTCTTGAATTCAATAGTTTAACATTTACCAACATACCAGGAGAAATAAATTTGTATATTAATATATTAGTGTGAAGTAACGTTACTAAATATTTGGTGAGACCATATGCACTACCTTCTTATGCAAATGGACAAACTAATCTTTAGAAAGTGAGCAATCTAATTCTACTTTTTTGCATCGTAAAATTTGAACCTATAAAAAGTTTGGATGGAGGCTTTGAAACTTTTCCCATGGTTTATGAGCTTAATATAATAAAATTTGATTTTATTAATACTAATCTTCAACCATTTCTTCAAACGATTACGTTTTCAATTAGTTAATGTTGTATCAGGTTGCAATAAACTTTTATTTGAACATAAAAATTCTTCAGTGTTATAGGTAGGTTGAGCTGACTGATGAAAAAATGGGTTTGAAAACATTATTCTTAATTTTGACATCATCAAATTGAAGAAATCCCAAATGTTCTAGTACCGACAAAGTTTATCCTTAGGAGTATATAGGCATACTACAGACATCATCAGATAGAAGATGTTGCTGCCTCAAAAATTAGTTTATAAGTTTTTGGTACATGCTTTAAAATGATATTACTGAATCATATTAGTTTATGAGGTTAAGCAAATGATTTGGTTGTATTGAATGCAATGTACCTTATGAAATGGCTAATGACCGTATTGAATGTCCATAGTGACACTCATGTCAAAAGTTGCATTTATCTCTCTCGGTGTCCTATTTCCCAAACATACAACTTCTAGTATAAGTAATCTCATACAACATTAAAACTTACTTTCCCTTCTTTTACTTTGAACTATTTATTGTATTACGAAGGGGGGGTTAAACTTATTGTGATGTGCTAATAAAACAATGATTTTATTAAATAATAGCGGAAATGGATGGTGATTAATATTTTGATTGTTTGATTCATAGATCTTGGAATTGAAGCTCACTGACATCAATTAGTATATGTTCAGAAAAATGTAAACATATATGCATTGAGTATTATGTCTATTTTTATGAATTTATATTTAACATTGACATATATCTTACATATTGAAAAGTTGTAGCTATGTTGTAATAACACATCAGACTATATGGGCTTCATTAGATTAATAACGTATTAATTTCTATACGGACAGATATTGGTTTACAATGATATGCAATTTGATTATATGATTTTGTAATGAAGAATGAAGCTAAGTTGTCCAGAAAGGTTGCTCAATATGTGCAACGACCCGGATTTTTCAATATCTAATTTGGATTATTTAAATGGTTTAAATGTTGGATTTGAAATTATAATTTAGTTAATAAGATTTTAAAATTGAAAATTTCAAGCAATTTCGTAAATTTCGTAAATCGTTGATTTAATCGACGCATTAAAATAATGATCCGGGATACAATCTCGGAATTCGACGAAACCAGTTCCATTGGATCTGTAATAGTGTATTATTGTCAAATTTCAAATTTTGTAGTGTTTGGATTTACCGTTTGGTCGTACGATCTGAAAACGTCTAGAAATAACTTAATTTATTAAATTTAAATAGTCGATTTAAAAAGCTATCTTTCACATATGATCGAATTTGGCCTCGAAACTTGTTCCATTGCGTTCGAAATAGGGTTATAACATTATAAATGCCAGGCAACACGCCTCGATAGGGGATCGAATAAAATATCTAAGTATTTTGCAAATAAAAAAAATATCTTATCATTATCACCTCAGCCCACATTCTTTCAAGTCATAGCCACCCTAGTCTGATTGAACGTAGACCAAATCACACGAAACCTTCTCCAAATTTATATCGCACCCTTCCTCTCTCCCTGGTTAAAAATCGCGTCCCCTTCCACTTCTTTTCAGATCAAACGAAATCACGAAAAAAAGAGTGTGAAATCGATTCGTGGAAAAAAGAGAACTCGCGATAAAACTCGATCGAGCCTCCCCAGTTTTGGATCGAGATCGAGTAATTCATACACATGCGATGCTTGTTTGTCGTTCGACAATTTGGCAGTGGATGGAAGATGAGCAAGGTTTTCGAATCGCGGTGACTGGAAGATGACGTCGCGTATCGGCCTGGAGATGAGTCACGCAAGGGGCATCGGCGTAGGTTAGGGTTCGTGGAAGGAGGGAGTCGTGTACAGAACTGTGGGCATTTGAGGTGGTTGTTTGCGTGAGGGTTCGGTTATGGAGGCGATCTCTAGGTGGTGGCGAAAAGGTGAAGTGGGACTGGGTTGCGCCGTAGGCAGCTACTGTCATAGGAGATTTGGGGGCCTTAGGTGAAGATGCGGTGATCGGGAATCATGATCAGTGAAGGTATGAGATAATTTTATTTTTAATTAAATTTAATAAAGGTATATATAGGTTAAGAAAAATTTAAATGATGAATTAGCTATTAAATTCAAATGTTTAAAATCGAATGACTTTTTGAATGCGAGGTAGGAATCGGACAAAATAAGTTGCAATGTACTTGTATCGACAAGCACTACGAAACGAAATAAATTTGGAATTGGAACGATTAGCAACTCTAAAATCAAGGTGAGAAATTCTCACTCATTTGGATTGCCAAATTTAATTTTAAATAGTTAAAATTAATTTTGGATGCTTGGTTGAATTTATAAAATTATTATCAGTTTGGATGATTATATATATATAGTAGTTGGATTGATGTTCCCGCCTATTTTAGCGGATGAGACCCTATGCGCCCCGCATAATAGCAGATGACCCTATATTACCGCGATATCCCGTCTCGAAGCGGGATTGGTATTTTTATGTTGTATAACATCTGCGGATGCAAGGAAACAGGTTGGAGGGATCCAACTGGATTCCTCAAAAATGTTAAATTTAATTTCATATATAGAAATATATGATATATTTGAATAATCTGTGATTGATTATAGTGTGATTTGAATTTATTGGATGCTATGGTAGCATTGGTCTAGATTTTGGTATTTTAAAATACCATAAATATATATATTTGAATTTGAAAAGAAATTAAAAGGGATTTTGGAAGTAAAATTTCTATATAGAGTTTTGGATTAATTGATCTATATTAAATAAATAGTTTGACTTTAAATTTGTACTTAACTATTTCGGAATATTTTAAATAGAGATTTTGGAATAATGTATATAAAGGATTTTAAATAATAAAACTTAAGTGATATTTGTTTAAGTGTAAAAGGATTTTAAAAATCGAGATTTTAAATAGTTTGGGAGTATAAAAAGGAAATTGGAGATAAATATAAAATTGGTTATACTAGATCTTAAATAAGATTTTAAATTATGAAATGGAAGTAGAATCGAGATTTGGTTGGTTTTTGGAATATAGTTTGGGTTATTTAAGAAATTGATTTATAAATGGAATTTAATTTAGAAATCCATTTATAATGGATTTAAGTGACGTGAAACCGTTATAAACTGGAAATGAGACTATGGGATTTATAAATAATGTTTATAAATAAAGTGAAATGATTATCATTTGATAAATCGAAGATATAAATTCACAGTAAGAATTTATGATGAGATGGGTAAATCGGTTTAAAAGAAAGGATAGATTTTTCTTTTGGAAATGTGAAAAGGGATTTATGAAATTGGAGACGAAAATCGATAGGTGATAAATCTAGAGATATTTGTAAATATTAGATTGGTTATATTGGAATTGAAAAAAAATATTGTTGTCAAGAAGTTGAGTGTGTTTTAAAAAGAGGATTTTTAATTATTAAACTCGGTAATTTAAATATGTTTTAGCATAAAAATATTTCAGAATAGGATGTTATGGAGCTCAGGAGACGAGTAGGATGACATAGATATATCTCTGTACTTGGTTTATATTTCCACTGTGTGAGGACAAGTTATTAGAACTGTCCAGTTGATGTATTGATTGTTGTACTCTGATGATTGTAAGTATAAAACAGTTACAGTTTCTTTTGTATAAAAATCTGTTATTATATATTATATTTTGTTCCGCTGCGATTGTGAGATTCTGTATTGTTGTTTCTCTTTCTTCTACCTCTTCTTTCTTCTTTCCTCTAACGATTTGGTATTTCCGGCACTCGATTGTTTGGCATCCTATACAGTGAACGTATTTATGTCGATTTTTGAAGGTCAAAAATCACGGGCCGCTACACTTGGTATCGGAGCTAAAGGTTAAGCGAGAACCTTGGCTTTGGTGGGGATTACAGATTGGTTCAGTAGTACCCTAGAATGAGTTTGATTGTATTAATAGATATGAGCGCGTATTTATTAGTGAATATAAAATGTTTTATATTGTGTTGATTTATCTATTGAGTGGCATATAAATTCTGGTCGAGTAGTGGGACGCCACTAAATTCGTTGGGAGTTTTTAAACACTTAAACATGGTAAACCGGCACGGTATGGTTTGAAAGAGGGTAAATGAAATAATTTTACCCAGATTATATTTTGATATGAAAGGAATAAATTTCTGAAAATTATTATAGTGATGTGTTTGGTTGTTATTATATAATCAAAATAAGATTATAAAATTGGAAATGGTTTATATTACCAAATGAAATTTTGTATAAGTATGAATTATACAAATGGATTATAGTTAAAATGGATTCAAACCAGAATTTGGAGATTTAAAATCCCGGAAGCTTTGAGAAATGTTTTAAATGGGTTTGAACTAAGTATTTGGAAATATTGAAATCCTGGAAGTTTTAAAAATGTTTTCCAAAGTGGTTGAAATAATAATGGAGTTAAATTTGAGAATTTTGGAGAGAAAATGTTTATAAATGGATTTTTGAGGTGACAAAGCACTAAATTCACTTCAGTCGTTGGAAAATAATTCTGATGATGATCGTGACATCATCGGTGTTCATTTTCGAGTTTCTAAGTGATGGATTGCTACCGTAGAATTTGATATGAGGAATTTGTTTGAAAAAATCAAGTATTGCTTTGGAAAAGAGATTTGTGTTGGATAAAACCAAATTGGTTTTGAAAATTCTAAAGAATGGTTTGTTAAAACCAAGAAAGAGCCATATATTTGATTTCAAATGATTTGAAATAAAAACCGGGTGTTTGAATTCTGGCATTTTAATATAAATGTTGGGAAAACATTAGGAAATAAGTTATGAACTTATAAATTGAGAATGATTTAAATAGGAAAGAAAAGTATGGAATTTGAGTTTTGGAAATAAATTTTAACTTGAGTGAGTTAAAATGAATAAAACTTTAACTTAAGGTAAGTTAAATAAAATTGAGTTGGAATTGGAGTTGAATTTTAACTTAAGTAAGTTAAACAGGATTGAACGAATTGAAATTTAGCTTAAGCTAAGTTAAATAAAATTGAGTTGTATTTGAATTGAATTGAATATAAAATTGGATTGAATTATAAATGATATTGAATGGAATTGAATATAGAGTTTGAATTGTAAAGTGGTTGTATAACTATGAGTTATATGTTAGTGAATGGAATAAAAATTTAATTGGAAAAGAAAATTCTGGAATGTGAATAAATAAGTTTGAATAGCTTGCAAAAATTGGAGTTAATGGAATAAATATATATTTAGGCTATAAAGTGTTGTATAATCTTGAGTCAGTAATAAAATGTGAATATACTCGAGTATAAAATTGATGGAAATGTGAGAAATAAGTGTGTAACTTGTAGATTGAAAGGTGGAATAGAAACCCAAAATAAAAATGGTTTGATATATTGGTGAAGAAATAAAAATATAAACTTGAGTTATAAGATGAGTTTGAACTCAAGTAGATTAAATGAAGGAACTAATTAAATTAATTAGTAAATGAAATGGAATTTGATTGAAAAATAAATAAACTTAAGTTATATAGTTGAAATAATTTAAACTAAACGGATTAACTTAAGTAAATATTTTGAATGAAAGCTTGGCTTAAATAATGGTTCACAAGTAAATTAGCATGGAATGATTCCAAGTTAAATAAAATGGATTTTGAATATAATGAATGTGGATATGAGTGGAATGTAAATGAATTGATTGAGAATCAATTTGAAATGGAATAGAATTGGATATAAATTGATTTGGAATCAATTTAAAATAGCTATAAACTGAAATGGTTATTTTATTAAATGAATATCATCAAATTTGAATAGAAAAATTGTCGTTTGACGTAAACGGAAGTAAATAAAATTCTATGAATTAATAGAAAGTGAATAAATTGATTTTTAAATTGATTTGAAATGGATAAGAGTTTGTTTGGTATAAATGTGATTTGAGTGCAAGTGAATTTGGTTGTAAATTATTCGAATTGAATGAAAAAGGTATATGAATCGATGTAAAGTAATTAAATTAGTATTGGAACCTTGTGATTGCTTATAAATACATGTTTAACATGTTTAGTTGTGCAAAGTATGTGTTTAACTATTTAAACGAATGAAATGTTATTAACTTTTCATGTTTTAGTACTTACGTGTTTAAATTGAGTAAGTACAGGTACATGGAGCTGTTTTGCTTGAGATTGATTGCGCAAATTGCATATAAAATAAGCCGCTCGCTTAAAAATGTAATATAAGGTACGTTTTCAGATTAAATATCGCAAAATATATAAGTGTTGATATACATCATGTTTTCGACCGTGTGGGTCGATTTATATAGTTTTATCTCTCTTGCCATATTGCAAAAGGTCCTCCATACAAGGGAGACTCTGCCAAAAAATTCGGAAATTTAGGGTGTTAGAAAAAATTTGAAAATTTTTGAAAAAAATTTGTTAACTTAAAATGGTTGATTTAAATTGCAATGGAAATAGAAGGTTTTGGGTTGGAAATATGAAGCTAATTATTTTGGTTAGGACTAAAATATTAGAAAGGGGAATGTTGAGTTTTAACTAAGTGAGTTTGGATAAGTTATTGGGTTTGGATCATTCGTCCTACCTTAGCAATTTCGGGGACGAAATTCTTTAAAGGGGGGAGGAATGTAACGACCCGGATTTTTCGATATTTAATTTGGAATATTAAATTACCTAAATATTGGATTTGAAATTATAATTTAATTAGTAAGATTTTAAAATTGAAATTTTCGAGCGATTTCGTAAAATTAGAAAATCGTCGATTTAATCAACGCATTAAAATAACAATCCGGGACACAGTCTCGGAATTCGACGAAACCAGTTCCATTGGATCTATAATAGTGTATTATTATCGGATTTTAAATTTCGTCGCGTTTGGATTTACCGTTTGGTCATATGACCTGAAAATGCGTAGAAAAAATTTAATTTATTTAATTTAAATAGTCGATTTAAAAAGCTATCTTCTACATACGATCGAGTTAGGCCTCGAAACTTGTTCCATTGCGTTCGGAATAGGGGTATAACATTAGAAATGCCAGGCAGCACGCCTCCATAGGGGATCAAATAAAATATCTAGGTATTTTGGAAACAAAAAAAAGAAATATATATATATATATATATATATATATATCTTATCATTATCACCTTAGCCCACATTCTTTCAAGTCATAGCCACCCTAGTCTAATTTGAACGTAGACCAAATCACACGAAACCTTCTCCAAATTTATATCGCACCCTTCCTCTCTCCCTGGTTAAAAATCGCGTCCCCCTTCCCCTTCTTTTCAGATCAAAAGAAATCACGACAAAAAAAGAGAATGAAACCGATTCGTGAAAAAAAGAGAACTCGCGATAAAATGCAATCGAGCATCCCCAATTTTGGATCGAGATTGAGTAATTCGTACACGTGCGATGCTTGTGTGTCGTTCGACAATTTGGCAGTGGATGGAAGATGAGCAAGGGTTTCGAATCGCGGTGACTGGAAGATGACATCGCGTGTCGGCCTGGAGATGAGTCACACAAGGGGCATCGACGTAGGCTAGGGTTCGTGGAAGGAGGGAGTCGCGTACAGAACTGTGGGAGTTTGAGGTGGTTGTTTGCATGAAGGTTCGATTATGGAGGCGATTTCCAAGTAGTGGCGAAAAGGTGAAGTAGGACTGGGTTTCTCCGTAGGCAGCTACTATCATAGGAGATTTGAGGGCCTTACGTGAAGATGCGGTGATCAGGAATCATGATCAATGAAGGTATGAGATAATTTTATTTTTAATTAAATTTAATAAAGGTATATATAGGTTAAGAAACTTTTAAATGATGAATTAGCTATTAAATTCAAATGTTTAAAATCGAATGACATTTTGAATGCGAGGTCGAAATCGGACAAAATAAGTTGCAATGTACTAGTATCGACAAGCACTACAAAATGGAATAAATTTGGAATTAGAACGATTAGCAACTCTAAAATCAAGGTGAGAAATTCTCAATCATTTGGATTGCCAAATTTAATTTAAATAGTTAAAATTAATTTTGGATGCTTGGTTGAATTTATAAAATTATTATCGGTTTGGATGATTATATATATAGTAGTATATATAGTAGTAGTTGGATTGATGTTCCCGCATATTTTAGCGGATGAGACCCTATGCGCCCCGCATACTAGCGGATAGCCCTATATTACCACGATATCCCACCTCGAAGCGGGATTGGTATTTTTACGTTGTATTAACATCTGTGGATGCTGGAAAACATGTTGGATGTAACGAACACGAGATTTTTGATCCTCGAATATTGACATCAATACGTCCACTGTAAGAATGCCGAGCAATCGAGTGCCAGAAATACCAGTTCATTAAGGGTGAAGAAGAAAAGGTAGAAGAAGAAACAGAAAACAACAACACAGAATCTCACAATCGTAGCGGAACAAAATATAATATATAATAACAGATTTTAAATACAAGAACTGTACTGTTAGTATACATACCATTATCAGAGTACAATAGACAATAACCCATCTGGACAGTTTAATAACTTGTCCTCACACAGCGGAAATACAAATCAAGTACGGAAATACGTCTTATCATCCAGCTCATCTCCTGAGCTCCATAGCATCCTATCCTGAATCTGTAATACTCGGTCTGACCCGAGCATTATGATAAAATAACATCCGAGTCAGTCTGGAAAACCAGCGTGAGAAAAACACACTCAATTTGAATTATTAACTTTTATCAAAATCCTTTGGAAACAAAGGTGTCTCGTAAGACCACGTCACACATAAACACGACGGGTTTTTACTTTACGATAACCAAAACAATTTTTATCAAAACCAGCTGATATTATAATAGTGTCTATAGAAAGTAAATAGAAAATAGCTGAAATGCTTGTATCTCACGTTTCAGCATAGTTGAGCACAATCAAAACCGTACGGCGCTTATTGAAGAATAGATTCCATACAATTACTAGGCATTGGGGTACCACCTATTAAAGTACACATCTAGAAAAATGTACCGTGAACCTCGTCGGGATCCCCTACAACACAAGACCGGCCCTAACCCTAACCTGGATAGAACCGAGTACGTTATCACCCCGGGTGTTCCCACCCTTATCGAGAGTTCTTTTCCATGCACCACCGTATACATAATTTATAATATATCCGAGGGTATCTAGAAAGGTGATAACATACCCTAATTGGGTGCGACCCACTTAGCCTTGCTGCATCTCCCCTAATTTTTAGTCATTCCGGTTGATGAGGCTTGAGGCTACGATTACCTTCTAAGAACAATTTCACTTTGAATGCTCATCGTCCTCCAATGACGATGTTCTAATAGCATTCGTCCATACAAGTTTTCCTAGGTCTGGACAAACTGAACCACCGTCTTCACTATCTTCACGATATCCATTTGTAACGCTCAAATCGGATCGAAGTGGTTTTCTATAATTAAATCTGATCCCGGTCTCTTCGAAACGATCAACGAAATTGGCCAATATTTAATAGTCGGTTATTTAACTATCAAATAACATCCATAAGCAGCCACTAGGCCCATATATAATTTTCTTCCAAAATATTCATTTCCAAAATACCTTTACAAAGGTATATATTCAAATCCTTTCCATATTCCAATATTTGAAAACAATTTCAAATACTTAAATCCATAACAGGATATTCCCAAACCATTTCAACACTTAGAAATATTTCCAAATTTCCATTTTAATAATTAGGAAAACATTATAAGTCATATTTTCCAAAATCATTTCAAATATCAACGCTTCAGAGAATATTTCGTAACTTACCTTATAAGTCTCCGGAATCATAAATAAATTCCCTTTAACAATTTCCAAAACCCAGTATACTTATTTATAACCCCATTCAAATAATTTATAACTTCTTTTATGAATTCAGATTTCATTTTCGAAGTTCCCATATTCATAATTTTGAAATTCCATTTCCTCCAAATCCCTTATAAAATTCCTCTCCTCAAAATCATATCCATTTATAAGGCCCATTTACGAATCTCGAGAGAATTTATAAATAAAATTTTCAATCACTTCAAAACTCTCTATATATATAACAAGTATTTAAAAGAATAATAATTTATTTTTAAAAACAAGTTTAAGTAGTCATTTAAAAATATCGAAACCCTTTTTATAAACATCAATAACTCATTTCATTTTTTTATATATAATCAAATCAATTTCAAAGATGATTTTAAAAATTATAATTTATTAAAATAAATATTAAGTATTTGAAAAATTCACTTTTCGATGTACTATAATTCTACTAGTTCAAAATTTCATAATTTGATATATAACATTTTCCTTTTTAAAACAAACTTATTTTCTTAAAATTAGAGATATATTTTTAAAATTCCAATAACCAATTCAACTTATAAATCCCTCTCGATTTACAACACATCGATCCCATTCCGATCTCCATGACCATTTTGACTTTCCAAAAATAGTATCCACTATTTTTCATAACCCTATTCACATATTCTAATATAAATTCACTCTATGAATTTTATATTCCCAAATTTTCATCTGATATCGATTTCCTTTATTTATGAACATTGTTTATAAATTTATAACTCTCTGAGTTTCACTTTTTATAAAAATAATCTCATTTATAAAATTCCATTTTATAAATTCAATTCCTTATAAATTCCATCCATTTCTACCAATCTATTTTTAATATCGATTTCAACTTCTTTTCATATTTTCCAGAAATATCGTTTAAAAATCCTTTATATAATTTATTTTAAAAATCTTTATTTAAAATATTTTTACAAATAGTTAAATACAAACCAAAATCAATTATTGTTTTATCCAAATCAATTTCTAAAAAAATATCCAAATTTCGATATAAATATTTTTACATTCAAAATCTTCTTTTAAATCCTTTAAAATTCCAAAAATAATACTTATGGTATTTAAAATACCAAAAGTTAGGCCAATGCTACTATAGCATCCAATAATTCACATCACAACAATAATATATCATAGATTATTCTAACACATCATATATTATTATATATGAAAAACAATCAATATAAATTCGAGGAATCCGGTTGGATCTCTCCAACTTGTTTCCCGGCATCCACAGATGTTAATACAACATAAAAATACCAATCCCACTTCGAGAAGGATATCGCGGTATATAGGGTCATCCGCTATTATGCGGGCGCATAGGGTCTCATCCGCTAAAATATGCGGGAACATCAATCCAACTACTAATATATATACTAATATATATATAATATAATATCATTCAACAGATAATTTTTTTATAAATTCAACTAAGCATCCAGAATTAATTTTAACTATTTAAAATTAAATTTGGCAATCCAAATGAGTGAGAATTCCTCGCCTTGACTTTTATTTGCAAACCATTCCAAATTTATTTTATTGTGTAGATTCCGCGGCTACGAACCAACTCGACTGATTCCGTTCGATTTATCCTCGTATAAGCAAATTTCGAATAATATAAATTAACGATTACAATTTTTAATTATGATAAATCAACTAATTAATTATCAACGAATTGGATTAACCTTAAATTTCAAAAATCTAAATTACCTTCTAAATCACGCTTAGCACAAACGACATCGCGACCCCGGTTTTCATTACTGTTCGTCGCCCTTGGTCCTGCTAACGATGTCGCTGCATTCCAACCATCGCCACCATTTTTTGAAGCTTCATCTTCCCTCTCCAACTCCAGGTAGCGCAACCCTGTCTTCCTGATCAAACACCCATCACGCGCCTTCCCCCCTAAACACTATGACATCTCTACTTCCCAAAATCGACCACGACAGCTCCGCTCCTCCATCATCGCGCTCACGCACACACGCCCCCCCTCCAGCCTCGACTTCCCAAAGCATCAAGTGAATGCACCTCGCACCATCGACTTGAGCCGCGACTTCCATATCATACCCAAACCCTTGCTTTGACGAACTGCCATTCGAGCCCACACCGCCGTTCGCTCCGTCACCCCCTCTTAGGTCCACTTGATGCAATCGCGTCCCTCTTTTTTTTCGAATTCTGAAAGAGGAGGAGGCATTTGCGATTTCATTTGAGAGACAAGGAAGAGTTACGCGACTTTATTTCATGCTTTCTTTTCTTTTCCTTGATTTAATATCAGTTTCACTGGAGAAGAAAGGAAGAAGAGACGTGATTTTGAACTGAAAGAATGAAAGGTCGTGTGTTTGAATAGAGAAGTGTGGCATGTATGAGAATGTAGGCGTGTTTGACTTATTAACCCCTTTTTTTTAAATCAAAATATCTCGTTTACCTAACTCAAAATCTCAAATCCCTACTTAGGCATACCGCCTGGCGTTCCTAATGTTATACCGCTATTTCGAACCCAATGGAAAAGGAGAGCCCTAATTTGATCGTATGTGGAAGATAGCTTTTTAAATCGAATATTTAAATTAAATTTAGTTAAATAAATTATAGGCGTTTTCAGATCGTGCGACCACACGGTAAACCCAAACGCTACGAAATTTGAAATACGATAATAATACACTATTACCGATCCACTGGAACTGGTTTCGTCGAAGACTGTGCCCTGGATCGCTATTTTAACACGTCGATTAAATCGACAATTTCAAAAGTTAACGAAATCACTTGAATTTTCAGTTTTAAAAACTTTCTAACTAAATTATAATCCCAAAACCAATATTTAAAACCATTTAAATATTTAAAATTAACCGTCAAAAAATCCGAGTCATTACATTCCTCCCCCTTAAAAGAATTTCATCCCCGAAATTGCTAAGGTAGGACGAATGATCAAACCCATTAACTTTCAAAACCCACTTAGTTAAAACTCGATATTCCACCTTCCTAAATCTTTTAATTTCAATCAAAACAATTATTTTCCATCTTCTAGTTCAAAATCCTTTATTTTCATTACAACTTAAAAATCACCCTTTTTAAGTTAACAAAAAATTTCCAAAATTTTTCAAAATTTTTCTAACACCCTAAATTTCCGAATTTTTTTGGTAGAGTCTCCCTTGTACAGAGAGCCTTTTGCAATATGAAAAGAGAGATAAAAATATATACATCGACCCACATGGTCAGAAAATATATTATATATCAATAGTCATTTATGTTTCCAAAGATCTGCTTCGACGGGCTGAAATTCCTTCCTGCCATACATCCTATCCCCAGGAATGTCATAGCAGATGCTCTCGCATGCACGAACGATGTGTATGTTCAATATGATGCGTTTGTGCACCTGGTCGAAAAAGTTTCAGAGGTCTCTACTAAGCGTCAATATGAGATGACCGCCTCAAGCTTGAAGCTGTCCACGACAAAGACATTATAAAAAGCTTGGATGAAGAGCTGCTCTCATACAAAGCCCAACTCGAGACCGCCAAGAAGAATGCCAAAGATACAGCTGAGGCAGTCAGCCGCTTAGAGACTAGCCACAAAAAGGAATTGAACGTAGCACTCCAACGCAGTGGTGCTTTAGCTTTGGAAAAGGATTCTCTGCAAAAAGAGAAGGAAATCCTAGCTCACAGAGTTAAAGAGTTAGAAGAGCTGCTTTCTAAAGAAAAAGAAGAGAAAATAGCAGTGCATGAGGAATCGCAGAAGTATTGCGAAGAAATTGTTGAGACCAAATTCTTAAAGTCAAAGCTTGACGAAGAAATGTCTCAGATTGAAGTGTTGAAGGATGCCGCCCGTGAAGAGGGCAAAAAGCTACACTAGCTAAGGCTGATTCCCGAATAGAGGCAGCGAATGAGTCCGGTAGGGAGGAGATTAAAAGCTTATTTGACCCACTAATCGCCGAATATAATGCAAGGGTCCTCATTCACCGCGATTAATCTTTCTTGGGCGATAACTACCTCGAATCGCTTGCGGAAGCTTAGGACACTCTGATTAAGATTAAGAAAGTGGAGACGGGCGTTGAGGAGATCGATGAGGAAGCACTGGTGAAATAAGTGCTCCGAGGAAATAAACCCTCCAACTTAGCTGCGGCAAAGCTTCTTTTTAGCGGAGCTTCGCCAATGTCAAAGGAAAAGGAAGACATCGCTGGTCCATCAGGCATTGAATCTCAAGTTCCCCCTTCCGTACAGCCGGCCAATACTTCATCTCTCGATCCTGTCGATCAGCATGATGGTTACGATCCATAGAAACCAGGATTTGGCATTCATACACTGTCTCCAATCATCGAGGGGGATACTCCGATGACCAACGAAAGTCAACCAGATGCTGGTACTTAATTTCACTTTCTAAAGTTCAAGAAGTCGCCGTTCACAGCAAATAACAGATGTACTCTAATATCTGCATTTTATGGAATCATGCAGGTCATTCCGGTGCCGAACGGACTCCTAGGAGCGATATCGCCATAGAGCCAGAAGAGAAAAATGTTGGGGCTCCATCAGTCGAAGATATACCGGGCCCTGATGCTCAAGTAATCATAGCACTAGATGAGGATAAGCCCGAAGATCCTTCACCTGCTGAGGAACATGATGATGTTGTAATCACATACGCTTCCAAGCACACCTCCAAGCTTATCATGAAGGAGCAACTCGAGGAGGAAGAAAAGGAGAAAATCAAGGTAAAGAGCGAGCCTAAGGTGGTGGAGATAGAGGATCCCCTTAATAAGCCGCTGAAATTCATTCCACCTGGCAGGACTACACCCATGGATGTGCCTATCCCTTCCTCAAGTACCTCCTCGCAAGTGAGTAACATGTCTAGAAAGAAGCGCTTGGCTGAGGAGACTTCGGAGAAACCGAAGAAGGAGAAAAAAGCAAAGAAGTAGTTGTTGTCATGTAACGTCTCGCTTAGCTTGAATAAATTAGAGTCGCGCAATCGTTTTTCTTTTCTCTTTTCCTTCCTTTGGCAGTAGTTGATGTATATAGACTTGGCCTTAGAACTTTCGGAGGAGTTGTAGGGAAGTTTCTTGAAAAATAAATAAAAAAATTTCCTTTGCATTTATTGATTTTCCTTACATCATTTATAATTTAATCTGCAATTGGGGTTCGAGGATTCGTAAGTCATTTATACTCTAGTTCGCTTTTAGAAACTTTAGTCCACATTCTGGGGACTTAGAAATTTTTTGAAATCGATTATACTCTAGCCCACGCTCTGGGGAATCAGGGTACTCTAATCTGCACTCTGGAGACTTAGAGATTTTTTGGAATTGTTCATACTCTAGTCTGCGCTCTGGGGACTCAAAGTGCTCTAGTCCGCACTTTGGGGACTTAGAGATTTTTTGAAATCGTTTATACTCTAGCCCACGCTCTGGAGACTCAGATTACTCTAATCCACACTCAAGATACTTAGAGATTTTTGAAATCGTTTATACTCTAGCCCATGCTCTAGGGACTCAGAGTACTCTAATCCACACTCAGGGGACTTAGAGATTTTTGAAATCGTTTATATTCTAGCCCACGCTCCGGGGACTCGGAGTACTCTAATCCACACTCTGGGGACTTAGAGATTTTCGAAATCATTTATACTCTAGTTTGCTTTCTGGGGATTCAGAGTACTCTAATCCGCACTCTGGTGATTTAGAGATTTTTGAAATCATTTATACTCTAGTCCGCATTCTGGGGACTCAGAATACTCTAATCCACACTCTGGGGGCTTGGAGATTTTTGAAATCGTTTATACTCTAGTCCACGTTCTAGGGACTCAAAGTACTCTAATCCGCACTCTGGGGACTTAGAGATTTTATGTACATAGGTGGTCAACTTTTAGTTTTGTGTGTGCGTTCATACGTCACACGGGTTAGTGCTAACTAAACTTGTCATGTAATTATACAACATGGAACATCAACAGTTCACAGAACAATGGCTTCAGGCTTTTATTGATTATAGAAAATAGGGACAAACTAAATTGTCTTATTACACATCGAAAATAGAGAACAACAAAGGAAATAAATACTGTAAACAACTGCTACTAAAATGGAAAAGAAATAAAATAGGTATAATAACGGTGCAAATGCTTGCTATTCCATGCTCTGGGGAGTGTCACGCCATTGACAGTCGCTAGCTTGAAGGTTCCTTCTCCAAGCCTACGTTCGATGACATAGGGACCTTTCCATGTGGGATTCATATGTGACGGGACCGAAAAAACTTACTTCAAAACAAGGTCGCCCACATCGAAAGCTCTTGGTCAGACTTTTTCCTTATAATATCGGGCGACTCAGTGCCGATGTGCGGCCGCCCTTAAATCAGCTTCCTCGTGCTTCTCGTCGACAAAGTCCAACGATTCCAGTAAAAGATCTTGATTTGTTCTGGGATCATAATAGGTTACCCGTGGGAAGGGACTTCGAGTTCCACGGGTATAACTGCTTCGGTGCCATATGCCAAGGCGAAGGGAGTATGGTCAGTCGTGGACTTGTGGGTGGTTTTGTATGCCTAGAGTGCCATTGGAAGTTCATCCACCCACTTGCCTCTAGCCTTCTCTAAACTCTTTTTCAAAATGGATTTAATTATCTTATTTACAGCTTCAACCTGCCCATTCGCCATAGGGTGAGCGACTGCTGCAAACCTTTTCTCAATGCGATATTTCTAACAAAACTCTTTTAATTCCTTACTCCCAAATTGAGTTCCGTTCAGTAATGATAGTCCGCAGGAGACCAAAGCGGCATATAATATTCCGCACAAAAAAATTAGTGACCTTTTTGGTGGTGATCGTAGCTAATGGCTCCGCTTCTGCCCATTTGGTGAAGTAGTCTATAGCGACAATTGCGTATTTTGCACCACCTTAGGAGATTGGTAACGAGTCGATAATATCGATCCCCCATATTGCAAACGGCCATGAACTAACCATTTGTGTGATTTCCATTAGCGGCGCTCTCAGGATTTTAGCGTACTTCTGACATTTGTCGCATCTCCTTACATAGTCTACGACATCCCTATACACCGTGGGCCAATAGTATCCATAGCGGAGTATCTTTTTGGCTAGTGCCTGCCCCCAGTATGGTCGCTACATTCTTCTTCATGGACTTCTTTTAAAACTCATTTTATCTCATCGTGGGCGACACACCTAAGCAAGGGAACGGAGAACCCCCTTCGATACATAATCATGTTTTGTATAACATACCGCGAAGCCTTGCAAAGGACTTGTTGTCTTTCATTTCTTCTCTCAGGCAAGGTCTCGTGCAACAGGTATTCTTTGAATGGGGACATCCATGACTCCCTTTCAGTTTCTGTTTACGAGACAAGATCAATTTCCATTGCATTTATGCTCGGGGCATGTAGAGTTTCAACGGGAACTAAACCCATCTTCTGTGCGTCGCCAATGCTTGCAAATTTTGACAAGGAATCGGCTTCTCCATTTTGCTTGCGTGGGATATGCGAAATATCGTGCAATAGGAATCGCATCACATCTATTCAGTTCGTCCTGCACAGTGAACTCTGCAATAAAATCCGCCAACGCTTGTCCTTGGATAGCTCTTCTGGGCGAGTAGGTGATGTCGAACTGACTGAGCTCGATATTCCATTTAAGTAACCTTCCAGAAGTCTCTGGTCGTTGGAGCACCTGCCATAAGGGTTGATCGGTATAGATATTAACCGGATGTGCCAGGAAGTACAGGCGGAGTTTGCGCGACGCGATCACCAAATAGTAAGCCGGCTTTTCTATCTTGGGATAATTTCTCTCTACCCTCGTTAAACGCTTACTAACATAGTACACCGGCTTTTGGATTCGGTCCTCCTAACGGATCAAAGCTGCACTGATGGCATGCTGGGATATGGCTAAGTAAATGTATAACTCCTCATGATCTACGGGCTTCGACAAAATATGGGGCCTCTCCAAGTGATTCACAAGAGCTCGGAATGCGCCTTCACAATCCGGTGTCCATTAGAAATTTCTTTTCCCTTTCCTTATCAAATCGAAGAAGGGAATACATTTGTCGGTTGCTCTGGATATAAATCGACTCAATGCAGCGAGCTTCCCATTCAGGCTCTGCACTTGTTTTATAGTTCTGGGTGCCCGTATATCCCGAATGGCTTGAATCTTTTCCGGGTTCACTTCAATTCCTCGTGCGTTGACAATGAAACCCAAAAACTTTCCTGACGCAACGCCAAAGGAGCACTTCAATGGATTGATTTTCATGCCGTAAAATCTGAGTATATCAAACATCTCTGCCAAGTCTCGAATGTGGTCGTTTGACTACCGTGACTTCATGAGCATGTCAACCACATAGACTTCCATCGTTCTGCCGACCTGATCCGTAAACATCTGATTCACCAGACATTGATAAGTCGCTCCCGCATTCTTCAACCCAAATGGCATTACCACATAGTAGTATAATCCAACATCTGTGACAAAACTAGTGTGCTCCTGATCCGGAATGTGCATTGGAATTTGATTGTATCCTGAATATGCATCCATAAATGACAACAATTCATGCCCCGGTGTCGAGTCAACCAGTTGATCAATTCTAGGCAAAGGGAAACTATCCTTGGGCCATGCCTTGTTAAGATCCGAATAATCAACACAGGTCCTCCACTTCCCATTCGCCATCCTCGCCAGCATAGGGTTGGATATCCATTCAGGATAGAGGGCATCGCGGATAAACCCGTTGGCTTTAAGTTTATCCACCTCTTCATTGAGAGCAATAGACCTCTCCGGGTCCAAGCCTCGTCTCTTTTGTTTTACCGGTACGTACTTTGGGTCAATGTTCAACATATGACTTGCGATGGCAGGTGAAATCCCACACATATCAAAATGGGTCCAAGCAAAAACATCGAGATTCGCTCGGAGGAAATCTATGGGATCCCTCATCATCGAGGGGCTGAATTGTGATCCTATTTTCAATACCCACGATGGGTCATCGTGGCTGACTACGATGTCAATCATCGGTTCAGCCAGCGCTGCCTTGGTCTCCTTGGGTCCCTCATCGTCATCTCTCGGATCTATGTCTCTATGGATCCGACTGTGTTGCCCAAGCCAAGGCTCAGGCGCTACTTGTCAATTTTCAACAACATGGATGTAGACTGATTTGTCCACACCCTTTCCCTTCTCTCTTCGCTGGGCCTCTCTCAGCTCAGCCACATAACAGGCACGACCAGTTGCTTGATCGCTATGCACTACACCAACTCCATTGTCTGTCAGAAATTTCAAAGTCAAGCACCACGGGGCCAAAGCCGCCTGCCAAGGCCGGTCGGCCCAGAAAAACATTATACGGGGAATCAACGTCCAAAACAATGAACGGTAGGATCCACACTCTCCTACGTTCACCTTCACCTAACTCGACTGGCAACTCAACAAAGCCTACCGCTTCAGTAGCCGCACCATTAAAGCTATGGATATGGGCCTTAGATGGTTTCAGGTCCTCATCCTCCATCTTCATTTGATCATATGCCTTCTTAAAGATAATATTAACAGATTTCCCACAATCGATCAATATTCTCCTCACAAGCATTGGTCCGATCGTAGCTAAGATAACCATCGGATCAATGGTAGGTGCCTCTACCTGATCGGCATCCCTACTCCTGAGTACTATATCATCTATCATCATTCGCTGTTGTTTTTCCCCAGTCCCATCCTCCTTTTCGAGCAACAATCAAAACTCGCATGTCTCAAAGAACTAGCATAACGTTCCATTTCTTGCCAACTCTTATCTGCAAGATGAGGCCCACCAACTATAGTGTTTATCACTAATCTTCCACCGGTTTGAGCGGGCTCCTCGGGTCGACGTGGAGATTGTCCTTGACTGGGATCGGACATCCCATGTCCACCTTCCTACGGATTCTTAACAAATTTTTGCAACTTCTTCTAGCGAATCAACTTTTCTATAGGGCCGTGGAGGTGCCTACACTCATCAGTGTTATGCCCATAGGTCTCGTGAAACCAGCAGTACTTTCCGATTTGCTTTTGTTCTTCAGTCAATTCTTTTGGGCGCGGCTTTTGATACTGAAAAGTATTACAAGTGGACAAATAAATATTCTCCAAGGATGTGTTCAGTGATGTATATTCATTATAAGTTGGGATCCACAACTTCCACTTTCCTACTTCCCTCTTACGTCCGGGATTTCCTCCTCCGGGTCCTTTAGGTTGTTTTGGTTTATTTTGAATGTTAACTTGGACCTTTCCCGAGCTCTCGCTAGATTGCTTCATTGCAATATTTCTTAGCACCGCTTCCCTGTAGCATTGCCCCTTCTCGACAACCTAGCCTCCTTCTTTCTCATGAACTGATTCGCCTTTAAATAAAAACATTCCAGGGTGGTTGGTGGTTTTCCTGCTAGCCAGTCACCAAACTCATATTCTGGATTAACACCTCGCATCACGACCATAAGAATGGTGTGGTCATTCGGATTACTGACTTCGGTAGCAGCAACGTGGAATCTCTGCAAATAGTCCTTTAGTGACTTACCCGGAGTCTGAATCACACTGGATAATGACATCACGTCTTTCAGGCAAGTAGCATGCATCCTGTACTGCCCTACGAATTTCGTCGCCGGCTCATTAAATTTGGAGATCGACCGTGGGGGGAGTCTTGTGAAATACATGGTAGCGATTCCAAACAGAGTTATTGGGAAGCACCTACACTTAGTTGCATCATTCGCCCTAGCCGAGTCCATCATCCACTTGTATCTCATTAAGTACTGCCGAGGGTCAGTCTTCCCTTCATAAGCAAGCATTGTAGGCATGCTAAACCTACGGGGATATCCATCTTGCAAGATGTTATTAGTAAACAGAGTATGCCTCCTCGATACTCCCCGATCATTATCAGTCAAGCCCTGATTCTCCCTCATCAGTTGCCTAACCATAGCAGACAAATCCGAAGTCTGAATGTGAGGTGCTAGGTCGGTATCCGTCCTGCATGATTGCTCCGGTTGATGCCTTCTCGGCCGGTGATCATCTAAGTGTGCATCCTGAGGACCTGCTTCATTACTACCCTGATGAGGCGGTTTACCAGCTTCTACGTGTGATCCAGAGCCTAAGTTTCTCATTCCATGTTGAGCGTGACTTTCCAGGTGTAGTTGAGAAGCCATTGTCCTAGTCAAGGGGTCTGGATCAGCTCTGTTGGATTGTCCGCGATGACTTGTCACAAATTGCTCTATTACTCCGGTTTGTGCCGTTTCTATCCTACGGCGTCTACACCTGTGGTGCTCATTTGACGAAGCTGAGCTGTCTGATGATGAGTAGGAAGCGGGGCTTCATCCAGCATTCCGACATTGATGCTAAGCAATCTAGTTCATCAGGTTAGCATTTGCTTGAATCTACTAATTAAGCCGTTTCCTGCTTTCCATGAGCTCCCTCATCAGATCATTGAAGTCAGCCCTGGTGACAGCTTATGCATGTTTCTGGATGGCAGTGGGTTTTGCCCCTGCATTAGTTGGTTGATTTTTTGGTCCTACTTGCTGGACACTAGCAGTTTCATTAGCATCGGTGTTGTGGGAGGCGGATCTGGTGCATGGCCTTGCCGTCTTAGGGTTATTTGTGGAAACTCTGAATAGAATTCTGTAAACTCTTAAGAACAAACTTGGATCTCCTTCAGGGGATTTCTTCAATCCAGTAGCAACAAAGTAGATCCTAACAGCTTAAGAATGAAAGCACCAAAACGTTAGCACCAGAATTGGTCACTAACACCCTAGAATAGATTTGTGTAGAGAAATAAATGAAGACAATAAATTGAAACAGAGGAATAGCACAATATAAAGCAAAAATAACAATAAAAGGCAAGAACAATAGAATTATAGTGGTTCGGCGTAACTGCCTACGTCCACTTTAGATGTAATCTTTATTGCTTTTTCAATTGCTTGAATACAGATACAATCCACAAAGAACAGCTTGAATTCAGTTTAGATTGAAAAGGAAGTGAGTACAAAAAATGGCAGAGTCTCTCCTTAGTTTCCCAAAAAGGATCCCCTAAACTAAAACCCTGCCCCTCTATTTATAGATGGAGATAGCCTAGCTTCTCTAAGCTTGCATCTCCTTTCAACCCTCTAGGCCCATGACCAAGAGAGTTTGGCCCATCACAAACAAGCTAGGTAGACCGACCCGAATATCCCGACCCCTCAAAGCCGACCCGAGGGCCTCTGAATGTCGACTCGAAGTAGCTCTCATGCGTGCTCGAAGTAACTTGGATCGTGACTCGAAGTAACTCATGCTTTTGCTCGTGCTAATCCTCTTCTCCATTCCTGAGTTCAGACCAAGTTAACTGATCCCCATGTGACCGACCCCAGAAGACCGACCCGAAGCGATTCCTCAAATGACCTGAAGTAGCCTACACTCCATCCAACGCCGACCGGGTCCTAGATCCATCATAGCCAATCCATTATAATCGATCCACTATGGCCGATCCACTACAGCCGATCCATTATGGCCAATCCATTACGGCCGATCCATTACATTCGATCCACTATAGCCGATCCATTTCTGTCGATCCGATCAAATGCACTGAACCCATATCAACATGTCGACCCGATCAGATTGTACCGACCCCATACTGACACACCGAACCGACCACATAGCACCGACCCTATGCCATTCCATGCCGGCCTCTAATAGATGATCCATATCGACTCGAAGCTGTTGTCGAGACGACTCGAAGCAAACATCCCCTAACTCGAAGTGGAGTAATTCTGGACTTGTGCCTCATCAATGCTCAACCACTGCCTCTGCAACTATTGTCTTATAGCCGGGCCAAGGTTCCGGGTAACATTTGCCCCCACAAAGCGTGTCTTGTGGGCAACATGAGGCGCTTTGAACCATCAAGTAATCCCTGTTTCTAGAGGTTAGATCATTCAGATTGATAATTGATTGTCGCTTTTCCTTAGCTTTCGATGAAGCTCTACGTCATCTTAACGCTTTAGTTTCATCTCAAAGTGATTCCTGGAATCTTGTTCTAGCTTTTCAAAAGTTGATTGTATACCACCTTTCGAAGGCTGAATCACAATGGGTCTTCCAAACCCATGCCTCTCCACCTATCAGGCTAAATCCATCTTTTTTATTGTACTATCACCTTCATTTATCATTATATGTATATATATGTATGTATATATATATATATATAAGAGGAGGAGATCGACATGCAAACGCCGATCCCTTAATTTCCATATGTGTGCTGGGGTCGGCTCATCAAAGGACCGGCCCCTTGGAATACGACCGAGTCTCCAGGGGGAGACTGGTTCGTATTCCATCCTCCATATAAAAGGCCAGACTTAACACCATTTCCCCTTCACTCTTCATTATTTAACTTACTTCCCCTCCGAGCCTTGCTTCCCACTCATTCATTTCTTTCCCTTCCTAAACTCAAGCCGCCTACTTTGCAACTCCCATTCACACACGAGTTTGAACAACCCTCAATTCGAATTCATATTGCTCCCGTAGGCTTCACATCCTCCATATAGGTATGAACTTCCCTCTCGACTCATACCCCCGAACTTGAAGTTTCTTATGGATTCCAAGTGTATAGGTGAATGATTTTTAGATTGGAGTCGATGGGAGATGGAGATGAAGGGATATGGACTGAGTATATGGGTATGCTTTAGGATGGGAGTTCAGCTCGACCCTGATGAGTTATAGGACGAGTTAATAGGAGAAGTTGCTATGGATGTTTTAGCTACGAGGTCGACGATTTGGAGAAGGAGAGAGGTCGGTGTTCGGTGAAAAATGAGGGTTGGGTGCTAGGTGAATAGAGAACCTGGTCGGCAGTTCTTGTAGGTCCACTTTTTAGAGAAGGTTCCGGGTCGGTATGTCTTAATAGTGGGCGATCGGTATAAGTGGTTATGAGGTCGGGTCGGCATTCTGAGGGAAAGTAGGTCGCTACGTTTTAGTATAGAGGAGCGATCGGTGTACTTTGTTGAGGTTTCGGGTCGGTGGTTTTTTCGAGGAAAGAGCCGGTCGGTATTTTTTGAGAGTGGTCGTTCGGGTCGGTAATAGAACTAAGGCACCGGGGTCGGTAGTTGAGGAGTTAGGGTCGGCATTGGCAATCAGGACCACATCAATTTAATCAATGCAAACATTATGACTATACACTCTCGTGCCTGAGCATAAAATAGTGAACAATGACAAGGACTATGACGTACAAGCCTATGGACTTAACTCGGACTAGCGAATTCACAGCTTAAGTAACTCTAAACGTGAATCTAGCACAACAAACGCAAGTAACAGCCTTCACAATCTATAATGCCAATGCTCGATTCCAAGACTTCCGCTACTGACCACATGATACGCTGCCGGAGACGGTCAATAATGACGGTCTCCGGGATGATCACTCAAAACTTCATTGTGTTACACTTGACTTTTAAATCTTAAGCTCTTTGTACTTATGTTAAAATCGTCGCACTAGTTCACACATGACACGGGGGAATATATTATTATTACATCTAATATCGATTTTCTTTCGAGTATAGCTTAAACCGGTATTTATTCGCATCAAGCGCCTTCCCGTAATGTCTAAGAAATCAAGTAGTAAATTAAGTTCCGCCACTTTATCCGACAAACCTGGGCCAAGTCAACAGCAGGAGGTTGTAGAAACATTGAGCCAACGATTAGATCTTTATTCGGACATCCCAACCTTTCCTGTCGAGGTTATAGATCCGACTCCCGATGCCGTAGATGAAGCTATCATTTTGGATAACCCGGTCGACTTGCAAGCCTCAAAAATTGAAGAAGCCACTCTTCGTCGATTGTGTTCCATTCACGGGATACCCTTTGAAGACGTTTTAGTTCCATCAAGGCAAGACCGGTCCCATTTGCCCCAAGTCGGATACACTGCATGCAACAAGTTTATGTGCTGGACCAGATGCATGCCACCCTTCAACTCGTTCATTCGCGAGGTGTTAAAGTACGTAGGGATCTCCCCCACACAACTGCATCCTAACAGCTATGCATTTATCCATGGCACCTTTCTACTTTTCATGAGCATCATGCTCAGACCTCCAACCCCTGAGGACATTCGATACTTTTACCACTTCAAGGGACACACTGATAGCCCTTCTTACATATTTCTTGAACCATTCCCTATATGCCAAGTTCTTATGGGTGCGTGGAACAAGCTCTCTCAATTCAAGCAAGAGTGGTTCTACGTGCGTTGTCCTCCTGGCTTCGCGAGAAGATGGTTGGAAGGACGTAAGTTTCATTCTCGTTTCATTCTTCATTCTAGGACTTAAACCATATTTTTCTGAAAGTTTGAACTTTTTAATCCTTCTAGGTATTCGCCCATGGCCTGATGGCACTAGGTACTCCAGAGCAGTCGAGGCTATTCGCGCTACTCCAGTAGAAGATCGGGACATCAAACTGAAAGTTACCAATGAATTTCTCTCGTTATTCGGATTATTAGAAGAGGGTCGCGGGATTGGCCTTCCGAGAAGCACAATGACTTTAAGGGCAACTGCTGAAATGAGGAGAGAACAAGTTGACCCCTCGGTGCCCCCTGTCGAAGGAGCTCATGGTACCACCAAGGAAGGTGAGCTTAAAGAAACGGAGGCTCCAGCGCCAATAAATGAGAACACAAGTTCCGAACAGGCGCCAGTAGTCAATGCTCCTTGCACTAACCAACCACAGTCTTCGCTAAAAAAGAAAATGATTTTAGCATACAAACTTAAAAAGAGTAAAGTCGGAGTGACCCCAAAATTCATGATAAATCCTATCGAGAAAGGACCGTCTTCCCAAAAAATGGAAAGTTCACTGAAGGGACTCTCCGACTTATCCATTCTTGATGATTTATTGAATTATGACTTCGCTAATATTGGTGCCTGGGGCTCAGCTCGCCTGCGAGAAATGGTGAAGGCGTACAACTTTATACTCAAGGAGAAAAAATTCCAATTAGTAAAGAGAAAATTACTGGTCCATTGGAGGGATGCACTAGGACACAAATGAACACTTACACCTCACCACAAACTTGCGTTCAATTTTTAATGTGATTTCCACTAATTTTTTCTCGTTTCGCCTCATGTATAGGTGAGATGACTCGCTCGCACGGCTTCGACCGCCTTCGTGGATCTTCCATCTTTCACCGCTCAGGTCAGAATTCGGAACCCGGTAAATGGAGAGATAGAGTCGAAGGCGGGGATAGAGATTATCATTCCAGAGAATCGTCATCATCCTCCAATAGGAGAACTCATGGGCACTCTTTACATCCAAGCGAGCCCATAAATCCCCAACCACATGACGGAGACAAGTCTATTTATCGAGGCCCCCAATCAGACGCTCCCCGTGATCAACACTCTAACACTTCGAGCACTAGGCAATCTCATGAGCATCATAAGAAATCATTAACTTCGACGAGACCAACTCCTCCAGCTCTCGCTCATGACCCAACCATGGCAGAGAAATTAGCCAAGCTTAAGGCCATGTTCCCAAAGATCTGCTTCGACGGGCTGAAATTCCTTCCCGCCATACATCCTATCCCCAGGAATGTCAAAGCAGATGCTCTCACATGCACGAACAATGTGTATGTTCAATATGATGCATTTGTGCACCTGGTCGAAAAGTTTCAGAGGTCTCTACTGAGCGTCAATATGAGTTGACCGCCTCAAGCTTGAAGCTGTCCACAACAAAGACATTATAAAAAGCTTAGATGAAGAGCTGCTCTCATACAAAGCCCAACTCGAGACCGCCAAGAAGAATGCCAAAGATACAGCTGATGCAGTCAGCCGCTTAGAGACTAGCCACAAAAAGGAATTGAACGTAGCGCTCCAACGCAGTGGCGCTTTAGCTTTGGAAAAGGATTCTCTGCAAAAAGAGAAGGAAATCCTAGCTCACCAAGTTAAAGAGTTGGAAAGCTGCTTTCTAAATAAAAAGAAGAGAAAATAGTAGCGCATGAGGAATCGCAGAAGTATTGCGAAGAAATTGTTGAGACCAAATACTTAAAGTCAAAGCTTGACGAAGAAATGTCTCAGATTGAAGTGTTGAAGGATGCCGCCCGCGAAGAGGGCAAAGCTACACTAGCTAAGGCCGATTCCCGAATAGAGGCAACGATTGAGTCCGGTAGGGAGGAGATTAAAAGCTTATTTGACCCACTAATCGCCGAATTTAATGCAAGGGTCCTCATTCACCGCGATTTATCTTTCTTGGGCGATAGCTACCTCGAATCGCTTGCCGAAGCATGAGACACTTTAATTAAGATTAAGAAAGTGGAGACGGGCGTTGAGGAGATCGATGAGGAGGCACTGGCAAAAGAAGTGCTACGAGGAAATGAACCCTCCGACTTAGCTGTGGCAAAGCTTCTTTTTGGCGGAGCTTCCCCAATGTCAAAGGAATAGGAAGACATCGCCGGTCCATTAGGCATTGAATCTCAAGTTCCCCCTTCCGTACAGCCGGCCAAGACTTCATCTCTCGATCCTGTCGATCAGCATGATGGTTACGATTTGGAGAAACTCGGATTTGCATACACTGTCACCAATCATCGAGGGGGATACTCCGATGACCACCGAAAGTCAACCGGATGCTGGTACTTAATTTCACTTTCTAACATTCGAGAAGTCGCCGTTCTCAGCGAATAACGGATGTACTCTAATATCTGCATTTTATGGAATCATGCAGGTTATTCTGGTCCCGAACGGACTCCTAGGAGCGATGTCGCCACGGAGTCGGAAGAGAAAAATGTTGGGGCTCCATCAGTCGAAGATATACCGGCCCTAATGCTTAAGTAATCATAGCACTAGATAATGATAAACCCGAAGATCCTTCACCTGCTGAGGAACATGACGATGTTGTAATCACAGGTGCTTCCGAGAACACCTCCAAGATTAGCATGAAGGAGCAACTCGAGGAGGAAGAAAAGGAGAAACTCAAGGTAAAGAGCGAGCCCAAGGTGATGGAGATAGACGATCCCATTAATAGGCTGTTGAAATTCATTCCTCCTGGCAGGACTACACCCATGGATGTGCCTCTCCCTTCCTCGGGTACCTCCTTGCAAGTGAGTAAGAGGTCTAGAAAGAAGCGCTTGGCTGAGAAGACTTCAGAGAAACCGAAGAAGGAGAAAAAAGCAAAGAAGTTGTTGTTGTCTTGTAACGTTTCGCTTAGCTTGAATAAATTAGAGTCGCGCGGTCGTTTTTCTTTTCTCTTTTCCTTCCTTTGGCAGTAGTTGATGTATATAGACTTGGCCTTCAAACTTTCGGAGGAGTTGTAGGGAAGTTTCTTGAAAAAAAAATCTTTGCATTTACTGATTTTCCTTACATCATTTATAATTTAATCCGCAATTGGGATTCGAGGATTCGTAAGTCATTTATACTCTAGTTCGTTTTTAGAAACTTTATTCCACATTCTGGGGACCTAGGAATTTTTTGAAATCGTTTATACTCCAGCCCATGCTCTGGGGACTCATGGTACTCTAATCTGCACTTTGGAGACTTAGAGATTTTTTTGGAATCGTTCATACTCTAGTCCATGCTCTAGGGACTCAGGGTACTCTAGTCCGCACTCTGGGGACTTAGAGATTTTTTGAAATCGTTTATACTCTATCCCACGCTTTGGGGACTCAGAGTACTCTAATCCACAATCAAGGGACTTAGAGATTTTTGAAATCGTTTATACTCTAGCCCATGCTCTAGGGACTTAGAGTACTCTAATCCACACTCGGGAGACTTAGAGATTTTTGAAATCGTTTATACTCTAGCCCACGCCCTGGGGACTCAGAGTACTCTAATCCACACTCTGGGGACTTAGAGATTTTTGAAATCATTTATACTCTAGTTCACGTTCTGGGGACTCAGAGTACTCTAATCCGCACTCTGGGGACTTAGAGATTTTTGAAATCGTTTATACTCTAGTCCGCGTTTTGGGGACTCAGAGTACTCTAATCCACACTCTGGAGACTTGGAGATTTTTGAAATCGTTTATACTCTAGTCCGCGTTCTGGGGACTCAGAATACTCTAATCCGCACTCTGGGGACTTAGAGATTTTATGTACATAGCTGGTCAACTTTTAGTTTTGTGTGTGCGTTCATACGTCACACAGATTAGTGCTAACTAACATTGTCATGTAATTATACAACATGGAACATCAACAGTTCACAGAACAATGGCTTCGGGCTTTTATTGATTATAGAAAATAGAGACAAACTGATTGGTCTTATTAAACATCGAAAATAGAGAACAACAAAGGAAAAAAATACTGTAAAAGATTCCAGTAAAAGATCTTGATTTGTTCTCGTCGAATAGGGACAAAATCAGCTTCCTCGCGCTTCTCGTCGACAAAGTCCAACGATTCTAGTAAAAGATCTTGATTTGTTCTGGGATTGTAATAGGTTACCCGGTGTGAAGGGACTTCGAGTTCCACGAGTATAACTGCTTCGGTGCCATATGCCAAGGCGAAGAGAGTATGGTCAGTCGTGGACTTGTGGGTGGTTTTGTATGCCCAGAGTGCCATTGGAAGTTCATCCACCCACTTGCCTCTAGTCTTCTCCAAATGCTTTTTCAAAATGGATTTAATTATCTTATTTACAACTTCAACCTGCCCATTCGCCTTAGGGTGAGTGACTGTTGCAAACCTTTTCTCAATGCGATATTTCCAACAAAACTCTTTTAATTCCTTACTCCCAAATTGAGTTCCGTTGTCAGTAATGATAGTCCGCGGGTGACCAAAGCAGCATATAATTTTCCGCACAAAAAAATTAGTGACCTTTTTGGTGGTGATCGTAGCTAATGGCTCCACTTCTGCTCATTTGGTGAAGTAGTCGACCGCGACAATTGCGTATTTTGCACCACCTTTGGAGATTAGCAACGAGCCGATAATATCAATCCCCCATATCGCAAACGGCCATGGGCTAACCATTTATGTGATTTCCATTGGCGGTGCTCTGGGGATTTTAGCGTACTTCTAACATTTGTCGCATCTCCTTACATAGTCTACATCATCCCTATTCACCGTGGGCCAGTAGTATCCATAGCGGAGTATCTTTTTGGCTAGTGTCTGCCCCCCAGTATGGTCGCTACATTATCCTTCATGGACTTCTTTTAAAACTCATTTTATCTCATCGTGGGTGACACACCTAAGCAAGGGAATGGAGAACCCCCTTCGATACATAATCCTGTTTTGTATAACATACCGCGAAGTCTTGCGAAGGACTTGCCGTCTTTCGTTTCTTCTCTCAGGCAAGGTCTCGAGCAACCGATATTCTTTGAATGGGGACATCCATGACTCCCTTTCAGTTTCCGTTTTCGATACAAGATCAATTTCCATTGCATTTATGCTTGGGGCATGTAGAGTTTCAACGGGAACTAAACCCATCTGATGTGCGTCGCCAGTGCTTGCAAATTTTGCCAGGGAATCAGCTTCTCCGTTTTGCTTGCGTGGGATATGCGAAATATCGTAGTATTCGAGGTCCGCCAACAATTCCTGGACCTGAGTGAGGTACGGAGCAAGCCACTGTCCCTTTGCCTGGTAGTCACCCTCAACTTGGTATACCACCAACCGTGAGTCATAAAAGATTTAAATCGATTTCACTCCAAGTTCTTTGGCAAGCTTCAATCCAGCGATCAACGCTTCAAACTCGGCTTCGTTGTTCATAGCAGGGAAATCGAGCTTCAAAGCATAACAAATCGATCGGTTCTCGGGAGTTACAAGAACAACACCAGCTCCAGAACAATGGTCATTGGATGCCCCATTGGTATACAGCTTCCACCGTGCAATAGGAATCGCATCACATCCATTCAGTTCGTCCTGCACATTGAACTCTGCAATAAAATCCGCCAACGCTTGTCCTTGGATAGCTCTTCTGGGCAAGTAGGTGATGTCGAACTGACTGAGCTCGATATTCCATTTAAGTAACCTTCCAGAAGTCTCTGGTTGTTGGAGCACCTGCCATAAGGGTTGATCAGTATAGATATTAACCGGATGTGCCAGGAAGTACAGGTGGAGTTTGCATGATGCGATCACCAAATAGTAAGCCGGCTTTTCTATCTTGGGATAATTTCTCTCTGACCCCGTTAAACGCTTGCTACACGGATCAAAGCTGCACTGATGGCATGCTGAGATATGGCTAAGTAAATGTATAACTCCTCATGATCTACAGGCTTTGACAAAATAGGGGGCCTCTCCAAGTGATTCACCAGAGCTCGGAACGCGTCTTCACAATCCGGTGTCCATTAGAAATTTCTTTTCCCTTTCCTTATCAAATCAAAGAAGGGAATACATTTGTCTGTTGCTCTGGATATAAATCGACTCAATGCAACGACCTTCCCATTCAGGCTCTGCACTTGTTTTATGGTTCTAGGTGCCCGTATATCCTGAATGGCTTGAATCTTTTTCGGGTTCACTTCAATTCCTCGTGCGTTGACAATGAAACCCAGAAACTTTCCTGACGCAACGCCAAAGGAGTACTTCAATGGATTGATTTTGCATGCCCTAAAATCTGAGTATATCAAACATCTCTGCCAAGTCTCGAATGTGGTCGTTTGACTGCCGTGACTTCACGAGCATGTCATCCACATAGACTTCCATCGTTCTACCGATCTGATCCTTAAACATCCGATTCACCAAACGATGATAAGTCACTCCCGCATTCTTCAACCCAAATGGCATTACCACATAGCAGTATAATCCAACATCTATGACAAAACTGGTGTGCTCCTAATCCAAAATGTGCATTGGAATTTGATTGTATCCCGAATATGCATCCATAAATGACAACAATTCATGCCCCGGTGTCGAGTCAACCAGTTGATCAATTCTAGGCAAAGGGAAACTATCCTTGGGGCATGCCTTGTTAAGATCCAAATAATCAACACAGGTCCTCCACTTTCCATTTGCCTTCCTCACCATCACAGGGTTGGATATCCATTTTGGATAGAGGGCATCGTGGATAAACCCGTTGGCTTTAAGTTTATCCACCTCCTCCTTGAGAGCAACAGACCTCTCCGGGTCCATGCCTCGTCTTTTTCATTTTACCGGTACATACTTTGGGTCAATGTTCAACATATGACTTGCGATGGTGGGTGAAATCCCACACATATCAGAATGGGTCCAAGCAAAAACATCGAGATTCGCTTGGAGGAAATCTGTGAGATCCCTCATCATCGAGGGGCTGAGTTGTGATCCTATTTTCAATACCCGTGATGGGTCATCGTGGCTGACTGCGATGTCAATCATCGGTTCATCCGGCGCTGCCTTAGTCTCCTTGGGTTCTTCATTGTCATCTCTCGAATTTATGTCTCTATGGATCCGACTATGTTGCCCAAGCCAAGGCTCGGGTGCTACTTGTCAATTTTCAGCAACATGGATGTAGACGGATTTGTCCACACCCTTTCCCTTCTCTCTTCGTTGGGTCTCTCTCAGCTCAGCCACATAATAGGCACGACCAGTTGCTTGATCGCTATGCACTACACCAACTCCATTGTATGTTGGAAATTTCAAAGTCAAGCACTATGGGGCCAAAGCGGCCCTAAACTCTTCCAAGGCCGGTCGGCCCAGAAAAACATTATACGGGGAATCAACGTCCAAAACAATGAACGATAGGATCCGCACTCTCCTACGTTCACCTTCACCTAACTCGACTGGCAACTCAACAAAGCCTACCGCTTCAGTAGCCGCACCATTAAAGCTATGGATACGGGCCTTAAATGGTTTCAGTTCCTTAGCCTCCATCTTCATTTGATCATATGCCTTCTTAAAGATAATATTAACAGAACTCCCACAATCGATCAATATTCTCCTTACAAGCGCCGGTCTGATCGTAGATGAGATAACCATCGGATCAATGGTAGGTACCTCCACCTGATCGGCATCCCTACTCCTGAATATTATATCATCCGTCATCATTCGCTGTTGTTTTGCCGGAGTCCCATCCTCCGTATTCGAGCAACACTCAAAACTCGCATGTCTCAAAGAACTAGCACAATGTTCCATTTCTTGCCAACTCTTATCTGCAAGATGACGCCCACCAACTATATTGTTTATCACCAATCTTCCACCGGTTTGAGCATGCTCCACGGGTTGACGTGGAGCTTGTCCTTGACTGGGATCGGACATCCCCAGTCCACCTTCCTACGGATTCTTAACAAACTATTGCAACTTCTTCTGGCGAATCAACTTTTCTATAGGGTCGTAGAGGTGCCTACACTCATCAGTGTTATGCCCATAGGTCTCGTGAAACCAGCAGTACTTTCCGATTTGTTTTTGTTCTTCAGTCAATTCTTTTGGATGCGGCTTTCGATACTGAAAAGTATTACAAGTGGACAAATAAATATTCTCCAAGGAAGTGTGCAATGACGTATATTCATTATAAGTCGGGATCCTCGACTTCCACTTTCCTGCTTCCCACTTACGTCCGGGATTTCCTCCTCCAAGTCCTTTAGGTTGTTTTGGTTTATTTTGAATGTTAACTTGGACCTTTCCTGAGCACTCGCCAGATTGCTTCACTACAATATTTCTTTGCACCGCTTCCCTGCTGGATCCTGCAGCACTACCCCTTCTCGACAACATGGCCTCCTACTTTCTCATGAACTGATTCGCCTTTGAATAAAAACGTTCCAGGGTGGTTGGCATTTTTCCTGCTAGCCAGTCACCAAACTCAAATTCTGGATTAACACCTCACATCACGGCCATATGAATGGCGTGATCATTCGGATTACTGACTTCGATAGCAGCAACGTGGAATCTCTGCAAATAGTCCTTCAGTGACTCACCTGGAGTTTGAATCACTCTGGATAATGACATCACGTCTTTTAGGCGAGTAGCATGGATCCTGAACTGCTCCACGAATTTTGTCGCCAGCTCATCAAATCTGGAGATCGACCGCGGGTGGAGTCTTGTGAAGTACATGGTAGCGATTCCAGAAAGAGTTATTGGGAAGCACCTGCACTTGGTTGCAGCATTCGCCCTAGCCGACTCCATCTTCCACTCGTATCTCATTATGTGCTTTCGAGGTTCGGTCTTCCCTTCATAAGCGGGCATTGTAGGCATGCTAAACCTTCGGGTATATTCAGCTTGTAAGATGTTATCTGTAAAAAAAAGTATGCCTCCTCGATACTCCCCAATCATCATTGGTCAAACCCTGATTCTCCCTCATTAGCCGCCTGACCAAAGCAGACAAATCTGGAGTCTGAATGTGAGGTGTTAGGTCGGTATCTGTTCTGCATGATTGCTCCGTTGGCGCCTTCTCGGCCGGTGATCATCTAAGTGTGCATCCTGAGGACCTACTTCATTACCACCCTGATGAGGCGGTTGACCAGCTTCTATGCATGCTCCAGAGCCTAAGTTTCTCATTCCAGGTTGAGCGTGACTTCCCAAGTGTAGTTGAGGAGCCACTGTCCTAGTCAAGGGGTCTGGATTGGCTCTTATGGATTGTTCGCGATGACTTGTCACAAATTGCTTTATTGCTCTAGTTTGTGCCATTTCTATCCTGCGGCTTCTACACCTGTGGTGTTCATCTGACGAAGTTGAGCTGTCTGATGATGAGTAGGAAGCGGTGCTTCCTCCAGCATTCTGACGCTGATGCTAAGAAATCTGGTTCATCAGGTTGACATTTGCTTGAATCTACTCATTAAGCCGTCTCCTGCTTTCCATGAGCTCCATCTTCAGATCATTGAAGACAGCCCTTGTGACAGCTTCTGCATGGTTCTGGATGGCGGCGGGTTTCGCCCCTGCATTAGCTGGTTGATTGCTTGGTCCATCTTGTTGGACACTAGCAGTTTCATTAGCATCGGCGTTGTGGGAGGCGGATCTGGTGCGTGGCCTTGCCATCTTAGAGTTATTTGTGGAAACTCTGAATAGAATTCTTTAAACTCTTAAGAACGAACTTGGATCTCCTTCGGGGGATTTCTTCAATCCAGTAGCAACAAAGTAGATCCTAACAGCCTGAGAATGAAAGCACCAAAATGTTAGCACCAGAATTGGTCACTAATACCCTAGAATAGATTTGTGTAGAGAAATAAATGAAGACAATAAATTGAAATAGAGGAGTAGCACAATATAATGCAAAAATAACAATAAAAGGCAAGAACAATAGAATTATAGTGGTTCGGCATAACTGCCTACATCCAGTTTGGATGTAATCCTTATTGATTTTTCAATTGCTTGAATACAGATACAATCCACAAAGAATAGCTTGAATTCAGTTTAGAATGAAAAGGAAGTGAGTACAATAAAGGCAGAGTCTCTCCTTAGTTTCCCAAAAAGATCCCCTAAACTGGAACCCTACCCCTCTATTTATAGATGGAGATAGCCTGGCTTCTCTGAGCTTGCATCTCCTTTCAACCCTCCAGGCCCATGACCAAGAGAGTTCGGCCCATCACAAACAAGCTAGGTAGACCGACCCGAATATGTCGACCCCTCAAAGCCGACCCGGTGGCCTCTGGATGTCGACTCGAAGTGGCTCCCACGCGTGCTCGAAGTAACTTGGATCGTGACTCGAAGTAACTCATGCTTTTGCCCGTGCTAATCCCCTTCTCCGTTCTTGAGTTCAGACCAAGTTAATCGATCCCCATGTGATCGACCCTAAAAGACCGACCCGAAGCGATTCCTCGAATGACTCGAAGTAGCTTACGCTCCATCCAACGCTGACCGGGTCCTAGATCCATCATAGCTAATCCATTATAGCTGATCCACTATGGTTGATCCACTATAGCCGATCCATTACGGCTGATCCATTACGATCGATCCATTTCTGCCGATCCGATCAATATGCACTAAACCCATATCAACATGTTGACCCGATCAGATTGTACCGACCCTATATTGACATGCCGTACCGACCACATTGCACCGACCCCATGCCGTTCCATGCCGACTTCTAATAGATGATCCATATCGACTCGAAGCTGTTATCGAGATGACTCGGAGCAAACATCCACCTAACTCGAAGTGGAGTAATTCTGGACTTGTGCCTCATCAACGCTCAACCACTGCCTCTGCAACTATCGTCTTGTAGCTGGGCCAAGGTTCTGGGTAACACTTATAGTACTCTCGACCTAATTTTTTTTGTCATCTTATTTTTTATTTTTTTTATTTTTAGTCAAAAACAGTGCGAAAAGACAAAAGAAAAAAATTAAATAATTTCCAAAAATATAAATTAATGTTTTGAAAATCTTGTACATTAACTTATCATTCCAGAAATATATATATCACATCATTTTATTTAACCAATTTTAAATGAATTTATAGGTAAGGTTTTGTATTTATTCTATAAATACAAATATATATATATATGTATGTATGTATGTTTGTATATAATTTTTTTTAAATTTTAACAACCGTATGACAATATTGTATAAGTAAAAAATTTCCCAAATCTAAAACATAGTTATATAGTATATATGTATTATACAAGTTTACATAGTTTAAGAACAATTAAATAATATTATATTTAATTTTGAAATATTTTTTTTCTAAGACTTGAGCAATATGGAAATTGTGTTTTACAAAATTAATTTTAGTTTATTTAACTTTATTATATGCACTTGCAACATACAACCATCGATATGTGATGATAAATCGATACACGGGATTCGTTATAAACAAGCTATCTAGCAAATATATGATATAAAATGTAAATAAAACAAAATTAGATCAGAAATACACTTTTCACCAAAGACTTGAACTCACACTTTGAAATGTTGAATTTTCTCTTTGAATCGAATTCATAGTTCTGGAGTTGTTAGCTCTTGAACTGCCAAATCACAAGGATCGAATCGTGTTATTTTTGATGTAAATTGAACTTGGATTTTTTTATATTTTTTTCTATAATCCATGGCCGTAGAGATGTCATTTTGGAGAGAATATAGAATAATGAAATGAAGAGGCAGTGTTTTATTAAGGAATATAATTAATGTATGATTAATGAGGTAATTAATCTCCCTTAACACTTGACTTTTCCTTTCAAATTTTAAAAAAAACTCCCTTTTTTTCTTATGTCATGGCCGACCACACTAAACCACTTAATAGCTGACTATGTGTGCTTGTTTATGGACTTTAAACGCATTTAAGTCCGTACAAAAATTCCCACATTTAAATCTGACTTAAACGCGCACTGATATTGTATATCATTCGGTATTTTTATAACTATTATAAACACAATGTTTAATCATGTTCAATACATAAAACAAAATTTTACATTTAATATTCCATAAATATTAATTATTTTAATTAATTTATAACAATTATAAGTCATTTAAATCGGGTGGTGGTCAAAGGAGTATTCAATGTTTCAGTTGTGTGACCCTAAGGTATAAATTTGGTCAGCGATTAATATCAAACGGTTCAAATATTAATGTTTACAAGTCACTTAGCAGGTGGTGTGACATTTTGATCAAATTTATCGCTTACTTAGTTTTAGTAAAAATCCAATTTTACTTTGTTAAGCGTTATCCATTAGTGACGATTATTTACACCAATTCTATTCGTCAAAACTGTATCACTTTGGACTTATGGAATTTGGTAATGGTCAAAATTCCAATATCACCTATATTCAACTTTATCATCCAAACACAAAGTCATTGGTTCAATAATAACAATTATTATTAACCAAACTACCGTGGTTATACATTTTGACTTTGAGTTGACTCCAGTTAACTGTGATACTAACCTTATATAACTTAGGAGATGAATCCTCTCTTGAATAGTGTTTTACTTCAAATACTTTCACTCGACCCAACTATGGTCTTTTGATGGATGTCATGCCATGATTTAACTGTAATCAAAGCGGAGCTTTCATATTGAAGATCAACGGTATTTTCAAGCAAGAGAACTGTGTAAATTAGTCATTTCAATATTTTCTATTTGACTTCAGTTATATTAACTAACAGAAAACTATCAAGTGATTCATTCCATAGTTATCCCATAACTATCAGTACGTAACCCCTTTGTGCCACCAACAGCCATGAGTAATACACTATACAATATTTGCAGAGCATTACGTACTCTAGTCTCAACGGATGCATTGATTTCCAACCTCAACTAAGAATATTTAAAATGATGTGCTTATCATATTATGATATAATACTTATGGTTACAACAATTTGTAACTATTATTGCAAACACATCATTTATGGACTTTCTATCATATATATATATATATATATTCAAATTAACTGATTAATTATTTATAACATTTTATAAGAAGTATATAACAGAAAGGAAACACATTTTATTTTGAACAAGATTTCTTATCGAGTTAGATTTATGTAACAAATCACATAAGTGCCCCTAGGGCATACCTCTAACTCTATCAGAAACAACGAACTCCTTTTGAAGGAGTGCTCAAACTCGAACTTCGTAAGTGATATCGAGTATAGTGTGTCAATCTTAAGTTCACGTTTAATCTTAAGTTAAGAACTTTAAGTTGGAAGTGTTCCAAACTAAGTAGTGACTGATTCAACTAGAGGTTTAAGTACATCGCCTTGAATAACACTACAATAAAAGAAGTATAAATAAATGCATAAATTTATAACTGAGTTGGGGATGATTCCAACCGATGAGAATTCTATGACATTTTTATATGATAACAACGTCGCGATACAATTCGTATTAGAACCTAAAGCTTACTAGAAGTCGAGAGGCATACTCGAATAGTTCCATATGATAAAGGCAATTTATCAACGACGGGGAAAGTTGATTGACATAGTAGATAATAATAACAAAATAGCATACCTATTCAATAATGGACTGATCCGATTAATTTTGAGAAAACTAATTGGAGAGGTTGGAATAAGATTCCATAATTGGCCTCAAGTACAAGTGGGAGATTGATATAATTAGGGGTATGCTCTAGGGGCAATTATGTAATTTGTTGCATACATCTAGCTCGATAACCAATCTTGTTTAAAATAAAAAGGTGTTTTCTTTCTATTTATTCTTGTTATATTATGATATAATTAATTATATAGTTAACTTAAGTGTATTAAACCGAAAGTCCTTAAATGATATGTTATGTGATAGTAATTACAAAATGTTGTAACAATGAGGATTTTATCACATTGAAAATAACATATTTCTTTAAATATTCCTAGTCAAGATGTTTCGATAAAGCATATTGATTCATTCATTGAGACTAGAGCATGTAACGATCTCTAAATATTGGGCAGTGCATTATTCATGGTTGTTGGGGGGGCACCAAGGGGTTATGTACTGATAGTTATTGGATAACAATAGAATGGCTCCCTCAAGGGTTTTCTGTTGTTAATATAACTAAGGTCAAACGAATAATCTCGAAGTGACGATGTTGAAATATTCTCTCGACTTGAGAATACTATGGGATTTCAATGTGGACACTATACTTTGATATAGTTAAATGATGGCATGACATCCATCGAACGACTATAGTTTGTTCTGACTTGAAGCATCGGTAGTGAAACACTATTCAATAGAGAATTTGTCTCTTTAGTTATATGAGGTTAGTATCATGATCAACTATAGTCAATTCAAAGTCAAAGTCTCCATCAATGCAATACGATTAATAATAATTATTACTATTAAATCAATGATTTTGTGTTTGGACTTACAAAGTTGAATGTGGATGATGTTGGAATTTTTACCAAAACCAAACTTTATGTCTTATTTTGATATAGTTTTGATGAAGAGAATTATTGTAATTTATTGTTACTAAAAGGTACAACTTAAGTGATTGTGAAATTTGATTTTGTCGAAAAGACTATAAGTGATGAAATCAATTTTTGGCTTAAAATATTTATATATAATTCAAATTATTAAATTTTGTAATTTTATTCAATGTAATATTTATTTCACTTAGTAAAAGGTATTTTAATTAAAAGACATTCTACATTTAAGTAAGACAAGCATTATGGCACGCGCTCCCTTCGCTCGTGGATTATGTTTTGCACAACTGCGTGATATTAAGCTATAATTTAAAATTTAATTGAGGTATATAATTGATTTACTCAGTTCTTGTACATGAAAAATTAGTATTTTAACTAAAGAAAATTTTGCATTTAAAATAAGACATGAGCAGTTTGAGGTATAAAACTGATTGACTCGGTTTTAGTACACGTAATTTGCATTTTAATTAAGGTAAGAGTGATTTAGTTTAAAATTTAATTGAGATATAATTGATTGATTCAATTTTAGTATAGAAAATCTTGCATTTTGATTAAGGTTATAGCAGTTTTAGTTAAAGGATACGAGCGATGGACCAAGTAATAGAATATAAAAATTAGAATTTTACTTGAGGTGTGTGTATATTTAGATATATCGAGATGTAATTTGAATTTAAATGGTACTTTTGGAAGTTTACGTTTACACCAAAAAAGTATGACATCAAAGTTATTACAACTATTATTAAAGATTTGAAATATGTATATGTGTGTGTGTGTTTGTATGTGTATGTATGTATATATTTCGAAATTGTGTGTATTACACTATAATTCCTATAAAGAACAAATTGTTAATATTCAAAAGGAAAGTTCCTTGGCTTGTAATTTCGAGAACTATCTTCTGACTTCCCAATGAGAGATCACCAATCTGAGAGCATGAATCAAAATTTCAATCAAGGCAAAAATCATTATTCAGCTGAGACAAGAAGCCTGACCAATAGCATCAATTGCCGAAGCCCCAAAGCAATTCAACAAATAATAGCGATCAACGGCTTAGGTAGCCCAGGTCGAGCCCAACGGTCAAGATGAATGGAAGATATCTAAAATCTATATATAAAAGCATCACGTCAGCAATCTGCATCAAGTTACACTCTACTAGATGATGACAAGCATTTAAATCAAGACCGCTCATGGCAAGCCAAATCATCAATCCAAAGAGAAGGCGTTCTACCAATGACATCGTGGCATATTGGCTATAAATAGGCGACAATCCCAAGGCACAAGGGATCTCTTTTGGAGCATAACAAAAATTGACATAAAATCATAAGTGTACTTTCCTATATTAGAACTCCATCCAAAACTCATTAATGGCGGAGATTTCTAGATTCAATGTAATAAACCTTTCGGCTATATAAGAGTGACTAAATAAGGAAAGGACAGTAGACTTTCGGCTCGAACCACTATAAAAGTCTCGGTGTTATTTACTTTCTACATTTTACCTTTTTGGAATTTACAAATGTTACCTTACGGTTTAACACTTCACCTTCCAAGCTTAACTAATCTACATCTCTATAGTTACCTCATCGGACTCGATACTTCCATTTAACTTTATAAGCTTTACCTTCGGTCTTCGGGGTGTTGGTCCGATGAAATCTTGCACTAACATTTTTGGTGCTAAAAGGAGGGCCAAAACCTCTGCATTTCTCTTCCTTTCGAAGATCCAACAAGAGCCTTTCAACTAGCTATGTCTAGTCCCGGAAACAAAATAGTTATCTCAAAACTACCCCTCAACCTTTGCATTCGGCTTATTGAAAAGGACAACAATGAAAAATTGGTTACCCTTATTTCGAAGAAAGAGATGGTAGAGAGTATGATCCTGTCTATGAACTTCAGGCTTCCCAGATCAAGCAGCTTTCGGAATACCTCTAAGAATCACTTCATGAATCAGTCCGGCTCCGAAAGATTGTCAAAGCCCAAAATGATGAAGTTATGGGCCTGTCCATCAAATTATTGAAATATGGAGATCTGATTCCTTCCAATAAGAGAGCCCTACTGGATACCTTAGATGATGGGTTTCAAAAGAAGTCGAAGCGTGATCAAGACCTTACCCCACTCAACTAAAGCTTGTCTCGTATATTCATGGAAACTCGTGATGACCTCTCTTATCCCAATTGCCCCTCATTAAAAAAAGAAAATATGAAGAGTGAGAAGTATTATGCTTACGACTTGACGAATGGACATGGAACAAACAAATGTCGAATGCTCTCTTACGCGATCGAAAAATTCATAGAAAAAGGGAAGTTAACTAAATTTATTAAGTATTAGATTAAATGTCTTGTTATAGAATTATTTATTTCATTTTACTTTTATGATTTCAGGAGAGCACCATGTAAACCTTGTCAAATGAACGCATAAGGTTTTTTCACAAAGATGAAGTTGCTGGAAGAATCCTTTTCATAAGTCAAATTTCCACAAACAAAAAAGGGCCCTAGTTGCATTAAAGTGCTTATCTCGGTAATAAATTCAAAAGTTTCAACTCCAAAGGGGAAGGGCACCTCATAGTTTTCGATCTCCAAAAGCTTAATCAGTGGGCCTCATTACATCCATCCTTGAGATAATCCATCCTTGACATAACCCTGTCCCGGGTTCCGATTATAAGGGAATTTTCAAGTCTCGGTATTCACGGTTTTCCATTCGGTATGTTTTCTCTCCTAAAGAACTTTTGCATATCATACTTGCATTTAGGACTTAAAAACTAAAATTCTCTATTCATACTTGCATTTAGAATGTAAGGACCAAAATCCTTCCATTAACTGACGAGATTAATGGAAAATTTCACTGAAATACATCCATTAATCTGACAAGATTAATAAGGAATTTCACTTTTTTTGAAATATATATATAACTACACACACATACATATATATGTATATATCAATGGTCTCCTTTATTTAAACTAAAGTAAAAACTTTCTATTGAATAATGTGTTTTGTAAGCTATATAATTTCAAAATCCTTTCATAAAATACCCTTAATAACACTTTACCCAAGAAATTTATGTTTTCCTTTACCAAATTACAACTAGCATTTTGTATGATCGTTAACTCAAGATAATTTTAGTCGGATGAGTCATGATCAGTGAAATCATGCACTAGGTAGATCTCCAGCTAGATTAGAATGTTGGATAGATTCCCAACTAGATTAGAATGTTAGGTATATTCCCAACTAGATTAGAATGTTGGGTAGATTCCCAACTAGATAAGAATGTTGGGTAGATCCCTAACTAGATTAGGTCGTAGGGTAGACTCCTAATGATAGTGAGCCATGGACAAAAGTACCATGCATTGGGTATATTCCTCGTTAGATAGGAAGTGGATAGATTCTCGATACAGATAGAATGTTAAGGAGAAGTCCCTAAGTCAAGACATCAAGTAGATTCTCGGTAAGCCAAAAAGTAGTAAAGGCGAACATAGAATCAAATAAGATGAAATTCTTAATTGTGTTACTAGGTTCACTTCGAACAAGAATCCTTTCATAAAAATCAGTTGATTCTGAAACTCTATTTTAATGGAAGTATGCCTGAGGGCAAAAGACACCCGACAGAAGGAAAGTCCTAAAAAGTACACTCAAGCAAAGTGATAGCATAACAAGTGAAGTCAAAAGAAATAAAGTTTCTTTACATATCTTTTATCCAAAAAATGTTACAAGGGAAATGGCGAGACGAATGCCTAAAGAAATAGTATTACAAAAACTGGATTACAAAATCAAGAGCATTAGAAGATAAAGTATAAAAACGAAAGGTGGAGATCCATCCAAAGGGACCAGTCAAGATGGCAAGCCAAAGCTCTCCAAAACAACTCCAGTTTTATAGTCTCGGAAGGAAGTCTTTAACCCCATTATTTTTAGCCTTTTCTCCTCCCCTTATTTAAGAAGAATGACAATATTCTCTCCCAAGGTCAGATATTGGTTCAGGGCTCGCCCCTCTCCGAAAAGAGGCATCTGCTAGATTGTAGACCCAACTCTGGCTCAAGGAAATCGATCTTAACCTCAAAAGCCATAAGGGTTACTTTCAACATTTGAAGCTCGGCTACCTTATCCACATAAGATTGGTAAAGAGAAGCATAGTCTCACTAGATATTTGAACAATTCAGCAAGAATACTCCCTAAGGAACATCAACTTAAGATTAGTAAAGATAAAGAATGGCAAGTAAGAAAAGATTCCATACCGCCTACCCTATTTTGAAATAGGCAATCACATCAAGTTGAATGGAAATTCAAAAATACTCGAGTAATTGAGGGGATTTCATTTAGAAAATCTATACAAGGCAAAAGTTACAAAGGACATATTATTATAAAGACAGACAATGACACGTTTTCATCACTAAAAGTGTTATCGGGGGTATCCTCTTCTACCCCCTTATTAGAAGATTCAGCTCCTTCGTCCTCCTCCACTGAGATTTCGGCTTCATATTTTGTTGTGGCCTCGGCATCTCCTTCCTTTTGATGCTCTTTATACTTTTTAGTGAAGTTAGTCTCTACTATGGCTACATTATTCTTGAGATAAGCTAGGGAAAAGGTTATGTTATGGTCTCTGTGATAAGCGTAAGCATCAAACAATACTTGGAAAGCTCGCATGCTAGCTTCCTTCTCGTGTTCCCCTCGGACGATATAATGATCTTTATCAACCACCCCGGCCTCGGCGTTCTTCAATCTCTCGCGCTTCTCCCTTAAAGAGTCCTTGAGATCTCTGATTGTGCAATCCCTCTCCCCGGCGTTCCTAACCGACTCCTCCAACCGAGCATTCGCCTCCTAAATCTTGGTTTTAAGTTACACAAACTCCCTTTTTGTGGCCTCGGTAGTGGCCATTGCTTTCTCTATCTTCAACCACCCATGTTGAAGGGCAGAGACTTCTACCATGGTCTAGAAAGGGGTAAACATAGTAAGAACAATATTGAAATCATAAACCTTCACAAGAACTCCTTCTTACCGTGATACTCTCCTGGAGGCCATATTCATTCGTCTTTCGAACACCTAAGGCAGAGGTTGGAGGACTAGCATGTGCTTCAATAATGGAAAAAGGAAGGCCACCTTCAAGAGCGGCACTTGTGATCTCTACGGCTTGCTTGTTCTTCTCAGAAAGCAGTTTTGAATCTTTTTCCTTAGAACTTTCGACTTGGGAAGATTTAGAAACCTTTTGTTTCTTTGAGTCGATAGCCTCTTTGTCAAAAGGAGGCAACCTGGACCTTTTCTTGATTACGTTCCCCTTACCTTGGGGGCGACTTTCTTAAAAGATGCTGTAACAAGGGAAAGAAGATAGGGTTAAAATCAAGGTCAATACTAAAGTTATACTAAGAGCACCAAGTAAGCAAGTCAAATGGATAAAGAGTGGAACCCCCAGTCTCTCTTTCCCCAAGGCTAGACTTAGCTTCATCTCTACTATTGTTAATTTTAGTAGAAGCTTTCTAATACTTCCTATAAGGTTTTAAGTCCAACAAAATTAGCAGAAGGAAGTATCAATCCTAGAGCTTTCAGTCTACTTTCGGTGAGAATCAAATGCCTGAACCTTTGCAAGGGTGGAATCTTCATGGCTTCTTTGTATCTATCCTTAAATGGATTGGTTATGGCTGGATCAACACTCTTCTCAGGTCTCATTGTTTAGAATTTGATAAAATAAGAAAACATAACGAAGAATAAAAGAAGAAGAAGAAGAAGAAGAAAAGGAAAGACATTCAAAGCCATACCGGCACTATTAAAAGAAGTAACAATTCGATTAAAAGGAGGCTTTACCAGAAACCATTGATGGGGTGTTATTTTTCTAAATGGATCCTTCAAAGGAGTCTGCCTTAAGAATTTAAGAAAGTATGTAGGAAATTCACCAAAAGACTTGGACTCTAGCATATTGAACATGTAGTTGATCTCGGTAGGAGATATGTTCCGATAGCCTTTTTCAGAATAAAGAATCGCCATAGTAGATAGAGTTGAATAAGAAGTAGCCAGGAGTTGGAAAGGAATAATACTGTAAAACTCTAAACACTAATAAACAAAGATACTAGGCCCAGAAAGACCCCGTGTTCCAAATGTTCTATGAACCACACAAAATATCCTTTGGGAGGGTCACTAAAGCGCAAACCAAACCAGGGAGCGAGCATTTCAACCCCAGTAATCCCATAAGAAGAGAAAATTTCATTAAGAATTTACCGATCATCGATGAGAACATCCATTTCCAGCCTAAAGAAAAAGAGGAAAAATGTCCAAATACAAAAAGAAAATTCGACATTATTCTCAAGATAAAGATGACACAAAATAAACCCAAATTTAATCCTTGGATAAACAGTAAAAGAAAGGACATCAGCGACTATATTGGTAATCTCAGTAAGGAAAACAAAGTTAAAAAGAACTTACTAGCTTGGGGGAAGATATCAAAAGAAGAATTGAACAGAACTTGAGGAATAAATCGCGGTTCTGTGATTCGAACAGGTAAACGAGAAGAAAAAGAAAATGAATTGTTTATACTAAAAAGAACAGCACATATGGAAGAGAGAGAGAAGCCTTTCTTACCATAGATTTCATCCAACAAAGTGGAATGTCTAAAGATTTCCTCAAATGCCAGATCATCCTTAAATAAGAAAAGAGAGGCACTTTTTAAAGATAACCAATCCCTCATTGATACTTGGACTCACGTTTAATGCAAGACCAGAACCCTTCTCTTCAAAGTTCAATCCCAAATGATCACTTACAAACTCCTGACCATAAGTACAACTCTGGCCTTATGGTCTCAAATTAGATTTCAACTCTCAGCTTCGAAACAGTTTCATATATCACTTAGCATAGATGGCTTCAAGTGTCAAGCATAAATTTTGAAAAAGTTTTGACCTCACGGTCCCAAATTAGATTTTTCCTTACGGCACCATAACGATTTCACTCACCACTTAGCCTAGATGGCTTCAAGTGATAAGCATGATTTCAAAAGTTTTAGCCTTACGGTCTCAATTAGATTTTGCCTTTCGGCACCGAAACAATTTCACTTATCACTTAGTCTAGATGACTTCAAGTTACCAGCAAAATTTTCACGAGTTTGACCTCTCGGTCTCAATTTAGATTTTTCCCTTCGGCGTCTAAACAGTTTCACTACTTTCAAATGACTTCGAGCGAAAAGCATGATTTTCCAAAGTTTTGATCTTACGGCCATGATTTAAATTTCGCCTACCATTTAGCCTAGATAACTTCAAGTGGAAAATATGATTTTAAAAGCTTTGATCTGACGGTCCAAATTAAAATTTCATCCCTTCAATTTTTAGAACCATTAATTACTCATCACTTGACTAAGGCAACCAGCTAAGCCTTTGCCTCTGGACACTAATTTCAAATTGTTTTAAAAACCCTCTCTATAAGGTTAGATCTTTACGAGTTGAATAAGTTAAACAAGGCTCCCGAAAGCTCAAAATTAACTTCGTAATGGGAACGGAATAAACAAGCCAAGTATTAAACTTGATATGACAACATTCTTTCCAAAGTCCACCTCATATTAATCATATAAGGTGAACTTTGGGAGGGCATGTGTTACACAATAATTCCTACAAAGAACAATATTCAAAAGGAAAGTTCCTTGGCTTGTAATTTTAAGACCTATCTTCTGACTTCCAACGAGAGATCATGCAATCCGAGAGCATGAATCAAAATGTTAACCAATGCCAAAATCATTATTCAGCTAAGACAAGAAGCCTGACTGAGAGCATCAGTTGCCGAAGCCCAAAAGCAATTCAACAAATAACAGCGATCCACAGCTTAAATAGCCCAGGCCGAGACCAACGGTCAAGATGAATGGAAAATATCCAAAAGCTATATATAAAAGCATCACATCAGCCATCTACGTCAAGTTACACTTCACTGGATGATGACAAGCGTTTAAATCAAGACAGCTCATGGCAAGCCAGATCATCAATCCAAAGAGAAGGCGTTCAACCAATGACGTAACGGCTTATTGGCTATAAATAGGTGGCAATCCCCAGGCATAAGGGATCTCTATAGGGGCACAACAAAAATTGACATAAAATCATAAGTGTACTTTCTTATATTAGAACTCCGTCCAAAAACTCATTAATGGCGAATACGTCTAGATTCAATGTAATAAGCCTCTTGGCTATATAAGATTGACTAAATAAGGAAATGCCAGTAGACTTAGGGATTTTCTGCCTGAACCGCTATAAAATTCTCTTACTTTCTGCATTTTACCCTTTCAGAATTTACTACCGTTACCTTACAGTTTAACACTTCACCTTTCAAGCTCAACTAAACCACATTTGGATAATCACCTCATCGGACTCAATAATCCCATTTAACTTCCGGAGCTATACCTTCGGTCTTCGGGGTGTTGGTGCAGACGAATCCTACACCAATATATACACACACACAAAATATATTTTAAATACAAATTCTTCTAACACATGTATGTAAATGAACCAAAATATCATAGACAATACAAAGAAAAACCATAAACATATATTTTAATGCATTTAAACATAAAAAAATACCATGAACATATATTTTAATACATTTAAACATACACACATATCTGATTTTTATATGAAGGTGCTCATATACATATGTATAACATATTATATTTATGTATTCATTTGTTATAAATTCCCATAACCATATGTGTACATATGTATTTTACACACATATATTTATTTTATATTGTATATCTTATTTCATAACAAAATACACTTAAGTTGAAACTTAAAAAAATACAATATTTATACAAAATAATAAATCGAAACATTAAATTGGTTTTAATGAAATATAATTATTTATGTAAGCCTAATAAAAATACATTTAGGATTTTTTTTTTGAAATTTACCTGCTACAAAACGAACATGCTTCACCAAAAATAACGTTGTAAGCTAAAATATACGTACTTCGTCTACAAACGGTACTAAATTCATGTAATGTTGATATAAGACAATATTCTAAACAGAAATATACATAATTAATTAATTTTTCAAAATAAAAACAAAAATAATACTACATAGTGTTATTACTGCAGTTATCTTCTTCTTCGTCAATTTGAAACTGCTTCTTCATAACGACCATCACCACATCATCCATAAAACCTAGCTGATCTCTTCATTGTCGTCACCGCCATCAATGTTCTCCAAGTTCGAAATTATCATTGTCACCCAACCCAAGCCAACATCTTCTAATCCATTGCCACCACCAAAATCATCGCTATCCATCTTGAATATGTCGACGTTGTTCTCCTTCCTACTAATTGACTTAGTCGCCATCGTTACGTCCTCCTCCAGCTACATCGTGCGAAAACTAAAAACCCTAATTTCTACATCATATTCTTCAATCAAAATATTGGATTTGTGGTATATTTTGGTTAAAACTTTGTTCTTGAAACAAATGAATATGTGATTTGTTCTTCTAGTTACAACAATCTTAGATTTGTCCTTTACACATTTTTTTCCGGTAAAAGCTTGATTTCTGAATACAAAATTTATTAAAAGTTTGTGCATATGCTTATTTGCTTCTATTTTAAAAAAAATATATTAAATTATCCTAAAATATCTATTTATTTTGATTATGATTACTTAAGAGCATTCCCAACTGAGTGTCGGTTGGAAAGCAACTTGTGCTCTTCTGGGTTGCTTTGGCAACCCGAACCCTGAGGGTTGAAGGCTTGGCCGGTCATAATAAAGCGGCTAAGCCTAGCCAGCTTTATTATGGCCGGCTAAGCCTTCCTTTTGGAAATGACCATTTAAATGATCGTTGCCACTTAGCCAGCTATAATAAAGCCGGCTAAGTGCAAACGGTCATTTAAATAGCCGTTGCCTATCCCTCTCCTTCCCCCTCTATATAACTTACCGATTACAAAATTTTATTTACACCGTTTATTCTACATTTCTTACATCTTCAAAAAATTATCTTCAAATAATATCATTAATGTCGAAAAATCTAAAAGGAAAATTTCAAAAATCTTCATCTCCTAGATTTCAATCTCAACTCAGATTCGATAATCAGAATCTGACTTAATTCAATCAGAATACGTTCAATTCTCAACATGGTCAAAATCAATATCATTCTCAAAATTCTCAATAGCAAAATCAAAATTCAAATTTTGGTTTTGCCCAACAAGCACCAAATTTGTATCATCCACAACAATATCAGAATTTCTTTCATTCTCAACAAGATTTGAACCATTACCAAAATTTGAATTATTCGCAGAATAGTTCATTTCAACAAATAACTATGATCAAAACTACGTACCTTCCAATATCCAACAATGGTCAGTATTGCCCTATCGTTCACAAAATTTATCAAGGAATCTCAATAATCAATTCGGAGACAACAGATGTGAAAACCAAGAAACCCAATTCGATGGCAATGAAACTGCAGAAGAAGAAGATGTTTATAGGAATTCCAATTTGTCTTCCACTTAAGCTTGGGTAAAGCAAACAACGAGAATCAACATTAATGAATCTCCAAATGTGGGACCAAAAGCCACAAAAATGGTTAAATGGTCGTTGGATGAGCAAGCTGGATTAGCATTCTGTTGGGTTGAATGTTCTAGAGACAATAAGAAAGGTACAAGCCAAAGTGAAAGTTTTTTTTGGAATTCTGTACGCAATTTGTTCAACCAACGAAGTCCAAATAGTCTTCCAAGAACTGTTGATTCTTTGAAGCAGTCTTGGAAAAGAATAAATGCCGCTTGATAATGTTGGAAAGAAATAATGGTCATACTGCATTCAAGACAACAAAGTGGAGCAAACGACATAGACCCAGTAATTATTTTAAATTTGTAGTTCAAATTATCAAGTTTTATGTTTTATTCTTCTTATAGTACTTTATCGTCTACAGCTCAATCAAGAAAATGCAGTGTATATGTCTAAACATAATAATCAACCGTTCAACATGCACCATTGCTACGATATACTTGCAAAAGAGGAAAAATGGAGTCGAGTGCGACAAGAACACTTAGTAATGCGCTTTCTTCCTAGAAAGATGAGCGATGGATCTAGCCCTAGTAGTTCTGATCCACATGAAGACAACCCCTTTCACAATTAGTACATGTGGTAGGCCTCCGGGGAAGTACAAAGAGAAGAAAAAAACCGCCACCAATTACAGTGCACATACTGAACATATTGGTGAGCGAATGATGTCCGCTAAAAATGCAAATAAATTATACATGGAAACAAAAGAAACAAAGAGACTTGAAAGGGAAAAGGAAAATCGACGTCACAATGAAAAACAAAAGTTAAGAATTGACGTGTTAGAGTTAAGAAAACAAGAGTGAGCTCGACAACAAAGAGCTGATGATATGGCTCTTTTAAGTTGCAACCTAAATGAACTCAATCCAGTGCAAAGGTTGTATATGGAGAAGCAATTTAAGGATTACCATAAACGTCATGAGGGTTTGTAAGAAACTAAATTCGTACTATGTATCTTAGCATTGCATCTTATATTTGTTCTCTTAAGTGTTAGTTGTAGCGCATTGTTAGTATTGTTGTTATTGTGATTATTGCTGTTTTAGTTGTAGTTATTGGTAATGCTATTGTTGTCATTTTTGTTGTTATTGCTATTGTTATGGTTTATTGTCATTCTTGTTTTTTTATTCTCACTGTTGTTATTATTATTAACACGTCAACAACAACTTAGCATAATAGATATAACAAATTCAAACACAAACACTATTAAACATCAACAACAACTTATTACAATAGATAAGTGAAACACAAACAATATCTAAACATCACTTCTACTAATGGTTTCCTATATGTTCCCAGTAGTGTTCCACTAGTTCTTTTCTTAGATCAAGATGAGCTTGTGGATCTCGAATGTCTTGTATTCTTTGCAAGTATTCGGCAAAAGTATTTGAGTCCTTAAAAGGTTTTTTTCGAAATGCCACAACAATGTATGGATAGTTTCTCAATTGAAGCTCATTCCCACCATGTTTTTCTTCGACAATCATAGTATATAAAATAATACAGCAGTATATGATATCATATAATACCGTCGGATCGTGGTAGTATACATCTTTTCTTAATATATGAAACCTACCTTGAAGCAGTCCAAATGCTCGTTCGACGTCTTTCCTCAAACTCTCTTGTTGTTTGGTGAAATTGGCTTCTTTTGTGATATTTGGTCTTTTGTATGCTTGCACAAGTGTTTTCCATTTTGGGTATTTCCATCTACCAGGTAATAACCCATGGAATGATATTTGTCTCCTATTTTGTAATTGCATGGAGGTGATATATCATTACATAAGTCATTAAATAAATATGACCGTCGTAGAACATTAATATCATTCGGTGAACCAGGTGCTCCAAAAAAGCATGCTATATATACATATCGAACGAAGCAACAGCTTCCAATGCTAGGGTTGCCTTTTTGCAATGTCCTATATATTGGCCCTGCGATGCAACTGGATATTTTTTCCACCTCCAATGCATACAATCTAAGCTACCTAACATACCTGGAAATCCACGTTGAGATCCCAATGCTAATAATATGTCAATGTCATAAGGGATTGGGGACCAAAGATATTCTTCACCAAACATACAAACAATGGTTTTGCAAAATTCTTTTATACATAAGATTGCCGTTGAGTCTCCAATCCGCACTTTATCATCTTGCGAATCACTAGAAGTTCCATATAATATCATGCGAAGTGCAGCCGTAACCTTTTGCATTAGAGAAATTCCAAGTTCGTTGATTCCATTTCTTCTAGGGTGAAAAAAATGTTTGTTTCGGTTAATTTGTCAAGAACCCGATTAAAGATATTCTTCGACATACAAAACCTTCATCGAAAATCCACATCCCCATACATGGGGTTTGCCGTAAAATAATCCTTAATCAGTTGATTATGACCGCCAACATAGTCTTGTCCATAACGCAAGTCTTTCCTTCTAACAACGCTACCTCCTTGGCTTAAAGTAGAGCTTTTAGCAATTTCATGGGCCATTAAATCCCTCGTTTCAGCAGCAAACATTCTTTGTTGATTCATACAATATTCAATGAAATCGTCCGAAGATTATGACAATGATGAAGACGAGGATGAGAAGCACCAAAAACTTTTTAGAGAACTCATTTAATATAGGTAGAAGAATGGTGATGATGAGTTTGAAATTTTGAATGAGTATGTTTTTTGATATCCTTAATTCTATTTATAAGCTCTTGCTGTTTAATAGATATAGTATGACGCAACGTCCAATCATATCGGACACTATAACCATATTGATTAATCACATGGAGGCAACATTTATTATACTATATAATGCCATACTGATAAATCAAATGTCCATGTTTCACTGGAGATGAAGGTAGAATGGTCAAGTATCGGGTCACATCGGACAGTGTAGCCACATTGCACTTCTTTACATGGATTAAAGATTTGTCATATGGAGGAAGAATGGCATGATGTCGGGTCTTGTCAGACATTGTGGCCACATTGCACTGCTTTACATGTATTAAAGCTTTGTCATGTGGAGTTAGAATGACACAGTATCGGGTCACATCGGATATAGCCACTTTGCATTGCCTTACATGGATTAAAGCTAATGGATGTGGAGTGAGAAATGAGAATGACAAAGTGTTATGTCAAATCAGCCACTGTATCCACGTTGCACTGCTTTACACGGGCGATGTACCATGCTATATAAATATCATTTTACTTGCCATACTTCTCTTCATTCATATCATAGTAGTAGTATATAAAAATGGTCGATTACAACATATTTCTTTGCCCTCCTAAAACTCATACGACGGTTCATTACAACACAATAGCCCGATGAATACATCCTCCTCTCAACCACCAACCGAGTGGTATATTGAAATGGTGGAAAGACACAATGCCGATGTACGAGAGCATGAGATGAAAGTGCAAGAGCGCATGCAGTTGGAAAATGGTAGACGTCAAAAAGCAGAGCGGTGTAGCCATAACGGGAGAAGAGAATGTAGGAATGAAATATGACACCAAGTACCTCGCACAGTTCAAGACAATAATGCTGGAGAGATTTACTGAAACTATGAGGTTTCTGTTCTGTATGCTGTTGTAAGAAACGGAACCGACATCGGTCGGCGCCACTATAGTTGTCGTAATTCTCCGGGTGGTTGTGGACTTTGGCAATGGATTGACGATCCTCTTCCTCATTGAGCAGTTGTGTATGCTAATGAACTTGAAGACGCTTTAAAGGACGTTGGGTTCAATTAACTTATCAGGTGGTCTAAGGCAGTTTTTTTAATCATCGGTTGTCTTGTTTGTTGTCTTGTGCGTTTTCCATGATGTTGTCTTGTTTTACTGTTTGTTGTCTTGTTTGTTTTTATGAAGTTTTCTGCGTTTATTATTTGTTGTCTTAGTAAGTTAAGCCTTGTTTGTTAATGTTTTCCATGGGATCTCAAGTGCATACTAGATTTTGAAAACACAGACTTTACTTGGATTTGAAAGTACTTACTGAAAGTGCAAAGAACTTGCTGAAGGTAATTAACTTTAAAAACTTACTTAACCAACCCAAACGTCATCCAAATTGTCTAATATATCTAACCCAGAGATTATATGCAGCATGTCCGACAAAATCAACGTAATACTCCCACAAATAATGAGAATCAAACGTAGCTCTTGTTAACTAAAATAGATCTTCTTCTTTCACTGTATTTATAATGATCCTATATCTTCAACAAGCTCTAGTAAATGTGACAAAAGTGCTCTGAGTTTCCAAAAGTCTTCGAATTAATTTACAATTAGGATAACTATTAAAAACCTCATTTAGAGTGACCTAAAAATCTTGCTCCAACTCCTCTTCCATGTGACTATGGTCGATTTCTATATACGCTTTGATTAGTACCAAATAATCATCGGGATTCCAGCTTTCAGTTGACATTGAAGATTATTGAAGATGTTGTGAATTTTCATTACAAAACATTTGTTTAAATATAAAGTTCATATCCGCGTCTCATGAATCAAGTGCCACTTGATCAACCACGTGGTAAGCATTCACAAAAGTGAATATAAAAAAACACAACCGTGTTTGTTCCTTCACAAAGTTAAATGCAGGCACTCAAACAAAATAGGAAATCCAATACTGATAATACATTGATACAAACACTGATAATACACCGATACAAACACTGCTAATAAATACAAACACTAATAATACACTGATACAAACACTGCTAGCAAATACAAACCACTGATGATACATTGATACAAACACTACTAGTAAATATAAACCATTGATAATACACTGATACAAACACTGCTAGTAAATACAAAACACTAATACACACATTGATAGGACATACAAATACTGATAGTACATACAAACACTATGGCTCATCAAACTGGTACTCATCATCAAAAAGACCAACTACATCGCCATCACCATCATTTAATCTACGTGTAGGATGATATCACTGCTCATTAGTAGTAATAAGCTCGTTAATATGAGTTGTCAACTCATATATGCTCCGTCGATGCTTGAAGTACATGACTTGTCGGAGTCCCTTCTGCATCTGAAACAAATCCTCATATGAAAACGTGGCTATATCTGGATACTATGAAATCTCAAGCCGAGGAATATCAACATATCTATCAACTCCCGACGTTGTCGGTATACCGACTGTCCAACCGTAATCTCCCATCTGGTATGACTATGGAGTATGATATACCTGAGTACTCTGTGTAAGGTCCTGTAAAACTAGGGGGACAACACCACTCTGGATGCTTGAAGCCCCTACCAAATCAATGGATGCAGCATGAACAAAAGTAGCCGTATGCGGTGGAGTGTAAAACCGACGCCAAAAGGATGCATTATCTAAATTCATGATGATGAAGTAATTAGCGAACCACCACTCCCCTGCATACTCCTATAAAGCGGCACTGTCATACACCTTCAAAAAGGATGTATCCATATGTGGATCGTCAGGAACAAAATCACCATCTAACGTCTGTCTCCAACTACGCTCACCGAGGAACCAATAACATCCTAAACTAGATAGAAACGATACCAATGGAAAACATCTAGCATATAGAAATGCAACATGCACTACGATAGGGTCGGTTATAAAAGGCGAACCATCATAAGGATGCCAAACAACACTCTCTCGCGTGGTCCGTAACTCAATCTGATTTCGGACCGCAACAAATATATGACATGCCTCCCCTCCTGGCACCATTCTACAGTTATCTCGAGCCCATTATCTAACTCAAAGGAAGGAAATGGGTAATGTGGAGTCCAACGTCGGATAAGTCATGTTGCGAAAGTACTCATAGCACCGGTACTATAAAATCTCCCAAAAACTTGTAATGGACGTGGATCTACCCCTAACGAGGCACTGCTGATCCAAAGAGCGATACAAATACGCTAATATTGGAGTCCCCCAATCATATACGATTGGATTATCAAACGACAACTTCGCAATAGCTGCAACATATCTGGCCGACAACGTGTTCGATGCATTTGTAAAGAATAAGTTCTCCATCATGTACAGAATAAACAGTCAAGCAATCTCCAAATGGTTGTCTATGCTACAACCATGTATTAATTCATAGATTGCTTGTTTAATGTAAGAACATCTAATCTGTAGTCCAGATGACAGTCCATCTTATAAGTCAAGATGTGGAAGTACACTAGATAAATGGTCAAAGTGCTGGTACTCTTCGTCATATGGTAAGGTCTCCCCACATCCAATGCCTAAACCGATAAACATAGTAAAGTCTAAAGGTGCAAAGCCTAACTCTCCAAAAGTAAAGTGGAATGTATGAGTGGTCTTCCACCAACATGTGGCAAAAGCATCACATAACTGGACATTCGAATTTAAAAGATTATCGATACATATTAAAGCAATTTACGATTATTGAAAGCGCTAAAAAGCATTAAATAAATAAAGAGTAATTATGTAAATACGTACTCAAGAAATCTCCAAACCCTGTATCTCGAAGAAAAACATGAATATGCTGTCGGCATCATAAGATCAGATCATTATATATAGGCGGATTACACTAACCCAAGAGCCACGGGTGTGCTCATGGCGAGCCTAATTTTAAACAAGTTGCATATTCAATTTTTATTTTACAATTTTAACTAAAAACATTATTTGAAGGTAGACAACTTATAGAATTTTCGATACACGTGCTGACGTGAACTTCGTCATTGGGGAGTATACGAAAATTAACCAAATTCTTATCAGGTCACAAATTTTGGTCGACGTGGGTATCCAAAACCGTATTTGCTGTTTTTCTAGCCACACGTCTTCGCCTCACCACTGAGCTTCGTCGACCTTCAGTACCCGTCGTCGGTGCGTTTACATGTTCCTCGGTAGGGGTGTTTTCCACGGCTGGCAGAACATTTCCACCGTTGCGACTACTGCTGCCTCGAATGCTCCTCCAAATCTTTTCTTTTTTTTTAAATTTTTTTAGCCGAAGTGATTCGAGCTTTCTCGGGTGGAAGTGGGGGAAGAAGGAAGAAGGGGATGGAGAGGGAAAGAGGTAGACGGTTTATTTATAACCGGCTACCGCTGCATAAACTTAACCGGCTAAATAAAAATCGGCTAAGTCTATGCTGTGGATTGCAATCCAACGGATTGAAATCCAGAGTAACGCCTTAGCCGGCTAAGAAATTACGTCGTTGGGGCTGGTTTTGATTGCTTTTGTTCGAATTGATGGGTAGGCTTGGGAATGCTCTAACAAAGAAGAATGGGGATTGCGGGGCACGTGAGATTAGGATACTGGATAGTGGAATTGAGGTGAGTTTACAGCCAACTGTAGTTTATTCGCGATGACACGTTTTAAGCACGTGGCCCAGCATCTTCTCTGTTCTCCCCTCCCACGCTGAAATCAACACACCGTAATCGAACATTTCAGACAAAACCAATGGGAGATTACCACTTCATATACAAAGACGTAGAAGGCTCCTCCACACAATGGGACGACATCCAGCGCAAGCTTGGAAACCTTCCACCGAAACCCACTCCTTTCAAACCAGAGCCGTTTACTCCTGCTCAGGATCCGGATCTTCAACCCAAATCCAAATCATGGATCGACGAACGAACGGCTGAGGAGCTTTCTGATCTTGAAGACGATCCTGATCTCGACGACGATCGCTTCCTTCAAGAATACAGGTAGTATTTTTGATAGTCGTTTTTTATTTCTTTGATTTGGTTAGTGTCACTATGTAACTGTTATCTTTATGCAATTGATTAGGAAGAAGCGGATGGAGGAGCTGAAGAAGGCGGCAAGGGTTGCGAGGTTTGGATCTGTGCTGCAGATTTCAGGCTCGGATTTTGTTAGGGAGGTTACACAGGCACCTCAGGATGTTTGGGTTGTTGTGTTTTTGTATAAAGATGGGTAAATGTTTGTCATGCTTTGTTATTTTTTTAAGGTTTTTTCAATCCTAGCATATTTATTTATTTCTCAAAACCTGTTATTAATGTTCTGACGAAACAAATAGGAGAATCACTGGTATAATGTCAAGGATATTTATTTATAATCCAATCCCTTATTTCACTAATAGATGCTTCTCCTATATACTAGGATATCAATTGAACTCTGATTCTCTTCTTTCCTAGTAGATGTTTCCATCCACGGAACACCATGATTCATTTCATTTTTCCTTTTCTTTTAGACAAAATCCTTATAGCAATTTTGGAGTTATTGCTCCGACAAGTTATAATTTTGAGTAACCTAACCAAAGTTGGATGGTTTAGACTCTAGAATTCTGGATGGTACAGTAAATAATTATACACTGGTATTAGTAATAAATTTGAATGTTCTGCAAACTAATGTGGAATCGTTCAACTTTAATTTTAACAGTTTATACTTCCTATTTTGCCTAGTAACTTATTAATATAATAATCTGTTTTCTTGCAGTTTCCCGGACTGTGTTTTACTTCTACGCTGCTTGGAGGAACTGGCGACAAGGTATCCAGCAACAAAATTTGTAAAGATAATCTCGACAGACTGCATTCCAAATTATCCAGATTGTAACCTTCCTACCATATTGGTATACAATAATGGTGCTGTGAAGGGAACTTATGTTGGGTTGCGTCACTTTGGCTCTCGAAAATGTACACCTGAATGTAAGTTTAGTAGCATTACCTACTCTATATTTGTTAATTCAAACAACTCATGGTATATGTTCTCCTAGATAATTGAAAAGATCTTTAGCACTTTGCTCTATTTTCGAGGATTCAACATCTATAGTTGAAGGTGCATATTTTGTTTCGTCATTCCTTTTTTCTTTGGAATGAGCGTAGTTATTTCGAAGAATGGTGCTGCTTATGACGCGCTTCTTTTTGAAATACTGCATTTATTTAAACAAAAATTATATAGGTATCTATTTTTGTACATTCCAAACCAATGGAACATGATGGAAAATATAGAATATATGTGTAAGTTATCCAACAGAGATTTCTAAATCATTTCGTGAAAATATTTTTACATGTAGCGCTATAATCATAGAATTTTCATATACAAACGTCAGTTTAAAATGAAAAAGAAAATAAGAAAAGTATAATTTCATTAAATCGAATATTTGAATGCGATCTTTCACGTCTTAGATGTACTAAAATAAAACATTTGCAGATATAACATAAATGTTCTTGCCTTTTAATTACTAATATAAAATGATTGCAAATATGACATGCTATGAAATGTAAACACATCACGTGATAAATTATGAAAAAACAGCTATGAAATGCGTGCCATCGCGCATGCTGTGGCGTGGTGCAAAGAATGTTTCTTTTGCATCTATGACACGACACACTTGAAAAGGTGTACCAAATGGTGAATATGGCGCAAAAAAAGATACTTCTTTATTTTTTGTATTTTTTTTTTAAATTTTGTTTTGTAATTATTTTTTCATGATCCAAAAATGCATACATTTTCTTTTACTGAATCCTTTCACTGAAGGCAAATGTATATATTAATTGATATGAAAAGTTAATTTTTTATGTAATATTCTCAAGGGAAGTCTACGTATATTATTATTCTTATAATATAAAATTGATCACGTATCAACAAACTAATATTGATATTTGAATATATTATAAACTTATTAAATAATGATACAATAAAATTCTCATTTAAATGCGTTTATGTCTGGACAAATTGGCGTAGAATTTGAAAATTAGATTTTGCGGTTCTATATAATCAAAATGTCCTAAATAAGTTTTATGAAATTAAAACTAAAGCAATGCAAAATGAACATATCAAAATCACACAATAAAATAAATATACAACAACAACAACTAAGCCATTATTCCCAAACAAGTTGGGGACACAATAAAATAAATATGTCTAATAAAATCACACTAATGAACTTCATATCTCGCTATTTTTTCACTTAAGATATACGAAATTGCTACAAGCTTATAACATAAAATTTAACTGCTAAACAAACAATAACTAGAAGCATCTTTTCTTGAAATATAACTTATAAACTAATGATTAAACATTCAATGAGATAATATACTTGAATGATTTTACATTCATTTTAATTTTAAAAATGATAAAAAAAAATATTTTGTTTATACGAGAAACATTATTCCATAAATGAAGTGATTTTCATTTTAGATAAATGTATTGGAAAATTAATTATTTATCATTTTCAAAAATGGTTACAAATGAAATATTCACTTCTTACAACAAGTTGACAAATCATTATTCTTTTTCACACGTATTTGGTTCGTTAAACAAATTAAATGACATAATTCAAGAATTAGAGTAATATATTCTGTTATTTTGTATTTTGATTTTAAAAATATCTTTTGTGCTTCAAGTTCTATTCTTGTAACATTGTGTATGATGTTATTTTTTTCCGAGTTGATTTAAAAAACTTTATTGGATATCTTTAGTAAAATAATTAGAAATTATATTAATCTTGTTTAATTGATTATGATGTATGTTGTATAATAAATATTCATTTTTTCAAATGCATGCATAGTAATTTTAAAAGGTGCCAGCTGTTTGCTAGCTTCATGTGTCAAGACTCCAATAAGGCGTTGCATCTCTATGCATCGTAAACAAATACATGAAGAAATAATCAATGGTAGAAAAGATACATCTATTTTAGGTGTGTCATGTGCATCATGGCCACCATTTTGTACATCTTCTCACGTGTGCCACACCATAAAAGAAAATTTGCTAATGCCATGCGCCATGCATGCCTTTTACAACCCTAGGAGCAAGTACTTTTTTTTTCAGGAGTAAATTATCCCTGAACATTAAGTTATCCATTTTTTATTATACCTTATGGACGTACTGATGTCAAACATCGTGATCATGTTCTTGGGATTGTCTAATATATTATGATAGGTAGTGAGATGCTTTTTTTGTAACATATCATCTTTATTGATGTTTGTATATGCTTAAAATTCTTAATTTTGTGTACTATGTCAAGATTTCAAAATTTGATTTCATTGTTCTTAAGTTGAAGTGTTAATATTCGTTGATTTTTCTTCCTATCATCTTGATGTATTTCTAGTATTTAATCCAGTCCTTGACTACACTTCACCCACCATTGTCAGTAATGACATGCTAGATGTTAGCACTTGTTGGGAAGACACTCTATTTTTTATGAAGTTTTCTATGCAGCCATTGTTCTATATTCCAGTTAGGTATTAGATATAACATGAGTTGAATATATTGATTTTTAGAGAATATAATAAAACCTATAGAAGCAATTCATGTTGAAGAATCTTTTCAACAAACATTCCTATGGAAATTTCTTGATAACAAGCATTGTTATGTTTCTTTTGTGAATTTTTTATAACAAGTGACGATGTTTTTTCGGATTTTATAGAAAATGACATAACAAATTGGATTGACACAGGTCAAATGAAATAGAGATAAACGAGTATTATTTTGTAGAGAAATATAAAATAAATTGAAAGGAAAGTTTTATTGAACAATGATTAGATCAGTTTTATTATACGAAATATAATGTCGATCTTTAAAAAAGAAACGAGAAGATGGATAAGCGTAGAAGAAACAAGAAGATGGATAAGCGTAGAAGAAACGAGAATGGTAAGTGAAATGTTTGGAGCTATGGATTAAACAGAGTTAAAATTGAGAGAATAAGAGGGAAATTAGAAGCAATACCATAAATGAGAATGAGAGAAAATAGACTTAGGTAGTATAAGCACATACGAAGGAGATCAAGTGACACATCGGTAAGGGGAGAAGAAGATATTTACATTGAAAGAAAAAGTCATAAAGAAAAATCAAAATTAACATGGAAAAAATATGTAAAAACCACCTTCCAAAATTTAATTTAACCAGGGATGACTAAAGGTAGAAAAATATGTAAAATGAGAATTTATGTGGTCAACTCCAAACATTTAAGAAAAACAATGATAATGGTAATGACTAACAAGTATATTATAATAGTACCATCATCACCCTTTTTGTTTATCCAATGTTTTAGTTTAATGTTTTGTGTGTGTATAGGGTAGAGGTAGGGGATTCAGATGGCCCGCCACAACCGATCTTTTTAACAGTCCAACACAGAGCATCAATCCTCCAAGTATTCGCGCTTTTTCGAGGGATAATCGCTCTACGTTTTAAGGGTTACACAACGCAGCTTGCTAGGATTCGAACCCGCGACCTCAAGGAACTTTGTTCCATGTTCGCTAGGCTATATATTAATAGCTGTAATATTTTGGTGTAACACTTTTTTGATGTAAACACAAATTTCTCAAAATACTATTTAAATTCAAATTATATCTCAATCTATTTAAATATACTTCCACCTTAATTAAAGTTCAAAACTTTAGGGCATGTTTGGTTTGAAAACGGAATTTTGCGTTTTCAATATGTATTCAAAAATATGTGAAATGGGAGAACAGCGTGAGGAGGAGTGGAGGGCGTGGGAGAATGTGGACGGCGTGAGGATGGGAAAAAAGAAGAGGAAGGGAAACAGCGGGGAAAAAAAGCGTTTTCAATTTTATATGTTAAAACCATTTTCCGGATTAATCGTTTATGAAAACCCAATGCATTTTATCATACGAAAATCCAAAATTGAAAATTACAAACCAAACGGGTTCTTATATTCTAACTTAGTCAAAAACTCTTATCCTTTAACTAAAACCGAGTCAATCAATTATTTTTAATTTAATTTTAATATCATGCATGTTTAGAAGAAAAAATTCAATAAGAGTGTGTGTGTAACACAACATGTTTGCATTGGAGATGAAAAGAGCCAATTTCCATCTGTATGGACCTTCGATACTTTGTGTATATAGATGTGTGTGTGTGACATTAAAATAGAATTTGTACATACTAAAAGAGTGGCGGTGTACTATTTTCCTTGTTTAAAAACTTTGACTTTCATGTTCCTTTTCTATGTCCATTGTTATTTTATAAGTCCTCAACTTTGTAAAGTGCAAAATGTTATTATTTTTTTTGAAAATGGATAATTATGATATTTCAATGGGTGTACGATCATATATGCATGTCTTGTCCAATTGGAATGTCTAATGTCTATCTATGAAACAGTAACATTAGTGGATAAATAAACATATGACTCATATTTTATTGTTTTGATCACAACATATGCAATCCAAAGAAACATGACAACGCTTTTTATCATATAAAAAATCTTGGGTAAGATTGTTGAAATATGAATTATCCCATATCCTTCTCCATAACCTGTCAAACATTTTTGTATTTTGTTCTCTTAGAATCAATTTGTTCATTCTTCTATATCTCGTACAATTTATATATATGACAATGATTGATAGGAAGCTTCATAGTAGCTACCTACACTTCGAACTAGTTTGGAAACTTTAATTGTAAATGAGAACTACTAGTAGAAACTTAGGGCCCGTTTGGTTTCATTTTGTATTTTGAGTTTTGTGTTTTCAACTTGCACTAAGAAATAACAAGAAATAAGATAAGAAGATTTATAATTTTTAGCCATTGCGACGACCAACGGACAACGAAGGAGTTGGATTGTTCTTCGTGCTTTTGTTATCTCTCGAAACACGAAAACAAAATAAACTTGTTTTTTATTTTACATGTTAATTTCATTTTTCAAAATTGTTTGTTTTTCAACGATACATACAACGGACGCGCTTTTGTATAGACGAAAACACAAAACTAAAAACGACAAGTCAAACAGAGCCTTAGATTGTAAACGAGAAGTTTTTGATGCATAATGACATACTAACTAATTTAATCTAAAAAAGATTGGTTAATTATCAATAATCTTGTTCTGACATTAGATGTTTTGTAACCATTGAACTATGCGGTCATCAAAAGTCATGAACTAAGTTAAAATTAAACAGTCATGAACTGATTTAAAATTAAATAGTCATGACGTGATTTGAAGTTAAACACCCCACCCCTCACTCTTCCGCTGGATGGTTTTATTGCAAAACTTATATTTTTTTAGCACAAACGACCAATTATAAAGTTTAACACATGATTTTTTATGTTATTAAGTCGAAAAAAGTAACTGCAATTTGAAAGAGTTCTTCATCAATGCACCACGAGTCATTGGCCAATAAAATGTGTTATCACAAAGAATGTCCATCATTTTAAGTTGCCTTTACGCTACCAACTACTGTTAGCAATATAACCATGTTTGAGATTATGTGTTAATACCTGTAGTAAAAGAAGTTATACTTTACAACGTGCCATACTAATATTGAGAAAAATACAAAAGATAACTAAAAGATCCTGTATGTTCATGACTCAATGTGTATTCATTAAGAAAACTAAATCTGAATATGTTATTGTTGCTATATTAGCTGATTGTATAAATCTAATGGCAGTAATAAGTATCAGCAAATAAATGTTGAATATTTAAAGAAAAAGTTTGCAATGAAATTTATAGAAAGAAAATATTATCTTCTTCAGCAGATCGAATGCAACTTCAATTGACTCCTTATCCATCAAACAACAAAAAACTCTGAAATATTTTAATATGGGTAATTGTCATTCATTGAGCCTTTACACGGTTGTAGCTCTTGATGTGAAAAAAATATATATTCGTGAAGGTAACGGAAATGTTCTAGGTTATGAAGTACCTTATCTGGATGATATTGAAGCTTTGTTTTGTATAGCACAATAAAACAGACATAATGCTGCTTTCAGAATTAATTTATTAGCTTATTTTTGATCCATGGTCTTAAATATCGGATTTCGATCGCTTATTGTCTTGAAAATTTTACATACAATATCTCGTATCGGGGTGTGCACATCTCGGATTTTATCTCGGAGTAACTTAAGTGTCTAAATTTAACATTTCAAAGATTTTTGTAATAATTGTTATTTAAATATAAATTTTTTGACATGCATAATTTATATAAAACCGTAGTGTTAATTTTACTTTTTAGATCGGAGTGATAACACAATTGACTTGGTATTAATTGAATGGATTCTACTCATTTGAATATTAAAAGTATAAAATAAATAAAAAATATTTTATTTTTGTTCAGTCGCTAAAATGTAAAATAAGAATTAGAGGTCTAATACTAATAAAATATCATTAAAGTGTAATTTCTGTTGGATCCATGTAAGAAGCAAAAAAAAATATGTAAATTAAAAAAAAAAGTGGAAATTAGTCACAAGGGCCTCTTTAGCAAGTGGAATTAGTTTCTAGGACACACAACTGAAATAATTACTTTCAAGGACAAAACGTAAAATAATTAGTTTCTAGGGCCTAAAAACCTATGAAATTATGTCCTTGAAAGTAATTGGACTGCTGACTTTGTCCTTGAAAGTAATTATTCTGCTGATTTTGGCCTTGAAAGTAATTTCTTTGAATGTGTGTCCTAGAAACTAATTAGACTGCAAAGTTTGTCCTTTTGGTGAAATGCCCCGTCAGTGCTGGATTTAAAATCAGTGTTGATGAATTTACATATGTTTCAGCTGTTGCATTAGCCCTTTGCCAATCAGATCCAGTGTTGAACGACGGACGAATTGGGAGTGCTTCAAAAGATGCTGTCATACAAGGTGTACGTCAGAAATTCATTGAGAAGGTTGTAGATGATCAAGAAAACATTGATGATGATTATTCAAGCGACTAGACCGGTAGCATATTTTATGTAAATTAATGTTGTGATCGGTATGAGTTTTTCCTTCTGGAATTGCAAAGTTTTCATATGTTTACTGCTGCTATACCAGTGCCATCTCTGTTTGTACTAAAGTTGTATATTTTTTTGTTAACATCTCTGTCTGTATTTTTCCCCCTTTTCCCGTTCTTTTTTTTTTTACTTAGTGGGTCTATTAGCTACTGTTTGTAATGGTTTTAAATACTTTTATTTAGGCATATGTTACTGCACTATTTATTACTGCACTGTATATTACTACCATCTGGAGACTTTGTTTCTTTTACTGATTACCAGTGACTTTGCATTGACTATTGTTAGTCATCTTTTAATGTGTAATACTATGGATTCAAGGGATATGGAGGTGCTTTTAGAACTTGAAAAATAGTTCAGCTCAGCTCGTCAATGAGCATACAGCCATTGCTCATTGAACAAGTGCTTATTTACGTGGAATCTGTACACGTTTGAAGTGAAATAAGTGTTGTGGTGCTATGCATGCGCTTCATGCAAGTGATGCAAGCATTGTTGCGTTAGATTGTGAATTTTATGTTTGCCGTCATTAATGAAATGTTCAAGTACTAGAGATTGGAATGTTCAACATAGAGTTAGGCACATCAAGCACGAGGATTTAACTTCTCAAAATTTTGACATAGACATGTTTGATGTATATTAAAATCGTTGATAATTAATAATTAATTGTTAAATATAATATGTTAAAGGAAATTTTATCAAACATTCTTCTTTTTTATTGTTCCAAAATATACTATCATTCTTTTAAAAAATTATCGAAAATAATTTAGAGGGTGATTTAAAATTTTAAAGTTCAGTTTTGAGAAGGGTTTTTCTTATATTAAGTTTGAAAATAGAAAAGAGCCTTATTTTCATGTATGTTAATATACAAGCAAACATTGTAAAAATATGTAATGTATAAAAATGATTATTTTTTGTAACACAAATAACACGGACATATACCGTTTTCTCTTCGTGTGTTGTACTCGTTTGCAAGGGACTTCTACCTACATCGAGTGCCACCCTAGATCTCTCTTTGTGCTATCAAACATTATAAGAATTTAATGTTTGTGTATATCTCAAATTTCCACGGTGTCTTTATGAAATTCCGAAAAAAAACCCCATCTACCAACGGAATCCTATCATCTATATACAACTTCCACCACCACCTCATTCCGACTACCCATCAACGGAATTTTACTATCAATTTACTATCAATACTACAAACAATACAACTTGAAATAAAAGTATTACGATTATCAAAATATTTGCACTTACAACACACATCCGTCCACTTATTTTTTTAATTAAATAGAAAGTAAATATCTCTAGCTACTAGATGCACGTACGTGCAGTTTATACTAGTATATAATAATAATAATAATAAATAACTATTATAATTACAATTATAATTATAATACCATATTGCACAAGTAATATAAATAAAATAATAACGGTAACATTAAACAAGTTATTAAGAAGTGAAAATTTCTCTGCAAATATTTGCTAAGAAACTTCAAATATTTACATAATTTTATGCAAATATTTACGTAGTTTTCTCCAAATATCATAAAAGTTAAAAATATGAAGTTTTTTTATAACATATTTTTGAGGAGTGACCGTATATTTTGAAATTCAAAGAGAGTGTTTTACAAATCTTTCCTACTAAGAAATCCAAAAATATATTATCAATTGAAATAAAGTATTGAATTGATTTATGAATTATAATTATTAACCATAATTCATGAACTATATAATCAATAAACATTAGGTATTAATTGATAATTATTTATCGACTATTGATTAATATTTATTGTTTACAAATTTCTAATTTGTAATCGACATAATACTTTAGCTAATAATAACTAAATCAATCAACAACTAGTAATACTCTAGCTTCATTTGTTATTTCTTCAGGACTTCATCGCTGCATTTGCATTTCATACTTTTGGGATGCTGTTTGTTGTTCTGCTATTATGCCAGACATGTTGGCTTTATTTTGTTTCTCATTATGCTATCGAGCCATGCATGTTAACTTTGTGTTTGTTTGTTGGGTAGCCCTTCGGGTTATGGATTTCTGTACCTCTCTCTCTCCCTCTATATATATATATATATATATATATATATATATATATAGTTGTATTGTTCTTGGACCATACACCCTTTAAATAAAAAAATAAAAAAATAATAAACAATACAAACCTTACATTCCTTAGACATGCCTACAGAGACTTTCTCTGTCTGGGAACTGTTTTATTTTGGGTTTGCGGCATTGGATTTGTCCTTAGTTGGATATACTCTCAAGATCATTACATCATGGATAAAGCATATTTCCGGTTTCATCATTATTTATTGTTTCATCATGCATTTTGAATGCAATTATGTCCACGACATGTACATGAGTTTTAACTATTAGCTTGAAAAAATTGTGATCGTTGGTAGCTTAAATATTACCAGTTCTTGGATATGTATTCTATAGGCTTAAATTGTAAAATAATTTAAGTCGATGCATGCCATGCATGAAGCAACTTTAGCATTTAAATTTGTGAACTAAACCTATTATCTTTTTATTTATTTGAAGATGTTGGAGAAAATGTTTTTTTAATGAAGAAAACAACTTTAATCTTAGTTTTACAAATTAAGATAAAATATGAGATTTAAAATACACCACTAGAAAATTAAAATTATTGGAAGTTATTAAAATAAAATTTTAGTTAGATAGATTAGTCTTTATAAACTTATCAATTTTATATGTTAAGTGGATGGACAAACTCATCATGTAAACATTTTTTTTTCTCTTATTTTGTAATGAAGACATCTTGTCTACATTTCCACTACTACTGAAACGATTTGATTGTAAAAAATACATCTTACATACATTTCCACTACTTTTGAAATCATTTGAATCCAAATATGAAGTGAATAAAAGTTTCCATATTAAGTTCTTCCCTTACCATTTAATCAAATTTCATCATTAGTGTAACAAGTTCATGATTATTATTTCTTATACGTATAAAGGTGATACACATTTAATTTTTCCTGATTTCAACTACATGTTTCCATTTAAATAAATGCAGTTTCTCTTTCCTATCACTTCACTCTATTATTTAAATTGGAATATATGATTGAAATCAGGGTAATATGAGGTGTAGCCAAAAATGGAAACATGTTAAATTCAGGGGATATGAAGAGTAAATGTAGTACTTTATTCAAGCAGAACACTCATTTTGATATTTCGGGAACTCGAACCTAAGAGAATTAAGGGCATGCTCCAGAGACAATTTTGTAATTTATTGTAAAGTATTAACTTCGTAATAAAATCTCGTTCAAGAAAAAGGTCTGGTTTTTTCTATATGTACTTGTTATATTATGATATATTAATTAAATAATTAATTTAAGTATATTTAATAGGAAAATCCTTAAATGATATGTTATGTTATATAATTAGAAAGAGTTGTAATCATGAGAAAATTATCACAATACTAAATAATAATTATTTCAAATATCCATAGTTAAGAAGTTTCGAGAAATGATATCGGCACATCCGTTGAAACAAGAGTACGTAACGCTCTCTAATTTTTTGGACAGTGTATTATGCATGGCTGCTGGAGGTATCAAGGAGTTACATACTGATAGTCATTGGATAACTATGGAATGTCTCGTCCGAGAGTTTCCTGTTAGTTAACAAGAACTAGGCCAAACAGGGAAATCTCTAGTGACGATATTATACAGTTATCTCGACTTGAGAACATTGTTGAACTTTAACGTTAATACTCCACTTTGATAATAGTTAAATCATAGCATAGCGACCATCAAACAACTATAGTTGGGTCTGAGTTGAAGCATTAGAAGTGAAATATTATTCAATAGAGAATTCGTCTTTTTAATTGTATAAAATTAGTATCACGGTCAACTATAGTCAATTCAAGGTCAAAATCTCTGACTAGGGTAGTATGGGTAATAATAAATGTTATTATTGAACTGACGACTTTGTTTGGACTAATCAAGTTGAATGTAGATGATATTAAAATTTTGACCAAAACCAAATTTCATAAATCCGAAAGTGATATAGCATCGACAAAGAGAATTAGTGTAAATAATCGTTACTAAAAAGTACCTCTTAAATTGTAAAATTTGGTCTTATCAATGATATTTGTAAGTGATGAACTAAGTTAAATTGTTACACTACTAGCTAAGGAAACATGTGAACATTAATGTTTGAATTGTATAAATATAATCACTAGCTAAATTCACATACATGAATCACACAACCGAATTTATTTAATCTTTAAAACATGGCTTGATTTAATTGATTTATAATAGTTATAAATTAGTTAAAATCATTAATATTTGTGAAAATATTAACTATTATTGTTTTTGAGCATGTTTAGTAGAATGGAGTTTGCCTTTAGAATTGTTTGGGGTGCTACTAGTAATTTATTGGGTGGGTATATAAAAGTTATATATATGCGTATCGATATACAATATCGATAAAGAATTAAATTAGATTTATATGATATAATTTATTAATGGGTTTGAAAGATAATTTGGTCTACTGTGGACCCAAGATTATGGTTGGCTAAACATAAAGGGGAAGGAATCCAGGTTTTGGCTTGGTGAGGGTGATAATGATGCTAGATATTTTGGTCAGCTCTCCCTGTAAAAAGGAAGATAAAGCCTTTTGTTTTGGTTAACTTTTTAGCCACTTTCCTTCATCCTTCATGACTGCAAGCTTCCTCCCTCCTCCACCTCATTTCTAACTCCATTCACATCCAATTAATTAAAACAAGCTAAATTCGGTGTTGGCACATCATCTAGTTGCATCAGTAGGTGTGGACATAAGAGATCAAGGAGACCAGCTACATCAATGTGTGAATCAAAGACAAAGCTTCTTAGGTAAATTATTATTTACATTTAACATAAATTTTATCTAATATTTGCAAATTTATATCACCACTTATACATATATGTCATTACCTTAATTTATTCATATATAGATCCATCGTTTGATAATTGTTGATTGAGATTGCTAGATCTTATGCGTATATATTTTAAATATTTTTTGTGTGTGTGTATTATTCGACCACTATATTATATATAAATATAATTTTATTGTAATATATATTTAACTACAACATTATTTGTTGATTTATTAATTTATATACATTATTATTAATTTTGAATGATATATATATATATATATTAATACATAAATATTTTTACTTTGGCATAAATAAAAAAATTAAATCGGAATTATAATCATTATATATATCTTATGCGTATTATTTTAAATATTTTGTGTGTGTGTATTATTCGACCACTATATTATATATAAATATAATCTTATTGTAATATATATTCAACTAAAATAGTATTTGTTGATTTATTAATTTATATACATTATTATTAATTTTGAATGATATATATATATATACACTTTGGTAGAAATAAAAAAATTAAATCGAAATTATAATCATTATATATATATATATATATATTACATCATAATATAACTATTCCAAATTTAAACAATTATACTTATATAACTAAATTTAATGTGTTTACAATAAAAATGCTTTTGGCATATTTAATTTTTTTGCCGAAACTACAATTATAATATTTTTGAAATATTGTACAAGATAATAAAATCATTTCCGTTTGTATTTACATAGCTAAATTTAATATACTGGTAATAAATGTTTTCGGCAAATTAAAGAAATTCAGTCGAATATATATATTATACATACATATATAAATTTATAATATTTAAGAATCTCTAATGTTTAATTGATTTTATATATAAATGTGTACATATACTAATTTATAAAAATAAAAATAATAAATTATTTTTGGCACATATATATATATATATATATATAGTTTTCAACGTATTTAGATTTTATTTAAAATGAATGAAGTCAAATTCAAGATATTTAGTAGCCCTTAATTTTGGATCTCAAATGTAGTTTAAATTTAAATTTATTTACTTATCCAAATTAGATATTTATACAAATTTCAAATCTTTAAGCATAGGCTTAGTCAAAACTTATATGGTATTTTAAAAATTAATTATATATAAATATATACATATTTTTTATATTCAAAATATTAACTATGGAAAATGACCCATATACATAAATATTTTTTTCAAAAAAATGAGTGATTCTCTATTAAAAGATGAGAGCACACATTTACTTTATTATACACTAGAAAATAAAGCTATCAACACCCACCCCGTACAATATAAATTTAAAATAAGAAAACCCACAATCCTAGAAAACTAAGGTCCATAATAAAATACTATAATCCGTTAAAAATGATGGATATCCTATCCTCGAAATCAACTGAATCCATCCTAACCACGAGCATAGTTAAATCTGTCGAGGAAAATCCTAATAGCTGTAGAAAATCCTACAGTACATCAAAGCCCGGCTCATCCAATGCTTATCCAAGGAATGAGAACATCCGAATCGAACGTCCCATATCAATAGCTAAAACTGAAAAAAAAACTCAACAAACAATGTGAGGCTTGAACATATATATGTATATATGTATATATATACATATATATGCAGAGAAAAAGCAACTTGTATGAGAACAACAATCTAGGTATGACATATATTATGAAAGGAAATAGACCTACACATAACTCAAACAGGCTTGTGGGCAACCCTTGGAAGAAAGACTATGATTTATAAACATCATAAGTTTAGAAATAAAATTTATATTTAATTACAATATTCTAAAATCTAACTAATTTCCTAAATATAATATAACATTAGATTCATTGGTATACATATCAATTAAAAAGGTATTTAAAGTGCTATTGTTGTTTCTGTTTTTAAATACATTTTTCTCAACTAATTTAATACAAGATTTAATCTTTTTAAGGTATTCGTTGAAACTAATATTATCATCTTTATTATAACTAGAGTTTGAAATCCAATTAAAACAAAACAAAATAATTTTATATATTAAATTATCTATCAAAATGTTTATATTATTAAAAACCCTTTGTTTCCTTCCAAACAAACATATACCAATATATTATAGTAAAAATAGTATCCATTACTAATCTATGAAACATATTATAATAAAACCTAAGCCTATTCCATAATAATTCACAATTAATATCATTATTAGTTATAGTAAAGTAAAAGATATTAAGATAATTTATAAGAATATAATTAGTGATATGACATTCAAAATATAAGTGCGAAATATTTTCCATTCCCATATTACAGAAAAAACATTTATTATGAATGACTAGATTTTCCCTTTTTAATAGTTCCATATTATTTAATTTTCCATGTATAATTAACCACATATTCATTCGACTTTGTACTATAAAAATTAAGAAATTTATAAAAAGAGTGCGCCGTATAAATTTTATTATTATCCCAACACCATAATTTAATGTCACTTTTATTATCAATGTTGTATAATTCTAATTGAGCACAAAATAAGGCAAACTCAGATAATATATTTCTAGTTAATTAAGTACGATTAAAACTAAATTCCCATGAAAAATTTGAGTTTGATTTATACATTTCTGAAATCAACACGTTCTCAAAATTACAAATTTCATAAAGTTCATTAAATTCTACTTTAAAAGGAATTACTGATATCCAACTATCATGCCAAAAAGAGGTATTATTCCTCGAGTATACTATATTATTAATTCCTAATTTATAAATATCATAATTTTGTGTTATCGATATCTAAAAATAAGAATATTGTTTATATTACTAGTAGAAATATGTTGTAGATTATATGTACTGTCATACCATGATTCGATATTATTTCTTTTCAAATTAAAATTCTCTTTATTATCAGTAAATTTCCATGTCCATTTTCTTAATAAAGACGTGTTTAAATTATGTAAGTTTATAATACCCAACCCTCTCTCATCTTTGGATTTATGTACTATTTCCCAATTAACTAAACATTTTGAACTATTATTAAGATTATCACCACTCTATAAGAAATCTTTCCTAATTTTAGATCATCCACTTTGAAAAACAATGAAACAACATTCAGTGTATGAGTAATACTGATAAAAAACATGGTTAATAAAGATTATCATATCCGCCCTTGACAAAAATCTACTGGTCCATTTAGTTAATCATTTGTTAATTTTATCTATTATTATTCACCAGTCATATTGTTTGAGTTTAATTGGTCTGATTAAAAAGAAGTTTTGCACAAAAGGTTCATATTTCCGATGTTGTTACAAGAAAAGTCATTGTAGTAATGAGTATGTAAATTAGGTCACTGTTTTTTTCTAAATCAGAAAGCGCAAACTAGTTTGTGCTTTCATGATATAAAGCGTAAGTTAACTTGCGGTTTTCAAATTTTTCAAAATCAGAAAGCGTAAATTAACTTGCGCTTTCAAGCGCAAGTTAATTTTGGAACTTTAAAGACAATTGAGATATTTTTAATTATAAACATAAGAGAATTTGTTAAAGAATCAATGTGTTAATTTATATTGTTTTGGGTGTTATGAATTTCCAGAATTGTTCAAAGTAATTTCAACACTTGAACATTAGGGTTTTAGCACCAAAGATCCTAGTTGCTTCAACTATCTTTCCACTGGTAGCAACAGTCTTGTTCATCTAGATCTTGGTCACTATGGGTTTTATGGAACAATTCAAACGTGTTTTTGGAAACTTGCCATCCCTGGTGACACTTCTGTTAAATGCAAATCAATTCATTGGTACAATTCCAGACGGTTTTTGTTGTCTCAGCGATCTTGAAACCTTAGATATAAGCTATAATTTGTTACAAGGTCCAATACCTGAGATGCTAGGAAATCTCTACAACTTGACTACCCTAGATTTAACAGAGAATCAAATAAATGGAAACATATTAGGAATGTTACACATGTATTAAAAGTTCAAAGCATTATTTATTGTTACCCATGAATATATACCAACTGAAACACGCGTTTCTTTTTATCAGAGTCAACAAATTTTGAATTGAACCAAATAAATTTCTTTTGCATTCAAGATACAAAATCATGCAAGTTATATTTTGTTGGTAAACAATGAGTATCTAAACACTTCTACTTAAGGAGGTGTTCACGTTTATCAGTTCCAACTTAAGGAGGTGCTTACATTATTTAGTTTTTGATATATTATGGCAACCAAATAGGAATATAAAATAGGTAAATATCAAATAAAAAACATGTCGTCTAAACTAATTTGGGCCAGTTATGATTGAGCGTCGTTAACCTTATTATTCAATTCAGAAGAGCCTCGTTTGTCAAAATTTCCTTCTACGATACTTGCATATCTCAAGGGATGAAACAAATATTATGTGGCCCATCAAAATTTTTTTACTACAACTTACTAGACTATTATTTCAGAAAAGTCTATACATATTTCTTGATAATTGCAATAACCTACAAAAGCAACCAGTTTCGCTCAATCAGCCAAGTCAAAGTCAAGATATAGTTTTTATTTCTTAAAAGGCCTTGGTGTTGGTTAAAGTAAAGGTAAAGTATAAAATGCTTATTCATGTGCTATTATTTTTTGAAAGTAAGACAATTATTCTCTAGAATGTTAGAGCATCTCCAGCAGCTCACGGTCCCCTGAATGTTCAGGGGGAGGCCCAATGCTGGGCGTTGATTTAATCAGCGCCCAGGCTTAGGCGCTGATTAAATCAAGCGTATGAGGCTGGACGCCTATAAGTGGGGCGCCCAACTCCTTTCACCATCATTCTTTCCCTTATTTATTTTGTTTTTAATTAAAAAAACATCGAAATGCCGCCATGTGTAACCAAAACCGCAAGACGAACCGTGCGCCATCAGCTAGAGGAGCTTGTAGGACCAGCACACGTTGCTCCAGCTCCGGATACGACGATTTACCAGCTACGGATTCTGCACGAGCTGCCAAAGGGATACAATCATCGTATCTTCACGGCATTGGATGCGGTCGAGGTACAATTCTAAATAATAGATAACTACCCATTAAATAATGTTTATTAGATAAATATGTGATATTGTAAAGTGTTTTACTTAGTTGTTTGAATTTAAATTGTACAATAATCCCGAACGACCCTTTAATTTTTTAGTCCCGGTACGTCAGCTATCGTGGTAGTTGGGCGAAGTGTAGAGCGCAGCCTGTATGACACACTACCCCAGGTTTTAGTAGATAGGCTGCAGACTAGTCCTTTTGCATAGTTCTTACAGATTAGGTCACCACAGTCTTTTGATCATCCACTTATAGCACCCCTAGTTGAGAGATGGTGGCCTACGACACATACTTTTCATTTTTTGGATTTTGTGCTCGGCATTACCCCCGCCGACTTTTATATGCTGACTGGGATTGAGATCAGAGGCTCTGAAAGGATACCATTTTCTTTTGATCATACGTTTGAAAGCCCTGAGGTCTTCACTATTTATCTACCCAGTTTAAGGAGGGTCATGTTACCTCCGGGGCGGTCCCCCTTACATATCTACAGGCGTACATTGCAGCTCATATGGACACCGAGGCTATGAGTGACGCCGTGCTTAGAGCATTTCTACTGTGATTATTTAGTTCGACTTTCTTTTCGAACCAAAAGAGTACCATTAGATTAGGTTACCTTGCAGCGGTAGCCGATTTAGATCAGCTCCACATTATAGACTGGGTTTCCGCTATACTCGAATATTTGTACACCGCTCTTGATTTTTTTGCGTTGGCGGAGGTTAGACAGATGTTTGGGTTTTGGTACATTCTGCCATGCTGGTACTATGAGTACACGATGAACATACATCCACGTATTGTTGAGACTGCTAGTCATGCTCCAGAGACATATTTTCCACGCATGAGATGATGGGAGCGTGTTCAGTTCGTTTCTCGGACGCCTATAGGGGTGAGGCATGACCTGATGGAGGCCCGTACATAGATTGATATGAGGTGCAGAAGCAATATATTCCGGGCACCATGGGCTGCATATTGGATTGTCATCACATATGCGGGCCTGATGCATGATGCTCATCCACTATATATTTCGTATCACTTGGACATGCGGAGGATGATCTTACTCCCACCGTTCTTCCTATTTGGTATTTGGGGGAGCGATGCTGGTTTCAGACTATTGGGGAGTTACGTATCCTTGGAGATCCATTATCTTGCGACGACATGTTCAACAGACGTCGGACCATTGGATCGCAGTATATACAGGGATTGAGGCAGATTGGTTGGGTAGATGCTTCTACATTTTTCTTAGCGGAGGGGGACTATGACAGCTACTGGGTTAGAGTTGCTACTTGACGATACATGTTACCTGACTACACTCGAGGAGTGAACTCCAATCATATAGGCCCACACATTGCCAGCAGTAGAGTTCAGGCACCTCTATTTTCTTTTGATCCCACTCCATCCCAGTATTCTCAACAGCCCATGGACTTCAGGCTGGACGCCTCTTATAGAGCGTATGATCTTACCGGTACTCTTATCGAGCAACCGATAGTTTATCCCCCGGATCATGATTTTGCTGGTGTCCCCATTGCTGGACTATACCCGCCTCATGAGGTAATTCATTGTACTAATATTTAATTGTACAGTATTAGTTAATCAATTTAATATCGATATATTATATGTAATTACAGTATGCAGGTAGGTTGAACGAGCATAGGCGTTATATTGCCACCATTCAGCATATGACACTCGTTCATACCCAGACGCTCAGTGTTTAGGCTTAGGCGATGCGGGTACAGATTGCTGATTTGCAGGCTCAGCTGGCTGCATTTCAGTTCGATCATGGTGGTCCCGCTCATGACGACGCCGCCGCCGACGGGGCCGGAAACGACGGCGGCGACGACGACGATGACGATGATGCTGTTGACTTAGGATGATCTTGTTGTGTATTGTTACATTTATTTTACCATTGATTGTATATATTGATGCACCACTGTATTATATTGAAGACATATATTACTGTTTATTTGTTGCGTTATACAGTTTTATTTACATGTACATTGAGGACATGTATTGTATTGAGGACATGAATTGAGGACTTATACTGTATTGAGGACATGTATTGTATTACACTACTTTTGATGTTTGCATAGCTTTATTTGCAACACATTTATAGAGCATAGCTTTATTGGCAGTGTCACGTCATATCGAGCGCTGTTTGCACGTTGTACCACTTTTGATGTTTACATAGATTTATTTACAACACATTTACATTGCATAGCTTTATTGGAAGTGTCACGTCAAATCGAGCATTGTTTGCACGTTGCACTTCTTTTGATGTTTGCTAGACTTAGCACTTTAGACTTATTCGAACACTGTACCCACGTTGCATAGTTTATGCCATAGGACATCTTCTTACTGCTATGTATATTCTATTGCTTGGTAATTCGGTCTGAATTCATCTCAACCTATTAAGAAAAAAATGGTGAATTATAGCCATATTTCCTTGCCAGAATCATACTCGTACGAGGGTCCTTTAAGTCACGAGAACGCGCCTAATCCGTCCTACCCCGAAGAACCAAACGGTTGGTACGTTGAGATGGAGGAAAGACATTATGAAGATGTGAGAGAGCATGAGAGAACATTGCAAGAGCAGAGGCTTATAGAGGATGGAAGAAGGCAAAGGGAGGAGCGAAGGAGCAGTAATGGGAGAAGGCAAAGAGGGCTTGAAATATGGGCTCAACAACCTCAACGAGAACAAGAGGTTGATTTTGGAGAAACATACTGCAATTGTGGAGTTAATATTTTGTATTCCGTCATAAGAAACGGATCAGACATAGGTCGATGCCACTATAGATGCCGCAATTATCCTAATGGATGTGGACTATGGCAATGGTTGGACGATCCTTTACCTCACCGTGTAGTAGTGTATGCAACTAAACTGAACAAGAAATTGAAACTCTCAGGAGGACACTTTGTCAGTTCAGTTATCACGTGATCGAAGATAGATTTTAAATCATTCGGTTTGTATTTATTTTAGATCTTGTTTGCATCGTTTCAATTATTAGTTTGGTACCACTGTATCGATTTATTTCAAAGTTTGCTATCCTATCTGTATCAGTATTTTTCAATGTTATTCATAATATTACGTACTCAGTAGATAGTGAAAGTGTCTAATACATGGAACTTATAAAAAACACACTTTGAACTTATAGAAAATACATGGAACTGAATCCTAATACATTCGATTGTAAGGAAATACATAGAACTTAAACAGAAATAAATAAAAATTCATTCGAACTGTCTAATATAGCTAACCCATAGATCATATGCAGCATGTCCAACAAAATTAGTACGATACTCCCAAAGATAGCATGAATCATACGTAGCTCGTGTTAACTGAAATGGGTCTTCTTCTTTCACTGTGTTTATAACGCTTCTGTAACGTTGACATTCTCTGGTAAACGTGACATAAGTACTGCGAGTATCCCGAATCCGTCTAATTAATCCATAATCAGAATGATTATTAAAGGCTTCGTTTAGAGTAACCCAGAAATCTTGCTCGACCTCCTCTTCCATATGTCTTGTATCGGCTTCTATGTACGCTTTGATTAGCACCAAATAATCCTGTTTAGTCCAACTTTTATTTGCCATGGAATTTTTTGTACATTACAACTATGAAATTTTACTTAAATAGGCAATTCAAACTCGTCGTTATGTAGATTAATAATGTCTGCCACTTGCTAAATTGGATTTGACTACACTATGCAGTATTTGTCTACCACTTGCTAAAGTTGATTTGACTACACACCGAATTATTTGTCTGCCACTTGTTAGAGTTGATTTGACTAAACTTTGCATTTTTTGTCTGCCGCTTTGTACAGTTGATTTGACTACACTCTGCATTTGTTGGTCTGCCACTTGATATAGTTGATTTGACTACACTCTGCATTTTTTTCTGCCACTTGCTGAAGTAGATTTGACAACACTCTGCGTTTTTTGTCTGCAACTTGCCATTCTCTACGTATCGTAACACTTCTATATAAGGACTTCAACTTCCATTCCATGAATCACACTTAACATCTTCTTTCTTTCTCTCCTAACATTAAACCAAATACAACAATGCATACTTCATTTTCCCTCAAATGTGTTATGACGTTCGATAGTGATTCCGATGAAGAAGAGATACTCCAAGAGGAAGCTGAAGAATTGCAAGAAATAGCTGACATATGCCGTGAAGCTTATGGCTCCACATCCCGAAAAAACGGCGGGTCGGTCGTGGGTCGCAAACATGTAAACCATAATCAATTTGCCTTCCACAAAACTCTGATGCAAGACTACTTCAACCCAAATTGCACATATGGACATGATATGTTCAGGAGAAGATACAGAATGAGAAGAGATCTGTTTTTAAGAATTTTAACAGGTATTCAAAACAATTACAAATATTTTATTCAAAAACCGAATGCATCAAAAACACAGGAGCTTAGCGGTGAACAAAAAATGATTGCTGCACTGAGGATGTTAGCTTATGGCATCCCCGTAGATGCATTGGATGATGCATATCGGATCGCAAAGATGACCGCATTAGAAACTCTCGACAAATTCTATCAATCTGTGGTGGACGTTTTCGGCACTGAGTAATTTAGATCGCCAAATGAGGATGATGTGGTGTGGATTCGAGAAATGCACGAGAGCAGAGGATGGCCTGGAATGCTTGGAAATTTGGACTGTATGCATTGGGAATGGAAGAACTGCCCCAAAGCATACCAAGGAGCTTACAATGCTACAGAAATAAAACCAACTATTATTTTAGAAGCCGTTGCTTCATACGATTTATGGATATGGCATGCTTTCTTTGGAATGCCTGGATCTAACAATGATTTAAATGTTATTGCGAGGTCACACTTATTTAATGATCTAGCACTTGGTCGAGTAGCTCCAGTGTCGTTCACTCTTGGGCAAAACACTTACGAGCATGGATATTATCTTGGTGATGGAATTTATCCAAAATGGAGCACCATTGTGAAGACATGTCCAAACCCAATAACAACAAAGCAAGCAAAGTTTGCTGCGATGCAAAAGGGATAAAGAAAAGATGTAGAAAGAGCTTTTGGCATTCTACAATCCAGATTTGCTATGATTAGCAATCCATGTAGACTTTGGTCTCGGGAAAAAAATGTCCAGAATCATGTTTGCATGTATTATTATGCATAATATGATTATTGAAGACGAAAGGGATATGAACGACCAACAACGTCACTACGAATATGATGGTGCAGGGTAAATGCCAGAAGTATTCCAACATGATGTTCTTATAACAGAAGAAGCATTCAACATTCATGTGGAATGACAACTTTATACCGCGACGCACAACTTCACAATCGACTCCAAAAAGATCTTATGAATCACATTTGGAATTTCTTTGGTGATTCTTAGATAAATATTATATTAGATCTGTCATGTATGTACGCATTTGCGTCGTAGTAGTATTTAAGTTGTCTTATTGCTATGTATATCATTTCCTTCAAAATTTTATTCTGTTTGGTTACTGACTTTGTCTAAATGGAAATAAGAATGGTACAACAGACTTAAATAAACGATACATTACACAGAAAATAGTACAACTTAAGCAATTCTAAGACTAAAACAAACTACTTTGCAGGAACTTGGAAATAATTATTTGTCGTTTGCACTCCATCCAATACTGCTTTTGCATGTCATCCATCCTCGTCAGATCTTTATCCATAATCATCTATTCTTCTCTTCCCCTTTTTATATCCCGCTTTTGTTGCTCAATTTCTGCAAACTTGCGCATCACATCGATCTTCTTCTGTGCTAGCTTGGTTCTTTCTTGATGCCTTCTTTCATGAATTTCAAGAGCGGCATTCACTTTAGCGTCCACCACGGCATCAACTTTATTTTTTCTCTTTGTTGCTTTTTCCCCAATTGGTCTATAACCTTCATCCGGTCTCTGGTTGAGTGCATCCGACTCATTTTATCCCTGAAATTAACTTTCTCTACAAGATGAATCTCCCGGGCTTGACGAGTATGAAGATTTCGATGCTTCGTTCTTCCCCTTCCCCTTCGTTTGAATGTCTCGAAGGCTCTTAGCATTATCGGAGTTCCACATCGGTGTGCTCGTCAGCAACTCGTAACAGTTAAGAAATTGGTAATAATGTGCTTTTTTCGCTCCATTTTCCCTAGGAAAAAGCTTTATGAATTCCTCATTCGCCATTTTTTTCTGTAAATCCAAAATGAAAAAAATTACTAATCATATTTAATATAAAAAACTAATAATAACAAGAAACATATCAAATGCTCTTCGCCTTCCATTCCACTAGGGTTCGCTTTCTTTATTTTTATAAATATGTGATTCATAAAACTGATTTTATCGATTGATTTTGCCGAATCGACCTTGAATCGTCGACAAAAATCGAGTATTTTCGGGATGTTTAAGGTTGAACGTATGCATTATTTTCTTACAAAACTTATCGTCGATCTGATCATTGCCTCTAATCGAGTCGTTCGTATAGTGACAATAAATGTTGCATAAATCGTAGTCCTCGTCGCTTCTCCATGGATTGGACGAATGTTGTGTGGGAGGAGTGCTTGGTTGTTGCTGGCTATCGTTGAAGTAATAGTTTTGAGACTGAGAAGGATGCGTGAAGTCTCCAAAAGGCGAAGTCATTTTCAGATAATAGACGTTGTAGAAGAAATGAATGAAGATGTTTGCGTAGATAGGATGAGTGAAGAAAGTGAATTTATAGAGAAGGCGAAAATGGCCGTTGGAACTAGCCTTTGGAGGGGGAGCCGTTGGCAAAATACCGTTGGGCTATGAGCGCTGATTAAATCAGCGCCCAGGGCCAATTCAGATTACTGAATTGGCCCTTGAATATTTGCCTTAATATTCAGCTTCGTTTCGTTTGTTGGAGCGGAAAGTTTAACCGAGCCTTAATATAAAGGCTGAATAACGAGCTGTTGGAGATGCTCTTACAGCTACAATCTTTGAAGAGTTCAGCATATTTGTTGAATAGGCTACGTGAGGCATTGTGTTTGTAACAATGTATAGCAACAAGGAGGCATTGTGGTTGTAACATTTTATAACACCAGTGTGGTAGCTCATTAATCAACCCCTGTCTATACACAATGTGTACAATGTGTTGCAAATGACAACTCTAACTGAAGACATGCTTTGTTACATCATAACCCACGCCATTGACAGCAGCAAACAACACAGATATTACTTCATGGGCACATTTGGTATACATCCTTAATAGGTTTGAAAATACACAAAACATCCCTCTGTTTTAATTATAAGTTTCCCATCCTCATTTTTAAACGCGATAAAAAGATTTCCATAAATACCCTTACGTCTTCTCTGAACAAAACCCAGAACCCTTCAAATTCTTTTCATCGAGTAACATCTTAAAAAAAGAAAACCCTGATCGCCTGAATTATAAATCGGAACTAGTTGCTACTTCGAAAATTGATGTCCGAATCGAGTCCAAAACTGAAGAAAGTTGAGATTCAGAAGATGAAAACAACACAAATCAGTAAATTGAAGGATATCTATTAAGAAATTTCGTCATTTCGATTTTTATTCTATTTTAATAACTAAATTTGATAAAATTTGCAGATATTTGTTAGAAAAGCTCAAAAACATTCACTTACAAACAATATTATGCCTAATTTAATGCATCGAAATAGTTACATGAAAATTTAAACATATTTTCCCAAATTAATATACAATATTCTGAATTAATATAGAATTTTCTGCAAATTGTTTACAATAGTAGAAGTTTTATATAACTGCATCCTTCTATGCAATCATATGCAATAATTGCAGCCATATATGCGACTATATTTAGCATTTGCAAACAAATCTGCAATTATTGCAAACCAACATTGTGGTACAATTTTTGCAGTCAAATCTGCAAATATTGAAAATAAATGCATAAAACACTGCAAAAATATTGTTGACATTTACAGTGAAGCATCTAATTATACAAATAAAAATGCAAAAAAATTTCAGCAAATATTTTCTCATCTATATGCACATATGTTGATTATTTCTAGTTATATGCAATTTTATTGAAAAGTTGCAGACATATATGCAATTATTATGAATAGTTGCGTACATCTTTGCAATTACTATTAACAATTGCATTTTTAAATGCATTTCACCTATGAAGTTATGAATTGCACCATTTTTAAATGCATGTCTGATATGCATCTTAAGACAGCTGTTATATGCAAATTTCAACTTCATATGAAATATGCAGTTAAAACATACAATTAAATGATGAAAGTTTTAAGTGCATTTCACTTACGCAGTTAAAAAGTCATAAGGTTTTTATTATACTTGTAGACATATATGCAATTATTATGAATAGTTGCATACATGTTTGCAATTATTTATGAACAACTACATTTTTAATTGCATTTCACTTATGCAGTTATAAATTGCACCATTTTTAACTGCATAACTGTTATGCAGTGAAAAGTAGCACCTGTTAAATGCAATTTTTAACTGCATATAACATATGAAGTTAAAACATACACTTGAATCATGCAAATTTTGTAGTGCATTTCACTTATGCAGTTAAAAATTCATAAGATTCTTATTATACTTGCATACATATCTAATGTAAAGTTATGAATTGTATTATTTTTAACTGCATATATCGTATGCAGTTAAAAATTGCAACTGTTAAATGTATTTTTTAACTGCATACTTGATATGCAGTTAATAAATACAGCTGTTAAATGCAAATTCTAACTGCAATTTACATATGCAGTTAAAAACTAAAAAGATCAACTGCATTTTACATATGCAAATTTTAACTGCATTTTACATATGCAGTTATCAACATACATAAAATTCTACAATAATTCTCGATAACTGCTGAAAAATACACATTTATTTAGATAACTAAAGATTTTGATAAATACAGCCATGAACACAATTACTTACAATAATTGCAGCAGCGTCTGCAGTTATTTTACTTAACTGCATACAACTTTGCATTTACATACAAGATTAAAAATAAAATTTCTTGAACAAAAAACATCATATTATTCGAATTACTTAATATAACTTATACTTGCTATGCATAATTATACAAAAAACATTGCTAAATTATCAAAAAATTGCAAAAAACAATAATACAAAGTCGATTGAAAATTAAATCAAGTGTTTACCTGCAAGATGATGAAGCCATAATGAACCACAAAAAAAAATCGAACTATAGATCGAATTAAATATGATTTCCCTACGAAGATTTCAAATCTTGACCGCCAATACAATCACACGAGAATAGTCGACATGAAATAAACGAGGGTAATTAGGAAAACAAAATATTGTAAAAAAATAGGGACCAGATTTACAAGTTTAAAACAAAAGGAGTTTTGGACTATTAAATTTGATTTTAGGGACGTGAGCCTAATTTTCACTTACTTCAACTTAACCCATCTTGTGGATAGGCCAAGTGATTTGCATTAAAATTATGTTGCAACTTAAGAATGGGCCACACAATATTTTCCAACATAGATAGTATAATTTTGCATCTAAAAAATTAACTTAATTAAAAGACAAAAGCTTATTAAACTATCGAATCTTTAATGTATATATTATTTTTACCTGCCTATATATCGCTGTATTTTATTGTTTATAATGAATAAACAATAAATTGGCAACCTAAGCTCAAAAAGGATAATGGTTTTAATTAATAAAAATAAATGTAAAAAACTAAGATTTAATGTTTGTGAAAAATCTTTTCATTGGTAAGACCTAAAATAATTTTATTTTAGAGTCTAAAATTTTGTTGAGACAGCCCTATAAATGCCTTGGAGAAAATAAATATCTTAGTTATTTGAAAGAGGAAATTAGGGAAAAGGACAAACTTTCAAAAAATATTAGGCTCAAGGACATGAAGTTTTATTTTTAGGCTGAATGACAAATGTTAGTTATAATTAGCATTATATTCAACTTTTACACTGTACAAAATGTTAGTTATATCTAGCATTATATTCAGTTTTACACTATACAAAATGTTAGTTATAACTAGCATTGTCCTTCAGCCCAAAAAACAAACTTGTTGTCCTTCAGCCTAATTTTTTTTCTAAGTTTGTCCTTGTACCTATTTTCCTATATTTGAAATATGCTCCTTACTCAAGGTTAATACACAAAATTTCTATTCTTTCAATAATAATGAAAAACGAAAAAACTTAGAAATAACGTATAAAAAAGTAACAAAAATGAGCTTCACAAACACTCCACAGACTACACCCAAATCTTAATGATGCGCCAAACAGTCAGTTGCTTCTTACAAATCACTGAATACTTGCATTGCCTGCATGCATTGAGCTAACTCTGGCTTGCTCGACCAAGACAGAAACAATACTACATATATTCATGTCAAATTACTTTCTCCTAGGCAGGAATAATAAAAATCAATATGAAATTTAAAAAAACATACCGGGTGCTTTTCTGAGTGAGGTCGAAGTTGCCTACGCGTTGTCGCCTGGAAATGCAAAAGTGCGCGTTGCTTTTTGGAGATGCAGAGGTTGAGTAGGTTGAAGTTAGGTCAAGGTCTCGAATAGTAGGAAGTTGGAGGGAATTTGAGGTTGAGGTAGCGTTTGTAACACCGCCAAGAGATGTAGACATGAGAAATTTTGAAAAGGTCAGAACTGAGAATTGATGTGGAAGCATTGGAAATGAGAATACATGCCAAAAATCCAAAATTCGAATGCAGCATCCGCACTTGAAAATTATTCGTTCCCCCTTCGTCAAAATTATAATCTACGTTATGCGCATTTTAATACAGTGAAAAATATTTATTTCTTATTTTATTAAATTAATAGTTTATGTTATACGCATTTAATGCATGTTAATCGTTTAAAACTATTATTTATCAATTTTCTTTTATCAATTTTATCATCCGTGTTATGTTGTGATACGTGTTATGTTGTCTACAATATTGGCAGTAGGAATTATCATACATGTTATGTTGTCTATGATATCGTGATTTGTTTATGTATTTAATACATGAAGCAAACATCAAGTCCAAATTGATATCACTAAATGGTAGTTTGGAGTGTTCTCGCGTATTTATGAAATACTAGAGAATTGTTTACAGTAACAACAACCTCCTTATGAAGAAGTATTCAGACTCAAACTTCATAAATAATATTCCAAATAATATGTCAATAATAAAATTTAAGTTGAGTATATTTAAGTTGGAAATTTTCTAAATAGAAGAGATCATAGTTGATTCAAGAAAATGCTGAGTACATTAACTTGAATAATGTTACAATAAAAATAATGTATATATAATAAATGCACAAATTTATAAATGAGCCGAGGGTGATTCCAAATGTTGAGAATCTCATAACACTGTTATATGATAACAATATCGCGATATAATTCGTGACAGAATTCAAAGCTCATTGGAAGTCAAGAGACATACTCTGAATTGTTCCATATGATAAAGTTAGTTTATCACCATCGGAGAGAGTTGATTAACATAGTAGATAATTGAAACATAATAACATACCCGTTAACTGAAGGACTGACCTAATTGGTTTTGAGAAAACTGATTGGGGAAGTTGGAATAAGATTTCATAATTGACCCCAAGTGCAAGTGGAAGATTGATAGAGTTAAGGGTATGCCTTAGGGGCAATTATATAATTTGTTACATATATCTAACTCGATAACCAATCTTTTTCGAAATAAAAGGTGTTTTCTTTCTGTTATATATTTGATATAATGTGTTATACTAATCAACTAATTTAATTAAAAGTATATTTAATAGAAAATTAATAAATTGTATGCTCTGTGATAGTAGTTACAAAGTGTTATAACTATGAGTAATTTATTACAATGAAAACAAATATATCATTTTAAATGTTCCTAGTTAAGATGTATCAAAACTGGATATCGATGTATCCGTTGAGACCAGAGTACGTAACGCTCTCTAAATGTTAGAAAGTTTATTGCCAATGGTTGCTAGGGGTATGTAGGGGTTAGGTACTGATAGTTATTGGATAACTATGGAACGACTCACTCGATAGTTTTCTATTGGTTAATATAAGGTCAAAAACAAAATATCGATGTGACTGGTTTACATGGTTCTATTGACTTGAGAATGCTGTCGATCTTTAATGTGAAAGCTCCGCTTTGATTATAGTAAAACCATGACACGTCGTCCATCGAGTGACTATAGTTGAGTCGAGTGGAAGTATTGGAAGTGAATCACTATTTAAGAGGGGATTCATCTCTCAGTTATATGGGGTTAGTATCATGGTGAACTCAAGTCAACTCAAAATCAAAGTTTCCGGTCAGGGCATTTTGGTTAATAATAATTGTTATTATTGAACCAAGGACTTTGTATTTGGAATATAGTATCCAATATGGACGATATTGGAATTTTGACTATTATCCGGGTTTTTAACCCAGCAGAATCCAAAGAAAGTCGGAACAGCTTGGTCGAGTCAGAATAGCTCAAGAGCAAACCAAATAGACTAGAGCATTTAACCAAAAAAATAAAACAAAAGAAAAGCGAAAATACGCAAAGGTGATGGATCACTAGTGTAACGACCTGGATTTTTCAATGATTTAAATAAGAATTTAACGAAGATTTTAAAATAATTTTTTTTAAAAATAAAAATTTGATAACGAAAACTGAATATTTGAAATGCGTCCATTGAAATAAGACCAATAAAATTTGTTTTGTGTCAAAATGTTAACGATTTTAAACTCGTTAAGTTGATTATCTGAAATTTAATGAAGTGTTAATATTATATATGTAATTAAATTTTAAATGAAGATTTAATTTAATTTTAATTTGATTTGATTGAATTAAAATATAATAATGGAATTTTAAAATAAAGATTTGAAAAAAAAGAATCTTTAATTGAATTAAAAATATATTGATTAAATTGTTTGAATTAAAGTTTAATTAATAGTGTATAAATAAGTTAATTTCCGAAGTTTAATTATATTTAATTAATTATAAAGTATTTTTTATTTCAAGACTTAATTAACTCGGTTAATTTGAAAAGTTATTAAATTTGGATAATTTAGTAAAAATGAATTATTTGTTTAAAATTGAATTTTTGGACTTTAAATCCAAATTTGTTGAAGTCAAATGAGAACAGTTATTTGAAAATAAAGAGATATTTTATTTAATAAAATATCCAATCGGTGTGAAAATGACGTTAGCTATTAAAGAGACCGGGACTGGATATGGGCATACTCTCCGTCGATACCAGAATCACTTTAATAACTGTGTACGTGAAGTGATGATCCAGAACAAAGTGGTTGGATTTGGTGTATGTTTGCTGGATTTGAAGAAAGAGAACGATTATGGATTGGCCCGGCACTTGTGCCAATTTGAAATGACTAAAATAGGACGGCTTGACAGGGCCAAGTGGGCTAGCTACCCTGAGCTGACGCACTTCTTCGTTTGAATATCCTTATTTCGGTTGTTATTGGTGATCACCCTTTGATGATGGGAGTGTTGGACGCGGTGGGCGGTCATGGCTATGATGCGTTCCACCAGCCCTTCGACCCGAACTGGTAGTATCCTACCTTGGACATTGCCTCACGTGCCTTGTCATACTTTTATCTCTATACGAGACCACTATGATTTTGGTTTAATGTTGTCGTATCACGGCACATCCCTATCCACCGACGGTTTATTGGTGTTTTATATGCAAACTATACCACAATGCTTAAAAACGCGTTAAGGAGGATTAATGTAAAGCCTTAACGCTAAGAAAAATATTTACTTTACTGATAGGCACTACATATATATAGCGTATTCTATTGTGTGTGTGTATATATATATAAATAGTTTGACGGGTCCTTAAGAGATGGAAAATCCCGTAACATCTCTTGAGTTGTGTGTACATTTTCACTTAAGTAGGACTACTTACATGAGAACTTCTAGTCCTGACTCGAGTATATTGTTTTACTTTATACTCGGGTCAGCCTGAGTATTGCAGTGTGTGAGCAGTGCTTATTTTGGGAGCCGAAGACTTATTGAAGACTCCACTCTATCTAGTATTAGTTATCTATGTTCATTTTGGCTTATATTAGTAAAATTTTATGTATCTCTAGTATTGTATAATTAAAATCTGAAAACTCCGATGTATTTTGTCTAGTAGCTTCATGAACTACTATGTATATTATTTAATTCCGCTGCGAGATTCTGTATTATTCCGTGTGTGATTCTGTACCTGATTCTATATTAAAACCCCTAATTGATAATCTATCTAATTTGAACGGTTTAAGTTTGACAGGGATGGTTTATTGTCATCTTAAGTTGTTCGAAATGGTGGGTCGTCACAGTTGGTATCAGAGCTTTGGTTTAGTGAATTCCTTAGCCTGAGGGGTAAAACTCACTAGGTATAGGGTTAGTAATGCCCTATAATGAGTGGAATCATTCTTGAGTGAGCGTATTTTGAAAATATAAAATGTTTTAAAATCCAATCTATTTTCAAAATTCCTATTGATTCGAATTCATCTTCCTTGTTAAAAATTCTGATTAGGATTTCCTTAAGTTTTGTTCTTTTCCATGTTCTAAACCCACCCTTGACTTTTCAGGATGAGTAACAGAAGAAATGTTCGAGGTCGGGGAAGAGGAAATGGCCCCGTACCAGATACTGCTGTACTAGTCGCACAAGTAGCATCAATTACACCGGTTGCACCGGTTCCACCAGCGAAGTTCACTACGCTTTGCAAAGAGTACGCATAGCTTGGTGGTACTAAATTCTCAGGGTCCGAAGGCATTATTGAAGCTCAGTAGTGGCTTAAGAGCTTGGAAAGGATTTTTACCACACTTGAAATTTCTGATGCCCAGAAGTGTCAGTCGACCGCTTGGCAGTTGCAAGATGCTACTAAAGATTGGTGGGAATCTGTTACCACCCGCACTGAAGAGGCAAACATCACTTAGGCGCAGTTCATGGAAGTATTCATGACCCAGTGGATGCCTGAAGCCGGAAAATCTCAGCTATATGATAGCTTTATGGATCTTAAGCAGGGAAGCATGTCATTCTCGGAGTATGAAAGGAAATTCAATGAGCTATCCTAGTTTGGACCAGGTCTGATCGATACTCCGCTTAAGAAGAATGAGAAGTTTATAGCCGGTGCTCGTCCTGAATATTATGACCGTCTGACCGCCCATGTTCATGGCACTATCACTAGTCTTATGGATATGGCCCTCGGATATGAAAACTCGAGTTCGAAGGGAGCATCGGTTATTCACTCAGCAACTCCGTCGGCAGCTTCCAACAATCCCAAGAAGAGAAAGCCTAGCTTTGAGCAGCAAAAGAAGAATTGGTAGAACAAGAGCGGGATTGGACATTCTTAGAGGAAGCCCATTGATATCTCCTCTATCACCTGCTTCAAATGCGATCAGAAGGGTCACTATGCCAATAGTTGCCTAGTTTCTGCAGGAGCATCTGTCCCAGCAGTTCAAATGACCAGGCAAAATCTTTGCCACATCTGCTTGCAACCAGGCCACTTCAAGAGAGATTGTCCCACCTAGAAGAAAGGAACCCCATCAGGAGTCTTTACAGTGACCACTTCTACTCCTAGGGTAGAAGACGACAAAGGTACACTTCAGGGTACTTTTACATTGCATAATTTTTCTGTTCATGTTTTGTTTGACACCGGAGCATCCCATAGTTTTATATCCGCCGACTTATGTGACAAACTCAACTATATTTTGAAACCTGAACCTACATCTCAACTTTTATGTGTATCAAATCCTATTGGGAGTCCCGCAAACCTTGGTATTATTTGTAATAGGGTCAGACTCTTCAAAAACGATAGACATCATTTCACATGGGACTTTTATGTTCTTGGGTTTTTAGGACTCGATATTCTATTAGGCATAGATTGGATGACCACATTTGATGCTCATATTGCCTGCAAATCTCAAACGGTTTCTTTGGTAGATGATGGTGGAAATCCCTTGGTAGTGGAGTGTAGAATGCCTTTAGATTTTACTGGAAGTTTTGTCTTCTCTCTTGACGCTTTTCCGAGTGATCTTAGTATTACCCCTATCGTCTAACATTTCCCCGATGTTTTCGAAGAAGTAACTTCTTTGCCACCTTAGCACGAAATTGAATTTCGCATTGATCTTATTCCTGGAGCGAGGCCAGTCATACTTGCTCCAAGAAGAATGTCACCTAAAGAGAAATTTGAAATAAGAATCCAAATTAAAGATTCATTCTTTAAAGGTTTGATTCGTCGTAGCCATTCGGAATGGGGCGCAGCTGTGGTATTTGCTACTAAATCTGACGGTTCTCTAAGGATGTGTGTAGCTTATAGAGAGCTGAGCAAGCTTGCCCACAAGAACAGATACCCGATGCCTCGTATTAACGACATGTTCGATCAGCTGCATGGAGCAAATGTATTTTCTCTGCTTGATCTTGCTTCTGGTTTCCATCAGCTCAGAATTGTCGAAGATAGCATTCCCAAAACCGCTTTCCGAACAGAAGACGGTTTCTATGAATGGTTAGTTATACCTTTCGGCTTAACTAATGCACCGACTTACTTTGTTGATCTCATGAATAGAGTATTTTGGGAAGTTCTAAATAAATTCGTTCTAGTTTTTGTTGATGATATTCTTGTCTTTTCTAAGACTGAGAAGGAGCATGAGGAACACATTAAATTTGTCCTTGAAACTCTGAGAAGTCATCAATTGAAGGCTAAATTCTCTAAATGCCACTTCTGGCGAGAAGAAGTTAGATTTCTTGGGCATGTGGTTTCGAAGAATGGAATTTCGATTGATCCAGCAAAGATCGTCGTAATCAATGATTGGGAAACTCCTAAAACTCCTACAGTTGTCCACAGCTTCCTAGGCTTTGCTGGTTATTACAGGAGACTTATTGAGAACTTCGCTCGAATTTCTTCACCACTCACAGCTTTGACTAGGAAGAATGTTATGTTTGTTTGGAGTAAGAAGTGTAAGGAAGCATTCGAAGAACTGAAGCGCAGGCTAACCTCTGCCCCTATTCTCACTGTCCCGGATGATAGTGAAGGGTTCACTATTTATATAGATGCTTGTAGTAAGGGATTGGGTGCTGTTTTGATGCAGCATGGTAAAGTTATTGCCTATGCTGGTCATAATCTGAAGACTCATGAGGCAAATTATGCAGCTCATGACCTGGAATTGCTCGCCGTCGTCTTTGCTTTAAAGTTATGGAGACATCACCTTCTTGGAACAAAATTTGAACTCTTTACGGACCACCAATCACTGAAGTACATCTTTACCCAAAAGGATCTGCACCAGAGACAAGTTAGATGGCTTGAATTCTTATAATCATTTGACCTCAACATCTACTATACTCCCGAAAAGGTTAATGTTGTTGCCGATGCTCTGAGTAGGAGCAAAGCCATGCTATATCAACTTGTTTCTTCTCCGGCTCTTATGGATCGCATAGCCGCTAAGCAGGATGAGGATCAATGCTTAGGCGAATAAAAGAAAATGTTCATGGAAGGAAGGATAATACCCAAGGCGAATGGGGCACACAAATCGATAGAAATGGAATTCTAAGAATTAATAATAGAATTTGTGTTCCGAACGTGGATGGTTTGAGACAAGAAGTGCTTAAGGAAAATCATCAATCCAGACTCTCTATTCAACCGGGAACCACGAAGATGTTTCAGAATATGAAGAAGTTATATTGGTGGAGAGGGATGAAGCAAGATATATCTATTCACGTCAGCAGGTGTGCCACTTGCCAACAAGTTAAAGCCGACCACCTAAAGATGGCAGGATTATTGCAGTCTCCTGAGATTCCAAGCTGGAAATGGGATCAAATCTCTATGGATTTTATTGATGGACTACTGAGGACCAGAAAAGGTAATGAGAGCATTTGGGTTATTGTCGATAGATTGACCAAGTCTGCTCACTTTATTCCTGTAAAGACTACTCGAACCGCCGCGAGTTTAGCCGAGCTTTATATGAGAGAAATTGTTCGCTTCCATGGCGTTCCATCTAGCATTGTATGTGATCGGGACCCTATCTTCACTAGATATTTCTGGAAAGCTTTTTAGGAGACTCTGGGTACTCAATTAAATCTGAGCATGGCTTATCATCCTCAAACAGATGGCCAGACGGAAAGAGTAAATCAGATTTTGGAAGATCTTCTTCAGGCTTGTGTTTTAGATTTTGGAGGATTGTAGGAAGAGCATCTCCATCTCGTTGAATTCAACTATAACAAGAACTATCAAGCGAGTATTGAAATGGCAACATTCGAAGCTCTTTACGGATGACCATGTAAATCTCCATCTTGTTGGGTTGAATTGGGAAATCGACTTGTTCTTGGTCCCGAAATGATTTTGGAAGCTTCCAAGAAAGTCGAAGAAATCAGAAGGAAAATGAGAATTGCCCAGGATCGACAGAAGAAATATGCAGACAGAAGAAGAAGAGACTTGGAATTTGTTGTTGGAGATTAAGTTTTTCTCAAAATTTCACCTTTGAAGAATGTTATCCGATTTGGAAGGAAAGGAATGCTCGCTCCTAGATTTGTTGGTCCTCTTTGCATCTCAGAATGAGTCGGTACTTTGGCATATAGAGTTGACTTACCAGAGAAGCTGTCGGGGGTGCATAACGTATTTCACATTTCACATCTCCACAAATATGTGCACGATCCATCCGTGATTGTCCAGCCTGCTTTGTTTGAAGAGATGGATGTTGAGCCCAATCTAACTATTGAGAGGAAGCTGCTTTGTATAGTAGGCAGAAGCACGAAGCAGCTTAGAAGGAAGGTTGTAAATCTCGTCAAAGTTCAGTGGATCGAAGATGATCGAGATTGTACTTGGGAAACGGAAGAAGGTATCCATGCTTCAAATCCTAAATTGCTAATGCGGGTATGTAGCCTACGCCCGAATCTATTTCTATCTTTCTATTTTCTTATTCTGTTCTTTTCGAGGATGAAAAGTTTTGAGTGGGGGAGATTGTAATGACCTGGATTTTTCATCGATTTAAATAAGAATTTAACAAAGATTTTAAAATGAAATTTATTTTTAAAAATAAATTTTGACAACGAAAACTGAATATTTGAAATGTATCCATTGAAATAAGACCAATAAAATTTGTTTCGTGTCAAAATTCGTCCGGAACTCGGTCAGCCCAAATTTTTCAGCGCAAATTATCAAAATTTAAAGTATGAATATTTTTACATAGAAATGATCCAGAAAATTTTCTGATTAAAACATCAAAGTTCGTTCCATCCAATTCCGACCTCTGTAGCTCCGTTTATCTAGAATTTCCGTTGTCGTCCAATTTCGAAGCGGTAATAGCGGCAACAAATGAGATTTTGCTACGAACGTCGTAGTACATATCTGATTACATCGTTGGATTCGTCTCGTCGCGCTGATTACCGCAGTATATTTGTTTTCGTATTTGGCTTCCGTGACAAAATGCTGGATGGTTGAGATAGTGGTCCGTGATCAGGCCCGGGGTCATCATTTCACACATTCTTTCAGCCTACAAAACATTCCTTTCAGCCGATACCTTGCGTGCGCCTCTCATCTAATTAAATGTTGCATTTAATGAGCCTCTGTGCACCCTCTTTCTTCTATTTATACGTGCTGCATTCTTCTTCTTCCTTCTTTCAGTTGGTAAAGAGAAAAAAACAATTTACATACAAACTCTCGTACATAAATCACGTAAACACTCCCATACTTTCCCTCCACTTCAACCTTGCTTCCTCCAACTACCCACCACTTCCGCATCCGAACCCCTGCCACCCCACCACCCGAAGACTAGCCAACCGCCTAGTCACCTCTCCACTACCGAAGCTCCACCACCCAACAACCCGCAACACCCCTCCGCCCGCAACCACCTACTTGTAGGCCGCCACCGCCCAACCTGCTCTGCCCACCTCTGCGCCGAAGCCGTACCGCCTCTCCACCTCAATCTTCCGGTCGAACGCCTCAGCCACCTCCCTCCCCTACATCAAAGCCCGTACCGCCTCCAGCGCCGGCCTACCATCCACCGACCGCCTTGCCTCTCCTTCCCCACCAGCAGCCTCCACCTACCCGAAACCGCTTCCCCATAAGCCACTCGCCGAAGCCAGCACCACCCACCAAACCTTGCTTCCACCTGGACCCATACACCACCCCACCAGCCCTCCACCGGCCAGCATCCACCCAAAACCCATCACCCGAGCCTCACCCAGCCAACCTCCCTGCCGAACCTGCTCCAGCCAACCTCAATTTACCTCCCGACCCTCCGACCTCCTCCGCCAAAGCCACAGCGTCACCACGACCGAAGTCAGCCCTCTGTCCACTAACCTGCCACCAACAGCCGCTCGCAACTCCCCTCTGCCTTTAGCCGGTCACCCACCTGAACCCGCAGCGAACCCACATACCTAGCACCCTGAACCCGAACCCACGACCGAATCCGACCAACAACTAATCCTAGTCCATCACCTTGATTGCACGAAGTCCACTTCATCAAACCGTACGTGGCGGTATAACATAGCTTGTGTACGTGTACACGTGTATCCGTATAGCCGTATCCGTTTTTCGAAAGCCGCGAAGGTGAGCGATTCTAAGCTCACGATTCGATTTTCATATGCAAGTATCCTACGATGTTATAAATAATTGGTTGAAAATTATAAATAATTGGTTGATAATTATAAATAGTTGGTTGATGATTACGATCGATATTGAAATTGGGAACCAGTGGTATTTGACACTGTGATATATGATTTGGCTGAAATAGTTTAAATGTTTGATTGGAATCCCAATTGCATGTGAAACCCGTTAACTATGGAAAGTTGGAATGTTGGACGACGATTGATTTATTGATACCCGTCGCTGTTATATTGTTGCTGTGTGCATTAATTTGACACTAAAATTGAACTGGGATATGGGTTGAAATGATAAATACCCAAATTAAATCACTTGGCCTAGGATAGAAAATTAAATAATAAACACCGATTGGTCAATTGAAATTTATTTTGGATATTTAATATTTAAATTTGAAATAAAGGAATAATTTGAAAATTTAACGTAAATTTATAATTTAAATTTTTTCATTGAGGTTAATATTAAATTTTGAAATCTTTTAAGTTAATTCTGATTTTAAAATGAAAGATTAATTGTACCATTTCAAATTATGAGATTAAATTAATAATGGTTATGTTAAATGTTAATGATTTTAAACTTGTTAAGTTGATTATTTGAGTTTAATGAAGTGCTAATATTATATATGTAATTAAATTTTAAATGAAGATTTAATTTAATTTTAATTTGATTTGATTGAATTAAAATATAATAATGGAATTTTAAAATAGAGATTTGAAAAAAAAAGAATCTTTAATTGATTTAATTGAATTAAAAATATATTAATTAAATTGTTTGAATTAAAGTTTAATTAACAGTGTTTAAATAAGTTAATTTCCGAAGTTTAATTAAATTAAATACTTAATTATAAAGCTTTTGTGTTTTAAGACTTAATTAACTCGGTTAATTTGAAAAGTTATTAAATTTGGATAATTTAGTAAAAATGAATTATTTATTTAAAATTGAATTTTTGGGCTTTAAATCCAAATTTGTTGAAGTCAAGTGAGAATATGTTATTTGAAAATAAAGATATATTTTATTTAATAAAATATCCAATCGGTGTGAAAATGACGTTAGTTATTAAAGAGACCAGGGCCAGATATAGGCATACTCTCTATCGATACCGGAACCACTTTAATAACTGTGTACGTGAAGTGATGATCCAGAACAAAGTGGTTGGATTTGGTGTATGTTTTCTGGATTTGAAGAAAGAGAACAATGATGGATTGGCCCGACACTTGTACCAATTTGAAATGACTAAAATAGGACGGCTTGACAGGGCCAAGTGGGCTAGCTACCCCGAGCGGACGCACTTCTTCATTTGAATATTCTTATTTCGGTTGTTATTGGTGATCGCCCTTCGATTATGGGAGTGTTGGATGCGGTGTGCGGACATGGCTATGATGCGTTACCACCAGCCCTGCGACCCGAACTGGTAGTATCCTACCGTGGGCATTGCCTCACGTGCCTTGTCATACTTTTATCCCTATACGAGACCACTACGATTTTGGTTTATTGTTGTCGTATCACGGCACATCCCTATCCACCGACGGTTTACTGGTGTTTTACATGCAAACTGTACGACAATGCTTAAAAACGCGTTAAGGGGGATTAATGTAAAGCCTTAACGCTAAGAAAAATATTTACTTTATTGATAATTACTACATATATATAGCGTATTCTATTGTATATATATAAATAGTTTGACGGATCCTTAAGATATGGAAAATCCTGTAACATCTCTTGAGTTACTTGTACATTTTCACTTGAGTAGGACTACTTACATGAGAACTTCTAGTCCTAACTTGAGTATATTGTTTTACTTTATGCTCGGGTCAGCCTGAGTATTGCAGTGTGTGAGCAGTGATTATTTTTGGAGCCGAAGACTTGTTGAAGACTCCACTCTATCCAGTATTAGTTATCTATGTTCATTTTGGCTTGTATCAGTAAACTTTTATGTATCTCTAGTATTGTATAATTAAAATCTGAAAACTCTAATGTATTTTGTCTAGTAGCTTCATGAACTACTATGTATATTATTTAATTCCGCTGCGAGATTCTATATTATTCTGTGTGTGATTCTGTATCTAATTCTATATTAAAACCCCTAATTGATAATCTATCTAATTTGAACGGTTTAATTTGGACAAGGATGGTTTATTGTCAGGTTAAGTTGTTCGAAATAGAGGGTCGTCACAGCTAGCGGTCCATCATCTATGGATCGCTAGCGATCCATAATCTTGGCTCGAAGATTCATTAGTTCACTTACATCATGGTCCAATGGGTAGTCAAAGACAAAGCTCAGAAATACACTAAGTCATGCACTATGGATCGCTAGTGATCCATACCATTTCGCCAGGTCGCCATGGACTTCAAAGCAAAGGGTAGGGGGAAGCACCTTAAGCCACTGGATCGTTATCGAGCTAGAAGCTATCGATCGCTAGTGATCCATCAAGTTAGCTCGGTTCGTGATGCTTTTTACAGTGCGTCTTCCTATAGAGATTTGCAAGCATCTGGCAAGAAGGCTTAGCCCAATAGCTCTCCAACATCTATAATACTCACCTAACTGCAACGTAAAAAGGATCCTCTGAACTGGCTGCTGAAACTTTGCAGAAACTATTCTTCACTCTTCTTCTCCCTCCTCACAACAGTCATCCAAGGGGTTTACTGTGATTGTCCAGTGAACTCTAGCTTTGGGGACTTAGTCTAACTCAGGATATTCAAAAACTTTGCAATCCAATTCACCTTGTAACAACAACCAGTCAATAATAAAAATTATAAAGTGGACATAGGCTTTATTAACAGTCGAACCACTATAAAAATATTCTTGTCTTCTTACTATTTCTGCTTTTTCTACATTTATTCTCTGTATTATTGCTCTATAAGTACAGGGCTGGGCTTTCACGCTTAATCTAGGGCGTTGATCCATTTTATGGGTTAACATTTTAGTGCTTTCACTGAGTACCACACTCAGGGTTTAGATCTAGCTATCTATTTTGGATCAGATAGGTTCAGAAGTTAGATCCTCAATCTTTGCTTAAAGAATCTGTTGCTTAGAATCAATGGCTCCGGGAAGGAAAAGAATTGCCTCTGGAAGATCCATAGGGGTAGTAATAGCTGGAGAAGGGATGAATCATCAGCAAACCGAAGTAAATGGCGCCAACGTAGGAGATCAGGTGCTTGGATCCTCCAATCAACGTGAGGTTGTGAAAAGAGACGAGTTGAATAAAATGGTTGATGAAATCAATCAACAAATGGAATCAGTCAGAGAGCTCTGATGGATAAGCTTAATGCCCTCTTGACCTTACAATCACATCCTGCTCCAAGAACTATGGCCGAACCTACGGCTGCCGTAGAACAAGAAAATTCTTCTGTTTCTGGTCTAAACGGAAGAAATGGAAAGCAGCCGCAAAGTGGAGTGATAGCTAGAACCATGAGAATCAACGTAGATGGAAACACAAGTACTCCACAAACCGCAAGGCAACCACCTATGAACTTGAACCAAGGAGTGAAGACCCCACAAGAGGATATAGCCATGGACCTCTCCGACTAAGAAGATAGAGAGCAATTTAACGACGACAAGTTGGAAGGAAATGCCAATGCATTCGATAACGCCAGGAATGTCCAAACTGCCCCCTATTAGGCCAACTGCAAGCCAATGGGACCCCGAGGGAGTGGATCTTCCGAAGACAGGAGAGCCTAGGCTTGAGCCCACTCACCTAAACCGTTTGCAAAGCCAAATGCTTGGTGTGGTGACTGACAGCCGACCCCCGGACTACCGGACATCAGAGGCATTTATCGTAGATATAGTCAACCGTTGATGGATGAGAATATGAATAGAAGAGATGATGAATGAGGATCCATTCCAAGTTGGACTTCCTTTACTGATGAGATCTTGAATAAGCAGTATCCAAAAAAATTCACTATGCCAACTATTCCATCCTATGACGGAACAAAAGACCCAAAACCCCATTTGTACAAGTACAGTTGGTACATGGTATAGCGAATGCTTCGGACGTTGTTCGGTGTAGATGTTTTCTCATTTTTCCAAGAAGGATTTCTTCCATGTGGTTCACTAGGCTTCCACCAAGATCTATCTCTACTTTCGACCAACTAGCAACAAGATTCCTTGATCAATTTAGACTTCACATAGCACAGCCTAAAGACGTGATGTCCTTGTCCGGCCTATTCCAGGGATGAAATGAATCTCTAAAGTCTCTCATGAACTGGTTTAATACCGTAGTGACAGAGGTAAGCAATCTGAATGAGGATATGGTTTTCATGGCTTTGGTTCGCGCCATCCACCCCAAAACTGAGTTTAGAAAATGGATCAAGATGAAACAACCTACCACTAGAAAGGACTTCAACCGTAAGGCGAGTCAATACTTAAGATTGGAAGAGGTGCAAGAGTAGGAAAGGAAGTCTACTAGCATGCAACCGATGAACGTCGGGCAGAGTGACATGGCGATGAACCAGAACATAAATGCCTCCGGGACCGTTAAAGGAAGTGCAGGGAAAGACGGAAACCAAAAAAGGAAGAACCAAAATTCCAAAAAAAATGTAACAATAAATGAGTTAGAGGCTTTAGGCCCGAGGATTACACCCCGCTCAATGATACTCCGAAAAACATCTATCTCGCAACATAGAGGATAGAGGAGTATAAAAAAAACCCTAAGAAGGAAGCAACTAAACAACAAAAGCGCTTGGGGAAGTTCTATCCTTCCACGAGATGCATGGTCACAACACAAACGAGTGTCATCATCTAAAGAACTTGATCGAAGAGCTGATCCGAGAGAATAAGCTTTAACAATACGTGAGAAAATCACAAAATCCCGACCAGCTCGTGGCTCCCTAGGCTCATAGGGATCGAAGAAACCAAGTCGAAACCAGCGAGGAGGGATCAAAGCGAACTGACCAGAGACTCATCATTGGAACGATATCTAGAGGACCACATCCCACGCAGAGAAGTTAGGGAGAAATGGAGCGATATGCGAGTTCGTTAAAGCACACCCTGAAGGAATCGTGCCTCACAATCGAAGATGGAGCTCCAGCCAAGCAGCAGAAAACATTGAATAATGGTATAGTATTCCTAAATCGGAGCATCGAAGGGATCGAAGCTCCAACTATCGATCCCATGGTCGTGACAATAAGGATCAGACCCGCCGTGGTCCGACGAGTATTGGTTGACAGCGAAAGTTCTGTGAAAATCCTTTTCAAGCGCACCTTTGATCAAATGAAGATCATCATGAAAGACGTATCTGCCTGCCAAACCAAAATTCAAGGATTCACCGGCGAGCCTAAACAACCCGTCAGAACAATTGACTTTCATGTAGAACTTAGGGAAGACGACCGAAGAGTCACCCTCACCCAAACTTCTATGATCGTAGACGAAATGTCGGCGTATAATGCCTTCTTGGGACGACCCATAATGGCAGATTTCATAATTGCTTTAGCCCAGTGGTGCCTTACCATGAAATTCCCAACAGAAAATGGAGTTGGAGTGATCAAAGGAGACCAAAGTGTCGCCAGGGAATGTTATATCGCAAAATTGTGTGAATCCAAAAGAAAAGAAAAGGGGGAGAATGTGGGGAGAACTCTTCGCATTCACGAACCTGCCGAATAGCAACTACAGAGCCACCCCTGGCTAGGGGACCATAGCTGATTCAATAAGGCTTTGGACCCTAGAAATAAGAGTTCAGGGGAGGATGGAAACACCAGCAGAATTGACGGTGTCTATTCCAGTCGATATGAATGACCTGACATGGGTCTAGAAAATTAGATCGCACCTTGGAAACAAGATGCGATTAGAACTCACCAAATTTCTTCGTGCCAACTTGGATGTGTTCACTTGGACACATTCCGATATGTGTGGGGTATCAACAGAAATTGCATGCCACGCGCTCAACATTGACCCCATGTTTACATCGGTAAAGCAAAAGAGGCACAGCCTGAGCCTCGAGCGGTCCAGGGCATTGAGAGAAGAAGTAGAAAAACTGATGACCATGGTATTATCCGTGATGCGACCTACCCCGAATGGGTATCTAACCCATTTTTGTCAAGAAGTCCAACGGGAGATGGCAAACTTGCATCGACTACTCAGACTTAAACAAAGCCTGCCCGAAGGATAGTTTTCCACTTCCCAGAATTGACCAGCTTGTTGACTGAACGGCTGGGCATGAACTGCTATCATTTATGGACGTGTACTCGGTCTATAATCAATCCTGATGCATGAGCCCGACAAAGAAAACACCAGCTTCATCACTAACCTAGGATTATACTGCTATAGGGTAATGTCATTCGGTATAAAGAATGCAGGGGCAACCTACCAAAGATTAGTAAACGCCATATTCAAACGTCAAATCGGAAAAACCATGAAGGTCTATGTGGATGACATGTTTGTGAAATCACGAGTAGCAGCCAATCATCTAGATAATATCACCGAAATGTTCGAAATACTCCGAAAATATGGAATGAAACTCAATCCAATCAAATGTCACTTCGGGGTAGCCTCCGTAAAGTTCTTGGGATTCATAGTGAGCGCCGGAGGCATTGAAGCAAATCCAGAGTAAATAACTGCCCCACGAGAAGTCCAAGCCCTGAAGAACAAAAAGGAATTACAAAGCTTGAATGAGAAAGTCGCAGCTTTAAGCCGGTTCATCTCGAAAGCCACCGACAAGTGTATACCGTTCTTTGATGCATTAAAGAAAGGAAAAAGAACATTGAATGGAATGCAGCTTGTCAAACTGCATTCAAAGAGTTGCTGTGACATATAGAAGCTCTGCCAGTCCTATATAAGCCAGTAGATGAAGAGAACTTGTTCATCTACTTAGCAGTCTCACCTCACGCGTTGAGCGCCGCCCTTGTGCATGATAAAACTAGGATTCAGCGACCCGTATACTACATTAGCGAGCGGTTCACTAAAGCCGAGAAAAATTATCCGAAATTGGAAAAGCTAGCATATTTCCTCTTGACCGTGTCTAGAAAGCTACGACCATATTTCCAAGCGCACCCGATTAAAGTACTGACTGATCAACCTTTAAAGAAAGTATTATGCCGACCCAAAACTTCTGGGTGACTCCTTAAATGGAATATCGAATTGAGCTAATATGATATCACTTACCATTCGAGAAGGGCAATCAATGGGCAAGTGCTGGTAGATTTCATCGCCGAGTTTACCATATGGAATGATGAGGAAGAAATACCATCGGAAATTGAAACGTGATGGAAACTCTTCATCGATGACGCGTCTAACAACCTCTGCTCGGGGGCAAGGGTGGTGCTTGAAACTAGGGCTATCAATTTCCAGCACGACCCGAAACATGACCCGTAGATCCCATGGAAATTAGCAGGTTAACCCGACCTGGTTTAGTTGGCGGGTCATTTTCGGGTCAACCTGAATTTGACCCGTTTATAAACGAGTGGGTTTCGGGTTGACCCGTAATCCCGAATTTGACTCATTTATAACCCGTTTATACTTATATGGGTTGACCTGACCCAGTATGACCCGTGAACCCGAATTTGACCCGTTTACGACCCGTTTATTACCCATTTATATCCTATACTGGTTGACCCGACCCGTTTATGACCTGACCTGGTTATAATTGGGTTACACGGGTCGGGTCGGGTCGGGTCAACCCGTTTATAATCGGGTCGGGTTCGGGTTGAGCTATTTTCGACCTGTTTAATAAACAGGTTGACCCAACCCATTTAAAATCAACCCGAACCCGACTTGACCCGACCCAACCCGACCCATTGACAACCCTACTTGAAACCCCCGAGGGATGAGCCATTTGCTGCGCCCTATGCTTGGAATTCCACGCGACAAATAATGAGGTGGAATATGAAGCGCTGATAGTAGGACTGAAAGTTGTGAAGGAACTCAGAATAAAGTCTGTTCACGTCTACAACGACTTTCAACTAGTCGTCTGCCAGGTGAAAGGCAAATACCAATCCCGAGGGGAGAACCTTTCCTCATATCTATCTAAAGTACAGGAGTTGCTGAACGACATTGAACATAACACCATAACTCACATCTAGCGGGAGCAAAATACGAAGGCTGACTACTTAGCTAAATTGGCAAGCTCCGGAGAAGCTCAATCATTGGGACTAGTCCCGGTTGAAACCCTGACTGCTCCAAGTATAAACGAAATGGATGTCGACTAGATTTTTGAAACCATCGACGAACCAGAAACCTAGATGACGCCAATGAAAGACTATTTGCTTACATGAACCCTTCCCGTAGATAGAAACCAGCGGAAAAACCTTCTTCGGAAAGCACCGTGATTCATAATACAAGATGGGATACTCTACAGAAGGAGGTTCTCTACCCCCTTGCTCAGATGCGTGACCAACGACGAAGCTCGGTGGATCCTGAAGGAAGTCCACAAAGGCGACTGTGGAGACCATACTGAGGGGAAAACCCTTGCAAAGAAATCCTTCGGTACAGATATTATGGACAACGGTAAATCGCGATGCAGTAGATTATGCCAGACGGTGTGATCGATGCAAAAGGTTCAGCAATATTAAAAGAACTCCCTCAACATAGATAATGCAAATGGTCAGCCCATGGTCGTTCGAAATATAGGGTATTGACCTAATTGGCGTATTAACGATAGCTGAAGGAGGGGTTAAATATTCTATAGTTGTCGTTGACTATTTCACAAAATGGGCCGAAGCGGAACCGCTGGCCACCATTACCACAAAGAAAGTTATTAATTTTGTTACTAAAAACATCATTTGCAGGTTTGGGATGCCACAAAAAATTATCACTGATAATGGGACCCAATTCGAAAGCGCCGAGTTCAAAGACGTTTGCAAATGCTTCCGAATCAAGAAAACTTCTTCGTAGTCGCTCATCCACAAGAAAATGGGCAAGTGGAAGCAATAAACAAGATCGTCAAGTCCACTATCAAAAAGCGGCTGACTAAAGCTAAAGCAAATTGAGTTGATGAACTTCCACTCGCACTATGAGCCTATAGAACAACACATAAAGCAGCAACCAGGCATACCACGTTCTCTTTGGCATATGGTTTAAAAGCAATGATCCCCATAGAGCTAGAAGTCCCCTCTCATCGAAAGCAGAATTTCAATCAAAGGCAAAACAAGCAGCTTCTATTCGAGTCGCTTGATATGATCGACGAAAAGAGGAAAGAAGCCGAGTTGAGGACCGTTGCTCACCAAAAAAGGATCGCACGGTACTTCAACTCCAGAGTTCATAACCAAACCATTGAAGTGGGAGACCTCGTCCTCAAAAGAGTCTATCCCATGCCGGGAGCCTTCGGACCGAACAAGGAAGGGCCATATGTGGTCAATCAAAAGGTAGGAGACGAAACTTTCAAACTGACAACCGTGGACGGAATCCAAATTCCCCGAGCATGGAACAGAGAATCGCTGCATCCTTACTTTATTTGAAACTATCTTATGAACTTTCTATTTTTCAGCAAATAAGTCGTCCCAGGATACCGGGGGATTGTAAATAGGTAGAACTTGCCCAACATTTCTTAATAAATTGATTTGCTTTTTGAACCAATAAAACTGCGTTCATAATAGTAACCTGCTGAGTCGACAGGGTCAAATTGGCTCAAAACCATTCAAGTTCTGCTTGAGATAGTGGAATCATGCTCAAGTACGCCCCACTTACCCATTCGGTCGATGGAAGCAAATCGACTCAAACTGTTGGATCGGCGGAACCCGATCCCCGTGTTCTTAGAACCGGTGTTGCGCCGGCGGCATCGGGAAGGATCAAATCAAAGCAGCGCATCCCATAAGTCACACACTACCTTTTTGAGCCGTGGAGTCATTCTCTTAAAGCATAAACTCCTCACGTTGCTAGAAGATTGGCAACGTTGACAAGTTTCGAAACCGTTCTGGATCGACGGGTCATATCGGTCCCAAAATTCGTGCATCCCATAAGCTGCGCACTACCTTTTCGAGCCATGGAATCACGCTCTTAAAGCATAAACTCCTCATGTTGCCCAAAGATTGACAACGTTGAGAAGTTTCGAAACCATTATGGATCGACGGGTCATATCGGTCCCAAAATTCCCGCATACTTCTAAAAAAGCCACACACACTTTTAAGTAGCAGAATTGCCCCGGCGATACTGGGAAACTCGTCCATTGTAGGAATAACAAGGATTAACCCGCTCCCATTACTAGGAGTAATGGGCATGAATCCAACAAAATCAAAGTGCTACAAATCACCAGGAAATTCCAATTGTTGACCAACAATAAATCTATAATTAAGCCATTCAAATCATAAGTTCCCAGGGATAGGAACCATAAAGCAAGTCCGTTGATAAAGAAGACAATAATAAACAAACACTCGGATCAACCAGTCGTTTTTTAGGTGTTCGAAGTAAACAACCCTGTGAACTGGGGGGCATACACCTGTACTCAAATAGAAATGCTCACCGGTGCTCAAATAGAAATGCTCAACAACAAAAACACTTCACAAGTTCTGTTACTCCAAACAAAGAATTTTGGCGGTAATCACAAGACTAGATAAAATAAAATAGTAGCAAATGAAATAGACATAAGTACATAAAACGCAGATAAGCAGACATGTAAAGTTACAATCAAACCGTCAGCATTGTATTACTTATAACTTTTTTGTACAAGGTCAAAATGTGGGGGACGTACCCACACAATACTAGCCAACAAAAAGAAAAACATAGACTCTACAACAAAAGCAGTAAGTGTAGACTCTGCACGTGAACAAAACAAAACAAAATGCCTCTAAAATCAGCTCCACTGCCATCCGGGCTTCTCAACGCCTCTTTCCACTGCTCCCTTTCCCGTCACTCCCCTTCCCGCCTTTGGTTAGAAGTTTTTGCTTCCCCTTAGAATCCGACCAGGGTTAGTGTCGCTGCTAGTGATATCGATTGTCTCCTCGGTTTCGACATTTCCTCCCTGCTCTTTAACCTTCTCGAAAGTCTCCCCTTTCGTCTTGCACTTCCGGGATTTGCGAGGGCTCTTCGAGGATTTTATCGCTTCAAACTTTTCTTTCTTGAGGGCAATCAGTTGCTGTTTGGATTTACGCGGCAGCTCAATTTATACCTCTTGCTCCTGAGCTTCGGCTGCCATAAAGTCGCCCTCCAAAGATACAGAAGGGTCATCTAAGCCATGCAATGCGGCAATCTTCTCAGACTCCAGCCCTAGCTGCGAACCGGACACAGACACAACAACCGGAGTAACTACAAAGACGAGTACAGAAGCGGTTGAAATAGCAATGGGTCTGGGTATCAAGGAAACCGATGGATCAACAAGTAAGGAAGACGGACCTATAAGATCAAAAATGAAAGCATTAAGTTTGTCTTGCTCCTGCGACACGATTTGAAAATTCTCAAACTCGGGAGAAACAAGAAGGTTACCTGCATCAGAGGAGTAGCCGAGAATGTCAATCTCATATTCATCACCTTCTCCTTCTTTGGATGGTTGCACAATTTGCGGAGAAGCTTCAGGTCCCGAACTCGCCAATTGATTGCGAGGCTATCTCGACGATTCGCCAGGTCTGGAAACAAGTGGCTCCGGCATCATTTTGGCAGTCGCTACCATAGCAACATCGACAGCTTCCCGTTCCTTTTCAATTCACAGAATTTCTCGGCCCTCTATCAGCGCTTTCTTTGACTCCTCATCAAGGTAGGCATCCTCTAGCTCCCACTTAGTGTAGACATCCCCGCTATCTTGGAAATGGGTCAAAATTTCCTCCCAAACCACAGCGAGAGTGCGTGGGAACTTTGGGCCTAGATAATTGAGACACCACAGATGCAATAGGGAGTTGACGTAGAAATTTAAGATGGTATAGTCCATCATTTCCATCTTCCTCTCAAAAGTGTCCTGTAGCTCCAAATAATCCACCGTAACGATGGCCTTTTCAACTTCAATGCGAGTTTTGTCGGTGCTAAGCTGTGCAACTCTTTCTTGGAGCAAGGCAATCGTCTGGGACCGATTAGAAATGGTCTTATCATGCGACTTCACAACCTCTTCAAATCACTTTGGATCGCTTGAAGATGGGGGAATATATGAATCTTTGTAGACTAGGCGAAGGTCACGGTCAAACTTAACCCCTTATAAAAACCACCCGGGGAGCGCTGCTTCAAGTCTAGGAGGACCAGACGGAAGAACGTAAGCCGATCTCCGGTGAGGGCGCGAAGAACCAGGGACAAGCACCACATGGGATGATGGAACTTGGGATGAAGATAGAGCTTGAATAGAAGAAACTGGAACTTCGAGACCGACTAAATCTGGGGCCGGGGGAAAGGCTTGTTGCTCTGAAAGATGAGAACTGCGGTCGACCTTTGAGTTTTTGGACGGTTCCTCTTGCTCATCAAAGGTCTTTATCTTCTCGTAACCGCTTTTGTATGTACGACTCCATTCCATCTCGTCCTCGCGACGAGCTTTAGCCTCTAAGTCCTTCCATCTTCTCCATTCCTCCTTGATCTCACAAGGCCGATGACGGCCGGTGGATCGTTTCGACCAACGTTGTGAATCAGTGAACTCCTCGAGATCGTCATAAAGACCACGTCCTCTCATGGTACCTAACATGAAGAATAGATAAAGAGATTTAGTAATGGAAAATAGGCTTGAATAATGTGTGTGTAAATGAATGTGACCCTAGTGAAATGTGTAATGTGTCTGGGGAGCCTACAATGACGTTACAATCCAGATCGGCAGCCAATGTGGTAGAAATCAGACTAACTTCGGGCGCAACATGGCTTGGACGAGGAACCCCGACATCGCTTGACTTCTGGGCTAGCATCTTTATTGTGGGTCTCTTAGGGAGGCGAGTTCGGAATAGGAGGACTCATCCCCGGAGTCTCGTCGCATGATTCGGAGTCTCCGTCACCGGATTTTGCATAGAAATCATCATCACTGGCGGAGGACTCATGACTACTACTCTCAACTTCACCCTCCTCTTTTTTCGTTGCCATCACAGCCTTGCCTTCTCGTTGTTTAAACTCTTCTTCCCCTTCCTCTAAAATCAGGGGAATTCTAGCCGGGCAGCTGGCTTCGATCGCGACATCTCTTCCCTCATGAGTCTCTTCAGCCGACTCACCAAACAAACCTTCCTTTTCTTGAAAAACTCCCTCTTCAGAACAATGAGATGAAGAAGTAGAGCATGTTCGTATTCTAGAACGAGAAGGAGACATGACCTCGACTGCTATGGTAGATCTCCCTAGATGCAACAGTCCATACCGAAGCAAGTTTTCTTCCTTCAGCAAGAATTTAACCGATCTTTCCACGACATCTACATCCTTCAGGGTATGGAAAGTTTGGTCAAGTGATTGGTCTTTATTCGGCCTTGGCATAATTGTAGGAAGTATTTGACTTGTCAAAAATGCCATAGCGACATATCGAAACTCAATAAGTAAGGAAGAGAACTTACCCCCCGTTACCCAATGGCGATTGAACCCTTCAGGACTTCTAATGAAAAAGTACCGAGTATTGAATTGAGACAAATTACTTTGCAATTGCAGCACGATTTTGCGATTCCTATGAGCCTCGATGACGACTAGAGATGGGCACTCGTCTCTCTTTTTAAACAAGAAAATATCTCAGCTCGTCGAAACTCGGGGCATGGTTAAATGTCCACACAAACAGAACGTGCAGGCAAGTTAAAATAGCATATCCATTAGGGTGAATCTGGAACGGAGCAATTCCCAAGTTCGAAACAATTTCTCTCAAGAAGTCATTGAAAGGGGGCACTCCGTTTAGGCACATATATCGATGGCAAGCGGTATATCCTAGAGGCGGCATATGGGCGAATTCATTCTTCTTCGGAAGGCGCACGTCATCCTCTGAAATTCCATGTTGCAAGCAAATATTGTGCAAAACCTTGGCGGAGATCATGGAGTAGGCTCTCTCCGATGGATTAGGAAGAGCTCTGAAGTTCCTAGGAGTTCGATCCACGATCGGACCAACTGGAACTAGTTGATCGTATTCAGCCTGCAAAGCAGAAGAGGAAGGGGCGACAGACAACGACTCAACTTCTGAAAGTTCTGGACTTCCTCCGCTGGACTTACGGCGAGAAGACGAGTACTTCATTCTAAACAACAGGATTTGCGTCCAAATCAGTCAGGTGATTCTACTCTAAACTAAGAATCCCCTTACAACACTTGAATTATGAAGGAATGTCGATTCATGCCGACACGTCGGACGTCAAGTATGTATTGGGGTAAGTGCGGTGTGTTATCTATGGAGGGTGAGCTTGGTGTCCTGAACACTACAAATGCTCTATCCCGTGTAGATAGTTCGCTAGCAGTAGAAAGGGAAAAGGACTTTTCGTATCGTTTTTTGGAATTACTTCTTCTACAATTACCCATTATCGATCAATGATCAATAACAGATCCGTTGTCCGTAGCGACATGGAAAGTTCTTCCCGGTACAAGTACACCAAGCGTGCAAAAAAAACAAGACCAATCTAAATCCTCCAGAAGGGTAAAACTAATTCGCAATGTATCATGCTATATCGGCAATGTAACTTAGTACAAGTCAATTTTGGTTCTATGGACGAAGATAGCAAAACATGTCAAGCACCAGGGCAAGGCCCGAATTCCGTTCCGTGAAGAACTCAAGACTCGATTTACTATCTTCCTCTATAAAATCACAATCAACTCGGACTCTTTGCTATAATCATCACCAATACACTCCGTCATCAAATCGCTAAACGAATGTCAGAATCATCATTACCCACCTTGAATCAAGAATTGAAAGGCAAGGATGGTCGAAGTTTTTGACCCAGCGATCCAAGCAAGGAGGTCGGTAGCGATCCAAGAAAAGAGATGAAGTTACGGTTTGGTCAACGGTGATCCTGAAGGAACTAGGAATGAAGTCAAAGCATCGGCGAGCCTCAAATTTATCAGTGGCGAGAAGCTCCGAGGATGGATGATCGGCGACAGCGGTGAAAAGATTGGATTTGGTGATCGTTCGAAAATCGGGTGGAGTCGCAAAGGATAAGCTTGGGTCACAAGAAGATGGGAATGAAAGAAGGATCGACTTGAGGTAGTTAAATAGGAGATTGCACGAAAAAATTACCAAGTCATTAGATCGCTAGCGATTCATGTACTATGAATCTCCAACGATCCATCAAATAGAAGCTCTGGGTCGCTAGCGATCCATCAAATTGATCGATCAACTCCAAAATTAGCCAGTATCATCTGCGTGCTGTCTAAAGGCATTCTGAAAGTTATGGGGCCAAACTTGGTTTTTTATGACAAACAATAATAATTTAGGTCAAAACTTAATGAGCAACTGAATAGTCGAAGTCAAATTCACATGGTCCTAAAACGATTACCTAAACCTCGCCAAGTAGAAATGGAAAGAAATTACTTCCAGAGCACACCTTGTTTTCAACGAAGGCATACTCTGTGGGGGAAAATGTGTAACAACCCTGGTCGAGATTAAAATAAACTTTTTATATTAAAATGAATTTTGAGAATTTAGTTTGAATTTTTGGAATAGTTGAATAAAATAGACAAAGTAATTTACAATTTAATTTCGCATTTTATAAACCCAAAAGTCATTAAAATTCATATTAGTGAGATAAATGACATTTATGAATTTTGGGATTTTTCTAAGAAGTAAAAGATAACTATCAAAAATTTTGAATAACTTTTACGTCACCAAAAGAGTTAAGAAATTAAATCGATTTCATGGTTATACGATGGATAATTAAATAATAATAAATAAACACTGGATTAAATAAAATTTTCTAGTTATCGAAGTATAATTTGCAGAATGAGTTGTAAATCAGTTTCAACGGTTTCAATTAGATTGGAATAGATTTACAAATTTATAAAATAGTTGCTTAAAAGAAAAGAAGAAAACTAGTAGAATTAAAAGAAAAAGAATATAAGGAACGGATTGAAATAAAGGTGTAAACCCAGTCCAACTATTGTACCAAACCCAATTCCCCAATCCTTATTCTCAATCGAGTACCAGGCTGTGACTTCTCTCCATGCCCTAGAATCAAAAATCAAATTCAATTGAAAGAAGAAGAAAAAAATATAGTAACGGCGAGTGAATTGCCTCTCTGGCAGACGAGAGGTTGACGTCGGTGATGGTTGAGGGAAAAGGCCATGCGCATCAGGAGCTGCTTTGATGTTGTTAGAGTTTGGGGAGGAGTCATGTGGACTTGGGACTAGCGGAGCGTGGTTGGCAACGACGGCGTTGATCAGAGGTGCGTGCGTGAGCTTTAAGGCAACAGGCGACAAGCAGCGACCTAGGGTAGTCGCGATGACAGCATGTGGGATTGACGGTCTCGGCTATGACGTAGATGCTGGCGTTTGTTGAAGGTAGTGAACGACGTGGATGTGGAGACTGACTTAGGTCTGGCAATAATAAGAATTTCGATTGTAACACTGACAGCAATTCAAGTCATGTCTTCGACAACGACGAAAAATTCAATAATGGCTGCAAACATACGATTAAGTGGAGTTATTTTCCTTAACTTACACACCTACATTTAAATCAATTATATCGTTGTTTGTATGCCTGGTTTTAATTACGAATTTTGTAAATAAATGGTTAAAATAAAGGATATGATTGAAATAAAATAACATGCCATAGTTTTAATTAAATTGGTGTTTGAATTGATTGAATTATATGTTAAAATATGGAATTTGAATAGATAATTGAAATTTAATCAAATGGTTAAAATAAGGTTATACGTTAAGATTTATACTGTCATTGTAAGTTTGGTTGGTGGTTCATTATGGAATGACATGTATATTGAAAACCGTCAAAATACATTTGATTTTATAGTTAAATTAAACGATGATTGTGCATTGTTTAAGTTATTGGAGTTGTTGGAAAAAAACTCGGATCGCTAAATAATTCCATATTATAGAATTATATTTTTAGAGCGATGTTGGCTCTAGTTACTGATTTTTAGATGGATTTATTGTTTGAATGTTTTAAAAGAATTCCAAAAATGAGATTTTATTCATTTTGATCCTAATTGAAATTTTATTTATAGAATATATAGCTAAATTATATTATATTCTTAACTTATTTCTTATTCAAAAATTTCTCTTTAAAACTTTTAAAATTTAGTAAATTTATTTATAAAACCTTTTTAAATTTATTATTATAAGTATATTATAACTTTGGAAATGCTTAGAAGCAAAAGATAAAATATACTATTATTTTATAAAGCTATTTCGAAAGTAATAATTAATTATAAAACCTTTTAAAATTTACTTTTATAAGTACAAGATTTTGGAAAGGTTTTAGAGACGAAAGATAAAATATAGTAATACTTATATAAGCAATGGTGAAAACAAGAATTTTAATTTCAAGCGATTTGTTATAAAAGTGGTTTAAACGATTTTTAAAAGAGTTCAAAAGCTTTTGTAAATAAGCAACTCTTCTTTAAAATGGATTTATGGATTTAAATGTGATTTTGGGAAAAATTATATCTTGATATATATATATATATATCTATGTGTGTGTGTGTGTAAACTAATTTAAAACTCTTTTAATTTATTTATTATGGATTAACAAAGGTGAGAAGTTTAAAAGTGAATTATAGATAAACTATTTTAGAAGTCATTTTCTATATGATAAAAATTATATTAATTACTTTCAATCTATAAACTATTGTTGGCTTTTACTGTATTTAGCTTTTGGCTATTTTTATGCAAATTTGAATTGGATTTCTAATGAATTTCTAATGAATTTCGTGATTTCCTATGAAACAAAGAATTTTTATAAACGATTGGATTGTCGGGTGGTATGGGACACTTTGTACAATTCTTTTGGTTATTATTATAATTTGTTACATAGAGTTTGAGTGGAAATTACTAGCTTTTAGTAAATACTTGAATTTACTTTCTGGTATGGGACAGTTAGCTAAATTCTTGTAATTACTGGAGTGACAGTAATTAACACTTAGAGTTGTATTATCTTAGGGTGTTCGGATTTCAGTCCAATAGATTCTCGTGGGAAGATAACTCATTTTTCATCGATCTGAGAATCGATACACTTTTAGCTTTGGGTAGGTAGATCTCTTTCAGAAGATTTGTTATGGTGCAAATACGACTGTCTCTTTCGGAAGACAAATTTTTACATGCATCGTAGTCTATAGATAATACAACCTATCGATTTATTTTATTTTATACGGTTAAACTATGTTTACCTCTTTCGGTAGGTAAATTTGCATAGGAAAGATTAGGTACACGGCTGCTCTTTTCTTTGAGCGGTGTCCCTAATCTGCAGTCTCTTTTGGAAGGCTTCCTTTCTATGTAGCGGGTCTCTTTCGGTAGATTTCGTGTCACTGTATTAAACTGATAGATGACTGCCATTATTATTTCATTATTGATGCTTATTTTTTCAGAGATTTTTAGTATGGATAGTCTGTATCCTTTATGGCTCTGAAGAATTTTGAATTGGTTATCACCATATTTTGAGATGATAGTTTATTGCGACTAGATATGTATTTATGGAATGGTGATTTGTTAGATATGCCTTATTTGAGTATTTGTTTTGGGCATATTTTAATTATGACTTATTTGATTATTGTTAAGTCAAAATTTTGAGATCTGTATTTACTGGTTTGATATGTCTTTTATGAATTTTTTGATTTTAGGCATATTTGATATGAATTATTTTAGATTTAAGCAATTTATGGATTTATATAATGAATTTAATTAACATGCCTTATTATAATTGTTTGTTCAGCATATTTTATATGGCTTGTTATTTTAAGTCATAAAGTTATGACATTAGTATCTCACCCATTATTTATATATAATCCGACTCGTTTATTATTTTAATACTCGGGCCAGGCCGAGACTTTACAGGTACAGGGACCCATTGACCTTTGGATTTTGGGCTAGCATTGAAGTAAGCTATTTTGATAGTTTTAGTTTACTTAATACTTATATATATTGACAGTTAGGAGTTTATGTCATCTATATTATATAGTAGTGAATTTGTACCTGATACACGATTTTGGATATGATGTATATATCTATGTGGGTCTAGTACTCATATTTTGTAGACTCACATTCTATTATGTATATGTTGATGTATGTTATTCCGCTGTGATCTATGACTCTGATTCTGATTTATCTATATTATATACTGTTCTGAATATTTTAATCGGTGTGTTTATTACTTTGTATTAATATTGTGCACGTCTAAATTTCAGTTCAGATTCTCAAAAAGGTAAATAAGACATGTCAATGTTAGTATAAAGATATATTCACATTCGATCGCCCTTAACCAGCCGTATTCTTCAGATTAGCAAACGACGTTATGTAATGTTCTTTGCTAAACTGGGCATAGCCTGGGGTCGTTACAAAATGTTATTCGAGTTTCTAACCCAGCATAATCCAAAGGAAGTCAGAACAGCTTGGTCGAGTCAGAAGTTCAAGAGCGAACCAAAAAGACTAGAGCGTTTAAACAAAAAATCAAACGAAAGAAAAGAAAAAGTTTGCAAAGATGAGCCTTCATTTATGGATCGCTAGCGATCCATAATCTTGGCCCGAAAATTCATTAGTTCACTTTCATCAGGGTCCAATGGGTAGTCAAAGACAAAGCTCAGAAATACACTAAGTACATGGATCGCTAGCGATCCATACCATTTCGCCAGGTCGCCGTGGACTTCAAAGCAGCGGGTAGGGGGAAGCACCTCAAGCCACTGGATCGCTATCGAGCCAGAAGCTATGGATCGCTAGTGATCCATCAAGTTAGCCCTGTTCGTGATGCATTTGTAGTGCATCTTCCTACCATGATTTGCAAGCATCTAGCAAGAAGGCCTAGCCCAATAGCTCTCCAACCTATATAAATACTCACCTAACTGCAACGTAAAGGGGATCCTCTGGACTGGTTGCTGAAACTCTGCAGAAACTATTCTTCACTCCTCTCCTCCTTCCTCACAACAGTCATCCAAGGGGTTTACCGTGATTATCCAGTGAACTCCAGCTTTGGGGACTTAGTCTAACATGGGATATTCAACAACTTTGTAATCCAATTCACCTTCTAACTGCAATCAGTCAATAATAAAAGTTATAAAGTGGATGTAGGCTTCATTGACATCCGAACCACTATAAAAATCTTCTTGTCTTCTTACTATTTCTGCTTTTTCTACATTTATTTTCTGTATTATTGCTCTATAAGAACAGAGCTGGTGTTTTCACGCTCAATCCAGGGTGTTAATCCATTTTTTGGGTTAACATTGGCCATTACCAAATTCCATAAGTCCAAAGTGATATAGTTTTGACAAAGAGAATTGGTATAAATAAATGTCACAACCGGGTAATGCTTAATAATATAAAATTGAACTTTACCGAAACTAGATAAGCGATAAATTTGGCCAAAATGTCACACCACCTGCTAAGTGATGTTTGAACATTAACATTCGAATAGTTCGATGTTAATCATTGATCGAATTTACACCTGATGAGTCATACAACAAGAATTATGAATTTTCTTTAAACCAAACGATTTAATTAGTTTATAATTGTTATAAATTAATTACATTAATTAATATTTATAAAATATTAGTTATAAAATTTTGAATATGATTTGAGGAATAAATATTATTGTATATATTTATAATAGTTATAAACATATCGATTGATATGCGATTTCGACAAGCAATTAAATCAGATTTAATTAATAATATTTATCTAGGCTTAAATGGGCTGCTAACCCATGAGGTTAAGATGTTATTTTGGCAGCAATAGGGCTTGTAGGAGGTGGCTAAAAAGGCTAGAGGGGTTTGGAGATGGATGGTTGAGATTTGATGAGAAATGGTATGAGATATGATCCATATTTTATATTTCTCTCCATTTCTTTCACTATAAAAGAACTCCCAACCCTAATGCAAAAAGAACTTTTGGCTGCCATTTCCCCATCATTGTTGGTTGATCTCATCAAAAAGGAGGTCCAACAAATTCATCTCAAATCAATTCAAAAGGTGATAGCTAAAGGTCCATGGTTCAAGGATTAGCAATCTACCGAATCGAGAAGATTTCAAAGGAGAGAGAATTCATCATTACAAGATATGCTCTAAGGCATTAGTATTAGGTATGTATTTACTATGCTATATGATTTTAATTTCTAGATAACATTATATTATATATATATATATATATATATATATCATTACTATATCACTGGTTAAGTGAGATTCTTAGATGTATCATTAATATTGTCATATATTAAATTGATTATATGTATGTTTTAATTTATTTTAAAAAACACATTTCATATATATATATAGATCTAAAATGCACAGCCAAATAAATTTTATTTTAATTATTATCATTTTATTAATATATATATACACACTACCTAATTTAAATTATATGACTTGTATTTAATTATATCATCATATCATGGTAATAGTTGAATCTATATTTTATAAATGCATATCTACGTGGATTATATTTTTCAGTGGTTGCAAATTAATTTTTAATATTTCTTTACTATTATTTTAATCAGTATACTAATTAAATAAATCATATAAAATAAAATATTTTTTTAAAATTAAATTTTAAATTATTTATCATCATATAAACTCTCGACAAAAAATCAAAATTTAAAAATATTTGAAAGTAGTTTGCTATGCAATTGAAAGCAATTTAAAAAAAATATTAATTTAACAAATGGTCGAAATCAATCAATTAATTAAAAATATTTTTTTGACTCGGGAAATTCTAGTAAAATTTTCTTAACTTTAAAATATCATGCTTGATTTTCTAAAAATTTAAAATTCGAATAATATAACACAAAAATATTTTTTTATTACTATTTTATTGTATTTCGAGTAATTAATTTAATATAAATGTATTTTGGTGCAATAAAATGTAAATAATTTTTTTTGCCATGCATTCTATTTGGAAAGGTTTAATTTTTTTAAATACATAATTAATATATATATATATATATATTTGGATATTAGTTTTTTATACGTATATCTATTTATTTATTTAAATATAATAATAATTTTGTTAATGTAATCCACACATATATATGTATATGTGTGAAATTAATTTAAAAAATATTTATATACTATGTATATACATACATACATACATACATACATATATATATATATTTAATATTTAATGCAATGGTATATATATGAATCATTAATATTTTTACATATAAGATACACACACACACACCCCCACACCGAACAAGGTGATTCGTTCATTCTCATGGGATTCCTTTTATAGTATGCCTAAAACCATTTTTATCAAGATAGTAAATCCAAAGCCAAGCCACCATAATTCATATCGAGATGCAAAAAGTGGGGATATGGCGGAATCGCATCTCAACTCTCTATTTTATTATCCTGATGCCTTTCCATCTCTATAGTTCGAATTTGATTGGGGGAGAACTCAGTTCAAACGCGATTTGTTACTGGGTGTACCGCTTTAATCCATGACTTTAATAAGATTCCTCAATCAATTTTGGTTGTTGGGTCTTGGTGATTTTAGGATTTGTAGTTTTCTGCCCATAGAGATTCAAAATACTATATTTTGGGCGTGGCTCTGTTTCTGCTAGGCACAAAACGTTCCAACTATATAGTGCCTTATGATTTACTTTGTTTAATTAGATAAATAAATTAAAGGTTAATTTAATTAATTAATTAGGTTAATTAATTAAATGAATATACATGTATATAAAATATATGTGTAATACTATAAAAGTCATAGTAGTAATAGATTTTTAATATAAATGTTATAATAAAACAATATAAAATAAATTAAAATGTTAATTAATTAAAAATTAGTTAAATAAGATTTAATTAATATATTGTTATACATAAGACTATTATATAAGTAATATGAAATATAAAAGTTATATAATAATAAAAATTGTATAATATGAATGCATAGGCTAAAGGTGGAACATTAAAGAAACCCTAAACAGACTTAAGGAATAAATACATACGTAAATGTACATATACCATAATTTATGATGTATACGACACTTGAATCAGGATGGTATTTCATAAGAAATACATTATTCCATAAGTCGATATTACTTGATATAATATATTAAAGATTATGAATCTTCAATATAATATTGTCCTCTACCATATATATATATATATATAATTTGCATACTCTTTAGTTGTTGAGCAGACTCAAGCTGGGGATGTTATATGTAGTATTATTAATATATTGAATAGACAAGTTATGATAACTATATGTATTTGTTGAGTAGACTCAAGGTACATATACTATACTTAGGTCGTCTGATATGGTAGGTACGAGCGAATAATTTCATTTCAATTTATTGAGCAGACTCAAGATCGAAGCAGAATTGGAACAAGGTACTAAAGGGTTACGAGTTGTATATGATACAACCGGTAAGGAGTTATCCATCGTCCATAGAGCTATGACTCGTTAAGCAGACTTAAGTTCAGAATTCCAAGACGGATGAGTCCTAACACCAATCATGAAGTCTAAAGATTTCTATGTTTCGACTTAGGGTTTGGCGAAACATAAAAGACTGGTGGGAGCATTATTAGAAAAATGAAATGATAACATTTAACCTTAATAATATTATAAGAACATAGTCTATAAAATGTTGTGCTAATCTACATTGATAACATTGCGCATTTAATACGATTGATAAAATGTTTGTTGATTAAGAGATATAAATGAACGAATTAAAGATTGACAAATAGAAAAATAATATATATACTTACTATTAAATATTTCTTGCATGTTAATGTTTTCTATACCCATGCAAGTACATAATTTTACAACTACTTAATACATTCATAATTTAGTCGCTTACGTGTTTATTTGGTTGAGACCATGTATTGCATTCTATGAGTTCTGATCGATTTTCTAATTAAAAATATTATTTTGACTCAGAAAATTCTAAAAAAATTTAGCAACTTTAAAATATCATGATTGATTTTCTAAAAATTTAAAATTAGAATAATATAACACAAAAAAATTTATTATTATTATTTTATTGTATTTGAATAATTAATTTAGTGTATATTTTTAATGCAATAAAATATAAATATTTTTTTGTTGTTCATTCTATCCGGAAAGGTTTAAAAATGTATATATTTTAAATACATAATTAATATACGTGCATGCATGCATGCATACATACATACATATATATGTATAACTACGTATACATATTTAACTATTATAAATATACTTATATATATATATATTTAAATATAATAATAATAATTTTATTACTGCAATTCATACACATATATTTATATGTGTAAAATAATTTGAAAAAATCTTTATATATTATGTATATATACATATATATAATGTGTATGTGTGTGTGTATATATATTTAATATTTAATGCAATAGAATATATATATGAATCATTAATATTTTTACATATAAGACATATATATGCATATATACACATACATATATATTTATATAAATTTTTACATAGTTTTAATATTTATATAAATAATAAGTTTACATACATACATATATTTGGATAACATTCAATACATATAGGATGAGCTAACATGTCTATTGCGATGTAAATCCAACATTTATATACGAACATCTTATACCTTACACGGATTATTATATTACACATGCACACACATACACATATGTATATGATACATATGTGTACTATTATATTTAATTGAATATAAATTAAATAAATTCTACCTATAATTTATAAATTTAAATGAAATTAGATATTTTATTTAAATTAAATTTATAAATATTCTAAATAAATTAGACTTCATAGGCCCAATAAAGATCCAATAGGGTTAAAAAAATTTGAAATTCAACGATAACTTTTGCTGCGGGTTAGCACAGTTCCAACACATCTTACCATCCACAACCAGACAAATAGACTGAAATAGTGAACCGTGTGCTCGAGAATTTACTAAGAGCCCTTTTTGGATTTTGGTGGTTCCTGGGAAGATCTTGTACATCTGATGGAGTTTTCTTATACAACTATTACTAGATTGGCATTGGTATGACATCATTTGAGGCACTTTATGGAACACCATGTAAGTTGCTAGTATGATGGCTAGGTACCAGAGATAGACTCATACTTGAAGCTGATTTGGTTAGAGATGCCACTGAGGAGATTTAGCTTATCCGAGTAAAGATGAAGTAAAGCACTAAAGATAAAAGAGTTACATTGATAAGAGGCGCAAAGAGTTAGAGTTCGTAGTTGAGACCATGTATTCATAAAATTTTTGCATATGAAGGTGTTATGCATTTTAGAAAGGTGGGGAAAATGGATCCTAGATATGTAGCTTTGTTCCTCGTGATAGAGAGGATTAGTAGAAATCGCTTATCGAGTAAAGCTATTGAGTATTTTTGTGACACCCACCCTATATCCCCGTTAATGAAGAATAAAAAGTATCCAAAAACATGGAGCACAAGATGATTGGTGAATGATTTGATGTACATATTACCTTTTTCTAACACAAACACACTATAATAAAATTTAACAAATTCATATTCATTGGCGGCACAAAGCAATAGTACATAGATTTTTTCTCCTGAACAGAATAATGCACAGTAATAAAATGAAAGAAATATATCTGATGTGATAGCAAAAAATATAATACATCGTATGATATACAATACATATCTATCTAAAATAATACAAGTCATACATTAATCACAAACATGTGAATATATAGTAGTCTATACAAAATGTACATGCCCATATCTAAAGTGCAACAAGGACTAAAGTATACAGATAAAGAAATGGTTATATCATAACGAATCTTCAGATTGGCAAGTAAATATCCAACTTGTAAAGATCCTCGGATGTACCCATGTATTATAAATGAATATAAAACAAGGTTCATACTAGAATGTCCAATGTGAGAGAAACTATAAAGTATAATTATAAATGTAAATGTATAAGAGTACATATCATATGAGATGTAACATCAAATCAAACGACCAGTATAATTCACATAAGGCAAGGTAAATTTATGTGTATAATTATCTTAAGTCCATAAGTGATAAAGTATAGCGAATTGTTAAGTTGTGTGTGTGGGCATGCATGAATCCATGTGAACAAGTGGATATCACATGCATATATAATTTAACAATTCTATCCACACACACACACACACATATATATATATATATGTATGTATGTATGTATGTTTGTATGTATGTATGTATGTATGTATGTATGTATGTATGTATGTGTGTGTGTGTGTGTAAAGAGAGAATACTTAAATAATTACTGTTATTTAAGCTATAAAATGAATCCGAAGGGCCAAGTACCTAGATATCTAAAAGAAGATCTATTTCCTTTTCTATAGTACTAATATTCAGCATATATCAAACATCAATACTATAAATTAATCATGACTCCTGAAAGAGATCTATTTCATATCTTGTAATATTAGTGTTCAACATGTATTGAACATTAATACTATAAGTTTATTATAACCCCTGGAAATGTGGATGTTTCCACCCAATTTATACGCTACCCCCAATAGCATATGTCACTGGATATTTTTAATAGATGAAGCAAAATCAACATAAAGAAGTACGCAAACACCATGCTTTCTTGATATGTACTCCCATGGATCTAAAGTGGTGCCTTGAAACGTTACAATGCCTTGGTAGTAAGTCATTGGTTATGAAAACAATTGTAACACTTCTAATTTTGTAGCACATTATTTGGAATATTTAATTAAAAGATAATTAAATAAATAATGTAGGTAAGACAAGTGGTGTGGGATTGTCCAAAATAATTAATCTGGCCTTAATTACATAATAAGTGTGATTGTTTTATTAAGAGAAAAAACTAAATTAAAAAAATCTAAGGAGGGTAAATAAGGAACAAATAATATTATATCATTCTCCCTTTATCCACTTATTCATTCACATTCATTCTATCAACTAAAAGTAAAGAAAGAAGGTCGACCACCATTACTGTCATTTATCATCATTACCACTTAGAAGAAGAAGAAGAAAACGTTAAGGGAAAAAGGAGCTTAAGGCAAATCTCATTATTACATCAATTTTATGGTGAATAATATTTTCATCTCTAATTTTGTGTGTTCTAATTTGAGATGAAAATATTATTCATCTTAAAATTGATGTGGTAATGAGATTTGCCTTAAGCTCCTTTTTCCTTGAACGTTTTCTTCTTCTTCTTCGAGTTTAAGATGAAACCCGAATTGATATGTTGTAAAATCATGCATATGGATTGGAAAATCATTTGTGTGAATTATGGTTATCATTTGTTAATTTTCTAAAATTTTCCTAAAGGGAATTTGAGTTAAAAAGGTGAATTTTGATCTCCAATGCTTTGCATATTGGATATGATATTTGGTACATTATTTCGGAGATGTGTTTTAAATAATTTTCTGAAATTATTTGAGTATACGAATTTTCTAAGTTAGAAAACTGAAAAGTCAATTATTTTAATTATTTAAAATACTCTTAAATTTTTTATATATTGTAAAAAAGGAAAATTTTGATCTTTGGAATTGATTTTTGATTTACTACGAATATTTCATAAAAGAAGTACTTAATTATTAATGGTGGTATTTCATTAATTGTGGCATTAAACTAAGGTTTTGGAAAAAATAGAAAATTTGCTAGAAAAATTTCTGAAAAGATTTGATAAACCAATGAAAATTTGACAAAGATATTTGTTTGGTAAAAGATTATTACTTTTAAAGACAATAAATCACCTTTGCAGATATTTATGAAAATTTCATTTTTAACCTATGATAACTATCATGACATTTGATAGTTATTGGTTTTTTCAACATGTGATGGCCTTAGTTTTAAACTTACAGTGGATTTTAATAGTTAAAGTTCTCATAGCATTATATTTTCAACCTTTGATAGGTATTATGTTTTCAACATGCGATTGCTTTTTTGGTTTGGCATGTGATACCTTGTTTTGGTTGGCATGCGATAGCTTATTTGGTTAGTATTCAATAGCTTTGTATTGGTTGACATTCGGTAGTTTAATTAACATATGATAGCTACATGTATTTCAGACATAAGATAGCTATATTTTGCTAGGCATTCGAAAGCTTGGTTGACCTATGAAGGCTTCATGTAATTTAGATATGCGATTAGCTGTGTATTTAACATTTGATCGCCTATTTTTTTTGCCATGCAATATCATGTATTTTCAAGGTAAGATAGCACAAGTTTTTGAGGCTCGATAGCTCTATTGCTTACATGTGATAGCATGAGTTTTTAAGGTGTGATAACACAAGTTTTGAGAAATGAGATAGCTTATTTTATTAATACTCTATTGCTTTTGGCTCATATTGGGTTTTTTTTTCTATAACAAATATTTTTTTATAAATATTTTTCGACAAGGTTTTAAAAGGAAAAAAGTGATTCTTAGGCCATTTTCAAAGAGTTTTATTAAGGAAATTTATTGCTTATGATAGGGCTAGGGATATGCCCTAGAGGTAATTCTGGAGTTTACTGTAAATCATAAACTCTATAGTAAAATTCATTCGAAATAAAAGATGTTTGTCTTTCTATTATATACTTGTTACACTGTGATATGTTAATTAATTATATAATTTAATTACATTAAATAGAAAATCCTTAAATGATATGTTAAGTGATTGTAATTACAAAATGTTGTAATCATAATAAATTTATCACATTAAATAACATATTATTTTAAATATTCTAGCCAAGATGGTTCGTGAAAGGATATCAAATCATCCATTGAGACTAAGTAACGCTTTCCATATATTGTGCATTGTATTACTCATGCATGTTGAAGGGGTTACATGCTGATAGTTATTCGACAACTATGGAGATGACTCACTTAATAATTTTCTATTTAGTTAACATGACTAAAGTCAAACAGAGAATCTCAAAGTGACTATGTTACAGAGTTCTCTCGACTTAAGAATAATGTTGAACTTCAATATGGGTACTCCACTTTGATTATAGTTAAATCTTGGCATATAGTCCATTGAATGACTATAGTTAGGTTGAGTTGAAGCATTGGAAATGAAACACTATTTAATAGAGAATTCGTCTCATCGATTGTAACAACCCAAAATTTGAGCTATAATAATTAATTAACGGATTAATTAAATAATAAAATAAGTTTGTGAAATTGTTAGAATCGAGCCACTGGAGTTGCACCATTGTGTCCGTGGTAATTTCCCGGTCAATTTCCATACATAGTTTGTCAAAACTGAGTTAATACGAAATAAACAAGAAAACATAAATTAAAAGAAAGAAAAAATATGGGTCAGGTCGACCTTAGGTTCGACCCCCAAAGGCCTAGGTCAACCCGCCTATGTATATGGGCGTGAAAACGTCCAGCTTCGTATATGACATGTTTTTTCCTTTTTCTTCAATCATGTGCGTTCGTGCTTCCATCCGACGGTTCCCAGTGAGCCTATGACATGGTTGCACGAAATTTAATCTTCAAAACTAACGGTCTGAGATCCCTAGACTACACTATAAATAGAACCCTAGGCCTAACTATTTTTCTCATTCAGATTTTCTCCTATCTGGATTCATTGCCTGAGGCTGGACCTTAAATAGAATATTTTTCTAAGGAGAAGATCTTTTTGATAAAAATATTTTACGCCCTAGAAGTGGATCCGGAAAGGCCAAGGAATAGAGCTAAGGACCACAGGTGAGTCTTTAGTAATTATTTTAGATTTTTAAGTAATTTAAAATAATAGGGTTCTCAATAGTTGTAGTTTTTCTGCAATTTTCAGACAGTTTTTATATAAGTTATTTACAGTTAATTTTTAAATTTCTTCTCAGTCTATTTTATTCAGCTATTTTTATTCAGCTATTTTATTCAGGTATTTACAGTTATTTTTATTTTATTTGCATCTATTTTAAATTAGAATTTAGCCTTTAAATGTTAGTTTCTTTTTATTCCTTTTTACGCGAATTGAACATTAAAAAGAGAATAATTCACAAATATGGATTAAATATAAATAAACACTAAATTTACAGAAATTAGATGTAAAATAAGAAAAACTGTAATAAAAAGAAGATAGATTGAAATAAGCAAATTTGAGACATTTGCAAGCATGTTAATAACTAGTGGTTATAACTAAAAAGATAGGAAAGAAGAATAACAATTATAACGTAGGTTATAATTAAGCAAAAAGAACAGTAAAGGCTTATTTTAAAACTTACATTAAGTTAATAAGAAAATATAGCAGAGATAACAGAAAAAGGCTTATTTTAAGACTTAGATTAAGTTAATAAGCAAACATAGCAGAAATAACAGAAGAGGCTTATTTTAAAAATTACACTAAGTTAATAAGCATGAACAGAAATAAGGCCCATACCAATAGCATTCCCTTTCAGACTAGGACTGATGGTCTCACGATAGTTAGGTGAGGCTGGGCAGGACCCTTTCAGACTAAAACTGATGGTCTCACAATAGTTAGATGAGGCTGGGACATAGGGTAAATAAGTGGCCAATAGATAGAAGTTCAAATCGGGGGATTTAGGCAAAGGGCGAACTAGATTTTGTTTGTTAGGACCCGAACCAACATCATTCCATTTCAGACTAGTACTGATGGTCTCACAAAACACTTAGGTGAGGCTGGGCAGGGCCCTTTCAGGCTAGGACTGATGGTCTCATAACAGATTAGGTGAGGCTGGGCACGCTTATGTTGACAAGGTGAGTAAGAGGTCACAAGTGGGGGGCGATAGTGAGTGTGTACCAACGGTGACCGAGCGTGCAGCATCGATTAGGGTTGTAATTCGCTACTATGTTCCAAGCGCTAAACAAGTGTCTTTTGTTGTGGAACCCACAGGATAAGACTAGCTCACAGTGGCACAACAGTGATAGAAGGTCGATCAACGGGTAGAATTAGGATTCAGCCTAATTAAAATAGGATTAGGATTTCAGCCTAATCACTGCAATCTAAGACAAGTGCTAATAATCAAAATCAAAGCAATAGTTAAATAGTATTTTATCCTAGTTTTATCTTTCCTTTATTTCCTTTTATACTAGAACCGTTGTTAAGTTTATTATCTTTATCTTGCTTAAAAATTCTAGTAATTACTTTCACTCACTGGACTTATAGTCTGACCCACTCCTTTATTTCCCCTTTTTCCCCCATAGGCCAGTAGAGGCAAGGACAATAGACTTGGATTTCTTGGAGACCCATTTGCTGAGCTTTCTCATTCTTCATGTATTCTTCTTCTTTCAGTTTTCTTTTTATTTGACTTTGGATGTACTGGTACTTTGTGAGAGGGATGATTTTTATGTACTCTGATTTTATGAGACTGAGATGCATTTTTCATAAGACATGTGTATTTGGTATTTGAGACATGTGATGTTTTTCAGACTTATTTATGATGTTTTATTTTGAATAATAACTTACCATTTAAATGTTTCCACTGTTTTCACTTATTTGTCTTGTGAATCTTAGTCTCTGTAATGTTTTAGTTATACCTATAACGCACTATACCCTTTAGTATGCCTTTTTTGGATATACTAAGGGTGTGGGGTGTTTCACTTGGTATTAGAGCCTAAGGTTACAGGATTCCTAAAAACTTGTTTAAAAGTAAAGTATTTTTCAAAGATAACATGTTTTAAAATTATTTTTCAGAAAGAAACTCTTATTATAGAAATAGTTTTCAAGTATAAGAGAGTTTTTATAAAAATCCCCTCAAAGTCCACTTCAACCTTCTTTCGATTCTTTCGAGCCTTAGTTTTCTTTTCTTTGTGTAGTATGGCTGACTGGTTCCGTAGAGCTATGGTACCAGAGGTGCAAGGGCAAGCACCCAATGCAGCACCAGCAGGTGGAGATCTCGTTAATCCACCTGCAACAGCAAATTTTTCTAAGCTATGCAAGGACTTCGCTAGTTTAGGAGGCAGAATGTTCTCTGACATGGAGGATTTCGTAGAGGCACGAGCTTGGTCGAGGAATATGGAGCGGATATTTAGGCTGTTAGGATTGGAGGACCAACAGAGAGTTCAGCTTGCACCTTGGCAACTGAAAGGAGAGCTTAAGGAGGTTCTTAAGTTAGAAAAATCTAAGAAGCAGTGAAGGAAGAATAAGAAAGATAAGGACAAGAGGAAAGAAGGAGGACCTCATAAGCGGATTAGGAAAGGCGGAAAATGTCATAGTTGTGGATTGGTTGGGCATCTCACAAAGGACTGTAAGAAGGGCTCGATGAAGGGGAGGTGTTACAATTGTGGGCAGCCTGGTCACCTTAGTAGAGCTTGTCCTCAAAAGATAGGGCAGACAGCAGGCGCACCTACAGCGCAATTACACGCTTTGGATGCAGCACCTTTTAGTAGTGGACCGGATCGATGTAGGAAAGTCTCTGAAGAAGGTTTGATCTCTATTTCGGATTTTCCTATTCGGACTGTTTTTGACTCCGGAGCATCGCATTCTTTCATTTCTAGTTCCTTGGTTGAATGTTTGCACTTAAATATTTCTCTAGTAGTAGACCCTATAGTTGTTTCAAACCCCATAGGAGGATCGACACATTTATCCACGATTTGTAAGGGTTTGAAAATTTTTATACTAGACGTAGAGTTTGATTGTGACGCCTATGTACTGGGATTTTTGGGATATGGGATGATTTTGAGGATGGATTGGCTATCAACTTATGAAGCGATATTGGACTGCGAGAAGAGAGTCGTCAGACTAAAGACATGCAGCGGCAGGACTCTCGGGGTTTCTTGCGACCCACAGGGGTCAGTTATGTTGAGCTTCCTTTATTCCCTTGATTCATCACTAGGAGAGTTAGATTCTGTTCCAGTCGTTAGAAATTTCCCAGACATTTTTAAGGAAGTTAGGGGACTACCCCCTAAGAGAGAGATCGACTTTAGGATCTATCTGAATGACAATGCTAAGCCAGTGGCATTGCCCGTGAGACATATGGTTCCTAGGGAGAGGAAAGAGTAAAGCAAGCATATTGGTGAGCTATTGGAGAAAGGCTTCATCAGACGGAGCATATTTGAGTGGGGAGCGCCAGTTGTCTTCGCTACAAAGGCTGATGGTTCTCTTCGACTTTGCGTAGACTATAGAGAGTTGAATAAGCTCACGAAGAAGAACTGTTACCCACTTCCTAGGATAGACGATCTTTTCGATCAGCTAGTTGGCTCTTCAGTATTTTCTCAGCTTGATTTGGCTACTGGATTTCATCTGCTTAAGGTCGCTGACGATAGCATTGATAAGACAACATTTAGGACACCCGATGGATTCTTTGAGTGGTTGGTTATGCCGTTTGGGCTGACCAACGCCCCAGCCTATTTCGTAGATTTGATGAGCCGTGTTTTTCGAGATGTCCTAAATAAGTTCATTGTAGTATTCATGGACGACATTTTGGTGTTTTCCAAGAGTATGGAAGAGCATGTTGTTCATCTTGGGGAGGTTCTTCGTACACTTCGTGTTCATCAGTTAAAGGCAAAATTCTCGAAATGTCACTTTTGGCGTAAGGAGGTGCGTTTCTTGGGGCATGTAGTATCAAGAGAGGGTTTAGCTATTGATCTCGCTAAGGTAGTAGCAGTGCAAGATTGGAACGCCCCCAGAATGCTATTGAAGTTAGAAGCTTCCTAGGTTTGGCTGGCTATTATAGAAAGTTTATCAGAGATTTCGCTAAGATTTCAGTACCGCTTACTCACCTCACTAAGAAGAATACGACATTCATATGGGACGTGGATTGTGAGGATTCCTTCACGATGCTAAAGAGAGCCCTTACTAGTGCACCAGTGTTAGTTTTACCCGATGGACCTAAGCCTTTTACTGTATACACTAATGCATGTGGAATGGGTCTTAGAGCGGTATTGATGCAAGAAGGGAGGGTAGTATGTTATTGGAGTAGACGGTTGAGAACTCATGAGAAGAACTACCCTACCCACGATTTGGAGTTAGCTGCTATTGTTTTCATGCTCAATTCTTGGAGACATTACTTGCTAGGAGAGAGGTTCGAGCTTTTCACTGACCATAAATCATTGAAGTACTTTTTCTCACGAAAGGATTAAAACTTGAGGTAGCAGCATTGGATGGAGTTTTTGGCATCATATGACTTTGAGATAGCCTACACCTCTAGCAAAGGAAACGTGGTTGCGGATGCATTAAGTAAAAAGAGAGCAACCCTTAGTCCAATGTTCGTAGAATGGAAAAGCCTAGAGTTTATTTCCACCTTTGATTTTAAACCCTCTACGGACATTACTCCTAGATTGTTAGCAGCACTTGAGGTTAAGCCTACCCTCATAGATCAAATTGGCTCAAGGCATTGGATATTCTAGAGAGGATTAGCAGAGGAGAGGTCTCTAGGCATCTCCAACGCTATTCTATTGATAGTAAAGGGTGGCTAAGGAGAGATGAAAGACTTCGTGTCCCCCGCACTAGTGAATTGACGAGAGAAGTTCTAGCAGAAGCACACCATTCTCGAATGGCTATTCATCTGGGTGGTGATAAGATGTATAGGGACATAAAGAGAGTGTTTTATTGGAGCGGCATGAAGAAGGATGTGGCAGAGTTTGTAGCCACGTATCTTGTTTACCAAAGAGTTAAGGCAGAGCATCAGAAGCACGGTAGATTGCTTCAACCATTGGATGTACCCAAATGGAACTGGGATAGTGTTTCGATGGACTTCATAGATGGTTTACCCCGATCTAGGAAGGGGAATACTAGTATTTGTATGATTGTAGATCGTTTGACTAAGAGCGCCCACTTCATTCCGGTCAAGAGTAAGTGGACAACACCTTATTTGGCATCCTTATATGTTCGTGAGATAGTCCGACTTCATGGAGTTCCCTCTAGCATAGTGAGCGACAAAGACCCTATCTTTACTAGCGAGTTTTGGAGGAGCTTGCAAGAGGCTTTAGAGACACAGCTTGGATTGAGCACGGCCTATCACCCCAGACGGACGGCCAAACAGAGAGAGTTAATATAGTGCTTGAGGATTTGTTGAGGATGTGCATTCTTGATTTTGGAGGAACTTGGGAGGAGCATCTTCCTTTAGTGGAGTTCGCATATAATAATAGTTTCCAGACTAGCATTGGGATGACACATTTTGAAGCTCTCTATGGAAGACCATGCAAGTCGCCTTCATGTTGGTTGGAGTCTACAGAAAGATTGCTACTTGGTCCCGACATGATTAGAGTGACGTCAGAAAAGATTGATTTAATTAGAAGAAGAATGAAGACGGTCCAAGATAGGAAGAAATCCAATGCAGACAAGCGGAGAAGGGACATTGAGTTTGAAGTAGGAGACTTGGTTTTCATTAAGGTATCTCCGCTAAGAAAGGTAGTGAGATTTGGATCAAGTGGGAAACTTGCTCCCAGATTCGTAGGACCGTTCCTCATTGTGGAAATAGTAGGGAAGATAGCGTATCAGATAAAGATACCGGAGAGGCTCGTAGGAGTTCATGATGTTTTCCATGTTTTGCACTTGAGAAAGTGCTTACATGATTCAACAGAGGTAGTGGAACCTAGTCAACTCGAGGAAGTTGAAGTGGAGAGAGAAGCATCAGTTCGTCGCATTCATACCAAGATCGTTGGACGTGATATCAAGAAGCTTAGGAATAAGGAAGTCCCTTTGGTTAAGGTGCGGTGGGAAGATAGTATTGAAGACGCTACGTGGGAGGCTGAGGAGAAAATACGTACCACTTATCCGTATCTTTTCGATGGTATGTTTTGAATTTCCTATTCCATCTTTAGTTTTGAATAGGTTCTTTCCTTTAGTATCCATTAGGAGGGTAGATCTTAGGATTTAACCTATGGATGGTAGGACTGAATGTAAACATGTTACTAGAACATGTTATGTATGTTGGACGCTAGTGGTTGCATGTGTTTGCTAGTGGATGCTAATGGACGCATATATATATACACTAGGCACTATTATCTCTTAGGGATCGGCTTAACTAGGTCACTAAAGCATATGCATATGAATGTGTGCTCATTTGCATTTTTATTTTATTTCCATGATTGCTATAAATGGATGATTAGCATATGATTGTTGCATTTGAATGACGATTGTAGCACACATATAGAACTATCAGTTGTCATTAGGGAATTTCCATTCATTTGGATACATGGCACGGATATGATTGCATAAAAAGGAGGTCGACTGAATTAGTAGATCGTTTAATCTTTTGCATTAGTTAGGGACATTGACACTACACTATTTGCATATATATATATATATCATAAATTGCATTAGAAAACTTAAGGACAACAGATGGTGGTTGAGTATATGGTTGTAGAATTTGGATGAAAATATTTATTTCATTCTTCCGTCCTTGGAGATTTCGGGGACGAAATCTTTTAAGAAGGAGAGAATGTAACAACCCAAAATTTGAGCTATAATAATTAATTAACGAATTAATTAAATAATAAAATAATTTTGTGAAATTTTAGAATCGAGCCACGGGAGTTGCACCATTGTGCCCGTGGTAATTTTCCGATCAATTTCCATATGTAGTTTGTCAAAATCCGAGTTAATACAAAATAAACAAGAAAACGGAAATTAAAAGAAGATATATATATATATACATACATGTATATATGTATACATACATGTATATATGTATACATACATGTATGTATATATATATATATATATATATGGGTCAAGTCGACCCAGAACAAGGCCGGGTCGACCCGCCTATGTATATGGGCGTGAAAATGTCCAGCTTCGTATATGACATGTTTTTTCCTTTTTCTTCAATCATGTGCGTTCGTGCTTCCATTCGACGATTCCCAATGAGCCTATGACGTGGTTGCACCTGATTTAATCTTCAAATCCAAGGGTCTGAGATCCCTAAACTACACTATAAATAGAACCATAGGCCTAGCTATTTTTCTCATTCAGATTTTCTCCTATGTTGGTTCATTGCCTGAGGCTGGACCCTAAATAGAATATTTTTCTAAGGAGAAGATCTTTTTGATAAAAATATTCTACGCCCCAGAAGTGGATCCGGAAAGGCCAAGGAATAGAGCTAAGGACCATAGGTGAGTGTTTTGTAATTATTTTAGATTTTTAAGTAATCTAAAATAATAGGGTTCTCAATAGTTGTAGTTTTTCTGCAATTTTGAGACAATTTTTATATAAGTTATTTACAGTTAATATTTAAAGTTCTTCTTATTCTATTTTATTCAGTTATTTACAGTTATTTGTATTTTATTTGCATCCGTTTTAAATTAGAATTTGGCCTGTAAATGTTAGTTTGTTTTTATTCCTTTTTACGCGAATAGAACATTAAAAAGAGAATAATTCGCAAATATGGATTAAATAGAAATAAACACTAAATTTATAGAAATTAGATGTAAAATAAGAAAAACTATAATAAAAAGAAGATAGACTGAAATAGGCAAATTTGAGACATTTGCAAGCATGTTTATAACTAGTGGTTATAACTAAAAAGAGAGAAAAGAAGAATAACAATTATAACGTAGGTTATAATTAAGTAGAAAGAACAGTAAAGGCTTATTTTAAAACTTACATTAAGTTAATAAGCAAATATAGCAGAGATAACAGAAAAATTCTTATTTTAAGACTTAGATTAAGTTAATAAGAAAACATAGCAGAAATAATAGAAGAGGCTTATTTTAAAACTTACACTATGTTAATAAGCAAGAACAGAAATAGGGCCCATACCAATAACATTCCATTTCAGACTAGGACTAATGGTCTCACAATAGTTAGGTGAGGCTGGGCAGGACCCTTTCAGACTAGGACTGATGGTCTCACAATAGTTAGGTCTGGTTGGGACACATGGTAAATAAGTGGCCAATAGATAGAAGCTTAAATCGGGGGATTTGGGCAAGGGGCGCAACTAGATTTTGTTTGTTAGGACCCGTACCAACAACATTCCCTTTCAGACTAGTACTGATGGTCTCACAAAACACTTAGGTGAGGCTAGGCATGGCCCTTTCAGGCTAGGACTGATGGTCTCACAACAGATTAGGTGAGGCTGGGCATGTTAATGCTGATAGAGTGAGTAAGAGGTCACAAGTGGGGGGCGACAGTGAGTGTGTACCAACGGTGACCGAGCGTGCGACATCGATTAGGGTTGTAATTCGCTACTGCGTTCCAAGCGCTAAACAGGTGTCTTTTGCTGTGGAACCCACAGGATGGGACTAGATCACGGTGGCACAACAGAGATAGAAGGCCGATCAACGGGTATAATTAGGATTCAGCCTAATTAAAATAGGATTAGGATTTCAGCCTAATCACCGCAATCTAAGACAAGTGCAAATAATCAAAATCAAAGCAATAGTTAAATAGTATTTTATCCTAGTTTTATCTTTCCTTTATTTCCTTTTATACTAGAACCGTTGTTAAGTTTATTATTTTTATCTTGCTTAAAAATTCAAGTAATTACTTTCACTCATTGGACTTATAGTTTGACCCACTCCTCTATTTCCCCTTTTTCCCCTATTGGCCAGTAGAGGCAAGGACAGTAGACTTGGATTTCTTGGAGACCCATTTGTAGAGCTTTCTCGTTCTTCATGTATTCTTCTTCTTTCAGTTTTCTTTTTATTTGACTTTGGATGTACTGGTACTTTGTGAGAGGAATGATTTTTATATACTCTGATTTTATGAGACTGAGATGCATTTTTCATAAGACATGTGTATTTGGTATTTGAGACATGTGATGTTTTTCAGACTTATTTATGAAGTTTTATTTTGAATAATAAGTTACCATTTAAATGTTTCCGCTGTTTTTACTTATTTGTCTTGTGAATCTTAGTCTCTCTAATGTTTTAGCTATACCTATAATGCACAATATCCTTTAATGTGCCCTTTTTGGTATACTAAGGGGTGTGGGGGTGTTTTACTGGTTATATGGGGTTAGTATCACGGTCAATTGTAGTCAACTCAAAGTCAAAATCTTTTGCCAAAGTAGTACAGTTAATAATAGATGTTATTATTGAACAAAGGACTGTTTAATAGACTAACTAAGCTGAATGTGTGAAATTTTGACCAAAACCAAATTCCGTAAGTCCTACTGTAATAGCGTTAACGAAGAAAATTGGTGCAAATAATCATTACTATCGAGTACAACTTATAATAAAATAAAATTGGATTTTACCGAAAAGTATGTAAGCGATAAACTAGTCAAAATATCACACCACTAGCTAAAGTGACGTGTAAACATTAATATTCGGATTGTTCGACATTAATCACTGACTAAATTTGCAATTGTAAGTCACATAATTGAAATGATGAGTACTTCGAATTAATTAATATTTTAATATTAACTAATTAATTTATAATCGTTGTAAACTAATTGAATTAATTAATATTTATGAAATATTAATTATTAGATTAGATTTGATTTATTTTGAATACTATTGGAATTTAATAAAGTATGTGCATAAAAGTTATAATTGCGTGTATCGATATACGATATCAATAGAATATTTAAATTAAATTTAAATGGAATAAATGTTGAAATGGATTTGAATTTTTTAAGGCCCAGTCTACCTCTTTCTATAGCCATCGATGTATGGTGAGAGGAGAGGAATTGATGAGATTTAATTGGGAATTAAATATGGAAAGTTTTAAAATAGGTTCACTATAACAAAATAGATCATTTTTTTAGGTTGTCTACTCCTATTGCCTCAGTCCAACATATGAAATGGATGGATAAGGATGTTGCACTCTACCTAGAATACAATCATAAAATTGGAAGTACCTGAAATTCCTAAAGGCATACCATCAGAGAAACTTTCTTGACCAATAGGATAGATCAAGAAAATAGCAGTAGACCTATTCCTAATAGATTGATCCCAAAATAGCGTATCCAAATTATAAGAAATTTTATAGAAGCTACAGGTGCCGAATTCGTACCGTGCGAACTTTGATTTGTTCTAGCATGTGAATAAATCGTGAATATGGTCCAAGTAATAAATGCCTAAGTTTCCTTAGGGTCTCAATTCCAATAAGGTCAAAGCAAATAAAGACGAAGCAACAGGCCAAAACCTGTTGCTTCGGCTGTTGCACCAAAGCAACAAGGAGTCATTTTATTTAGTTGTTTAAACAACCGAAGAAATTGATTGAGGCTTTTGCTTCGATTGTTTCATGACAACCAAAGAAAATGACCTCTTTTGCTTTGGTTCTTACATGACAACCGAAGAAAATGTACGTTCATCATCAAATACTCATTTTCTGTTTGCTTCGGTTGTCACATAACAACGAAAGCGAAAGAAGATCAATTGTGTCGGTTGTTACGTGACAACCGAAGCAAATGTAAGCTGAAGCAAAAATAATAACAAATTAATTTTAGATCAAATTATGCTCACATATCAATGCAAAAATTCAGCTCACATGTCAATGTCGTAGAACATATACATCAAACCAGAAACACTTATAAAGAAGAAATCTAACATGTTAAAAATTTTATACCCAAGGGAACAATAATACAAATGGTATCGAGTTTCACCATGGACAATAACCAATATATCATACAAAAAACTTTTCGAATACATTACATATGAAGGTAAATGCAAATTCATTGTTCTTTGCCATTGGTAAATGCCCTTTCAAAAGTTTCAATGCTATTATGCTACCTAGATCAAATTATATATTTCATCCTCATAAACTATACTTGCTAAAGGAATGCAATAGATTGCTGGTTTCAAACAGAACATACCATATAAAGATTGATACAAGAATGTTTCTTTCTGTGTCAACTTTGATTTGGAACTTTACCGAACTTACCATATTGATGTGGAGCAAATAATATTATATCCGGTACCTTTTTTATATTAGCTAAAGGCTAACAAACAACTCTTTGCTTATTCGTACAAAATGATGGTTAAACATAGAGCAAACAAAGATTTGTTAGACTGTCTGTGGGTGCGGCACAGTGGAAATGATGCTTTTGTTCTCTTAAAAAAGACTCAGGTTCGATTACTATCATGCGTTTGCCTATCCTATATAAATTTACCCGGGGGTATGGGGGCTTGGATCAGTGGACGGCTTTACTATACCCTCCTCAGGAGTTTTAACGACCCGCCGGATTCTCCTGGGTTTTCAAAAAAAAATTTTTGTTAGACTAAAATTTGGTACCTGAGTTAGTTGTAAAATATGCCAAAATAAATAGTCGATGATCATAATCAAGCAAAACAATTTGCCTGCCCATACCCCATAGCTGAGGTATCCACAGGGAAATAAAAATAGTAAAAAGATGACAATACCGGTTATAAGATGTCCAAATATACCAAACTAAATTTTTTTTAATTCATTTTAATTTACTCGATACATTTCCTAATGCTGAAATTTCTCGAAATACGAACCATATTTCAAATCTACTTACCAAGAAAATATATCCAACATACAGGCTATATCAGATAATATCTAGAATCCTGCATTGGCAATTAATACGAAGGACACAATAACAATAATGATGTTGATTTTGAGAAGGTATATATACACGCCGTGAAAGACGCAGCCTCAATTCCTTGTCACGGTTGTGCATTGCTCGCTCATACACAATCTTCGTCCTCTTGGCAACATCATGCCAACTATAAAGTTTTTCATCCAGGGGAAACTAATTTAAAAGACAAAAATTTGTATATTTTTAGCCTCAAGGACACGACCTCAATATTTTAACCACAAAGACAAACATTCTCCTACAAATTAATCATAAGGACAAACATTCTTCCAAAATTATTCATAAGGACAAATATTCTTCCAAAACTGCTACCGAACTAAAAACTGATACATAAAAACTGCTACTGATAACTACAAACTGCTATTAATAACTAAAAACTGATACCTAAATAAAATTGTCCTTCAGACTAAAATACCGAAGGTCTTTCCTTGAGGCTAAAACGCTGAGAAATTTTGTTCTTGACAATAATTTTCGGTTTCGGATCTACTCATTGTAGGGAATTACATAGAAGAAGGAAGTCAATTATAGACAAAAACTTCAAAGTTGATGGCTAATCATAGGGAAATCCCTTCATATATAGGTGGTATATAAAAAGAAGGGACAGTTTGGCATAGGTCCCTAACAAGTTTCAAAATATACAAAAACCCTAGTAAAAAAAGTTTGTAAATTAAGTCCCTAGAATTAAATTACCGAATAATGGCAGACATTTATGCAATTATATCAAAAAATTGCAGACATTTCCATAATTATTCACTTAAAAATTGCGGAAATTTCCGCAATTTTTTCAAAAATTTGAGGAAAATTCCACAATTATTCACCAAAAAAATTGCGGAAATTTCCGCAATTATTCACCGTAAAAATTGCATAATTTATGCAACTTTTGGATATAATTGCATAAATGTCTGCAATTATTCAGTGAATAATTGCATAACTATATGCAATTACTCAGTAACTTAATTCTAGAAACCTAATTTACATACTTTTTTTTACTGGGGTTTTTGTGTATTTTGAAACTTATTAGGGACCTGAGTCTAATATTCACTAAAAAGAAACCACTCAACGCTTTACACCGTAAAACTTAGTCTAATCTGGAAAAAGAGACATATGCGATGAAAAGGGGGTTTTAGGTTCAAGGAAAAAGTTAGAGAAAAATTTAGTTTCAGGGACAAAAAGTTTGTTTTTTAGGCTGAAGGACACTTTTTAGTGTAAATCACAAAATGATAGTTGTAACTATCATTTTCAGTTTACACTAAAAAATGTCCTTCAGACTAAAAAACAAACTTGTTGTCCCTTAGACTAAATTTTTTTGCAACTTGTTCCTTGTGTCTATTTACCTGCGATGAAAAAAAGGTGAAGGCGTATTTATATGTAAATATGATTAACTATATAAGATTCACCAATAAGTTTCGTTTTAAAGAAATACATGATCACATCCAGGCCCGACCCGGTAACTTTGGTTGCCTAAGACGAATATGAGATGGAAGCAAAGTGAAAGCGTAGAGGAAAAAATAACTTCAACAAGCGGACTTGAACTCAGCACACCTAATAGGTACATGGAAGAACAAACCACTACACTAAACCGCCTTTTATTAATAATTGCCCCCTCTTGTATAAATTAAACAAATCTAGTAAAAGAAACTGAAAAGTTTGTTGCTCCCTCCGACGTGCTGCCCTAGGCGGCCGCCTTGGCTGCCTTGCCCTGGAGCCGGGCCTGCTCAACATCATGTGCATGCATATTTTTAAAAGAAATATATGATTATATAAGATTCTTAGTATGTCAGTATTGCAAATACCTATTCGAAATAGTTTTAAAAAGAAAAAAGAAAAAAGAAAAAAAAATTCAAAATTATATTAACTTTTCTTGTGTAAAATTAAGAAAAGAAATATCAAAACATTCATATGGATCCAATTTTCAAATCTTAACTAATAATCTAAATACTTTGACACTAAGGCCTTTTTGCAACTTCAAAAACTACCCATGTTAATTCAAGAAATTAAAATCCAAAAGTCAACATCACCTAATTAAAAAGTTAAACATGCCATAAGAACTATACAGTTTTAGTATGTTCTCGAATGGTTTTGTTGGATTAAAATGTAGTCATATAAACGTTGATTTACAATGAATAGGATAGTGGGCCTGTACCATAGTAGTGGGAATTTCCTCTATTATAGTGGATCCTTAATTGGCAATTGATTTTCTTGATTATCGGATATAAGTAGTAATAAATCACATAACAGTTTTCAACACCATGGAACGGTTGAAGAGTAAATCTTTGTACCATAGTGCAGGCTCAAATCTCTTAATGATGAACAATGATTTATATTGTTAGAATTTCAGGTGCATGCACTAAAGCGTAGATATTAAACTGTATGGCTTGAGGTTTGTGCTAACATTTCATACAAGGCAACTCATTTCTATTCAACTAACCCTTATAATGAATAAATGGATTGAAGTCAATAATGCAAATTTAAACAAATAATAATAACTCACTTTCCAGCAGTCGTATCTACTTAAGCTCGTATCACCAGAGGAAAAAGTTTTCTTCATTACACCTAAAAATTTGATAGACTCCTCTATGCCAAATTTTGGGCAACTATCTATTACTTTCTCAGCTTATTCGTGTTTACGCAGCACAATTAATGCTTCTGCTTAGAAGGCAAAAACCTTTAAAAGAAGAATATTCAGGGCTCATGCCAAAAAATAAAGAAAAATTATTCTAGCTATTCACGGCAGATTAAACCTGCGGAGATGAATCGACAGCAAAGGAAAAAAGAAAATTATGTCTTTTTAGGTATCATGACCTATTCTTAAAACTTCGCTTTCTTCCACTCCTTTCGTGAGTTTGTAGCCTTTTATCTTTGTCTACATGACGTTTCCTTCCACTGATGTAAAGCATACAAAGTATAATGTATCAATTTTAGAATAACAACCTAATGATCCATATGATTAGCATTCAAACTTTAATCTGTACATGATATGAAGAAACAATGCAATATGGATAGTGAAACTAACTATCTACCGAGAACATAATTCATTAACACTTGCAACTTCTTACCAACCTTAAAAATAATAAAATCCAGATACATACATACATACACACACCTTCATGCTTGGTTCTAAAGAAATCAAGCATATCGTTATCTTTTACATTATTTGAAACCGAGTTATTCAGAGGGTTCTCGAGTCTCAAGAAATAAGAAGGCTTGGTAAATAGTATATATGTGCTAGGAACTGTGTTTTTTTATTATTACAGTGTGCACTTAGAACTGGATGATAATTTCAAGCTCAAGTTTTATGATAAATTGACTTTTGCATCGTCTTCATTTGTATAATAGAACTACCATTTCATTATGATTAATTAACTACTAGTTCCGTTCGCTGAAATTAATACAAATACTAAACATAGTTCTATGTATTTGGATATATATACATGTGTCATCGTAATCAAGTACCAAGACCCTATTTTATTAGCTGAAATAGTGTTGTCTATATTGAAGATTCTGAGGTAGAAGGTGATAGAGTCATAGAAATATAAGTGTTGACCCAAAAAATGAATCAACACCCTGACTATAGTTTGAAAGCATCAGCCCTATTCTAACAGAGCAATATCATAGATCACATATATAAGAAAAGAACAGTAAAAAAAGAAGCCAGAGAATTTTTATAGTGGTTCGGCTGTTAATGAAGCCTACGTCTACTTTATAATTTTCCTGATATACTGATTGTTATTACAAGAGATGTTTCATTATAAGGCTTTGATTATCTTTAGCTAGATTGAATCCCCAGAGTTGGAATCCACTGGAGAATCACAGTGAATTCCTTTGGAGATTGTTGTGAGAGAGGTAGAGAGTGAAGAATAATTCCAACAGAGCTTCAGCAACCAGTCCGGAGAAGATCCAGTTTATGTTGCAGATAGGATGGTATTTATATGGGTCCGAGAACTTCTGGCCAGGCTACGTCTTCATCATCTCGCAGGTAGGTAGGACACGACTCAGGGAGAGTTTGGCATACAAAACAAGGAACATGGGTCACTAGCGACCCATAGACTTGGCTCGTTTTGCGAGCCAAATGTCTTGGTCTCTTCTCGTATGTTTCTTTGGTTGGTTTGTTTGAAGGTCCGTGGAGAGGTATGGGTTGCTAGTGATCCAAGCACTTATGATTTCTTGGGGTTTAGGATTGGAGATGTTTCCATAGTCTTTTATCGTAGTTGTTTGCGTAGTATCGCTGCACGTTACTCTGTCTTGATAACGATATGCCGATTGATTGTGCTTTGATTGCCGACTGGAATAAACTGACGCTAGCTTCTTGGTTCAGTTGAACTTGGTCGTTGCTTTAGTGATATGATTTGGCTCTCGTCAACTCCTCGCCTTAGCCTTTCTGGTTAAGTTCTAAGCCATTCTGATATGATGAGATTGTTCTGTATTCTGTTGGATTATGTTGAGTTAAAAACCTGGATAACATTTTCCCCTCAAAGGACGCCTTTTGAATGAAAGGTGTGTTTTGATCTAGAATAAGTCATGGCAGCGAGTCTTCGGTTATTGAGCTTTAGTCTTGATGAATCGTCCAGCTCCTTCGGATTCTCTTGCCAGTCACAAGTCGTTCCAAACTTGTTGCAACCTAAGACTCTAGACTTTACCTAAGTGTAATCTATACATCACAATCATTTCGATTTCATTCGGGGTTATTACATCACATGCCTCTAATTACATTACACGTCTCTAATCGTCCCACGTTCATTCAGAATTTACATTACTATTAATTTTTGCTTTTCATTCAGAATTTTTACACCATATATCAAAATCAAATCATATATCAAAATCACATCATATCACATCATATATCAAAATCACATTATATCTCAAAATCACATCATGTCACAATATATCAAAATCATTGTATCGCATCGTATATCAAGGTCATCCTGTGTTCATCTAGGATTTATCCATTTTACTCTATTTATAAGGCATTCAGATCCTTTTTGTAAAACAAAATCTGTTTTAAGGTCCGATCTTTCTGGACTGCTTAAGTTTAATGCGTGATCTCTCCGGATCATTTAATGTTTAGTTTAACGCGTGATCTTTTCGGATCGTTTAATGTTTAGTTAAAGGGACGATCTTTTTGGATCGTTTGTTTCTTAAGTAAAGTGGGATTAAGTAAGCCCATCTGCTCACTCTCCGGTCAGGGGACTTACTTCTTGCATTCCAGCCCCATGGTGGGACTCTAAGGCGATCAATATCGTACAAGTCCATCTACTTGCTCTCTGGCAAGAGGACTTGCACCTTGCACTCCGGTCCCGTGGTGGGACTCTAAGGCAATCAACATCAGTTATCAAAATTCAAATATTCAAATCAAAACAAATAAACAGAAATTAAACAAGCAGGAGTCCTAAATGTTCATCTCAGGCATCCGACTCAGAGCGTGCCTAGGGACCGTTCGGGATCCCGTACACATGTAAGCGGCCTTCGATTGTCATTGTCCTAAGTTCTCTCAGGCATCCGACTTAGAGCGTGCCTAGGGACCGTTCAGGATCCCGTACACGTATAACCGGCCTTTGATTATTATCGTCTACATACCAAAAGAAAAGTACGGGAAAAGAAACGATAAAACAAAGCATTGGAATCGAATTCGACTCCTGTTTACCCCGATCATGGGATATTTTGTCTTGCCGCTTGTCCCTAGGTGTTTCTTGATGCATTTGCCACGGATGGCGGTTGTCCCTGCAATTCCACCGCAGTTCTGTTCCTCACATATTGTGGCAGCTGGTTGTTCCCGACCATTTCTTCTATTAGATCACGAAGGTGTCGACACTCGTTCGTCTCATGCCCATTCAACTCATGGAAAATGCAAAACTTTTTAGATCTTTTCTCTCGGTCAGTGGGCTCCCTCCTAGGCGGCCTTCGGTAGAGGTTATGCCCCGCTCGTATCCAGGTATATCCTCTCTGGAGTTTCAGTCAGGTCGGTGTATGAGGAGAATCTTGGCTCGTTTCTCTGTCGTTTTAGGTCTTTGATGTTGTCATCGGCTTTCCTCTTCTATTTGTCTTTTCCAATTCCAGCTCCAGATGGTCCCCCGCCTTTGACAGCAGTTATTTTAGCATCCCCATCCTCAGCTTCAGCGTCTTCCTGACACAGGTACCTTTCAGCTTCGTAATAGAATTCTGCAAGATCCATCGGTAGGTCCCTTTTCAATACGGTTTTGAAATCAGTTTTATTCGCGACTCTAGATACTGCTGCCATTAGAATTAACGATGGGTCTAGTTTGTCCACTGCGGCTGCCGCCGCATTAAATCTTGTTAAATAACTTCTCAAGGACTCTCTAGGCCTTTGTTTTACGTTTGAGAGCGTAAGCACATTTCTTGGTCGTGAGACATGAACCCTGAACTATCTCAAGATTTTCTCACTAAGTCGGTCTACATGCTTATGGACCTATTTTCCAATTGTCTTAACCATATTGCAGCCAAATCTGTTAAGTATAAGGGAAAGCATCGCCCCATTACTTCCTCAAAAGCACCTATCACCTCCATATGTTGGATGTATCACATCATATGAATCGTCGGGTCTGTCTTCCCATCGTACATTTTCAGTGTTGGAAGCTTAAAATCTGGAGGATTTCTCGCGTTCTAGATATTAGCAGTAAATGGATTTCTGTTCACATCTTCCAGACCCTGGTCTGTGGGGCCTCCTCTGACGAATCTCCATACCAATTCGGCAATTTTGTTTTCACCATCCAACGAAGGTCTCTGTCCTAAAGCAGTACTTTGCCCCCTGCCCCGTTGGGGGTATCCCGAGATGGACTCTTCCGGTGACATACCTATGTTCTGATTTGCAACTCTAGCTTCATTCATTCCTCCATTCCTTCGCCGCATCCTTGTATTCAGATCAGCTCCCGTGCCACCAGTCCCTGGTGTTTCAACAGTCTTTACGACATTGGCATTGATTTCCATATTGATTCCATCGCCGCCCTAATGTGTCGGTTGCTCTAGGCGTGGAGGCAAGGCTCCACCTTGCTCCAATCCAAATTCGGAAATCCCTGCATTGTTCCCTGGAGTTTAATTCCTATTCCCTGCAGATCTAGCCATCTCTTGCTGCTCCATCCTCTGGAAGAATCCGTCCATCATCTCCTGTTGTCTAGCTAAGAGTCCATCCTGCATCTCTTTCATCATCTTTTCCATCTCCTCTCTAATCACATAGCTGGGTTGATGAGAATTTGAGGACACTTCATGGCTGCCCCTGAGCTCCAATTGACTTGCTATAGTTTTAGATCTGGTGTTAGGCCTCTTCATTATCTTTGAATCTCAGACTCAAACTTCAAATTTTCAGATCTCGTTTAAGGTTCTCAGTGTAAGGACCAAAATGTTGACCTAAAAATGGATCAACACCTTGGCTATAGTTTGAAAGCACCAGCCCTGTTCTGACAGAGCAATATCACAGATCACAGATATAAGAAAAGAACAGTAAAGGAGAGAAGATAGAGAATTATTATAGTGGTTCGGTTGTTAATGAAGCCTACGTCCAATTATAATTTTCTTGATAGACTAATTGTTGTTACAAGAGATGTTTGATTACAAGGCTTTGATTATCTTTAGCTAGATTGAATCCCCAAAGTTGGAATCCATTGAAGAATCACAGTGAATTCCTTTGGAGATTATTGTAAGGGAGGTAGAGAGTGAAGAATAATTCCAGCAGAGCTTCAGCAACCAGTCCGAAGAAGATCCAGTTTACGTCTTCATCAGCTCATAAGATGGTATTTATATTGGCACGCAAAACGAGGAACATGGGTGGCGACCCATAGACTTGGCTTGTTTCGCGAGCCAAATGTCTTGGTCTCTTCTTGTATGTTTCTTTGGCTAGTTTGTTAGAAGGTCTATGGAGAGGTATGGGTTGCTGATGATCCAAGCACTTAGGATTTATTGGGGTTTGGAATTGGAGATGTTTCCATAGTCTTTTATCGTATTTGTTTGCATAGTATCGTTGCACGTTACTCTGCCTTGATGACGATCTGCCGGCTGATTGTGCTTTGATTGCTGACTGGACTGAACTGACGCTAGCTTCATAGTTCAGTTGAACTTGGTCATTGCTTTAGTAATATGATTTGGCTCTCGTCAACTCCTCGCCTTAGCCTTTTTGGTTAAGTACTAAGTCATTCTGATATGATGGGATTGTGTATTCTGTTGGATCCTGTTGGGTTAAAAACCCATATAACATTAAGTTTTACCAATTCTCTTCTATTTTATTGAATCATCCATCGTGAAGGAATTAATCTTTTCTTGTATCGAACTTTAGCTTACCATTTCAGATATAGGCTTTATCATGACATGAAACACTCAAATAGTCCAAATTCACGATAGGTTAAGTAATTTTAAGATTATAATACCTTATAAGGTTAGAGACATTATAATTTTGTGATCCAAGGAGGGTTACCTAATCTACACTAGACCCAGTCCTAATTGTAAGATTTAGGAAGACAAGCATCCCTACCCCAATATCTTAGAACATCACATTTCTCCAATAAGGTACCAATGCCGTCCACTGTAAATATTCTTATTGTAATTGTTTTATAGTAATAAATTTGTATGCGGTACAAATATTTAACTTTCCATGTAACAAAAAGTTTACAATGACTTATAGACTTAGTTGGAACTTTTTATTTGGAGTTTATTGGTGTATCATATTTCAACTAGACTAGAATAAATTTGCTTAAAAAGGTTTTCCTTTTTTGATTAGGAACTTGTATCTCAATGAAATATATTATCTTCCTGTTTTAGTTAAGGTATTAAAAAAAGATAAATTACTCATGATCTGGAGAATGTGTTGCATTATTCAATTCTTCAGTAGCACTGAACACCTCCATAGCACTAACATAGGAGGAAGAGTTGAATCCATAGTGGCCTTCAACTCAAAATTTCACTATAATCCACAATATTCTCAGCTAAATGTAACTACTCGCTTTTAGTTTACGGTACAAATATCAATTGATTTCGTACAACTTACCAACAACTCTTTGTTTGTTTGCATATCATGATATGATTGACAGTGCTTGCCAACATTGACTGAGGTGCAACAAAATCATGTGTAAATGAAAAAATAATTGACTGGGAGTCATACAAGCCTTACATAAATAATGGGAATAGTTACACTATGAAAGCACCTGCATAAGTTTCTAAATTGCTTAAAACCCTTCATGCATTTACATCAAGGAAGAAGAACTGTTACTCGTTTGTTGTACAAAGTGGTGTGCCCATACTTATAGGAGCTTGTTTTTACTACCAGAATTATAAGGGAAAGGCATCACCTCCAACTTTTGAGTTGTAATTGGATGGAAATAAATGGACAAATTTAGAAACTCGTATGGATGAAGACGTAATGTATGAGGTAGCTTTAAGAGTATGCTAACATTATACCATAGAGTTACAAAATAGTGTAGAATATACACTAGCCCAACAACTTAAAAAATAATAAGCATGAAAATATTAGTTATATATAGTCTTCTACAAAACTTATAAAAAATTCACATATGAAGCACATGTTGTGTATAACTGGCAAATGGCTAGCTGACTTATGAGCTAAAGAAACATAGCAAATGATATATTTAGGACACTACATTTATTGCCATGAAATTATATAATTGGCGGCTATGTAGTTAATATCGGATAATATCATTGATACGTCACCGATACATCTCATATCGCTCTTAAGCCAATATTTTTTTAAAATATCACTTAAAATATAGTTACCAATACATTGTCTGATATTTATCACTCCGATATTTAGTGTAAAATACCCGATATTTTTTAAGAATATCGTTCATTATTATATGTGTTAGTGAAAATATCTTTACAAATAAATATCTTCGCATTCTCAATATTTGTTTTTTGTATACGGTGAATGACAATTTATAGACCATATTAGAAATCTCAATACACTAGTTTTCTAGTTTTAACCATACAGTTTTAGGCTTCTTCTTAGTCTTCAATAAAGAAAACTCTACTTATTCCATTATTTTATATGTTTTATTTTTCTTGAAGACTTTACTATTAAAGATAAGATCATGAAAGAGCTCATTCTCTTTTTAGTTATTTTTTGTTCACCGTTACTAATGGGTAAGTTAACTTATGAAAATTCATTTAATTTATTAGTTATTATCATGCACCCAAAACTAAAAATGGAAGAGTAGTAAAGTTATTTATTTGGCATATCGATAAGAAACGAGCTAAAACAGTAATTGATATCATATCAACTTGGCTTATTCGATCAATTAAGTGGAAATGAAAACAATAAAACTATAAATATGATAATTTTAGGAAATTAATATGGATGGTTAGATAATTGAAGAAACAATGAATATAGTATAAACATAAAGAAAATACTAAAGATGTACATTATAATAATTTCTTGATATTTATATGCCTATATTATGACTTGTATTAAATAGAATATCTCAATAAGTCTATAAACTAAATGCAATCAGTTTTTGATAGTAATTTAGAATTATTTACCCAAACATTCGAATACTTTTTTTTCTAAAACTACACCTCGGAGGGAAGAGCTCCCGCCTAGAGAGTTCGCCAACCTGTAGAGATATTTATATGCCTATATTGTGAGTTATGTCCTCTGATGACAACCCCACATTATAGTTGTGTCATAGCATGCAGTCTGCATTTTATTTTATTTTCCATATTAAGTATGGTGGATGTTAGCACCATATTTAAATTATAAATATTGATAAAAAAAATTGATTACTGAAGATTTTAACCAAGATCACTACAATCACATGCTAAAGACAATGTGAAACAGTTTACCAAATTATTACATGTCATTGCAATAACATAGATAAGCTTAGGATCAAGGTCTGTGCAAATGAACAGATAACGCTAAACAATTAAAACTGTAGCACAAAAAGCAACATATAAACAAAAATTTTGCTTTAAATTTTAAGGAATATCGCTTGTGCTTTTCTAAAAATAAGAATGAGTGATGAATATAACTATATCATACATAACAAATAATGCATTTTTGAAGATAATATAGTTACCTTGTATGTTAAATGAAATATGTGCAGTTTGTGAGAAAACCTAAAATTTAGGGATTTTTCATAGGAATTCCCAATCTATAAACGTAATGGTATGTCTAATCATTTATATATTAAAAACTCAAAGAAAGGAAAAAAGAAAAGCCCAATATGAATAAGTAATGCAAGCTCATGTATTCTCCTTAATGAATCCCTAGCCGCGGGTACTGATATCTCTTCCCCCTATCTCTTCTATCAATCCAAGGTTTTTTGTATCGTTGCCGATATAATTTTTGATACAGAACCCACTACAATAATAACTTCCAAAAGCTAACGTTCATAATAAAGGTACGAGTGAAAACTCTAAAATAGTAAAATGAAATAAAAAGTAAAGTGAAATGCAGTTTACCTTTTCGATCTATAATCCGATTAATCCCTCTCATTATTCGCAGTTATAAAATTAATTGAAATCAGAACAAGAAGTTAGAAACTCACAAAAACTCAATTTTTATCAAAATTAGGAACCAATTTGTACACCCTAAAATAGAGCGCTCATGGGAAATGAGGTAATGGATGAGGAAGGAGACTAAGATGAGTAACAAGATTAGATGGATGGACCAAACTGAAGTTGGTGTTGATTGGTTGAACTTGCAATGAGGAGAGACTTTGGCGATGCAAGGACAAGAGAAGATTTCCTTCTGAGAAAATAGGTTTTTTTATAAAGTAGGGAGATGCGGTACTGGGTGAAATGGGGAAAAAGAACAGGGGTAGAATGCTTCGGTCCTTGGAAAGAACCCAAGCAAGGAACCCTATTTACTTGGACAGCTGAAGCAAATACCATGCTTCCTTCTATGTATTTTCTTGGATTGTCTGCGATAATCGAAGTAAATTATATTTCGTATTTTCTACTGCTTTGCTTGTACCAATAGCTTCCATTGTATAGGAAGAACCGAAGAAAATGATACTATATGCTTCGGTTGTTAACACAACCGAAACAAATGAGACGAGACAACAAGCATATTATGTACTGGTGATTGGAAGTTTTTAATGTTTCTTTTTAAACACGTTCTCTCTCATTCACTCTATTATTCTTTCCTAATAAAGTTTATTTATGTTATTCATATGTTTGGACTCCACATGATTTATATGGTGTTTTAATGTTTCATTTTGCAACAAGTAATTCAAACCCTTTTATGTCCATATCCGTTGAATGTATGTCAATTACGTTGATTTAATTTAGATCTACTTTTTCTCTTCATCTCTTTTCAAAATATGTTCATTATTATTGATATGATTTAGACCTTTCTCCTTTGTTAATTTGTTATTTTTCTCTGTGTTATTTAGATTTGAATGTTATTATATTGAATTTAAATATGCCTAATTTGTGCAATTCTTTTTATATTGTATTGGAAATTGTGATAATGAAAAAATACTAATTTTATAATATTTACATATACAAATGTAAATAAATTGTTCATGTTAATTAATTAATTTTCACCTTGAAAATTAATTTCTTTTTTTTATAGGATTAATATCTTGAATATGAATGTTTTAAATATTGTTTACAAAAAAAATAAAAATTCGTTTGATCTAAAATTCACGATTGGACTTTTAGGTAAATTCTAAATCTTTTGTCTCTTCTCTAACTTTAAAGTTTTGTGTAAAAATCTAAACTTTAATTTCCTTTCTAAATTAAATGTTTGATTTAGATGTTGACTTTAAATTCAAATTATATGATGTAAAGTATTATTATATGAGAAAATGATGTAAAAATAAATATAGCGAGTACAAAATGCTCTATGTCATATCATTTAATCAAAAAATAATAACATAAGGTATAGTCAACTATTACATTATAAAATTGAAATATAGTTGTTGTATTCATTTTTTAATTTTGTAAATACAAAACTGATACTACACAGTAGTAGTATAATATAATTTATGAAAAATACTATGCTAAATATTCAAAAAAAAATGATACCATAGCATTATAAACTAATTTATGAAAATAGTACTGCAAACTTTCAAAAAATAAAATAAAGATGGTATCACATTTACAAAAAATCATAAAATGATACTAGAAATAGAATTTTAAAACATTAATTTAGAAATGATATTATAATTCTCAAAACCTGCCACAAATAAAAAAATGTTAATATGCTTCATAAACTGATACTATAATTCGTAATGTTGTTACAAAGTAATGTTGTGAGATATAATGTGTACATCATCAAAAAAGAAACTATATTTATTTATAAACCGCCGCTAGACTTTTGAAAAAGCTATTACAATTCAGAAACTACTACTAGAATTCATAAAATATCACTATAAAATAGCATTATGAAAAAAATATACATTGCTATATTTATTTAAAAAAAATGATACTATGCAGTATCATTGCTACACACATATAAAAAGATGCTACAATTTTTTATGACTTGTTGCTACAATTTTGAAAAAGCCACTACAACTCGGAAACTACTACTACAAGTTATAAAATGCTGCTAAAAAATAACATTATGACTGTAAATATAAATGACTCTATTTATTAGAAAAAAATGGTACCATACAGTATCATTACAATATACATCTACAAAGATACTACAATTTTTTATCAATTTAAAGAATTTAGGACAATTAAGAAACTACTACTACAATTCAGAAACTCCTACTATAAATAGCATTATTTGTTAAATTTTGGCGACACTATATGGAGAATTGTAGAGGTCGGAAGTAGCTTCACAACGGAGAAAACGGTTCGCAAATCGGAGTTCGGAGGTGGAAGTTATATGGAAAAAGGTGGAGTAGGCTGTTTTGGGCAGGGTCAGACATCTGAGGAAAATGGCCAGACGTCTGGCCCCTCTGGAAAATTGTTCCCAAGAATGAGCTCAGACGTCTGACCAAAAGGGTCAGACGTCTGAGTCTGAGCAGTTTTGATTCCAGAGACATTTGCCAGACATCTGACCATGTTGGTCAAACGTCTGAGGCGTCTTTCGCCTGTTGTGTTCTGTGGACTCAGCGTGAAGATTTGCGTCAACTGCGGGGGCAATTTCAGAACATTGCCTAGGGTTTCTCTTCTCCTATATAAGCTAGCTTCAGGTTCCAGATCAGAATATATGCAAGCGACTGCAAGAGATTAGCCTCCACTAATTAGGGTTTATCAAAACCTAATTTTTCTTCAATTCTCTTCTCCATAAATCAATTTCTAATTAGAATTTGATCATTGTAATCAATCTCTTGTACTCTTCTCATCAATAATAATAAAGCTCTCTCTTAAAGTGGATGTACACTAACACGACGTTAGTGGAACCACTATAAATCGCTGTGTGATTTATTTTTTGTTATTGCTTTAATTTCTGAATTGCTTATTTGGGATTGTGATTGTCTTTGGATTGGTTGAGATTAGAATTGAGTTATTGGTTGGTTATTTTTACACTTCTTATCACGATCTCATCTTCCGCTGTGCTCAGGGGATTTCGATTCGAGTGGTCTCAAGTTGGAATCTCGTAATAACATTTGGTGTCAGAGCATTGGTGTTGGTAGGTGGTTGTAGAAATGCCAGAATCAGATAATACCTCAAGTAGTTCCTCAATGGGTAATCCAAGTGGTGTAGCGCCTTATGTACGTGGATCGTATGCAGCTTAAGGATCACAATTGGTAATAGACAAGTGGAATGGAGATAATGATTTTGAAAAATGGCAATGGAAGATGAAAGCGGTTCTAAGGAGGAATCGGGTGCATCGGGTAGTGTTTGACACACATTTGTTGCCAGCGGACATCTCAGATGTTGAGAGAGAGGAGATGGAAGAGTGGGCATTCACTACACTTCAACTTGCTATGGGAGAGAATGTTATCTCTGAAATTAGTGGTGAGAAAACCGCTAAGGGTATTTGGGACAAGTTGGAGGAGTTATATATGAAGAAGTCACTGACAAATCGTTTGATCTTATTGCGAACGTTCTTCACCTATAAGATGAAGGAAGGTACTTCGCTTAAGGCGCACTTGAATATATTTGATGTTTTGCTAATGAAGATGAAGGCAGTAGATTTGAAGATTGAGGAAGAGCAAAAGGCGATGATATTGTTGTGTTCGTTGCCAGATCGCTATACAGGTTTCTCAAATAGTTTGATCTATAGCCGAGATACATTGACTCTTGATGATGTCAAGACGGGTCTTCTTAGCGAGAAGTTGCGGGATCAAATGAAGGAGTTAGGTGATGGAGGTAGTGGTGCTAGTAATGGTCATGGCTTGTTTGTGGAGAAGGAGAGGTATGTGAAGAAGGAGAACCGGGGGCGTTCTAAATCAAGGAACCCCGGTTGGAGAGGAAAGTCGAAGGAAAGAAAAGGCAGGTGCTATATTTGCAAGAAGCCTGGTCATTGGAAGAGTGAGTGTCCAGACAAGGAGAAGGCAAAGAAGGAAGTAGCATCTTCATCTGTAGCGGTGGAGAGTGGAGTTGGTGAGGGAGATGTAGATGTTCTGTCGGCGGTAGCATCGGATGTTTCGGATAGCAATTGGGTGCTCGATTCGGGGGCGTCTTATCATATGACGCCAAATAGGACTTGTTTTTCTTCTTACATCGACAAAAAAGGAAATTCAATTGTTATGGGAAATTGTGCTATTTGCAAGTCGAAAGGCATTGGTTCCGTGCAAATTCGGATGTTTGACGGAGTGGTTCGTACTCTCACTAATGTACGCTATGTTCCGGGACTTCGGAAGTCGCTTATCTCTTTGGGGCAGCTGGATTCTTTAGGTTGTAAGATTACTATTGAGAGTGATAGCTTGCGGGTTTCGAAGAGGGCGCTTGTGGTGATTAAGGGTGCTAGGACTCATGGTATTTATTTGCTTCAAGGAGTGACTGTGGACGGCGAAACTTGTATAGGAGTTGATAGTTCTCGTGGCTTGGATGCGACTAGGTTGTGGCATTTGAGGTTAGGTCATGTCTCGGAGAGGAGTTCGGACATTCTTCGAAAGAGTAAGATGATCGATGGAGAAAGTTTTAACAAGTTAGAGTTTTGCGAAGAATGCGTCATGGGGAAGCAAACAAAAGTTTCATTCGGTGAAGGAAAGCATGATTCGAGAAGGGTTCTTGAGTATGTTCACACGGATGTTTGGGGACCGGCACTTGTAGCTTCTTTAGGTGGAGCTCGCTATTATATTTCCTTTATATATGACTTTTCTATGAAAGTTTGGGTGTATGTAATGAAGGCCAAGTCAGAGGCATTTGCAAAATTCAAAGCATGGAAGGCTCTTGTTGAAAATGAGAGTGGAAAGTCTTTGAAGGTTCTAAGGTCTGACAATGGCGGAGAGTACGTTTCCGGAGAATTTTTAGAGTTTTGCAAGCACCATGGTATTCAGAGGCATTTTACTACACCTGGAGATCCGCAGTCGAATGGTGTGGCAGAAAGGATGAATCGAACTCTACTTGAGAAAGCTCGATGCTTGAGATTGACATCGGGTTTGGTAAAGGGATTTTGGGCTGAAGCATTGTCAACCGCAGTGCATATTATTAATCGAATACCGTGCTCAGCTATTGGTAACAAGATTCCGGAGGAAGTGTGGAAGGGAAAAAGCATTGACTTGAGTTATCTTCGTGTCTTTGGAAGTCCGGTTTATGTGCATGATCCGGGAAATGATAAGCTTGAACCTAGAGCTTTCAAGGGGATTTTGCTTGGCTATACGGATGGAGTAAAAGGCTATCGGATTTGGAATCCAAAAACGAAGAAGGTAGTGAATTCTCATCATGTTACTTTTGATGAGTCGGCGATGTTCAAGGAGAATGGAAGCTCATCGGATGTTCCGGATTCGGTTCATGATGAATCAAAGGAGAAGGAAATTATTTCCACATTTTGTCCAAGGAGTAGAGAGAGTAGAGTAGTTGGAGATGCTTGCGAGGAGGTAGCGGTTGCTGTTACATCACATAGTCCACAGGGTGCCTCTAGTAGTGTTGGTGATGTGCATGATTCTAGAGAAGATTCGGTTCAAGGTGGAGCCGAAGGAAGTTTGGGTGATGGTATTGCTACTCGGGTTGGTCGTCGTACTATAAGGCCACCCGAAAGGTACGGTGATTGGAACTATCTTAGCTTTTGTGATAATTTGGACTATGCTCTTCATGTAGTCCAAGATGAGTCGATGGACCTTGATGATGTCATGAAGTCGAGTGATAGCTCGAAATGGATTTGTGCCATGGAGGAAGAGATGCAATCATTGTTGAAGAATCAAACTTGGGATTTGGTTCCACTTCCTAAGGAAATCGTGCTATAGGGTGCAAATGGATTTACAAGGTGAAGGACGATGGGAGATACAAGGCTAGGCTAGTGGCTAAGGGGTTTGCACAAAGGAAGGGAAAGGAGTATGATGAGACATTCGCACCGGTTGTGCGCCATACTTCTATCCGTATATTACTTGCTATAGTTGCTATTCACGACTTGGAGTTGGAGAAACTTGATGTGAAAACCGCCTTCTTGCATGGTGACTTGGATGAAGACATCTACATGGAGCAACCAGAAGGTTTTGTTGTGGATGGTAAGTCAAATTTGGTTTGCAAGCGGAAGAAATCACTATATGGACTAAAGCAATCACCTAGACAATGGTACAAGAGGTTTGATCATTTTATGCTTGAAAATGGTTTTGATAGAAGCATCAAGGATGCTTGTGTTTATTTGAAGAAGTTGGAAAATGATTGTTGAGTGTATTTACTCTTGTATGTGGACGATATGCTCATTGCTTCTAAAGATAAGAATGAAATCAACAAGTTTAAACTGAGTTTGAAATCGGAGTTCGAAATGAAGGATCTTGGAGAAGCAAGAAGGATATTGGGCATGGAAATTGTAAGGGATCGAAAGCATTTTGAGTTAAAACTAACTCAAAAGGAATACATGGAGAAAGTGCTTTGCCGGTTTAGCATGGAGAATGCAAAGGCGTCAAATACACCTTTACCTTTGCATATGAAGCTTTCGAGTAAAGGATCACCTATCTTGGAGGAAGACAAGACGTATATGGCAAAGGTGCCATATGCTAGTGCAGTTGGAAGTCTAATGTATGCTATGGTGTGTACAAGGCCCGATATTGCAAATGCCGTCGGGATGGTTAGTCGATACATGGCTAATCCGGGGAAATCGCATTGGGAAGCTGTGAAGCTTATACTAAGATACCTTAGAGGCACATCATCTCATGGTCTTGTTTTTGGCGGTAGTAAGGCGATGGATTGCAAGTTGGTTGGTTATTGTGATTCGGACTACGCTGGTGATAGGATCGAAGAAAGTCAACTTCCGGTTATGTCTTCACACTTGGTGGTACGGCCATAAGTTGGAGATCTAGATTGCAGACCGTAGTAGCTTTATCCACTACGGAGGCGGAGTTGATAGCTGCAGTGGAGGCGGCAAAGGAGGCACTCTATTTGAAGCGATTGTTGTGTGACTTGGGATTCAGGCATGATAGTATTGATGTTCGATGTGATAGCCAGAGTGCTATTCACTTGGCAGAGAATTTGGCGTTTAGCTCACGGACTAAAGCATATTGAGGTGAGAGAGTCATTTCTAGTAGCCATGGATGAGGATAAGCAAGTATATATTTGAAAAGTACACACAAAGGATAACACGGCGGATATGTTCACTAAGGCATTGCCGGTTGGGAAGTTCGAGCATTGCTCAAACTTGATTCGCTTGGAGAAGTGCTAGGTGCCATGGGGTGGCACGGTTAAGGGAGGAGCTTGGAGGTAGATGAGAAAGCGTATCGGTAAGAGATTGAGATTCTATCTTCTTGGTAAGTGCTAGTCTTTGGTGAGATAGCTTAGGATTTGGATGTTTTCAACATTTCATTAGCGGGCGGGGGCTTTTCCTGAGCTCGTTGGTGGAGTGCAATGGGCGGTGGCTTTGCCGGAGCTCATTGGGAAAGCATTCATGTTTGGTTGAAGGTAGATGTGATAGTCGGTGCTATCGGTTGTTGTTATTGTTGATGGTATGGTACCATTAGAGTTGGAGATGGATATAGTGTTGAGGTGGAGTGTTAAATTTTGGCGACACTATATGGAGAATTGTAGAGGTCGGAAGTAGCTTCACAACGGAGAAAACGGTTCGCAAATCGGAGTTCGGAGGTGGAAGTTATATGGAAAAAGGTGGAGTAGGCTGTTTTGGGCAGGGTCAGACGTCTGAGGAAAATGGCCAGACGTCTGGCCCCTCTGGAAAATTGTTCCCGAGAATGAGCTCAGACGTCTGACCAAAAGGGTCAGACGTTTGAGTCTGAGCATTTTTTATTCCAGAGACATTTGCCAGACGTCTCACCATGTTGGTCAGACGTCTGAGGCGTCTTTCGCCTGTTGTGTTCTGTGGACTCAGCGTGAAGATTTGCGTCAACTGCGGGGGCAATTTCGGAACATTGCCTAGGGTTTCTCTTCTCCTATATAAGCTAGCTTCAGGTTCCAGATCAGAATATATGCAAGCGACTGCAAGAGATTAGCCTCCCTTAATTAGGGTTTATAAAAACCTAATTTTTCTTCAATTCTCTTCTCCACAAATCAATTTCTAATTAGAATTTGATCATTGTAATCAATCTCTTGTACTCTTCTCATCAATAATAATAAAGCTCTCTCTTAAAGTGGATGTACACTAACACGACGTTAGTGGAACCACTATAAATCGCTGTGTGATTTATTTTTCGTTATTGCTTTAATTTCTGAATTGCTTATTTGGGATTGTGATTGTCTTTGGATTGGTTGAGATTAGAATTGAGTTATTGGTTGGTTGCTTTTACACTTCTTATCACGATCCCATCTTCCGCTGTGCTCAAGGGATTTCGATTCGAGTGGTCTCAAGTTGAAATCTTGTAATAACATTATGAACTTAAATATATATAATTATATTTATTTGAAAACAAAAATGATACTACACAGTCACACGTCAAAAAAGATGCCACAATTGCATATTAGCTGATATAATTTTATAACGATGTTATTAAAATTTTAAAAAAGCTACTGGTACAATTTAAAAAGTACTACTATAACATGACATTATGAATATAACTATACATAGTTAATTTATTAAAAAATGATACTACACATTAGCATTACCACATATTATCTTCTTCCTCAATTTGTTGCTTGTTCTCTAAGACAACGACTTCACACATAGTTGCTACCACCGGAGCTACTCCTTTTCCATCTATACTCGCCTCCAATACCACATCATCAAGGTACTTTAACTCGCGCTCCTTCAAAAATTTAGTCATCATCGAGATCTGCCATCGCACCAACCCAGGTCGTCACTAACACCATCAAGATCACCAGGTCCATTACGCTTTCACTGAAGCAATCGTGAACCTCCTCCATCGTGCAGATTCATTTGTCGCATCTTGTCTTTCTTACTAAAAAATTTCCCTTCTGCAAAATTTAATTATAAAATATTTCCTCCATGCTAAAATTTTGCAAGCCGGTCCTAAGAGCTAAAAATGCGATAAATTCCTTCACACTGTATTCCTACATGTGTTGCGGTAATTCAAAATCATAGGATAGATCTTGTGTAGTAAATGTAATATTTTGTATCAAACATTTCTTTATTTGAAACTAAATTAACTATTGTTAATTTTAGATCAGGAAAAATTTATAATTTTCTAATATGATTTCAACATATATATACACATACTTCTACACATCTATTATATATACGTATATATAATTATAAATCAAAATCTTGAACAATAAAGGCATATGTAACGGGGAAATGGGTCCGTTGCGCTATAAATCCTAGCACCTACATATAGTCACATTAACTATGTACACTTCTTATTTATACCATGTCCACCTCACACAAACAAGTGCATTTGATACATTTGTAAATTAAAACTTAAAACTTAAAAAATATTATATACATACATACATATACACACACACATATATATATATATATCTTTTAACCAAATAAATAAAATAAAGATTTATCCAAAAATTATTAAATTGGATCTAAAATCCATTTAAACTTCATAGATTCAACTGAGATCAAAATGGTTTTTTTTTGAAATTAACCCATTTAAGTTGCTTCCGACTGGCCTGGTTCATTCAACTTGGTAATAAGTAGTTTTACTATACAAAATGGCTATCATATGAACATATATGTATGATAGATGATGTTATTATATGTTCGATTTTGTATCTTAATTAGTTGATATTGCAAATTTTAATTATTGACGTGCTCACTTATATTTTATCTCCCAATACTTATGGCCTTGTGGATGAGGAACTGATGACCAATTAGGGTTATTCCATTAGTGGTATGATAAGACTTAATTCTTGAGTGAGTAGATTAACATCTAAGGGATCATAAAGATAAAATTATGTTAGGATGTCTGAACTGATCAAAAGACATGACTCGTTGACATTTTAAAACCAGATTTAAGAGTGCAGACTGATGTAAGGTCGTGCCCTACACTCCAACCGTTAAGCCGCCAATTGTTCAAGTTCACGATACTAAGGCGTAGGGATTACCAATATTGAGGCTAAAATTTGTGTTATGCACTCGAAGGAACTCATGGCAGATATGCTTATTGTAACATCCACCATTTGGAGGCCCAAAACTAACTGCTACGGATACTGTGGTCATCCATAGTTATTAATTCCCCGTGACCAAATGTGATAATGTTAGATACATTGATATAATAGAAACGCATGAATGTGAAAAAATTTAAAATCATAAAATAAATTTCTCATTCCACTTCAAATCATATTTCAAATTTATTACATAATCTCAATTTGCAAACCACATTCAAAGAAACATAATTATTACAAAATACGCCAAGAGCGACATATGAATATGCCCCCTTGGTTGATCGGAGTCTAAATATAGGCAAATAAGCAACTTTTTCATTACAACCAAAACACAGCGGGATCAAACAGAAAGAACTCCTAATAGCTAGCTTGCCTCATGTACTTCTCTGGAAACTTATTCATCTAAAGAAGAACCTAAAAACCTTAACTTTCAAACTACTCAAAATCAATTGAGCACCCAAGAGTTTAAGGGAAAAAACATAAATTTCGAGTCAGACAATAAGTCTGGTATGAACAATAACCTACCATCTCGAATCACATAGATATATAGTAAGATCACGCCTCTTAGCGGAACGGGTTTTCCCTCACTGGTACCTTAACTCAATTTATAATAACCATATACGTGTACCTGCATCCACATTGGTTAAGCCATAACAAAATAAGATTTATCATGATGATATGTAGACATACAATATGCTCTAGATTTTCCCATCCCCGTTTCTTTGATTATTTATCTTAAGTTATAGTTTCTAGGGTCACTATTAACCTATTAGTTTTCATGGGATGACTAATAACATGTTAATTCTTTATGGAATTCCCATCCACTTTCATAGTTTTCATGGAGTCACTATGAACCTATTGGTTTCTACCAATACTATCATCCAATCATAGTTTTCATGGAATCTCTATGAACCTATGGGCATCTACCAATAACTTTCTCCAATCATAGTTTTCTTGGGCTTACTATGAACCTATTGGGTTCTCAAATAACTTCTCTCTTGTCATAGTTTTCATGGGATCACTATGAACCTATTGATCTCTTTCAATAACTTAATCCGAATATAGTTTTCATAGGATCACTAAGAACCTTTTGGCCCCTGCCAATAACTATTTCCACACATAGTTTTCATGGGCTTACTAAGAATCTGTCTAAGCATTAGCCCTTTGATTAGTCTTTGGGCATCCTATATTCTGGTTTACCAGACCTCCTAGATGCAACTCTACTCACACAAGAGTTAACTTAATGTATATTCACTACCGGGTCAAACTAACTGGTTATTCTGCCCTTAACACCCCAAAATGCAGTTGTGGGTTAATTATTAAGTGATGTTTACAAAAGCATACATGATAACAGATCAATATCAACATCCATGATTTAACTTCCTTGTAATCATCATTCTATTGAAATATGGTTAATACCCTTAACCCACTATCATTAGCAAGGAAAGCTTCTTCAAAAACTCCAAAGTTAAATGCCATTTCAAAGCTCTTTCATATTGCCATGGATTTACTTTTAAAAATTGAGATCGGGTTTCCTGTTTTAAAACTAAGGCTTTCAAAACCTTAGGCCTTTTCTTTCAAAATCATTAAAAACATACCTTTCGAAAGTATTCAAACCTTCCTTTCAAAACATTTAAAACATTCCTTTCGAAACTATTAAAGATATACCATTCGAAATACTTGAAGCTTACCTTTCGAAACACTTAAAGCTTACCTTTCGAAGGTACTTAGTTCAAGTAAAATTAATGAAAGCATAGCTTCGAACCCATTTGAAAGTATCTCTTTCGAAATCATTGGGTTAACAATAAATAAAACCTCTGGGTCAAAGAAAACGAAAGCGAAAGTAACACTTTCAAAAGTATTGATTTTAAGTAAAAGAAATTGGGGAAGAGTATAGTTTCGAAACCATTGCCTCCAAATCCCTTATTAAAAGTGGCTCAAACTACCCTTTCGAAAGCATTAAGAAGGCACCTTCAAATTTTACAAGGGCAAAAGCTTCCCTTTCGAAAGCATTGATTTAAAGTTATAAAGAAAGTGGACTTGAACTAATTTGAAAGTCATGAATATGGCGGCTAGGTTTTGAATAGGTTCAAAGTGGCCACCCTTTCAAAAACTCCCTTTCAAAACAAACAAGCGGCAACTCATTCGAAAGCTTCTTTTAAAATAAAGTAAGCGGCCTTTGAACAAAGGTAAGTTGATTGATTCGAAAGCTTCACCCCTTCGAAAGCATCTTTTAAAAGCGAAGGCAAGTAATGTATTTGAAAGCTTATAAAAATGACTTATACCCCTTCGAAAGCTTGCTTTCGACACAGTCCCTTCCACCTTTCTCCAATCTACTTCATATCAATAGCTTGATACCATGTGTATTGGTTTCGAATGGGTTTATTAGCAGAAGTATGGTGACGAAAGCTAGCTGATAGAAGTGGCAAAGTAGTAAATCAAAATAAAATTGATTTTATGCCTTTAAAAGAAATTCCTTTTTACCTAACTTACCCAAATTTTCAAAATATGATTGGTTGCCAAATTCTTTATCAAAATCCTTTTCTAAAAAGGCTGCTGAATTCAACAATTTATAATTGAAATTATTTTAACAAATAAGCCATTCCCTTCAACAAAACCTTTAAACGTTTATGTCCTTCAACTTAAATAATCTAATAATCATATTAAAAAAATTAGGAATAATCCCTAAAAATCATCATAATTCACCTTTAATATGTTTTCTAACGTAAGTAAATTTCAAACCCGGAATCAATATATAACTGTCTTAAATAATTTAAACTCAAAATTGTCCATTTCTTCCATTCAAAAATTCATAATAAATTATCCCTGGCTTGGAATATTATGAAAATTTATCCCATCTCCAAAATAATGTTTTACATAACATATTCAAACATCATGGCATTCGAAATCAATTTACATGATTCTAACCTTAAAATCGAATTATGTCATTACACAAAAATTCTTATTTAAATCAAAACATGGCATATAATCACAACATATCATCATTCATCCATCCAAACAGCTCTAAAAACTTAAACCGAAATTAAAATGTTCAATAAAACATATATAAGATGGTTTAGATTATTATTCGCCGTGTTTGGATAAGGAACCTGAGATTTATTTTTGCTTTAATCTTTCTAGCTTGAATCTTAGCTTCTAATTGATTTTAAGCTCTTCTTCCCCTAGGGTAATGGTCGGCCTTGACCTTCTTAGTTTATGCTTTTGTTTTTGTAAGAATGAAATGGGAATGAAATGGTTGTAAGGGTTTTCATGGGTTTTGGGGTTCAGCCATTCCCCATATTACCCTTGCCTTATTTTTCTTAAGTATTTAACTTATGAACCATTCTTATAAATTCATTTAGCTAAGGCATGACTCTAATTGGTTTTCAAATATCAATTCCTTTATCGCTCTAGTCTCTACATTATTCTATTTAATTTATCTAATTAAATTTCCTGAATAATGTTATTTAAAATTAGGGGTGTTACAGGTTCCCTCCTTAAAGAATTTAGTCCTTAAAATTCAACAAGGACTAAATACTAATCATAGCAATCATCTGTAACTGCTCCTAACTACTGTACTAGCCTACCCGACTAGCAAAAAGTTTATATAAAGCAAATATAGAACATACCCTTATAGAATATTAGGATAAGTATCTCTAATCCTGTCTTATGTCTCCCAAGTATAGTCCTTCTTATTATCGCTTCACTGAACTTCACCAACTTGACTGTCTTGTTTCTTAACTTCTTCTCATCTCTTGCTACAACCTGAACGGGTCGCCTAACAAAAGTCAAATACGGTTCTACTATTAAGTCTTCCAATGCAGTCGGAGGAATAGTATTCTCTGGATCATGTACATACTTATGAAGATGAGACACATGAAACACATTGTGGACACCTACCAAACTGCTCGGCAACTCTACTCTATATGCGAGCTTTCCGATCCTCACTATAACTGGGCACGGTCTAAAATATCTCGGTGTCAGTTCCCCGACTTTTTGAATCGTACCATGCCCTTCATTAGCGATACTTCAATAAAAACCCTATCTCCAACTGAGAACTCTATATCCTTACGCCTCTTATCTGCGTAACTCTTTTGTCTAGACTGAGCGTCCTTCATCCTTCCTCGGATCAACTCAATCTTCTCTGCTGCCTCTCTTACCAGGTCTACACCTAAGACTAATCTGTCTCCAGTTTCCAACCAACATGTTGGTGATTTGCATGGCCTTCCATACAAAGCTTCGAAAGGCACCATTCCCATACTAGTCTGATAATTATTATAGGAACACTTAACTAAGTGTAGGTGATCTTCCCTAGATCCACAAAGTCTAGCACACAATCTCTTATCAAATCCTCGAGTACCTTGTTGACTCTCTCTTTCTGCCCATTTGTGTGAAGGTGATAACATATCTGAGCCTTATTCATCATCCCATCTGGTATTCTAATACCTGAGTCGTTTTCACTCAGTTTGAGCTTGGTACCTAACATATCCTGTAAACTCTTCCAGAACTCGCTAGTAAACAAAGTATCTCTATCACTTACTATACTACTAGGAATTCCATGTTGTCTAACTATGTTCTTCATAAACAATTTAGCTAAAACAGGTGTCGTCCTGGTTGACTTAACTAGAATGAAATGGGCACTCTTGGTCAACCTGTCCACTATGACCCATATACTTTCATTTCGTCGATTCAACTTTGGAATCCTGTCTATAAAATCCATGGATATCAAATCTCATTCCCAAACTGGTATTTCCAAAGGTTGAAGCAATCCACTCGGCTTCAAATGTTCAGCCTTCACTTATTGACAGTTCACACACTGCCTTACCCATAAGCCAACATCCTTCTTCATACCTTCCAAGTAGAGACTCCTCTTCATGTCTTGATACATCTTGATTCCCCCAAGATGAATCGTAAATTTGGATCGATGACATTCCCTGAGGACTTCTCTCCTTAAGTCCCCAACATTCAGAACACACAACTGTCCCTTTTTTCTCAACCACCCCTCCGGTCAAGACTGAAATCTTTTAGATCATCAATCTCCGATCCAACCTCAAGCCTTTTTATCTTCTTGGCTAACAATGGATCCTCTTTCTGCTTAGAAACAATCATTTCGACCAGTACTGGTCGAACTTCTAAGTAGGATACCATGATAGTGCTCTGACTAGAACTAGCGGTCAATCTTAACTGCATATTACAAGTAGTCAAAGCCTCTAGATCCTTCTATTCTGTTAACATAGCTAACACCACATTCTGATGTTTTCTACTAAGAGCATCTGCTACTTTATTTCTTTTTCCAAGTGTATACTCTATACCAAGATCATAAGCTGCTAAAAACTCCAGCCACTACTGTTGTCCCATATTCAACTCCTTCTGAGAGAATAAGTACTTTAAGGAATTATGATCTGTGTATAACTCAAATCTCTCCCCTAAGAGGTAATGTCTCCATATTTTCAATGCGAAGATCATTGCCGCCAATTCTAGATCATGAGTAGGATATCTCACTTCATGCGGTCTAAGCTATCGTGAAGCGTAGGCAATAGCTTTGCCATTTTGCATCAACGCAGCTCCTAACCATTTCCACATGTATCTGTATACACCACTAACCCTTGATTCCCATCTGGAACTACTAACACAGGTGCATTGGTCAACAAATGCTTTAACTTAAGGAATGCTTCCTCGCATTTGCCAGACCAAATAAACTTTACATCCTTCCTTGTTAGGTTAGCCAAAAGTGCCGCTATCCGTGAGAAATCCTTAATGAATCTCCGGTAATAGTCAGCGAGTCCAAGAAAATTTCTGATCTCAGTCACCGTCTCTGGTCTCTTCCAGTTTTTAACAGCTTCGATCTTATCTGGATCAACTGACAACCCCTTCTCTGAGACCACATGACCAACAAACTTAACCTCTTTCTTTCAAAAATGACACTTGGAAAACTTCGCTTTCACTTGATGCTGCCTCAGCGTCTCAAGCACCACTCTAAGGTAAACTTCATGCTCTTTCTCATCCTTAGAGTATATTAAAATGTCATCAATGAATATCAACACAAACCAATCGAAGTGCTCGTGGAAAATCTGATTCATCAAATCTACGAAGAAAGCTTGCGCATTCATTAACCGGAATGACATTACTAACCATTCATACGAACCACCTAGTCCGAAACGTCATCAATGGAATACTGTCCCCCTTAACTGATGGAAACCAATCGCCAAACTCAATTGGGAAAATACTCTGGCTCCACTCAACTGATCGTATAAATCATCGATTCTCGACAAAGGATGCCTATTCTTGATCATCTTCTCGTTCAGCATATGATAGTCGATACACATCTTTAACGACCCATCATGTTTCTTTACGAACACTGCGGCCGCTCCCCAAGGTGAACTACTTGGCCTAATAAAATTCTTCCCTTCTAAATCCACTAGTTGCACCTTCAATTCCTTCATCTCGGTCGGTGTCATCCTGTTAGGTGGTCTACATACAGGTTTTGCTCCTGGCGCAAGATCTATCTGAAACTCAATGGCTCGCTTTGGTGGTAAATCTATGACCAGCTAAAAAACGTCTGCAAACTCTTTTTCTATCAAAACCTGATTTAACTCATTTTCTACTTCCATAGCACTCAAAAAAGCATAAGCACTCTGATTTGAATTCTCCATTGAGTATATAATTCGGTTATGACTATTAGCGTGCCTTAGTGATATTTCCTTATCTTGGCAAAAATATCATAACATTATACCTTTCTAACCAGTCCATACCCAGAATGATCCCGAAGCCTACGAAATCAAAAACATACAAACTGCATGCAAACTTATGACCTAACAAATTAAGTTCTAACTGGTCACATCTCATCTCCAGAGTTGCATACCCTCCTATTGGATTCGCAACCCTTAAGGAAGTAACAAGGTATGAGGGTTCTAAACATAGCATATCTACCAAACACTGGGATATAAATGAATGCAATGCACCGGTATCAAATAGCACCCTAACTAGTATAATATGAATCAAAAGCGTACCTTCCATCATAGTCTTTCCCTTCTCAACAGCGGTTGGCCTAGCAGATGAGGGTCCTAAAGAAAAAACCTTTCCCTTGTCCGCTTTAACCGGTTCTGGACACTGATTCTTGTAATGTCCAATCTGCTAATAGTTGAAGCACTTCACTCCCTTCTTATCTGCAACCTTCTTCCCTTTTCCAGTTCGACATTCATGAGCATAATGTCCCTTCCTACCACACTTAAAGAAAAATAAATTAGCCTTCGCCTTCTTGGCAGCTCCTCCCTTTTGGGTTCCTTTCTTCTTAAAGAATTTCCTCTTCTTGCCCAGAAAACCCTAGGTTTCAACCTGCTTCTCTTTCCCATAAGTAGAAAGCATCTCTTCATTCGAGACTGCCATCTCCACTACAATTGCACTTGGATCACGGACATGTGGCATAGTTCACTATGGCAATCTCGGGTCTTAACCCTCGAATAAATTTCACATTTCTTTTAATGACGGTGTCAATGGTAGCATATCTGTATCTAGACAACTCATCAAACTTCGTAGCATACTCAATCACCGACTTCTCACCCTGCACTAAGTCCATGAACTTTCTCAGTAATATTGACTTAGCATTTTCAGAGAAAATCTCTCTTCGAATCTCCTATGAAACTCTGCCCAACTCAACTCTTCCTCGGGAACTCCCATGGTAGCACTATTCCACCAATGAAATCCCTGCAACTGTTTAGAAACAAGTCTCCTCTTCTGCTCATCTTTAATCCCAAGTCGGTAAAGATCTATTCACAATGCAATAACCAGTTTTCCGCTTTGACAGCATCCTCTATTTCCAAAAATGGTTTGCCACCACGACTGGTGTAATCCATTAGCTTGGCATAGTTATTGCCAACTGGGGCCATGGGATTAGCTCCTCCAACCTTCACAGCATTTCCCCCGACTACTCCTGCAGCCGCTCTAGCTTGCATCAAATTGATAAAGAACTAATACATCATCCCCATATCTACTAGCGGGGTTCCAGCACGTACGTTGACATTTGTGTTTGGATTAGCATTTGCCTATCGACCCGGGTTCCTCCTGGTACTGGGTCAAGCATTTCCACTGGTTATGGTGCTTCCTCCACCTAGATTTCCTCTTCCGTTTCCTGCCTCCATATTCTCCTTTCTCGTATATCTGCATACGACCCTTAGTAAGATAGTGTAACATCCTCTATCTAGAGGCCCAAAACTAAGCGCCATAGATGCTGCAGTCATTTATAGTATTAGTTTCCGACGACTAAATACAGATATGTTAATGGTATCTATAACATCAAAAGAACTTGAATATGAAACAAAATACAGATTTCAAAACAACTTTTCTTCATTGCATTTAAAACAGATGTTCCAAATTCAACTTACATAATCCCAATACGTTCCCAAGCACAAATAAAATATACTTACTACAAATACGCTAAGAGCGGTATATGAAGATACCCCCTTGGATGATCAGACACATAGAGTCATAATAGACTTAATACATAACACAACAGAAATACAATAAAACATAAAGATGCAACTCCTAAATAGCTATCTGTTTGCCTCTTGCATGCCTCCAGGAGCCTTATTCGTCATCCTATTAAACTTGAGAAAGACCTTAATCCCACAGCCTACTCAAATTAATTTTGAGCACCTGAGAGTGTAAGGTGAAAACATAAACTTGGAGTCAGACATAAACCTGGTGTGAATAATATTATACATCCCGGTTTAATATGTTAAGTGAGACCACGCCGTTTAGCGGAACGGGTTTCCCCTCATTAACATCCTTTCAAAACGTATCTTTGCAAAACCTTTTTCCTGCAATCAAAACTGATTAAACACTGTAAAGCATAATTATGTAAACATACATAAATATTAGGTAATAATGAACTATCTGTTCAAGCACATAAGTTTTATTTAGATAACTTTTAACCCTTGGCTGACTCAGTCCTACCAGACAATATAATCAAAATTAATCTAACACCTATTAGCTATTCTTCTTCTGGATTACCTATCCTTAATATCTGTTAAATACTTCACTTCTGGACGGTCTGTCCCTAACTTAATCATCTCCCAGGTCTTCCTGATCCTAATGGTTTTTCGAGCTCACCAATAACCTATCTATATACAAACATATATTCCTTTCGGTGTGTAATCATAATTTTAGTCTACCTTTGACAAAGCCCTACACACTGGAATTTTGGACAACAATTAGCTGGGGCTATTAGCTAATGTATAGGGCGCGACCCCATACTAGTCCCATCTGGTATTCTAATATCTGATTCGTTTTCACTTAAGGATCCCCTCCTATAATTTTCCTTCAAAACATTTTCAAAATGATTTAAAACCTTTAAATCAAACTTAAAAAAGGAAAATATATAATCTTTATGCTTTACTCAAAATCATATCATCATGTTATATATATATATATATATCTTCTTTACTCAAATCTTAGTTGATGAAAACATTTAAACTCTTGAAAGAACCTCTTTCTAAACTTTTGAAATCATCACTTTCAAAACCAACGTCAAGCCTTTCAAAATCATTGAAAAGCAAACCTTTCAAAAGCAATAGAACTTTAGACATCCTTCTTTAAAAATCACTTTAAAACTTTTCCTTAGAAAAATATTGGAAAACCTTCCGTCTCAAACCTCTCGAATCCATTGGACTAAACCTTTCGAAACCATTGAATTAAACCTTTCGAAACCATTGAATTCTAACCTTTCGAAACCGTTCAATAAACAAGCCTTTCGAAACCGTTCAATAAACAAACCTTTCGAAACCGTTCAATAAACAAGCCTTTCGAAACCGTTTAATAAACAAACCTTTCGAAGACTTACTGGGTTCAATTTAAAACAAGTGGAAAACCTTTTTTTAAAACCTTTTGACTTCATTGGAAGCAACCTTTCGACTTTGTCGAAAGCTCTGGTTCGAAAGCTTTGGTTATGTTTCATTTAGAAAACAACGGTAAATCACCTAAGTCGAAAGCTCTCTTTCGAAAGCGTGGAGAAGCGGCCAATTTTAAAACAAGTAAACCTTTCGACTTTGTCGAAAGGTTCAAAACAAAACAAATAACGAAGCGGCGGTAACTTTGTCAAAAGGTTTAAAAACCTTTATTTAATTATTTGACCTGGTCGAAAGCAACCAAGCCGAAAGCTCTTATTCGAAAGCAAAGCAGGCGATCATTGGCTTATAAAACAAACATACTTCAACCCTTTTGGCAACCAACCTTTTCACTAAAAACCCTTCGACTCTGTCCAATTCATTACGCATCAAGATACTTGATACCATATGCATTGGTTTGACCTTATCAAAAGGTATAACCTTTCGATTTAGTTGAGAGGTCTGGGTCGGAAGGTTTAATGCTAGAATTGGCTGAAACATGCTAAAAGTATGATTTCTTTATTTTTAACTTAAAAAAGATAACTTTTCAATTAACCTGCCTTTGTTTGTCAAAATCTCATTGGTTAACAAATATTTTTCAGAAAAGTGCTGCCACTATTTTAAGATTTAAATAATTATTTTATTTTATAAAATGCCCCTTCTCCTTAATTAAATATATAAAACATTTAAGTCCCATACCTTAAACAATTTTATATATTTATCAAATCACTTAGGAAAAATTTGGAAAGATCCCAGAAAATCTATTTTAATATGTTTCTAACATATAAAAATTTCAAACCCAAATAATAATTATTTCAGCCGTAAATAATTTATAACCCAATAAATCATTTTCTTCACTATAAAATTAATATAAAATCCACATTAATTCAAAAAATTATGAAAATTGAAACCTATCTCTAAAATATCATTTCTGATCTATATTTAAATTTTCAAGGCATTTGGATGTCATTTAATAGGGTTTTCATGTCAAACATATTATAAAAACTAACATGAACATATATAATTCATCAACAAGCATATATATATATATATATATACCTTTAATCATCAAAACATGGCATATACTTGCAAAAACATTTTGGATCTAATCTAAAAAGAAAAAAACCATAAGAAAATGGGATGAAGTACTTATTCACCTTAACTTTGAGATTATAAGATGTGAGATTTGATGTTGATTTAGTTGATTATCTTCCTTCTTTTGAATCCTAGCTTATCTTCTCTTGAGAACAATAATGGTGGCCGGCCTTGGTATAATTTTAGTTAGAGTAAAAATGAAATGAACGTGAGTTTCATTCCGAAGGGTTTAGGGTATAAGCCCTTCCTATTTTCCATATTGCCCTTACTCATTTCCTAACACATTATCTTATGTTGGCTCATTCTAATTTGCTCATTATCATGGCACGACTACCCTTAGCTAATCAATTCTCAACTTATTAATCTCCACATTATCATATTTAATTTTTGTTAATCAAATATCCTAAATAATGTTATATAAAAATATGGGGTGTTACAGACTCCCCACCTTAAAGAATTTTATCCTCGAAATTATGATAAGGTACACAACAAAACAATCAAGGATAAAACATACCATCAAACAAATCAGGATAAGCATCTCTAACTCTGCTTTCAGTCTTCCAAGTACAGTCTCTAGCATCGTCACTCTACCGGACCTTTACTAATTTGACTATCTTGTTCCTCAATTTCTTCTCATCTCTAGCCACAATCTGAATTGGCTTCCTAACTATAGTCAAGTCCGACTCTACTACTAAATCTTCTAACAATGTAGGTGCTATGGTAGTCTATGGGTCTCTAACATACTTTCTAAGATGAGAAATATGGAAAACATCATGGACTCCTACCAAACTATTTAGTAACTCCACTCTATAAGCAAGTTTCCCGATCCTCTCAATAATACGAAAAGGACCAACGAGTCTAGGTGCTAAATTTCCTGACTTTCCAAATCTAATCACACCATTCATCGGTGAAACCTTAATGAACACATAGTCTCCAACAAAGAATTCCAACTCCTTCCTTCTTTTATCAGCATAACTCTTTTTCCTAGATCGAGCTTCCTTCATCCTAGCTCGGATCAACTCAATCTTCTCTATGGCTTCTTTCACCAAATCTGGGCCAAGAACCAATCTATCCCCGGTCTCTAACCAACATACGGAAGATTTGCATGGCCTTCCATACAAGGCTTCAAACGTGCCATCCCAATACTAGTCTGATAACTATTGTTATACGAGAACTCGACTAAAATGAAGATGGTCTTCCCATGATCCCCCGAAATCCAATACACAAGCTCTTAACAAATCCTTAAAGAATTTGTTCACTCTTTCCATTTACCCATCAATCTGTGGATGGTAAGTGGTACACATTTTGAACTTGGTTCCTAATGCTTCATGTAGACTCTTCCAAAACTCACTAGTAAACAAAAAATCTCTATCACTGATGATACTACTAGGAGTTCCATGTAGTCTAACTATATTCTTCATAAATAACTTCGCCAAAACAGGGGCCGTCCTAGTTGACTTTACTGGAATGAAATGGGCACTCTTGGTTAGTCTATCTACTATGAGCATATGCTTTCATTTCCTCTACTAGACCTTGGCAACCCATCGATAAATCCATAGAGATAGAATCCCACTTCCATAACGGAACTTCCAACGGTTGAAGCAATCCACTTGGCTTCTGGTGTTCCGCCTTTGCCTGTTGGCAATTCAAGCACCGCTTAACACATAAACCAATGTCATGTTTCATACCTTCCCAGAAGAAACTTCTCTGCATATCCTGATACATCTTCGTTCCTCCTGGATGGATAGTGAACTTCGAATGATGGCATTCATCCAAAACTTCTTTCCTCATGTCTCCTACATTCAGAATACACAACCTTTCCTTCTTTCTCAACCACCCATTTTGGTCAAGACTGAAATCCTTTAAGTCATCGCTTTTCGTTCCTTCCCTTAACCTTTTGATTTTTTCAGCCAAAACTGGATCCTCCTCCTACTTAGAAGCTATCTTCTCAATCATTACCGGTCGAACTTCTAAGCAAGACAATATAGCACTTCCTGCAGTAGAACCCGCCTCGGATCTATACTGCAAACTACAAGCTGGTAATGCTTCCAAATCTTTCCACTCAGCAATCAAATCCAACACTGCATTATGATGTTTCGTGCTAAGTGCATCTGCTACCTTATTCCCTTTTCCGGGTGTGTACTCAATTCCAAAATCATAAGCAGCAATAAACTCCAACCACCTTTGTTGTCTCATGTTCAGCTCCTTCTAAGAGAACAAGTACTTCAACGACTTATGATTTGTATAAAGCTCAAATCGCTCTCCAAATAGATAATGCCTCAATACCTTTAAAGCAAATATAACAGCAGCTAACTCCAAATCATGCATAGGATACCTAACTTCATACGGTCTGAGGTATCTAGAAGCATAAGCAATCACTTTACCTCTTTGCATCAGGACAGATCCCAATCCAATTCCACATGCAACTGTATAAACAATCAAATCTTGATTCCCGTTCGGAACCACTAACAACGGTGCATGGGTCAATAAGTATTTCAAGCTCTAGAGTGCTTCCTCACACTTATCAGTCCACACAAACTTCACATCTTTTCGCTTAAGCTTAGTCATCGGTGCTGCTATCCATGAAAAATCCTTTATAAACCTTTGATCATATCCGGCCAATCCAAGAAAGCTCTTTATCTCAGTCACCATCTCGAGTCTCTTCCAATTACTCATTGCCTCAATCTTAGTTGGATCTATAGATAATCATTTTTCTGAGACTACATGACCTAGGAACTTCACTTCCTTCTTCCAAAAATGACACTTCGAAAACTTAGCCTTCAACTGATGCTCCCTCAATGTCTCAAGCACAACTCTAAGATGAACCTCATGCTCCTTCTCATCCTTAAAGTATATCAGAATATCAACTATGAAGACCAACACAAATCTATCCAAGTGCTCTCGGAAAATTTGGTTCATCAAATCCAAAAGAATGCCGGTGCATTAGTTAGTCCGAACGACATAACAAACCATTCGTACGATCCATATCTTGTCCTAAACGTCGTCAAAGGAATATTGTCCTCTGCCACTCTAATATGATGAAATCCCGTCGCCAAATCCTGCTGAGAGAATACTTTGGCTCCACATAACTGATCGAATAAATCGTCAATTCTTGGTAATAGATATTGGTTCTTTATCGTCTTCTCATTCAACTTACGATAATCGATACATAACCTTAACGATCCTTCTGGCTTCTTAGCAAACACTGCGGCAGCTCCCCAAGATGAACTACTCGGTCAAATTAAACTCTTGCCTTCCAAATCCACCAATTGCACCTTCAACTCTCCCATCTTAGTGGATGTCATCCTGCTTGGCGGCCTACTCACCGGTTCTGCTATAGGCACTAAATCAATCCGAAACTCAATGGCTCATTTCGGTGATAGTCCAACTACTGGCGCAAACACATCAGCAAACTCTCTAACTGCAAAGACTCGATGCAATTCATCCTCCAACTCCATAATACCCAATAAAGCATTCACTTTGCAACTAGGGTTCTCTACGGTATAAACTATTCGATCACTACAATCCGGGTGACTAAGTGATATTTTTCTATCATGGAAAAATACCCTAGCATCATATTTACTTAACCAATCCATCTCAAGGATAATCCCAAATCCCATAAAGTCAAACACATACAAACAACAATCAAAAGTATGATCTAGCAAATCAAACTCTAAATGGTCACACATCATCCCAAGTGTTGCATACCCTCCTATCGGATTTGCAACCCTTAAGGAAGTAACTAAGTATGAGGGTTCTAGGTTAAGCTTATCTATCAAACATCGAGAAATAAAAGAATATGATGTGCCAGTATCAAATAGAACGCTAATAGACATACCATGAATCTGTAGCGAGCCTCCCAGAACAGCTTTCCCTTTTTCCTTCACAACCAGCCTTGAAATTGTGGGCACCAATGCATAAACTTGCCCCCTTCCTTCTTTAGCAGGCTCCTTGCAGTGGTTCTTATAATGGCTAATCTGATCACAATTAAAGCATCGGATATTCTTCTTCCAAACAGCTACTTTCCCTTTTCCTTTTCCTTTTCCTTTTCCTTTTCCAGTGCGACACTCATGAGCATAGTGTCCCTTCTTATCACATTTATAACAAACTACTTCTTCTTTTCCCCTCTTTTGTGCTCCTCCCTTCTGAGCATTTTTCTTCTAGGAAAACTTTCTTTTCTAGCCCTATCCCACCTGGGCCTCCTTCATCTTCTTCCTTAAACAAGACGCCTCTTCCTGCCTCAGCATCATTTCTACCACTACATCACTTGGATCCCTTAGGTGCGGCAAAGTAGCACTTATCAACTCCGGCCTCAAGCCTCTTATAAACTTTTCATTCCTCCTGATCACCGTATCAACCAAAGCATACCCGTACTGGGCCAACTCTTCAAATTTTCTTGCATACTCAAGAACATAAATCTCCCCTTATTCTAGTTCAACAAACTCCCTAATCAATGCTGACTGCGCCATCACCAACATAAACCTTTCTTGAAATCTTCTCATAAACCTCACCCAAGTCATGGTTTCCTCATCAACGCCTGCTACAACAGTATTCCACCAAAATAGAGCAGCTCCTTGAAGCTGTCTCGAAGCTAATCTCCTCTTTTGCTCGTCATTCAATCCTAGGTCAGCAAAAATCCTCTCGCAATGCAATAGCCAATTTTCCACCTCCTCGGTTCCAATGAACGGCTTCCCTCCAAGCCTGGTATAGTCTCTGCTCAAGTTAGCATATTTGTTGACCATTTGAGCTTCCTATACTCCACCTCCAGCAGCATTTCCTCCGACAACTCCAGCTGCAATTCCACTTGCATCATGTTTACGAAAAACTGGTGCATGGCTCTCATGTCTACTTGGGGAACCCCAGCACCAACAATTTCATCTTGAGCTTGACCGGGACCTCTCCTAGCATTTGGTCGGGAATTTCCATTAGTGGTGGTGCTATCTCCCCCAAGATTAACTCTACCTCTTCTTCCTTCCATATTTGTGTTCAAACCTCGTGAGATACAGATGAATAGCCTAACTAAGATAGGAGTCTAGAGATATAGCGCATACTATATATATATATATAGCAAATACAAGTACGTTACTATAGCGTTATCCCCTACCCCGATCTTAACTCTAATTACTAAGGATTATGTTTTCAAAACCATTTTTAGTTAAAGTATTTCATAAACCATGCTCTGATACCAAGTTGTAACATCCCCTATCTAGAGGCCTAAAATTAAGCACTATAGATGCAGCAGTCATCTATAGTATTAGCTTCCGACAACTAAATACGGCTATGTTAATGGTATTTATAATATCAGAAGCACTTGAATATGAAACAAAACACAGATTTCAAAACAAGTCTTCTTCATTGCATGTAAAACAGATGTTGCATATTCAACTTACAAAATCCCAATACGTTCCCAAGCACGGATAAAATATACTTATTATAGATACGCCAAGAGCGGTATATGAAGATACCCCATTGGATGATCAGAGTCATAGAGTCATAATAGACTTAATACATAACACAGCGGAAATACAACAAAACATAAAACTACAACTCCTAAATAGCTATCCGTTTGGCTCTTGCATGCCTTCGAGAACCTTATTCATCATCCCACTAAACCCGAAAAAGACCTTAATCCCTCAGCCTACTCAAATTAATTTTGAGCATATGAGATTTTAAAGGGAAAACATAAACTTTGAGTCAGGCATAAAGCTTAGCGTGAATAATATTATACATCCCAATTTAATATGTTAAGTGAGACCATGTCGCTTAGCGGAACGGATTTCCCCTCACTAACATCCTTTCATAACATATCTTTGCAAAACCTTTTTCCTGCAATCAAAACTGATCAAACAGTGTAAAGCATCATTATGTAAACATACATAAATATTAGTTAATAATGAACTATATGTTCTAGCACATAAGTTTTATTTGGATAACTTTCAACCTTTGGCTGACTCGGGCCTACCAGACAATATAACCAATACTAATCTGACACCTGTTAGCTATTCTTCTTTTGGATAACATATCCTTAACTATCTGTTAAATACTTCACTTCTGGACGGTCTGTCCCTAACTTAATCATCTCTTGGGTCTTCCTGATCCTAATGGTTTTTCAGGCTCACCAATAACCTATCTTTATACAAACATATATTCCTTTCGGTGTGTAATCATAATTTTAGTCTACCTTTGACAAAGCCCTACACACTGGAATTTTGGACAACAATTAGTTGTGGCTATTAGCTAATGTATAGGGCGCGACGCCATACTAGTCCCATCTGGTATTCTAATATCTGAGTCATTTTCACTTAAGGATCCCCTTCCATAATTTTCCCTGAAAACATTTTCAAAATGATTTAAAACCTTTAAATCAAACTTAAACAAGGAAAAGTATATAATCTTTATGCTTTACTCAAAATCATATCATCATGTTATATATATATATATATATATCTTCTTTACTCAAATCTTAGTTGATGAAAACATTTAAACTCTTGAAAGAACCTCTTTCTAAACTTTTGAAATCATCTCTTTCAAAACCAACGTCAAGCCTTTCGAAACCATTGAAAAGAAAACCTTTCGAAAGAAATAGAACTTTAGACATCCTTCTTTAAAAATCACTTTAAAATTTTTCCTTAGAAAAACCTTGGAAAACCTTCCGTCTCAAACCTCTCGAATCCATTGGACTGAACCTTTCGAAACTATTGAATTAAACCTTTCGAAACCGTTGAATTAAACCTTTTGAAATCATTGAATTCTAACCTTTCGAAACCATTCAATAAACAAACCTTTCAAAACCGTTCAATAAACAAACCTTTCGAAACCATTCAATAAAAAACCTTTCAAAACCATTCAATAATCAAACATTTTGAAGACTTACTGGGTTCAATTTAAAACAAGTGGAAAATCTTCTTTTAAAACCTTTCAACTTCATTGGAAGCAACCATTCGACTTTGTCAAAAGCTCTGCTTCGAAAGCTTTAGTTATACTTCATTTAGAAAACAAGGGTAAATCACCTAAGTCGAAAACTCTCTTTCGAAAGCGTGGAGAAGCGACTAATTTTAAAACAAGTAAACCTTTTGTCTTTGTCGAAAGGTTCAAAACAAAACAAATAACGAAGCGACAGTAACCTTTCGACTTTGTCGAAAGGTTTAAAAACCTTTATTTAATTATTTGACCCGGTCGAAAGCAACCAAGTCGAAAGCTCTTATTCGAAAGCAAAGCAGGCGGTCATTGGCTTATAAAACAAATATACTTCAATCAACCAACCTTTCGACTAAGAACCCTTCGACTCTGTCCAATTCATTACGTACCAAGATACTTGATACCATATGCATTGGTTTGACCTTGTCGAAAGGTTAACCTTTTGATTTAGTCAAGAGGTTTGGATCGGAAGGTTTAATGCCAGAATTGGTTGAAACATGCTAAAAGTATGATTTCTTTGTTTTTATCTTAAAATGGATAACTTTTCAACTAACCTGCCTTTGTTTGTCAAAACCTCATTGGTTAACAAATATTTTTCAAAAAAGTGCTGCCACTATTTTCAGAATTAAATAATAATTTTATTTTATAAAATGCCCCTTCTCCTTAATTAAATATATAAAACATTTAAGTCCCATACCTTAAACAATTTTATATATTTATCAAATCACTTAGGAAAAATCTAGAAAGACCCTAGAAAATCTATTTTAATATGTTTTCCAACATATAAAAATTTCAAACCCAGATAATTATTATTTTGGCCGTAAATAATTTATAACCCAATAAATCATTTTCTTCACTAGAAAATTAATATAAAATCCACATTAATTCAAAAAATTATGAAAATTGAAACCCATCTCTAAAATATCATTTTTGATCTATATTTAAATTTTCAACGCATTTGGATGTCATATAAATGTGTTTTCATGTCAAACATATCATAAACACTAACATGAACATATATAATTCATCAACAAGTATATATAACTTTAATAATCAAAACATGGCATATACTTGCAAAACATTTTGGACCTAATCTAAAAACTGAAAACCATAAGAAAATCGGATGAAGTAATTATTCACCTTAGCTTTGAGATTATAAGATGTGAGATTTGATGTTGATTTAGTTGATTATATTTCCTCTTTTGAATCCTAGCTTATCTTCTCTTGAGAACAATAATGATGGTCGACCTTGGTATAATATTAGTTAGAGTAAAAATGAATGAACATGAGTTACATTCCTAAGGGTTTAGGGTATAAGCCCTTCCTATTTTCCATATTGCCCTTACTCATTTCCCAACACATTATCTTATGTTGTCTCATTCTAATTTACTCATTATCATGGCACGACTACCCTTAGCTAATCAATTCTCAACTCATTAATCTCAACATTATCTTATTTAATTTTCGTTAATTAAATATCCTAAATAATGTTATATAAAAATATGGGTTGTTACAAATACAGAAGAATGGTCTAAGCGAGAGGGGAATACGTAATTATAAATGTATATATAACAAGTACAACTACGTTACTATAGCATTAACCCAAGCCCCAATCTTATTTTCTAACTCATTGGGTTATGTTTTGAAAATCATTTTTGTTCAAATTTCTTTTAAACTTTCATAAACCTATGCTCTAATACCAACTTGTAACATTCCCCATTTAGAGGCCCAAAACTAATTGCTACGGATGCTGCAGTCATCCATAGTTATTAATTCCCGGTGACCAAATGCGGTAATGTTAGATACATCCATATAACAGAAACACATGAATATGAAAAATTTTAAAATCACAAAATAAATTTCTCATTCCACCTCAAATCACATTTCAAATTCATTACATAATCCCAATTCGCAAACCACGTTTAGAGAAATATAATTATTACACGTTAAGAGCGATATAAGAAGATACCCTCTTGGTTGATCACATTCTAAATATAGGAAAATAAGCAACTTTTCCATTACAACCAAAACACAGCGGGATCAAACAAAAAGAAATCCTAATAGCTAGCTTGCCTCCTGCACATCTCCGGAAGCTTATTCGTTAAAGGAGAACATAAAAACTTTAACTCTCAAACTACTAAAAATCAATTGAGCACCCGAGAGTTTATGGGAAAACCATAAACTTCGAACCAGACAAAAATTTGGTATGAATAATAACCTACCATCTCAAACCATATAGATATCTAGTGAGACCACGCCGCTTAGCGGAACGGGTTTCCCCTTCACTAGTATCTTAACTTAGTATATAATAACCATATATTGTGCACCTTCATCCACAATGCTTAAGACATAACATAATAAGATGTACCATGATGATATGCAAACATACAATATGCTCTAGATTTTCCCATCCCCGTTTCTTTGATTATCTATCTTAAGTTATAGTTTCTAGGATAACTATTAACCTATTATTTTCATGGGATGACTAATAACCTGTCAATTTTTATGGAATTCCTATCCACTTTCAAAGTTTTCATGGGGTCACTATGAACCTATTGGTTTCTACCAATACTATCATCCAATCATAGTTTTCATGGGATCTCTATGAACCTATTGGTATCTACCAATAACTTTCTACAATCATAGTTTTCATGGCTTACTATGAGCCTATTGGGTTCTCGAATAACTTCTCTCTTGTCATAGTTTTCATGGGATCATTATGAACCTATTGATCTCTTTCAGTAACTTAATCTGGACATAGTTTTCATGGGATCACTAAGAACCTATTGGCCCATACCAATAACTATTTCCATACATAGTTTTCATGGGCTTACGAAGAACCTGTCTAAGCAATGGCCCTTTGATTATTCTTTAGGCATCCTATATTCTGGTCTGCCTGACCTCCTAGATGCAACTCTACTCACACAGGAGTTAACTCAATGTATATTCACTTCGGGTCAAACTAACTGGTTATTCTTCCCTTAACACCGCAATATGCAGTTATGGGTTAATTATTAAGTGAATTTGTTTACAAAAGCATACATGATAATTGATTAATATAAGCATCCATGATTTAACTTCCTTGTAATCATCTTTCTAATGAAATATGGTTAATACCCTTAACCCACTATCTTTAGCAAGGAAAGCTTCTTTAAACACTCCAAAATTAAATGCCATTTCAAAGCTTTTCATATTGCCATGGTTTACTTTTAAAAATTGAGATTGGGTTTCCTATTTGAAAACTAACGCTTTCAAAACCTTAGGCCTTTTCTTTCGGAATCATTAAAAACATAACTTTCGAAAGTATTCAAACCTTCCTTTCAAATCATTTAAAACATTCCTTTCGAAACCATTAAAGATATACCTTTCGAAACACTTGAAGCCTACCTTTTAAAGCACTTAAAGCTTATCTTTCGAAGGTACTTAGTTCAAGTAAAATTAATGAAAGCATAGCTTCGAAACCATTTGAAAGTATCTCTTTCGAAATCAATGGATTAACATTAAATAAAACCTCCAGGTCAAAGAAAACGAAAGTGAAAGTAACCCTTTCTAAAGTATTTATTTGAAGTAAAAGAAATTTGGGAAGAGGATATTTTTGAAACCATCCCTTTGAAACCATTGCCTCCAAAAATCTTATTAAAAGTGGCTCAAATTTTACAAGGGTGAAAGCTTCCCTTTCGAAAGCATTGATTTAAAGTTATAAAGAAAGTGACTTTTAACTAATTCGAAAGGCATGAATACGGTGGCTAGGTTTCGAATAGGTTCAAAAGAAGCTACCCTTTCAAAAGCTCCCTTTCAAAACAAACAAGCGGCAACTCATTTGAAAGCTTCTTTCAAAATAAAGTAAGGGTCCTTTGAACAAAGGTAAGTTGATTGATTTGAAAGCTTCACCCCTTCGAAAGCATTTTTAAAAGCGGAGGCAAGTAATGTATTCGAAAGGTTATAAGAATGACTTCTACCTCTTCGAAAGTTTGCCTTCAACACAGTCCATTCCGCCTTTCTCCAATCCACTTCGTATCAATAGCTTGATACCATGTGTATTGGTTTCGAATAGGTTTATTAGTAGAAGTATGGTGATGAAAGCTAGCAGATGGAAGTGGCGAAGTAGTAAATCAAAACAAAACTGATTTTATGCCTTTAAAAGTTGCCTAACTTACCTAATTTGTCAAAATATAATTGGTTGCCAAATTCTTTATCAAAATCCTTTTCTAAAAAAGCTGCCGAATTCAATAGTTTATAATTAAATTTATTTTAACAATAAGCCATTCCCTTCAACAAAACCTTTAAACGTTTAAGTCCTTCAACTTAAATAATTTAATAATCATGTTAAAACAATTAGGAAAAATCTCCAAAAATCATCATAATTCACCTTTAATATGTTTTCTAATGTACGTAAATTTCAGACCAGAATCATTATATAATTGTCTTAAATAATTTAAACCCAAAATTGTCTATTTCTTCCATTCAAATATTCATAATAAATTATCCATAGCTTGGAATATTATGAAACTTTAAACCCATCTCCAAAATAATATTTTACATAATATATTCAAAAATCATCGCATTCAAAATCAATTTACCTGATTTTAACCTTAAAATCGAATTATAAATATAAATCCTTGTTTAAATCAAAATATGGCATATAATCACAACATATCATCATTCATCCATCCAAATGGTTTTAAAAACTTAAATCGGAAATTAAAATGTTCAATAAAACATATATGAGATGGTTTAGATTATTATTCACCTTGTTTGGATAAGGAACTTGAGATTTGTTCTTGTTTTAATCTTCCCAGCTTGAATCTTAACTTCTAATTGATTTTAAGCTGTTCTTCCCCTAGGGTAATGGCCGTCCTTGATCTCCTTTGTTTATGTTTTTGTTTTCATAAGAATGAAATTGGAATGGAATGGTTGTAGGGGTTTTGGGTTCAGCCATTCCCCATATTACCCTTGCCTTCTTTCTCTTAAGTAATTAACTTATGAACCGCTCTTATAAATTCATTTAGTTAAGGCACGGCTCTAATTAGTTTTCATATCTCAATTCCATTATCACTCTAGTCTCTATATTATTATATTTAATTTACCTAATTAAATTTCCTAAATAATGTTATTTAAAATTAGGGGTGTTACATTTACATGTGTTTTGTCCTTTCATATTTAGGAGATTGCTGTTTTCTTCTTAGTGGACTAAAACACCTTTGAATTATATGGTATATTTTTTGCCTAAGTCAGCCCGATAGGTTTATTATTAGCCTATGAAAACTAATTGGTTTATAGTAAACTAGGGAAAATATGTTGTTTAGATTGAGTAATAATGGAATGTGTGAACCTTGACCCTATTAAAGGACAAACTATTCATTGCGACCCATTTATGCATGATGATATTGACATTATGATTATGTTCCAATCATATTGGTTGTAGGATATGTCATGATTGACATTGAAAACATAAACGTGAGGGGAACTTGTTCTATGCTTAAGTAGCGTGGTCTCATAGGTTATCTATTTTAGTTTGAGATGGTATAATATTATTTAAACCAAACTTTTTGTCTAACCCAAAAATTTTCATTTCCCTGTAAACTCTTGGATACTCATTTGAGTAGGTCGAGAATAGCCTTTTTCAGGTCTAGATGAATAAGTCTTCTAGAGACATGCAAGAGATAAGCTAATATTTGATATATTTTTTATGTGGTTTAACTTCTTTAATTATTGTTGATTGTATGTAATAATGGGGTTTATAACCATCTAAGTAGTTAAGACTCTGATCATCAAACGGAAAATCATCATATATCAATCTTCGAGTTACAATTGCATTTGCAATATTTAATCTAATTGATGGAATTGTGAGGTTATGTAACTGAAATGTAATGAATTTTCAAATGAATGAATAAAAATAATTTTTTAATTTTGTAAATTCTTGTGCTCTTGATGTTAATGATACAATAACTGATCTCATTTTGTCATTGGGAAATAATGCTAAGGATAAGTGCATTATTATTAGCATCTATTTTTTAGTCTCAAAATGGAGGATGTCACAATTTGGTATCAGAGCATAGGTTTACATAAAATTTAACAAGATTTTTGAATGAACATAACATAAATGAATTAGAAAGAATAAGTTAAGGAATGGGATAGCATTATATTAACACACTTGTTATTCGCACCAAAAATTGGCACACACACTCAATAAAGATTTTGTAGAGGAATAAATAAAGAACAATAAATGTAAACAAAGAGAATATAGTAGTAAAGTAATAAGAAACAAGCTAATAACAGAGGCACAACAATTTATAGTGGTTCGATGCCGTTTGCCTATGTCCACTTTGAAGAGATAGCTTTATTAATCACTTTGTAAACTGAGTACAAGAGGGATCAAATGAAAATCATTAGTTACAAAAGAATACAAAGCAAGAAGCAGCGTAAAGATACCAAAAATGAACAATCAAGTCTGTATTTACAGAGGAAGATGGCGAAATTTCTCCCTAAAAATTAGATAGAAGGCTCTCTAAATCCATAGAGGCCCACATGAGCGATCGTATGGCCCAAATCCCAAGAAATAGGGATCGGAGCTGATCCCTATGATTGGTGATTTTGGGAATCCGATCTTTATAGGAGCTTCTTCATATTGTATTATGCTTAACCTCCAAGTTTCATGCCAATTGTATTAGTAGAACTTAAGTTATTGATCAATCTTTATTACAACATGTGATGTTGTCCAATTTAGGCCGACCCTTCTAAAGGGAAGAGGGCTAATCCCTTTTGTTTGTGCTTATCGGGATGCGATCCATAGGGTGGACTCCCTAGGGTCCCCTCTTCTTGTTCCCAAAGTTTCATGTGTATCTGACTTCTAGATTTTGAGATATCGATCGTTTTCTGTTAAGCTGCATTAGCTGAAGTAATCCAATCCCTTTGTAAGAAAGGGATCATACCCGATCCTTATTCTATATTAGACTATATTCCATGGTTAGAACCTTCTGTATAGCATATCTCTTGATTCTGTACGATCATGACTTCATATTATCATATGTACCTGATTTCTGGACCCCACAATAATAGCTCTGGGCTAATGGCCTTGATGACAGTCAAGTCAAACTTGTCCAATCAGTTCGGATATAGCCGGGTCAAAATGCTGAATAACAGAGATATTTGTATGTATACAAGTACGTATATATACATACACTCTCCCCTCTGTCCATAGACCATTCTTTTATATCTCATGAAGGCTCATATGTAAATTATGAGAATTGGACACCGAAAGTGGAAAATTAAACTTGGGAGGCAGAAGCATCATTACTAATAGAAACATTCGGTCTAATAGTAGAAATGCTAATGGAATTACCAATGAATATGCTAATGCTAAAGTGGGTGTTGGAGCCACACCAATTGACATGGGACGATGTATCAGTTTTTCATTAAAATGATGCAAGCTGAAGCAACAACTAGTTTGACTTGAGGTAACAGTGGTAATGTGGGAGGTTTGTGCCTGAAGTGGATGCTTATAACAATTATATCGCATTGAGTGAATACTATAACAGTTTAGGAAGAAAACCATTCTTGGGACTGGAGAATGCATTAAAGTGGAGGATGAGCTTCTTTGGTGTGAATGGATTTTTGTTGATTTGGGACTAAGTGATGAGCAGAAAAGGAGGTTGGCTTCAAGGCAGTTGCTAGGAGCTTCTTTGTGCTAGTGGAATAGTGTAACTATGGGAGTACCAGAGGAGGAGCTTACTTGGGCCGACTTCAGAGAAAGGTTTAAGGAGAAATTTTGGTCTGAAGAAGCTAACTCTACATTGTATATGAGACTTCGAAGTTAGAGCAAGGAGAGATCACTATTTTGGGGAATGCAACTAAATTTGATGAGTTGTTAAGGCATGAGCAGACCATCATTAATACTTTACTTAAGAAGAACGAGAAGTTCATATAGGGACTAAAGCCGGATATTGCAAGGGCAATGATGTCGTACCTTAGAGATTCATTCAATGCCGTGGTGGACATGGCTTTAAGGAATAAGGATTTACTTTCATCATTGAAGAAGAACAAGTTTGTGGAGACTACAAGTTTCTAAGACAAGAATAGGATGTTCTTAAATAAAAAGGAAGCTCAAAAAGGTGGATTTCTAAAGAAAGAAGTCGGAGGTGACTTGCTATAAGTGTTATAAGAAAGGGCACTTTACTAATGAGCGTCATTCTAGCGGTAGGAAGAAGGTTGTTGATAAGAAAGGAGTGAGGTGCTATGATTGTAACAAGATAGGGCATTATAGAAGAAAGTGTCATGAATCAGTTAACTCTAAAAATGGAATAGTTTATGCTTTGGAACCTACAACTACTGGGCCAACTACGAAGGAGAAGGAAAAGGCTATATTAGAGGTATACTTCTTATACATAACGCACCTGTTTAAGTATTATTTGATACTGGAGCATCACATTCTTTTATCTTTATATATTTAGTAGATAAGTTAAATCTTGAACCGATATATCTTATTAGTTTTCTAAGGGTTGCGAATTTGGTATGTGGCTATTTAACCTTTAGAAGGGATGTGACCGAGTATAGTTTGATTTCTTAGCTCATATGTTTGCTTGCAATTTACATGTGTTTGATTTTATGGGTTTCGGGATAATTTTTTATATGGATTTGTTAAGCTTATATAGTGCTAAGATATTTTACTAAGATAGAGTAATATCCTTAAGACACTCGATTGTTGTGATCAAATTATATACTCAGTAGAAGAATTGAGTTTCGAGGTATATGCATTATTGGGTTCTACAGAAGTCATCGAGGATGAAATAAATCAGGTTTTTATGTAAGAGAATATTCTAATATTGTTGAACCAGGTATGGGACTACCACTGAAATATGTTGTTGAGTTTCGAATGGATCTCACACTAGGAGCTGAACCCGTAAGTTGTCCACTTAGTAAAATGACACCTAGCGAGATGAAGGAGGTAAATGTGCAACTGTGGATTTGAAAGGAAATAATTTTCTTAGACCTAGTAGTTCTCCTTGGTGAGCTGCAGCGCTATTCGTGAAGAAACCAAATGGGTCATCGAGATTATGTATTGATTAAAGAAAGTCGAATGGGAAGACTATTAAGAACCACTATCATTTTCCTATAAAAGATGACTTGTCCAATCAATTGAGTGGAGTGAAGGTGTTCTTACAATAGGTCTTAGCAACGAATTTCCATCAATTAAGAGTGGCGAAGGAAAGTATACCATTGATAGAGTTTCGAACAGGATATGATTCGTATGAATGGTTAGCCATGCCCTTCCGATCGACCAACACACTTTCTTTTTTTTGTAGATTTAATGAATTGTATATTTCAAGAGCACTTGGACAGATTCATGGTTAATGTTCATTTATCGCATCTTGATATACTCTAAGAATGAATGAGATCATGGTAATTTATCTCAAAATAGTGCTAGATATGCTGAGGCAGCATTAGCTAAAGGTTAAGTTTTTAAAATGTCATTTCTAGAAAAGAGAAGGGAAGTTCCTTGAATATTAGTTTTAGAGAATGGATTGTCTGTGAATCCATCGATGATCGAAGTATTAATAGTTGGAAAAGACCCGAGACCGTAATTAAGATTAGAAGTTTCTCGGGGTTTGCAGGCTATTACCAGAGATTTCTCTTAAATATCAACATCGATGACTAAACTAAAATGAAAGGATGTAAAGTTTGTTTAGACCTATAAATGTAAAGAATCATTTCATAAGCTAAAGCATTTATTAACCAATGTTCCCATGTTAGTTGTTCTAGATGGAAATCAATACTTTGTGGTGTATATCGACGCATATGGAATAGGGTTAGGAGCTGTACGAATTAAGAAATGTAGAGTCATTGTCTTTGCTTTCTGGCAGCTTCGGCTGCATGAAGTTCGATATCCTACTCATAATTTGGCGTTAGCAGCAGTGGTCTTCGCATTGAAGTTGTGGAGGTATTATCTTTTAGGAGAATGATTCGAATTATTTATGGATATTAAATCTAATAATAGCACACACCATTCCAATGCCTTTGTTCCTTGCTTGCTCACAAGCTCTTGCTACAAAACTAACATCGGGTCGTGTGTTATCACATTCAATGTGCTCCATCCTACCTCCACCACTCTAAGTCATGCAATTATACATGCCTTATCACTCAAGTGTCGGCCTCCTCTAGCTTAGCTGCATCCCTCTTTAAAGCAACATTTTTTTTCAGCGTTAGGAATTAGGGTTAGGTGTCTTTTGGGAAGAGGGGAAATTTGGTTAGGCTAAAAATGTGTTAAGGAAGCAAGAGGCATTATGAGGTGATGTTTATTAAAGGAATTTTATAAATAGACCCTTAAGAAATAAAAAAAATCTTTTACATTTTAAACTCATTTTTATTTATATTTCAATACCATATACTTTACAATTATAAAATAAATGTTTATTTAATTAAAATTTTAATTTCCATACATTTTGAAAATATATTTCAATATCATCAATTATTGAAACTTGTTATGTTAGATTTATTTACTATCAAATGATACTCTATTCAATTTATTTTTTAAATATCATTAGTAATTATCATTTTACTTATTTTCGAATACATTTCCGTATACAAATTTCCGTATCTAATTTCCAAAGTATAATTAACAATTCAAATATGATGATTTTCTCATAATAACGTTATTTGCTATTATCATAAAAATATTTTCACTAAATAAATTATTAACTTCTTTTATTTATCCAGCTATTTTTATTTCTAAAAATAAAATTCTCATTTTCATTCATTTGTCATACATAAATTATTTAAAACATATCAAAATTTTATGTTCATTGTAAATTTTATTAAAGTTCATTTTATTTTCAGAAAGGAATTAATTAATTAATTCAAATTAATAAAAAATCCTTTATTATGTAAAATTAATTCAGTAAAATAATTTTGAAATAAAATTTATCCAAAATAGAACTAAGTTAATTTATTTAGATAAAATTTGAAAGGTACTAGAAGTAGATTTTTACAAACTCCCACAAGATATTCTGGTCTAACTCGTGTTTTATATTTATAATACTCGGATTAGTCTGAAGATCATTATAGGTTGGATATGTAATTTAGCAGATAATTGGACGCTAATTTGAAGATTTCTTATGATATAGTCTTTTATTATCCTTGTACTTTAGTCCTTGCTATACTTAAGATATGGGCATGTACATTTTTTGATAGACCATTGCATAGACTCGTGTGTGAGTTATGTACAACTTGCATTATGTTTGATAGATTTTTATTGTACGTCATATGATGTATTATATTTTCTGCTGTTATATCAAATTTATATAGTGTATTTGATATCTATGTTGTGTTCTATCTTGAAAAAAAATCCATATATTATTGCTTTATGCCAACACTTTATATCATGTTCAGTGTTCGCCCAAGGGAATAAATACATCGAATCATTCATCGATCGTCCTATGCACTTGCTTGCAAACAATTTTTACTCTTAGTTAGCATGGGTATAAGGACGGATGTTACAAGTTCAGTAGATGTGCATAACATTTTTCACATTTCACATTGCAGAAAATGTGTGTACGACCATAGTATGTGTCAAATATGGTGCATTGGGCAGCAGGGAAAAAAGGGTAAATTTTGAAAAATATCTTTTTAATTATAATGTATTAGATCTTATATATTGTCATTATAAATAATATCGATAACAAAAAATCATATTTAATGTTACTGTAATATGATTTTGATTTGAATTTTAAATTATGTTATATTATCATTATAATATAATGATAAGTTTAATTACTACATCATTATTCAATCAAAATTAATTAACGGCATAATTTATTATTAAGTCAAATACCATTTATTCAGTTCTAAATTTAATAATAAAATTACTATGGTTAATAATAATATACATGGATATATATATATATATATGCGTGTGTGTACATACATACATACATACATATATATGATAATAAATTAGATAAATAATTCATAAAATAATTTTATCATAAATTTAAGTAGTACTTGTTCCAATTTAATATTTCACAAATTATATTACACATTTAAATGATTGTGATTCATTTTAATTCAAATATTTAATATTTGAATAAAATTTATAATATCTCAAAGGATCAACGTCAAATAACGGTGTTGATATCTAAATATTTATAGATAATATTAATGTTGAAACATCTAATTCACAATGTCAAAACTAAGTATAATATAATTTACTATTAAATAGTGTGATTATAATTTTATTACGAACTCATAAAGTCAAGTTGTGTGTAAAAAGGATACCATATGTGAAAGTTATACTAATTTGAATAGTTAGGGTTTATATTGTAGTTTCATAAAAATTAGGGGTTTTAACGTAAAATTTCCTTTCTCTAGTTTACATAACCTTACCTGTTGCCATGAATTGATCTTTCACTAATTTTCACTACCTCCATAATCGATTCGACGCCTCACCACCATCACTGTTGTGCTCCCATGATCAGAGCTTCTTATTAGTGCCAGTATTATGAACTCCAACGTCAACTAGCCAAACCATGATTTTCCAACACTAATACGTCAAGTTCACCGCTATTCGTCTGAGATTCCAAGGAGCCGAGGATCGTCATCTCCTATGACATCGACTAAAACTGGCATGCCGTTGACAACTCTGATGGCGTTCTAGGCTTCTAAGAGCATCGATGGCCAGTATAACATGAATGTAAATGCATGACATGCAAAAGAAGAAGAACTTTTTTAATAAATTGATTTAAAAATGGTTTATTAAATGGATTTTTGCAAAAATAACTAAAAAAGTTCCTGATGATCTTGTAAGTCGAACACAACTTGAACTACCAGCTTCAATTTTAAGAGATCATATCTCTAACTCAATGGTGGAGTCGCAAAGTTAACCATTAATATGTATTTATTTTTTATGGAGAGAATAAATTCCTTTGTTAGAGAACATAGGCGTCTTTATATCAACGCTAATGGGATATGCGATAAATGAATATAACTCATAAATGTTATTTTTGAGAGTGACGGGTGTGTAGCGTGGAACTACACAGCCGGTTAAATAGTTATATTATATAGTACTAAAGAGGTCGATCGACATGCCCGATCGATGGCCAAAAAATAGAAGTGAAGCCACAAACTGTACTGAAAATACAAGAGTATCATTAACTATTACATGTTAACTGTAGTACGAGATAACTCCCTGTAGGCCAAGACTATCTCTCCGGAGATGCGGTGGTGCTTCCCTGGGATTCTACTGGTTGGACGCTGCACTGTGGGAGGCTCAGGCGGAAGGGTGCGGAGTGGCTTTGACCTGTTATAGAGGAGAAAATATGAGTGATACTTCTACAAGTTCCCTCGAAATGTCGTGATGGTTTTCCAAATACAATGGCATTCCTTTCTTTCCAAATGCACCAGCTAAAGGTTGATATGAAGGCGTCCATCAGCAGACTCTGCTGATTGAGCTGCCAATATTCGAAGTGAGAGGTCACACTGGGAATATACCCTAGGAGATAGGCACTAGTTGCCGCCCATATTGAATATGAGAAATCACATTCAAAGAAGAGGTGAGTTACTGATTCGTTCTGGGTTGAGCAAAGGACGCATCGTGGGTCAATAGGGATGTTGAGTCTGATGAGTCTGTCTTTGGTATTGATTCGGCCTGAAATTAAGCACCATTGGAAGAAGGCTATACGAGGTGGGAGTTTGCAATGCCAAACCCTGGGGTAGGAGAAAAGGCGATCGGGGTGAATTAGATATTGATAGCAGGAGGCGACTGAGAATCCTTTGGAAGGTGCAAGGGCCCAGAGAAAGAGGTCTTGGCTGTTGGAAGGGCGGATCGATAGGAGGATATTTGTGGCAGAGAGAAGTTCAGGAATTAGGTCTGCTTCGAAGATGGAGGGAGGGCAAAGGTGGTCAGGACCTAGGGTGAGATAGTCTTCAACCGTTGCATTGGGGAGGGCGGTGTGTGAAAAGAGGTTGGGTAGAATTTTGGCGAGGGGTAGTTGTTCAAACCATGTATCTAACCAGAACAGGCATCTGTTGCCGCTTTCTATTTTCACCTGGAACAGTGCTTTGACTCTGGGTAAGGTATGAAGGACCCCCGACCAGAAAGGGGATGGGTGGGACCGGCTGGTGAAGTGGAGTGCCAAGTGAGGGTTTGATTGATAATGATGACCTAGGATCCACGATTTCCAGATGAAATTTCCAGGAGTAAGTAGTCTCCAGAGCCATTTGGATAGCAGCGCCTGATTGAAGGAGCGAAGGTCTGTAATCCCCAACCCACCATGATTGCGGTGCAAACACACCGTCTTCCAGTTCACCAGACATTTTATTTTGCCTCCATTCCAAAGGAATGTACGTCTGATTGAGTCGATTTTCTTGATAACCCAGGATGGAAGCTTGAGGATGGACATCCAGTATGAGGGGATAGTTGATAGGACCGATTTGACTAGGACGAGACGACCTGCAGAGGATAACGAGTGTGCCTTCCAGGTTGCGAGTCTGGATTCAATTCTGGAAATTAGGGGAAGCCAGTCTGCGCGGTGGAGGTTGGAAGGACGGATAGGGATGCCTAGATAGGAAATGGGGAATGAGGCTAGGTTGCAGTTGAGTAGGGATGAGATTGTAGGGCCGAGGTTTGCGGAGTTGCCTAGCATGATGACGGAGCTTTTGTTAAAATTGATGGAGAGGCCAGAGATTGTTTCGAAAACATATAGTGCTACCTTGAGGCAATGGATGTGGTTGATGTCGGTAGAGGCGAATAGGATCGTGTCATCTGCAAATTGAAGGTTAGACACAGCTAAATCGGAGTTTTGGAGCTGGATACCTTTAAAAAGATTATTGGTCGATGCAAGCTTGATCATTTGGTTGAGCACATCCGCTACCAGGACAAAGATTAGGGGAGAGAGCGGGTCTCCTTGTCTCAGACCCCTAGCTGATTTAATGTGACCACCAGTAGAGCCATTGATTGAGATGGATGAGGTACTTGTGTTGAGTATCGCTTCGATCCACCCACACCATTTTGTCGGGAAACCCCTATGCTTCATAAGGTCCAAGATGAAGTCCCAATGTACCGTGTCGAAAGCTTTGGAGAAATCTAGTTTTAAAAGGGTTCCAGGGGTTGAAGTTCTATGACAGTAGGAGACAACTTCTTGGGTGGCGGCGACGCAATCTAAAATGTTTCTGCCTTGTATGAAGGCCGATTGTTCCGCCCCAACCAGGGGGTCGATGGCTGCTTGGAGTCTGTTGGCAAGGACCTTCGTGATTATTTTGAATGTGGTGTTAAGGAGACTGATTGGTCTGAAAGCGGATAGGGTGTTGGCACCAGGGGATTTGGGGAGAAGGATGACGTTGGCATAATTGAGGCGGGCAATTGAATAGGGGTTGGCTTGGAATTCTTCGCACATGTCAAGTATGTCGGTTTTGATGGTTTCCCAATACCGTTTAAAGAAAAATGGGCCGAAACCATCCGGGCCCGGGACCTTATCATCTGGCAAGTTTTTGAGCGCGGCCCAAACTTCCTCTTCGGTAAAGGGGTGGTCAACAGGAATTGGGGGACAGGATGGGTATAGGAGGTTCCAATCGATGGGGGGTATTGCCTGCGAAGCAAGGCCTAGGATACTACGGTAGTATTCGGTGAAAAGGTGGAGGTGGTCCGACGTTTCGGTGAAGCTGGAGTTGTTGTGCACTAGTTCCGAGATGTAAAGAGATCTACGTCTGCCATTGGCCATACGATGGAAGTAGGAGGTGTTCCTATCTCCCTCCTCCAACCATTTGGCTTTGGATCTTTGCTTCCATCCAATTTCCTCTTTTTTGATTAGTCTATCAAGCTCGGTTTCTAAAGTCTTCAGTTGAGAGTGTTCGGTTGGGGTGAGGGGTCGAGATTCTTCGAGAATGTTGAGATCTAGGATGGCATCTTGGGTGGAGGAAATGCGCGAGCGTAGGGAGCCCCAAATATTTTTGGCCCAAGGTTTGATGATCTTTCTGAGTGAGCGGAGTTTGGAGACAACTCTGGCGGTTGCGGAATTGGACGGCACAGGTTGGGACCAAGAAAACTGGATGAAATTGTCGAAGGAGGGTTCCATGGTCCATAATCGTTCGAAGCGGAAGGGGCGATTTGGGTTTGGGGATGATCCCGAGTCTAGGATTAGTGGACAGTGGTCGGAAATGGTCGAGGCTAGACCGGATACGTTAGAAAGAGGGTGCAAATCTTCCCAATTGATATTGAAAAGGAATCTGTCAAGCTTAGCTAAGGACGGGTCCGATCTACGGTTTGACCAGGTATAAAGTCTATTGGTGATTGGTGGGTCGATTAGGGAGCCGGAGTTGATGAAGGAGTTGAATGAATCTGAGTCTTGGGAGGCGTTTTCGGAGTTTCTTTCGAGGGTGTTTCTGGTAGTATTGAAGTCTCCCCCTAGTAACCAGGGGCCATTGAGATGTGTGGCGAAAGTGAGGCAGTTGTTCCAGAGGGTATTTCTATCGGTGGGGTTTTGAGGGCCGTATATGTTGGAAAAGAAGTAAATGGTGTTGGTTTGGATGTGACGAAGTGAAACATGAAGAGCAGAAGGCTGAAGGATGGTTTGACAGTGAGACCAAATGGATTCGTTCCAGAGGGTGATTAAACCACCACTGGAACCATTGGCATTCGAGTGGGCCCAACCAAAAAGATGGGCCCCACCTAGCTGTCTAATTAGGGTAGGAGAAGGGTCCACAAGTTTAGTTTCTTGGATGAGGAGAATATCGCTTTTGTGTGGGGACAGTGTGAGATTTAGGGCGATTCTTTTATTGGGGTCCCCTAGGCCCCTGACATTCCAGGTGATAATCTTCATTGGGATGAGGATGAACGCTCCAGTTCTAGTGATTGCATGGCAGCGAGATGTTCCTCTCGCAGTTTCACCCCCATGCAACGTGCAATTTTTTTATTTAAAATTTTGTTTGCAGAGGAAAAAACTACGGGTTTGAAAAAACTACCAGGGTGAGATGCAGCTTTGTGTAATCTGGCGCTTCGTCTGACAGCTGTGGGGGTGATCATTGGAGATTCTTGTCCGGTCCGAGGTGGAGTGGGTGCAACTGCTCTATCGTCCGGGGGAGCGTTGTTCTCGGATTGGTTACCCAGGTTGTGGGAGTTGATTGGAGGCGGGGGGATGAGTGCAAGTTGATTACAGGGGTTGGGAACAGGAGGGTGGCTGTGGACTGCACTGTCTTCCATGGGAGTCTCGGATTGGTTTCTTGGATTGTGAAAATAGAATGGAGGTGGGTGCGAAGATGAGGGGATGAGTGCAAGTTGGTTACTAGGGTTGGGATCTGGGGGAAGACTGTGTATGGGGAGTTGGAAGGGCCAAGGGTTGGACAGGTCCAGGTCTGTGTAAGGGTTCCAATTAGGTTCTTCAGCCGGCCAGCTGTCCCAGCCTAGAGGACCCATTACTTCAAAGGAGTTTTCAGGAAGGTTTGGGGCCTCGGGTTCTGGTATGTTTTGGTGGATTGGGTCAACCATAGGGATGTTGTCTAGGGGGGAGAGAGGGGCGAAGATGTCCGGGTCGAAGTTCATAGCATCGAATCTATCCTCCGAGTTAAGTTCGTGTGGGGGGATGTGTTCATCAAAACATCTGAAGGCCTCCTCCAAATCAGTCCCTATTGGTATCGACTCAGGGTTTCGGTTTGGATGCTCGTGTTCCCATCTGTCTATAGTGAGGAGGTAGTCATGGTTGTTTAGGTTTGCAACGATAGCGGTGGGGGTGGAAACACCTGAGAAAAATTGCATTTTGATGTATAGGTATCGGTGATCAATCAATGCCCAGTTGCAGCAGTCGAATTCGACGAAGCGGCCTAATGGGTTCAAGGCGGAGCGCACCGCGTCGGCTTTGTCACGGAGGAGCTCTGGAAAGCCCTGGACGCGGGCCCAGGTGGTTGGTTCAAGGTTGGCAGAGGATGGTTCCGGGTCTGACCAGGGTTGGATGAGGATGGCCCCGCCTGGTTTGGTTAAGGTTCGGAGTTGAAGGGCACGGACGAGTGTTTCGTGTGTGGGACAGCAAAAGACGAAGCTGTTGTTGCTTAGAATCCAGATGGGCAATTCGTTGTGTTGAAGGGCGGTGGAGAGGGCTTGGTGTAGTGATTCTAACGTCCAGATTCCGTTGATTACTGTTGCGGTGAGGTAGAGTGTGGAGTTGTCCATTGAAAATTGATTCGGAGAAGGAGCAGAGGTTCTGGGTTCAGTATATTTTTTGGATTGAGGATGGAGTTAATTGGTTTGAGAGTGCTTTTGGGCTTGGCAGTGTAATAATGTGGCGCTGGGTCCCGATACGAATGAGCTGATATTTTGTTTTTTGTGGGAGGGGCAGAGGCTCGCATGGGATACGAGGCTGCTGATTTGTTTGCCTCGGGGCATGTAGATTGCGAGTGACCGAAGAGATTGCACTTGTAGCAGATCTTTGAGTCTCTGCAACTTCGGGCCAGGTGTCCTCTTCCGGTGCAATTTAGATATCGTCCCTTAGATTTTAAAAATTCTACCATGGCGCGTACATTATCGAATGACGGCAGTGATCTTCGACGTTTCAGTTTCGGAAGTTCGAGAATGAGTGGTGGGAGGGCAGCCACTTGTGCGTAAGATCTTTCTGGGATAGTTTTGATATTGACTGGGTGGGGTTGTGATGAATTGGTTGAAGTAGCCTTAGTACTTCCCGAAGTCGGTTGGGTAGAGTTGGACTTATCGCAGAGATGGGAGACGTATCTTTTGGGTACGAATGAGATTGGTGGGGGTTTGTCGGATGATACTGGAGCTGGTGGAGCGGTTACTGGTGGGTGGGAGGAGAGGTTGGAAGGGTTTTGGGATAGGGTAGAGGAGGAGTTTGGAGGGGCTTGCGGAAGATTGGAGAGGGAAGCCATTTTTTAGGCTTTTAATTAATTAAATAATACTCATAAATGTTATTAAAGTGAGTATAATTAGGGTTGACTCTCGAGTGAGAAAAAATGCATCCAAGAGACTAACATCTCAAGTGGAAGGTATTGACCAATTATAATGAATGAACTATAACACAAAACCAATGGGTTCTTAAGATTAATAGAAGTTCTGAGGTTATTGGTAGGAAAAGTGGTTCTTGTTAAGATAGATAAAACCGGTTCTCTATTCGGGTGTGCACGGTTATATATCCAACTCCTAGGTGGGCTAGTGTGACCTAGGACGCTTTAATCCCTCGGGAACTTTTGTAAAATAACCTCTTTAAGTTTGAAAATACACAACCGCCCCTCCTAAACATAAATTTTAAAAAATACCCATATTTTTAGTTTCAGCCAAAATGCAAATATTTATAGTTTAAAGTCCAAATACTTGCAATTTAAAATGTAAATATTTATAGTAAAAAAGGGCATGTATTTATAGTAAAAATTGCAAATATATGCAGTAAAAACTTTAAATATTAAAAAATGAATACATTTGCACTTTTTCAAAAAATATTCAAACAAATACTTATAGTCATAGAAACATGTGACTAAGTTCAGATTTAATTTTGAAAACATAGAAGAAGAAGAATTTACCAAAAATAAATATATGGGTGCAATTTAAAACATGTTTTCCAGTATGGTTTTTTGTGTACCAAACTTGAAAATAAAAAGCAGATCCAAGTTTTCACTGATTTTAAATGATCAAAAAATAGTAAATTTATTTTGAACGATTTTATGTGACCATCGTATTGATGCATAAGCTTGCTTAGTGATATAAATATTTTACAATGATGTATGAACCCTACCGACTGTTTTATGTTCACTTGTGATGATCACATTTGATATATAATAAATGAATATACTTATGAATGTTACTAAAGTGCATATAATTGGGTTTTACTTTTGAGTGAGTAGAATTACATATTACATGGATCTCAAGTGGGATGTGTTGACCAATTATAGTTAGTGAATGAAAACACAAAACCAATAGGGTTTTTAGGATTAACAATGGTTCGAAGACTATTGGCAGGAAAAGTGGTTCTTGTCAAGGTAGATAAAAGTGGTTCTTTGTTTGGGTTTGCATCATTATACATCCACTTCTTAAGTGGGCTAGTGTGACCTAGGACATGTAATCCCTTGAACTTTATAGCATTGAAATCCTCTATTTTGTTGCATTGAAACTAAAAGAGTGGTAGTATCTTAAAGTGAGGTAACTGTAATGAATGAATTAACGAAATTTAATGACACATGCTTACAATGTCGTGACATAAAAGGAATAGATGTACTATAATGTACAACCGAATTATTGGTTGATTGTTAACATAGAACATTTATATTAACTTATGAAAATTATATCGTGGTGATCCTTTTTTACATGTTTATGATAGATTGTATGTTGAGATCGGAAGCGGAAAACCCAATCCTTCCTACAACGTGGTCTCCATGTCAATGATACTTATATGTTTTAAGGGGATAAATATTATTCATGGAAAAATATTATTTGACTCGTTGTTTCATAAGACTCACAGGTGCTCATTGAGCAGGATAAGTTTATGGTTATTAGGTTAGACAAATTTCATTTGGGAATAGCAAATTAATAAGCTAAAGAAGAAATATGGGACTTTCTATTTATATATAGAAGTTTTTATTTCTACTGTGTACTTAACTAAGAATGTACATCTGGTTGGATGTGGTGTGGCATCTTCATATTTCGGCCCATCATCATTATTTATAGTTTCATTATATTTGCCCCTACAAAGAAAATATAGGTTTATTTACATTAAAGAATTGTTGAAAATGTATATGATTATTTAGTTACTCCAATTACATATGTTGTGGAAAAAATATGAACATATATTGTTGCTTGAAAATAATTCTGGTGATAACTATAGTATCATCAACATTCATTTTTGAGTCTAATAATGAGGAATGTTACAATGGGGATAAATCATAATTTTGTACCAAGAAAAGGCAATAAATAAAAATGTATTTTTTCCATATATATTTTTATTTCCTATATGCACCATTCTTATGGTAATCTTTATTGTAGTTACACATATTCTTACAAATGACTATAACATAATTAATTTGATTATATAATTTTGTACCTGTTTTTTTAATTGATTTAAATGAATTTACTAGCTGTAACTCTATACTAACAATTTTATTATTAGAAAACATGTTATAACACTTACAGTCTAATCGAACTAATCACGTTCGGCCATAAATAAATCAAAGCACCATCAATGGTTACTTAATGTTAGTTATGCCTCTTGCTTACAAGCGAGTGTACTTATGATTGGATCTCATGAACGGTGAACTCAGAGCGTATATTATTTAATGATGCTAATTTCCAAGCATTTACATTCATTGACGTTTAACTTTGGGTGTCTATTTAATCGATGTCAACCTATAAACATCTATTTCCTTCAGCCTCTATTTCTGGGCATCTAGTTTAATTGGTTCCAATTGGATCTAGAGGGTCACGCAGTGGAGTAAAAGTGTTGATTTTAAATAATTCTTTCCTTGAATTTACCTAAAGATCAAATTTATGTTATTATGAACAAATACGAAAATCACAATAAATCATGCTAAATGTGTAACGAATTGTCTTTCTTACACCTAAAGATGACACTTTATACATCCTCGGTAATCGTGTGTCGATCATTTAAGTGTTTGAATGACAGGTCATTTTGGGTGAAGAAAGAAAAAGACAGAACAAAACCTCACATCGTGATGAGAAATATATAATATACACAGGATCTTTACAAAAAGAAATCATCTTTATTATACACAACATCAGAGTATACTAACCTATTATCAGCCTGGACAGTTATAACATCATGTCCTTACAATTGTTGATGAATACGGACAAAAATTAAAGCAACAAAAATAATGGAAGAATATAAGATACGTGAATACACCTTGGAGAATCCAGCTCATCTCCAGAAAGCTCCAATGGATCCAGCTAAATCTGGAAAATATACTAGGGCTGACCTGAGCATTATAAGAAAATAACGCTCGGGTCAGTCTGGTAAACCAACATGAGTAAAACTCGAATCAAAACATATGGTTATCTACATTTGAAAACCATTTTCAAAATAAAAGGTATCTAGTAAGACCACGCTGCACATAAACACAGACAGGTTTTTACTTTATGATAACTAAGACATTTTTATTATAAAATCCAGTGATATTATAATAATGTTTAAGGTTTAAAATAACAATAATCAAGTAGCTGTGATGTGTGTACATCACAACAATAATAGGTATACAATCCAAAATTGCTAAGGCACATATATGGAAAATATATTCTAACAAATGACAAGATAAAGGATTACCTTTCGAAAGTGGTACACCTCTAGATAAAATGTACTAGAACACGAAAAACTTTTGACCTCTGCCACTACAGAACCAGCCTATCCCTGAGTGGATAGTACCGAATATGATCACTCCTGGGTTGTGATCAACAACCAAAAATAGGCCCCAAAGCATACATATAGATATCGACTCTAGATAAGGCAATGATCATACCCTAATGGGAGCGACCAATGTAGCCCTGCTGCATCTACCTTGTTTTACCCATTACTGGGCTATGAGGCTTGAGGCAACAATTTACCTTCTTTTAGCAATTCCCACTTGGAATGCTAACACTGCCCTCTAGTCAGAAATGAAATGCCAACATTCATCCATGCAAGTTCTTTCTGGGTCTGAACGAAACCGAAGGCACTACCTCTACTACATCCACTTTGGAATCACCCTCAGGTTTAGAAGCTAGTAGCTCTTGCACTTCAAAGAGCTCCATCTTAGATCATCCTCAAGATGTCTTCCACTCGAACATTTATCGGTTTGAAGTGGTATTCGGATAATATATTTGATCCCGGTCTCTCCGAACCAACAACCGATAATTTCCGGTTGACTCATTCCCGGTTCTTTGGAAGTAAGCAGACTATACTAGAGTCCAAAGGGATCTCTAATATATCCCTTAAAGCTAGAAACGTTTCACCGAATGAGTTCTCCTAAGGGAACTCAAACCTATGAACACGCGAAGCTCTTATTTACTTCCTAAGTCAGAACTGGCTAAGATTTAATGGTTGGTTGTTTAACTATCAAATACACAAACAACAACAATTCAAAGATTTAATTACCCACATCAACCACTAAGCCCCAAAATAAATCTTTCATATATTTAAATCTCTTTCCAAAATATTTCTCATAATATTAATATACTTATCCTATTGGCATAAATATATTCACAAAACATTGTGAAAGATTTCTTACTTCAAAATCATATTAAAACAATCGCAATAAAAGTTATTTAAATTAGAGATAAGGATAACTCAAACACTATTCCTTCGGTGTTAAGTATGGAACGAATGTCCTACCAAAATTAAGTAGGTCAGTTAAAGGAAATCCAATCTCAAATTCTTTTATAAAATTTCTTCAATAAATCCTTTTAATAAATCTCTTTCATTTATGGAAAATCTCCTTTACTAAAATTTGAAATCCATTTACAAAACTCTTTACAAATCTATAAGTTTATTTATAAAACTCTTTTATAAATATCCAAAATCGTTTGTAAAACTTGTTTTCAAATTTCAAGATCCCTTTCAATTTATAAAAATTCCTTTTTATAAACTTTCCTTATTTACAACAAAACTTCTTTAATAAATCTTATTTGATCAAGTTCCATTTTAATAAACAATTAATTATTCAAAACAATTTTTAAATAACAAGTTGTTATTAATTAAACTAACTTCAATACTTTAAATAAAATAGTTAATGAACTATCTTTAAAATATCATATTGAAATAGTGATAAACCTTAAACATTTCAATTAAATACTTTGAACCATAATAATTATCTTTAAACCCTTTTTCAAAAAGAAATAAGATTAAAAGAATGATTTCCAAAATTCAAAAGAGGCTTAGTGGCCACAATGGTTTATTTAATTTTAGTTGAACTTTCCAAGTTATAACAGTGATATTAACATAAAAACCATATATGTAAAAGGGATCAATAGACAGCAATCAATCAATACACAAGTAATGTCCAAATAATTATAATAGTAGATGGGGATTTTTTCTGCTAAACACATGTCCAAATTATTATAATAGCAGAATGGTGTTTTGTTCCGCTAAATAGATGTCATTGGTTTTTTAATCATATAAGGTTATTTAAGGGTAATCGACAAAGAAATCCCGTTGGTTTGAAATATTTTTGCAAACGAAAACTTCTTTTAACAAAACCAATCCTTGAAAATAAAGCGACTTTAAAAATCAAAATCTTTATTAATTAATTTAAAAAAATTAAAAAACTATTATTTAATTTAAAATTAAATTAGACCTTTATTTAATCATAATTAAATCTTAATCAAGTTCTCATTAAGTCTTAATTAAATTTAACTTAATTGGTAACTAATTAATAGTTAAACCCACTTTTTAATAAATAAATAATAATTAATTAATCTTTAATATATCCCTAATAATTAACTTTTAATTAATTAACTAATCATGCTTAACTTACTTGATTAACACTTTAGTACAAATTATCTTTGTTAACTAATGATTATGTATTAATTAGCTTAATTAATTAAATAATAAATAGTTAAATAAATAATTAAGTAAATAAATAAATACTTTTTATTACATAAAATATGCTATAAAATACTTTCCAAAAAGATTCCTAAGCGAAAACATTTATATATTTCGAAAAGAGTTTGTTTTCACGAACTTCACCTATAGCGACTTTCGCTATACGATCCGTAACTTGAAATTTTATTTTCTAAGTCTTTTCTTTAACTATAACTCTTGGAATACTACTTGCAAAACATAAAGGTATGTTCTTGGAACTGAGGAACTTTTAAACTTGAAAGCATTTTGAAATTTAAAACCAAAGGTCATAGATTTACACAAGGAATTCTATGTCGCATTATAGCACAATTCAAGTGCTAACTTTCTTTTAGTTTACCATAACAAAAGAAAGATCTCAAACATATATATACATGCCATGATTTAAAAATACAAGAAAAAATTTCAACTTGTAAACTAACTTGACTTTTAACTTCCATTTTCAAACTATATGTCATCTCATCCTAACACATATACATACATCAAAGTCAACACTATTTACACCTAAACAAACATCATATTTACAACCAAGTCAAGCAATAATACATGTTTAGAAAACTTAGTTAAGAGTGTGAACTTTACTTACCAAAAGTTGACTAAATCAAAGTAAATTCTCCTAGAACTTGAAATAGGACCTAGATCTCGACTCTACTTTGCAAATGACTAGAATTTGGAACTTGGAGGGACTATTTGAATTCGACCAAGGGATGAAAAGTGCACGGCCTTATGTGGATAAGGAGGTTTTGGCTTGTGCTTGGAATGGTGGAGTTGTAGAAGTGGAGGGAGGAGGTCTTAAACAAGGTTTTAGAGTTTAAAAGTGATAAGAGCTTAGGTTTTCAACTTTAGAATTTTCTATGGAAGCCATGAAAGTTTTCTCAAGAGCTTGGAGAGGTTTTTTTTAGAAAATGAGAATGAAGTGATCAAACGAGAAAAAAATAATATGAAAATTGGTTTTTATATAACATGAAATAACAAAATTACTAAACCATCCTTAAGTACATGACCTACACTCTAAACTTGCCACCTCAATATCAATGTCCCCCCTTGCTCACATGAATACCCTTGTACCCCCCTTCTTTCTTTTGTTCCAACATTCATCTATACTTTATGTACTTATGTTTTGAGAGAAATGACATGTTATGGCTTCTTTCCTTTTTATTTTTAAACATATTTTAACTTTTTTTATGCAAAGTCACATCACACTTTTATAAACTTATATATATATCATAATGTATTCAACTATACATAAAAGTGTGTATATATTAACTCAAATGTGCACAATCTTTTTCAACAACTTTTAGACACCGAAAAGTCGAAAATTCGAAAATGATTTTCGGTTACATTTCTATTTTTCTTCAAATTAATATTTTTGTAAACGAATTCTGAAAAATATTTCACCATCACTAGTTATAAATAAAAAGAGTTTTATTTGAGTTATAAAATCCATAAATTAAATAAAATATCCATATTTAAAGTGATTAAATAATGGGTCATTACAAAATATAAATTCAGTTTTTGTTTAATGTAAATATTGTTTTTTTAATTAATTCAATTTTGAATGTGAGTATCAATATACTCATTGTTTGTATGAGTTTAACATATAACGATATGATAATAAAAACATACACATATATGGTATAATATACACACATAGTTGTTGGAATTTATGTGTGTGTATTAATAACTTGCACTATATATATATATATATATATTGTTGACACCAAAAATGCCACCAACACCCAAATATCATATGAAAGCGCCAAAGTGTAGAGATCTAAAAAAATAGCAGGAAAGTAAAAGGAGACATAAGAATTTTTATAGTGGTTCGGAAAATTCTCCGGCCTATGTTCACTTTAGTCTTTGTTGTTAGTTGTTTCTCTCTGGATTACAACTATTTTTTAAAGACCTGACCACAATCTAATGGATCTCGGATTTACCATGGAATTTTTGGAGTATACTTGAGGAAGGAGATAAGAGTGAAAAAGATGCAGAATGTCAATCGAAGTGAAGATCTAGAAGCCCCATCTTTAGTTGCAGTAGGGATAGTATTTATAGAGAAACCATTGCATATGTTTCAGGAGCCCGTTTGCATTGAAGTCTAGAAACCAGTCCAAGAAGTCACCACTGAGCACATTGGCCCAATTGGCTATAAAAACCTCTCGGTTGTAAGAGGTTTCTCTCAGTGCTAAGGGGTTTACTTTGTTGCCAATCATCAATTTTCCATTGCACCGCTCTTTTATTTTCAATTTGATGCTTTCCATACTCTTTTCCACAGACTTTGAGTTGATTCTGATGGTTCTCCTAGTAATATATGCATTGTCCTACTTTCTTTGCTTTCAACTTGTTAATCTTTAAGGTTGCTTATCTATACATCGAGAAAAGCACTTGATGACGATGGGCAAAAGTAGCATATCAAATAAATGGAGTTGTAGAAGGCACGGGTGAGAAGAAAAACCTCTCGGTACCGAGTGCTTTACTTAGTTTGATTTCAACTTGCAACTTTCTGAAATTCAACTTCTACCATTTCTAAGCATGTTTCCCAGATTTGATTCATCTCGCCTTCATTTTGTCCTTCTAATTCTGGTTAAAGTTTGCTTGGTTAAAAAGTGGGTCAACAAACAAACACACACACACTCTCACATACACACACACACTTATATATATATATGTATGTATATATATGCATATTGCAAAGTCAATTGTATATGTACAAAAAACACACATACACACACATATATACTAATAAGGATATTCTAATTATATCCACCCATAATTAAGATGTACACACACATACATACATACATATGTATATATATACACATCTACTTAACACTACACCATAGATGACCTTTTGCAACTTTTTGCAAGGTGTTGCCAGCTAAAATGTTGCGATAGATATAAAATTTTGGTCCTACTGCAACGTTGTATTTTTGGTGTTACCTTAGCCATAAAAATGTGTTGCTCTAGCTAAACAAGTGTAACACGATGCAACATTTTTATATAGTGTTGCTATAGATGTATTCAAATTAAAAAATTAATAAAATTAGCAATCCGCGTGAATACGATCCAACGATCTATATTTAATCTGATTGTTAAAATGGATCACCGCTACAATTTGCCCTAAATTTTCGTTTTCCCGCCTGAACTCCAGTAGATCCCTTTCGATTTTCATTTCTCAAATCAAAAATCAAATAGAATACTTCAATGGAATTTCGAAAATCCTAAAATGATTACTCGCACTGTGTTCATCGATTTGAATCGCAAACATCACCGTTCAAATCATGGAATCTGTAGCCCTCTCCTCTTTCAACACCCTCTTCTTCCCCCGCCAGATTTTCCATCCTTCCAAACTTGTTAAAATGACAAAGCGTGAAAAGAACGTGTATTTCTCAAATCGAAATAAAAAACACTCAATCCAAACTTGTTCGAACCTAGACAAAATTCTCAACCAAAATAAAATTGTTTGATTCAGGCGACTTAGGTGATTTAAGGTTTAGGGTTCGAAGAATTTGAGGTTGCGGTTTAAGAGTTTCTGGAATTAGAGGGGGCACGGAGGTGGTTTTAGATTTGGAGATCGTGAATTAGGTCTGGTCGCGAATGAAATCGTTGATTTGTGGCTTGATGATTTGCGGTTTGAATGAAGTCGCTAATGGAATCCGGTTCAGGTTGTTTGAATTTTTTGTGTTTTTTTTGTTTTTTTTTTTGAATTGGTGGTCGGGATTGCTGAGAAGATGGTCGATGTAGACAGAGTGAAGGCTGTTGTGGTGGTAGACTGTGAATGTAGGTGTCGTGAATGTTGTGAGGTGGTTTGAGGGCTTGGGTAGTTTCAGGTGGGATGAAGGAAGTGTTGAATGGTGATGTATGAAGGCAGTGCTGGTTTATTGTATGATATTCAACATGTCTGATCACACTATCTTCTTATAGATTGTTGGTTTTGTCATTGGACTAATACCTCAAATCAGAAACACATTGATTAGTGAAGGTGCTCATGTTCGTGTAATTCAAGACTCTGCTTCATTATTAAGGCATTTTCTACTGATTTAACCCAAAGTAAATGCTGATTATTATTCTAAAACTTAGCTGGTGTTGATTATTTTCCAAATTATTCAATGCAGTGATGGAGCAATTCCTGCTACCACTCTGATAATGGGAGGAAACCCTATCAAAGGTGAAGTTTTTATTAGTCAAGCAATGTTTCTTTTTTATAGAAAATGATGTGATAAAAATTATGTTTTTAATAATATGATTTTCAGGTTTAAGGGGATCAAACCTTTGCTTATCGCTCATATTTGGAGTTCTAGCTATTCGTTATATTTTGCTGCCTTTATTCGGCATAGTTATAGTCAAGGGAGCAGTGCATATAGGACTTGTGCATGCTGATCCATTGTATCAATTTATCCTACTACTGCAGTACTGTTTACCACCTGCAATGAACATAAGTAATGCTTAAGATTTATACATATATTAGTCATATTTCCCGAGATATAACAGTGATTTATAATCAATTTTTTTGATAATGGCAGGTACCATTACACAGTTATTTGGAGCTGGAGAAAGTGAGTGCTCAGCTATATTACTATGGACGTATGCCTTGGCTTCTGTTTCGCTGACTTTGTGGTCTACCCTTTTCATGTGGCTTGTATCTTAAGTAGCTTATACCGGCCTCCTCGGTTTGTATTAAGTTATTGATATCTCATAGATTATTATTCTTTATTCCTTATAAGAACCACAAATACACAGGCTGAATCTATACTGCAATTTTGTGTTAGACCCATTGCATGTTTAAATGTAATATATTAGTAAGGTATTGTGTAACAGATTGAAAGTTATTTTGGAAGTGTTGATATCATACAGATAATATGTAATCATTCAAGACACGGCTATTGTTGATGGTGAAAGTTTTACGTAGGATATACCAGAAACTTCAACAAAGTAATGGCCCATCAGACCCCCGTCGGCGCTGCGCCCGGACCCGCTACTCGGCTCGCCTTTGGCTTGACACTCGGCTCGTCATATATTTGTCAGTGTCGGTGTCTGTATAAATTGAAACTTCATATGTAATGAGTGAACTGAGTGATGTAGTGAGGAATATCTGTATATGTAAATATCAGTGTTATATATCATTGAATTGTAAAATAGTGGAGTCAGGAATTTGTACTATTTCAAATGTTGAAATAAAATATTTATTTAAATAAATTACTGTTTAAATATAAAATTCTGTGCAATAGCATTTTATTAAATAAATATTTATTTTTATTAAAAAATCAAATATGCTCTACATTGTGGGCCCCACAAATTCAGAAAGTTAATATCTATAGCAACATTTTGGAATGTTGCTACAGATACCTATGGGTGTTGCTATAGACACAAATAGGGTTCTATTGCAACAATATTACTTATGTTGCCCTAGATAGTCAAAATGTTCCATTTGAGGTCTAAGGCAACGGCAAAAATTGCATCACCCGAAAAGTGTTGCCATAGACCTATGGCAACATTTTTTGAGACTGACCCAACATTTTTTTTGTGTTACAGAAGGCCATTTATGGCGTAGTGTAACCATATAAGTATATTTTGGATAATGTTTATTAAGATATCTTTCCTATCAAATAGGACATTTATGTATGTTTATTAAGATATCCCTTCATGAGTGAATTACAAAGTACGCCAAATATCATATGTAGTGACACATACGCATACTCTATTGATCTCAGTTTTGTTACATGCATGAAATAAAATATTCATATTTTTAAATTATGCTAGCTTCGAACTTTTGAGTATCCGTCCATGTACTAAAACTAATAGAAGAGTTACTATAATGATTTTGAATAGCATTCAGAATTTCGAAAATGTTGATTGTTAATCACTCTAAAGTGGATCGTTGATGGCCAAGTATATAATATAATATAATATTGAAGCACGTTTATCAAAGCAACAACAATATATATGGAATAGCAGCGGAAGATGTAAATCACACAGTTGATTTGTATTGTTTTGGATCTCCAATCCTACATCCAGTCCCAAAATCTCTATATAAGTTTTTCACTAACTAACACCCCCACTTTGCCTGGAAGAATAGGCCTTACAATACTGCTTGATTTGCGGACTACAAGCTTACCCAACTAATTTCAAGTCCATAGGCTTACCTACATACTTTGCTAAGATATGTTATAGGGCTTTATATGTTATAGGATTTCAACTCTATATCAAAAAAACTTATTTTGTAACAATGTGTTTATAATACTAATTTACCTTCTTGATACTTTTACAACTTCCTACACCACTCAAATAATCAAGGAGTTGATGAAGTGGAGTTTGGTCTAGGAAATGGAGTTTTGAAACTTTTGGATGTGGAGTTTAAGTACACAAATTGTTACTTTAATGTTGGCCAGGAAATGCAAATTAGAACTTTGAATATTAAACTAGAGAACATAGGGATATGGAGAGGAATAAGAAATTGCTTTTACAATGGAATAAGCATAGATTTATATAGAAATCAAATAGGTATGATGAAAAGTTGTTTCTATTTGATTTGCAGGCATTAATGAAGAGAAACAGTGCTTGGATGAAGATCATCAATGATTTGAAATGAAGAGAGACGATTTGAAATGAAGAGGACCTTTTTAGCCTAAACAATCCAGGCCTGTGCGCATAGTCTACAAACCCGTGCATTACACACATTTTTCGATTCTTGATCTTTTGAGCTTTCGAAGAATCTGAAAAAATTCATGATAAATCTAAGATGTGTAGAGAAGGTTGTGGCTAAGTTTTGTGGGATTTGGAAATCATTTGGATGGTTTTAAAAAATCGTTACTATAAGTACACGGAATTGATGCATTTATACTTTGTAACTTTTTTGTCCTTCTTCGACTGTCCGTTTGAGCTCCAATTGATTTGTTGATTTGTTTATGGTCTTGAATGCACGTATTCCAGTCCACTATCATTGTTTATTTCGCATTTGATTTGTGCTTTTGTATTTCTCTTCTTTGTACATTATAACGGCTGTACTTTAGCTACTATACCTGCAATAACTCAATGAATACATCAATAGCATTGTCATATGGTTGTGATCATCAAAACACCATAGATATTGCTCTTTCATTCTCTCCCTTTTTGATGATGACAACCACACAACTAAAATATAAAATAATATAACCCCCCTAAAGATATGCTATATTTTAGTCCGTATATTACAAATATAATCATATGTTTTACAGGTTTCTCTCCCCATTTGTCATCAACAAAAGGAGATGAAACTTAAGGTATATATTGGTAAATTGTAGATCCCTCTTAATTTTGCAAAGTATAATATACTACCCAAACTTCACTGATTTTTCTTTATTTGAAGTATTATTTCCACATATATCAGTAAATTCAAAATCAATCTCCCACTTGATATGGGCATACATGCAAAAAAATATAAAACATATTTTGGTATCCACTTCCTACGTTATGGTCTGAGGCGATAGACAGAAGGAAACCATACCCAAGTGGGTATGGTAAAATCTTTGAAAATATAATTTTCATTATTTACTACAACAATGAAATAATCATAAATATATTTATCTCTATTCCTCCATTTTACATGAGCCCATGCATTTAAATAATTGAAATTTGTATTTCTCTTTACATTTATATTTCTGGAACTAAGATATAGCATATAATATGTAGAAATACTTACTTTTCTACGAAAAGTGGATCGATGTCTAGTATTAGCATAATTCTTAAACATAAAAGCATATCTAGCACTATTATTATCATTCATTTTATTATATCATATCCCAATTTTATCAAGTAAAGGTGTAGAACTAGATAAAATCTTGTTTAAATCATTTTGACCATTATTAAATTTTGTGACTTCATTTTTAAGTTTTCCAAAATTAGCTTTAAATTCACAATTATTATTTTCAGAAGAAATATTAATATTTTTCAAAATATCGATCTCTTTATATAATTTGAAATTCTTGTTTTCTAACATACAGTTCTAATTTTCGAGAAGAAAAATTCAAGATTCTAAATTATCTAAAGAGGATTGTAATAAATCATTTTGTCTTTTCTAATCCAAAATTTCTCTAGCAAAATTTTCTTTCTCTTTTCAAACATAATATTTTTGTCATTTAGAAATTCTTTAAGAACCAAAAAATATTTTCAAAACACCATGTTGATTTCTAATTCTAATTTCTTATTTTTCAATTTTTCATTTTTAGGTTCGATAGATTTCATCTTTTCTAGAATAAAAAAATTAAGCTTTGAGATCTTACTACATATGCTAACTAACTCGTTATTATTAGAATACTCCAAAATTTGAGTAATACTTTAATTAAATAATAATTATTTAGAATGTGAATTTTTTTGGAATAAACTGATTTATTAAATAAAATAGTTATAAGAAGGGGCAAAATGGTAATTTTATAAACTTTGGAATTTGACAATGAAACCAACGCCAATTTTATCATCTCATTTTTCTGAATCGCACATTATTTTTGTTTGTTCTATTTGGAGCCTGTATGTAGGAGTTACGAATGAAAAGGTGGTCGAGCCGAATGTGTGCCTAAATGAAATTTTAATTTGAAATTTGGAATGGGATGGTTAGACGCGTTCTCGCCTTAGTCATAATAGAAAAAATACGTACACTTCCTCATTCAACACTGTAACTTTTTTTCTTCATCCAACCTTCTCTAAACCACCTCAATCAAATACCCTTTTCTCACTCAATGCATAATCAAATTGAATGAAACCAGAAGCAACTCGAAGCCATCAGAGTTGGCCACTACCCTAAGATGATTTGGAGACCTAAACTCGAAGAGAGGAATCGAAGAGAGGAAGTATAGTAACCTTGGACAACAAAGCTTTGGACAGGAATAGGCTATTTTGTGGGTGATTCTTGCTCTCTTCCCCATATAATATTATGATCCTATAATCATGACATGTAGCCTACGTTAAAATAATTAAACATTTATAGATGATTAAATTAGGTTTTGAGAGGAATTTAAATGAATTAAATGCTTAGAAACTAGAATAGGTTAAAGTCTGAAACTCTTGTGATTACATAATAAAACTTGTGAATTAATGATGGAATTCAACTCAAGAATCATGAACTAGGGTATAGGCATAACCTTTGACGATCCGAGGTGAGGTGGTGGCAACCAGAGGTGAGAAACGGAGGCTAAAACACAAAAAATACACACTCAAAAATCTGTAGAAATAGCACATCGGTGCATCGGTTGCTCTAACCGGTCTACCGGTGCACAAGATTCCTATCAAATTGAACCTTGGCCATAAAAGACCATATAAATATTAAATGGCTGGTTCGAGTCCTTTTTTCTCCTATGTTCTGGAAGGTGATCCGAGATATGAAGATACGAATGACGGTGATATGAACGAGTGAATATATGAGATAATTCAGTATGAGTCCTATATACGATTTGTGTGACGACGGACAGTAGGTGACTCTGCAGTGCACGAGGCAAGTCAAAGTCATGAGTCTGCATAAATACGATGCAATATAGCTAGATGTATTTGACAGTTAGTTATGGTGTAGCGACAGAACAGGTGGTAGCTAAACGATAGACTCATATCATGTTGTAGTATTATTTTTGTAGTATATGTAGAATAGAATATGGTTCACTCGCTAAACTTATGTCCGACAGCCTCCTACTTTCATCTTTTTTATATCCACGTTGATGGAGTTTGGTTATGGTACAGTATCAAAAATGTAGATTTACCTATATATATTGTTTATAATGTATATAAGTGTTATACCCGGATTTTTCTTACTATGTGTGCGGGTTTGGATTGTATCTGTACTTATTCAGACGTATGTATTTGACATTCGGATATGTTATGGTGATTTGATTATAAAATTAACTATGAACTATATTTTATTCATTCTGCCATGAGACTCTGAAGGTAGATAGTTTTTAGTTAGAATTGTACCTGATATATGTCTATGATTGTGACTTTATATATATATAATCTCTAATCTTATCGACTCGACTTTTTGATTCTCGGGTGTTAACGTCGATTCGGGCTTTACATCAGGGTCAAAAAGGCGGGTTGTTACATTTGGTATTAGAGCCTAGATTAGGATCTAGGAACTTATTGAGAGAAGGTATTTGTATTTTTTTCTATTATATATATAGGATATGTATATATGGGAACAAAAGTACATATGCACACACCTATTTACTATTCCAGATTTATTCCCTATCTATTTAGGGAGTTGCTAATATCCCATTTTCTTTTTCGAGAAAGTTGAATATGAGTAATTCAATTGGAATAGAGACCAATACAACCAATATTGGTTGAGTAAAAAATAGAGCAGGGACTAGCATCTGTGCGGATATACTGGATATTCCTACTGTTAACATCCCAATATGGTTCTGACGCTGCCTTCAGGTGGCAAACCAAGCTAGTACTAACCTCACTAAACCCATAGTCACTACCACTACCAATCAAGGTGTGATTCCAACCCAGCACCACCAACTGTAGATTTTTCCTATGCTGTGTAGGGATTTCTCTAGTCTTAGTAGGAAGCCTTTTGAAGGAATGGAACCATACTCAATGACTCGGGCATGGTTTAATGATTATGAAAATATTTTCAACCTATTAGGACTTGGTGATACTACTAAGAGACAATTGGCTACTTGGCATTTGAAGGGAGAGGCAGCATGTTAGTGGGAAGTAGTAGTAGAAAAAATAGATGAGAATACTATTACCTAGAGGATGTTTAAGCAAGATTCGAAACAAATTTCTTTTCGGGAGCTGAACGGGATTCATTGTTACAGAAGTTTTTATCTAAAGCAAAGAGAGTTGACGGTCGGGGAATATGTGAATCATTTTAACGAATTGACAAGGTTTAGGTTTGAATTAGTGAACATCTTGGGAAAGCAAGCCTTGAAATTTGAAAAGGTTTTAAATTCACCTTTGAGGGAACTTACATTGAATCAGATTCTGTATGGAGCTACATTCAAAGGAGTAATGGAGGTAGCTTTATTGAATTTAATGGAAGGAGGAATGAATTAGGAATTGGTTAAGGTAGTAGGACTCTTTTTCATTAAAATAAACAAAAAGGGAATGGACCACAAGGAGGATAGGGTAAGAAGCAGATGGTTACTTGTAATAGATGTCAAAATGTGGGGTACATTGCTAAGAATTATAGGACGAACCTCCCAAAGGATGTGAAGGGTAGTGGATGTTATAATTGCAACCAAGTGGGACATCTAGCCAAATATTGTAAGGCAACTCTGGTACAGAAAAAGATTAAGTGTTATAATTGTGATCAGTTCGGACACATGAAGAAGGTTTATCTAGCTCTAAAGGGCAAAGGTTGGTTTATGAAGGCATATGCCCTAGATGTCATTCCAACCTCAAGTAAGGCACCGCAGCCAGTTCAGGAAAGCAGACTGTGATGGAAGGTGGGTTGATTTTATCTTATTCACCTGTTCGTGCATTATTTGATAGTGATGCATCTCACTCATTCATATCAAATGCATATTTCAATAGTTTAACTCTTAAACTCAATCTTGTGCACGATTCTATTATGGTGTCGAATCCTGTTAAGGGATCAACCCATCTATCGATGTTAAGTCATAATCTAAAGTTGGTCATCCATGGTGTAGAGTTCCATTGTAATGCATATGTACTAAACTTTTTTGGGGCATCGATTGATATTGGGAATGGATTGGATGTCTCGCTATGGGGTAGTGTTGGATTATGACAGAAGGATGGTTCAATTAAGAAAGGATGATGGACTTGATTTTATTTTATGTTGTGAGCCTAATGTTTCTGTTATGGGGATGTATCTATATTCACTCGGCCTGTCATATGAAAAGCTATTGTGTATACCTGTAGCGAAGGACTATCTTAATGTATTCAAAGGAGTTTCTGGTCTTCCTCCTTGAAGAGAAATTGAGTTTCATATTGACCTCGAGATTGACGCATGACCAGTTGTGATGCTTCTCAAGCATATGGCTCCAAAAGAAAGGCGAGAATTGGATAAGTAAGTATTAGAATTGTTATAGAAAGGTTTTATTTGAAGAAGTGTCTCATAATGAGGAGCGCCTATCGCTTTTGCTACTAAGGCAGACGGTTCCCTTGGGTTGTGCATTGATTATCGAGAGTTGAATAAGGTAATGAAGAAAAACCGATATCCCTTGCCTCGCATTGATGACCTCTTCGATCAGTTAGTTAAGGCAAAGGTTTTCTCATAGCTATTTAGCTATTGGATTTTCACCAGTTGCAAGTGGCTGAAAATTGTATCCCGAAGACTGTATTTCGTACACCTGATGAATTGTTTGAGTGGTTGGTCATGCCGTTTGGGTTAACTAATACTCCAACTTATTTTGTGGATTTGATGAGTAGAGTATTCTGGGATAGTTGAACAAGTTTGTTGTGGTCTTCATGGATGATATTCTTGTTTATTCTAAAAGAAAAGAGGAGCATGAAATTATTCTGAGAGAAGTGATGGACGTTTTGAAAAAGTACTATTTAAAAGCTAAAAATTTTAAGTGTCACTTTTAGAGAGATGAAATTCGATTTCTTGAGTATGTAGTATTAACCTAAAAATGGATCAACACCCAAGAGTATTATGTGAAAGCACCAATCCTGTTAGGATAGGGCAAAGGTAATAGAAAATGGTAATAAAGTAAAGAAATAAGAGAGAGAGAGAGAGAGAAAGAGATTTTTATAGTGGTTTGGCTATTAACTAAGCCTATGTCCACTTTATAGCTTTGCTTATTGATTTGATCTTTTTTGTATGAGATTACAAGGGGTTTGAGAGAGAATGAATCACAATTACAGCGGTTAGATAATTTTTAAGTCCTAGAATTGCATAGAGGAGCTACCCTGGTGACTGTTGTGAAGAGGAAAGAGTTGAAGAAGAGATAGAATTCCTGCATAGTGATAGAAAAATCTAGATCCTTTCTTGGTTGCTCTATGGTTTGTATATAAAGGGGTAGCAGTCATGTCGGATCAGAAGCCCGCTACCAGAGAAGTCCAGAGACTGTCCTAAGGTGGTATAAGAAATATTAAGACAACCCGAGTTATGGTTTAGACTCGGTACCGAGTCAAGCCCTTAACTCAAGGATGAGTCTAATCCTTAGCCATAACATGGCTAAACCCTGTTTTTTCGAGCTCCTTGCTACACCAAGATGTCCTCTATATAATTTGGTAGGATAATGATGATTTTTTATTACTACCCTTACCTAACTTGGGTTATCCCTCAGTATGGACCATCAAGTCTTCATTTCTTACCATTAGTTCTCTGGAAATCTATGAAACTTCATGAACACACATAGGAAGACTAGTGGATCACTTGTCATAAATAAGAAGATGCAAATACTTAGCATTTAAACTCGATACCAACTCCAAAATCCTTAAGTCGTCAAAATCCATAACTTGTTAGAATCTTTAACTAGTTAAAATCCTTAACTCGGTACTAACTTAAATCCCTGACTCGATACCGAGTTAAGGACTTAGTCCCATTTTCAGTGAAACTTCTCCCAGTTGTTTCTAGCTTCCTCTAAGTGTGTTTACCAAGCTTAGAGTCATTTCATTGAGATTCCTTAACTCGGTACCAGGTTAAGGAGTTAGCTCCAAACATCGTGAAACTTTCCTAAGTTGCTTCTCTAGCTCTTTTAAGTGTGCTTGCCAAGTTTCAAATCGTTTCGTCTTTGTCTTTTGTAGGGTCATCTAAAGGTTTGAGAGCTTAGAATCCGACCTGAGAGTTTTATTGGTCTGACCCAAGAATACCCGCAACTCAGGTCTGACCCGAGTTTGTCTCGGGTTTGACTCGGGTCTAAATCGAAGTCACTCAGTTCCGAGTTGACTTGGGTCTGATCCGAGTTTGTCTCGGGGTTAACTCGAATCTAACCCCTAGTCACTCAGTTCAGAGTTGACTCGGGTTTGACCCAACTTTATCTTAGGTTTGACTCGAGCCCGACTCCAAGTCATGTTATCTTGTCTTTCTATTCCTCAGCTCGGGTTTTACTTCATTTTTCCTAAGTTCAGCTCAGGTACGACTCAGGTTTGACACCAAGCACCAAGTTGAAAACCTCAAGTCAACATTTTTCGCTCATTTTTGATTTTTCCTTCTTTTACCCTTTATTATGTTTCCAAAGTCCTTGAATCTTTTTATCTTCGTTTTGTTGTTCTAACTTCTGGTTGAAATCTGATTGGTCAAAAACCCAGTTAACATTTTCCCCTTAGAGTGCACTTTCGTTCAAACAAAGTGTCCTCTGGATTGAGATAAACCCTTAGCTGATATTTTGTAAACTCTAGCTTGATCATTTTAATGTCCTCTCAAGACATTGCTTTCGTTTGGTTGATTATCCATTAATCGTTCATTTTAATTACAGTTGAAATTCCATTCCTTTGCATTGGCAATGCAATCTACACTCTGGAGATTATGTCATGCTTTAGGTTGGTATAGAAACTCTTTCGTGATGATTTTGAGATGATGGCAATTTCGAAGGGAGATGGTTGAATTTTGGATTGTACTTAGCCAATGGTGAAGCTGAGTTTTGCCTCGGACGAATGCATATTGTACCAAAGTGAAGTTCTGTTCTTTGGCTTCAACTATCTCTTTTCAAGAATTTGGCTAAGTTCTTATCTCTGTTAGAATTCCAGTGCGATGATTTATTCCAATATCGAACGTAGTGAATGATTCCATTGTATCGCTTTTTCCATCTCTACACTTCTAGTGATCTTGAAAAGAAATGCTTTCCGCATCGCTTTGGACAACGGCTCCATTATCGATTTTCATCGATGATGGGTAAGTCCCAAAAAGATAATATTAAAGTACGACACGACTCATTTTTCTAGTTCAAGGGAGCTATCTATGTAGGATGGTTCGTTCGTAGTGTTCGGGACACTAGACTCACTTTTCATAGATAACACATTGCACTTACCATGGTCAATACTCGGAATCCGACTGGTCGACATATGTCAACTTCCCTTGGATTCCAGGCGTTGTTCATATGGGAATATAATTCAAAGTAAAAACATACCGACAGTGTTGAACGTCGAGTTTTATTATTTAGAATGACTTTCTGGTCATCCCGTCTTTAGTCTGGCGAAGTAACTTCAACTCCTCCAGAAGTTGGATCCTTCACAGCTTAGGCTTTTCTTTTTATCTGCCATACCGTAACGGTTGATTAGGGCTGAATTGCAAGGCACATTTGCTATTGTGGAGCTATTGCAAAATCCGCTTCCTCCTGTAAATGAGTACATGGTTGTATTTAGGACATTTAATTTGATAGATCAAATAGTATAATATAGATAATTAAGGAGAATGAGATTTGGGCAATTAATCTGGTCGTGCCTTAATGAATTAAGACAAGTTTTAAAAAATTTAACATATAAGAGAATGATTAAGAGGGGTATCTTAGGAAATAGACCTAAACCCTTTTGCCTTAAACCCTTATCCCTCATTCCATTCTCATTTTTCATCATTCACAAAACAACTAAAGAAAACTAAGGGAGGCCGGCTATAAAAAGGAAGCTAAAATATAGAGGTTCAAGGGAAGAAGCTTAGGAAATCAAAGCAACACCAAATCTGAAACTCCAACCATTAATCTATGGTGAATAATAACACTTATCTTCTCTTGATTCTTGTTTTGACTCGGTTATTGATAATACCCGAATCTTATGTGTTTTATTGGTTAAGTTATGATCTAACAATCATTGTTTGGATAAAATAATGGCTAATGGAAATTTTTGGAATTGATTAAAAATTATTTAACTCAGTTTTGGGATTGAATCTGAAATTCGTGTCCTCCAACTGATTTAAAATTTAGATATGTGATGTGAAAAAACATATTAGAGATGGGTTTTTAACTTGAGAATTTTCCAAAGTAATAGGAATTTATTATCAATTTCCTAAGGTTAAATAGACAAATTTTGTTTTAATTTATTAATGATAATTAAATATGGGTTTTGGATCCGAATATTTTATATGTCAAAAGAAATATAATTTTGGAATTAATGTGAATTTTTCCCGTATAATTTCGAATTATGGAGAATTATTTATGCTATAATATGCATATAAAAGTTTAATTAATTATGGTTAGTAACTAATTATTTGAAATAATGTTTTAGATCTTGAAAATAGGGTGCGGTAGTTTTTTAGTGTAGAAAATTGATAAAGTTTTACTAGACAATAAGCTTTTGATAAATTATAGAGGTTTAGTGAAAAGTAATTTCTTTTTATAGTAATATGGAAGTTTTTAAGTTAATTACATTTTTACCGTGTCGACGTTGTCTATGTCGAGCCATCACTCGTTGCAACCTAGAGTTGTCGACGCGGAATAAAGCAATGCCGCATGATGTCAACGAGTTTGACATGAAGCGGATAGGTTTTGGTCCTCATCGAGGCTGAAATAGAAAAGGCAAAGAGGACGACTCAACATGGTCATGTCTATGAGCATGATGCCGCATTTTATACTAGAAAGCATGCTGCTGCATATACTATTATATATTTTTGCCTCACCGACCTAAGGGTTGTCGAGCCTAGCCCTTACCGCTTTTAAATTATCAACTAGCCTAGATAGGCCGCTTTTAAACTTGTCGTCGAGTTTACCTCATGCCGATTTTAACTAGTCTTTGAGTTTTTAATAGGCGGATAACCTATGTATCATGAGGATCGACGACATCATGGTCATCGAGGCTCATGATGCCGCATATTTAGTCTTCGAGTTTTAATAGGCGGAAAGCCTTATGCTTTTACATCGACATGAGATGGATGTCGACGTTAATGCACATCGAGCTTACAAATGGCAGAGAGCCATTTGTTGCATGATTTTAACTTCAAACCTTAGTATGTATATCTTAAGTGTTTGACATGAAATCTTTTGGCGTTACCAATGTATGTCACCATGAAATTTAAATAACTAATGGGAAATAACTTAAAATAGAGACACCAATAGAAATAAGTTATACATATGGATAGCATGGAGTAAAGTTAAACATGTTGGTAACATGGGAAAAATAGAAACATGTGGATAGCATGGTTTAATTTTGAACATGTGGTAAGCATGGAGTAAAGTTAAACATGTGGGTAACATGGGATAAATAGAAACATATGAATAACATGAATTAAATGTCAAAGTGGTGGGTTCATAGTCATCCTAGGAAAATTGTGCAATGTATGATGGATAGTTTGCATCATGCTGAAGATGGATAGTCTCTAATTGGTTAATTTAAGGGTTCATAGTCATCCTAGGAAAACTATGAGATGTGGGATGGACGATCCACATCAGTTTAAATGATAAAATGTGAGATGGATAGTCCAAATTAGTTTAAGTAAAATAAAATATGGAATGGGTAGTCCACATGAATACAAGATGGTAGTCAACAAGAACTTAGATGGGTAGTCTAATAAATGGGGACAGGTAATCTGGTACATTTGACATGTTTATAAATTATCATATTATTTTTCTATACCATTGTGGAGGCAGGAGCATGGTATATGGTTAAAATGTTTAAATGGGTACTAGTGAGGGGAAACCCGTTCCGCACAATGGCGCGGACTCACTCGATATTTATTGGTTTGAGATGGTAGATTATTATTCACACCAGATTTTTCGTCTAATCCGAGGTTCTTTTTTTTCTCTTAAACTCTTTGATACTCATTTGAGTAGGCTGAGAGTAAGGGTTTTTAGGTTCTCTTTAGGCGAATAAGCTTCTGGAGACGTGCAGGAGGCAATCTAGCTAGTAAGAGCTATACATCTATTTTCCGCTGTGTTTTGATTCTGCTTTTGTGCTGTGATGGCAAATTGTATTAAATGCCAGATATTTGACTCTGATCATCCAGGGGGCATCTTCATATGTCGCTTTTGGAATATGTTGTAATAGTTTTATTTCTCTGAAAGTGGTTTGCGGATTGGGATTATGTAATGAAATTGAAATCTTATTATGAAATTGAATGAGGAAAATTATTTTAAACTGTATTAAATTTTCCATAATCATGTATTTCTGGTATTATCAAAATGATTAACATAGCAGTATTTTGTCATCGAAAATTAATAAGTATGGATGACAACATCAGTACACTTAAATTTTGGGCCTGAAAATGGGGGATGTTGCAAGTTTGGTATCAGAGCATAGGTTTATGTAAACTTAAAAGGAATTTAAACCTAAAATGATTTTGAAACATAATCCAATGAATCAGAGAATAAGGTTGGGGTTAGGATAACGCTATAATAACATACTTGTATTTTGCTATATATATAAGTATGTATTCCCCTTAGACCATTCTTCCATATATTACTAAGGCTCATATGTAGAATTACAAGAAAAAAGGTATGTAAGCAGGAAACAGAAGAGTGAATCTTGGTGGAGGAAGCACCACAACTAACAAAAATGCTCAACCCAATACCAGGAGAAACCAGGGTCAACAGGCAAATGCTAATCAAAACTCAAATGCCAGCGTAGGTGCTGGAACCCCACCAGTAGGTATGTGGACAATGGATCAGTTATCCATTAACTTGATGCAAGCTGGAGCATCTACAGGAGTAGAGGGAGGAAATGATGTGAATGCAGGAGGAGCAAATTCTGTGGCACAAGTTGGTAATAACTATGCTAAGCCTGGTCGAGATTATACCAGTTTGGATGGGAATCCTTTTCCGAGGACTGAAGATGCTGTAGAAGTAGAAAATTGGCTTTTGCATTGTGAGAATTTTTTCTAATCGTGGTTTGGACGATGTGCAGAAGAGAAGATTGGCTTCGAGGCAATTGCAAGGCGCAACATTGTTCTAGTAGAATGGAGTTACTGGGTTTGCCAGAGGAAGAGTTAACTTGGGCAGATTTCCGTAGGAGATTTGAAGAGAGATTTTTGTCCGAGGTAGCTAAGTCTACTTTGCTCAGGAAATTTATGGATTTGGAGTAAGGGGAGATGTCAATGTTGGAGTATTATGCGAAGTTTGATGAGCTTTCCAAATTTGGATATGCCACTGTGGACACTGTCATTAAGAGGAACGAGAAGTTTATCCAGGGGTTAAGGTTGAAAATCGCTAGGGCAACCATGCCACATCTCCAAGATCCATCAAATGTAGTAGTCGAGATGGGGATTAGAAACGAAGAAATGCTTTCTACCTTTGGTAAGAAGTCAACAGAGACTCAGAAAACCCAAATAAGAAAAGAAAATTCTTTAAGAAGAAAGGTGCTCAGAAAGAAGGAGCAGACAAGAAGGGAAAATAAGATATTGTCTATTATAAGTGCGATAAGAAGAGACACTATGCTAATGAGTGTTGCTCAGGTGATGGAAAGGTGGTTGTGAGGAAGCAAAATGTGAAGTGCTTTAACTGCGACCAAGTGGGCATTACAAGAACAACTATCCTGAAGCTTCCAAGGCTGAGAAGGGTAAAGTTTATGCCTTGGAACCATCATCCTCTAGACCAACAGCAGCAGAGTAGGGAAAGTCTGTGATGGAAGGTAAGCTTTTGATCCATAGTATACCAATTAAGATACTATTTGATACCGGTGCATCGCATTCATTTATATCTCGGTGTTTGGTAGATAGTTTATGCTTAGAACCATTATACATTGTTACTTCCTTAAGGGTTGCAAATCTGATAGGAGGGTCTGCAACTCTATGGATGAGATGTGACCAGTTAGAACTTGATTTGTTAGGTCATAAGTTCGCACATAATTTGTATGTCTTTGATTTCGTAGGCTTGGGGATCAAATTTGGGTATGGATTAGTTAGATAGATATGATGCTAAGATATTTTGCCAGGATAGGGAAACATCATTGAGACATCCTAGTAGTAGTGACCGAATAGTATACTCTATCGAGAATTCTAGTCCAAGAATTTGTGCTGTGCTGAATTCTATGAAGCGGAAGAAGAGTTGAATCGGGTTTCGGTTGCAAGAGAATTTGCAGATGTTTTTGAGCATGTCACGGGACTACTACCGAAACAAGCTATCGAGTTTCGAATAGATATAGTGCTAGGAGCAGAACCTATAAGTAGACCACCTAGCAGGATGATACCAGATGAAGAAGTTACAGGTGCATCAAGTGGAATTAGAAGGAGAAAAATTTATCATACCAAGCAGTTCGCCTTGGGGAGTGGCTATGGTGTTCATGAAGAAACAGGATAGGACGTTAAGGTTGTGTATCGACTATCGTAAGTTGAATGAGAAGATGATTAAGAATAGGTATCATTTGCCGAGAATCGACGACTTGTTCAATCAGTTGAGTGGAGCCACAATGTTTTCCCAATTGGATTTAGCTACAGCGTTCCATCAACTAAGAGTGGCGAAGGATGGTATTCCTTTGACGGTGTTTCGAATGAGATTTGGTTCATATGGGTGGTTAGTTATGCTATTCGGGTTAACTAATGCGCCAACTTTTTTCCGTAGATTTGATGAACTGGATTTTCCAAGAGCACTTGGATAGGTTCATATTGGTGTTCTTAGACGATATTTTGATATATTCTAAGGATGAAAGAGAGCATGAGGTTCATCTTACAATAGTGTTCGAGACATTGAGACAACATCAGTTGAAAGTGAAATTTTCGAAGTGTCATTTCTAGAAGAAAGAAGTAAAGTTTCTTGGCCATGTAGTCTCAGGAAAAGGGTTATCAGTTGATCCAGCTAAGATTGAAGCGGTTAATAGGTCAAAGAGACCGAGATAGTGATCGAGATAAGAAGTTTTCTTGGATTGGCTGGATATTACCGCATATATATCAAGGATTTTTCACGGATAGCAGCACCCTTGACTAAGCTAACAAGAGAGGACGTGAAGTTTATTTGGTCCAACAAATATGAGGAAGCATTCCTTAAGTTAAAGCATTTTTTGATCAATGCTCCAGTGTTAGTTGTGGTAGACAGTAATCAAGGGTTAGTATTGTATACCGATGCATGTAGGACTGGATTAGGAGCAATGTTGATGCAAAAGGGTAAGGTAATTGCCTAGGCTTCTCGATAGCTCAAACCACATAAAGTAAGATATCTGACCCATGATTTAGAGTTGGTAGCAGTGATTTTCGCATTGAAAGTGTGGAGACGTTATCTTTTTGGGAGAAAGATTTGAGTTGTACATGGATTATAAGTCTTTAAGGTATTTATTCTCACAGAAGAAGTTGAATATGAGACATCAGAGGTGGCTGGAGTTTTTAATAGCTTATGATTTCGGTATTGAGTATGCATCGGGAAAGGGTAATAAAGTAGTGAATGCTCTTAGCGGAAAACATCAGAATATGGTGATAGCTATGTTGGCAGAATGGAAGGATCTACATGCATTGACTACTTGTAGTGTGCAATTAAAATCGACTACTAGTTCTAGTCGGAGTACTGTGATGATATTTTGTTTGGAGGTTCAATCAATTTTGATCGAAAGGGTTGCTTCTAAGCACAAAGATGATCCATTATTGGCCTAGAAGATTAGAAGACTTGAGATTGGAACTGAGATTGATGATTTGAGAGATTATAGCCTTGACCAGAAAGGAAGGTTGAGAAAGAAGGGACGATTGTGTGTTCCGAATGTTGGGGCCCTAAGGAAAGTTCTTAGGGAATGTCATCGATCGAAGTTTATGATTCATCCTGGAGGAACCAAGATGTATCAGGATATGAACATAAGTTTCTTCTATGAAGGTGTGAAGAGAGATGTTGGCTTATGAGTAAAGCAAAGTTCAAACTACCAATAAGTAATAACCAAACATCAGAAACCGATTGGGTTGCTTCAGCATTTAGATATACCAGTTTGGAAATAAATTCGATATCCATGGAATTTATTGATGGGTTTCCAAGGTCCAATTGAGGAGATGATAGTATATGGGTCATAGTGGACAGATTGACTAAGAGTGCCCATTTCATTCTTGTTAAGTCAACAGGACGACACCTGTTTTGGCTAAGTTATTTATGAAGAACATAGTTAAACTGCATGATTCCTAGTGATATGGTCAGTGACAGAGATACATTGTTTACTAGTGAGTTCTGGAAGAGTCTTCAGGAAATGTTAGGTACCAAGCTTATATCACCCTTAGACAGATGGGCAGATAGAGAGAGTGAATAAGGTACTCGAGCATTTGTTGAGAGCTTGCATACTAGAGTTTGGTGGATCATGGAAAGACCACCTACACTCGGTTGAGTTTTACTATAATAATAATATCAGACACTTGGAAGGCCATGCAAGTCACCAACATGTTGGTTGGAAACCGGAGACAGGTTAATCTTAGGTCTAGATCTATTGAGAGAAGTAACAGAGAAGATTGAGTTAATCCGAAACAGATGAAAGAAGCTCAGTCTAGACAAAGGAGTTACGTAGATAAGAGGCGTACAAATCTAGAGTTCTTAGTTGGAGACAAAGTCATCATTAAGGTATCACCAATGGAAGGTGTGGTGAGATTCGGTAAAAACAGAAAAGTTAGCACTGACATATGTTGGACCATTCCCAGTTATAGAGAGGATCGAAAAGCTCGCATATCGAGTAGAGTTACTGAGCAGTTTGGTAGGTGTCCATAATGTATTTCATGTTTCTCATCTTCAGAAGTATGTGCATGATCCAGAGACTACTATCACTTCGACTGCATTAGAAGATTTAATAGTATAACTAGATCGGACTTTTATTAGGCAACCAGTGCGGGTTGTAGCGAGAGATGAGAAGTAGTTAAGGAACAAGACAGTCAAGTTGGTGAAAGTTCAGTGGAGCGACAATGAGACTGTACTTGGGAGACAGAAGATAGGATTAGGGATACTTATCCTAAGCTGTTGTGAGGGTATGTTCTATATTTGTTGTATGTAGATTTTATGGCTGGTAGGACATACTAGCTTTGGTTGCATGTTTGTTATGCTTATTTTATAGCCCTTACTGAATTTCGAGGAAGAAATTCTTCCAAGGGGCTTGTAACACCCCTAATTTTTGTTCCACATTATTCGGGACATTTAATTGGATAGATTAAATAGAATAATGTAGATAATTAAAGAGAATGATATTTAGACAATTAATTTGGCCGTGCCTTAATAAATTAAGACAAGTTTTTAAAATTTTAACATATAAGAGAATGATTAAGAGGGGCCTCTTAGGAAGTAGACCTAAACCCTTTGCCTTAAACCCTTACCCCTCATTCCATTCTCATTTTTCATCATTCACAAAACAACTAAAGAAAACTAAGTGAGGCCGACCATAGAAAGAAAGTAAAAAATCTAGAGATTCAGGGGAAGAAGCTTAGGAAATCAAAGCAACACCAAATCTCAAACTCAAACCATTAATCTAAGGTAAATAATACCACTTGTCATCTCTTGATTCTTGTTTTGATTCGGTTATGGGTAATTACCAAACCTTATGTGTTTGATTGGTCAAGTTATGATCTAATAATCATTGTTTGGATAGAATAATGGTTAATTAGAATTTGTGGAATTGATTAGAAATTGTCTAATTCGGTTTTGGGATTAAATCTGAAATTCTTGTCCTCCAAATGATTTAAAATTTTGATATGTGACGTGAAACAACATTTTAGGATGGGTTTTTAATTTGAGAACTTTCCAAAGTGATGGGAATTTAGCATGCATTTCCTAAGGTTAAGCAGGCATAAATTTTGGTTTAATTTATTAATGATAATTAAATGTGGGTTTCGAATAGAAATATTTTATATATCAAAAGAAATATAATTTTGGAATTAATGTGAATTTTTGGGATTCTTCTCATGTAATTTTGAATTATGGAGAATTATTTATGCTATAATATGTATATAAAAGTGTAATTAATTATTGTAGCTTATTAATTATTTGAAATAATGTTTTGTAACTTGGAAATAGTGTGTGATAGTTTTTCAATAAAGAAAATTGACAAAGTTTTGCTAGTTAGTATGCTTTTGACAAATTATAGAAATTTGGTGAAGGTAACATTTTTTATAGTAAATTGGCAGTTTTTAAGTTAATTACAGATTTACCATGTCGACATTAGCTATGTTGAGCCATCACTCACCACAACCCAGAGTCGTCGACGGGAACAAAGCAATGCCGCATGATGTCAATGAATTTGACATGAAGTCGATAGGTTTTGGTCCTCGTCGAGGCTGACATAGAAAAGGAAAAAAGGAGGACTCAACATGGTCATGTCAATGCACATGATGTCACGTTTATACTAGAAAACATGATGCCACATATACGATTCTATGTTTTTGCCTTGTCGACCCAAGGGTTGTCGGTCCTAGCCCTTACCGCTTTTAAATTGTCATCGAGCCTAGACATGCAGCTTTTAAACTTATCACCTAGTTTACCTCATACCGATTTTAACTAGTCTTTGATTTTTCAAATAGGCGGATAACCTATGTATCATGATGATCGATGACTTCATTATCATCGAGGTTCGTGATGCTGCATGTTTAGTCTTCAAGTTTTAATAGGTGGATGGCTATTCCCCATAATACCCTTGCCTTATCCTCTTATTAGTTAGCATATAAAACCATTTCCATAAACCCATTCTTTTAAATTTTTATTTGGTTAAGCACGACCTCTATTTGGTTTTCAAATCTCAATCCCCTTATCACTCTAATATTTACATTATTCTAATTAATTTACCTAATTAAATCTCCTGAATAATATTATTAAAATTAGGGGTGTTACAGGCTCCTCTCCTTAAAGAATTTCATCTCGAAATTTCGAAAAGGTACATCAATCATGAAGGTAAAACATATCATGAAACAAGTCAGGATAAGTATATCTAATTCCACTCTCAGTGTGCCAAGTACAGTCTCTCCAATTGTCACTCTACTGGACTTTGACTAATATGGCTATCTTGTTCAGTCTCTTCTCATCTCTTGCGACTATATGAACTGGTTTTCTTACTATAGTCAAATTCGGTTCTACTATCAAATCTTCCAACCCTGTCGGAGGAATAGAAGCTCTAGATCATGCACTTACTTGCGAAGATGAGATATATGAAACAGATTATGGACACCTGTTATACTGCTCGGCAACTCTACTCTGTATGCGAGCTTCCCGATCCTCTCTATAATTGGGAATGGACCAACATATCTTGGTGCCAATTTCCCTGACTTTCCAAATCGTACCACCCCCTTCATCGGTGATACCTTAACGAAAACTTTATCTCCAATTGAGAATCCTAGATCTTTACGCCTCTTATCTACATAACTCTTCTGTCTAGACTGAGCTTCCATTATCCTCTCTCGGATCGACTCAATTTTCTCTATCGCCTCTCTAACCAGATGTGCACCTAAGACTAATATGCCTCCAGTCTCTAACCAACATGCTGGTGATTTGCATGGTCTTCCATACAAAGCTACAAAAGGCACCATTCCTATACTAGTCTAATAACTTTTATTATAGGAAAACTCAACCAAGTGTAGGTGATCTTTCCAAGATCCACCAAAGTCTAGCACACAAGCCCTCAATAAATCCTCGAGTACCTTATTGACTATCTCTGTCCGCCCATCCGTCTGAGGGTGATACACAATACTCATTTTGAGTTTAGTACCTAACACATCCTGTAGAATCTTCCAGAATTCACTAGTAAACAAAGCATCTCTGTCACTAACTATAATTCTAGGATTTCCATGAAGCCTAACTATGTTCATCATGAACAACTTAGCTAAAACAGGTGTCGTCCTAGTTGACTTAACTAGAATGAAATGGGCATTCTTGGTCAACTTGTCCACCATGACCCATATACTTTCATTTTCTCTATTCGACCTTGGCAACGCATGTATAAAATCCATGGATATCGAATCCCATTTCCAAACTGGTATCTCCAAAGGTTGAAGCAACCCACTCGACTTCTGATGTTCGGCCTTCACTTGTTGACAGTTTGCACAACGCCTAACCCATAATCCAACATCCTTCTTCATACCTTCCCAGTAAAAGCTCGTCTTCATATCTTGATATATCTTGGTTTCTCCAGGATGAATCGTAAATTTGGATCGATGACATTCTCTAAGAACTTCTTTCCTCAAGTCCTCAACATTTGAAACACACAACCGTTCCTTTTTTTTCAACCATCCCCTCTGGTCAAGAATAAAATCCTTTAGATCATCGATCTCCAACCCAACCTCAGGCCTTCTAATATTCTTGGCTAATCATGGATCCGCTTTCTACTTAGAAGCAATCCTTTCGATCAAGCGGATCGAACTTCCAAATAGGACAACATGACGTTGCTCGGACTAGAACTAGCAGTCGACCATAACTGCACACTACAAGTAGTCAAAGCTTCTAAATCTTTCCATTCTACCAACATAGCTAACACCACATTCTGATGTCTTCTGCTAAGAGCGTCTGCTACTTTATTTCCCTTCCCAGGTGTATACTCTATACAAAGATCATAAGTTGCTAAAAACTCCAGCCATCTTTGTTGTCTCATATTCAACTTCTTCTGAGAAGATAAATACCTTAAGGACTTATGATCTGTGTATAGCTCAAATCTCTCCCCTAAGAGATAATATCTCCATATCTTCAATGCAAAGATCACCGCGACCAACTCTAAATCATGAGTAGGATATCTCACCTCATGTGGTCTAAGCTGTCGTGAAACGTAGGTAATGACTTTACCCTTCTGAATCAATGTAGCTCCTAGTCCGGTTCCGCATGCATCGGTATACACTATCAACCCTCTGTTTCCGTCAGGAACCACTAACATAGCCGCGTTGGTCTACAAATGCTTTAACTTAAGGAATGCTTCTTCGCATTTGTCAGAACAATTAAACTTCATGTCCTTCTTGGTTAACTTAGTCAAAGGCGCTACTATCCATGAGAAATCCTTAATGAACCTCCGATAATAGCCAGCAAGTCCAAGAAAACTTCTAATCTCGGTCACAGTATCTGGTATGTTCCTTAACAGCCTCGATCTTATGTGGATCGACCGACAAACCCTTCTCTGAAACCACGTGACCAAGAAACTTAACCTCTTTCTTTTAAAAGTGATGCTTGGAAAACTTCGCTTTCAGCTGATGCTGCCTCAGCGTCTCAACTACTACTCTAAGATGATCATGCTCTCTTTCATCTTTAGAGTATACTTAAATGTCACCTATGAATACCAACACAAACCTATCTAAGTATTCTTGGAAAATTCGGTTCATCAAATCTATAGAGAAAGCTAGTGCATTCGCCAATCCAAATGGCTTTACTAACCACTCGTACAAACCATCCTAGTCTGAAATGCGGTCAACGGAATATTGTCCTCTGCCACTCTTAACTGATGGAAACTTGTCATCTAATCCAATTAGGAAAATATTATGGCTCCACACAATTAATCAAATAAATCATTGATTCTTGGCAAAGGATACTTAATCGTCTTCTCATTCAACTTACGATAGTCAATGCACATCCTTAACGAACCATCTGGTTCCTTCACGAACACCGCGGTTGCACCCTAAGCCGAACTGCTTGGTCTAATAAAATCCTTTCCTTTTAGACCCACTAGTTGTACCTTCAATTCCTTCATTTCGGTCAGTGTCATCCTGCTAAGTGGTCTACTTACAGGTTTTGCTCCTGGCACAAGATCTATCTGAAACTCAACAGCTCAATTCGGTGGTAGTACTATAACCGGCTCAAAAACATTTGCAAATTCTCTTGCTACTCGAACCTAACTTCACTCTTCTTCTACTTCTATAGCGCTTGACAAAGCACAAGCACTCCGTTCAGAATTCTCCACTAGGAATATGATTCGGTTCTGACTATCAAGGTGTCTCAACGATATTTCACTATCCTGGCAAAATATCCTAGCATCATATTACCCAACCAATCCATACCCAAAATGATTCCGAAGTCCATGAAATCAAAAAAATACAAACTGCATGCAAACTATGGCCTAACAAATCAAGCTCTAATTGGTCACATCTCATTCCCAGAGTTGCATACCCTCCTATTGGATTCATAACCCTTAAGGAAGTAAAAAGGTATGTGGGTTCTAAACATAACCTATCAACTAAACACTAAGATATAAATACATGCAATGCACCAGTATCAAACAATACCCTAACTGGTACTCTGAATCAAAAGCTTCCTTCCATCACAGCCTTTCCTTTCTCAGCGGCAGTTGGCCTAGCAGACGATGGTCCAACAGCAAAGACTTTTCCTTTGTCCGCCCTTATTGGTTCTGGACACTGATTCTTATAATGCTCGATCTGGTTGCAATTATAGCACTTCACCCCCTTCTTATCTAAGGCCTTTTTCCCTTTGCATGTCTGGCACTCATGAGCATAGTGTCTTTTCTTGTTACACTTATAACAAACTACATTGGCCTTCTCCTTCTTGCCAGCCTCTTTCTTCTAAGCCCCTTCTTGTGGAAAAACTTCCTTTTCTAGTTCCACCCACTTTGAGCTTCCCCTGCTTTACTACCATCATGAAGAGTAAGCATCTCCTCCTACCTCAAAGCCATTTCAACCCTTACATCACACGGATCCCTATTGTGTGCCAGAATCGCCTTAGCTAGCTCAGGTTTTAGTCCACAGATGAATTTCTCATTCCTTTTGAGAACCGTATCAACCGTAGCATATCCATACCTTGGTAGCTCTACAAACTGGGTGGCAAGTTCAAGCACGGTCATATCTCCCTGCTCCAACTCCATGAACTTCCTGAGCAGAGTAGACTTAGCAGCCTATGACCTAAACCTCTCCTCAAATCTTTTTCGGAATTCAGCCCAAGTCATGGTCTCCTCGTCAACTCCCGCAGTAACATTGTTCCACCAATACAATGCTGCTCCTTGTAGCTGCCTAGAAGCAAGTCTCCTTTTCTGCTCATCGTTGAGCCCTAAATCAGCAAAAATCCTCTCGCAATGAAGTAACCAATTCTCTACTTCCATTGTGTCCTCAGTCGCGATAAACGGCTTTCCTCCGAGCCTAGCATAGTTTCGATTCAACACAGCATAATTGTTCCCAACTGGAGCCACGGGATTTGCCCCTCCAACATTACCCCTAGCTACTCTTGTAGCTGCTCTAGCTTGCATCAAATTGATGAAGAATTGATACATCATCCCCATATCTACTGGCGGATTTCCAATACCTACGTTGGCATTTGCATTTTGATTAGCATTTGCCTGCGACCCTGATTTCTCTTGTTGGGCCGAGCATTTCCATTTGTCATGATGCTTCCTCCACCGAGATTTCCTCTTCCATTTCCTACCTCCATATCTTCTTTTCTCATAAATCTGCATACGAGCCTTAGTAAGATATAGAAGAACGGTATAAAGAGAGAGGGGAACATATACTTATATATATTGAATACAAGTATGTTACTATAGCGTTAACCCAAACCCTAATCATATTTTCTGATTCATTGGATTATGTTTTAAAAAATCAATTTAAGTTTGAATTTTTTTTAAGTTTTCATAAACCTATACTCTGATACCAACTAGTAACATCCCCTATCTTGAGGCCCGTAGCTAAGCACTGCAGATGTTGAAGTCATCTGTAGTATTAACTTCTGGTGACAAAATACGGTAATGTTAATGGTATTTATAATATCAGAAGCACTTGAATATGAAACAAAATCACATATTCCAAAAACAACTTTACCGATTACATTTCAAATCCATGTTTCATATTCCATTACATAATCCCAAATGGTTCCCCAGGTTTCGATCAAATATAATTATCATAAAATATGCTAAGAGCGACATATAAAGATGCCCCCTTGGATGATCAGAGTACTAAATAGACATATTTGTCTTATATACAACATAGTGGATATAAAACTAAAAAGCTCCTATGTAGATATCTTTTCATCCAGCACTTCTTCGAAAGCTTATTCGTCCACCTACTAAACCTGTAAAACCTTAACTCTTAATCTACTCAAATTGATTTTTGAGTACCCGAGAGTAAGGAGGAAACATAAAATTCGAGTCAGACCTAAAGCCTGGTGTGTATAATATTATTACATCTAGGTTTTCTGATATTAAATGAGACCATGGTGCTTAGCGGAACGGGTTTCCCCTCACTATCCCTTTCTAAGACATTTCTTTTGCAAAATCAAAATCCTGCAATCATACTGATTGATCAATTATAGCAAGTATATACATATGCATAAAAATCAAGAAATCAATGGACTATCTGTCTATACTATAGTTTTACTTGGCTGACATATGCATAGAAATCAATTATAGCAAGTATATACTTATGCATAAAAATCAAAAAATCTAACTTCTGTTAGACCCAATTCTGGGTTGACTACCCTTAACTTCTATGCTAACTGCCCTTAACTTCTTTTTCTAGGATCAACTGAACCTAATGATTTTTGCAGGCTTACCAATAACTTATCTTTTCCATATATATTCCTTTCGGTGTGTGATCCCAATTTAGTCCCATCTGTGACAAGCCCTACACATTGGAATTTTGGAATTATTTTAGCTAGGGGCTAATAGCTAAAGCATAGGGCGCGACCCTACACTAGTCCTGTCTGGTTTTCTAACATCCGAGTCATAAAATTAGGGTTAACTACCCTTTTCATATATTTCCTATCTTAGGGTTAACTAACATGTCAAAACTTTATTTCCTTGTAAACATCTTTACAAATGACTTACCCCTGAAATCATACTTTTTATAAAACAAGGAAATCATATACTTTTCTTTTTCTCAGAACACTTAAGCCATGATATATATTCTTTACTCAGAACTATGTTGATGGAATTTATTAGGATTATCTATCCCCTTAAAGTAAGTTAAAACCCTTTTTAACTTAAAATATCTTAGGCCATGAATCTAAGGTAAACCATTTGAAACCTTTGTTTAAAACTTTAAACATTCCCTTTCGAATCCATTGAAAGTACCCCTTTCAAAATACGCTAACTACTTTACCTTGAAATACTAAGCCGAAAGACCAAAACATACCTTTCGATACCTTTTAAAAATAGACCTTTCAAAACCATTCACAGTAACCCATCGAAAGCTATATTAAAACCATAGACATCATCTTTTCAAAACACATTAAGCTTGCCATTCGAAAGCATTGAAAACCTTCCATTCAAATACTCTAAGTACCTTTTGAAAAAATTAGGGTACCTCCCCTTCGAAAACTTTATTATATATCTTTCGAAAGCAATAAACATCTTACTTAAAACATACCTTTCGAAAGTATTTGGTTCAAGTAAAAATTTGTGGAACATAGCTTTGAAACCATTTAAAACCATTCCTTTCAAAACCTTTAGGTTTAACTTTCAATACAAAGAACTGGGACAAAAGCATCTCTTTTGAAAGCATTATTCCTAAGTAAAAGAAAGTGGATGGTTTCGAAACCAACACTTTCGAAAGCATAGAGAAGTAGCTTCAAAGTTTAAAGACAAAAGCACCCTTTCGAAAGCATTGATTCGAAAGATTGAATCCGGCAGGAGGGGTTTTGACCCCTACGAAAGCTTTATTTAGAAACAAAAGGTGGCAACCTCTTTCGAAAGCCCTTTTCTAAAACAAAGGCATATATGACTAAGTCAGAAGCTAATTCCTTCTAAAACCTCATTTTGTAACCAAAATTGTTCTAAGTTTATAAAGTTATGTCTACCCCTTTGAAAGCATGTTTCGACTCTATAACTTCCACTATCTCCAATCCACTACGTACCAAGGTCTTGGTACCATGTGTATTGGCTTTGACTTGGTTGGAGGCGACAGTATGGGGTCAAAAGGTGGTTTATTGGTTGCCTTTAAAGTAATGTCTTTCCAACTAACTTTCCTTATTTGTCAACATATAATTGGTTGCCCACTTCTTTGCAAAATCTTTTTCTTAAAGATGCTGCCGAATTTAGTAGTTACAATTTTTAAAGCATTTAACAAATTTCCCCTTCTCCTTTTTGAACATATAAAATATTTAAGTCCCATACCTTAAATAATTTTATATCTTTAATAAAATATTTAGGAAAATTCTCAAAAAATTCCTATAAATTAATTTTAATATGTTTTCTAACATATTTGAATTTCAGACCCAAAGCTAACATATAATAGCCGAAATTAATTTAAACCCAATTTAACTATTTTCTTTACTAGAAAAATCATAACAAATCCACAAAAGCTCAGAAAATTATGAAATATGAAACCCATCTCTAAAATAATATTTTTGACCTTATATCAAAAATGCAAGTCATAAGCATGTCGTTTAGTAGGTTTTCCAAATTAAAACTTACCATATAATCAATATGAAGCGTCATAAGTCATCAATAAGTATATATCCATTTAAACAAACAAATCATGGGATATATTTGCAAAACCAATTAGGGTCTTATCTAGAAACCGAAACCATAAAAATGAAATGTAAGAACTATTATTCACCTTAGCTTGGTGTTAAGGAGACTGAGATTTGCCCTTGGATTAATTTGCTTAAGATTCCTACTTGCTTTCTTTCTTATCTTCTTCTTGTTTTCCTTAGGTTACGGAGCTCTTAGGTTTTTATGTTTTAGAATTTTGAACTTGTGAAATGAAAATGGGAATAAGGGTTTAGGGGTTAAGCGATATGGTGGACAACTATTCCCTATAATACTCTTGTCTTATCCTCTTATCAGTTAGCCTATAAAACCATTTCCATAAACTTGTTCTTTTAATTTTTTATTTGGTTAAGTACGACCTCTATTTAGTTTTCAAATCTCAATCCCGTTATCACTTTAATATTTACATTATTTTATTTTATTTATCTAATTAAATCTCCTGAATAATGTTATTAAAATTAGGGGTGTTACACTGATTCCCTTTCTTTGCGATTTCCTAACTCCATTCTACGTACCAGTCTCTGTCTTTAGGGACTATGGTTTAACTGCTTAATTCCAAGCATTGCCTTTTCTCGGTGATGCATCTCCTATGTTCCTGTGTGGCATATTTATTTACCATAACTCTGTGCATATAAATACTACTCATGCAGTCATTTTGGCATATTCTATTACTTAGCTCCGTTCAAAACTAGGATGTAGCTTGGCTTAGCCAATTCTGTGGTTGTTCTCATTTTGGCTCGGTCGAGTTCATTTCGACCAAGTGTAGGTGTATATGCACTAGTCCACAGGACTAATCACTCTGAATACCAGGTCAATACATTTTTGGGAGACTAGGTTTCTTGAGCAATACGGTTGACTGCCCCCAACCTGATTTGCACGGAAGTTCCCATCTTTGGAAACTAGTGACTTTGCAATTTTATTGCAAGATCAGAATTTTCAAGGCTGTTAATTTGTTGACTGCGATCGAATTCTCCTATGTTGACATCATCAGCCATTGTCATCTTTTTTTATAGTAAATCCTTTCATGTCCAGTGTTGAGATCCTTGATGTTGTGAATCTTCAGGCAGTGTCAGATTCCAGAAGGTAGGGCTAAAGATTCGATCGAGCTTTTACTTCTATCTTTAAAAGCCATTGTATTGATAGTCCTATTCTAGGGGTTTCTCCTTGGCATCGCAATATTCGAGCGATGGTATATTCAAGCAAGTTGGCACCAACTGATCTAGTTGGTCCATTAGCAGGTTATCAACCTTTGTTGTCATTGCCAAACTTTGGGCGATGAAAAATTTATGTAGGTCAAAGCTAAATTATCAACCTAGTTCCTTATTTGATTTTGAGAATCTTTTCACTGTCATCGATCTTTATGCGGCAATGAATTCTTGAGACTAGGTACTTCCTCTCCCTATCATTGCCTATCTTTGGGCAATGGCGGATTCCTAGAGGTTAAAGTTTTTCCTTTCTAACATCGCTTATCTTCAGGCAATGCCAGATTCCCGAGGTAGGGAAGTTGGTTCCTTCTCGACGTCGCATGTCTACGGGTAATGCCGTATTCCTGAATGTTAAGACCTTCATTTCCCTAGGTGGAAAATTGTTACCAGAATGCTCTCTTTGCGAACAGAATTGTTATCCAATCAAAACAACATTGTTATCTAATCAACTTCGTGTTTATTAGTGTTTGGACTTGGTGAGATATCCTTTGACCAAGTATTTGTGTGCCTATCCCTATTCACGGGACTAGCAATTTTGAATGCCTACGTTTAGGCATCTGTGAGAGGTGGAGAGGTGTGGGGCAAAAGATTCAATTGCCCCCAGTCTGGCTCTCAATCCTACTCTAATATTGAGGACGTCTGGTGCCCGAATTTTTGTGTTTTCCTACTTGTCCTTTACCATGCATGCCTTGCTTGACTGCTAACATTGTCATAGAAGTCATATTCATATATCAGTTCCTATCTCCGAGAACTGGTAATTTAGCTGTTTAGTTCCAAGCAACATTTTCTTGAGGCTGCCTATCTTTGGGCTGTGTCAAAACTCTTTCTAAGTTGAATACTGGAAATTCAGTTGTGCATCGGCTTAGTACAAGAGCGATTCGATCCTGAGGATTTTCCTTTGATGCTCCCTTATCTCTGGGCAGCGGTTGATTCCTGTGATGAAGGGCCAAACTATTCTATTAGTCGATGAATGGTTATGCCTTCCCATTGTCACCTATCTTCAGGCAATAGTATTTTATGAAGAAGTGGGTAGAAACTTAGTTGAGTACCAATTTCTATCTCTGAAAGCTAGTGCATCGATGGTTTACTGCTATGAGTGTTTCTCATCGACCTTGCAGTTTGAATTTTCTAGGCATTGCCGGGGCAACACTGGTACTTAGAAAATAGAAAGTTTCCCGACATTGCTGGGTCAAAGCCTGTACTTAGAAAATAGACTCCACATTGCTGGGGCAACACCGGTACATAGAAAATAGAAAGTTTCCTGGCATTGATGGGGCAAAATCGATACATAGGAAATAGGGGGTTTCTCGGCATTGCCGGGGCAACAACGATACTTATGAGGTTAGGATCGATTTTCCCTATCGATCTGGTGGTTTTGGTCTTTCTCGAAGTTGTTGGAGTAATGTGAGTTTTCAGAAGGCAAGGATCGATTTTTCAGTTGATCTAGAGGTTTGATTCGATTTTCCCATCGACTTGGTGGTATTGTTTTCCAGTTGGGTGCTAGTTTCAGTCTTGGAAACTAGCACTTTAATGATTGGATCATTGGAGTCTTTCCTTAGTGCTACCAATCTCCGGTTAGTGTTAAAGTCCTGCAAGTTAGGATCGAATCGTTCGTCCGGTCCTGTATTGTTGGGTAGATTTCTTTTAGGGTTGTTTCCTCGACATTGCCTAACTCCAGGCTACGGTACATTCCAGAAGAATGAGAGTCTTAGGCATTTCTATTACTTAGCTTTGTTTATAACTATCAAGCGTTCCCCTTAGCAATGTAGGCGCATTTTTTAACCAAATCCATGGTTATTCTTATTCGCATAGGGTCGAATTTCCTTCAATCGACTTTTGTTGCAATCTGACTTCCATTTGCGAAATCCATTATTTGCAAATGCCACATTCTGGGCCCTTATAGAAAATTAGACACCATGGAGCGAGTCGTTACATTTCCCCCAATACGACTGCACTCTTCCCATCCTGATCATGGATCGGTAGAGTTTGGTAGTGCTTATCTTGAATCTGTGACAATTATCCTTGCTTGTTCCGGGCCATATGCATTATGTTGGGCCAATAGCATTATCGCAGATATGCGCATTAATCGTTGGTTCAATCTTTAGAAATTAATGGTTTAGTTGATCAATTCCGAGCGTTCTCTCCTTATCATTGTCTGTCATCGAACAACGGTTGGTTTCCACAAGCAAGACTCGAAATACCTGATCAATCTCTATGCAGCTGATTATTCCAAGAGCTGCGAATGTCCAAGCCATGGAAAATCAATGATAGTTAAGGGTTATACTTCCCGACATCGCTAGTCTTCGAGTGGCATCATATTCCTAGAAGACGAGCTATTCCCTTCGGACATTGCCAGTATTCGGGATATGTTGGATTCTTGCAGGTTAGAGTTTGAGAACTTAGTCGGGTGCATTGATGTTTTGATTCTAGAAATTCCTTCCATCGTCGCCTATCTCTAGGCCATGGTAAGTTCTTCCTATTATTGCTTATCTTTGGGCGATAGTAAGTTCTTCATTTTATCACCCATCTCTAAGCGATAGTAAATTCTAAGGAGGAGGATTCTCTTGCCGATATGACGGTCTGGAGTTCTTGATGTCGCCGAGGCAATATCGACGCCGAGAATATTGGACCAATTTTCCATCCAATTTTGTATTTGAAAGATGTCTCGATGTTGCTAGGACAACCCCGGTATCGTAATGTCAGATCGCTCCCTAATGTTGCATGGGCAACACTGGTACTTGAGAGTAGGAGAATTTTCGGCATTGCCAGGGCAATGTTGATTCTTGGAAAGCGAGGATTAATTTTCCACTTATCATGCAATTGAAAACCTTCTCGATGTTGTCGGGGCAACATCGGTATCTAGGAATTTTGATAGCCTCTCGGTGTTGCCAGGGTAACATCGATAACTAGAAAATAGAAGGTTTTCAAATGTTGCTGGGGCAATATTGGCAATTAGGGAGTTGGAATCGGCTTTCACCGTCGATCAGACGGTTTAGGAGTCTATACTTCTTATCCGAAGATTTGGGAAGTGCTTTCTCAATTGCATGGGGCATGTGCGCATCTCTTGGGAGAACATGGTTCCATCGATTTAAGAAGTGATGCTCGAATTGTAGTATATAGGAATATTGCATACTTACACGCAGTTCTATCGGTTCAAGCAGCGAGGAAATGGAGCGTACTTGAACACACTTCCATCGGTTCAAGCAGCGAGGAAGTGGAGTGTACTTGAACATAGTTCCATTGATTCAAGCAGCGAATAAGTGAAGCGTACTTAAACATAGTTCCATCGATTCAAGAGCGAAGAAGTGGAGCGTACTTGAACACAGTTCCATCGGTTCAAGCAGCGAAGAAGTAGAGTGTACTTGAACATAGTTCCATCGATTCAAGTAGCGAAGTGCGGCTTATGGGTGCGCACACAAGGAGATTACTTTCAAGAACGAGTTCCATTGGCTACAAAAGCGACGTGTGGCTTATGGGAGGCGCACAAGGAGATTTGCTTACAAGAGCATGGTTCTGTCGGCTCAAGAAGCGATGTGTGGCTTATGGATGCACACGGGAGTTTATGCTTGCAAGGACGTGGTTCCATCGGTCCAGGAAGCAATGTGCAGGTTATAGATGTGTACGGCAAGATTTGCTTGCATGAGCACGGTTCCATTGGTTTAAGAAGCAATGTGCGGCTTATGGATGTGCATAGGAGTTTGTGCTTGCAAGGATGAGGTTCCATCGGTCCAGGAAGTGTTGTTCGGCTTATGGATGCACATAGGAATATTTTCTTGCAAGAGCGCGCTTCAATCGGCTCAAAAAACCATTTAGTGATTCTTTAGGTCCTTGTGATAGGCTAGATAGAGACATCATGTCCTTGGGAAGTCCTTGAGACATGTAGAATGAAGCCTAAACTGCTCCAAAAAACTCTTTGCCAGTTCATCAAAAGTGGAAATGGATTTTGGTGGAAGTGTTGTAAACCACATGGAAGCAACTCCTTCCAAGAAGATATTGCTATCTAAGATCCTTTGTTCCATTGTATGATGGCATAGTCAACATGGTGAACTTTCAAGGATATTCTTCTCTCAGAACATTTTCATTGGATGGAGTTCGGCTTGGTGTGGAACCCCACTCCTCGTTCTTCATGCCCCTAGTTTCCTTCACCAATTGTTTGACCATATCAGCGATGTAGTCTTCGCTGGTATGGTAATCTAAAGGTCGACTAGGGGATACACGGAGTGTATGACTCCTTCAAACGTACTTGGTTTGCCAACTAAAGCCTAGGTTGTCCATGCTTTGGGAGAACCACTCCTGTAGAGTTCCGTTGACGCACGGTCGACCTTATTGTGGTAGTTTGGACTTCATTTCTAGCATTCAGCTTGTTTACATCAGCATGTAGTTTCAATCCATCACCATCAAGTTGCATGTCACCTTCAAAGTGAGAAACAAACATTGCATTGTTCACTTAAGGAGTGAGGAGTATTCACTCTAATATTTGGGTTAGCACTATGTTATCTTCGGTAAGAGTAGCACTTCCATCGCATCTATAACAATCCTTCAAGCTCCATCAGCTACCTCTTTCAGTTTTTGTTTGTCATTCCTCCTGTTTAAGCCTAGAACAAAGGAATTCTTCTATTTCATAATAGTAACAGTTTCTTGGCTAGCTCTCGGAGCACTTGATGGCTATAGTACTAGCAAAGAATCAATCTTATCCATGAGAGCTTTCGGCTATTGGCCATTTTCTAGTTAAGCTCATTAACTATCTGGTCGAGTTCTCCTCTTCTAAAAACTTCTTGGTGAGAAGAAGAGCCTGGAGCAGGGTTTCCATTGTTAGCTTCAGTTTGGTGGGTGTTTGTTTCATCACCACCAATAGTTGGTCCTGTGGATCTCCCAAATGCGGATTTACTTTTGGGAGCCATTGGAGTAACAAATCTACAATTTCCTATTTTCATTTTTTATATCCAAGTTGATGGAGTTTGGTGATGGTACAATATCAGAGATTTACCTGCATATAGTGTTTATGATGTATATAAGTGTGATACTTGGATTTTTCTTATTGTGTGGGGGTTTGGATTTTATCTGTACTTATTCAGACATACGTATTCGACATTCAGATATGTTATGGTGATGTGATTATAATATTAACTATGTATTATACTTTATTCATTCCACTTTGAGACTCTGAAGTAGATAGGTTTTAGTTAGTATCGTATCTGATATTTGTTTATGACTATGACTTTATGTATATATATATATGTATATATATATCTTATCTTAAAACCCAATGACTTGACTTTTAGGTTCTTACGTGTTAACATCAGTTCATGCTTTCCATCCGGGGTCAAAAATGTGGGTTGTTATAATTATTTTCTAGTATCGAGGTTTTGCTTGCTGTTTTTCACCTGAATCTTTTTCTAGCCATTATTCTACGATGTTGTAATGATCGATAGGATTTCAGGCTCTAATACCACTTGTCAGTCAATGCATAGGAACGTTGATGGCCAAGAATACAATAAAATGTTGAAGCGCGGTAATCACAGCAGTAGCAATATAAATGTAATAGTAGTGGAAAGTGTAAATCACATAGTCGATACTCGATTTTATATTGTTTTGGATCTTTTATCCAACATCCAGTCCTAGAATCCCTATTCTGGCTTTTCAAAAATTAACACCCTCACTTCGCCTGGAGGAATAGTCCTTACAGCACTATTTGATTTGTAGCCCACAAGATTAACCACCTAATTTCAAGGCTACAGGCTTACCTACACACTTTGCTTGAGACACGTTATAGGACATTAACTCTATAACCAAAAAAACTTCTTCTGCAACAATGTGTTTATAACACTAGTTTGCATTTTTAACACTTTTATAGCTTTCTATAGTACTCAAATAATCGAGCAGTTGATGGAGTGGAGTTTGGTTTAGGAAATGGAGTTTTGAAACTTTTGGATGTGAAGTTTATGTACACAATTTGTATCTTCAATGTTGGCCAAGAATTGCAAATTAGAACTTTGAATATTAAAGTAAAGAGAATAGGAATATAGAGAGGAATGAAAAAAAATCGTCTTTACAGTGGAATTGGCTTAGGTTTATATAGAAATTAAATAGGTATGATGAAAAATTGTTTCTATTTGATTTGCAGGAATTAGTGAAGAGGAACGATGCATGGTTGAAGAAGAGCAATGATTTGAAATGAAAATACATGATTCGAAATAAAGAGATACCTTTTTAGCCTAAACTGTCCAGGCCCGTACTTCGTGCACAGTGTGTAGGCCCGTGCTTCATGCACATTTTCTGATTCTTGATTTTTTGCTGTCAAAAAATCAAAAAATTCATGATAAATCTAGGAAATGTATATAAGGTTTTGGCAAAATTTTGTGGGAGTTGAATATCATTTGAGTGGTTTTACAAAATCATTACTATAATTACTCGATATTGACGCATTTACACTTTGTACCTTTTTTGTCCTTCATAGAGATTTCATATTCTAAGCTCCAAATGGATTTTTGACTTTGTTTAATGGTCTTGAACGCATGTACTCCAGTCCACTATCATTAATTATTTCACATTTCATTTTTGCTTCAGTATTTCTTCTCTTTGTATATTATAGCTTCTCTACTTTAGCTACAATGCCTATAGTAACTTAGTGTACACATCAGTAACATTGTCGTATGGTTGTTATTACCAAAACACCATACATATGGTTCTTTCATTCACTTATATATAAACATTCATGCGACTTGAACACTATTCATAGTTAGAATCAGTAAATAATGTTCGGCGTTTATTTTATTAACCTTCTGCAAAAGTAGTAATATAGGCCAGATTATCAGGTTTTCAAAAACTTTTTTAAAGTTAATGAGAAAACTAGCTCTGATAATAAATGGGAGTATGGAAATGGATCGAATATAACTTAAATATAACTACAAAAAATTATGTATTAATAATTTTTCAATAAATAACATATAAGTGCAAAGTAGCTAAAAATTTAGAAAGGAAAACTCGGTGAATGGTATGATAAATAAAAGTGCATAATCGGTTTTTATACTCATTTGGACCGCTTGTGATTCTTCCATTACCAAAGAGACTGTCTGGACGTCCACTACTTCAGAACACTCTTACTTCATCCAAAAGAAAAGGTTTAGGGCTGCTTGAGCAACCTGAACATATAACACTAGAATGGGCTGAAAATACCCAATAAAACTTTAACACCTTGCTTGAGACTCCAACACAAGACTTCAACAATAACAATCTTTACAAAGATTCTTGGACTATGACTCAAGTCTTCAATGCTTTGATATGACGATATTGAGTAAAATACTTCCTTTAACCCTTGAAAATAATAAAGTGTATGTGCATGGATTAAGAAGATAATGTTCACAAAAGATGAATATATTGAATGATCGAGCAATCAAAGAAGATTATGTGAGCATTTGAGAAGTTGAAGTCTATTGAATCAAAAAAAGACATAAAAATTAATCCAAAATTAAAGTTCAAAGAAAAGTGTAATAGCCCAAAATATAATGCTTGGTAACTAATTATAGTTAATCGTTGAGTAAGAGATTAAGCCATCCAAGGACTTGAAAGAATAATTTTTAATGATGGATGGATTAAGAATTGAGACATGTTCCATTGTGTTCATAATGTCTCTTATATATGAAATGCATATATGTTTATTAAAAGTTGATAAGCTTACTAAACTGGGAAGAAAAGAGAAATAGGGGCATAGATCATTTAGCCGTAACTTCTCTTTATAATTCTAAAATGAGCCCTCTCCCTTCATTATTTTCACTCACTTCTTCATCTCAATTCTCTTAAAAAAACAAGGTTTTCCAATTTGAAAATCAACACAGCTCTTTCATCGATCAACTGAAAATTTCAAAATAAATACCTAAATTCAAGTTAAAGAATTCTCTACAAATCCATACCATCAAGTTTGTAATTTGGAGAGTATAGAAGCTAGATTTTGAGAATCAAAGGAAAGCTTCAAAGTTGGTTTATTGAAGCTAGGAGATTTGGGGAGTGATCTACTCTCTATAGTCTATGATCACTAAACATGTTATAATCATGATAAATGTCCAAATTTTAGTTAGGGCTTGAGTAATTAGCTTGATTTGGGATTTTAGAGAAGAGAATCCAATTTATAATATTTTAGAAAAGTATTGTATGAAATGGATTGAGTTTGATTGAATTATTGGTTTGATTTTTGATATGATAATAGTTGGAGTTGTTAAGTAATAATTCTAAGATAGTTGAGGTGGTCATTGAAACATGGGTAAGGAGTTGGAGTTGTTGATCGAGTTGTTAAAGTTGTATGGTTTGTAAAGCATTTGAGTTCTAAGATAATTTGTCAAATCACCATCTAGTGTTATTCGTACCATGGCAGATTATTGGTTGTATGAACTTGAGTGTGAGATGTAGTAGGCGGGCGCAAGGTCACAATGCCATGAGACTCGACATCGAGGTAAAGGGAAATTGAGGCATTGGTCGAGTGGCATTTAAATTGTGGGATAAATTTCTTTAAGGAAACTTACCCCATCCAACTGTAAGGTTGCATCCATATAGGTAAACAGTTGACTGGTTGGGGGTTACTAGTCGATTGATGGAGGTAGGGTGACACGCAGTTGGAACTAGAAAGGAAATAGGCTAAAAACAACCTATAATAGTCGACTGGCCATGTTTAACCAGTCAACAATTCAAGGAGTCGGTCGACTAGTAAACCTTGACAAGTCGACTATTTAGCTGTAGCCAATATTGGCTATAGCAACTCATTCGATTGACCAAGTTGGACCAATCAACTGATCAACTATAGGTTGGGGAAATCTAGGTTTTTCTTTAGGTGTTTGGTGGAAACTTTGAGATGCGATAACTTTTACATACGGATTCGGATTGAGGTATCGTTTGGACTTGTATTCGTTGATTTTCAAGTGCTACAATTCGGGAAGTTATAGTGAATTTTGGATTAATTTGATTCTATAGCACAAGTGTGATCCCTCTAAGACGCTTTCCAAAAACCATAGATTTGATGATAGAACTGGAAGTGTGTATCAATGTTGCAACACAACAAGGAGGTCATCGACAATGATTGCCTTGCGTTTTGATTCATATGGTGAGTTTTATAAAGTTGTATGGTGGTTCTTGAGATGCAACAACTAGAGTATTGTGAGATATGATTCCATCTGACATTGCGTATGTAAGGTAAGTCCGTATCCATTGGCTTTGGGTTTGGAATTTGATATTTTTAGACAATTTGTTGCATGAGATGTTGTTGTATCATTTGTGCATCTTCAAGGGGCTTTGATATGGAGATATGAGGCGTTTATCTTAATAATATAGGCTATGGACCTCGAGCTACGTTGTAGTTAGGGTTATAGGTCTCAAGTTACTTGTGTTTTGTTCTCATGATAAACAAATGGTAGCAGTTAGGCATGTGTATATCGATGCGGGTTCGATATGATTTTAGGGTTTGGATGATGCATTAGAAGTGTCATAAGTATCGGTCTTATATTATTGGCTATGCTTGGCAGAGTTTGGCCTTACCGAGAGACTAGTGGCCGACAAGCCTATTATGTGACGTTTGGGTCATGATTAGTGCAGTGATTTTTAGCATACGATAATTTTATCGTATAGTATGGCATTATAGTAGATTTTTTTTAACTTATTGGATGTAGGTAAAGATGAAGGTTGAAGTATGGTTCCATCACCTCGAGTATTACATTTGGTATTATTCATAATATATTAGAAAATCAATAATCATGTAGATTAGCGATATTTCCTTTTCGTTAGAATTTACGTCCAACCCTCTCTTTGTTGATTCTTTTGTTGTCTATGTTTTGAGTAGGTAAACTTAGAGATCATGGTGGGTTCTACTAGTTGGGGGCAACTCATAGATCCATAGTGAAATTACCATTATGATTATATTTCTCTAGTTTTTTGTGTATCGACATGTAGACCATATGTATTATTTTAAGACAAATATCGTATGGGATATGAAGTATTGTTTACATTATGTGTACGAGTATATACACACGTCCAAGTGGACCTACATTTGATTGTCAAGCCATATTTCTATAGCATAGCCATTAAAAAACAATGGCAATAAAATCACTGCAATGATCACTTGACACATCGACACATTCAAATATACGCAATTGTCTCACGAATTGGTTCAGTGTACATAAACAGTAAGATCCGACCTAAAACAAAAAAAAACAATAATGTTATATCCATCCATTTTATATTTTCTCAAACTATTTTTATACATGAGCTTATATCATACTATTATATCAATGCTTTCTCTATGTATATTGATTTTGTCTTAATTCTCTATGTATATAATTTGAGCATTTTTAATAATTAATTCTAGTAGAGTTGCTACATTCTCACGACAGACATTAGAACTAAATGAGGAAAGATGTAACTTAGGTTTTCTCAGGACCAACAATGTCATATTTGACTTTTAGAAGATGCATTTGCATTTTTTGCCCCATAGTTAGCCTTACCGTAGCTTACTTCTACTTGGGCTCCCACATGAAATGTGGTCTTATACACCTCTTCCTAGCATAAGCCAAAAAGAAATAGGTCTACTGTAGCAGTACTGTATATCCATAGTAAGCAATAAAAAGTATATCTTATGACTTCATAAGACCATTAGCATATAACAATATGAACAGGAGAGAGATGAAGGCATGGAGTACATGAACTAACAACAAAATCATGTTATAAGATATTTTGACATGTGATCGACAAAAATTCAACATGAGTAATACAATTTGAGAGTATGCAACAACATAATACAACCCATAAATCCAAAAAGCATTATCAAACAACAGCTGGAAATGCCCAAACTATTGTCCAACAAACATGTAATTTAGCGATTGCTGGAAACCCTGGTACTTTCACTGTCACCCAGTAATAAGATCAAACAAATTTTTTGCAGACAGTTGAATCCATATAATGAATGAGCTAGTTATTCTAGCTAACTTGGTAGACCTTCTTTCTGGTCACACCTGCAACAACCCGCATCTTTTGAAACAAAATTTTAAAAATTAAACATATAAGATAACACACATTAACTATGAAATAAGAAAAAGTTTTACGGCAGCACATCCAATATTAAGCACGAACTTAATTATCCACAAATTTGACTAAACCATAATCTGAAAAAATAAATACAATTATAATCTCAGTACATTGATATTAAATGATTAAACACTACTGGGCAAAAAATAGTGATAAGCAATGGGCAAACAATCAAGTTGAGTATTTTGGGGATTATGCTTCTTCTCTTAAGAGTGATAGCTTGGATGATATTTCAAAGGCAGTCGAATGTGATTTATTTGCAGACAATCAAGATGTTTCAGAGGCAGACTCTTGTTACTTCCCTACGGTGGTTTTTAGAGATGAGAATAGTTTCTTTGACCCTTTGATATTGGATCCTGATGTTTCACAAAATAGATTATTTTCTTAGAATAATCATGAAATTGTTTGTGAAAGGGGACATGAGGGCTCTTCTAAAATAGCTTTTGCAAAATCTATGCTTTCAAGGGAGTTGATTAGAGATTCTGAATGTGTTCAATGTAAAAAATTCAAAACTAAATTTCAAGATGAGGAGAGATTTAAATTAGTTACTTCAAATCGTTTCGACTGTCTCAATTCATTGGAAGATTTGAATGAGAATTCTAAGCTTAGTATTTCAGGAGTTAACAGTGGTGATGCTATGCTTAAGTCTGGAGTTGTTAGTTCTATTACTTCTGGTGTTGGAGGTAAATTTTCAATTGATGTTGTGAGTCAATTCGAAATTGATCGTGCATATATATTATTGGCTGATGATGTTGTGGGAGTAGAATATTCACACGGTTCACAGAGCATTTCAAATGTTTCTATGAAGCTTTGATCTGATATATTTTTGATTACTGATAGTGAAGAATATAAAGTAGTTAATTCGGGCGATCTTGTCTATAATTCTGTAGGGGGTGCTAATTTCACTGATGTTGGTTTCGAGATTGTTAATGTATCGCAATGTGCAAGATGTAAAACAGTATTACAATGTGCACATTGCAGTGGCTCAAAATTGGATGGGTTCAATTCATCTGAGATAATAGTTTTTTCTAGGAATGAAGAGTTCAGGAATATTATGAATCGTTCAGGAATTGAATGTTGATGTATAATTGAATGCTGATGTTAACTTATAGCCATAGCTTAACTTATAGCCTAAGATTTGAACCAGGGTTATACAATTCACAATTATAGCAAAATTTCAGTATTCTGACAACTATACAATTATAGAGTTCAGGAACGACTTCAAATCTTCGGCTACGGCCTTCAAAATTGATCATTTGAGCCTGAACTCCAAGAAAAAATGAAGCATCTAATAATATGTAAGAGATGAAGAGCACAAATTAAAGTTTCCTACTTTAGTAATGACATAATAGTTAAGAGGGAACCCTGAATCAATAGTATGCTAAATAAGAAAAAAGAAAAAAAAAGGAAAAGGAAAAAAAAGAAATATAACCATAATAGCAACACCAAAGTTGAGAATAATACCGTCCCTTTGCACACAAAAAATGTTCAACAGCACGCCTGCTAATACTATTATTTTGCAATAAGTTTCATAAATTTCTTGTCATAAACACTAAATCTATTTTATTCATCAGCTATTTGCCAATACATGATCAGTCACGGATCCAGACATCTTCCCTACGTTTGTGTCATCTATTACAACTTAGAGTATTGCACATATTATCCGCTATTAACAGATAAGTTACACTTTCTAACCTATATACACACCACATTACATAGATTATTATTATCCAATTGTAGGTCATTATTTCAGTGATCTTCTTACTTGGAACACAATAGATCAACATAAAATCAACTTTGCACCATTCTTCAACATAAAAGGTCCTACAAATAGCACAACAGAGCGATGGATTTTGAGATCTGAAATCCAAACATGTGGTGAAAAGGTACAAACCTAGTTCTTTGGTTTCACTGGAGATAAAGGGAGTAATTAGCATAATGTAAAGATTATAAGTTAATATTCGGAGGTCTAACAAATGTCTTCTAATATTAGACATCTAAATAAGAAACCGAATGAAAGAAAATAAAAATAAAGGACATACAAATATTAATGAAAATAAGAATAATAATAATAAACGTAAAATGAAAGAAAGAAAATGGAATTGAAATGATGTAAATAGGTAACAGATAATTAAGCATACTAAATGACATGAAAAAAAGGATAAAGAATTTTCATTTAAAAAAATTAAAGAGAAAAAGTTTATCAAAATATTATATACAGTTTCACCTAAACCTTTTATCATGTGCCTAGAGCATTTCCTTCTCTAGCTATTTTACTACAACTTATGAAGGCATGGTATACAGTAAAAAATCTGATTATTCAGTTGAAAATTTTGAGGTGATTATATTAAGAGTTGTATTATAGTTTATGGTCAGGTTTAATCATCAACAACTGGAAAAATCAACCCAAAGTAATGGTTTTTATCATTATCATTATTTTTATTTTTATACTAAGTTGAGGACTTGAATTACTGCAAGTTGAAATTTTCAATCATCTTATTTGTGTCTAATATATAAAACTCTCTAGTTGAAACCTAATATGAAAATTTATAATTCCAACACAAACAAATTACCATTTTGGTTTGTCAAATCAAATTAATCAAATACAACTGTAAATTTTGCAGCTATTATGTTCCTTTATGCAGAATAGAAACAGTAAAACCAAATTAAGATCTTTAATTAAACTCACCTGATGAGATGCTCTAACCAAATCTATGCAAACGCTGCTAATTTAAGCCTCCAAATTTGTGTTCCACCATTATTATTTTCATTAGAAACCAAAAGGCTATATGTCATCATCGCTATTGTTAAGAATATTAAACTCCAAACTATCAGCAGCGCAAATATCATTTACATTGGAATTATTTTTCATATCTATGGATCGATATTTAGTATACCTTCATTTTAGCAGTAAACAATGGATAGAAGGAGCACTGAGTTAGAGGAAACAGGTTTCAACTTGCACTGAGTGGACAGAACCTGCGAAAGTTTCAACAACGGCGGCGCTGGTGAATCGTTTGGTTGGATGACGTGGTGGTGTGATCTTCGATCGATTTCGACATTATAGGAGGTACGGAGTCGATGTAGATAATTGGAAAGAATGCGGGGTTAGAAATAGTGCGGCGTGAAGAGAGGGCAAAGAGGACGAAGGAGATTGGATCTGATAATGATTCAGGTTACGCGGGTGTAATCTAAAATGAAGGGTATTTTCGGTAATCCAAAAAGACACGGTTGAAATCAGTTGTTGGAATTCTCATTATTAGTAGTAAAGATGATATTGAATCTAGTCTCTTGATATTACACATCTAGTCTTCTGCATATTTATGTTAATAATATATTTTATATCCTTCTGCTATGAAATGTAGTTTATTGAGATAGATATGCTTTACAAAAGTTATTATGCTTTATATATCTTACCTTTATCCATGACATCATTGGGGAATATGTTTGCTTGGGTATGTGGATTCTGGGTGTAAGGGGAGGCGAGTCTTTACATTTGGTATCAGAGTTTAGGTTACTCAAACACCATAAATTGGAACAAGTTGAGAAAGAGTACTTTCGTTTTTGATATTCCTATGCATATAGCATTTAGGTGCTCACATTTTTTTAGCATCTTGTACTATATTTTGTAATAGTTGCTAATAATTTCCATCAACAAATAGTTACTATGTGTCATGCCACTCATGCAACAACCGCTAAGGAAAATACCGAGGCTCCAGATCTTCATATGCTAGCATAGTTTTGGAGATACCTTCAAGCTATAACGTAGGATTCCCTACCTCCAACCAAAGTCCCTCTTATACTAGCACGAACCTTTGATGACATAGTGTTTGAGACATTAATAAAGAGACAACTTGCTTCTAGGCAACTCCAATAGGAAGCTTGTGTTGGTGGGATGTTGTAATAGGAGGGGTGGATGAGCATGCTATGACTTGGGAAGAGTTCCGAAGGAGATTTGAGGCTTAGTATATTTCTGAGGCCGAGAGGGGCTTGCAAGTTGAGAAGTTCTTATATCTCCACTAGGGTGATAAGATTATGAAGGAGTACATCAATATGTTCATTCACTTGGCTCATTTTAGGAAGGACATGATCAACACCCCTACTAAAAAAAGTCAACAAGTTTTCTATGGGATTTAATCAACCTCTTAAGGACCTCGCCCTTATCCATATTCCTATGCGTGTTATCTTCAACAGTCTTATGGAAGTGACCTTATTAAACTCCATTTCTCAAGGGGCTCCTAAAGAAATAGAGGCTAAGGTGGATGTCAAGCCCAAGTTTTAAGGCAAGTGTAACAAAAATGAGCAAGGCCAAGGAATGAAAGGATGAGTGAGTTGTAATAGATGTCATTTGAAGGGGCATATTTCTAAAGATTATAGGGTCAACCTTCAAGCAAAGAAATGTTACAATTGTGATTAATCGGGACATTTCAAGGACTATCCTTCTCTTCTAAAGGGTGGAAGTTATCCAGCTTTTTGAAACAAGCAGATTTTCATTAGAACTAGAATGTCAGAATGAAGACAAAGCGATCCACAAACTTGGAAATATGCTTACAAGAGTAATAGGAACATACTCAAGAAGTTTCACGGGCATAGGTCAAAAGTAGAACACTCGGTATCGAGCACTACCACTCAGCACCGAACCCTTTTATTGCTCATTGATACTCCAAATCCACTTGCAAGTGAAGCCCCAACTCAAGTGACCACCATGGGGTTCTTTCTTTAAGGAGTAAATGAACAACTCTAAGGGTATTATGGAAGAAAGCAAAGAAAGCAGAAATGAACAATTAGTATCAAAACTTCTCAAAAATAACTCAATCTCGAAGGAAAAGTGATTGAAACACAACGAATTAGAGATAGAAGAATAATAAGGAGAAGTAGGAAAGGTTTCGCCCCTATAAAAATTGGTTGGTACCAAGTGAAATCACTCGGTACCACATGGTTTTTGTTACTCTGTGGGCCCCGTAACTTGCTACTGCACATCTAGACATAGACTTGGACCTAATGCTTCACGGGCCTCTGGTTCTACTATCAATTTCCCTATAAATACACACCTTATGGCTACTGAACAAGGACTTTTGGCTCTTTTATTTTCTTCATCTCCTATCTCTCCTCTCCATAGTCACTAAGGTAGATATTGTTGGTTGTTCTAGGCTTTAAGAACTTGTCAATCCCTTATACTAGTGACTCTCAATCAAATAATTGATAATTTACAATGGACATAGGGCAGAGATTGGCGAACCACTATAAAAATTCTAGTGTGCTCTTTAATTTTCATATAGTTTTTTCTAGATCTCTATTATTCTATAGGTCTTTGGGTGTTGTGCCATTTTTGGCATCAACAATGGACAGGTAGTCAAAGCCTATGACATCCAAGCTACTCCTAGTTCGAGCGTTCCACCAAAGCTCGACAAAGAGAAGAATATCATTATGAAAGGTGTGCTTTCTATTTATGACTTTCCTATCCATTTTTATTTTATATGGGAGCTTCATGCTCTTTTATGGCTAGTTGTCTTATTGATATTTTGTGCTTAACGCCTTATACCATTAATGATTCTATAATTGTGTCGAATGCCATTCGGGATTGACACATCTTTCTATGATATGTAGAGACATCAAATTATCTAAGTGAGGTTCTGAGTTTTCTTGTGATGCTTTTATGCTCGTATTTTCAAGCTATGGACTTATACTAGGGATGGATTGGATGGCCAAGCATAGGGTTATTTTGATTATGATGGTTATGTATTCTATATAAAGGATAGTGGTGGTGAGAGGCTTGATGTATATTATGAGCCCAAGTTTTCTATGATGTATGGTTATTTATACTCCTTGGATATCTTCTATGATGAATTGGCACAAGTTCCCATTATTAGGAATTTTGCAGATTTATTTGAAGAGGTTTCAAGTTTACCTCCTCTTAAAAAATTGAATTTTGTATTGATTTAGAGCGAGATGCGAAGTCGGTTGTCTTATCTATTAGATACATGGCTTCCAAAGAAAGAAGAGAATTAGAACTCGAAATTACCAAGCTTCCAATACAAGTCCTTATTTGGTGAAGTACATTAGAGTGGGGAGCACCCATCATGTTCGGCACTAAAGCGAATGATCCTTGAGACTATGTGTTGATTGTAGAGAATTGAATAAGTTGACAATAAAGAACAAATAACTCTTCCTCATACTGATTTTGTTCGACCAACTTGAAGGAGCGAAGATTTTCTCTCAGCTCGACCTTGCAATGGGTTTTCATCAACTAAGGGTGGTTAAGATAGTATTTTAAAAGCCGATTTTAGAACTTTCAATGCATCTTATGAATGGTTGGTAATGACATTCGACCTTAAGAACGCACATGCATACATTGTTAATCTTATGAGTCATGTCTTCCGTGGCCAACTTAATAAATTTTTGGTGTTGTTTGTAGATGATATTTGATACTTTCTAAAAGTGAAGAAGAGCATAAATTACAGTTGAATGAAGTGTTAGAGGTGTTGAGAAGAAATTTCTTAAAGGCGAAGCTTTCTAGATGTCACTTTTGTTATAGGGAAGATTGATTCTTGGGTCATGTTATATTCGAGCATGGGATTTCATTGATCCAAATAAGGTTGCCATAATGCAAGATTGGAAGGTATCGAGTAGCACGATCGCAGTCTGTAGTTTTCTCGAGTTAGCGGGATGTTATTGGAAGTTCATTAAGTGCTTTACGAAGGTTGCTACACCTTTAAACAATCTAATTAGGAAAAATCAAGTCTTCTTATAGGATGCATGTACTAAAGACTCTCTCATTAAGATGAAGTGATTGTTCATTAGTGCTCTAGTCCTTGTTATTTCAAAAGGGGCTAAATTGTTTACCATATACATAGGTACTGGTAGTATGTGGATTAATATGATTCTTAGTAAGAAGGAAAAGTTATTAAGTATGCAAGTAGGCAACTTAAGACCCATGAGACGAACTATCCAAAAATGGTTTGGAGTTGGTGGTCATTGTCTTTGCTTTGACTACATTAAGGTATTAATTATTGGGTGAGAAGTTTGAACTATTCACTAATCGTAAATCTTTGAAGTATATATTCTCCCAAAAAGATCTCAATCATAGGCAATAAAAATGGATGAAATTCCTAACATCGTATGATTTTGGTACTTTTCTATACTTCTGAGAAGGGGAATGTTGTGGTAGATGCAAGGAAAGTGATGTTCGGTTCTATGTTTGTTGAATGGAAGGGTTTTGAGTGTGCTGTGGAGTTTGATTTATGACCCTCCTATGATCTGTTGCTCAGTTTGTTGGTGAATTGGAAGTTAAACCCACACTTATCAATCAGTTTGGTTCTAGCAAAGACTCGATGGGAGAATTGTAGAGAACTTGGACAAAATTGGAAAAGGTGAGAGGACTAACCATATTGATCGGTATTCCATTGACGTGAAAGGTTGTCTTCGTAGGAATTGTAGACTATGTTCCTGAAGTAGAAATTTTGATTGATGTTGTACTTCGAGAGTTCTATTATTCTAGGATGAATATTCATTCCGGTGGCAATAAGATGCATAGAGATGTGAAACACACCCATTATTGGAAGTATATGAAAAGGCATGTTTCAACGTTATAGAGAAGTGCATCAAGGACAAAAGAAGAAGCCCGGTGGTTATTTATTTCCTTTAGAGGTCCCACATTTGAAGTGGGAACATATTTTCATGGATTTCATACATGGTTTGCCATGGAGTCAAAGAGGAAATAAGAGATATGGGTCATTACGAACCGCTTGACAAAAATAGGTCATTTTATTCATGTGCATTTTGAGGACCACTTTATCTCTAGTGATGTTGTATGTATGTAAGATTGTGAGGTTATGGGTTACGTGAGATACCCTCATACTTGTGTGGAATGCATCTTAAGGCTATCATAACACTATTAGGGGGTGAATAGTGTATTTAAACTTATTAATGTTTAACTTGAAGTTTTCTAATTATTCAATTTGGATTTACAAATATTCATAGATAATTATAAGTAATGCAACAATAGATAGCAGTAAAGTAAAAAAGTGACATTGGTTTTTTTGTACTTTTTTGGATTCCCAATCCAACATCTAGTCCTACATCCCAACATAATTTCCAATATAACACATTTGCAATTCCGTGGGTGGTAAATACATATATATAGCTTGAGTTTTAAGCAGGTGGAAAGTACACCTATCCTGAGTTTCCATGGGTGCCAGGACACATACAACCTCTTGACATTTAATGAGTAGCAAGAACACCTATACAATCTTGACTTTTTGCAGGGGACACGATACATTTTTACATATCAAGTAGTAATAGAGTAATTCTACAACAAAACATCTCTTTCAAACACAAAGTCTTCATATAATGATCCCATAGACCTCAGATAGCAGTTCATAATTGAAATATGAGAGGAATAAGATGAAATCAAAGACAAAATGATAAAGGGTTCTAATATAAACTCTCTGGTAGTTTGTAGTTTGCAAATTCATGAAGAATGAGAGTGAAAGAATATGAATTTGTGAAGTATATTCATAAAGTAGTTAGAGAATTTGATCACAAAGGAAAAGAGAAGAAATAGTAAGAGAAAAATACGAGAATTGTTATAAAAATTCGTTTTCCGGAGTCTTTATATAGAAGATGAAGAGAATTTGTTTCCCCAAAGCCTTTATATAGAAGGTGAAGAGAAATGTCTTTTGGCGAAGGGGTCAAAGGATGTGTCTGTTCATTTAAGTTCAAAAGTCATATTAATGGCTAGTATGTCATCATATCCTTCACGGGTATGTTGACATATCCATGTTTATTTTAAAAAACATGTCAATGGTTATTATATTTATGTTGATGTTTATTCCTAGGGAATGTCGACATATGCTAGTTGATTTTAAAAAAAATTATACAAATAGTTTTAAACTCTATAAATTTTGAAATCATATTTTTTTCTTTGTAAAAAGGTTCTAGAGATACAAATAGAGATCATTCAAAAAGAGATTTCAAAGGTCTATTGTGAGGTCTTAAAAAAATATTTCTAGAACTCTTTGCATACAATTCTAACAAATTGATTGTCTTTGTGCTTTTCAACCTTTGTTTCTTGATTTTCTTGCATCCTCTTGGCATTGTCCTTGAATCTCCTATATTCTTCTAGTTTTGTTCTTAAATCTTTTATATTCTCCTAGTCTTGTTCTTGTCTTCCTAGCCTTTATTCCTCCTTGTCTCCTTGATTTGCTTTAGCACCCTTATACCGACCCTCTTGATGTTTAATTCATCTATATTTGCGTGTCCCGTTAATATCTCTTAGTAGTGACCTGTATTTCCTATACCGTGATCTACACAACTTGAACGGTCAATAGTAACAATATATATGTGGTTGTTGCCATCAAAATCTATACCTATAGTATCAACAATCTCTCTATTTTGATGATGATAATCGGTCGGTTTGGTATTGATCAAGTGATTTTGGATGATTCTAATCATCCATCCTTGCTTTCCCTATTCACTCTTGAAACTTATTTGAAGAACCTCAATTTCAATACGTGTATTATGCTTTATAGATTCTTCGATTTTTCCTAGTTTAGAGAAGGTGAAATTGATAGATGGTGAGGATTTTCTCTGTCTTTTGGAATTACTTAGATCCATTAGAGATTGCTTTCATAATTTTTCACAGTGGAGAAAAGAAGAAGAAATGGGTTAAGAGTCAAAATTTATTGGTTATATAAGTAATTTTTAAGTCTAAAAAATATGAGGAAAATTCAGTTTTGATGAAACGACACATATGTCGACATGTAGTTTTAGAGTGCCGACATACTCACATCAATTCTGACTTTAAATATTATTATTTTATATTAATAATTTAGTATGTAAATATGCTTATTTAAAAAAATTATTCTATATCTTTGAAAAAGAACATATCCCTAGTTCTCGACGTAATTTAATGAATGTATTTTGTAATAGAGGTTTTGTTAAAATATCAGATATTTGATTTTCAGTATTTATAAATTTTATATTTATATTTCTTTTACTTACATTATCTCTTAAAAAATGATGTCGTACATTTATGTGTTTTTCCCCATGTTGTGTTGGATTTTTTGATAAGTTTGTAGTGCTTATGTTATCATAATATATTGGTGATTGTTTAATCTTTAGACCAAATCTTGTAATGTTTGTTGCATGTATATTACTTGAGAATGTGTTAGTGCTGTAGGTATATATTTTGCCTATGTAGTGGATAGAGACATAGAATCATGCTTTTCACTGAACAAGGATATAAATGTATGTCCAAAAAAGTGACACGTTGCAGTTGTACTTTTTCAATCAGATTTGCAGCCTATATAATCTTCATCACTATAGGACATTAGATTGAATGAATATTCCTTAGGATAGAATAGTCCATAGTCTAAAGTGTTATTAATGTGTCTTAGAATTCTTTTAACTTATGTAAGGTTTGTTTCTTTTGGGTTTGACCAATATCTTGCATAGAGACATACACTATGCAATATATCAAGTTTACTTGCATTGATGTAGAGTAAAGAACCGAATGTACTACATATTGCTTTTGATCTACATCTTTAGATTTCTCTTCTTTACTTAAGTTTACTTCGGTTGCCATAGGAGTAGGCTTACCCCTTGTATTAGACATTCCAAATCTTTTTACAAGTTCCTTAGCATATTTCTCTTGAGTTATGAATATTCCATTATTTAATTATTTAATTTGAAGTCCTAGAAAGAAGGTTATTTCTCCTATATGACTCATTTCAAATTCGTTTGTTTGAAATTTCTAAGTTTAGTTGTTAATTTGTTGAACTAAAAAAATATCATCTACATAGATTTGTATTAGTTGTATATCATTGTTAGCTCTTTCTATGAATAATGTAGTGTCTAATTTTCCAATTTCAAAACATTATTGAATTAAATAAGATTTAAGCCTTTCGTACCAAGCACAGGGTGCTTGTTTTAAACCATATATGCTTGTTTCAAACCATATAAGGCTCCTTTTAGTTTATAAACATAGTTAGGAAATTATTCGCCTTCAAAAGTGGGGGTTATTCAACATATACATCTTCTTTAATTAATTTATTTAAGAAAGCACTTTTTATATCCATTTGATATAGTTTAAGTTATTATAGTTTGCAAATTCGAGTAATATTCTTAAGAATCTAGTGCTGTTGCTAGAGCAATACTTTCATAATATTCCATTCCTTCTTCTTAATTATAACTTTTTGCTATGCTTTATTTCTTACAACCACTCTAAGTTCATTTAACTTATTTTTATATATCCATTTGGTTCCAATAACCGACTAATTTTCAGGTCGTGGAACTAATTTCCAGACATTATTCCTTATGAATTGATTTAGTTTCTACATAGCAAGAATCCAAGAATCATCCCATGATGCTTCCTTTAGAATTTTGGGTTCGTTTATTGATATGAATGCCACGTTACTCATTTTGTTTAAGCGATTTCTAGTTCTTACAAAATATTAAATATTTCTAAAATATTCTCTTTAGGATGATCTTTTAAAATTCTTATTTTTTTATCCTATCTGCATTTATACCTTCATTATTCTCATTTTCATTATGTTCGCTTAGGTTAGTAAACTCTTCTTCGTCATTATTTATGTAAATTATTTTAAAGTTTTCATCCAGCAAAACGTGTAGTACTTCCTCAATGGTATTAATTCTCATATTTTAAATTATGTATGATTTGTTTCTACTACAATATCTAATAAATTTCCTTTATTAGCCTTTGCAGCAAATTTATCTGAATTATATTTTGTATTAAGTATAAAGCATTTACTTCCAAAAGATTTAAAATAACAATCCTTTGGCTTTTTATCAAAGAACAATTCATATGGTGTTTTCTTTGTTTGTAGTCTTATTAAAATTCTATTTAGGATATAACATGTCGTTGCAACTTTACCCCAAAAATTCTTAGGTAGATTACTATCACTTAACATTGTCCTAGCATATTATTGGATAGTTCTAGTTTTACGTCCTACTCTCTATTTTGTTGAAGGGTTCATGAAAATGAAAAATCATGTGTGATACATTTCTTATTACAAAAATTTAAAAGTTTTCCTTTTTGAATTCTCCTCCATGAATGCTCTTTATGGTTTTAATTTTGATAGATTTTTTATTTTGAATTCTTTTAGCAAAATTTTTAAACATTTCAAAAGGTTCATTTTTATTTTTTTAGAAATATTGTCCATGTATATCTCAAAAAATCATCTACTATTACAAATACATATTTACTCTGACTTATTAATCATACTTGATATGGTCCAAAGAGATCGAGATGAAGAAGTTCTAAAGGATGTGAAGTTGATATCATAACCTTAGATTTGAATGATTTCTTGTGGAGTTTACCAATTTGTCAAGTATCGCAAAGATTATCTACTTTGAAGTTCATCTTTGGAAGGCCTTTCACAAGTTCATATTTAGCGATTTTGATAGGTTCTTAAAGTTAAAACAACCAAAATGATTCAGCCATAAGACATTGGTTATCATTTGATACTTTCATACTTAACACATAGATGTTTCCTTTCCTATTTCCTTCAAATATTGTTTTGGAATATTGATCTAAAATGTGACAGTCTTTTTCAAATTTTACCTTGTAACTTTTATCACATGATTAACTTATACATAGCAGGTCACATTTTAACTTCATAACTAATAAAGCATTCAAAATAGTAGGATTTTTAGAGTTACCGATATTGTGGATGCTAATGACGTGTCCCTTGAGTTATATCCAAATTTACTATTCCACCATCTTTATAAGTGATACTTATAAGTAGTTCTAGTTTCCAGTCATGTGTCGTGAACATCCACTATTCAGTATCCATATGTTCTTCTTAATAATATATTCATGTTCATTATTTTCCATAAAACATACCTTAATTTTCTTTGCTTTTGAATCAGTGTGGTTTGGTGTTGAGTTAGAATCTTCCCATGTTGAAGTGAATGCTTGCTTCCTTTTCCTTGACTGAATCAGTGTTCACTGAGTTCTTTCTTCAGGTTTGATAGTCTAGCTTTAGATGTCCAAATTTGTCACATTCCAAACACTTGATATTGCTTTTATTTCCAGAGTTGTTTGCATTGTTTTCCTTCCTTTAGATTTTTTTCCTTTTCCTATACTTTAATAATTTCCTAAAATTTCTTACTATGAAAGCTATTTCATCATCATCGTCATCGTCGTCCTCATTAAATACATGATCATTCATTGTATTGTTGAAAGTTAGAGACTACTTTTAATTTGCTTAGCTTTCTTTCCTTCTCGGCAACTATACTTTATATCACATTAAATTACCTATAAACTCTTATGCTTTCATTGTACTAATATCAATGTCTTATTCTATCGCCAAAGTCTTTTGCAACCATTCAGTAGAAATTGAGTTTAAGATCTTATGAACTTGGTTCTCTTTAGTGAAATTCTTTCATAATGACAGTAGTGCATGAAATATGTCCTGAAATCTTGATTACATGTAAGAAATAGATTCATTTGGTTTCATCTTGAAAAGTTGGACCTTATTAGTTAACATAGAAATCTTAGTTGGTCTTACTTTACAAGTACCTTCGTATATGACTTGCAATGTTTTCCAAATTTCGTATGCACTTTTACAAATAGAACTCTACTTAACTCACTTTTGTCTAGGGCATAGAATAAAATATTCATAGCTTTGGATTTGTTGAGTGCATGTATCTTTTATTCATTAGTCCACTGTGCACAATTCATTTGGGGTTTAGTGTACTCAGTTTATGAGGTATTCCAAATATCTAAACCATTAGATTGTAAATGAATTTTCATTCTACATGACCAGTATGCATAATTACTACTATTAAAAAGTTGTGGTCTAGTAGTGAATCAACCTTCTGCAAATGTGTTAAAGTGAGTGTTATTAGTGTTGCTAGCCATTTAAATTTACAAAAATCAAATGATGAGTTTGAAGATCGTGTGCTCTGATACCAAATGTGGGTTATGTGAGATATCTTTATACCTGTGTAAAATGGATGTTAAGGCTGTTATAATACTAGAGGGGGTAGATAGTGTATTTAACTTATTAATATTTAATTTGTAGTTTTCAAATTATTCAATTTAAAATCATGGAAATTCATAGATAAGTACAAATAAATGCAATAATAAAAAGCAGTAAAGTATAAATAGAGATATCGGGAATACTTATACTTGTTAGGATTCTCAGTCTTACATCAAATCCTGTACCCCGTACAAAATTTCCACTATAACAAACTTGAAATTCTTCTTGTGGTAGGTATACCTATACTACTTGACTTAGAATCAAGTGGTAAGTACACTTATCTGAATTGTCACAGGTTGCAGGACACGCCTAACCTTTTGACTATCCATAGGCAACAAGAACACCTGTATAATCCTAACTTTCTACAGGTGGCAAAATCCACCTTTACAATTCAAGTAGTATTAGAGTAATTCTATAAGAATTCATATTTCAAATATAAATTCTTGTAATCTTCGGTACAATGATCCTATCCAATAGTAGTTTACAATTGAAATCTAAGAGGAATAGGATGAAATCAGAGAGTGAAAAATAAAGAATTCAAGTTAGAACTCTTTGATCTTTTATGGTTTGCGGATTCATGATGAATGGGAAGGAAAGAATAAGAATTCGCAAATATATTCATAAAGCAGTAAGAGAAATATATCACAAAGTAGTAAGAAGAAAGAGAAAGAGAAAAGTATGAAAATTGTTATAAAAATTATTTTCTTGAGCCTTTATATAGAAGACGAAGAGAAGTATCTTTTGGTGAAGAGGTGAAAGGATGTGTCTATTCGTTAAATTCAAAAGCCACATTAATGGCGAGCATGCCGACTTATGCTTCATGAGTATGTTGACATATTTTTGTTTATTTAAAAAATATCAAAGGTTACAGAGTGTACCCCCTTGTATTATGAGTGGTCGAGATCCACTCTTCAGGAGTGAGTTTTGGAAGAGACTGCAACATGCATTAGGTATAAAATTGAATTTATGCATGGCCTATCATCTCCAAACCAATAACCAAACCAAGAGACCAAATTTTGTAGTTGAAGACTTGTTAAGAGCATGTATTCTTGATTTTGGAGGATCATGGAAGAAGGAACACATGATTTTTATTAAGTTTGTATACAACAATAACTTTCAAGCCAATATCAGCATAGCACCGTTTAAAGCTTTGTATGGAGTACCTTGTAATTCGCCCATATATTGGTGGGAGATGACTAATGATATGATGCTTTGACTAGATATGATCTATGAGATATCAGAGAAAGTCAAGTTGATATAAAAAAGGATAAAAGCATCTCAAGATCGATGAAAGTCTTATGCTGACAAGAGACTTATTGACCTTGAATTTGAAGTTGGTGATTTAATCTTTGTGAAAGCATCTTCATTGAAGAAGGTTGTGAGATTTGGAAACTCAAGAAGGCTTGCTTCGTTCGTTAGTATATTTCCTGTTGTGAAATAGACTGGAAAGCTTGCATATCGACTTGATCTTCCCAAAAATGTTGAGAGTGCACAACATGTTCCATCTTTAACTCTTACGCAAGTGGATTAATGACACAAGAGCAGTTATTGAGGAAAGTCAATTGAAGGAAATGGATGTGGATCAGAAGTTTCTATGTTAGATGACCTATTCGGATTATGGAGAGTAGTGTTAAGCAACTTCTAAACAAGGCTGTAAGGATTGTTTGGGTCCAATAGGGTGAGGATTTCAAAAATAACACTTCGAACCTAGAAGAGAAGATGTGTCCAATCCCGAACTTTTTACTAGTATGACTCCATTTATTCTAAGGGTTTTATTTTCATTTGGTTGAGTATAATTACATGGAAGAATAGAACTTTCTTTGTATTGCTATGATTGGTGTGCTAGTTTTGTTGTTATGATGCTAAGTGTTTATAACAAGGTCATGTTATTGTTAGTGTGATACATTATTTTGTCCTTGATGATTTCAGGGGAAAAACAGTAACAATCCTCTTTTTACCCCATTTTATCGGCTTTTATTGAATTTTTTTTAATAAAATATGATAATTTTCCTTTCGACATTTATGATGCATTTGACGTAATATAAAGGGATGATAAATATAAATAAATTATGTAGAATTATTATTAAGGCACTAAGTTAAGCAAACATGTAATTTTGTTTTGATAAAAAGGTAAACAAAAACAAGTGTCGCATGTACTTATCGGATCCATAAACGGGCCCATAAAATATAAATAAACTTTGGCAAACACATGGTTCTGCCATATAACAAATGCAATGTGCATTCATCAAAATGATTAAAGTAATAAATGGGAAGAAGTGAGACATTTGGTAATTTATGTGAAAAATGGCAATAATTTTTTTATGCAAAATAAATAAAAAAGGGAATAATATGTAAATATCACTACACTATAAATAGATCATCTTAGCCAAGAAAAGAGTGCATATACATGAATTCATACTCTACCTTCATAGTTTAGTAAATAATCAACCAAAAAATGATCACCATGAAGAGAAACTAAACTCTGCCCTATATCTAATATTTTCTCTTTGGAAATATCCTCTCTTATCTATGTAAGAGAATATCTTTCTCTCCTGTATAAAACCTTCCATCTCCATAATCAAAATGTAAGAACCAATCTTTTTGAAACAACCACGTCGATCACCAAGGATGATGATATGTCGATGATGGTCAGAGTTACAATGTAGCATATATGGTAGTGCAGGTGTCAATGCGGAGTGCAGTGGTGTTCTTTGTTATGGGTAAGATAGCTAGAGGCAATAGAAAATGGCGAAGGTTATCCACCCAGATTGAGTATTTAACCATCATTGTACCCAGATTGAGTATTGAAGTCATCTATGTAAAAAATTACGGAAATTTTCGTAATTATTCACCAAAAATATTTTGAAAATTTCCACAATTATTCACTAAATAATTGCAAACATTTATACAATTTTTGGATATAATTGCATAAATGTCTGCAATTATTCACTGAATAATTGCATAGATGTATGCAATTATTCAGTAACTTAATTATAGGGACCTAATTTACAATCTTTTTTTGCGAGGAGTTTTCGTGTATTAAGTTTGATTTTAAGGACCTGAGCATGTTCACTTTATTTAATCCCTTAAGAAAATATATATTTGTGGTCAAGTAATTTCTCTGTTTATATTTGCATGGTAAAATTGTCAATAAACCCCCAAATTATATATATATGATTACTTCTTCATATGAGATGCGATTTGCATCACTAGGATCACTATGAAGTCTAAAAAAATTTGATATAACTTATAAACCTATATGAAGAAGTATAGAATTATGGGTTTAAACAATAATTAGTACATATTTTTTAAATGTTAGTAACCTTTTAATGGTAGACTAATGACCCAATGGTGTTATAATAATATGAAGGTGCCACTAGTTTCTTTTGACCATAATTTAGGAAATATTTTTTTGACCATTAATCTAGTAAATATGCATAATGAGTCTACATAAGTACATATATAGGATTAATCTGATATTGTAATAGATGTATGCCCATCAAAGTGGCTGTTAGAAGTCACAGAGTTTGTGATAGAATATTGCCCATCGGTGTGGCTACTATTAGTTACAGATATTAATAGATTGTCCCTTAGCATAATATTCAATATTTATTGGCCAGAAATATTTGTTCAATTATTTTAATATTTGATAAGAAAATATTATTCTGGGTAATGAAAACCCATAAGTTACTCTTATAAGAAATATAACATTTGTACACATTACCAGTATATATTGTGTACATTTGACAATTTTATAATGTACACTTTGCCATTTTTATTATGTAAATGATGGTTAAGTTATGTATGCATTACCGGTTGTATGGTGTACAAATGGTAGTTAAGGGTTAAGTGCACATTGCCAGTTTATAGTGTACATTTAAGTATTTTTTAGTATTGTACACATTTGACAGTTTTATTGTGTACATTTAAGTAATTTTAGATAAGTACACATTGCCGATTTTATTGTGAACATTAAAGTAATTTTCGTATTTTACACATCTGATAGGTTTAGTGTGCATATTTAAGTAATTTTAGATAAGTTAGATCATCATTTATTGTGTACATTTAGTTAATTTTAGATAATTACAGACTGCCATTTATTGTGTACATTTTACGCAATTTTGGTATTGTACACATTTGATACTTTTATTGAGTACAATTAATAGTTGTAGTAATATACTCATTTTCTAGTTTATTTTGTATATTATAGAGTTTAGACAAGGATGTTTAATTGCTAAGTGAGCTCTGAATATTTACTAAAATCCTTTTTGGATATAACGGTGCTTTATTATAAAGCGATTATTTTAAAAGAAAAACCCAAAGGTAGATTTCAAGGATCCTAAAGCAAATTCTTATTCAAATTTTTTATATTATTTACAATGTAAAAGAATTTAATATATATATTGGTATTACTATTATATTACATTCACTATTTATTAGTAAATATTATTTGCAAGTATTTATTTTTAGTATATAATATTTGTGGAATTTACTATTTGGTGATATTTATTAGTTATGACTAATAACATTTGGGATTTTTATTGGTTTTAATGGTTATTGCTATTTGTTGGTTATGGTTATGTATTGGTACTTTTTTTGGTATTGGTATGACAGTGATAATTGTCGTCGAGAGATTGATTGTAACTAATATGTGATTTTTCCTAGCCCATGTGTCGGTATACCTTTTTGTTGTCATACTAGATGTTGGCAGTACCAGATGTTGACATTTACTATTGAGTGGTATTTAAGTACCATTTAATTATTGTACTTGGTTTTGTACCAACTATTTGTGTGTGTACATACATATTGGGTTTAGAAATAATATAGAAAATTTAGGTTCGTACATTTGTATAAACATTGATATTTTGGGAATTTTGAAAGAATATTGAGATTTCGAAAATACAGTGATATTTGGATCTTTACGAGTATGGATATTTTAATATGAGTCAAAATTGAGTATTGGCTTTGAAAAGCATTTTAAATATCATAAAACCTTTGGGAATTTTATACAAACTTTGGTATTTGAATATTTTGATAAATTGGTTTTTATAAACTTGGAGATTTGATAATTCAGAAAATGGATTTCCGAAGATGTTGGAAATTGTGTTTAAACATATATTTGAAAAAATGTAAATGAAGCAACTATAGCATAATAACTTATAACTATTAGGTAGATCGCACATAAAATTCTAAGCAAGCATAATTTATGTATTAAGATACATTTAGTTATGTACCTGGATATTGGGATTTGACATAGTTAGATATGTGCATTTTGAGGAGTACGTACTAATTGTTTTTAGCTCAATTGGTTATTACCTACTTGTATGTTATGCATGTTCCATTATATTATATATTGCAAAAACTAACTTTATGGTTGCAAGTAACATTATATATACTTAACCTTAATTGGGCTCTATTAATTATTAGTAAAAGAACTACATGCGGCTTGATCCTACAATGGGTAAACAGGCTGTCACATTGATACCATGACACTCTCCATCCAATATCCTATTTTATGTATAATTTGTTTAATGAGATTGCATGATATGTTGATGTTGATTGCTACTTAGGGAAGATAATCAAGGAATATCATTGTGAGTGTTACTTATGACATTATATTAGGAGAGAAATTAAAGTACGTCTAATAAGTCAACAACTAGACACCACTCTGGTAGATATTATGTTCTTGACTAAGTATACCTTATCACATCTTACCTTATCACCTTATTAAGTAATGGAATTTCTCACAGTTATATTATGCAAATAATGGGTAGTTGAACCTATTGTTTTGGTTAATGCCTGGTTTTCGACATTTCAAATGGAAGTAGAAAAATCTTAGGTGTCACAATTGTGTATCAGAGCTTAGGTTAGATGAATAAGTTAAAATTCACCTAGGATTGATAAAATAACCTTGGATAACTTTATAAAATAACCTTGGATAACTTTATAGAACTACCTAAAATTTAATAATAAGATGGATAGGATAAGGCATCGTACCCGCGATTGAGGTTAAGGGTTACGTATATTCATATAACGTACTTGCTATTTATGATATTTTCCCTATATCCTTTTCCCATTCTTCTAAAATACTTATTTTATTGCGGAAACAAGCATTGAAGATATGTGTTCGAATGGTTGTGGTGGAAAAGGGAATGCCAAAGTTGAAGTTGATAAGGAAAAAGTAGCGAAAAGTTAATAAGTTAAATAAGAAGTTGCTCTGTTTCTACTAGATTTAATCAGAGTGTGCAGTGTCTAATTGTAGAACCTTGATTTTATCAAGTCGTGAGACGAATTTGGTCGATAATTATACTATAAATTGCAGTGATGCAATTTTGTTAAGGGGGGAGATCTGCAACAACCCGTCATTTTACCATATTTTATCGGATCTTATCGATGTTTTTGTTTAATAAAATATGGTAATTTTTTTTGAAACTTGCAATGCGTTTGACGTAATATTAAAGGTTGATAAATTTAAATAAACCATATAGAAATAATATCAAGACGCCGAGTTAACAAAATGCATAATTTTGTTTTGACACAATGATGAACTAAAACGGGCATCGCGTGCACTGACCGAATCCGTAAACGGTCCCATAAAATATAAATAAACTTTGGCAAACACATGGCTCTCTCTCATATAGAAAATGCAAAGTACATTTCATCGAAGTGATTAAAGTAACAAATGAAAGAAAGTGAGACATTTAGCAATTCATGTGACAAATGGCTAGAAGAAGTTTTGTACAAAATGAAGAAAATGGGGACTAATATGTAGATATTACTATACTACAAATATACCATCTTAGCCAGTAAAAGAATACACATACATGCGTTCATACTCTACATACTCCACCTTCTCTGTTCAAAAAGTAATCAACTAAAAGATGATATTCATGAAAAGAAAATAAGCTCTCTTCTGTATACAATATTTTCTCCTCCTTATGTATAGAAATATCCTCTTTTGTTTATAGAAGAGAAATTCTTTTCTCATATATACATAGGCTCCATCCCCATAATAAAAATGCAAGAAACCACCTTCTCGAAGAAAACCACGTCAACCACCAAAGATGATGATATTTTGATGATGGTCGAAGTTGCAACGGAGCACATATGGCTGTGCGGGCTTCAATGTGGCATACGGTAGGGGCCTTCATCATAAGGTAGGAAGCCCAAGGCTGCTGAAAATTGTGAAGTTCATCTACCCAGGTTTCAATCATCATCATATTCGAAGCCAATGGTGTGGTTTCATTCGTTTGGAGAAAGGGAGGTGATTTTTGGTGGTCTGAAGTTAATATGGAAGGCGGGCAAAGCTTATAGAAGAAGTGTTGATCGAGGTGAAGCAGCATCGCAAGCATGGACTAGGATATGGAGGCACTTGTCCCATTGAGCTCAGTGTTCTGGTGGCACTCACTTAAAGTTCATCGGTCTAAGGTGGTTGCAAAGATGACCAAAGGAAAGGACAAGTTGGAGATTAGGGTTTGGTAAGAGTGCACCGAGTTGGCCAGAGATATCCTTAGTATATGAGTCAGAAGTAGGCCTGTAACGACCCAGAATTTTTGATAATTAAAATTCGAATATTTAATTAATTTTAAATATTAATAAATGGAATTTAGAAGTCGAATGATTTATTTTTCGGATATTGGATTTAATTTGGTCAATTTAATCGATAAATTAATAATTGAAATTCCAGAGATAATTGAAAATCGAGTTTAAAATGATTGAAAACGATTTGGAAAATTTTATTTTATCATACTGGAGTTATAGAAAGGTTATAGAACTTTTAAAATTGGAATTGGAGTTAAATTGTGAAAATTGAATATTTTAATATTTAATTATCGACTGTAAAAATAGTCAATTTTCGAACAGTCTCAGAATTGAATGAAACCAGTTCCATTGGATCCGTAATAGTTAGTTATTATCGGATTTCAATTTTCGTAGCAATCGAAGTTGTCGTTTGACTGTGGCAGCTCGAAACGCGTCGATATCGTTTTAATTTTAAATCGTCGAGTTAAAATAGTCATTTTTCAAAAAGTCTCGGATTTCGATGAAACCAGTTTCATCGGATCCGTAATGTGAAATTATTGCATGGTTTCAAATTTCATAATTTTTGGATTTACCATTTGTCCGGTACAAATTAAAACGCCTCGAAATCGATTTAAATCGATTTAATCTAAATTGATCGTTTCTTGTCATATCTCACACAGACGATCGAATTAGCTTCCGAAACCTGTTCCATTGCGTTCGGAACGCGGGGTAAACCTTAGAAACGTCAGCCGGCACGCTCGAATCGGAGTTCGAAAAAATTCGATGAATAGTAAATCGTGAAATTTTCTATAAAAGCACCCCTTTCTTTCATTTTGCAAATAAGAAACCTAGCTAGGGTTTGAAAGTTTCAGCCGCCATTATCATATTACACGGCCAGAAAACACCCAAATTCTCCTCCAATTTCCTTCCAATCCGTCGAGATTCAAGCGAAGCGTTCAACTACAATCTTGTAGAGGGCAGTGTAATCGATACATCCAACGGTAGATTTTCTGTATCGTCGTCGTTGGAAGGCAGGAGGCAGCCGCGTTTGGTGGTTGTTCGTCCTCGTTATGCGTGCACCAATGGAGGCCGAGCTCATGGATACTCGAGCCGAAGATGAAGCTTGTGATGGCGGTCAAAATGGAGGTAGTTGATCAATGTGATGATGCTCGTATGGGTTGCATGAATTAGGGTTTCAAGGGCGGCAAGTGGGTTCAAACGTACGTGAACCTGGACGAGGAAGATGAAGTAAATACGCGGCCCAGATTTTCTTGTTCAGAAACAAATGGTCCAGATGTGAATGGGTATAGAAATATAAAAGAAGTTGTAAATTTATTGTATAAAAAAAAAATTCGTTAAAGTTTAAAATGATGTATCTTTGTCATACGATATCAGATTTCGACGAAACTTTTTGCGTTGGCTTCGTTGTGACGAGCTCTTCGCGATGCAACTGGACTGGAGTCGTTTGGAGCTAGTTTGAATTTCGGGTAAAATTAAACGCGCGTTTAATTTTATTCGAAATAAACGCTGAAATCAGAATTAAAATCAAGGTGAGATTTTTCTCACTCGAATGAAATGGATTTCTACAGTTATTGATTTGACTGATTGATTGCTATTGGATGTGATATTAGATATTATAGGATATATCTATATATATAGCAATATATACATATTGGCATATGTATATATTGGATTGATGATTTCCCGCCTCGTATAGCGGATGAGACCCTATTGCGCTGTTAGTAAGCGGATAATATTTATAAAACCCATATACCGCGATAATTCCGTACTGGAGCGGAATTGGTATTGTGCTAACATCTGTGGATGCAGGGAAACAGGTTGGAGGGATCCAACTGGATTCCTCACCGTATTGATTATTTACAGATATTGATGTATATTCTGTTATCATATGTTGATATATGATATTTGATTGTTGTGATTGATTGTTGATGCTGTAGCATCATCAGATCCATTTTTGAAGCTAAAAATAACGATATTATTTTTAAAAAGGATTTCAAAGTGATTATTCGAAAGTACACGTTTTATTGAATTTTGGAATTAATTCATTTTAAATAAATAAAGGTTAAAATTTTCGTGTTATAAAAATTATGAGATTCGTGAAATATAAGCGAAAAGTGGTTTTTGAAATATAAGTTGATTAAATTGTAATTGGTTTAGATTGAAATTTTCGACTTATTATAAATGGATTATATTTATAGAAGATGTATAAAATTGTTATTTTATAAATAAAAATAAGGAGATTTTTAGGAGTTCTATAAATGTTAAAATGAACTTATAAACGGATTTTATAAGTAAGTAGTATTAATAGATATACGATTTGTGAAGTTATAAGATGAAGGACTTTGAAACTAAATGAATTGTAAGTTATCAACTTATGATTTGAATTTTTGTTATATAAATGAGTCAAATGGAATTGTTTGAATAAAGGGATTTCATAACTTGAAGTTGTTATAAAATATAAAATTGTGATTTATAAACGTTGTTTATAAATCTGAAATCACTTATTTTGATAAGTGAATTGTAGAAGTTAATTAAAGGAATTATATCCACGATTTTGGACAGTGGATAAACTTTTAAATAAAATGTGTAGAAATGTTGAATTTGGATAGTGAAGTATATTCACGATTTTGGACAGTGAATATATTGTTAAGTAAAATGGATATGTTCTGGAGAAGTGATATTATGAAATGAAGTAATTGTTTTAAAAGATGTTTTAAAATGTATTATGAATCGAAAGCATAGATTTCAACGTTTATTGTTGAAATAGACGTTTTCGAGAAATAAGGAAATGGTGGACTATAACACTGTTGTTATAGTAAATGATTTCCGAAAGGAAATGTTTTATATAGTATTGGGATTTATATATCTATCTAAATTTCGAATCTCTATACTAGTGATGTTGAGTCATCGTAACGATGTTTTACGTAACATTCGTTTTGACTCAAATAAATGTGCTTAAGAGAATGATTTCCTTAAAGAATGAATATATACTTAATTTTGATTTAAGTATATCGAATATGTTCAAATGTTGAAAATAAATGGATTCGTGAATTACTGACTTATTTTTAAATAAGTATGGAAATGCTTTTCCAATATGAAATGAACTGTTTTGAGATTTTATCTTCTTAAAGATAAATTGAAAGTGAATATTGAAATCGATTTGAAAATCGTATATCAGTAGATATTTTGAAATATAAATTCACTATGGAATTTATGAAGGAAAGGGAAACTGTTTAGAAAAATAAACGTTGATTTATTTTTGAAGTGGGGAAATTATATATCTAGTAAAGATATTTTTGAAGATAAATAATTTGGGGAAAATTATTTGGAATCTGATGATGTTGCGCATCTTTATTGATAGTTAAATAACCGACTATCAATAATTACCTTGAATAGGTATTTGTTGTGAATTGGATGAATTTTAATGCCACACTTATTTTTGAATAATCGCTCACTATTCGGGTTAGCCGGGAAAGGACCATGGGGTCGTATAACCCATTCCGAATATGTGATACGTCATTATGAATTGCATTCGAAGACCGGTGTTGAAGACCGGATATTTTTGAAAACGGAAGGATTACCGTCGAGTTACTCTACATCGGCTGATCTCCGATTTAGAGGTTTTATCACCCTTAGTGACGGGAAGTCCGGACGTGATTAGAAATTTATCCGGATATGCAAGGGCTTCGTGAGAAGTGCCTTCGGTTCTGTTCGATCCCGGAACAGACTTGTATGGATTGTGTGTCTGACGTTACAATTTGAGATATAAAGCTGATTTCTTTCAAATACATTTCTATTGGTGGCGGAGAATTTATTCTCTTAGCTTAACACCCTTCTCTGAGACGTACGAGCTCAGAGGTTATGTAGTTGGAATTTATCAGCGATATATTCCCAATTTGGTAACGTGGCATACTGAGTGTTGCTGTGAAATGATCAGTGTTTGATCATTTGTGATATGATCATTTGTTTGATCTTATATCTTTGTGATCATAGGTTGATCATTTTTGTTTGACCCGAAGCAGGGCTTTGTAGAAAGCTTAGCTTTGTGGACGAGACTTCATCGAGCCTCACACCCCGGAAATGGTCAAAACAGGAAGGATGCGGCAAGGTTCTAGGGAGTAGCGCCCCTTAGTGTATGTCATTCCTTCTGGATAGAGGTGCTATCATGGTATGGAGCCCAGATACTTAACCTATGTGGTTGCTGCATTATTATCTATGTGGTTTGTTGGAAATCGGGGATCCTCGGGAAGATCGGTTACGATCGGGGGATGGCATACGCATGTCAGTAGTTACCTATTTTTGCAGAGGTAACCCGGCCTTGTGTTGGCAGAGATCTAACCGTAATGTTAGGTTATTTCTCGGGTCGTCTATTCCAGGGACGTACCCATCGTGGATAGGAAGTTCCTTAGCCTGACCATTTGTTGGAAATCCAAACTCCAATACGCACCTTGTACGGTATTAGTTGTAGAACCTGCCATTTACGTACGGTGGTCACCACTGTTTAGATGGTAGCTATAGTAGGCATATGATACTGGTCGTATGTTGGCTAAGATTAATATTATACTTTCGAAATGTTTTCTACACTATGCACTAATAATAATATCAAAAATGATTTGATTTTGCGTAGTAAGCATCTTTGACTATCATAAGAAGAAATCTCCTCCAATTCTGCGTTTGCATTGTGTGTGTGGCGGGAGGTCTTATGGTAGTTTCATTTTCCAAAAACATTACGAATTGACTTTAAAATTCTTCTGTTGTTTATTTTAAAGAAAAATAACTGTTTTACGATCTCACACCAGTCACCATGACTGACTCGGAGTTTATTGTTCCCTTCTAAACTCTGGGTGCCCACATATTTCCACACGGGCAGCCTAGAGTTATGTTATCAGGATATCCTGGATATTCTGGAGCTTTGGAAGCAAGCTGGATGGCGAGACGTAGTATTTGTATCTGATAGTATTTATTCCGCTGTGTATTCTGTATGAGGACAAGTTATATAACTGTCCATTGTTGTATATTGACTCTGATGATTGATGTATGTATAAAATGATATAGTTCTTTGTTTTAAAAGACTAGTGTTTATCTATTATATATTGTTCCGCTGCGATATGTGAGATTCTGTTATTGTTTTCTGTTTCTGTTTTCTTCTCTTGTTCTGTTGTTGTTCTTCTTTCTTTTTCTTCTATCTTCTTCTTCTACCTTTTTCTTTTTCTTAAAACCCTCACTATTGGAGTTTCCGGCACTCGATGGCTCGGCAGTCGATAAAGTGAGTATCGATGTCGAATTTTCGAAAGTCGAAAAATTCGGTACGTGACAGCGTGGTATCAGAGCATATGGTTAAGCGACAACCCTGCTCTGTTGGGTGTTACTCATTAGAGATAGAGTCAGCAGTGCTCTAGAATGAGTTGAGTGTAATAATAGATACGAGTGCGTATTTGTTAATTAATATAAAATTGTTTTATATTGTGATGATTGGTTTGTTGAGTGGTATATGGATTTTGGTCGGTATTGTCCGTACAACTCTATCGATAGGGATCTCTAAACACTTGTATAGAACAATTCGGCACAATATTGTTTTAAATGGGGTAAATGAAATAATTTTACCCAAAACTATTTTTGTATAGAAAAGAAATGTTTTTCTATAAAGTACTATAGTATATGGTTGCATGGATGTTAGGAAGTAATAATGGTAAATTATTATCATTGAAATTGAATAAGAAATTGAAATCGAAACTCCAAAGTTAAGAAATAAATTCATATACAAATGAAATTTGAGAATATAAATTATAAATGTGATTTGAAACGGAATTCCAGAGAAGTTTTTGGAAATGTTTTGAAAAGAATTTGAAAATTTTGAGGATTGGAAAGTTTAAATCATTTTTGATTTTGAATTTCAAAGGTTTTGAAAAGTATTTTTAAGAGATGAAAAGCTCTAAACTCTTTTCGGTCGCTGGAAAATAACTTCGGTAATGACTGCAGCATCATCGATGTTCATTTTCGGGTTTCCAAAAGAGGAATTGCTGCCAAATTGTTTTAAATGGAAGTTGTTTGTAAAATTTGGATTTTGTTTTGGAAATTCAAAGGATAATTTGAATTGTTTTCAAAATGATTTTTTTTGAAAAGTTGAAAAGACTCTGGAATCCTATTTAAAATATTTATGGAATAAGAAATGAGTTGATAACTTATACAAATTGAATCTTGATAGAATAAGTTTAACTTAAAAGAATGGAGTTAAATTTAAGAAAGTATAAGTGAATGAATTTGAATAAATGAAAGTGAAATTGAAAGTTGAGATTCATTTTGAAATTGTAAGTAAGTAAGACTGAATTGAATTTAGATTTGTGGAAAACAAGTAAACTATTAAACTGAAAATTAGTAAGTAAAGCTAATTAAATATTGACCAAATGAATAAAGGTTGGAACGAATTAAATTCAATGATTATAAAAGAAAGGATTATAATTATAAAAGAAAGGCAAATTTGAATGAAGTGAATAAGATTAAAACTGAATGTTGAAACGGAAATTGAATAAATAAAATTGAAATTAGTAAGGAATTAGTAATTGAAACTAATTTAAAATAGTGCAGTTGAATAAAAGAAAGCTGATAAAAATTCAATATTCAGAATAGAAGACAAAATTGAATTCAAATAGAATTGAAATTGTAAATTGAATTCAAATTGAATTGAAATTGTAAATTAAATTCAAATGAAAATTGAAATGAAAAAAAATTGAATGATAATGAATATGTAACTTCAATAGTAAGCTAAATGTATAAGCAGTTTATATTGAAAATTTTGTAATGGAATTTGCAAAATGATTTGGATATGTAACTAGATATTATGGCTAGTAGGATATACAGGTTATAAAGGAATTGGATTTAATTTCGAAGATAAATTTGAATTGCTCGACAAAAGGTAAGTATTTAAATTTCGATATGAGATTTGCTGATTTCTTGTCTAGCCGCTTGGCTTTTTCTTTTTCTTTTTGAAATCTGAGAGTCCGTAGGGACGTTTTGTAGTCGTACCGTATTAGCCGCGCAAAGGAGACGCTAGCGAAATTTTTTTGAAATTTAGGGCGTTAGAAAATTTTTGAGAAATTTTGAAAGTTTAAAATTTGAATTTAAACTCGAATTTGAATTGAGAAGTTAAACAATATTGTTTTGAAACCTGTAATTGTAGTTGAAAAATTTAGGTGAATGATAACGAATCTTTAGTAGAAAGATTTGTTTTGATAAATTGATAAAACTATTAGATTGTGAAAAATAGTAGACGAGTTAAGGACATTTTTTCCTAACTTGTAATTTCGAGGACGAAATTCTTTTAAGGGGGGAAGTTTGTAACGACCCAGAATTTTTGATAATTAAAATTCGAATATTTAATTAATTTTAAATATTAATAAATGGAATTTAGAAGTCGAATGATTTATTTTTCGGATATTGGATTTAATTTGGTCAATTTAATCGATAAATTAATAATTGAAATTCCAGAGATAATTGAAAATCGAGTTTAAAATGATTGAAAACGATTTGGAAAATTTTATTTTATCATACTGGAGTTATAGAAAGGTTATAGAACTTTTAAAATTGGAATTGGAGTTAAATTGTGAAAATTGAATATTTTAATATTTAATTATCGACTGTAAAAATAGTCAATTTTCGAACAGTCTCAGAATTGAACGAAACCAGTTCCATTGGATCCGTAATAGTTAGTTATTATCGGATTTCAATTTTCGTAGCAATCGAAGTTGTCGTTTGACCGTGGCAGCTCGAAACGCGTCGATATCGTTTTAATTTTAAATCGTCGAGTTAAAATAGTCATTTTTCAAAAAGTCTCGGATTTTGACGAAACCAGTTTCATCGGATCCGTAATGTGAAATTATTACATGGTTTCAAATTTCATAATTTTTGGATTTACCATTTGTCCGGTACAAATTAAAACGCCTCGAAATCGATTTAAATCGATTTAATCTAAATTGATCGTTTCTTGTCATATCTCACACAGACGATTGAATTAGCTTTCGAAACCTATTCCATTGCGTTCGGAACGCGGGGTAAACCTTAGAAACGTCAGCCGGCACGCTCGAATCGGAGTTCGAAAAAATTCGATGAATAGTAAATCGTGAAATTTTCTATAAAAGCACCCCATTCTTTCATTTTGCAAATAAGAAACCTAGCTAGGGTTTGAAAGTTTCAGCCGCCATTATCTTATTACACGGCCAGAAAACACCCAAATTCTCCTCCAATTTCCTTCCAATCCGTCGAGATTCAAGCGAAGCGTTCAACTACAATCTTGTAGAGGGCAGTGTAATCGATACATCCAACGGTAGATTTTCTGTATCGTCGTCGTTGGAAGGCAGGAGGCAGTCGCATTTGGTGGCTGTTCATCCTCGTTATGCGTGCACCAATGGAGGCCGAGCTCATGGATACTCGAGCCGAAGATGAAGCTTGTGATGGCGGTCAAAATGGAGGTAGTTGATCAATGTGATGATGCTCGTATGGGTTGCATGAATTAGGGTTTCAAGGGCGGCAAGTGGGTTCAAACGTACGTGAACCTGGACGAGGAAGATGAAGTAAATACGCGGCCCAGATTTTCTTGTTCAGAAACAAATGGTCCAGATGTGAATGGGTATAGAAATATAAAAGAAGTTGTAAATTTATTGTATAAAAAAAAAATTCGTTAAAGTTTAAAATGATGTATCTTTGTCATACGATATCAGATTTCGACGAAACTTTTTGCGTTGGCTTCGTTGTGACGAGCTCTTCGCGATGCAACTGGATTGGAGTCGTTTGGAGCTAGTTTGAATTTCGGGTAAAATTAAACGCGCGTTTAATTTTATTCGAAATAAACGCTGAAATCAGAATTAAAATCAAGGTGAGATTTTTCTCACTCGAATGAAATGGATTTCTACAGTTATTGATTTTACTGATTGATTGCTATTGGATGTGATATTAGATATTATAGGATATATCTATATATATAGCAATATATACATATTGGCATATGTATATATTGGATTGATGATTTCCCACCTCGTATAGCGGATGAGACCCTATTGCGCTGTTAGTAAGCGGATAATATTTATAAAACCCATATACCGCGATAATTCCGTACTGGAGCGGAATTGGTATTGTGCTAACATCTATGGATGCAGGGAAATAGGTTGGAGGGATCCAACTGGATTCCTCACCGTATTGATTATTTACAGATATTGATGTATATTCTGTTATCATATGTTGATATATGATATTTGATTGTTGTGATTGATTGTTGATGCTGTAGCATCATCAGATCCATTTTTGAAGCTAAAAATAACGATATTATTTTTAAAAAGGATTTCAAAGTGATTATTCGAAAGTACACTTTTTATTGAATTTTGGAATTAATTCATTTTAAATAAATAAAGGTTAAAATTTTCGTGTTATAAAAATTATGAGATTCGTGAAATATAAGCGAAAAGTGGTTTTTGAAATATAAGTTGATTAAATTGTAATTGGTTTAGATTGAAATTTTCGACTTATTATAAATGGATTATATTTATAGAAGATGTATAAAATTGTTATTTTATAAATAGAAATAAGGAGATTTTTAGGAGTTCTATAAATGTTAAAATGAACTTATAAACGGATTTTATAAGTAAGTAGTATTAATAGATATACGATTTGTGAAGTTATAAGATGAAGGACTTTGAAACTAAATGAATTGTAAGTTATCAACTTATGATTTGAATTTTTGTTATATAAATGAGTCAAATGGAATTGTTTGAATAAAGGGATTTCATAACTTGAAGTTGTTATAAAATATAAAATTGTGATTTATAAACGTTGTTTATAAATCCGAAATCACTTATTTTGATAAGTGAATTGTAGAAGTTAATTAAAGGAATTATATCCACGATTTTGGACAGTGGATAAACTTTTAAATAAAATGTGTAGAAATGTTGAATTTGGATAGTGAAGTATATTCACGATTTTGGACAGTGAATATATTGTTAAGTAAAATGGATATGTTCTGGAGAAGTGATATTATGAAATGAAGTAATTGTTTTAAAAGATGTTTTAAAATGTATTATGAATCGAAAGCATAGATTTCAACGTTTATTGTTGAAATAGACGTTTTCGAGAAATAAGGAAATGGTGAACTATAACACTGTTGTTATAGTAAATGATTTCCGAAAGGAAATGTTTTATATAGTATTGGGATTTATATATCTATCTAAATTTCGAATCCCTATACTAGTGATGTTGAGTCATCGTAACGATGTTTTACGTAACATTCGTTTTGACTCAAATAAATGTGCTTAAGAGAATGATTTCCTTAAAGAATGAATATATACTTAATTTTGATTTAAGTATATCGAATATGTTCAAATGTTGAAAATAAATGGATTCGTGAATTACTGACTTATTTTTAAATAAGTACGGAAATGCTTTTCCAATATGAAATGAACTGTTTTGAGATTTTATCTTCTTAAAGATAAATTGAAAGTGAATATTGAAATCGATTTGAAAATCGTATATCAGTAGATATTTTGAAATATAAATTCACTATGGAATTTATGAAGGAAAGGGAAACTGTTTAGAAAAATAAACGTTGATTTATTTTTGAAGTGGGGAAATTATATATCTAGTAAAGATATTTTTGAAGATAAATAATTTGGGGAAAATTATTTGGAATCTGATGATGTTGCGCATCTTTATTGATAGTTAAATAACCGACTATCAATAATTACCTTGAATAGGTATTTGTTGTGAATTGGATGAATTTGAATGCCACACTTATTTTTGAATAATCGCTCACTATTCGGGTTAGCCGGGAAAGGACCATGGGGTCGTATAACCCATTCCGAATATGTGATATGTCGTTATGAATTGCATTCGAAGACCGGTGTTGAAGACCGGATATTTTTGAAAACGGAAGGATTACCGTCGAGTTACTCTACATCGGCTGATCTCCGATTTAGAGGTTTTATCACCCTTAGTGACGGGAAGTCCGGACGTGATTAGAAATTTATCCGGATATGCAAGGTCTTCGTGAGAAGTGCCTTCGGTTCTGTTCGATCCCGGAACAGACTTGTATGGATTGTGTGTCTGACGTTACAATTTGAGATATAAAGCTGATTTCTTTCAAATACATTTCTGTTGGTGGCGGAGAATTTATTCTCTTAGCTTAACACCCTTCTCTGAGACGTACGAGCTCAGAGGTTATGTAGTTGGAATTTATCAGCGATATATTCCCAATTTGGTAACGTGGCATACTGAGTGTTGCTGTGAAATGATCAGTGTTTGATCATTTGTGATATGATCATTTGTTTGATCTTATATCTTTGTGATCATAGGTTGATCATTTTTGTTTGACCCGAAGCAGGGCTTTGTAGAAAGCGTAGCTTTGTGGACGAGACTTCATCGAGCCTCACACCCCGGAAATGGTCAAAACAGGAAGGATGCGGCAAGGTTCTAGGGAGTAGCGCCCCTTAGTGTATGTCATTCCTTCTGGATAGAGGTGGTATCATGGTATGGAGCCCAGATACTTAACCTATGTGGTTGCTGCATTATTATCTATGTGGTTTGTTGGAAATCGGGGATCCTCGGGAAGATCGGTTACGATCGGGGGATGGCATACGCGTGTCAGTAGTTACCTATTTTTGCAGAGGTAACCCGGCCTTGTGTTGGCAGAGATCTAACCGTAATGTTAGGTTATTTCTCGGGTCGTCTATTCCAGGGACGTACCCATCGTGGATAGGAAGTTCCTTAGCCTGACCATTTGTTGGAAATCCAAACTCCAATACGCACCTTGTACGGTATTAGTTGTAGAACCTGCCATTTACGTACGGTGGTCACCACTGTTTAGATGGTAGCTATAGTAGGCATACGATACTGGTCGTATGTTGGCTAAGATTAATATTATACTTTCGAAATGTTTTCTACACTATGCACTAATAATAATATCAAAAATGATTTGATTTTGCGTAGTAAGCATCTTTGACTATCATAAGAAGAAATCTCCTCCAATTCTGCGTTTGCATTGTGTGTGTGGCGGGAGGTCTTATGGTAGTTTCATTTTCCAAAAACATTGCGAATTGACTTTAAAATTCTTCTGTTGTTTATTTTAAAGAAAAATAACTGTTTTACGATCTCACACCAGTCACCATGACTAACTCGGAGTTTATTGTTCCCTTCTAAACTCTGGGTGCCCACATATTTCCACACGGGCAGCCTAGAGTTATGTTATCAGGATATCCTGGATATTCTGGAGCTTTGGAAGCAAGCTGGATGGCGAGACGTAGTATTTGTATCTGATAGTATTTATTCCGCTGTGTATTCTGTATGAGGACAAGTTATATAACTGTCTATTGTTGTATATTGACTCTGATGATTGATGTATATATAAAATGATATAGTTCTTTGTTTTAAAAGACTAGTGTTTATCTATTATATATTGTTCCGCTGCGATATGTGAGATTCTGTTATTGTTTTCTGTTTCTGTTTTCTGCTCTTGTTCTGTTGTTGTTCTTCTTTCTTTTTCTTCTATCTTCTTCTTCTACCTTTTTCTTTTTCTTAAAACCCTCACTATTGGAGTTTTCGGCACTCGATGGCTCGGCAGTCGATAAAGTGAGTATCGATGTCGAATTTTCGAAAGTCGAAAAATTCGGTACGTGACAAGGCCTGTCAATGGATACCCGAAAAATCCGAAATCCGTCCGGATCCGTATCCGAAAAAACGGATATTATCCGATATCTGAAAAGTGAATGCGGATATCCGATATCTGAAAAGAAAATCGGATACGGATGCGGATATGGGTATATCCGTATCCGAAAAACATCCGTCCGATCCGAAATTTTATGTGTGTTGCCATTTTGTCATTATGTATGTTGCTATTTTATCATTTGAATTGATGTAGTATCGTGTAAACTTATTTGATATAATGTGTGTTGCCATTTTGTCATTTGAAAAACTGATTAGTATTGTAGTGTGTGTATTGTCATTTGAGAAAGTGATTGTTTTAGTTCAAAAATATTAGTATAATAAAAAATTTATTCAATTTCGGATGCGGATATTTCGGATATTTTCGGATATCCGGAAATATCCGTTTTTTATTTTCGGATGCGGATATTTTCGGATATCCGAAAAATATCCACGGATGCGGATACGGATGTTAATTCTCAGATATTCACGGATATTGGATGCGGATTCGGATGCGGATTTAAATTTTCGGATGTGGATGCGGATACAGCCATATCTGTATCTGTTTGCATCCGTTGACAACCCTAGTCAGAAGGTCCTGAGTCGAATGGTGGTCGAGGCGAGCTTTGTCATGACTAAAGTCGACATCGGTCGATGTGAGCAGTTACGACATTGTCTTGCCTAGACAGGTGCAAAACGAATAAGAAACAAAAATTTCTTTCATCTTGTGAGAAAATATATATTTGCGATCAAGTAATTTCTTTATTTATATTTGAATTATAAAATAATCGGTAGGCCCTTAAAATTTATATCCTTGATAACTTCTTCGTATGAGATCTATTTGAGATGTGGTTCAAGTCCAAAGGATTGTTATGAAATCTAGAATATTTTGATATAACTTGTTTCCCTATAGGAAGAAGTATAGAATTATGGGTTAGAAACGATAATTATTACATATAATCCCTCAATTAAAATGTTAATAACCATTAATGGTAGACTTGATAATACAATGATGTTATAATAATAGGAATATAACCCTAAATCCTTTTGATCACTAATTTAGGGAATTTTTGACCACTAATTTGGTAAATATGTATACTGGGTCTACGTAAGTACGTGAGTGGGACTAATGTAATATTTTTGATAGAAATATGCCCGTTGGTGTGGCTGCCAGCAGCTACAGACATTAATAGATTATCCCTTAATTTAATATTCAAAATTTACTGATCAGAAAATATTTAATCATTTGAGTATTTGATATAAAAAATATATTATTTCAAGCAGTAAAAACTCATATGTTGCTTTTATAATATAGATACTGCACATATTTCTAGTTTATACTATGTATAATTGATAGTTTTTATAATATACACATTTTCTAGTTTTATTGTATATAAATATAGTTTAGGTTAAGTACAGATTACCAATTTTATCATGTATAAATGGTAGTTATGGGGTAAGCACAAATGCCAGTTTATTATGTACATTTAATTAATTTTGGTATAGTACACATTTGACAATTTTATTATGTACATTTATGTAATTTTAGATAAGTACACATTACCAGATTTATTGTGTATATTTAGGTAATTTTGATATTGTACATATTTAACAGTTTTATTTTGTACATTTTAATAATTTAGATAAGTATACATCGCCGATTTATCGTGTACATTTAAGTAATTTTGGTATTGTAGACATTTAAAAGTTTTATTGTGTATAATTAACAGTTGTAGTGCTATACACATTTGCTAGTCTATTTTGTGTATTTAAGAGTTTGGATAAGCATATTATTTGCAAAGTGTGCTTCGAATATTTGATAAAATCCTTTTTGGATATTATAATGTTTTATTATATGTTGATTTCTTTGAAAGAAAACACTAAAGGTAAATTTCAAAGATCCAAAAGTAAATTCTTATACATATATTTGACATTTGTTTACAATTTGAATGAATTTACCTTTTATTGGTATTACTATTATATTACATTTGCTAATTATTAGTATATACTATTTGTGACAGCCCGCCCTTCATAATACCATGAATCAACATCAAATGACAATATCTGACTCTTGAATACCATAAAAGATGGTCCGTCGGGATAAAATAAAACTAAACATCCTAACAAGGCATAACAATAAAATCTCACAATGGAATGATAACATATAATATATTGAATATACATGAAAAGAATAAGACAAACAATATATAAGAGACCGCACTAGCGGAAGTAACCGATAAATAAACATCAATTCAAAAGGTAAAAATACATCAACTCCATACATACGAAGTTTTGAATATAATAACGGATACAACAAGTCTCATAGATAAATGATATATATGTCATGTACTATAACAACAACAAGTATATATACCCAAAATATCGATATCATGCCTCTAAAATGCTCCAACTGTCCTGTAAGCATATCCCCAAAAGTACTTGACTCTCAAATTACTCAATCGAGTACTTAAGAGTTGTCATGACATAAACAGACAAAGACAAAACGTGGGTCGGACTTAAAGCTTGTGTGAGCAAAACAGTCTTAATATATTGTATATTGAAACTATATATATATAAAACATGAAACTACTAATTCAGAACTAATCCTCACCACAAACATGGCTCAGGGATAAACTAGATTTCCCATAAACAAGTAAATAAACTCATCCTAAGGATAAGAAATCACACCATAACCTACTCTTCTCCTATAACCAAAAAGTTAATACCAATACTAGAAAAACATATACATTGTAAAGAACGATGTCATAATACTCATGTTAGGTTGTGTATGGATAGTGTTACCCCCACGATAAACCAGTGCCAACACCATCTATAATAAATAATATAACAATTATTATTGCGTAACTACAAGTACCAATGACCGATTATACATACTCATGTACTAATCCCATACGATAAGTCTAAATAACCGGTAATTCCCGTCATCCCGATACTGAAGGAAAATTCAATGGAACAATTACACTCTATGTGATCGTTGGATTTGTTTACAGTGTTACTCGTTGAGAGTCTGCAAGCGAAACTGAGTGTCCTCATACGTGCTCATTGCTGCACAAGTTCCCTGGTATAAGCATTGACTACTCTCCTGGCACTAATGAAAATCCCTATCACTACAGTGCTCCCTAGCGTCGATATCTACACTATCGTTACTGGATAAAAGTGTCCCTTAAGTGTTGCTCCGGACACTCCCGAAGGCTTAGCCTAGAATCTTGAAAACAAAAGTTAAATGATTACATAGCACTGGAACCATGCTACGACTCGAATCTAGTCGTCCCCTTCATGATTCTCTCACCGTGCACTTACGCGACCCAATGGATCGGCACAATAGCATGTCAAACCATGGCGTCTCTTTATGATTCACCCACTATGCACTTGCATCGACTCTAATAGATCTCTCAAGAACAACATAACATTCAACCATCATGCCTTTTCATGATTCTCTCGCCATGTACTTGCCTCGACCCCAGTTGATATCTCAAGCAAAACAGCGCGTCAGACCATGGAAACTATACTAACTATCTATCCACATGTCTGGCCAATCTTATACCATTCACGTGCCTTTACATGCTCGCATATGTGCCTGAATTTGGTATCGATTCCTTGTCATCATGTTCTCCTCTTAATCGTACATGCTATCATACGTGATTGTGCGATTAATCACCGTACCGACCTCATGTCCGATTATTCTTTGGTTGTTATCTTGATCTTCCACTATTCCCATGTAGGAATATGTCACATCCGCGTCCCTTGCCTCGATCGCATCCTCGACCATGTGCTTGAATGCCTTATCGATCATTACCGATCACATATACATTACTTTACTTTTGCATCCACATCCCATTTTCACCTTGTATTCCACTTTCCTGAGTGGTCGAAAGCCTCACTGAAGTCATGCTAAAGTCTTACGTCGAATTGCATTTGAAACGGGGAAAACTTCACCATTTGCTCATCACCTAGGCTTACTATCTAGGCCTAGTATCCATCGGTCGACGGTTGCTCTAATACTAATTGACTGGTCATAGCTTACACCAAGTTGTAAGCCTAGGTAGCAAGCAATCTTGTCGCCCCGATGGTCTTTTATCGCCCTATCTTCTCTATAGCTTCATCCAATAAGTCTCATAACTTCTCTAATCTACCTCTATAGCATAGATCCTCTTTCGCAGCCCATTTGTTGATGTTTTGAAAGTGGTTGCTTATGTGTTCAAAAACCAATTTTGATGCGAAACCCACTCTTTTTCCCATAGAGTTCCACGGGATGAGTCATTCGACCTGATCTCCTCTTGCATGCCAAAACATAATCAACTGGCCTTCTTAACCCCACATGATGCTTACACTTGTGTCGATGTACCTACTTATGCACGCATAAGCATGGACACATACGCAAACACGGTGGAACCTCACTAATAACATTTCGAGCTTTACCGACACGATTACTCGACCCGGTATATTCTCATGCACCTTAGCATACATGGTAGTCATTTTATGTACATGAGATGCTCACAAACGTACACAAATATATATATATATATATATATATATATATATATTCACATACACACATATATATCTATTCACATAATACACTTATATATACATACACAACTACATACAACAATTCTAAGTAAAATTTATGAATTATCTTAATTATTATATATCTTCAAATACACATAAATCTATACTTATCCATATACATATACATACACATATATTTAAATAAGTATCTCTTGATTATTTTTTAAAACCTTATAAGTCTTTTTCAAAATAATCCATTCATTTATAAAATCATTTCTTTACTTAAATAATATTTATAAATAGTATTTAAGCTTCATTAAGGCTCTAACCACTTTAATAATATGTGTAGAGCTCAAAACTCACTTAATTAGCTTAATAACTTCTTTAAAAGTCATCATTAAGGTTTTTAATAATTAATATGCTACTATAGTTGTGTTTACTATGTAAACATAAGCTGAAATCATCATATATCATTCATTAGAAAACCATTAGAAATTATAGTTACTTACTAACTTTTCTAAAATCAATTCAAATTATAGAATAATTACTAACTAATGAGATGTTTATCTTCATATCACTTAATTAGCCTCAAGTTAACATCTAACATCACATACCATCATTTAATTAACCTCGGTCCATTTCTAAGCATAGTAACTTTTCCAAAAATGGTAATTAAGGTCTATAATAAATAATATGTTGATATAATCATGTTTACAATATAAACATAAGCTTAAATCAAACCATATCATTCACTAAATCACTTCATATCACTTAATAACCATATTTAAATAAATTAATGAAGTATAACAAGTAGATATTATTAGAGAATCATCTCACTCACCATTTTCCACTACCAGAAAAGTTATTTTTGACAACAATGGAACATGGCATTGGGATGGTAATTGTTATTGTTGATCCCTGCGTAAACGGTAAAAACTAAAGACAGCGTAACATAATGTTGTGCGTCATATCCACTCTCTACTAAAAGTAAGCCCGCCTAACTTCCCTCTATAACTTTCATTCACCACGTATTTTCCGCTTCTTCACTGAAAGAAGCAACCCTAAATCTCAAAGTGCCCACTCCTCCAAACCTAAATTCACTATGCCTCCGTTGTTCTAATCCCTAAATGATGCTTCTCTGTTATGCCCAATGTCGTTAAAGAAGAGATCCCTATGGCTCTGTTGTGCTCTGGTGCTTGCACTAGAGAGCTAGCATCCGTTGAGTCAACTCGCCACTGCTATGGAGGAGCACTCGCATCCTTTTCTAAAATAGATCTATAGTCCAGGCCCTAAATTTTTGTAAAGCTTCAACATTTCTCAGGTTAGAATTTATTCCCTAATAATTTTCAACCTAGAATTCTAATTTTAGAAATCATGTTATTCTTGCTTCAAGTATTTTTGGAGACCATGGTATGAATTTTTCAAATTAAAATGTTTGGACATGTATTGCTATCATAACATTTAATGATTTTAGATTTGATAGTAATCACAATGGTAATGGAACTATTTATTTGGATAATGATACGATTGTTTAAAGGTATTTGAAATAAGTACAGGCCAAAACGGGTATACAAATATATTTGGATGTATTAAGTGCTTATTGCTCAAGTGAATTTCATAGACTTGTAGTCAGTCCAGCTAATTCCACCGTCAGGCAATCTGATGTCCGAATTTTCATTCCTGTATGCAATAAAATAATTATATTAGTACTATAACTACTATTTATTCATCTAAAACATGATACACACACTCTAAGTTTTTCTAGAGATTTTGGATGGCCATGGAGATACTTAACAGCCATCATTGAAGTAGTAGGAATCGTTTCATAACTCAAGTATATTGATGCAATTATCAAGTCGATAATTTTCTCGTTGTTAAATTTATCTTTCCTTCTTCATCATTTTTTAGCAAGTAATCAGGCATATCATCATTGCTTAAACTGGCACTAGATACTCTCTCAATAATGAGCTTTGTTTGCAGGCTTATAATTTAATTATCTTTCTTGCCTAAAATATAATATATATATATATATATAATTCTTTTAATTAGTAACTATGTGTTTTCTATATCATTAACCATCACACAAAAATTATCAATTACCAGAAAGACACATCTATAGTTTGTGCTAAGAAGATTAATTGGCAAATCAAGTGTGCCATAAACAAGATGATATATCTCTTCTTTAAGAGCTTCAGCAAATTGGCCAACAACATGTCTTATATGATGTGTGTACTATCATAATATTTTGCTATAACAAAAGCCATCAATACATTTGATAGCTAATAGTACAATTTACGTGTATTTGTACAAAATGCGAGATCATCATATGGATGATCAACCTAAGCGATAAAAATGAAAAGGCAATAAGCCGAAAATTATTAATATACAAAACAGAATACAAAAATAATATAGGAATTCATTGTTGTTTGAAGTATGTTAGGTCGAAGGACCATCAGACGAAAGCTCTAGAACTGAATGAGTGTTGTAGGGTCGGTGATAAGTTAAGACTAGTGATAGCAAGTGGACAGGGCAAGCTGACTAAATTGCATGGAGAGTGAAGCGTGATGTGAGATGAGAAGCTTATGGACAGGGTTGTGTATCTAAAATGAGCAGAGTGTAATATGAGATGCTTTAACTAAGCTATAAACTAGGAAGCGTGTGAAGCTTGTGAACGTGATAGAAATATGAAGTAGTAGTAGTAGTAGTAGTATGAGTAATAAAAGAGGAACAAATGCATGAAAGTTGTCGGGTAGGAAGGAGGACAGTGAGTGTGGTAATTAATAGATGAGCCAGTGCATGAGTAGATAGGAAAGGAACTGCTCCCATTGCTGAAAGAATGTTGTTAAGCCTGGATCTAACTATAACTTAAGTGTGCATTTCCATAGAAAATGAGCATAACTAAAATGAATACAAATTGAAGTGCCAATTGAAATGAAGGAGCTGAAGCGAGCTAAGATTAAACAGGCTTGAAGCTCAACTTAATCTGTACTGAGACAATTGCTGAAGATGAAACGTGTGTGTTGAAATACAGAGGTGAAACAAAAAGATTCCACAAAGACAATTGATGAACCAAATTGCATGGGTTTCTGTTCAATTGAATCCCAAAATTGGAGCATTGATGCAAGTATAAGAACGGAGGTTGAAACACGATTGAGGCTTATTTTCCTATTTGAAATTCATGTTCATGTTGTTAGCAAACATTATATTTATTTTGCCGACATACTTATTATTTTGTACGGTTGGTTCTGTTTCAAGTTAATAGTAGGATAGTGACATTTTTAATTAAGTTGAACATGGATGGCAGGATAGGCGAGTGGAAATTTCATCTAAACTATTATCATTTAGTTGCATATGCTTCCTTGCTTTAGATCGAGAAGGAAAACTATCAGCTTATTTGGTGGAAAAGAAACGAATAAGAGGATGGTAGACATTATTTATTTAATTTCAAACAGACCATGAACTACCTTACTGTCTTATTTATTTGTAATATATCATTTGAAGAATGTACCTACATAATTGTTCGCCCATTTACTCCCAAATTCTAATAAGAATTCTTTTTTTCACTTTTTAGAAAGAAGGGACATATAAGGTAAAGAAATTTAATGTTGTATGTCATTTCTTTAGCTATCAAGCTATGAGGGTTTTACGATTAAATCTTACTGTGATTATGATTATGTAAGTATAAAAGCATGTATACTTCTCTACGTTATTTACCCCTATGTATCAATTAACCAAGGAACTTCACATATTCAGGTCTTGGGAGGCATCTGTTATCTTATGTTAGCTACTAGTTCGAATATTTACATGGCTACAATTACAAACTTAAAACAATCTATCAATAAATGGCAATGTGGCGCTACTCCAATAATAGTAAGTTTTGTGCAACTGTCATTACTGATCCTGATGGCATTATTCCAAACATCTAAGTATACCTTATCCAATACACTAAAATGAATGAAACCAGTTTATAACTTTCTATTTTTGATACTAGGCAACGATGATTATAAAGCGATACTCGCGCGGTCCTGGAACCACTCCTATTGGAAAACCTGGTCTTCGTCCTGCAACTATAACTTAATTGATGATCCATATATTTTGGTCAGTGTATTATTCAAATTAGCAATTTTGTTATGAACATATAACTCCACCATACTTTGAAAATGTTAGTTAAGTTATCAATGGTTTGATAATATGCTAAACCATACACCTAGCTCACTATATACATACATGCATATGTACGTATACATACATACATATACAAATACATATACATATGTTATTAAATTAAGAATTCCTTTTTTTTTAAACATTAACCAATCTACTACGATAATATAATTTGAAGATATTCGCAGTTATAATATCCTCATGTACTCTCATAACCGTTTCTAGTTCGAATATGTCAAATGGTCTCATTAATATAGTTTTGTGTAACTTTAGTAAATTTGATTTATATACATAGGATATTTGAGTCTATTTTGTTTTAGATTAACCCATTTTGAGCGTTGGTCTCCATCATGCATCCACCTTACATGCAAGTGTATCTGAGATCTATGTATCAGGCTTTAGATATAATAATACATTTACGTGCTGATATAAATGTAATAGGATTCAAGTATTTGGATATAATTGTTTATGAACTGAATCTTAGTTCAAGCTTATGATCACACGTTAGCTGTTTCACGCAAAAATAGTATGAATACAGCGCAAATGAATACCTTATTCACGTATCCTTTATGTCAAAGCAATTCTGATTAAGCATCTTCTAAACTTACAGTACCATTTTGAATTTCCATAACTATTCAAGAACAAAATATTCCACTGAAGCATGTAAAACATGTAATCTTAGAGCTGTCAGTTACAACCTGTATTATAATTGTTGACAGGATGTGTAAACTGAAGAATAGGCATCTACGGAGTCTAGCATGCTTGTATTTCATGACTGAAAAATGCTATGCTAATGTTTCAAATAAGGAGGTAAATCAATCCATCAGATTTTTATTGGTTGAAAACATCGAGTCCATTGACTGATGCTCCTATGTCAAATTTGATTGATAAATCAAGTAAATGTCTCTCTATTATTGATCTATTGATTTTTCTTATTAATGCTTGCTGAGAGAATCATTAAGAATGTTATATTCTTCTTCGGGTAAGCTAGTTGTGTTTATGACTAAGCTTCAATTTTTAATGCAAAAACACTGTTTCATAGTGTAGCTATACTTTCCAACACTGAATGGAATAGCGATTACAGACTAGAAGACATGAATTATCATCAAGCTCATTTTTTGCTCATCTTATGGAACAACTTGCGCTCTATCTCTAAGTGTGCAAATATTACTTGATAAATAATAGTGGCATTCACACCTTTTGCATAATTACATAACTCTTTTGTAGATTTTCTCCCTAATTATTCCTTTTACTTTGCAATATAGGTACACAAAACATTCCATTGCTATATGGAAGATTGGTAGCTAAAATTGCTAATAAAAGGTATGTTTTTATGCATTTGAATGTGTACGCTATTATGAAGTATATTTTGTTATATATGATATAAATCCGATCTTGTTTTGATTGTGTAAATGTATATTGAATTGGGTGTGCGAGAAAGAACTAACCGCGCAAAGGCGGTGCTGTCGAAAATTCATGAAATCCGATAAGTTTATAAAAATCAACAAAGTTTATAAGAATTAACTAAGTAAACCAAATTTTATAAAAATTAAATAATTTTCTAAAAATTAACTAAGTTTTATAAAATTAAATTAATATCTAAATATTAATAAAAAATTATAAAATTTAAATAAATTTATGAAAATTAACTAAGTATAAAAATTTAACTAAGATAACTAAGTTATATAAAAAATAATTAAAATTAAAAAAACTTACTTAATTTATAAAAATTAACTAATTTTTATAAAAGTTAACTACGTTATCAAGTTTCATACAAATTTAACTATATTAACTAAAAGTTTATAAAAATTAACTAATTCTTATAAAATTTAACTAAGGTATATAAAAATTAACTAAAATTATTTAACTAATTTATAAACTAAGTCTTATAAATTATCAACTAAGTTAATTAAGTGAGTTTTATAAAAATTAATTAAAGGATAAAAAAATTAACTAAGTTATATAAAAATTAACTAAGTTAATTGAGTTTTACAAAAATCAACAAAATTTAAATTTTTCTTAATTAAATTAACTAAAGTTTATGAAAATTAATTTTTTTTTATAAAAACATGTTCTCTATTTTGAAATCTTTGTTAAATTGTTATAAAAATTGACTAAGTTTTATAAAAATTATTTAATTTTTATAAAAATTAACTAAGTTTTATAAAAATTAATTAAGTTTATAAAAATTAACTAAATTAAAAGAAGAATAATAATATAATATAATAATAATAGTAGTTGTAATAAAATAAAATAATATAATAATAATAAATTAACTAAGTTTAAAATAAGTAATTAAGTTAATTAAGTTTTATAATAATTAAATAAGCTAACTGTTTTTTAAAAGTTAACTAATTTTTATAAAAGTTAACTACGTTACCAAGTTTTATACAAATTTAACTAGATTAACTAAAAGTTTATAAATATTAACTAATTCTTATAAAATTTAACTAAGTTATATAAAAATTAACTAAAATTATTAACTAATTTATAAAATAAGTTTTATAAATATTCAACTAAGTTAATTAAGTGAGTTTTATAAAAATTCATTAAAGGATATAAAAATTAATTAAAGGATATAAAAATTAACTAAGTTAACTAAGTTTTATAAAAAATAATTAAGTTTATAAAAATTAACTAAATTTAAAAGAAAAATAATGATATAATATAATAGTAGTAGTAGTAATAAAATAATATAATAATAATAAATTAACTAAGTTTAAAATAAATAACTACGTTATTTAAGTTTTATAATAATTAAATATGCTAATTGTTTTTTTTAAATTAAATAAGTTTATAAAAATTTAATTAAGTTTTATAAAAATTAGTTTTATAAAAATCATGTTCTCTATTTTGAAATCCTTGTTAAATTGTTAAAAAAGTTAGCTAAGTTTATAAAAATTATCTAATTTTTATAAAAATTAACTAAGTTAACTAAGTCTTATAAAATTTAATTAAGTTTATAAAAGTTAGCTAACTTTAGAAGAAGAATAATAATATAATATAATAATAATAGAAATAAAATAATATAATAACAACAACAACAACAAATTAACTAAGTTTAAAATAGTGGAAATTAGGGAAGCATCCCTATCATACTTTCATATTGTAAAGCGGGTCCCTGTCAAAGTTTCATTGTAAAGCGGGTCCCTGTTTTCTGAAAACGAAGAAAAATTATTGCTGAAATGTCAGCAACTTTTATAAATAAGTGCTGATGTTTCAGCAACTATTTGTGTCAAAGTTTTATTGTAAAAACAAAGAAAAATTATTGCTGAAATGTCAGCAACTTTTATAAATAAGTGCTGATATTTCAGCAACTTTCATAAATTGTGCTCAAAGTGTACATAAATGTTGCTGAAATATCAACAACTTTTATAAATAAGTGTTGATATTTCAGCAACTTTCATACACTATGTTCACAGTGTAGAGAAATGTTGCAGAAATGTCAGCAACTTTTATGAAATGTTGCATCATGCTCTGCAATAATTGTGAATAAAAAACAGGGACTTAATTTACACTGAAATTTAGTGAAGGACTTTTCGTGAATTTTGAAACTTAATAAGGACCTGTGCCAAAAGTACCCATTAAAATAAGTAACTAAGTTAATTAAGTTTTATAATAATTAAATAAGCCAATTATTATTTTTTAATTAAATAAGTTTATAAAATTTAATTAAGTTTTATAAAAATTAATAAGTTTATAACAATATACATGCAATTATTGAATAAAGTATTTTAAACAAAATTTACATCAATTTCAGGAAATTCCATATGTTATTGATATCGTTTCCATATGATTATATAAATTAATTAAATTTTATAAAATTAACTAAAGTTTATATAAATTAATTTAATTTTATAAAAATTAACTAAGTTAATCAAGTTTCATATAAATTAATTAAGTTCCATATAAATTAATTAAATTTATGTAATTAAGTCTCACACACACACATATATGTATGTATGTATAGTTATAATTGCTAATTGTTGAATTTCTTTTTCATAGGTAATTACCCATCTATAGTGCATACAAATGGCAACATGCTACAGTATATTAGCGATTTGAAGTTCTTTTGAAGTAACAACTTTTTTGGTTTGTACATTTAGTCGTCATATGTAGTACGATCTTTTATCACTTATATTATTTACACTTTTAATGTAATGTTCATTGAATATTATGACATATCATGCACTATTCTATGTGAATGTTGAATGGTTAGTTATTTTTCATTTAATGTGATCTATATGATTGTGTGAAATGATACATTATGTTTGTGTAAATTTGTCGATTATAGTGTGACAATGGATATGTACGTATTGCAAAAATGATTTTTAAAACGCTGCTAACGGGTTTGCTAGTGTTTTTAAAACACTATTAAAGCATATAATAATGTTTATGAAACACAATTACAGTTAATAATAGCATTTTATGACCGTTGTACACTAACATGTCATTATAATAAAGGGTTTTTTATAGCATGTTAAGAACACCATTAATAAGACTTTTTATAGCATTTTGAAAACATTTTAAAAGACGTGTTTTTTATAGCATTTCTTATGTTGCAATAATAGGCCATTGACTTATTACAACTTGTTAATTTACAGCGTTTATAAAAATGCTAGAAAAGCCTTTTATAGCGTTTTTAGACGCTATTAAAGGGTCTTTTTGTTGTAGTGTTCGCAGCCAAATCAAGCTTTAAATCACCAAAATCTAAACTTATCTCTCTTGAAATTTGAGATGATGCTCCAAACTCCACTTCAAGCCAACCAATGATGGATTTTGTGAGGAATGAGAAGAGAAGAATAGTAGTGATTTTATTGGGATTTATATGAATTTATTTAGGCTTGGATTAGTGGATCTAAGGATTAGGCTTTAGGAATGGATTAGGAAAGTGTTTAGGAGATGGAGATGAAATGTTATGTTGAATGAAAGGTGAACAAATAGGTTAGCCACTTATAAGCTACGTAATAGTCCTTAGCCTAAAATTCATTTCATCTAAACAAAAACACTATTCACCCCTAAAAATTATCGACCCTAAAAATTGCTAAGCTTTTATACTCATTTTCCTTATGACGGAATTGTCGTCTCAATGGCAGTGGTCTTCAATCCCAATTCATTCGGCTTTAAAATTTGAGTATTTTGAATGTACCAACAATTAGCGATTTAATATTTAAATATTTGGTCGTTAAAATATGGGTTGTTACATTCTATCTTCCTTAAAAGAATTTCATCCTCGAAAACTACAGAATGGGATAATGACTTCAACCATAAAAGCCTTAAAGTCTAACAAATTCGGAAAATTTTAGTACTTCCTCCTTCTACCAGGTTGCTTAACTCAAATTGGCCTGCTTGGTCCTGTGTTTTGAACCAAATCTCTTACTGATTATAACGACCCACACTTTGTAATACCTTGAATCAGCATGGAATCACAATGCCTAACTATTGAATGCCATGAAATACAATTTGTCGAGGTAAAATAAAACCAAACATCCTAACAAGGCATATCGATAAAATCTCATAGTTGAATGATAACATATAATGTACTGAATGAACGGAGAACGGGATAAACAGTATATAAGAGACTGCACTATTGTAAGCAACTAATAAATAAATATCAATACAAAAAACTAGAATACATCAACTCCATATTACAGAGTTTTGAATATAATATCTGATATAATAAGTCTCTAATATAAGTAACGTGTCTACCATGTACTACTACAACAACAAGTATACATATCCAAATTATCGACACCATGCCTCCAAAATGCTCCAATTATCCTGTAAGCATATTCCTAAAAGCATTTGAATCCTAAACTACTCAATCGAGTACCAATGAGTTGTCATGACATAAAAAGACAAATACAAAACACGCGTCGGACATAAAGCCTTGTGTGAATGGAACTATCTCTAATTACTATATATCAAAATTATATACATATATAAAACATGAAAGTACTATGGCATAACCAATCCTCTCTATAAACATGGGTTAAGGATAACCCGGATTGCCTATAAACAAGTAAAGTAAACTCATCCCAAGGATAGGAAATCAATCCATAACCTTCTCTTCTTCTGTAACCAAAAAGTTAGCTCATCCTAGCAATGCCAATACTACATAAAGAACGGTGTCATAATACTCATGTTAGGTGGTATAAGGATAGTGTTACCCTTGAGGTCAAAAGGTGCAGACACCATCTATATAACAATTCTTACTGCGTAACTACAAGTACCCATAATCTACTATACATACTCACGTATTGTTTCTATACGATAAGTCCAAATAACTGGTAACTACCGTCATTCCGATGCTGAATGAAATGTCAATAGAGCAATTACACCCTATATGATCATTGGATTTATTTACATTGCTACCCGTTGAGAATCTGCAAGTGAAACTAAGCTTCCTCATATGATTTTGTCGTTGCATAAGTTCCTTCATATAGAGCTAGACCGCTCTTCTGAAACTAATAAAACTCCCTATCACTATAGTGCTCCCTAGCGTCTATATCTATGTTATGCTACTAGACACAAGTATCCCTCAAGCGCTGCTCCAAACTCTCCTGGATGTATAAATAAATGTATAAATGAATGTGTAGCGATGGAGCCATGCTTCGACTCCAATCTAGTCGCCCTCTCCATGACTCTCTCGTTGTGCACTTGCGCTGAACTCAATGAATCTCTCAAGCATAATAGCACGTCGATTCATGGTGTATCTACATGGTTCTCTCACCGTGCACTTGTATCGAGCCTAATGGATCTCTCAAGCACAATAGTGCATCGAACCATGGCGTCTCTCTATGATTCTCTTATCGTGTACTGTGTTGACCCAAGCATGTCTCTCAAGAACAAAAGCATAATGAACCATGGAATCTATACTAATCGTTTGTCCATATGTCTACCCAACCATGAACTAATCACTTGTCGTTACATTTTCACACGTCTACCTGAATCTAATGTTGATTCCTTGCTGTCATGTGCTCCTTTCAATCGTACATGCTTACCGTACGTGATCGTACGATTGATCACCATATCGAGCACATGTCCGATCATTCTTCGATCGCTATCTCAATCTTCCACTATTTCTATGTTGGAATATGTCATGTCGGCCTCCCTTGTTGATTATGTACTCAATTTCATGCCGGAACACCTTATCGATCATGATTGGTCACATTTACATTACTTTACTTTCGCATCCAAATCCCGTGTTTCGCCTTGCATTCAACTTTCCTCGGTAGCCTAAAGTCTCTGCGAAATCATGCCAAAGCCTCACGTCAGATCACATTCGAAACCGAGGGAAAACTACCATTATTTTCTCATTACTTTGGCTTACTGCCAAGGCATGGCACCCATCGATTAACCAGATGCTCTATGAATGGTCGACTGGTCGTAGCATGCACCAGGCAATAAGCCTTGGTAGAAAGTAATCTTGCCGCCTCGATCATCATTTCTCGCCCTATCTTCTCCATGGCTTCATCCAATGAGTTAACTCCTCTAGTCCTCGTCTACCACATAGGGCCTTTTCCAAAGTCCAATGGTTGATGTTTCAGAAGTGGTTCCTTAAGTATTCGAAAACCAATTTCGATACAAAACCCATTCTTTTTCACGTAGAGTTCCATGAGGCGACTCGTCCAACCCGCCTCCTCTCACACACCAAAACATACTCAAACGGCCATCTTGCCCAAGTGTATCAATGAACCTACTTGTGCACTCATATCCGCACATACACACACATACGCAAACACGCTTAAACTTCACTAATAACATTTCAAGCTTTACCGACATGATTACTCGACCTAGTATTGTAATGACCCGCCTTTTTGACCCTCAAAAGTCGACACTTAATATATCCATGGTATTTGAATGCTGAACATCCGAGTGCCAAAAAGGCGGATTATTAGAGTAGAATAAAAATATAAATAAAATGAATAGGGGAAATCGAATCTCACAGCGAAATGACAACATATAATATAATAAAGATAGTGAATTGTCACTCTAAGATACAAGGAGTATCAGAGTTAAAAACAAACCTCATCAGTCTAGACAGTTATAACTTCCCAACCTTATAATTATTGATGGGTATATATAATAATACATTGGAAAATAAAAATACTACGGTAGGTAAATATCCAGCTCTACTCCCTGAGTTCCATGTCTCACCAACGACAACTTGAAAAAACTTGGTCTGACCCGAGCATTATAATAAAATAACACCCAGATCAGTCTTGAAAACTAGCGTGAGAAAACTCAAGTAATAAGATGAACACATAATAACTCTATGAGACCACGTCGCTAGACATGGAATGGGTTTTCCCTCACAAGAACAACTTCCAAAAATGAATGAATGGAAACAAATTAAAGCAAAACCAAAACTTGAAAGAATGGTCATAATCAAGATCAAAATCCAAACTTAAAGAATGGACACAAATAATTAAGTGGAAATTAGCCACAATGGTCTCATTAGTAAGTAGAATTAGTTTCTAGGGCACACAATTGAAATAATTACTTTCAAGGACAAAATGTAAAATAATTAGTTTTGTGGGTCTAGAAACCTATGAAATTATGTCCTTGAAAGTAATTGGACTGTTGACTTTGTCCTTGAAAGTAATTATTCTGCTGACTTTGGCCTTGAAAGTAATTTCTTTGAATGTATGTCCTAGAAACTAATTGGACTGCAAAGTTTTTCCTTATGGTGAAATGCCCCTTAATCATCGGGAAGAGCTCCATTTACATCTCGATGCAATTAAGAAAACAATCCAAAGATTTGAATCAACAATAATGAAAAGGAAGTTTTTTGAAAATGACTAAGAGGGTGTACTCCCCTTACTGAAAGTATACCTCTAGACAATATACTTGAGAAGGTCATTTTCTCTGTGACTCTCTCGAAATGTACAAGCCGGACCCTGCCAACCTTACGGAGAATCTGAGTATTTCACATCTCTGAGCGCATACTACCGAATCAAATCTAGAGTAGATGTGAATATACCATAATGGGAGCAACCCCATATAGCTTAACGTCTACTCGCGCTTTGGTTTTAGTCATTTCTAGTAAAAGATATCAATGCGTAAATGACCAACAAATCATCTTAAATTGATGATGTAGAAAGAAGAAAGCTGAATCCATAGCCAATAAATCAACTATTAGGAATAATCAAAATGATCGTCGTATATGGAAATTAAATCTCATACCCTTACCACTACTCGTCGATTTCAAACTTGTACTATCCTCATTTGAAAATGAAGCAGGGCACGTTAAGGTAGTGTTATCTCCAAGCAATGCCTTGATGGTATTTTTAACCTTCGAGATAGAAACGATTTTCCATACCTCGACGTTTAGTGCTAAGAGTACAACTAAATCCTTTCCATATAAGCGATATTGTTTACAAAAATTAAACTTCTTATTCTTTCTATAACCGAATCGAACCTTTTAAACTTTTAAAATCGAACTTGTGCTTGAATTTCACACCATAATATTTGTAAAACACTTTAAAAACTCTTTTTAAAATATTCCTTTTAAAGAGCAAATTATATTTTTAAGCATATAAAAAAGAAGGGTCAAAAAAATATCATTAAAACGTTGTTTACTATAAACCCAAAACAATTACACTTAGCTTTATATTTTTTTAAACGGTTCCTTTTATATATTTTCTCATTTATAAACTGTCATTTACAAAATTTCTAACAACATTTATTATCCCAGAAGATAATAAATTAATTACAACACTCTTATAATTAAAGACCGCATCAATTATCTCGAAAGTGAATAAATAAACTTTATAACTCCATTAATAAATTAGCCAATTATCTTTAAACACCTTTATTAAATTAGATAATTAATTTTAAAAACCTTTATTTAAACCAATTAATTAACTTCAAACGTCATTTATTAAATTTATTAATTAATTCTAAGCACCCTTATTAAATTAGTTAATTAGCTTTAAACATCATTAATAAATTTATTAATTAACTTTATTATAATTAAAAATATATTTAAACCTTCAAATTCTTTTCAAAAACTTATACAATCCTCACAAACCTATTTGAAAAGAATTTACAAAATATTTAAGGTAAATAGCCTTTATAAATTTAAAACAACATTAATTATCCCAAAAGATGATTAAATCCAATTTATAACCTTTATAAATTTAAAACGACATTAATTATCTCAAAAGATAATTAATCAGATTTATAATCTCTTCAAATTTAAAACAACGTTAATTATACCCGCCGTTCGTAGCTCGGTTGGTTTGAGAGCTGGGAGATGGGAACCAAAGGACTATGTCCGGGCAGGTTCGAATCCCAGCGCCAAACCATCAGTGGGAGTTTCAACGTTACGCATCCGTGTGCGACGACTAAATAAAAGCGGGGTAGACACACGGCGTGGGGTTTACTTAAATGAGTATCAATGAATACCATGATTTTAAGGTTCCCCATGATTCAAAAAAAAAAACAACGTTAATTATCCCGAAAGATAAATAATTAAGTTCATAACTCCTTTTATAAATTTTAATCAACACTTATCCTTTATTTTCAAAATTCTTAAAATACTTGAAAATATAGTTTAAATAATTTCCAAAGTGCAAAAACACTACCAAACATTTATTTTATAAAAATACAAGCACAAGCTCAATACACAACAAAGGTCTAAGGAGATGATATTTCATAAGTGACGGTATATCGATAATTGCTATAACGACGCTTGCACAAATCAAACTATATGTTACTAATATTTTAACCAAACAGCAATATAAGCAACATTAGAATATAAGTAAATAAATATTGGCAAGAAACCTCTTAGGGCTCTCTACAAAAGTCCCATGTAAATAACACATATGTGTGAATTTTCAAAGTGTTTTGTAGCAACCAATTCACTACGTACACTCTGACTTTGTCTTGTGTTTGTCTCTTACAATACAATGGTTATTTATGTCATCTGCTTTTCAAGCGAGAATTTAAACACAAACAAAAAATCGAACGAGAACATATACCGTCATCCAAGCATTCAACAATAATCTATAGCAACACAAATATTTTATAATTTATTTAGAGGCGAGTAAACTAAAAGAAATTCCAGTTGATGCTTTCGCATTCCAGTTTGATCTAAAATCGAATGATGCCTAAAATTTCGCTTGCTCCAAATTCAACGAAACCAGCTCCAACGCGTAGCTAACGTTCCTACAAGTCCAATGCAACTGATCGCATCCAAAATCGGCCTTGTATGAGCAAGATATTAATTCTAATACGAATTGAAATAAATTGAAATAACTAAGTAACTCAATTACACATTAATTAACCTTTATTAACCATGCTTAACCCTAATTACATTCGTTCAAACCCAGACCGCCCCTTTCACAAACCCTTAACACCTCATTTTCTGCTCTTCACCGCCGCTCTAGCCACCGCAGCACCTCCACTAGAGATTGCCTCGTCCAAGGCAAACCCAACACCCATTGGCCTCACCTTCATTCATGCCCTGTAGCTCGAGAACAAGCCAAGATACTCACGACATTCAAACCCAGATCCACGCCACCTCGCGACGATCCACTACAATCCGACTGATCATTTTTTGCATCTCCCTTAGCTGAATGTTTCTCTAGTGGCGCCGATCAACGTGGACCGTAGGATGAAGGGTTTTAATTTTCTTATTTCAGCCAATAGAAAATAGGAGGGAAAAAGAAAAGTAAACATGAGGAATTATCAAAGTGTTAAACTTTCTAATGTTGGATTTGGTTTATAATATAATTTTCGACACCTCGCTGTATAGAATTTCGTTTGCGTACGAACCGTGAATGGTGAAAACAAAAATACGATCGCGCATAAAAATATGATACGATCCCAAAATAATAGTAAAATAAATAAATTATTTCATCCTATGAAATTTCAAAATACCATCGTTTGCCGTACAATACGTTAAACGATAATTTAAATATTTTGCAAATTAAAAATTATGGAAAATTAAATAAATTCATTTAAAAATACGTCGATAAAAATCAAGTCATTTTATTAGCAATTGATTTTCTTGTTATTTATTCAAACCATTTACAAAATGAGTTCACTATTACTATTTATTAATTAAAAGGAGTAAAATAAAGCTGTTAAATCCATTTAGTTAATATTTAATTCACAATTCAAATATTTAATTAATCTCCATTTTTTAATATAAGTTATTTATATTTTAAAATCCAATTATTTAAATATTTAAAATTAACTAAATATTCCAAAATCAAGACGATAAAATTCCGGGATGTTACAGGTTTATTCTTATGCACCTTAACGCACATGGTAGTCATTCTATGTATACAAGATGCTCACAAACACACACATGGATATATATATATATATATATATTCACATAATTACACTTATATATACACACAACCACATACAACAATTCTAATTATACTTTATGAATTATCTTGATTATTATATATCTTCAAATACACGAAAATGTATACTTACCCATACACACACATACATACATGTATATTTAAATAAGTATCTCTTCATCATTTTCTAAAACCTTGTAACTCTTTTTTATAATATTACATTCACTTATAAAATCATTTCTTCACTTAAATAATATTTATAAGTATTATTAGTTAAGCTTCATTAAGCCTCTAATCATTTTAATAATATGTGTAGAGCTCAAAACTCACTTAATTATGAACTTCTTTGAAAGACATCATTGAGGTGTTTAATAATTCATGTGCCAGAGTAACCATGTTTACTATGTAAACGTAAGCTCAAATCATCATATATCGTCCATTAAATAACCATTAGAGATCATAGTTACCTACTAAATTTTCTAAAATCAATTTAGATTGTTTAATTACTACCAGATAATGATATATTCATATCACTAAATTAGCCTCAAATTAACATCTAACTTCACACACCATCATTTAATTAACCCCTAATCCATTACTAAGCTTACTAACTTTTCCTAAAATGGTAATTAAGGTCTATAATGAATAATATGTTAGTATAATCTTGTTTACAACATAAATATAAGCCTAAATCAAACAACATAGTTCTCTAAGTCGCTTTATGTCACTTTGTGACAATATTTGAATAAACTCATGAAGTATAACAAGTAAATATAACTAGAAAATCATCTCACCCACCTTCTTTACCAAATCAAGTTTTAAATCACCATTTGCTCTCCTAAATTTAACACGAGGCTCCAGACTCCACTTCAAGCTAATCCAATGATGGACTTTTTATGAATGAGAAGGGAAGAGTTGTAATGATTTTGTCGGGATTTATAGAAATTTATTTGGGCTTGGATTAGTGATTCTAGAGCTAAAACTTTCGGAATGGATTAGGAAAATGTTTAGGAGATGGAGATGAAATGTTACACTGAATGAAAATTTAATAAATAGGTTAGGCACTTATAAGCTAGTTAACGGGCCTTAGCCAAAAGTTCATTTTATCCAAAAAAACACTATTAACTCCTAAAACTTATCGACTTCAAACATAGCCAAGCTTATACTCATTTTTCTCGCAATGGAATTACGGTCTCAAAGGCAACGGTCTTAAGTCATAATTCATTCGTTTCCAAAATTCGAGTATATTGGATGTACCGATAATTAACGATTTAATATCTAAATATACTACTTAAATACTTAATCATTAAAACGTGGGTCGTTATCACTATTTGTTAGCATTTATTATTAGCATACACTATTTTTGTGGAATTTACTGTTTGGTGATATTTATTAATTATGAGTAATACCGCTTGTGATTACTTATTAGTTTTAATGTGTGTTTCCATTTGTTGGTTATTGCTATGTAATGATACTTTGTTTGGTATTGGTATGGTGGTGGTAATTGTCATTGAGATGTTGATTGGGGTTTATATGTGATTTTCCTAACCATGTGTTAGCATTACCTTTTTGTTGTCATACCGGATGTTGGCAGTACTGTCTATTAGCATTTTCCATTGAGTGGTATCTACCATTTGATTATTGCACTTGGTATTGTACCAACTATATATACATATTGGGTTTAGAAATAATATGGAAAATCAAGGCTGGTATATTTGTACGAACATATTTTGGGAATTTTGAATGAATATCGAGATTTTGGAAATACATTGATATTTGGATCTCTACGAGTGTGGATATTTTGATTTGAGTAAATTTTGAGTATTTGGCTTTGAAAAGTATTTGAAAGTATTATATAAAGCATTTGGGAATTTTATACAAACGATGGATATTCGAATATTTTGCGAAACTGATTTGTATAAGCTTGGCGATTTAATAATTGAGAAACGGGTTTACAAAGATTTTGGAAATTTTTTAAAATATATTTTTAGAAAAATATAAATGGATCCACTATAGTTTAACAGCATATAACTGAACTGGTAGATTACATGTGAAAACCTAAGGATAATTTATGTATTAAACGGCATTTACTTGTGCATCCTGATATTGGGTTTTGATATAGTTAGATATCGACATTTGAGGAGCATGTATGCAATTGTTTTTAGCTCATTTGTTTGTTATCTACTTGTATGTTATGTATGCTTCATTATATCATATATTGTGGATACTAACTTTATGGCTGCAGGTAACCTTATCCATAATTACCTTTGATTGGGCTCTATTAATTAGTAGTAAAATGACTATGTAGGACTTAATCCTATAATGGGTACGTAGGCAGTCATACTGGAACCATGACCAGTCTATCCAATATCCTATTTTTTGTATATATTCTTTTAAAGAGCTTGCAGGATATGTTGATGTTGATTACTACTTTGTTGAAGATAAGCAAGGACCATCGTTGTGAGTATTACTTATGAAATTGTATTAGGAGATAATCAAAGTACATCTAATAAGTCAATAATTGTACTCCACCCTAATAGATATTATGTTATTCACTAGGTAGATCCTATCACATTTTACCTTATCACCTTATAAGTAATGTTATATCCCACGATTATGTTACGTGGGTAGTTGAACCTGTTGTTTCTATTAATGCTTGGGTTTTTAGTGTTTCGTACATGTGTCGAAAATCCAGGGTGTCACAATTTGGTATCAAAGCTTAGGTTAAAAGCCTAAGTTTAAATCCACATAGGATTGATAAAAAGAACGTAGGATCACTTTATAAAACTACCCGAAATTTAATAATAAGACGGATATGACAAGGCATCATATCTGCAACTAGGTTATGGGTTACATATATTCATGTGATGTACTTGATATTTATGATATTTTTCCTATATCTCTTTCTTATTCTTGTAAAATACTCATTTTATTACAGAAATGAGCATTGGAGATATGTGCTCGAATAATTGTGGATGGTAAAGTGAATACCAAAGGTGAAGTTGGTAAAGAAAAAGTAGTGAAAAGTTGAGAATTGAAATGTGAAGTTGCTTTGTTTCTACTAGATTTTAATCATAGTCCACAGCATTTAATTTTAGAACCATGATTTTACCAAGTTCAAAGGCGAATTTCATTGATACTTATAGTATAAGTTGCGAGGATGCAATTTGTTAAGGGAGACATCTATAATAACCCGTCGTTTTACCATGTTTTATTGTATTTTATCGATATATTAGTTTAACATAATATGGTAAATTTCCATTAAACATTTATGACACGTTTGACATAATATCAAAGGTTGATAAATTTAAATAAACTACCTTGAATTATCATCTGGGCATTGAGTTAAAGCCAACACGTAAATTTGTTTTGATTAAATGATAAATGAGCATTGTGGGCACTAATTGGATCCATAAACCGACCCATAAAAAATAAATGAACTTTGGAAAACACCTAGCCCTCGAGACCAAATTCCCCAATCCCCAACCAATCGGGGACACCGATTTTTAGCCATTTTGTAATTAAACCTCCAACAACAGGAGAGAGAAAGGAGGTTTAATTGCAAAATTCCTGAAAATCGGTGTCCCGATTGGTTGAGGACAATAGGAACAAGGGTGTTTGGTACAGGGGATTTGGTCTCCTGGCCCTCTCTCATATAACAAATGCAATGTGTATTTCACCAAAATGATTAAATTAACAAAGCAACGTGAATTTCGTCAAATGTTTAAATTAACAAATGCAAGGAAGTGAGACATTTGGAAATTCATGTGACAAATGGCAATAGGAAGTTTTTGTGCAAAATGAAGAAAAAAAGGACTAATATGTAAATATCACTACATTATAAATAGATCTTCTTAGCCAGGAAAGGAAAATAACACACGTATACATGCATTCATAATATACATACTCCCTTCTCTGTTTAGAAAGTAATCAACAAAAAGATGATCATTATGAAAAGAAAATAAGCTCTCTCCTATATATATAATATTTTCTCTTCCTCGTGTATAGAAATATCCTCTCTTACCTTATAAGAGAATTTCCTTTCTCCTTATACAACCTTCCATCTCTATAATAAAAATGCAAGAACCCAACTTTTTGAGGACAACTACGTCGACCACCATGGATGACGTTATTTTGATGATGGTCGGAGTTACAATGGAGCATATACGGTGGTGCGGGTTCTATGTGGAGTGTAGTGGTGGCCTCCATTATGGGGATGATAACTAGAGGCAGCCGTAAACGCTAAAGATCATCAACCTTGATTTAGTTTTCAACCATCACCATACTGGAAGGCAATGTTATAGTTGCGTTAGTCTAGAGGTGGGTAAGTGTTTTATGATGGTCGCTACCTCTATGGTGGTAGAAAGTTGACATGGTAGGCGGTCAAAGCTTACCGGGGGAGTGTTGGCCGAGGTGAACCAGCATCGTAGGCATGGTCGGGGATACTAAGAGGCTTGTCTCATTAAGTTCAATGTTCTGGTGGTACTTGCTCAAAGTTCAACGTTCCGAGGTGGTTGCATAGACGGCCAAAGGAGGAGACGAGGGAGGATTTGGGTTCGCTGAGAGAGTGTTGAGTTGGACTGAGATATTGTAAGTAGATCCATTAGAAGGTCACGATTCAAATGATGGCTGAGGCGAGCTTTTTCATGACCGGAGTCGATGGCGGTCGACGTGAGTAGTTACGTTAAACGTTTGCCTGGGCAAGTACGAAACGAAGAAGAAATAAAAGTTTCTTTAAGTCCCTAAGAAAAAAAATATTTACGGTCATGGAATTTCTTTATTAATATTTGAATTATAAAATTGAAAATAAGCCCTTAAAATTAATATCTGTGATAACCTCTTCATGTGGGATCCATTTGAGACACGGTTCACGTCATTAGGATCATTATGAAATCTAAAACAATTTGATATAACTTATTTACCAATATGAAGAAGTATATAATTATGGGTAAAAAACGATAATTAGTATATATAATCCCTTAATTAAAATGTTAATGACATTTTAGTGGTAGACTTAATAACCAGTGATGTTACAATAATAGGAAGGTATCCATAAATTCTCTTGACTATAATTTAGGGAACATTTTTGTTGATTATTAATTTAGTAAATATATATAATGGGTCTATATAAGTACATAAATGGGATTAATTTGATATCTGTAATAGAATTATGCCCTTCGAATGGCTACTAGTGATTACAGAGTTTGTGATAGAAGTTTGCCCATCGATGTGGCTACCAGTTGTTATAGATATTAATATATTATCCTTTAGCTAAATAATTGTTAGAAATATTTATTTAACCATTTGAGTATATGATTTAAAAAACATTATTATGAACAGTAAAAACTCATAATTTACTCTTCTAAGAAATATAACATTTATACACATTTTCAATTTATATTGTGTTCAATTAATCGTTTTTATATTGTGTATAAATGACAGTGAAGCTTAAGTACACATTACTATTTTACAATGTACAAATGGTAGTTAAGGGTTAAGTATACATCGCCAGTTTATTATGTACATTTAAGTAATTTTGGTTATTCATTTTACTGTGTACATTTAAGTAGTTTTAGATAAGTACACATCATTGGCTTTATTGTGTACATTTAAGTAATTTTGATACTGCACACATTTGACGATTTTATCATGTGCATTTATGTAATTTTAGATAAACATCGCCAGTTTATTATGTTCATATAAGTAATTTTGGTATTATACACATCTGACGGTTTTATTTTGTACAAATAATAGTTGTAGCAATGTACACATTTGCCAGTTTATTGTATATATTATAGAGTATCGACAAGGACATTTAATTGCTAAGAGTGCTTCGAATATTTGATAATATCCTTTTTGGATATTATAGTGTTTTATAATAAAGTAATTATTTTGAAAGAAAAACCCAAAGGTAGATCTTAAGGATCCAAAGTGAATTCTTATGCATATATTTGATATTGTTTACAATTTGAATGAATTTACTATTTATTAGTATTACTATTATATTACATTCACTATTTATTAGTATATACTATTTAAATGTGTTTATTGTCAGTGTATACTATTTATGGAATTTACCATTTGGAGATATTTATTAATTATGAGTATACCATTTTTGATTAATTATTGGTTACATGGGTATTGTCATTTGTCAGTTACATGGATTGGTACTTTGTCGGGTATTGGTATAGCGATGGTAATTACCATTGAGATATTGATTGTGACTAATATTTGATTTTTTTTTCGAGCCAATGTGTTGGCATTACCTTTTTGTTATCATACTAAACGTTGGCAATATCGTATGTTAACATTTACCATTGAGTGATATTTAGCATTTGATTATTGAACTTGGTATTGTACCAACCATGTATATATATGTATTGGGTTTAGAAATAATATTCAAAATTAAGGTTGGTACGTTTGAACAAACATTGGTATTTTGGGAATCTTGAAGAATATTGAGATTTTGGAAATACATTAATATTTGGATCTTTACGTGTTTGGAAATTTTGATTTGAATTTTGAAAAGCATTTGAAAATATTGTATAAAGCCTTTGAGAATTTTATACAAACTTTGGATAGTTGAATATTTTGCGAAATTGGTTTATATAAGTTTAGAGATATGATAATTGAGAAAAGGAATTTTCAAAGGTTTTGGAAATTTTGTTTAAATATATTTAAAAAAATATAAATGGAGCCACTATAGCATAACAACCTATAACCGATTAGGTAGACTACACGTTAAAACTTAAGTAATGATAATTTATGTATTAAGTGACATTTACCTATGTATCTCGATACTGGGATTGTAGTTAAATACGTGCATTTTAAGGAGCATGTAGGTAATTTTTTAGCTTATTTGGTTGCTATCCACTTATGTGTTATGTTATTTTATGCTCCATTATGTTATATATAATGGATACTAACCTTGTGATTGTAGGTAACCTTGTATATAATTACCCTTAATTGGGCTTTATTAATTAGTAATAAAATAACTATGTAGGTATTGATCATTTAATGGGTACGTAGGCAGTCACCTTGGTACCTTAACGTAGTCCATCCAATATCATGTTTTGTGTATTTATTTATTTAATGAGATTGTTGGATATGTTGATGTTGATTGTTACTTCAGGGAAGATAAGCAAGGAACATTGCTATGAGTATTACTTATGATATTATGTTAGGAGATAATTAAAGTAATTCTTATAAGTCAATAACCATACACCACTCTGATAAGTATTATGTTTGACTAAGTATATCCTATCACATCTTACCTTATAACCTTATAAGTAATGTTATATCTCACAATTATATTATGCAATTAATAGGTAATTGAACCTATTGTTTTGATTAATGCTCTAGTTTTTGGCGCTTTAAATAGGTATCCAAAATTCAGGGTGTCAGGGAAATCATTTTAAGGAGGGAAGAATGTAGTAACCCAAAATTTAACGCTTTGTAATTAATTATAGTTAATCGTTAAATTGAAGATTAAGTGAACTAATGATTGGAAAGAAGAATTTTTAAAGAGAATGACATAGGACGTGAGACCAATTTCATAGCATTTTTAATTTCATTTATAAATGAAATATATATTAATTTTTTTAAATCGAATAAGTTTGCTAAAATGGGAAGAACAGAGAAATAGGCTCCATAACTTCTCTTTATAATTCTGAAATAAGCCCCTGCCCTTCATTATTTTCATTTTCTTCTTCTTCACTTTTCATCTCTCAAACGAAAATTTCAAAATAGATACCTAAATTCAAGTTAAGGAATTATCAATAAATCCATAATATTATTTTTGAATTTTGGATAAGCTAGAAGTCGGATTTTGAGAATTAAAGAAAGCTTCAAATTGGGTTCATTAGAGCTTGGATACCTAGGAGATTTGGTGAGTATGATCCACTCTCTATGCTCTATGATCACTGAATATGTTATAATCATGATAAAATTCCAAATGTAGGTTAGGGCTTGAGTAGTGAGCTTAATTTGGGATTATAGGTATGAGAATCCAATTTATAAATGTTTAAGAAAAGTTAATTATATAACTTAATTTGTTAGGGTGTTTGGTATGAAATGGGTTACGATGTTTGAATTTTTGGTTTGATTGTTGATATGGTAATAGTTAGAGTTGTTAAGTAATAATTCCAAGATAGTTGAGGTGGTTATTGAAAGACGGATAAGGAGTTTGAGGTTGATCGAGTCATTAAACTCGTATGGTCTGTAAAGCATTTGAGCTCTGGGACAAATCTTCGCATCGCCGCCTGTTAGTATTCATCCCATGTCGGATCATCTGTGGTATGAACTCGAGTGCAAGACGTAGTAGGCGTGTGCAAGGTCGTAATGCCATGACATTCGATGTCGAGGCAAGGGGAAGCTGAGGCGATGGTTTAGCAAAGTTTAAATGCTAGGATGAATTTGGTTAGAGAAATTTTTCCCCATCTAGGTTCAGGCTTGCGTCCCTATAGGCAAACAATCTATTGGTTGGAGGTGAATAGTCAATTGATCGAGGTACGGGGACGAAGAGCTGGAAACATAAAGGAAATTGACTGAAAACAACCTATAACAATCGATTGGCCAGGTTCAACCAGTCGACTGCTCAAGGAGTTAATCAATTAGTAAACCTTAACCGGTCGACTATTTAAATATAGATAATATTTGGTACAATGATTCAAATAGCTGACCAAGTTGACCTAGTCGATAGCTGATTGACGGTAGGTTGAGGAAATTAGGGTTTTTCTTTGGGTTTTTGTTGGAAACTTTGAGACACGATAACTTTTGCATATGAATTCCAATTGAGGCACGGTTTGGACCTATGTTCTTTATTTTTCAAGAGATACAATTCAGGAATTTTTGGAGAGTTTTAGTGAGTTTTGGAGCACTTCGATTCCAGGGCCCAAGTGGGACCCACTTTGAGATGCATTCCAAAACCATAAATTTGAAGATCAACATAAAGGGTATATCGAATTTGTTGGATGACAAGGAGGTCTAGGTGATACTTGCGATGCATTTTGATTCATATGGTGACTTATAGATTCGTTTAGTGGTTTTTTTAGACATGACTGCTAAAGTATTATGAGATACAGTTTTATACGATATTGCATATACGGGGTAAGTCTGTATCCTTTGATTTCGGCCTTGGGATTTGTTATTTATAGAACACTTGTAGCATGAGCAGTTGTTGTGTATATTGTATGTCTTCGAATGGCTTCGACATGGAGGTAGGAGACGTTCTATTTTGGTAACATATGTTATGGACCTCGAGCTACGTTATAGCAAGGGTTATAGGCCTCGAGTTACTTGTCATTAGTTCTCATGATAACAAATGGTAGTAGTTAGGCATGTGTACATCGATTCAGGTTCGGTAATTTTAGGTGGTGGGCGATGTTACGAAGTGTTGTAAGTATTGGTCTTATATTAGTGGCTATATTTGGGGGAGGAGGGGGAGTTAGCCTTACCGAGAGAGCATGGCCCACCATCCTAGTTTGTGACATTTGGGTCACGATTAGTGTCATGATGTTTAGTAAATGATTGTTTCATCGTATAGTATAACACTATAGTATAAATGTGCTAACTTATTGGATGCAGGTTGAGATATGGTTTCATTATCTCAAGTATTACCATTTGGTATTACTCATGATATATTAGTATATAGTAATCATGCAGATTAATGATATTTCCTTTTCACCCGACTTTATGGTTGACCCTCTTTTTTTTTAGTGGTTAACTTAGAGATTGGATCTATACTAGCTAGAGACAATTCATAGAGCCAGAGTTATATTACTGCTATGATTATATCTATCTAATTTTTTTGGTGTATTGACATGTAGATCATATGTATTATTTTGAGACATGTATGTTGGAACTGGACCAGCCCGCAGCAGAAGTTATGGATGAATTTCAAAAAAATTATCCTATTAGATCTTTATTGGGCCTATGAAGTCTAACTGAATTAGAACATTTCTAAATTTCATTTAAATAAAATCATTTATTTTATTTAAATTCAAATATATTAAAATATGAAATTAGTTTTATTTGATTTAGTTTATACATAAATGTGTCATATACATATATGTGTGAGTGCATGTGTAACATAATAATCCGTGAAAGATATAATATGCCCATATGTAGATATTGGGATTTACATCGCAGCAGACATATTAGCTCATTTTGTATGTCACATATGTTGTCCAAATATGTGCATGTATATGTGTTACAAAATACACACACACATATGTATGTATAAATATATTATATATAATATATTAACATAAAACATTTATATATAGAAAAACATATATATAGAAAGAGAGAGATCAATTACTAAAAATTATTTATAATTCAAAATTAACATAGTTTTGCAAACATAATAATTTTAGTATTTTAATTTGTATATATTATGAATAAAATAATGTTTTAATCCATAAATAATTAACATAAAATAATCTATTGATGAAAGTTCAAATTTTACAATTTTAGAAAATATAGGATCATAAAATGGAGCTTAGAAAAAATCTGGAGATTTTTCAAAGTTGAAATAATATTTTCAAAAACAAATACAATGCTTTCGGCAATAATTATTTAATATAAAATAATATATTATTAAAAATTCAAATTTTAAAATTTCAGAAATTCTAGGATCATGAATGAAGGGTTACAAAAAAATTTGAAGTATTTTTCAATTAAATTATTATTTTTAATAAATCATAAACAGTTTTTATGAAATAATATTAATTATTAAAAATAATAAACTTTATAGAAAAAATCCTAAAAAATTTCAATACGTTTCTGGAATGATATATTCTTTTTATAAAATATAAAATTGAATTTTTAATGTAATAATTATTTTATATATAATAAGCAATTCAAAATTCAATAAATGTTAATCAAAAAATATGAATATATGTATGATAATTAATTTTCGAATTTGTAAATCCATATTATATATAAATAAGTGTACTAAATTTTTTAAATCATATATATATATATATATATATATATCTTATATATGCATATATGCTATTATGAGAGAGAAATATACACTAATATATATATATATATGAATTTATTAATAAATATATATAAAATAATTATTAATGACAAAAATTGATTTTTTACAGTAAACAACATTTTTCTATACATAAATCAAATAGTATAATCAACAAATTATGTACATAACCAAACTACTACATCTACTTACAAAATCTCACCTAACTAAACATATAGTAGCAATATATTTAAACAGATATGAAATTGCTCATTATAGGATCATAGAATATAATTTAATTACAGTAATATGAATTAAAATTACAAATTTAATGATGCCTTTGAATCCACGTTGAAGCAATGACTTCCCTTCCTTTTACTGTTCTTGATTCGTCAGATTGCAAGTCTGGAATCACCGACCACTAACTATCGAATAGTATTATTTTAATTTGAAATATATTTGAGAATTTTATAGTGGATTGAGAGCTATGTTCTAACTAGCAATGTAGAAGGTAATGACAGCAAAAAAAAGGTTAGGCGTTATTTTAGATACACACACACACACACACACACATATATATATATATGGAGTTGTATTAGAGAGAAACGAGGAAAACCTTTTTACCCATTCACACTTGATCTCAACCCATTATCTCCAAGCCAATTCCCTATGTTTTAGCCACCCCTAGACCTTCCGAAAACAGAAATTTTGCAGCCCTAATGATGGGCCTTAAACCCATCTAAGCCCAAGCCAAAATATTATGCAATTAAATCTAATTAATCGCTTGTCGATATTGTATATCGATCGATATATTTATAACTATTATAAATATATATATAACATTATTTATTTCTCAAATCATATTCAAATTTTATAATTAATATTTCTTAAATATTAATTAATTTATAACAATTATAAACTAATTAAATCGTTCGGTCTTGAGGGAATTCATCATTTCGGTCTTGTAACTCTTGGGTGTAAATTTAGTCTGCGATTAACATCGAACTATTCTAATGTTAACGTTCACACGTCACTTAGCAGGTAGTGTGACATTATGGCCAAATTTATCGCTTACTCATTTTTGGTAAAATCCAATTTTAGTTTAATAAGCGTTACTCGGTTGTGAGTCTTGTGACATTTGTTTACACCAATTCTCTTCGTCCAAACTGTATCACTTTGGACTTATGGAATTTGGTAATGGTCAAAATTCCAACCTCATCCACATTCAACTTTATAGTCCAAATACAAAGTCCTTGGTTCAATAATAATTATTATTATTAACCGAAATGCTCTGGCCAGAGACTTTGAGTTGACTTGAGTTGACTGTGATACTAATCGCATATAACTGAGGAGACGAATCCTCTCTTGAATAGTGCTTCACTTCCAATACTTCCACTCGACCCAACTATAGTCCCTCGATGGACGCCATGCCATGATTTGGCTATAATAAAAGCGGAGCTTTCATATTGAAGATCCACAGTATTCTCAAGTCAAGAGAACTATGTAAATCAGTCACATCGATATTTTCTGTTTGACCTTAGTTATATTAACCACAGAAAACTATCGAGTGAGTCGTTCCATTGTTATCCAATAACTATTAGTACGTAACCCTTAGGTTCCCCCAGTAGTCATGAGTAATACACTGCCCAACATTTGGAGAGCGTTACATACTCCAGGCTCAACGGATACATCGATATCCAATCTCAATGCATCCTGACTAGGAACATTTAAAATGGTATATTTGTTTCGTTGTGATAAATTACCCACGGTTGCAACACTTTGTAACTACTTTCACAAAATATACCATTTATGTATTTTTCTATTAAATATAATTTTAATTAAGTTAATTAATTAATATAATCACATTATATCAAGTATATAATAGGAAGAAAATACCTTTTATTTCAAACAAGATTGGTCAACGAGTTAGAACATGTAACAAATTACATAATTGCCTCTAGGGCATACCCCTAGCTCTATCAATGAATTAATAAATTTTAATAAAAAAAAATTAATTGAATAAATTAATTAAAGGTTAATTAATTAAATAAAATACACATATATATGATATATGTGTGTTACACTATAAAGGTTATAGTATACACTATAAATGTTATAGTAGATATGTCCAATATAAAAGTAATATTGGAATACTAATTTAAAATTAATTAAAGAGTTAATTGATTAAAATTAATTAGATAAGATTTAATTAATGATATATTATACGTAAGACTATCATATAATTAATATGAAATATAAAAGTTATATAACAATAAAACTTGTATGATATGTGTATAAACTAAATGCGGAACCCTAAGTAAACCCAAATAGACTTGAGAAATAAATACATATGTAAATGTACATATACCGTGATTTCTGATGTGTTTGACACTTGAATCGTTGGGTTATTTCATAAGAAATATATTATTCTATAAGTCGATATCACTCAATATATATATTGAAGATTATGAATCTTCAATATAATGTTGTTCTCTACCAAATATATATTAACAAATTACTTACATACTCCTTAGTTGTTGAGCAAACTCAAGCTAGGGATGTTATCCATAGTATTATTAATATATTGAACATATGAGGTAAGATAACTATATGTATTTGTTGAGCAAACTCAAGGTACATATACTATACTTAGGCCATCACGATATGGTAGGTATGAGTGAATAATCTCTTTCGATTTGTTGAGCAAACTCAATGTCGAAATGAGATTAGAACAAGGAAAAATGGGTTAGGAGTTGTATGTGATACAACCTATAAGGAGTTATCCATCGTTTGTGGGGCTATGATTGTTGAGCAAATTCAAGATCAGAATACCAAAACAAACGAGCCATAACACCCACTAGTGAAGTTGTAAGACTTCTATGTTTCATCTTAGGGTTTGGAGAAACATAAAAGACTAGTGGGAGCCTTATTAGAAAAATGAAATGGTAACATTTAACCTTTCTAATATTGTAAGAACATATGATAAATAATGTTATAATTATCTACAATGATAAATTTGTGCATTTAATATGATTGATAAAACGTATGTTAATTAACATATATAAACAAACTGAATTGAAAGTTGACAAATAGAAATATAATATATACTTACTAATAATTCTAATTTCATGTTATATAATGTTTCTATACCCATGCAAGTGCCTAATTTCAACTACTTAATACATTCGTAAGTTGGTCACTTATATGTTTATTTGGTTTAGACCGTGTATTGCATTTTATGAGTTTTTGAACTCTAAATGCAATTCAAGACTATGGATATTTGATCCATGTACTTTCACATATAAATGTTATATGGTGAACAGTCATAGTTTGTGGGGTACAATATCTCGATGAAGTTAGTTCATTCGAAGTAAGCCAATAAACAGTATTTTAAGATCATGTATTCAACTTGAATGATTTCAAAAGGATCATATTGTGTTAATGTAACACAAGACCATAAACTACGAGATACATCTAAGAACTCGACCGTATAAATGTCATCTTGATCGGTTTACATAAAGTGCAACATATTTGATGTCTTAAATGTTAAGAATAATCGAATGCTCTTTTGTAAAAGGTTTGTTATGATATTGTAGTAAGGTTTTTTTTGAATAGTTTGACCATTTGAAAGAAAAACGAATGTATAAGAATAGATGTAATTTAAGGTAAAGTTGGAATAAAGAGAATGAATAGTCACTTCTGCTTCATAGAGAAACATTGGAAACAAGAATTATAATAATAATTAATACTTAATATTGGAATATGAAATATGATTTTTATTCCGAAATGTATTTCATATAGAAAATTGTTTTCTATAACATTTATTTCTTTGATTTCAAGATATTTGATCAAAGAACTCTCCATTGTAAACTAGTTGCAGCATATGAAATAAGTAAACTATATTAACAATATTAAGTGAATGAAGGAACTCTAAATTTAGTACGCTATTATAGTAATGGCGGAAATAGTAGGAGCATGCCATATAGCACCTAATGATTGCATCAAATTATGAAAATTGTTTTCGTAAAATGTACCGAACATTATTTGTCAAATAATATTTATTTTTTGGTATTGACTGAAAAAGAGATATAACTATATTTCAATATGAGTATTATGAATATTCATTATGAAATAGAACTATATTATGGAATTTGTTTTCTTAGTAAAAGTGATGTAACAAAATTACATATTTATCTAATATTATTATAGTTATTTTGGAATTATAGACTAAGCCGTAGTTTTGAGAAATAATTTTACTATATGATTATGAATCATATGATACGGGTTAATTATATCTGAAACAATTAATGCTTTTCACCCATTCAGTAGGAGCATCATAAGAGTTGATGAACTCTTTGAATTAATACATATTGATGTATGCAATCACAAGTTTATTAATACCTAAAGGGTTCCACATACTTTGTTATATTCATCGATGATTTATTACCATCATGAACATGTGTATTAGATACACATGTAGTAAGTTTATGATAAAATCATAGAATATAAAAGAAAAGTAAATAAAATAACATGCAATAGAATAAAATGATTTGATTTGGTCGAATAAGTCAGTATATTGGAAAGAGTTCCAAATGTACCTAAAAATGAATATAGATTCAATCTCAAAAGTCACTCCTCCATGTGATACATAATGATGCATCGATAAGGAGTAATCAGACATTGTTATTTATGATTAATTGTGAGTGAAGTTGAGTTAGTTTCTTTCTATAAGGTCATGTACTTAAGATTAGTGCACAAGGTTGATATTATTTCATCTAAACAACAGTTTGCAAAATCATACAAGATAAGGGTTTGTAAGAAATCCCAACATATCCTAGGCCAAGGATTTGGCAGGTTGTGCGAGTCGAAAGATTGCACGTAATAATTGTTCATGAGGGATCCAGTATGAATCTCCAAAAAGTTTTTGGAAAGGTCTGTCATCAAATGACATATTTATGTTTTGAACATAATTTTTGTAAACTAAAATCAGTTTTATAAATAAAAAGGTTCATAAAGCGTTTATGAATCCCTATTCTATTTGCACTAAGAAACAATTGTTGTTTCAAGATATATCAACTTCATTATGAACGAATTTCTTTGAGAAATTTTTGATAGTTAAATGGAATTGGATCCGATCCAAAGATAGAACTGATTATATGAGATAAAGTGAAATTAACTAACCTAAATGAACATATAGCATTAGAATGACTAATAAGTATTCTTGTACATCGAAGAGAAACTATGAGTTTCTTATTAATGTCGAAAATATACATTACCCTCGGTTGTTCATTAAACCATTAAGATTGTTGACTCTATATGGTATGATGCGCAAATCTGAAAGAATTCCAAGTACGCAATCAAAATATGATTTTGATGCTCGTAACCAAAGAGATGTGATCCATCGGCCGAGATTGTGTCTTTATTAGAAAGACTAATGTGGTTGGAATTAAATGAGCAATGTTAATAAGAATAATATCGTGAATTTCAATTATTGAAATTAGCATAACAGATTTGGTATTCAACATGCTCAAGTTAATTCAGATTTACTCACAAAATTATTGCTCGATAAGACTTAGTGTTTGGTACTTATGTATTGAAATAGAAAATTCTAAATAATGATTTAGAGTAAGCCGTTTGCATATATTAACCAAAAATGCCTCAAAGTCAGTGGGAGCGATATTGGGTTTGTGAGTCTTTGGATATGATCCAAGAAATGATATGAATGTATCATTTTATAAGCATCAAGATTGAATAAGTATTTTGATAGAAATATCAATTAGTTTGATTTTCAATCAAAGTGCAGAGGAAGCGTGTGTTCATAAGAAAGAACGTTAAAAGGTACATTGATATTTCTAAACTATAAGTAAACAACACGTTGTTGATTTTAACAATATGCTTGTATTAAAATCAACTTTAGTTGTTTTAATACTCAATTTTGGATTGTAAATGATGACTTTTATGGTGAGTATAAAAAGATATAGGGATTGTCCCAAAACAATATACAAGAGTACCCTATTAAAAAGGGAACATGTAAGTTGGATTCCTTATGCATTAGCAATAGGAATTATCATACAGGTTATGTTGTGTATGATATTGTGTTTTGTTTATGTATTTGATACATGGATAAAATATAAAATCCAAATTGATATCACTAAATGGTTGTTTGAGGTGTTCTCGCGTATTTATGTAATACTAGAGAATTGTTTATAGAAACAATGAACTCGTTATGATGGAACGTTTAGACACAAACTTTTATAAGTGATATTGAGTATAACATGTGAATGGTAAAATTCAAGTTAAAATCTTTAATTTGAAAATGTTTCAAAATAAAGGTGATTGTGGTCGATTCAACAAAATGTTGAGAACATTAACTTGAATAGCGCTACAATAACCCAATGTATATAAATATAAATGCACAATTTATAATTAAGCCAAAGGTGATTCCAAATGTTGAGAATCCCATAATATTGTTATAAGATAACAATGTCATGAAATTGGTCATGATAGAACTTAAAGCTCACTAGAATTCGAAAGACATACTTCAAATTGTTCCACATGATAAAGGCAGTTTATCAGTGTTAGAGAGAGTTAATCGACAAAGTAGATAATTAAAACATAATAGCATACCCATTCATTAAGGGACTGACCTAATTGCTTTGAGAAAACTGATTGGAGAAGTTGGAATTAGATTCCATAATTGAGCCCAAGCGCAAGTGGGAGATTGGTAGAGTTAGGAGTATGCCCTAGAGGCAATTATGTAATTTGTTACATATATCTAACTCGTTGACCAATCTTGTTCGAAATAAAAGGTATTTTCTTCCTATTATATACTTGATATAATGTGATTATATTAATTAATTAACTTAATTAAAAGTATATTAATAGAAAAATCCATAGATTGTATATTTTGTGATAGTAGTTACAAAGTGTTGTAACCGTGAGTAATTTATCACAACGAAACAAATATACCATTTTAAATGTTCCTAGTCAAGATGCATCGAGACTGGATATTGATGTATCCGTTGAGACTGGAGTACGTAATGCTCTCCAAATATTGGGCAGTGTATTACTCATGACTGCTGGGGGCACCTAGGGGTTACGTACTAATAGTTATTAGATAACTATGGAATGACTCACTCGATAGTTTTATGTTGGTTAATATAACTAAGGTCAAACAGAAAATATCGATGTGACTGATTTACACGGTTCTCTCGACTTGAGAATACCGTGGATCTTCAATATGAAAGCTCCACTTTTATTATAGCCAAATCATGGCATGGCGTCCATCGAGTGACTACAGTTGGGTCGAGTGGAAGTATTGGAAGTGAAGCTCTATTTGAGAGAGGATTCGTCTCCTCAGTTATATGCGGTTAGTATCACAGTCAACTCAAAGTCAAAGTCTCTGGCCAGAGCATTTCGGTTAATAATAATTGTTATTATTGAACCAAGGACTTTGTATTTAGACTATAAAGTTGAATGTGGATGAGGTTGGAATTTTTACCATTACCAAATTCCATAAGTCCAAAGTGATATAGTTTTGACGAAGAGAATTGGTGTAAACAAATGTCACAACCGGGTAACGCTTATTAAACTAAAATTGGATTTTACCGAAAATGAGTAAGCGATAAATTTGGCTATAATGTCACACCACCTGCGAAGTGATGTTTGAACGTTAACATTAGAATAGTTCGATGTTAATCATTGACCAAATTTACACCCAAGAGTTACACGGCCGAAATGATGAATTCCCTTAAGACCGAACGATTTAATTAGTTTATAATTGTTATAAATTAATTAATATTTATGAAATTTTAATTATTAAATTTTAATATGATGTGAGAAATAAATAATGTTATGTATATTTATAACAGTTATAAATATATCGATATACAATATTGACAAGCGATTAAATTAGATCTAATTGCATAGTATTTTGGCTTGGGCTTAGATGGGTTTAAGGCCCATCATTATGGCTGCAAAATTTCGGTTTTGAGAAGGTCTAGGGGTGGCTAAAACGTAGGGAATTGGCTTGGAGATAATGGGTTGAGGTCTAGTGAGAATGGGTAAAAAGGTTTTCCTCGTTTCTCTCTAATACAATCCTATATGTGTGTGTGTGTGTCTCTAAAATAATGACTAACCTTTTTTTTGCCGCCATTACCTTCTACATTGCTGGTTAAAACATAGCTCTCAATCCACACCAAAATTCTCAAATATATTTCAAATTAAAATAATACTATTCGATAGTTAGAAGTCGGTGATTCCGGACTTGCAATCTGACGAATCAAGAACAGTAAAAGGAAGGGAAGTCATTGCTTCAACGTGGATTCAAAGGCATCATTAAATTGGTAGTTTTAATTCATATTACTGTAATTAAATTATATTCTATGATCCTAAAATGAGAAATTTCATATCTGTTTAAATATATTGCTACTATATGTTTAGTTAGGTGAGATTTTGTAAATAGATGTAGTTGTCACAAATCAGTTTGGTTATGTGCATAATTTGTTTATTATACTATTTGATTTATGTATAGTCGAATGTTGTTTACTGTACAAAATCAATTTTTGTCATTAATAATTGTTTTATATATATTTATTAATAAATTCATATATATATGTATATATATATTAGTGTATATTTCTCTCTCATAATAGCATATATGCATATATATATATATGATTTAAAAAATTTATTACACTTATTTATATGTAATATGAATTTACAAATTCGAAAATTAATTATCATATATATATTCATATTTTTAAATTAACATTTATTGAATTTTGAATTTTTTATTATATATAAAGGATTATTACATTAAAAATCCAATTTTATATTTGTTTAAAATATTATATCATTCCAGAAACGTATAGAAAAAATTTAAGATTTTTTCAATAAAGTTAATTATTTTTAATAATTAATATTATTTCAGAAAAACTGTTTATGATCTATTAAAAATAATAATTTAATTGAAAATTTCTTCAAAATTTTTTGTAACCTTTCATTCATGATCCTAGAATTTATGAAATTTTAAAATGTGAATTTTTAATAATAAATTATTTTATATTAAATAATTATTGCTGAAATCAATGTATTTGTTTTTAAAAATAATATTTCAACTTTGAAAAATCTCCAGATTTTTTCTAAGCTCCATTTTATGATCCTAGATTTTCGAAAATTGTAAAATTTGAATTTTCATCAATAGATTATTTTATGTTAATTATTTATGGATGAAAACATTATTTTATTCATAATATATACAAATTAAAATAATAAAATTATTATGTTTGCAAAACTAGGTTAATTTTGAATTATAGATAATTTTTAATAATTGTTCTCTCTATTTCTGTATATATATATATATATATATATAAATGTTTTATGTTCATAGTATTACACTAAAAAAATCAACCTTCCGGCTAGGACCAAAGACTCCTGGGCATGCAAGGAAAAGAAGAGCGCGGACCATACCTTTCGGAACTTCTGAAGGGATGCAACCATTGGAGTTCACTAACCTAAAACCTTACGAAAGCCCAAAAGGATCCGCTTCCAGTCTCTAAAGAATTTAAAGATGAAGAAAGAATCTGAGCAAGTAAATGCTACTATTTAATGGCCTTTTCGAAATCATACCAAACCTTCCGAACAGATTGAGAAACATACAAGACACTCTTTCGACAACACCGAAAGGTTTACAAGGGAGACAAAGACCATTAGTCAGCATTGAGCAAAGAAGTAACCTTCCGATGAAGTCGAAAGGTTCACAGCAACACATAGAGGGAAAACCCTTCGGCTGTATCGAAAGGTTTGCACTGCGTGTAAGGAGTAACATTCCAGCTCAGCCGAAAGCATAAGGCCGAAAGGAGGGCTGCCTGTGTCTATAAATAGGACCCAAGGGCCCCGATTTTAGGGAATTTTTTTGGGCCCGCCTCATTCTGGTAACATTAAAAGAAATGTGTTGTAACCCTTAATCAAATGGATTTGGGGAGTCTGTAAAAGCCGATAGCAAATAATAAAAAGGGAAAGTTTCATATTTTGTTAAATCTCTTATTATCTAATTTAATTCTTTATTATATTGGTTCATATTTCCAGGGTTAACTCAATTAATAGGTTCTAGCCGACAGAGTCAGAAATTCAATTGATCAGTGTGCAACTTCAAGCCTCTGAAGTCACTAGTTCCATCATTCCAACCTTCCGATGAAGACGACGGTCGAGCTAAATTAATAAGAACAGTAACCCTACGAGGTCATTGGTTATTAAAATCAGATTTTCCAACTAAGTCGATGAATCCTTATAAATTCATAACACCAAAACCTTTCGCTGTTGTTATCTGAATGATCGAACCTTTCGGTGAAGTTCGAAGATAGGAAAATAAAGTTTAACCTGATAGTGGACATTTATAGACCTTTCAGTTAATCTCAACCTAGCTTTGAATAAATAGCCAAACCTTTCAGTGAGGCTGAAATTAAAGCTACAGAATTTCGTCCAAGGACTGCTGTTTATATTATCGCCAGTAAGGTCAATCATATCAAACCTTCCAGAAGCACTCAAGATCAACTTAAAAGGAATAATCCGATGAGTAACCATCTGTAACATAAAGGGAAGCTTTGTATAACACTTGAAAAGACCTTTCTAAGTCAAAAGTTCTTTACTTAGAAGACCTTCCCAACCAATCGCTCCGAAAGGTTTTGATCGAAAATCCGCAGTCATTAAAGCTCAGTACAAAAGTAAATCTTGAGGATGTTATTCCCTTAATCTAAGGTTATCCTTCCTGAATAGTTGTAGCATCTTTTGGGGTGTTGACCATAAATTTGGTTAACACAAACACATATATTATATATAATATATTTATACATACATGTGTGTGTGTATTGTAACACATATACATGCACATATTTGGACAGCATACATGACATACAAAATGAGCTAATATGTCTATTGCGATGTAAATCCCAACATCTACATATGGGAATATTATACCTTTCACGGATTATTATGTTACACATGCACTCACACATATATGTATATGATACATTTATGTATAAACTAAATCAAATAAAATTAATTTATATCTTAATATATTTGAATTTAAATAAAATAAATGATTTTATTTAAATGAAATTTAGAAATATTCTAATTCAGTTAGACTTCATAGACCCAATAAAGATCCAATAGGGTAAATTTTTTGAAATTCACCCATAACTTCCGCTGCGGGTTGGTCCAGTTCTAACAATGTATTCATAAGGGATTCGATGTACCATTCACTGTATGTATGATATTGAATCTAATTTCTCCTGATATGTTATGCATCTAGTCTTCTATATGTTTATGTTGATAATAAATTTTATATCCTCCTACTTTGAGAGTTATTGATATTATGTTTTATATCTTCTCTCTTTGAGAATTAGTTCATTGATAGATAAGCTCTTTGATATTTATCATCTTTTATATACCTTAGCCTTAATGGAACATCATCCATGACACCATTAGGGAATTCGATTGCTTGGGTTTGCGGGTTATGGATGTTATAGGAGGTGGATTGTTACAAAAAGTTATCGAAGTTAGATAATGTTAAAGAAACTATTCGAAAACCTTTCTTAAACTTTATTTATAGTAATGGAGAGTTACTATAAAGAGTTGTGGCTGTTAGAGACTTTTAGAAATTTATAGAAACAAATAAATGTCATACTCTTCAAAATTAAAGAGGCGTCATTTTAGAATTAGAAAATATGGTTAGTACAGGCATAATCAATCAACTAATTATGTAGGATCAGTCAACAGGTCCATACTAAAAAAATAACAAAAACTCCAAAAAAATCAGTTCATTTTACCTATTGTTTAATCGATTGAATTGTGTAACCACTCAAATATAAAAGGGAGCAATCGACTAGTTATACATGGACCGATCTACTTACCTTTGTTAATACTTCCCAATAAGTTTTAGCTGTAAAGTCTAAAGTCTAAATACGTTTTAGATTAAATACTCGAGTAAATTTGTTTCATGACTTTGAATTCTATGTGTGTAACGATTTATTTGAGGAGTTTTAAAAAGATAAACTCTAAGGCTTACATGGATGACGACTCATACTTGAATATTCATCTTTGTTATGATGTCTCTTCATCGCTGCATTCTGTGCATATTCGAGTTTGCTAGTGTTAAAACTCCTCTAGTTATCTGTAATATTCTTCTAAATACGCTAATTACACCATTGTATATTTAACATCATTAAAACATTAAAATTGTTTTTCTAAAAAATAAATAATTAAACAATCGAATTAATTATTTGATAATCGAGGTTGGAATGTGTTAATTTTTCAAAAGTATTTTTTGTATCTGTATAAGATAAAGTATCTCATAAAATATAAAATCTTAGCTTTGGGTATTTATTAGTATATATACATATATATGTATGTATGTATGTATGTATATGTGTGTGTATGTATATGTATATTTCGTATACTATAAAACCGGGCTATTCATATTAACAAAAAAATAAGATCTTATGCAAAATTAAAGCAAGGAATTTTTTTGAAAATTTCCCTAATTACCCACTGCGTAAATCATATAATCCAATAGTTTTAGTATGATATCAATCAGTGGAGTTTGTTAGTGTTGATAGATGACCCTTGTATGATCGAGTAGAATTCTTGAATGTCTGATGATAGTTCTTGTTTTAAGTAGTTGATTTACATAGAAACAATTGGTGAGAAGCGGATTGTTGGTAGAACTAAGAATCCGCCTCGTATTTCGGACAATAGTTCTATGTGTAAAATAATTCTTAATGATATGCAATAGGTTGTGAAATATAAGTATTGTTGATCTATAAGTAACTTTGGTTGAAGACTATATCATTCGTGAACAACTGAGCTCATTGGGGTGTACAAATGAGGGAATATATGTGTACCTATCTATATTGCCCTTTATTGTATATGTTTTGAAATCTAGTGATTATATGTTGACTTTTTAGATTATATGCAATGCGTGAAAAGTTGTTTATTATATAGGTTGACCATGTAAATCGTACGTTGTATGTGTATTAATTGTATGTGTATCAGTAAGTTTAATCGTATGTGTGGATGGTGTAGATGGCATTTGTTATAAAATAGTCGATATAGATTATAGTTGGTCGACACAGTACGGCATAACTGTAATGTAGGTTGACCAATGAGGTTTGGTGAGGGGTACCTTAGTGCTGACACCTATCAAAGGAATGTACCGTACCTTCAACAACTATTGATCCTCGGGGTGTACCATGCGATGATCGAGAGTCGGACGATTGATGTATGTTTAACATACCATAAACTAGTTAAATACAAAAGTGTACTTCTTAAATTATGGTGCAACCATAAACGTCATGATGGTGTAGTCCAGCATAAAGGTGGTGTAACCCTAAAGGTTGGTGTAACTCGAAAACTCAGGGTGGTGTTACCTAAATGAACGCAATAGACAAAGAGGAAGCTCAGGTAGGATAATACAGCTTATGTAGGTCGCATGTTGTTGTATAAGTTAGCTGATGTAGATCGTATAGTTGTTTATTATTTAGACAACTGGTGTAGCTTTCATCATCCAACATAAGTTGTAAAGTTGTGTAGGTCATAGATTTATAGACTTAAGTTATCAATGTGGTTATAGAAGTCGCGGTGTAGGTTGTATAGTTGTTCGGAATTTACTCGGTCAGTGTAGGTCGCATGTATCTTTCTAACATGTTGTGTTAATAGAATTAGGGTGAAATGTAGTTGCTGGTAGAATTAATGGTGTGCCTTGGGGGAAATTATGTAATTTGATTACAAAACGTTACTCTTATAGTAAATCCTGTTCAAAGTAAACTAAGTTTTTCATTTTATTTTATACTGTATATATTTTTATATCAAGATATAAACAATTTTAAATACATTAAATATATATAGGTAGAATTTTTATTAATCGATTGCAATTACGAATGTGTTCATAATAATGAGTATTTGATTCAAATAAAATAAATACTTATTCTTAAAAGTTCCTAATCAAGATGTATCAAGAATGAGATATTGATATATCCGTTGAGACTAATTCATGTAACAGTCTTCATATGATGTATGGTGAATTACTCATGACCGTTGGGGGTGCCAAGGAGTTTCGTATGTGTAGTTGTTTGGAACAATCAAACAACAACTCACCGAGAGTCTTCTATAGGATAAAAGTCAAATAGAAGATCTCACATGACGATGTGCAGTAGTCTTTTAACTTGAGAATACTATGAATCTTAGGTGTCTAAACTATACTTTGACTGTGGTCAATCACATAACGATGGGGATCATGTTAGGGCCATAGTTGGGTATAAGTTGAACCACTAGAAGTGAAACACCACTTAAGAGAGGATTCATCTTCTTCGAACAGTAAGCTAGAGTCAATGTAATTGGTAGCCAACGTAAAGTCAAAGTCTTTGGCTGCAAATCAATTAACCGATATTTGTTATTGGATTGATCCATGGACTTTAGTGTTGGACTTTGCAATAAAATATGGATACCAGTAAAGTTTTTCCATTATAACAACCCAGATTTTTAATAGTAATTAATTGAAGTTAAAAATGGTAATTTAGTTGATTAAAATATAATTTGGAGATTTATTTGATAAATTTATTTGGAATTTATTTAATAAAACTATTTAAATCGTGAAAATATGATAATTGAAATTTAAATAAGATAAAAATGTGAAAATAATATTGTATAGTAGTGGTGTAATAGAAATAAATGTTGATTTGGAAGAGTAGTAATTTTGAAATGTAATTTGTATCTATCTAAATTATATAGAATTTAGTTTCAAAAAGTAAAAGAAAATAAATGTGTATATATATGTACTCATTTAAATATTTTAAGGTCCAAGCCCATATACCCTAGGCTCAAAACCATTTCCAGAATTTTCGATTATAGGATATTACTTTCCGTATGCTCCTTTCATCCCATATCCCATCTTCCTCATCCAAAATAACCAAGCCTCTTTCTTTAAGAATTATAAATCAAATCAAATAAATTCTGATAAATTCTGAAATTGGAGTATGTTGATTCCTACATATTATTGCATCATCGCGTATGGAAAAATGGAGTTGCGTCTAAATGTAGAGGGTTTATATGCATGTGTTGAATAAAAAGATAGAGGAAGAAAAAGAAGAAGCTACATGTGAGTTTTTATACTCACATAATCTATGTTTAATCCATAAGTTTATATGTTTATGCTTGAATTTGGATGATATTTGTTTGATGTGTGATATGAGTATTGTGTGTGAGTGGATGAGCAAGCCAAAGTTCATCAAGTCGTCGAAATTTGATCAAAGAAGCCAACGTTGGGCTTCAGGTTAGGTCGACCTATTAGGTCAACTGGTCGACCATGACTAGTCAACCGGTGATCGTGTATTCTAAAAAAAATTAAAATTTAGAATAAAAATAAATAGAAAAATACAATAAATTAAATACAACAAAAATACAATTAAATAAAGTAACTAGAATGGATGTGAAAGTTTGTAAATATAATGTTTATTAATTAAAAGAGATTAAGTAATAAAAGAATAAATTAGATAACTACTAAATCATTTAAAAATTGTATAAATATTCTGAAAAACAAGAAATGTAATCAAATTAATATTTTAAGTGCTTATGAAGTAAATTGAGTAGTTAACAAAATTAATTGAAGTCTTAGAATTGAATTATTGATGTTTTATGTATTTTAAAATTATGCAAATATTCTACTAAATCCTAAAAGCTGATTTTTATCCATTTGATGTTTTCTATGTGCTATTAAATGTTGTTGTGTGGATAATTCAGATGTACAAGTATATGAAGTTATGTTTTTATCTTAAGCTTGGAAATATGACGTTCTATCATTTAAAAGTATTTAATAGTTAAAGGAAATATATTTTGGTTTAAATTGTTTATTCAATATATATATATATAATTTAGAAATAGGTAATTATTACTAATTAAGGGTTCCCAAAGTATAGTTTTTGAAATTCTAATATATCATTCAAATTTTGGAAAAGGTATTCATTTGAGTATGAATATATTAAATTGATTTAGATGTTTTAAAATTATTTAAAAATAGTATTTGGTTATAGAAAATTATGGGATAATTATTATATAAAATGTTTAGCTTTGTAAATTATTATTGGGTTTCAAAAGCAATATATATGTTTTATGAGTAATAAATGATTATTAAAATAATATTTGAATGTATAAAAGGTTAAGAAATTAATAAAAAGTAAATTTTGTATTTGGTTTTAATTATTTGTTTAAAGCTTATAAATAATAGAAAATTATGAGAAATTCTCATGTTAGTATTTTTAGTACTTTAAAATGTATTTCCTTAATAGTATAATTTTTTATGCATTATTAATGTGTGATATAAAAATGTTTATGTGTGATTACTGAGTTCTTTGATTTCTCATTTTCTCAATATTTATTTCAATGTTATGAGTGATTCACTGTTGATATGGATTTGATTGATGATTTAAGATGATACAGTGATGATATCCTTGAAATGATTTTGTGATAATTCTGTGTGATCGGAAATTTGAATAAAACGGAGTTATAATACTATTTGAGATGGGGCATTCGGTAATATTTCTCCGGTTATTTATTGGACTCGTTATATAGAATATTATGGAGATTGAATGAAATTTATAAGTAGTTAATAAACGCTTGAGTATCACGTAGTGGTATGGAATGCTGTTGTGATATTTATTCAAATATTCATTGTAAGTAGATGACACTCACGTGACGGGAACTATGATATTAGTGTGAGTTGATACATGTAGTGACTAGTATGGTTTTGTGCCTACATTCAGCGAGTATGGAAATGTGCCTAACGATGAGCAAGACTTCATGTCTATATATTTTAGCTCTATATGCCACTGTTATGATGTACTTCTTTTGTTTACGTTGGAGAGGACCCGATGGCTAGAATCCACCATAGCGGTCTGATCTTAGGGTCGTGCCCCAGATCCGTAACACTATACTTATATAGCTTAGTGCGTTCTCCCCTGTGTCACATAGGCCAGCAATATATTACCTATAGGGGCTAGAGTCGGGTCGTGACTACAGAGTCCTTGCATTGATAAGCACATTGGTGGATACATGTCACGATATCATGATGGTAACTAAGACTGTAGAGACTTCGTGACTTTGGAGCTAGCTTCGTGCTATCAGTCTCCATTTTGGAACTGACGGAGTAGTAGTTTGGCATATACTATTGATACACCTCACTTTAGTACAGATATGAGTTAGATGACCACATTTTATCATATATATAGCTCTACTTGGGACTTCGCATCTATCTTACAGTCATATCCCATGACGATGTATTCAGATAGTTATATCTATGAGAAGATGAGATTATGCCTGTGATATATGTCTAGAGTATATTGGATTTTATATCTTCTATTATATTGATAGGCGGCCTGTCCTATCTTATATACATGTATTGATGATGATGTTTTATCAAGATTGGGAGATATATTTGGGCAGCGCTACGCGCTAGCCTGATTATACTTGGTGGTATCTTATTTATAGATGTTTTCTGGATTTAAGCGATGAATTCTGGATATGTATTATTCACCCATTTATGTTGATTCTGAGTTGATATGATTCTATATAGGTGATGACATCTTTTGATATTAGGGTTGGTTGCTTCGTATGGTTTTGAGTTATCCATGTGATGTGATGTTTTGATGATTATCTATGGTATTATACATATACTCCATGCATACATTTCTATATCTATCTCTGTATTGACATGTGGACTGTTGATTTGAGTATCATTGGCAGCGTTATCAAATTATTGTTCCTTGTTTATACTGTGTTACCCATATTATGGATTCTTGATTAGACACAGTCCGACCCGTGTATTATTTATGTAATACTCGTGTCAGTCCGAGACATTTCAGATATAGGGACGACATGACCAACTTGTGTTTTACTGGGCTTAGAGGAGACATATATTAGGATTATTATATGATATTAGTAATACATTGATTTGCAGTATATGTATATATATGATATTAAGTTGCATATTGATTATTCAATATTTTACAGTAAGTCGGACATCATTTGAGATGTTTTGACCTTTATAGTATGATATTTTATGTAATATATATTATCGCTGCGTTTTTGACTCTGTGTTCTCTGTTATCTAGTATATATTATGTTTTGTTCTGTCCTGGAGGCACACGTATTTATCGCTTTGTACCAATATTGCGTACGTATAGGTGAGTTATTTATTTAAAGTTTTTAATATGTACCAGTGTTGGTCTAAGAGAATATTCACGTATGCACCCCTTATAGCCTCATTCTCCGTATTATCTGATAGTATTACTCTGTAATACACTTGGATAATATGGGTATAGAGGGGGGGTATCTCATCCATTGATTGAGCTCTAAATATCTAAGTGATATAGTGACGACGAAGAGAAAATATGCACAATATATCATTGCATAAATGTGTCCTTTAATCGATATGAAATTAGATTTCATCAAGATAATTTGTAAGCAATTGAACTCTTATCAAACTACTTTGCTTCAGCATAATCCTTACAGGATTTAGTATTTAAATGATATTGATGGTTAAGTTCACATTATGAGTTACAGAATCGCAACTCTCAGTTTTCGACTAGAAATTATTTATTGAAATAATTATAAAAGTAATAAATTATTACTATGGAGAAATCATTATAATGGCTATATTAACTTATTTATTTATTTACTGTTGTTATTATTATTATTAGAGGTCTAAAATTAGTTAATTAAATGTATAATTGTTATATATTTATTTAATTAGTTTTTGGGCCAATATAATAATTTAAAGTTGACAAATAATATGTGTATGTATGTATGTATGTGTATACATATATAATTTTGGTATTCGAAATTTTTAAAATTGTTTTAAAAAAAGGTAGGCGAAAATATATATGGGTATGAATAATTAAATAGGTTTAATTAATTAACTGAGATAACATCTCATTTATGGTGGTCATACCCTAAATGGTAGGTTTAGATTAAATATTTACATAGCCCATTAGCGTTGCTATAATAGATCAAGATATCTTTATTTTCTCGGATAGAAAGTCATTATTTCTCCTAAAAGTTGAATATATCTAATGATAGAATTTGCAACTCCACTATTAAGTAAGAGATGGGATCTCTCAGAGGCAAAGCTAAGGGTTCATGGTGTAATCGACTGGTAGAATTATCGAAGGGAAATATCAAATTATTATTTTTAAAATCTATTTATAAAATTATTTTTAAAGCGATATACTTTTGGTACAAAAATGATTTATTAAAAAAAGGTTTTTTATGCTAAATAAAAAAGGTTCCTTCTCTGTATGAACTTTTCACTTTCATTGTATCAAACGACATGCAGAAGGTAGATCTGGAATCTCTCAACCACATTGTTATGCAGGACAAGGCACGAGCTTGTTTTCAACATGGACGACATTGACTACTGTGGATATGGTTCGTTGTAGATCATCATTTTAGGGTTTTTCACGGTGGCTGCGTTAAGAAGTCACGGGAACGGCTACTAATATCGGTAGATAAGGCATCATACGGTGATCATGATAGCGCTAGTGCGGTCATCTCTGGTGGTCTAAAGTTCGCCAGCGAATTCACGAACCAGATCAACTAAGATGGTGGATTTTGAAAATCATCAAAACTCCAGTATGTTTAACTAGTTTTATTTTGTCATTTACAAAAAAACCCTTATTTCTAACAAGCTTCATAACTTTCACATACCAACTTCATTTTACATACAACTTGCATTATTGGGTTCATATTAAAATACTAGACACAATAATATTGTTTAATTATATATCATGCACTTATATATGATAATGCTATTTTGAAGTTGATATTTGTATGTATGTATGTATGTATATGTGTGTGTACCACTTTCAAATATATGTGTGTGTGTTAGAAAATTATTAGGAATTTTATAAATTAACACTGTTAAACAAAATTAGTATATCAAGGCATTATTCGTTTGAATCAAATATTTGATATTTGAATTAAGATGAATTATAATTACTAAAATTTAAAACATAAATTTAATAAACATTGAATTCAAAATTTACATTTCAATTTATATTAAAGTTATCTAATTAGTTACTATCATTCAAATATTAATTAAAATGCATACACACACAAGCGTGCGCGAGTGCACGCGCGCGCGCACACACACACACACATATATATATATGTGTGTGTGTGTGTGCGCGCGCGCGCGTGTCATTAGGTATAAGCTTGCTTTATTATTAAATTTACCTTTAAATAAATGTTATTTACTTTGACAATTAATTATCTTATTAAACAATTTTGAAAAAATATAAACCTTATAAATCACATTAATAATAATAATATAATGACGATACAATATAACTTAAAATCAAATCAAAACAATCCAATAAAACATTAAGTATGGTGTAATACTATTGACATTATTCTTTATTATAACATAATAAAAGATCTAATGAATAATTAATTTAAAAAGATTTTTTATTTTAAATTTGCCCCTTTTACATGTTGCCCGATGCTCCTGATCCAATAGTTAGGATGCATACAGAGTGTACCCTTGATCTCAGTTATTGTGTAAGAGTAGATAGTAGAATGTGGTCGGTGTAAGACCAGTCAGTTAAGTGTAAACGATCGAGTTTTATCTATTGTTAGTAGAATGTCAATTGATCGGTCTTGGAATATATTTTTAGCATTTTAAAAGCTTAAGTTTCTTTAAACTATTTATGGAAATTCATGATATTATATTGCTTTAACTTATTAAGCGCAGGAGAGACAAGTATGTGTTTATGTCAATAAAGTATATATCATGTTATAGTTAGGTGATCTTTGAATGTCACTCATATTTGACATGATTGTTTGCCAATGTGACTTATTAGGATAATTTTGGATGAGAGTAGACCGTGGAGATTAGTTTTAGATAAATGCATGTAAATAGTTTGTGTTGGAACAGGGCCTATCTGCTGCAAGTCAAATAGGAGGATTTCAAAAAAAAAATCCTATTTTGGATCATAGCGGGCCTATGAAGTCTAAAGGGTTATACTAGATCCAATCTAGTTAATTTAAATATATTTTATATAATTTTCCAGGTTTATTAAATTAATGTATGTTAATTAAATAATATTTATACGAAATAGAGTATATCAATATATACCTTTTCATGAATAACGTACATGTGCAACATAGTTAATGTATACGTATATAGATCTTGGGATTTAAATCTACAATGTATACATTCACCATTTATATGCGCATTGGCTGTCTCAAAACATGGTTTAAAAATACATCTAAATCTTTAATAATTTTGAAATTTATTTGTAAATTAAATAAAATAAACTTTTAAATATTTGATTTTTTTTTACCAAGTCAATAAATTTTAAATTCAAATTTAATATCCAAAATATCTAATATTGACTTGATAAAATGATTTAAAATTCAAATCTAGATCTATAAAATCATTTAAATATCTTTTAACTATGCAAAATTATTATTTATTTATATTTTATAAAACTGTCTTTATTGCCGAAAATAATAATTAATTTTTTATTATTTTTTCAAATACATAAACTATTTAAAATTGCATAATAAAATTAATGTATATATTTTGTAATAAAATTATATATATATATATATTCTATTCATCCATGTTAAAGAAACTTTTTCTATTAAAAAACAAAGCTATATGTATTATTTAATAATTAAATTATTATTATTTATATAGAGTGAATTAGTCTAAAGGATAAACTTATGATCGATTTTAGTTTGAAAGACACAAGTTTTAAAAATTTAGTCCGCCGAATGTTATATTAATATAACATCAAATAAAATAGAATGCTATATTAAACTAGCATCGGATAAACAAAACTCTAAATTAAACTAGCATCGGATGAACTACACTATATGGACCAAGATATCATGCATTTTCACAGTTAAAGAAATGCCAAATTAGTATATCATTACACGTATATAATGCTAAGTTCATATAGCATTACACATATATAATGCTAAGTTCATATAGCATTACACATATATAATGCTAAGTTCATAAATTTTTTGTTTTCCTAGTTCATATAGCATCTACTTTATTTGATGCAATATTTATATAGCATTCAGTATCTTTCAAACTAAATTTTAAAATTTGTATCCTTCATGCGAAAACATGGCTGAAGTTTTTCCTTCTTCCTATTTTCTTTATATATATATGTATGTATGTATGTATGTATATTTATGTACGTATGTATGTATGAACATTAATATAACATTGTTTATCATTATTGAAACATAAATATAATAAAATTATAATAAACAACTTTGGAAAAAAATTAATTTTCGAAACTTATATATATATATATATTATAAACAATTTTGAATACATAACACAAATATATATATATATATATATATATTATTGTACTCTAATCTGGTTCATTCGCATAGATTAGCTGCCTGTACTACGATTGAAATGCTGAAGCAAAATTTGAATGCTCGTCGTAAAAAAATGAATATTATTGGAAGTAGATCGAGCAGCTGTAGACATGTTGGAGGAAGCTTTGAATGAACATGACAAATGTGAGAAACATAAGAAAAGTTCCAATGATCCCAGAAGTTAAATTTGTAATATCATGTGTTGTAGGAAATAGTTTTAGTAAAGTATTATTGCAATATTTTTTGTAATATACTTAATTTATAATAAAATTGTCATGCGTGAATTACCATCGTATTTGAAAAATATTATATGAAGATTACTATTATTTTTTGTTATCTTTTGATGAAATTGTTGCATTTGAATGGAGTACTTGCAAATTGTTATGTATGAATGAAATTACAATTGTGTTTGAGTGAAATTGTTGTGCTTTTATACGGCTAATTTGTTTTCTATCAAATTACTTTGTAAATTGCACTTTTTAGCAATTATATAACCGTACTATTATCGACATTATCAAGGCGAGGATGGTGGTTACATGCCCTAAGACTCATGTGTAGACAATGTATAACCACAGACTAAAGTGTATACAACTTCACAAACCACTGTTCGGTAACAAGAACATTTTCAACCCTTCGACGGTATACTGGACACTATACCGCATCTATAAACCATGGAAATCTTATTTTAGCGGTTGTTAAACATCGACCGTACTATCCAATTTTTTATGTGGAAATATATAAAATTTAGAAGGTGGTTAGTGGTCGTAGAATTAATATTGGTATGGTGATCTACCGCCATGGGCTTTTACAATATGTTAGTTGTGCTGACTCGTTAATGAAAGGAGAAGAGAAGGTTATGGTATGATTCCCTACCTTTGAGTTGGGTTTACTTTACTTGGTTGTAGGCAGCCTGGATTATTCTTCAGCTATGTTTACGTAGAGGACCAGCTGTATTTTATTAGTTTCCTATTTATTTGCATATGGTTTTGATATACAGTATTTTGAGATAGTTCCCCTCATACCAGGCTTTATGTTTGACCCGCGTTTTATCTTTGTCTGTTTGTATCATGACAACTCTCAGGTACTTGATTAAGTAGTTTGGAAGCTAGGTGCTTTTGGGGATACGCTTTTAGGACAGCTGAAGTACTTTGGAGGGGAAGTCGATACTTTGGATATATACTTGGTGTTGAAGCAGTACGTGATGGATAGGCTATTTATATATGAAACTTGTTGTATCAGATATTGTATTTTGAATTTCTGTAATGATATTTATTTATCATTTACTCCCATCAGTAAAATCTCTTATATATTGTTTAACATGTTATGTTCTTGTGTATTCAGTATATTATATATTATCATTCCGTAGTGAGATTCTATCACTGCACCTTGGTTTGGTGTTTTTTTTAACCTAACAAGCTGTATTTTATGGTACTCGAGAGTCAGACGTTGTCATTTGATGTTGATTCAGGGTATTACGAAGGGTGGGTTGTCACAACTATCGTTTGAACTGTAATTTGTGTAGTTAAAGCCTCGCTAAAGCCCCACAATATCCATGTTGTAGCACATAACGCTCTACGACCGCTACACTATTTCAATTTAGCGCTATTAAATACTAGATTCACTTTAAGCCCCATTATTTTTCGCTACATCAGCTAAATCAGGGCCTTTTAGCATCCACTTTAGCAATATTAATATACAAAGATTGATTTGACTAGTTCTCTTTTAAACCAAATCAACAAAGTTAGAGTAAAGACCTAAATTTAAGACATAAATACTTAATATAAATTAGAATCTATTATTGTAACCAAATGTAGTCTGCATAAATCATTGTATTTCTTTGGTTTTGTTATATAAGATTAAACAATATTTATTTTTCCAGCACAAATGATATGAGAACGAGAATAAATTAACTTTAAATATTTGGTTTTATAACAAATGAAGCTTTTTGCACATCTATTATTTCCGTTGTATCCCCGCTATAACTTTTTGCATCTCTACCGCTACATAACCGCTAAGCACTTTAACTGCACAGACTATAATAGTATCATATAGTACGAAAAATATGTATAGTGGTTATGCGTCGTTGTTTATACATAGTCGCGATGTTCAATCATTAGAGCCATTAACAACTGAATGGTTGTTTAGCACCAAAACAAAAATTAAATAAATGATTTGTTCACCAGTCGCTATTTTAATCACCAGAGAGTTAAAATCTACCGATATATATATATATATGGTTGTTTATCGTCGTTACTCTACGCATAAAAGATAGTCGCTAAACAGTTCATATATAGAAAAAACAACATACTACCCATTAATACAATTAGAAAAGGAGCAAATTCGATTATAATACAGAGAACGATCAATACAAAGGAATAACAATTTCATAGCACGTGGCAGAAAGGACAATAAATTTCATTAATCGTTTTAAAAATATAGAGAACCACCAATACACAAAAGATTAATACTACCTATCTACGTAACATAATATACTTCATTTACAAAAAAATAGTATATCCCAACTACACAAAAGCATCTTTGACTGTCATGTCCAAAGGTCGAATTTTTACAAATTCAATCTGGCGGTCGACAAATAGTTTGCTCCAAGGTTTTGCTCGATACCAGCAGGTCTATACTAGAAGCTAGCAACTTGTAGGGGTCGGGACATCGTCCGTAAGTGTTAGTTTGACAAAATGGTTGTTTTGCATATATGAAAAAGCAATAAAGTAATAAATTTCATGAAAGATTTGAACCTTTTTATATGGGTAAAATATAAACGATTGCTTGTTTGAAATATATACAACCACTCGATTGAATGCATTTGGTATCACATAGTTTGTCTTGGGCATTACCATCCAATTACTCAACAAACAATTAGTAATAAAACAATCCACAATTGACTTCAAAATTTCATAGGTTTACGTATCAAAATGTTGTGCATATAAATCCCAATTTGATTGAGATCTACTAGAATAACTTTTCTTACTTCAATCCAATCACTGTTCAATTCATCCACTTGCTCTGCAACACAACGACCCATAATTATCGTCACGTACAACGTCTTCAACATTAACAATATATTTATGCACAAAATCAGGCATGAAAGCTAACAAATGAAAACCACCATTTACCGACTTTGATTTATTTGCATTAAATTCTACCTTAGGCTTTCTTACGTCTTGACGTCAATTTCTTATTAACACTTGATTGAGAAAGATTTTCTTCCTTAGTTGTCGCATATTCAAAGGACGATGGATCTTGGTTTTGTAGATCAGGATTGTTTTTTTTTGGCGGTTAATTTATTTTTATTGCTATATGGTCTTTCTTTGTGTTGGGTTGTTTTAGGTTCTAACATGAAAGTTGGTGACGGTAAAACCATTTCTTTTAACTTCACTAACATGGTTTTCTTTTTTCCAATGTAGATGCATCGTATAATTTTTTAAAATATAAAAATTCCGATGTATAAAGCAATTCCATTGACTTTTCAACCAGTTGAGTATATTTCAATTTCGTCTAATGTTCGTCTATCATTTCAAGTGGTAACAGACGACTTTCGCAGCAAAACTTAAACATTTCATGGATGCAAAAAAGATCATATAGCACTTGATTCAAATGACCACAAGTAGACGAATCTATACAAATTGCTTTTATATTTTCCAGTTCTTCCACAATTAAATCCAAAGCATAGAAGGAAACTCTACCTCGTACTTGTCTAAACAGTGAAATTTGACAACGCTTTTTCATTGCTCCTAAACTTCTTTCAAATGAAGTTTTAATTTTTGTATGTTTTATGCATAACATATTTTCCATTTTTGACCATACTACCGTCGAAGCTGCCTTTGAGATTTCAAGATGCTTTTTCAATTAAGCATGTAAAGACTCCGCTCTAATTGTTGTTCCACTGAACCGATGTTTAATTTTATCCGTCTACGCTAAACATACATACTCTTTCATTAGAATCCATTCTTTTCGAAGATAATTTATACTTTTAGGAAAACCTTTCCAATCTTTTTGAAGATCACGCAAACCAATCTAAAAATCTTCTTCCTTTGGTGCATGAACAATCTTTTTCCATCTTTGCAAAAACATTTCAAAGATGTCATTTGTTTCAAATTCCAATTTGCAATTTGTTATAACATTATTTCACTTACGTCATAGGCATATCATTAATTTTGCATTAAGAAATACTTTCTTCACTCCATTGATTAAAGTCCATTCTCTATCGGTGATTATCACTTTGGGTAGTTATCAGGCATATATAAATATTTAAGCTTTGACGCAGCCCTGTCTTAATTTTCTCCCCTTTCATGTGCTAAAAAAATGAGCAATATACTAAATGTTCGGCCCGTAAAAGTTTTTTATTTTTGAATGTACGTAAGAGAACCCGATAGACCGGTAAACTTCTAAGGGAAATTATGTTGTGCATATCCGCTTCAACTCATTGCACCTGTAACCATGTAGGCTTTAGCCTGTTATCCTAACCATTTCCAATAAAATCTTGTTATAACGATCAGTTTTATAGGTGCAATCAAGTAATAAAACCGACGAAAAACATTTACATAAAGTTGCAAATTTTGAATGAGACCACATTAAATCAATCAAATGACACTTGATGGATTGACTCTATAAAAATACGCCTAATATTTTTCTACAAGAGATTCCATTAGCTATTGCATCGCGAATTTCAATTCCGTTGTCGAAAGTTGCATCTTATAGTTTGCATTATAAATTGTTTTCAAAGTTGAAGTATTTCAGAAAATGATTTTTTGATAGTAGTAAGTATCTCCCTTGGTTGCACATCCACCACTGTCATATCGACTAAAAGAATTCTCCTTATCTAATAATCTTACGGCATATGGATGAGGATGACCCACTAATGTATGTGGATGCTCGTGATTATTGATGTCACTCTCTGTGTAAACTTTCCATTGTCTTCGCTTCTATATGCACACATTTGATTAAAACAGACAATTGTACTTTCTGGTAGCACTATCTCGACGACGTTTTATAATTTAACATTTTCATCATTTTTAAAGTGATGATTACGATATGTTCCACCTCTTTCACAACCCAAATGAAATCCTGGTTTTTTTCCCAAACCCAATTTATCCAATTTGATTAATATTACAATGATGTTCGACTTTTTTTTTGCTTGCACTTTGTACCAATGAATTAAGGCATTTTGAGAACCAAAAACCTAAAATTATAGTGTTTAATCCAATACAATTCAATATCTACTCCATTAAATATAATTCTTCAAAACAACTTACTTCGTCCGTTACGAAGCTATTTGTTACGTCAACTTCAACACATATAAAAAAAATTGATTCATTATCTAGAAGAATTGATCGATCATCAGTCATCACATCATATTTTTACCTTGTACCTCTTTGGCAAATGTCTAGCAAACATTTTTGATAGTGTCAAATAATTGAAAGGAAAAATGTAGCACATACAAACATATCATACTTACATCTAGGACTGTCAATGGACGGAGTTTGGTCCAGATATCTTAAAACCTAGACCCAAGCCCAATTACATTAATCAAAACCCGAGCCCGATCCGAACCCGTATACCGAACTCATAATATTTATGTTAAAATCATAATTTAAATTTGCAATTTTTGTTTAATCTATATACAAATGTTAACATGCAAATTGAATGGTGATATAGCAAAGTTTACAACAAAAGTAAGCAAAACATTTACATGCAAAATCAAAACGGTAAACAAATATTATAAGCACTCATATTTTGATACTATGGAAAACTAATAACCAGGTCAAACTCAAACCGGATTGGGTTTTGATAAAACTGTACCATATCCTAATAGTAACCGAATCGGGCCTAGATCGAGTCTGGATTGTTTGACCAAAACCCGTACCCACATTAACAGGGCCGGTTCAGACCAGGCTCGAGCCAAAATCGTATCATTGATAGGCCTACTTACATCAACATTGTAATAACAACATCATCAATTTTTATATCTTCAACTGTATTCAACAAACCTAGAAAATATATTTATTGAAATACAACATAAATTATAAAGATCAATGGAGAAAAAAAACTTATTTTCTTCCATTGATTGCTTTCATATTTCTGTCCCACTTTCTTTCATACAATCATCATTCTCCATTCAACAATTAACCCTATTTGACTTTGGATGTTTTGCAAATTAGAGTTTGTGAGAGAAGAAGAAGATAAAAAGGGTATGGAAGGGAGACGCACCGCTATGATGTGATAATGCGTTCGATGGTGAAGTGCGTTGGTTCTAGACCCATTAAATGGATTGGGTTGGGTCAAAATGTGTTGGGTCGATTTTGGCCCAACCCATCTATGACTAATTCTTTTTGACTAATTCAATACAGGGATCAGTCTGATCCAACCCATTTAATAAACGGGTAACCCATTTAACTCATTTAATTATTTAAATTTGATTTGACTAATAAAAAACAAATATAAAATAATTCTAATTCTAATGTTTTACGTTTTGAATTTCGATAAAAATCAAAATTTCAAAATTTTAATTTTCATCAAAATTCAAATATCGGGATGGCATGTTATTTGCTAAGTATAACTGTTAGTCGTCATGAAGAACTACAATGTGCATTCACAAGATGAAGTATTTGAATGTTCCATACTGCCAGTAATTTAGATGAGAGTTCATCGATTCAAGTCTCGCCTAATTTTGAATTAGTATGAAGAAGTTAATGCAGTTTGAATAAAAAAACAGAGGCTTATGCCTAGTCGGAGTTCAAATATTGGAATATAGCATGTATTTGCTAAATATAACCGTTAGTCACCATAGAGAACTACAACGTGCGTTCACAAGATAAAGCATCTGAGTGTTTCATATTATCCGTAATTTAAATGGGAGTTCATCGGTCGAAGTTTCGTCTGATTCCGAGTTAGTATGAAAAAGTTATTCCAGTTTGAACAAAAAAATAACGGTTTCTGCCTAGCCGGAATTCAAATATAAAGATGTAGTCTGTTATTTTCTAAGTATAACCGTTAGTCACCATGAAAAATTAAAGCGTGTGTTCACAAGATGAAGTATCCGAGTGTTCAATACTGTCCGTAATTTAGGTGGGAATTCATTGGTTCAAATGTCGCCTGATTTCGAGTTAGTATGAAGAAGTTATTGCAGTTTAAACAAAAAATATAGCAACTTCTTCCTAATCGTCCGAATAAAAAATTTCAAAATTCTTGTTTTCAAAATTTATATTTTTAAATTTAAGTTTTTAATAAATGGATAAATAGGTTACCTATTTATAACTTCTTTAAAAATGAATCAACCCACTCATCTATGACTCATTTAATAAAAATTCATAAATAAATTGATTCAATCCTTTATAAATATGGCAAATGGGTTAGATCATATTTTTGATAGGCATAATTGGTTCGGTAGTGAATAGCGATAGTGGGTTAAGCAGCTATATTTTCTAAAGGGAGAGAAAATTTGTTCAATGATAAAAGAACGAATGAAGAAATAGATTTCCCGTATTATGAAACACTGATTTAATTATGTTTGTTATTTTTGCACACCTGGGGCCCTTGGCATATAAATAATACAACTGAAACTGTACCGGTGAGGCAGCTATGAATCTGTACCCAACAAAAAAATGAAAACCATATATCATGGTAAACCACGGCCCACGGGAAGCTGTATAGAAAAGAGCGTACGTCCAGTAACTATATAAATTATTAAATTGCATGCACTTTGTATAACAAAAGCTTAATCAATTTCACAGGAAAAGGTAGTTTACTGCATATTCTGTATTCTCCAGTAAACTAGTAATAGAAGAGAGAGCTCATAGACAAAAGAACATTTACTTTCAGTTTATACACTAAGAGAGAAGTACGAAAGAAGAGAGAAGAAGCACATAAAACACTTAAAATATACAACTGTCACTCATTATTACACGATATATAGGATGAGCATGGAGCGATATTTGTACGAATCTCATGTCTTCAAGTCGGGGGAAGCTTTTTCAGGTTTCAACTTTTCAAGAGCTTAAATATGTGTGTACCTCAAGTGCATACAGATTCAAATGAAAGTGCTTCTATTCTCATTTGCCGTGTCATCGTTGAGAGATGGAAACGGAGGTATAACTTCCAATACAAGTTTCCGACCTTTACGGATTGCGAGCATTTCATGTTCTTTTCGTGGAGGCAAGACCCTTTTCCCATTTGGTGACATATTCTTCTTCACTGCACCAACATTCTTAGGAGAAAAATCATCTTTGGAAGTTTCATGAATATTTTGCACTTGATTTGTAATATTTGATAGTGGGGGTACTTCACATTTTTTTAGCGGACGCGATCTTGGTGGCTTCTGGCTTGGAAGAGAAGATGATGTGATTGTGGGTCTGCAAGAGAAGTGTTGATTTGTAAGGGAACTGTCAAAGCAGGTCTAGCTCCATTCAGTTTTTCAATTTTCCGATCATTATGTTTATCAATGCAATATATATATATATATATATATATATATATATATATATAAAAAGAAATAAAAATGAACTTTTTGTTTATGCACTTTTATGTTTTGAAAAATATTCATTTAATCAATGTGAAATTGAAATTACAATCTCTACATATAAAATCAATTGCTTAAAAAGGTTAATTACAAGAGATTTTGAGTATTTAGTTCATATTTTGGATGTTGTTGTAAAGAATGTCCCCATGCAGATAAATATGTGAATCGGGTCCTTATGTTTGAAAAATAAAAAACACGAGTTAACTTACCCTTTCGGAAAGTTCTTAAAAATTTAATTGATTTCTGTTTTTCATAAGTATGCATATTTATTATTTAAGTATGTATTTTATCAAAGAACTTAACTTTTACTATTATCAAATTTTACAAAACTTCCGAAAATTTCCCTGATTACCCAACTTAGCTTCCGCTTTCTAGTATTTAAAAATATGGACAAAATGTACATATTCATTGGCGGATGGACTTTACAACCATCGCAACAAAAATAGAGACCCACATCATTTTCTCTAAATACGGTAAAACCCACAACGCATGTAATGGTGTGCAATCTAAAATTTTATTATTCTAAAGTCTCTATAATATGTTCCTCTTAGCACGATGTTTATTTCTCCTTTTTCTTCACATTTTCTTTCATTATGTATAATACAACGTTTCGGTTATATATATATATATATATATATATATATATATACTTTCTTTTATATTTCACAAAAAGGGTTCTTTTAATCAATTAATTTTTTTACTTTCAATATTTAAAATATGAAGAAATTAGTTCAAAGCAAAAACATGAGATCGATTTTAGTCAAAATGACACAATTTGTAAAACTTAATCTGAAGGACAGTGGATGTTATATTAATATAGCTCAAATCAAACAGAATGCTATGTTAAACTAGCATCAAATAAACGAAATGCTAAATTAAACTAGCATCGAATTAACTACACTATATGAAATAAAATACCATCACAGTTAAAGAAAAGCTAAATCAATATATTATTTAGCTTATATAATATTAAGTTCTTGTAGCATTACACACATTTATAATACTAAGCTTATATAACATTCGTTCTCATAGTTCATATGAGATCTATTTTATCTGATGCTATATTAATATAGCATTCGGTGTCATTTAAACTGAATTTTAAAACTTATGTCCTTCATTCAAAAATAATATGACTGATATTTTTCCTTCTCCTTATTTCCCTGTATTTAACATATTCTTTTAATCCATTTTTGATATTGTAATGAGCTTAAAATTATTGTATTACCAAATCCAGCTATGTTAGTGTAGAAATACCATATGAATCAACTATTTTTTATCATAACTTCTCTAATATCAAACTAAAACTGAAATTCATTTAGATAAATGTCATAAGATACAATTTTAATGTGAGCAAGCCCGTTTTCAAATAATTTTTGAATATCATCTCCGAGTATGCTTATATCAGGTACTTTTTTTTTGAATTAATATAGCAAGGAAAGAATACGTAATTGCTAACACAATTTATTTCACTAGCATCACATTTAAGTTACTAATCAGTAACAATTTACGTTTGAAATATCAAACACAAAAATTATCTTCTCTCTCCCAAATTTTATTGGGACGCAGTTGGTGACGCAATTGATGACACAATAAATATGAACCATTAGATTTTCCCTTCGAATTTTAACTCCTTACATGAACACACCAAGATCCAATGATTAAGATATATTGTGCCCGGTTCTCTGCATGTGTATGTGTGTGACACAAGTTGGTGATGCAATTGATGACACAATAAATATGAACCATCGAATTTTCCCTTCGAATTTTAACTCCTTACGTGAACACACCGAGATCCAATGGTTAAGATATATTGTGTCAGATTCTCTGCATGTGTATGTGTGTGCACGCACGGGGTTCATGCACTAGTGAAAATAAATAAAGAGTGATACTTTAAAAGGAAATTGACCTGTGAATTCCAAAAGACGAGGTATTTGGCAACATATTCTCCACCGAATGATCTCCAGTTTTTTCAACAAGTGCATTTTGTTCATCCTTATGTAACTTGCCATGTTCTTTCTCATGAACATCTGCGGTTTCAATTTCTTCAACTGTCAGAAGAAAAAATCCTGACAATATTTGACACAGTGGGAAAAAAAGTAATAAGATATAGTGTCAGCAGGTAAACACATATGTAAGAGTACCTAGAATGGACAATTTCCTACACATGTTACTTCCATAAGGTAGGCATATGTTTAATTTAGCTTTACATTTGACATGTCAATATACATGCTAATGCTAAGTTCGAAAATCAGTGTCAAAACTTAGCCTGATTTTAGTTTGTTAAGTAGCATTGTCTAGTTTTATATTAGTTGATTTTAGTTGGTTATTTTATGCAACTGTTTCCATTGACAATATATCAGTATTTACATTTAAATTTGTGGAGAAAACAGCCAAATTATGAAAACTAAGTCGGCCTTTTTTCAAAAAGAAAAGTGGTAAAATGTCAACTTTTAAATGAATTAAACTTTCAAAAAAAATGATAGTCGTATAAAGTCAAACTGTACATTCCATTGGTAATGTTTTACCATGCATAACTTAACATGTACATAATCTACAATATTACCAAAACAGGTATTAGTTTAACATATAATTACAAGATAAATTAGTATGAAATTAGAAATCAATAATATAATTTGTGATTAGTTAAAAATAGCTAGTCTAATGAAATAATAATGTGCTAGCTAAACTTAATTTATGAATGTGTAAATTAGTGGTTATTTTATTGTCTGTAACATGATTTAGCTAGCCAAAATTCGACTTGGACACCACTGTAGATGCTCAAACATATGGAAAATGATAGGACTACAAATTGTTCTGTTATATTCAATTCAGAATTGAGCAGATGCCTATGTCTAGATTGTCTGGAAAAAAATTGCACCTTGACAAAAATTCTAAACAGAAATTAAATCATGGCACTCACACGCTAACACACATGCTATGAGCAAGCAGATTGATAGGGACGATGGAAGATAAGGTTTTATTTAGGCTGCTAAATTACTGAATCTCCTATTTCAGCTGATGGAAAAATCATCTAATTCATGATAAAGATGATTTTTAGGTTTTATTTAGGCTTTTAAAATTCTAGGTTAAAGTTATAGGTGAATGCAAATTAGCCAGCCAGATTTTTTTTCCTTCTATCGAGTAAATGTTCAAAAATAAAAATAAAAAAGGGAAAACGGAAATAAAAGCAGGTGAGATGTATTAGAATGGTAACTGACTAGGATTAAGTGGATGTCAAAGTGAAATTTTCTCCATCTCATGCTCATGAGCTAATTCACAAGCTTACTTTACTATATCTCATTGTATTTTAATTCATATTCTTATTGCACATTTTCAGTTTAAAGTCCATTCATCTTTTTCTTATAACCCTACCAAAAATATAAGTTCTTCAGCTGTTTACTTTATCACACTCATTACCACATCTCACGATCCAAATTTCATGAAATCGGGTTATACAAAACGGCGTCACTCACCATATATCGCATGTCACAGTTCAGCCTTTTTATGTCAAATACTAATACTACAAATATCCTCTAGATGGGAGCACAAGAAGTAAAACACAACATTGCGGAATTATTGATAAATAAATGGTGAAGAATTTATTTTTATGAAGTAATAGAAACCTGGCATACCATCTTTTCTTCCAAACACATTTTTACATGACTCACATCTGCAGCTTAGTGAGCACCCCACGCCACCCTTCAATTGATAGTTCAAACAATTCATTTACAAATAACAAAATAATCAACTTTTATGAATGAAGTCTAACCTGATAACATTCACAATATTTCTTCAAGCAGCTTGACTTCTTACAGTTGCATCCTGTTTTATGTCTGGCTGAAGCAGGAGTTTTGTTGGTCTCTTCCTAAAAGTATGAACACATTCTCATAACTCATAAAGCAACCAATAGCTCAATGCTAGTATGATAACTAACTTTTGCAGCTGCAATTCACTTGTATTTTAAAGATGTGTTGCAAAAGCAGCAAACTTATTATGACTTTCTTTATGATGACTATATGAAGTAACAAGGTTAGAATATTCTCAATTAAGTAAAGATGGTTCTTGTTTACGAGGGGGTCGGTTATTTAATTATGAATTCTTGAGAAACTTAAATGGCTATCTTTCATATTGTGAAGTGGCGTGTCATCCTATTGTAGTAACCCAAAAGTAACCCCTTCAATCAATATTTATTCGCTTGTTCATCAAGACTAACGCACTATTATTATAATATATATATGATAATATAAAGTCCAAACTTTACCAATATCATATTCTCCGCTGATTCTGGAACTCGCATAACTTTCGGAGCAAAGGCAAGGGGATTTCGGGACTCTATCTGTTTGCGAGTAGCCAAAACTATTTCTTCGTGTATGGGTTTGTTGAAACAACCTTTACATGAACAAGGTTCGACGCAATAAATTCCAGCATGAAAGCACTCGCAATAACTGCAATTATCATTCCACATATTTTTATGACCCATATTTAAGAAGTTTATTGAGCATACTACAGGAAAATAAAAAAGATAATAATATGTTTTCTGATAAGCTAATGAAAATTCATAACTGTTGATGATATAAAAAATGATTTTATTTTGATATTCAAATCTGCAAGCATTTGTTCCTAAATAAGTTACAAGGTATGTCAAAGTGATCCGACATAGCATGCATATGTTATTTAAAAAAAAATTAAAAAAATAAACACAAACAGTTCATATCTCTAGTGGTGGATTTTCTATGGTGACCATTAAATTGGCAGAATAATCGTGTTTAGTGAAATGCTGCAGTTATTTAATTAACTAATACAGCAGTTAATGTCACATTTGCATTTTATGGGAGCTCACAGTTTTAAACATTTGGACTTTTTGCAGTTACACCGCTTGCAGCCTTCGCTTTCACCGCCTTCTAACTTCCTCCTGCATATAGTAACTCATTAACCTTGAGTGAAAATGATTACTGCTGACAAATAGAACTTACAGAACTAGTTAAGATTGATTACTTCTTGGGACTACTCTGGCTTAAACTGCCTCCAGATCCAAGCTCAGTTGCTTCAGAAGTATCCACATTAATACCATGAGCTTTGCTGTCAGTGGGACATTTATCTCGTTTGACATTTAACTTACTAAAAAACTTATCACCGGTTCTTACTGAAAGGATTGGGCTAATAAACCTGCTATCATATTGGCTAGTTGCTAAAGTATTTAAATGCAACCCAATACTCGGTAGTACATATGATGATGAACTGCTTCCTTGCTTCACGTCGGCAGATTTCTTACTATCCATACTAATTTTTGAGTTATTTACAGAAGCTTTAGATAAATCAAAAGACAAACATCGTCTTTTCATTCCACGTTGTTGTTGAGACTCGACCTGTGTAAATCATGATAAAGATAGTTTATATAACAATTGTGAAACTGAATAGTATAATATAAGCCATTATCTAGAATCAACTAATCACTATTACCGAGTATCATAAGAATTGATAAACAAAACAAGCAAAAACAGTGTCAAATTTTGAAAACACCTTTTGATATGCCGCTTAATACTAATAAAGCTAAATAATCTATGAACTATTCTAAAATGGAGCCAGTGTAAGTCAATATGTAGCTATAGCAAGGCCATGCTCAATCTCAAGATTCTAAACCAAATTTCAGTATTCAAAATATAATAATATGGTATACAACCCACTATTGCATTTAACAAACAAAACAAATGGCAATGCATAAGCATGAGGTATTAAAAATAAGTTACGCGTGTAAATCTACTAACCTTGCAGCTTTTTGATATGCCAATATCAGGTTCTTCCGGTTCCTTATTTATATTGTTTGACGGTACTTGATTCTGAAAAGTATTAGATAGCAGTTGTTGACTGTGGTCTGTGGCATGTTCTTTGACTCCACCATTGTGTAAAGAAGGCTCTAGCTCAGAAATCATTAACATGCTAGATTTATAGTCATGATTTTTATCATTCTCCTCATGTAGGTTGCAAGTTTCTTGCTCAGTATTCTCATCAAAAATCAGAAAATTTTCAGCAACGTTAGAAATAACATTGTCCCTATCACTTGCATCTTCTTCATTACTTTTTGTGACCTGATGATGTTCATTTTGAACTTCAACTTGAACTTGGGAGATATTACTATACATATTAAACTCATTTTTGATGCCATGACAAGGTTTTATACTGTGGTCAGGACTGTCACATTCAAATTGAATAGGCTGACTCGATTGAGCAGGTTGTGTTGTATTTTCTTCAGGTATGTCAAAAGAAGCTTTGTTGAGTAAACATGTTACTTTACAGCTATTGAATGCAATGGGTTGGGTATTTTCATTCGAATTGTCAGAAGGGATATCAAGTTGCGGTGAGGATGAATAAGTATGCCTAAATAAAGAGAAAAACATGAGAAGTTTATAATGTAAATAAAACAAGAAATAGTCGATTATTAATTAAATAAAAGAGCCTACTAAGGGTGGTTGTACTTGGTACTTCGTACTGGCGTGGTTAAATTGCATACGCTCTCAAGGACTTTTGACATAGGCATAAGAGTTGGCACACAATGTTGTAGTGAAAATAACTTCAATGTTGTATTTTCACCGACTTATACACCAAAATCTTTTAAATTATAGTCGATGTGGGACTGCGTACTGACATGGTTGAACTGCATATGTTCTCATGGACTTTTTACATATGCATAAGAGTTGGCAAACATTGTTGTAGTAAAAATAATGACCAATGTTATTTTCTACCAACTTACACCAATTTTCTCAAATTATAGCCGATGTGGGACTACTCTTGTTTTCATATGAACCCTTTAATACATATAAAACAACTCCTAAGAAGGGCGCCATATTTTTTTCTTTTCTTCCTAAAATCTGATGACAAAATTCAATGTATATCTGAAAATACTATTGCTTGATAATTAATACCAGGTGTTGTGAATAGAGAAAAAAAAACTAGAATAACCCTGGAACTTTGAGGTGGTTTTAACATGTTTATGGATAATATCAAGACCAGGTATAAGTTTGGTATTGGTATGAACAAAACATGGCCCCTTAGTGGAAAAAGAAATGGAAAATGCTCAAGAACTCTTATAACTCAATCCATACCTTAAATGTTTCTAGAACTTAATATGCTTACAAATCAAATATTTCATTAGGATCTTCACAATGTAGTTAACATTCATTCTATCAGAACTTTTGGAATATTCATCAAAATTTGAAATACAAATAATTAGGAAAATTACCTTGACGAGAATCTTGATTCCTTTGGTGAATTGACCTGCGGTGAAGAGAAAACAGCAGAGATGGAAGCAAAACTCAGAGACTGAAAAACCTGCAACTCGTGTGTTGACTTCACCGGTTGAATAGGAGATAGATTATTGATAAAATTGAAGATTGGGGAATCCTGTATCAAGTAGATATACAATTACATACCAATTGCTTCAGAATTGTAAAAGCTGCCCATTTCAAATACAGTTGAAAGAGATAGATGATAAGCAAGGATGTTGCGGCAAAACGCTTAGAAGCTCTACTGTTAAGTAAACAACTTACATGGTTACCGTATATATTATTTTCTCAAATTGATAATTCATTCAGTTAAACCAGTATACGCATCTGAGAGTTAATAATGAAACTAATAGATTAATTCAGCAAAGCATCAAAGATTGCCGATATACTCATCACACCACAGATTATCCTACACCTAATTAGAAATGCTAGTCGCCAACTGATCAAATTTAGCTTCTCAAATCGATAATTCACACTGTTGGAGCACTGTCTGCATCAGAGTAATAATTACTGAAATTCGTATAAATCATTACGGCATCGTAAATTACAGGTACACTGATTGCACCTCAGATTATCCAAGCCCTAAATGGAAATATTAGCCACATAAAACAACCGGAATTTATTAACACCAAAAAGCTCACAAATATACAAACCAGAATGTAATTGGTATACCTTTTGCGCACAAAAAAAAAAGGGGTAACAACCACAAATCCACCAAAATCCCAAAGTATTAACTAAAAATATTGATGGAAACCGCAGTTTTCCACTAATTAAAATCCTAAAATAAAGATAATAAAACAGCACTGCAATCATTTAAAAAATGAAAGAAGAAAACATCGTCAATCGAAAATTTCGTTGAAACCTCTTCAGAAACATGAAACAAAATGAAACCAAACCTCAAATCTAGATTTAGGCGTGGTTCCAATCTTACTACTCTCAGGCGTATTCATGCCTTAGGCCTTCTGTTGTTCTTGACTTCTACTCGCTTTCTCTCTCCCCTCGCTTTCTTTCTTTTTCTGGAAAATAAGAAATTAAAAGGAGATCAAAAATAAATAATAATTTGAAGGGGAGCAGGCGGGAAATAATTGAGTTTACTCGTGACTGTCGCCTGTATGGTCCCCACGCAATAGAAGAAATAAAGGGGAAACGCTCGACTCGTGGTATGGTCACCTCGTTGGCGGTGTTGGATAAGCTCACCGCCTTTTTACTTGCATTTGCGGAAAAATAGTAACGGTTGGACGCAATTTGGGAGAAGGATCCAGTCTTTGCATGAGCTAAAAGAACTGGTAATTATATTCCTAGATAAACGTTACCTACGTGTCCAAAAATTATCATATTTCTGTATAAACGTTGCCTACGTGTCCAAAAATTATCAAATTTCTGTATAAACGTTACCTACGTGTCGAATAATTATTAAAAAAAAAATCTATGTACAGTTGTAAACCAAATGTCCACTTGCCACCTCACACTTCGCAAAAGGGTAACGGCAAAAGAACAGTTGTAATATCACTAAATTTAATGAAAAAAGTTCTCGGATGCTTTGAAAGGAGGTGCGTTTAGTCTTTAGATGTAAGAATTGCTGTTGGCTAGTATACGGCGTGGAAACCGAACGTTGTGGTATTTGACATCAAAGAAAAACGTTTTTGTTTAATTTTTTTCTTTATTATTAATTTGATGAAAAATTAACTGCATTTAAAAAAAAATTTGAAACTGTGTAAATTCAATTATATCAATGATTGAAAATGTAAGTCAACTTAATACTAAGGATGTGCTATCAATGTATTGATATGAACTACCCACAGACACACACACATATATGTATCAAGAAGGTTCAATATACACTTAATTTTGAGCTTATTTGTAGCTCTAACGTATTAATGAATTTGAAAGAAAAAAAATCAAACAAATGTCACCTTAATATACATCATCATATTTTTCAATACCTAATTAAAGAAGACTACTAATGCAAAAATTGATTTAATAAATAAATCTCATATTATTGAACTATAGTGTTTAAATAAATTACCTAAAAATACAATTATTATATGAAAAACTAACACTGCTGAAGTAAAAATAAGAAATAAACTAAAATTACTGAAACTAAAAAAACTAAACTTTGAATTCTGTCATTGTTGATATTTCTTCTAACAAGAAACTTGATTCCGCCACATAATCAATAACCGATTGAGACATAATATTGATTTTTTATTTTTTTTCATTCATGTACTCAATTTGGGCAACACCAACTCTGAAAAGACGAGGGGGATCCATAACAACTACAAAATACAAAGTACATAATACTTATGAAACCATTACTATAAATTTAATCATATCCTTAGATGACCCATCTTTAAAAGTGATAACTGTTATATACATGAATAAGCTTTTACAGTAAAACAACTACATTAGCCACAACAACAAGTTCAATTTTTTTTATAATTTAGCGTGTGGATATATGTTAGAATATTGCATCATTCTTATGTCTTTAAGGGACCTGTCTTGTTGTAGAAGCTCATCCAACCTCCTAGACTCCTAGTGCATGATATCTCAATGAATATCCATCAGCAATTTACCGCTGTTGTAGAACTGTATTTTCTATGTATTTTGGTATATTTCAATGTAGAACTGTATTTTCTAAGGCCTTCTTTGAGCTCATCAAATGTAATTGCACCACTGTTGTCTGCATCCATTGCTGTAAATTTCTCTCTTAGTCCAGTAATCTCCTCCTCTGATAAGCTTTTTGCTACCACCTGGAAAAACATCATATAAATATATCATCATCTGCTTAATCAAAAATTAATGGGGTAGGCCACAAGAATTTTTTTCCACAACAAATTTCTATAATAAAATCATATCTTTAGTTAAGATTAAATTTGTATATCGTTTCTAACACTTTCTTTCCATGTTAATTTGGGTTTTTTTGTTGTCGTTTCCCTTTTATGTAGATATTATCTCCTCTTCCCATTTTCTCATTGGTCGGTCACATTTTGTCTACATAGTATTTTTACTTATCTATATCATCTAAATGTATTGCCATTTAAGTGATGTAAATTGCCCATGTAAAAAAATAAAAAATAAAAAAAATTAAAAGAAAGAAAGGAAAAAAAAAGGAAAAAAGGTATGGGAAAAGAAAACGAACTTTATATCGTGTTTCCATTCAAAAATAACTGGGATGGTTATCGAAATTTAAACTTTTTGATGTGTGCAATAGGATTTACATAAAAATATAAGGATATGAGATGCACTTACTGTTAAAGTCATCTTCTTCAACTTGTTCATTGTAGAGAGCTATTTGATGACTCCCTTCAATACTGCATCAAATATTCCGTGTTGTGTTTCTGACATTGATAAACAACAAGTTTAAACATATGCCTGATTATACAGATAAACCTGCTTTGAAGTGATAATTTAAGCAATGACTGATATAATCAAACCTGCCCAAAAGGTGGTACGCCACTCAACAAAATGTAGAGTATAATAACTCCTATAGTCCAGACATCAGCTTCTGGTCCATAACGCTTACGTACTACTTCAGGCGCTACGTAATATGGACTCCCAACTACATACTTGAACACCTAACCTGAGATATCACAAGGAGTTGAGTATTTTTATTGGATTATTGCTAATTGTTATGATATCATCATCTCACAATAAGCAACAAAATTTTATGCAGATGGGTGAAATGGCTTTAGTATTTGACATGTATGATATCATGTTGTCTTCTGATGCTATATGTCCCTAAGAGACAAGAAAAGGCACATCCAGCAATCATATATATCTCATTATTGACTGTTCTTGGGATTTAAAATATCAAACAATTATAATATCAGATCAAACGTTTTAATTTAAAATAAAACATAAATATCAGCATTAATTTTTTTTTAAGTTTCATTAATTGCTAATTTTACATAAAAGAAAAAATTTATTTGAAATTTTGAAAATAATAATAGTTGTTTTTACGTACTAGTTATTCAATAGACATTGCATTCAAACGTTCTTCCTCTAATAATCTAGAAGGCAAGCCTTTGGATCTTCTGATCTGTGCAAGTCTTTCAAAAGTAAACATAGGATTGAAAGCAAGATCCTCTAATTTTCTAGTTCTTGATAATGCAACAAACGTTAAACCAAGACTTTCTCGATCGCCGATATTAATGATTGCTTGATCAAGTGTCAATCCTTGACTTTTATGTATTGTTATTGCCCAACATAGAGCTAAAGGTAACTAAGTTCTCATACATGTTATACCCTGTGCAGTCAATTCCCCGATATATCCTCGATATATCCCGTAGCGGACTTTTGGGGCAACGATATTCCTATAAAGCGGCCCAATATAGCGGATCCGCTATTATCCCCGATATTGCGGCAATAATCCGCTATATCCCCGATTTTGTTGCCCCGCTATATCCCCCTTTCCTATAAATAAGCATTTTGGTTTATGTCTTGCTTTTAAGTTCTATGTAACTTCAAAGTTGATGTAACAATGATATACGCTGCTGGTTATTATAACTAGTTCTAACTTTTTAAGTGTCAACTTTGTTTATCTTTACTTTATTATAACTTTTTTTGCTTGGTGGGAAATAATAAGTAATACTTGTTCCTCTTTTTAATGTAGAATGTTCAACATTCATCTTTATAAAGTCGTCCGCTATATCCTGCTATATCCCCAATATATCTCCGCTACAACTTTTCGCACCTCAAACGCTATGGAGCAGCAGGGCACTTTAACTGCACAGGTTGTACCAGAAGAAGTTTTCCAATTTACTGTTTGCGGAGTTACTAGAATAATATTTGTTCCCTCACAAAATGGAGTACCACGGTATTTATCAAAATCGACTATGACCGCTAGCGATAGATCGTTAGGAGAACTTGATGACTGTGAATATACAATATCCATAACAGTACCCATTGCACCATTAACCAATCCATTTTGCACTGAAAGATTAGATCGTAACATCACTCGAGCACCTACAGAAAGATAAATACATCGTTTTAAACCTTTTGCATCATCAACCGAAGCATTAGATGATGCTTCACAGTTATTGAAAGAAGGAATGCGTGCAATAGGTTTTCCAAGTTGAATCAAACGGTTTTTGTTATGTTCATTAGCAGCAATTCTTGTTGGAAAAAGACAAAGAGAAATCTTAAAGGTTTCCTTCTCTTTGTTTGATAAAATTGACCAATCTCTGGTTTTGAAAAGTTTCCAATCGTCTAAAGTAGATGCACCTCTACTCAGTCTTTCTAAAGCTCCTCTTAAAGGTGCTTGCTCATCTCCAACTTGACGGAATATATACGATAGTCTTACACACTTATCAAAACTCATATATGCAAGTCCACCACATTGTTGTAAGAGATTACCACCTTTCAAGTATAACGAACTATCACAAACAGGAGGTAGTTGTCGCATATCACCAACTAAGGCAATAGAAATGCTACCGAATAAGTCATTTATTGAATAAATATCACGACACCGTAAATCAATATTTGCCATTATTGTTATACCAAGCATACTATATTCATCTATTATAATCAACTTTGTATTTTTAAATTCATCTTGCATACGATGACATTGCTCTGATGATAGTTATTTGTAGGATGATTTTCTTTCCGTGGAGATTAGAAGTTCATGATGAATTGTTCTACCACCAATATTAAATGCAACCACTCCAGTTGGAGCCATAATGCGAACTGCTTTGCTGGTTCCAAAATGAGTAACAATTGTTCGAACAATGGCATTTACAAGCGTTGATTTTCCTGTACCAGCACTAACGCATATAATCATTCGAATTGATTTTCCTTTAGATATTGCTTTAAATATCACATTACGTGCAATCCTTTGTTCTGTAGACAAGCTCTCAAAAGGAACAACAGTAGAACTATTTATGGTCTCACTTTCATGTTCCATAATTGAACGTAAATTGGTATGGATAAAATTACGTTCAATATCTATATTAGGGTATCTCTGAAGTGCTTCAGTCCAATTATGCAAAGTATCAAATTCTCTTAAGCCCATTTATGTTTCCTCTCTTGAAACAAACAATGGACCCATCGCGGCTGCTATCATCCATTCTTCTTTTTGATTTTCTTCTACATCATTGTTTATACTATCATCTTCGAAATCATCTTCTATAGCATCTGGGAGTGATTGATGTTGAATCAAACCTAAATTAACTTATCTATCAGACCAAGCATCGAAGTTTCCTTTTGCTTCTTTAAGATTTCTATAGTGATGACGTAGTAGTATCTGTATTCATATTAAAAAACAAGTTTACTTATGATTTCATATTTTAAATATAATTAAAATCAACGTAGTTTTTAATTATCAAAGTTTATTTTTAATATTTGTAAAATTTGATCTAATAAAAAGCAGAGAAGTTGCATTACCTGTTGTTCGCAATAAAATTCCCACTTTTCACCGAATGGAGGAATATTGGTACTTAGATCTGGTACTATTCGTACAATTGCCTCTTTTCGAAACTTATGCCACCCTTTATTATAGTAACAGAAGTTTTTTGCCATATCAAGTAGTGAAAGGTTTTCAAGTTCGCTTGGTCGATCCATATACCTTTTAATAAAATTTGGGTCCGAATCAACAGTATCTTCATCTATTGTTATATTTCGATGTCGAATTATTGTTGATAACATGTTTTTTTTAGTTACGTTAAGTTGCACTATTGTTCTAAATGAACTTACTAGAGGGTAAGACATCAGAAGATGGCATACCTCTTGTGCAAAAATGTCTCGTTCGGACACACTCTTGAGAAGCAGTTTCTTGATGGCGGAAGTTGATGTTTGATAAGGTCGATGACTATTTTCAACTATTGTTCTGAATGTTTCTATAAAGCTCTTTGATACTGGTTCAGATTTTGTAGCATATTTTCTAATATAATTTACCATAGCATGCATAGATAACACAGGAGACCAATCAATATTAGCACGCCAAACCTGAAGTACTTTTATATTGTGTGAGCAGATCAGAGGATCATTGCGTTGTGAAATAAATCGAAAGATTTTACTATTTGGAGGATCTTCTACAATTTTAGATCGTGGAAGCACGTCAAATGGATATTTAAAGCGACATTTCAATTGTTTGGTTGTTCTATGTACTCGCAAACAGTAGTTTCCACACCTGGAATGACGCATAACCCAAGTAGCTAGATTTGCATAGTCGTCGTCGTCCGTATCCAAATTTGCATCAGGTGGAATAACTTGTGCACATGGATGCTCTTGTTCCCGTGATGGTCCACCTATATTTGGGTTTATTGTACAAACAAGACGATCAAAATATTCAATAATTGTAGAATTTTCATATGAATTTTCGGTAACAGAAGATAAATCTGGTGCATCATGTAACCACAAAAAGCCATGGATATGTCCACTTCCACGATTTTTCCATTTAAAACGATACCAATAGTCCTTAACAGAAAATTCTGGCGTCAAAAAATCTAGTACAAAAGTTTTAACCCTTGCTTGGAAAAACCAAGCAGCAACAAGTGGATTTTCATTTAGTAACTGTGCCTTTCGTTTTCTTTGTTCACTGAAGCTTAATTTTTGCAATTCATTTGTTTGATCGAGAAGTTTATAAAGTTCTGGCCATTGCAAATCTGCTGAACTTAATGTGAAAAATATAGTTGGTGCACCTAATTGTTTAACCATAGTTGTAAGCTCTTTTAATCTTGCAGACCAGTAAGAACGGCTTCCACGAATGCCTTTTGCATAGTAAGAAATGCGTTGGGACAACTGCTTATCTCCCGATTTTAACATTTCACGGATATCATTTATAGATAAATTCCCATCATCCGGGTTTTTTGTACGTATATGCTACCAATATCTAACGCACGCCACCTGCTAATTGAATTGTAGGCAAAATATCTAAATCTAGAATCTTTTGCAAACCTTTGATCATGAAATTTCATGAAATATTGAAAATATTCTAGAGGTCTAATTTTCCTTGGTCGTGCTTGTCGTAAATCAGCATTTCCTGATGGAAATAATGTTGGAAATGCCATCGAGATATATCCAGGAGTATTAAACTCATCAATAGCAACAGAAGAAATAGGCATCTGAACAATTGTTTCATTTATTTCTTTATTTTCCAAAAAGGATAATAGATAGGCTTGGTGGTTCGGTTGTACTGCAGCCGTGGCTGCACCTGATATCTCAAATTCACAGATGTGAGTTATTTCGCTTTCCAATTCTGGAGGTCCTAGAAAATCGTCATTGTGAATTTGAGTTTGCGAATTATCTTGAATATGAGGAAGATTTAAAGGTACATCGTCCTCTGGTAACTCATGGAGAGACACTTCATTAATGTGCACATCGGAATAAAATATATTATTAGATTTAAGCCTAAGTAGTGCCTGTCTTACATGTTCACGCCTTACGCGAAACTCTTGACTTTCATTCGTTCCACTTATATTGACAACTAATACTGTCGATAAATCATTTGGCCTGAAAGGGAGAGAACGTGCTATTGCATCGATATCCTGAGGGAAATTAATAATATTTCCACTGTATTTATATTGTTGTCCTTTAAAATGGTAAATTGACATAACTGGATGAATGCGCGCAATGAGGATTCGCTCCAAGTTAGTAAGGCAGGATAATTCAGGTGGAACAGGACCGGGTTCCATTAGATTTTGAGAACTAAACTTGTAGGGAAGGCCATGTTGTGGTTTATCAGTACGACAATCAGAGCATGAACTTGATGTAACAATTAAATCCGGAAAAAATCAAGGACAAGTCTGACAACTTGTCCAATTAATCTTTTGGCACGAGCTTATAAATTTGTGAGCATTTGTAACTTTTGTAATTGGAGATATTAACATTGTAGTGTTGATGTTTGAGGATTTGATATGAGTTCCTTTTTCTTTATGTCTTGCTGCATCAACCGCTTTTCTACGTTGTTTTTGTTGATCAGTTTCTCTCAAACATCTAGCTCGTTGAGTGGATGACCGATTTTCATTGTATTTAGCATCATTTTTTCATATTGACGAAATATAGGCGAGTCTCTATTATAAAATATGTGTATCCAATTAAAAAATAACTCAAAAATAGTAGGAGTAATAATATATTATTTGCGTATTATAAGCAAATGTAGCATTATATACCTTTGTAAGGTGCATGATAAGTCTAAAGCACAAATTGCATCAAATGACTCTTTTAAAACATCGTGTGACTTTGAACCGGAAGGGGTGAATAAATCAACCTTGTTGGATGCATCAAAAGGAACAGAATCTCCATACAAAGAATAAGATAACGACAATGGATCTTCTACGAGGATAGGTTGACGTAGTACATCATGTGGCATCTATGCAAGTATACAACAATTGAAAAAGTAAGGAAAAGGGTAATATGGGACATAAACTGTAACGACCCAGAATTTTGAACGAATTAAATTGGGAATATTTAATTAATTTTAAATATTTGAACGATAATTTAATTTGAATCCCCGATATAACTTTGAATTTGGCGATTAAATTATAAAATTTAATCTGTTGAATGTTGAATAAAAATTTGAATCTATGATTTTAAGCTGAAGGAAAATATTTTAAAAGCTTCTAAAATTCGTATTGATGATACTGAAGATAATAGAAACTTCAGAAATGAATTCAGAAGTGATTTGATCAGTTTTGAATTTAATGGTTTGAATCGATATTTAAAAAAATAGCCGTCCGAGGCACAGTCTCGGAATTCGACGAAACCAGTTCCATTGGGTCCGTAATATTGTATTATTATCGGATTCCAAATTTCGCAGTGATCGGAGTTGTTATGTGAGCGTATGACACATAAACGCGTTAAGAATTAAACTGAAATTTAATTTAAAATTTTGTAAAATCAAATCACTGCCACCCTACTCCTGAGTAAGCAGACCTATTCTCTGCTGAATCACGATTTCTTGTCTCCCTTCTGATATACGATACCCTCAGCTTTTAGTCGTAAAATCATGTCCTGCCTCCTTCAAATCGAACGAGATATTTTCTTACGTTCAAAACTAAATCATGGCCGCGAGTTTCCCTTTCACTCCTTTTCCTCTTTTAATTTTTCGAAGGCAATTTCAGATCAGAGCGAAGAAAAAAAAGAATGGTCGAGCCTCATTTCCCTTTTCTGCTCAAATCAAAATCAAAACGGCCGAGCAGCCTAATAATCGAAATCGCGATCTCGAGTTCGACTTGAGGCGATGTCGAGCACGACTTCTTCGAGAGTGCGGCGGATTTGGAAATGGAGTCGAAGTCAACTCCGACTTCGATGAAGTAGTCCGTGGCGGCCACGAGTTATACAGCAGGGATATCGATGGGGATTGACGCGGTCGTAGCAGTGGTGAGCTAGGGCATCGAGGCGGCTGCAGACAATTATAGGCGATGGCTTGGGGCTCGATTTCGAGCGTCGCGTTCGAGGCGGCGAGGCGTGTCGCAATGGAACAGGCGTGCGCGAGTTTGGATCGTGATAGTGTTCTCGATGGATGAAGTCTGGGGCTCGGCATCGATTTTTAGGGCACTGGTCGATCGGCGACGAAGTAGGATCGTGGCGGCTGAGGGTTTGCTGTGATTGTCAAAGCGGTACGATTTATTTTTAAACATGTTATTCACAGAAAAAAATGATGGAAAGTTTATAAACAGAAATTAATTTACATATGGATAGGATTGGGAAAATAGATGTTTTAACTGTTAAAAAGAATTGGTTTAAAAATTAAAAGTAATAGTTAATTTGGTTATTAATGGTAAGTGATTGTTCAATTGGTTCAAATATTTTATTAAAAGGAAATCTGTTTGAAATTAAATTGATTAGGTAAAATAAAATTTTACTAAATGGAAATGAATTGTTCGACAAATTCGAATATTGATAAAACATTAAAATTATTATACAAGGTCAATACTGAAAGGGAATCAAGCCGAGAATGAGAATGGATTGCAAAACTAAATCAAAGGTGAGATTTTTCTCACTCAAAATTGAAGTGGAATTTTCAGTTATTTATTGTTTGATATGATTGCTATGTTGATGTGATATTAGATATAATAGGATATATCTATATATATATAGCAGTATATACATATTGGCATATGTATATATTGGATTGATGATTTCCCGCCTCGTATAGCGGATGAGACCCTATTGCGCCGTTAGTAAGCGGATTTATAAAAACCTATATACCGCGATAATTCCGTACTGGAGCGGAATTGGTATTGTGCTAACGTCTTTGGATGCAGGGAAACAGGTTGGAGGGATCCAACTGGATTCCTCACCAGTAGTTATTTATTTACAGATATTGAGATATATTCTGTTGTCATATGTTGATATATGATATTTGATTGTTGTGATTGATTGTTGATGCTGTAGCATCATCGGATCCATTTTTGAAGTTATAAATAATGATATTATTTTTAAAAAGGATTTTAAAGTGATATTTGAAATTATACGTTTTATTGAATTGTTAAATTGATTTATTTTAAATAAATGAACGTTTAAAATTTGGAAGTTATAAAAGTTAAGATTTTTGTGAATTATGACCGTAAGGTGATTTTTGAAATAAATAGTTTAAGCGATGTATAAAATGGTTTGAACTGAGATTTTCGAATATTTGTGAACAGTTTATTTAAAAGATTTAAAAAGTTGATATTTATAAATTTAAAATATTGGGATTTTAAAATGAGATGATAAGTGTAAAAAATGAAATTTATAGAATTATAAATCGTGAAGATATGGAATTTATAGATTTGTAAATTGTGAAGTTATAAAATGAATGAAACTGTAGAATAAAAGATTTATAAGAGATTAACTTATAAATTGGACTTTTGCCTTTAAATGGAATATTGATCGAGTTATTAATAAAGAAGATTTGTCAAATTGAAGTCGTTAGAAAATAGAAATAGAATTTATAAACGTTGTTTTATAAATTCGAAAAAAATTGGATTTGATAAATTAAAATGTTAAAGAAGATATATTCGCGATTTTGGATAGCGAATTTTTATTAAAATAAAAATGTGTAGAAAAGATTGAAATTGGGTTAAGTGAATTATATTCACGATTTTGGACAGCGAATATACTCTTAAGGAAAATGGATATGTTCTGGAGAAACGATATTATAAAATGAAGTTAAACATTTTAAAGATGTTTTAAAATGTGTTATGAATCGAAAGCATAGATTTCAACATTTATTGTTGAAATAGACGTTTTCAAGAAACATAAGGGAATGGTGGACTATAACACTGTTGTTATAGTAAATGATTTCCAAAAGGAAATGTTTTTATCTAGTATTGGGATTTATATATCTATCTTAATTTCCGAATCCCTATACTAGTGATTTTGAGTCGTCGTAACGATGTTTTACGTAACATTCGTTTTGACTCAAATAAATGTTGTTATAATAAATGATTTCCTTAAAAAATGAATATATACTTAATATTGATTTAAGTATATTGAATATTTTCTAAGTGTTGAAAATAAATGATTTGTGAAATACTTATTATTAAATAAGTATGGAAATGCTTTTCCAATATGAAACGAAGGGTTTGAAATTTTATCTTTTAAAGATAAATTGAAAAGTGAATATTTGAAAATTGTTTTCAAACGGTTAAGTGTGGAAATTATATATCTAGTAAAGATATTTTTGAAGATGAAATAATTTGGAAAATTATTTGGAATCTGATGATGTTGCGCATCTTTATTGATAGTTAAATAACCGACTATCAATAATTACCTTTAGATAGGTATTTGTTGTGAATTGGATGAATTTGAATGCCACACTTATTTTTAAATAATCGCTCACTATTCGGGTTAACCGGGAAAGGACCATGGGGTCGTATAACCCATTCCGAATATGTGATACGTCGTATGAATTGCATTCGAAGACCGGTGTTGAAGACCGGATATTTTTGAAAACGGAAGGATTACCGTCGAGTTACTCTACATCGACTGATCTTCGATTTAGAGGTTTTATCACCCTTAGTGACGGGAAGTCCTGACGTGATTAGAAAATTATCCGGAAATGCAAGGGCTTCGTGAGAAGTGCCTTCGGTTCTGTTCGATCCCGGAACAGACTTGTATGGATTGTGTGTCTGACGTTACAATTTGAGATATTGAGCTGATTTCTTTCAAATACATTTCTGTTGGTGGCGGAGAATTTATTCTCTTAGCTTAACACCCTTCTCTGAGACGTACGAGCTCAGAGGTTATGTAGTTGAAATTTATCAGCGATATATCCCAATTTGGTAACGTGGCATACTGAGTGTTGCTGTGAAATGATCAGTGTTTGATCATTTGTGATATGATCATTTATTTGATCTTATATCTTTGTGATCATAGGTTGATCATTTTGTTTGACCCGAAGCAGGGCTTTTTGTAGAAAGCGTAGCTTTGTGGACGAGACTTCGTCGAGCCTCACACCCCGGAAATGGTCGAAACAGGACGAATGCAGCAAGGTTCTAGGGAGTAGCGCCCCTTAGTGTATGTCATTCCTTCTGGATAAAGGTGGTATCATGGTATGGAGCCCAGATACTTAACCTCTGTGGTTGCTGCACAGTTATTATTACTTTGTGGTTTGTTGCGAATCGGGGATCCTCGGGAAGATCGGTGACGATCGGGGGATGGCATACGCGTGTCAGTAGTTACCTATTTTTGCAGAGGTAACCCGGCCTTGTGTTGGCAGAGATCCGGTTAGGTTCTCGGGTCGTCTATTCCAGGGACGTACCCATCGTGGATAGGAAGTTCCTTAGCCTGACCATTTGTTGGAAATCCAAAGAAACAATACGAGCCTTTACGATTTCAATTGTATAACCTGTCTCCTCAGGAGGCAGCTATAGCAGGCATAATATAATGGTACCTATGCTGGCTAAGATTTATATTATACTTTCGAAATGTTTTCCACTATGCACTAGTAATAATATCAAAAATGATTTGATTTTTCGTAGTAAGCATCTTTGACTATCATAAGAAGAAATCTCCTCCAAGTCTGCGTTTGCATTGTGTGTGTGGTGGGAGGTCTTATGGTAGTTTCATTTTCCAAAAGCATTGCGAATTTACTTTAAAAATATTCCCTTGTTGTTTTTAAAGATATAACTGTTTTACGATCTCACACCAGTCACCATGACTGACTCGGAGTTTATTGTTTCCCTTCTAAACTCTGGGTGCCCACCAATTTCCACACGGGCAGCCTAGAGTTATATCATCAGGATATTCTGGAGCTTTGGAGATAAGCTGGATGGCGAGACGTAGTATTTGTATCTGATAGTATTTATTCCGCTGTGTATTCTGTATGAGGACGAGTTTATAAAACTGTCCATTGTTGTATATTTACTCTGATTGATGTATGTATAAAAACTGATAAAATTCTTTGTTTTAAAGATTACTGATTTATCTATTATATATTGTTCCGCTGCGATGTGTAAGATTCTGAATATTGTTTTCTGTTCTGATGTTGTTCTGATGTGTTCTTCTTTCTTTTTCTTCTTTTCTTCTTCTTCTACCTATTTCTTCTTTCTAAAACCCTCACTATTGGAGTTTCCGGCACTCGATTGCTCGACAGTCGATAAAGTGAGTATCGATGTCGAATTTTCGAAAGTCGAAAATTTCGGGATGTGACAAAGTGGTATCAGAGCATATGGTTAAGCGACAACCCTGCTCTGTTGGGTGTTACTCATTAGAGATAGAGCCAGTAGTACTCTAGAATGAGTTGAGTGTAATAATAGATATGAGCGCGTATTTGTTATTGAATATGAAATTGTTTTGTATTGTGTTGACTTATCGGTTGATTGTTTATAGATTCTGTTCGGTACAGTCTAGCTAACTGTAATCGATAGGGGTTTCTAAACTCTAAACAAGGTAAACTGACACAGTATTGTTTTAAAATAGGGTAAATGAAATAATTTTACCCAAAGCTATTTTTGTATAGAAAAGAAATGTTTTTCTATGAATTACTATAGTATATGGTTGCATGGATGTTAGGAGGTGATAATAGTAAATTATTATCATTGAAATTGAATAAGAAATTGAAATTGTAACTCCAAAGTTAAGAAATAAAATCCATATACAAATGAAATTTTAAGAATGTAAATTATAAATGTAATTTGTAATTTAAAATGAGATTCCAGAGAAATTTTTGGAAATGTTTTGAAAGGAATTCGTAAATTTTGGAGATTCGAAAAGTTTAAAATCTTTTTGGAGTTGGAAATGTATTTCAAAGGTTTTGAAAAGTATTTTAGAGAGATGAAAGCTCTAAACTCTTTTCGGTCGCTAGAAAATAACTTCGGTAATGACTGCAGCATTACTGATGTTCATTTTCGGGTTTCCAGAAGAGAAATTGCTGCCAAATTGTTTTAAATGGAAGTTGTTTTGAAAATTTGGATTTTGTTTTAGAAAATTCAAAGGATAATTTGAATTGTTTTCAAAAATGGTTTTGAAAAGGGTTGAAAAGACTCTGGAATGCTATATTAAAATGTTTATGAAATGATACTAAGTTGATAACTTATACAATTTGAATTTTGATAGAATAAATTTAACTTAAAGAATAAAGTTAAATCAAAGTAAGTATAAGTGAATATAACTGGAATTGAAATTTGATTTGGAAATCAGATTCAAATTGAAAAACGAATGAATTAGTGAATGAATGAATAAATTGCGATTGCAAGTGCCAGAAAATGAAATTGAATGTTAAAATTCATTTTTGGATTTAAAAGTAAATAGAACTGGAATTAAAACTGAATATTGAAAATGAAGTTGAATTGTGTGAAATTAAATGAAGTTTTGAGATTAGTTTGAAGTGAACTAAAGTTAATTGATAAAATTCAATATTCAGAAGTTGAACTAAATCCAAATTAGATTGGAATTGTGAATTGAATTCGAATGAGAATTGAAATGTAAAATTGAATGAGAATAGATATGTAACTTCAATAGTAAGTTAAAAATGTGTAAACAGTTTATATTTGAAATTTTGTAATAGAATTTGCAAAATAGTTTGAATGCTGTAACTAGATATAATGGCTAGTAGATATACAGGTGTAAAGGAATTGGGATTTTAATTTAGAAGAGAATTCGAATTTGCTCGAAAAGGTACGTATTTGAATTATAATATGAGTTTTTGATGATTTCTCTCTAGCCGCTTGGCTTTTTCTTTTTGAAATCTGAGAGTCCGTAGGGACGTTTTGTAGTCGTACCGTATTAGCCGCGCAAAGGAGACGCTGGCGAAATTTTTCGGAAATTTAGAGCGTTAGAAAATTTTTGAGAAAATTTTAAAAGTTTAAATTTGAATTTAAACTTAAAAATTGAATTGTTAAGAAAACAATGTTGTTTTGAACTATAATTGAAGTTGGAAAAATTTTAGTTGAATGATAACGAATCTTTAGTAGGAAGATTTGTTTTGATAAGTTGATAAAACTATTTGGATTTTGAAAAATAGTAGACGAGTTGAGGACCTTTTTCCCTAACTTGTAATTTCGAGGACGAAATTCTTTTAAGGAGGGAAGTTTGTAACGACCCAGAATTTTGAACGAATTAAATTGGGAATATTTAATTAATTTTAAATATTTGAACGATAATTTAATTTGAATCCCCGATATAACTTTGAATTTGGCGATTAAATTATAAAATTTAATCTGTTGAATGTTGAATAAAAATTTGAATCTATGATTTTAAGCTGAAGGAAAATATTTTAAAAGCTTCTAAAATTCGTATTGATGATACTGAAGATAATAGAAACTTCAGAAATGAATTCAGAAGTGATTTGATCAGTTTTGAATTTAATGGTTTGAATCGATATTTAAAAAAATAGCCGTCCGAGGCACAGTCTCGGAATTCGACGAAACCAGTTCCATTGGGTCCGTAATATTGTATTATTATCGGATTCCAAATTTCGCAGTGATCGGAGTTGTTATGTGAGCGTATGACACATAAACGCGTTAAGAATTAAACTGAAATTTAATTTAAAATTTTGTAAAATCAAATCACTGCCACCCTACTCCTGAGTAAGCAGACCTATTCTCTGCTGAATCACGATTTCTTGTCTCCCTTCTGATATACGATACCCTCAGCTTTTAGTCGTAAAATCATGTCCTGCCTCCTTCAAATCGAACGAGATATTTTCTTACGTTCAAAACTAAATCATGGCCGCGAGTTTCCCTTTCACTCCTTTTCCTCTTTTAATTTTTCGAAGGCAATTTCAGATCAGAGCGAAGAAAAAAAAGAATGGTCGAGCCTCATTTCCCTTTTCTGCTCAAATCAAAATCAAAACGGCCGAGCAGCCTAATAATCGAAATCGCGATCTCGAGTTCGACTTGAGGCGATGTCGAGCACGACTTCTTCGAGAGTGCGGCGGATTTGGAAATGGAGTCGAAGTCAACTCCGACTTCGATGAAGTAGTCCGTGGCGGCCACGAGTTATACAGCAGGGATATCGATGGGGATTGACGCGGTCGTAGCAGTGGTGAGCTAGGGCATCGAGGCGGCTGCAGACAATTATAGGCGATGGCTTGGGGCTCGATTTCGAGCGTCGCGTTCGAGGCGGCGAGGCGTGTCGCAATGGAACAGGCGTGCGCGAGTTTGGATCGTGATAGTGTTCTCGATGGATGAAGTCTGGGGCTCGGCATCGATTTTTAGGGCACTGGTCGATCGGCGACGAAGTAGGATCGTGGCGGCTGAGGGTTTGCTGTGATTGTCAAAGCGGTACGATTTATTTTTAAACATGTTATTCACAGAAAAAAATGATGGAAAGTTTATAAACAGAAATTAATTTACATATGGATAGGATTGGGAAAATAGATGTTTTAACTGTTAAAAAGAATTGGTTTAAAAATTAAAAGTAATAGTTAATTTGGTTATTAATGGTAAGTGATTGTTCAATTGGTTCAAATATTTTATTAAAAGGAAATCTGTTTGAAATTAAATTGATTAGGTAAAATAAAATTTTACTAAATGGAAATGAATTGTTCGACAAATTCGAATATTGATAAAACATTAAAATTATTATACAAGGTCAATACTGAAAGGGAATCAAGCCGAGAATGAGAATGGATTGCAAAACTAAATCAAAGGTGAGATTTTTCTCACTCAAAATTGAAGTGGAATTTTCAGTTATTTATTGTTTGATATGATTGCTATGTTGATGTGATATTAGATATAATAGGATATATCTATATATATATAGCAGTATATACATATTGGCATATGTATATATTGGATTGATGATTTCCCGCCTCGTATAGCGGATGAGACCCTATTGCGCCGTTAGTAAGCGGATTTATAAAAACCTATATACCGCGATAATTCCGTACTGGAGCGGAATTGGTATTGTGCTAACGTCTTTGGATGCAGGGAAACAGGTTGGAGGGATCCAACTGGATTCCTCACCAGTAGTTATTTATTTACAGATATTGAGATATATTCTGTTGTCATATGTTGATATATGATATTTGATTGTTGTGATTGATTGTTGATGCTGTAGCATCATCGGATCCATTTTTGAAGTTATAAATAATGATATTATTTTTAAAAAGGATTTTAAAGTGATATTTGAAATTATACGTTTTATTGAATTGTTAAATTGATTTATTTTAAATAAATGAACGTTTAAAATTTGGAAGTTATAAAAGTTAAGATTTTTGTGAATTATGACCGTAAGGTGATTTTTGAAATAAATAGTTTAAGCGATGTATAAAATGGTTTGAACTGAGATTTTCGAATATTTGTGAACAGTTTATTTAAAAGATTTAAAAAGTTGATATTTATAAATTTAAAATATTGGGATTTTAAAATGAGATGATAAGTGTAAAAAATGAAATTTATAGAATTATAAATCGTGAAGATATGGAATTTATAGATTTGTAAATTGTGAAGTTATAAAATGAATGAAACTGTAGAATAAAAGATTTATAAGAGATTAACTTATAAATTGGACTTTTGCCTTTAAATGGAATATTGATCGAGTTATTAATAAAGAAGATTTGTCAAATTGAAGTCGTTAGAAAATAGAAATAGAATTTATAAACGTTGTTTTATAAATTCGAAAAAAATTGGATTTGATAAATTAAAATGTTAAAGAAGATATATTCGCGATTTTGGATAGCGAATTTTTATTAAAATAAAAATGTGTAGAAAAGATTGAAATTGGGTTAAGTGAATTATATTCACGATTTTGGACAGCGAATATACTCTTAAGGAAAATGGATATGTTCTGGAGAAACGATATTATAAAATGAAGTTAAACATTTTAAAGATGTTTTAAAATGTGTTATGAATCGAAAGCATAGATTTCAACATTTATTGTTGAAATAGACGTTTTCAAGAAACATAAGGGAATGGTGGACTATAACACTGTTGTTATAGTAAATGATTTCCGAAAGGAAATGTTTTTATCTAGTATTGGGATTTATATATCTATCTTAATTTCCGAATCCCTATACTAGTGATTTTGAGTCGTCGTAACGATGTTTTACGTAACATTCGTTTTGACTCAAATAAATGTTGTTATAATAAATGATTTCCTTAAAAAATGAATATATACTTAATATTGATTTAAGTATATTGAATATTTTCTAAGTGTTGAAAATAAATGATTTGTGAAATACTTATTATTAAATAAGTATGGAAATGCTTTTCCAATATGAAACGAAGGGTTTGAAATTTTATCTTTTAAAGATAAATTGAAAAGTGAATATTTGAAAATTGTTTTCAAACGGTTAAGTGTGGAAATTATATATCTAGTAAAGATATTTTTGAAGATGAAATAATTTGGAAAATTATTTGGAATCTGATGATGTTGCGCATCTTTATTGATAGTTAAATAACCGACTATCAATAATTACCTTTAGATAGGTATTTGTTGTGAATTGGATGAATTTGAATGCCACACTTATTTTTAAATAATCGCTCACTATTCGGGTTAACCGGGAAAGGACCATGGGGTCGTATAACCCATTCCGAATATGTGATACGTCGTATGAATTGCATTCGAAGACCGGTGTTGAAGACCGGATATTTTTGAAAACGGAAGGATTACCGTCGAGTTACTCTACATCGACTGATCTTCGATTTAGAGGTTTTATCACCCTTAGTGACGGGAAGTCCTGACGTGATTAGAAAATTATCCGGAAATGCAAGGGCTTCGTGAGAAGTGCCTTCGGTTCTGTTCGATCCCGGAACAGACTTGTATGGATTGTGTGTCTGACGTTACAATTTGAGATATTGAGCTGATTTCTTTCAAATACATTTCTGTTGGTGGCGGAGAATTTATTCTCTTAGCTTAACACCCTTCTCTGAGACGTACGAGCTCAGAGGTTATGTAGTTGAAATTTATCAGCGATATATCCCAATTTGGTAACGTGGCATACTGAGTGTTGCTGTGAAATGATCAGTGTTTGATCATTTGTGATATGATCATTTATTTGATCTTATATCTTTGTGATCATAGGTTGATCATTTTGTTTGACCCGAAGCAGGGCTTTTTGTAGAAAGCGTAGCTTTGTGGACGAGACTTCGTCGAGCCTCACACCCCGGAAATGGTCGAAACAGGACGAATGCAGCAAGGTTCTAGGGAGTAGCGCCCCTTAGTGTATGTCATTCCTTCTGGATAAAGGTGGTATCATGGTATGGAGCCCAGATACTTAACCTCTGTGGTTGCTGCACAGTTATTATTACTTTGTGGTTTGTTGCGAATCGGGGATCCTCGGGAAGATCGGTGACGATCGGGGGATGGCATACGCGTGTCAGTAGTTACCTATTTTTGCAGAGGTAACCCGGCCTTGTGTTGGCAGAGATCCGGTTAGGTTCTCGGGTCGTCTATTCCAGGGACGTACCCATCGTGGATAGGAAGTTCCTTAGCCTGACCATTTGTTGGAAATCCAAAGAAACAATACGAGCCTTTACGATTTCAATTGTATAACCTGTCTCCTCAGGAGGCAGCTATAGCAGGCATAATATAATGGTACCTATGCTGGCTAAGATTTATATTATACTTTCGAAATGTTTTCCACTATGCACTAGTAATAATATCAAAAATGATTTGATTTTTCGTAGTAAGCATCTTTGACTATCATAAGAAGAAATCTCCTCCAAGTCTGCGTTTGCATTGTGTGTGTGGTGGGAGGTCTTATGGTAGTTTCATTTTCCAAAAGCATTGCGAATTTACTTTAAAAATATTCCCTTGTTGTTTTTAAAGATATAACTGTTTTACGATCTCACACCAGTCACCATGACTGACTCGGAGTTTATTGTTTCCCTTCTAAACTCTGGGTGCCCACCAATTTCCACACGGGCAGCCTAGAGTTATATCATCAGGATATTCTGGAGCTTTGGAGATAAGCTGGATGGCGAGACGTAGTATTTGTATCTGATAGTATTTATTCCGCTGTGTATTCTGTATGAGGACGAGTTTATAAAACTGTCCATTGTTGTATATTTACTCTGATTGATGTATGTATAAAAACTGATAAAATTCTTTGTTTTAAAGATTACTGATTTATCTATTATATATTGTTCCGCTGCGATGTGTAAGATTCTGAATATTGTTTTCTGTTCTGATGTTGTTCTGATGTGTTCTTCTTTCTTTTTCTTCTTTTCTTCTTCTTCTACCTATTTCTTCTTTCTAAAACCCTCACTATTGGAGTTTCCGGCACTCGATTGCTCGACAGTCGATAAAGTGAGTATCGATGTCGAATTTTCGAAAGTCGAAAATTTCGGGATGTGACATAAACTATCAAAGTGCCATTAAATATTCATACTATAGTATTATGTTTGATTATTATAAAAATTAAACATTAAAATGAAAATACAGGTAAATTTGGAAAAAATATAGTATGGAAGTTCACCTTTGTCGTTGACACTGCTTGCATATTATCGACATAACCTGATATTGATTGCTCCTCATTGTCAAGCAAAGGTAGTGCATTCAGATCAATACAGTGCATATCAACTGTACAGGTAAAGACGAATAATATTAATCCTAATAAATTTAAAAACATCAGAAAAACTTAGAATAAAAGTGATAACAATTAATTTTTACTGATATATTATACAATTGTACAATATGGTAAAAGGGTCACCTTGATCGTTAGGTTGTGTCTTTTCTGAAGTTTCTTCAAATAGTGCGGCAACTAGTGATGATCTTGGATGTTCTTTACATATTTCTTCAACCGGATTCTAAACATTTTAGTGCAAATATCATCAGAAACTTAATCATATGACCGCCGAATAATCTTGTATCGTAAAGGTTACAAATAAAACATAAATTTAACAGAAAGACAAATTAAATAATAATTATAGAAAATTTACTGTATGGAAGTTCGACTGCGATGTTGATACCATTTGCATATGATCAACACGATCTTCATATAATTGCTCGTCAGTACTAGACAACGACATTGCATTCAAATCAATAGGACATATACTATGCATCCCATTTTTCTGAACATGTGAAATTACTTAGTGTGCATGATTAATCATAGTAGAATTATCATTAGTACAAAAATATATGTTTATCCATTATTTTATATGGCATGCATGTCTTTTTTTGACAATAGGTTCATTGAAACAAAATACATACATTCATACTCACAGTATGAATTATCAATCATTACTCATATACAAGTTTTACTGTAATACGTTAAGAATGAAACATACTCATATACAAGCTTCATTGTAATACATTTTAATAGTGAAACATGAAATTATTGAGAGATTGATAATGAAAATGATTACCGTATCAAAGATTGACGTTGATACCACATGCTTATCATCGTCATGATCTTCAAATGGTTCCTCATCATTGTTCATTGAAGGCGGTGTATTTAAATCATTATGATACATATTATTTGTCATATATGCCTAAACATGGTAAAAGGTAGTGAGTAATTAAACAAAATAAATACTTTAACTCGGTTGACCAAACAATGGAGTTATATCAAATAATACAATAATTATCACAAAAACAAATATTTTCTTTTATAGTTTATGATTCAAAACTGAACTACAAGTTATTGATCTATATTAAAAAATCTTTAAAAAAAGGGTTGGATTCCAGTTTTAAAGAGTAATAAAAAATTCGTCAATTTTATCCAAAACAGGTTTCAATCCTAAGATTTAGAAGATTCGGGTCTACGGGCATCAAAAAAAAAAATCAAGCAAACCCATCTGTTTAATCAGAAATACAGAAACATTCAGTTAACCAACAGAACCAGCCTAAAATTATTATCATCTCTTTTACTTTGAACGATGAATATTTAATAAAAATTGTACAGATAATGAGAATATAACAAAGATAAACGAGTCAGAAAATAAAAAGAAAAAAGATATATTTTCATAAAAAGAAAAAAGACTAATTTTCATAAACACTACTGAATAATATCAATCAAACCTATAGCTATCGATTTAAAATGGCTTTTGACATTTAATCTTGAGTAAAAAGGATTGAAGTTATAACTTTTGGTTTTTGTTTAGGTATATATATTTTTGGTATGTGAATTTAATATTTTTCTAATTTAGACAAAAAATGATTTGCCATTTGTGTTGGTGTAAATGAGGTATCTATTATTTAAAATTTATTATATTTGTTAACCAAATTAACGAATATTAGTGATTCACGTATCAAAAACGTTTTTCTTTGATATTCGATACAGTAATCAACTTCTCTACTTTTTATTTACTCTTTGTATAGACAAATATTATTTTAGAATGTGGTGGTTTTAGGTGCATCTGAATAAATAAACAATATATACCTTGAACAAAAAATGCTTTTTTGAGACAAATTATCAAATTTGAAATAATTAGTTCAGTAATAATGATATTATCGATATATTCTTATAGGAAAAATATGCATCTACATTAACTGCATGATATTATCAGTTCTAAATAAGTAATTTATTATCGAAAAAGTGGAAATTGAAAAAAAATTGTTTTCATGAACAATAATATCATACCACATATCTGTATGCAGTTAAGTGCAAACAAAGGAAATTAGCAAAGCAAATTATACATCCAATACAATTCTAAAAGCTAATTAGGAATCAACGTCATCCTCTATGTTATACATCCAATACAATTCTATAGCAAGATATTGCCCACAATCGTATGAAAAATATTATGCAAACAGTGTCTCCTAAAGTAGTTTAGAAGCAGCTAAGCTCCCTCTTTGTAAAAATGTTTTAACTAACATAACTGTTTCGAATATACATTTACAGTTGAAACATGATTAATAATTCTCATTAATTACTAATCTTGACAACAACTAATAGTAAAGATGGTATACATAGTGCTTATAAAGATATTACTAATGTCAATTTGTGATACTTCATAAGATGCTTGAGCTTTCAAATTATATAAAGTTGCAGTAATGAACAACTAAGCCACATTAAATATATTTCAGTATTCGTTTAAACAACAGTACTTCATATATGGATGGTTAAACTCAATGTACTTGGTCCAACAAGGCTTGTGTTTTGTCATTGCTAACTCCAACCATGGTTCAATATATTTGAGATCACATATTCGACATTAACTTTGAACAGGAGTGTGATACATAGATAAAAGATTATTCATGCAACTTTTATAAAACAAACCATTGTAACTATTCAAAACAAATAACTATATGTTATGACATGAAAATATACCACTTCGGTTAACCAAATGAAAAAAAATATTTTTAGATACTGTACTTGTATGAATGCAGCTTGGCAAAGCTATCTAAACATCGGTACCATTATCTATCAAAGGTACTACTATCTATCTAAACATCTTATAACAAAATCAAGCTATGATGAGGCTGCTCGCAACGTGAAGAAGTAACAAAATAGCGACGAATATATAATTATAATACTTGATTGCAATTTATGATAAGGCTGCTCGCAACGTGAAGAAGTAAAAAAATAGCGACGAACAAACGGATCTGGGGTGAATCGAGGTTTGTGATGAGGCGACACCTGATCTGGGGTGAATCGAGGTTTGTGATGAGGCGACACCTGATCTAGGGTGAATCGATGTTTGTGATGAGGCGCCTTGCAACGTGAAGAAGTAACAAAATATCCACGAATTAGAAACGGATCTGGGGTGAATCGAGGTTTGAGATAAGGAGCGTTCGAGAAGAGGGGCGTGTCGAACAATATCTGCCAGTGGATTTGGGTTTTATTCGGTTTAGGGCGAAACGGAAGGGAAAGATTGACCGACGAAAACGGAAGCGAAACTTTGGAAGGTGGAATACGCGGTCAATAAGAGAAAATTTGAGGGACGAGAAGCATAGCGTAAATGAAGACGAAACAGCGGCAGTGTTTTTTTGGCTTTAGAGAAATTGATCTTGGCCAGTGACAGTAAGCAAACCTCCCTAACGGTCGGTTTGATTACTAAATTAATAATTTTATTAAGAAATATCACTAAATCTTTATTAATAGTTGTAATAGCTTTGGTGTCACACTTTTTATTATCAACATAAACTACCAAAAATATCCTTCTCTATATTATCAAATCTTAATCACATAAAAATAGGATTTAATATTTAAAGTTCTTTTAAAAATTCAAACGTCCCCAAAAGTAGGAACTAATTATTAAACATGCTTTACAAATTCAAAATGCTTTTAAATTTCAAACACTTCTTTACAAATATACAAATTTTAATGTCATTTGAAAATAAAAAAATTATATTTTTTGACTGATTTAAACATATAAAATTATAAGGAAAAAAATTCACACGCGAAGCGCGTGCCGTAACACTCGTAAATAATAATTGATAAACTTTAGTTAATAACTATTGATTAAATTGATTAAAGCTAATCAAAAATTATAGGGCTGGACATTTTTACCATATTACCACTTACCAATCATTACCAACCGCTACCAACTAAAATGGTACCGAAAAAATGGTAACCAATTTGATTGGTACGGTTTGCCGAACCACATGAAAATATGTGGTACGTAATGGTAATTAACTACTAAATATGGTAATTACCATACCTACCACATACCTTAACCATATATGTATATCACTATATATTTCCATTAATAGCATCACATTAAATGCGTAATGATTTAATAGAAAATCTAGCAAAATACTATTATGATATTAGATTGAATGCAATTATTATCATGTATTTTTAAAAAGTAATATGATTTTATGCAATATTTTAGCTTCTTGCACAACATTTACTTGTATGTTTGACTACATAAAATAAAATTGATAAAGAATCATATAATAAAAAATAAAAGCTCTTAATATTTACTCTTTTAATATGAAATATTTTAAACAAATATATATGATACTTGTAAATGGTAAAAGTTTATTACCAACCTCTACCAACCATTATGAACCACAAACCGAAGTATTAGTTTTTCGATTACTTTGGTCGGTAATGGTATGATTTTTCTATTACCATATAAATTAATTTGGTAATGGTTTTGAATATGAAGTTTTGGTACCGAACCGAATCCAGTCCTAAAAAATTAATACTTGATAACTTTAGATAATGGATAACTAATGAGTGATTAAATGCAAAAAATTAAAAAATCAAGTAATTTAGGCCCCGTTTGGTTTCGTTTCGGGTTTTGTGTTTTCAACTTGCACTACGAAATACTATGAAACAAAAGAAGAAGCTTTATAATTCTTAGTCATTCCGACGACTAATGGAAAATGAAAGAGTTGATTGTTCTTCGTGCTTTTGTTTATGGCTGTTATGGTAACGGTAAATTTACAATTATCATGCCATAACCAGTCAATCGGTCACCATTTTAAAGTAAAGTCGTATACCGGCATAATTGGTACGGTAACGGTAAATTTACCATTTTTTACGGTAAGACATCGGTGATATTTTTTCAAAACCAGTGGTAACGGTAATTTACCAGTCCATTCATAATACATTGATATTTATATAAGATGTTGTATTACGGACATTTAGAAGCAAGAAAACAGTTTAATTTATTTCAGTGATTCAACTCAAATGATGATAAATACACTTTTTTCTATGTTTTTTACTAAGTGACCCAATAGGATATATAATGAAGCATCATTCAGTGTAAAAATATATCAACTTATTATTTTTCTAGACAAACTATAATTTACCATTACCAGTGTAACGGTTACTAGTTTATCGGTATACCAGTCAATCGGTAAAGGTAACGGTAAACAATTTTAGTTTACCAATAAAAACGGTACGATAACGGTATTTACAAAATGGTAATGGTAAGCATTACCATAACAGTCCTACTTTTGTTATCTTTCAAAATACGAAAAACAAAATAAACTTGTTTTCTATTTTACATGGTAATTTCATTTTTCAAAATTGTTTATTTTCAATAATACATACGACGGATGCATTTTTGTTTAGACAAAAATACAAAACTAAAAACGAAAAATCAAACGGGGTCTTAGCTTTTGCAAAGCAAGGGGGATTCTTTGGTATCCCTACCAGATTTTATCAAACAACATGAAAGGGAAAATATAACGCAGTAGGCCCAAAAAGGAAAAACAGAAAATACAAATAAAATAAACGACCTAAAGGCCCAGCCTTGTTAAAAAAATTCAAATAATACAAGACAGGTTTTTTTTTGAGTTTTAAAGTTGGCGGGGGAAGTTAAGTATTCGTCGGTGGAAGCATATTGACCAAGTAGGATATTCAATGAAATGCTCTTTGATTCCTTTCTTCCTAAATCATCACGATGCATTGTTTTAGTGGTTTGATTAGGAAGATTGCATTTGCCAATCACCATCGTGTAGCCTTGAAGATTGTATACCGCTCAGTGTTCGAGTTCCTGGATGAGTTGTGCGGACTAAGACTTGAGTGGGAGCTGCTTTAAAAGGCATAAGCATAAAATTGAATAAAATATGATGTTTTCATTGGACTTTTTGCATAGGATACATTTTGATGAATTGACGATTCCATAGTACTAAAGATTATCTCGAGTATGCATTAGTAGAGTTAGGGTTATGTTTTAGGGCCAATTATGTAATTTGTTAAATATATTAACTTCATGACCGATCCAGTTCATAATAAAATATGTTTTGCTTTCTTTTTTTGATGGTAAAAGTGGTACTTTGTTCAAGTAGAGCACTCATTTTGATTCATCCAGTGGCTTGAACTCATGACCTCTATACAGATGTCTAGAGTGTCATAAGTGGTCCTTGACAAAAGTTGTTTTCTTTTCTATTATATACCTGTCATATTGTGATGTGTTAATTAACTATTTAATTTAAGTATATTAAATAGAAAATTCTTAAATGATATGTTATGTGATAGTAATTACAATGTGCATGAGAAATTTATAAATTAAAAATAACACGTTGTTTTAAATATTCCTGGTCAAGATGTTTTGAGACAAGATGTCGATATATCCTTTGAAACTAAAGCACATAACACTCTCCGAATTTTGGATAGTGCATTACTCGTTGTTGTTGGAGGCACCGAGGAGGTTACATACGGATAGTTATTGGAAAACCATGAAATGACTCGCTCGAGAGTTTTCTATTGATTAATATAACTAAGGTCAAAGGTAGGATCTTGAAGTAATGATATTAAATGGTTCTCTCGACTTGAGAATACTGCTCTACTTCAATGAGAAAACTCCACTTTGATTATAGTTAAATTGTGACATGGCGTCCATCGAACGATTATACTTAGGCCTGAGTTGAAGCATTAGGGTGAAACACTGGTCAATAGAGAATTCACCGCCTCTTGAATTATATGAAGTTAGTATCACGGTCTATTATAGTCAACTAAGAATCAAAGTCTATGGCCAGAGCAGTACGGTTGATAATAATGAACCAATAATTATGTTTCTAGATCGACTGATTTCAATGTGGACGGTATTGGAATTTTGACCAAAACTATATTCCATAAGTCCTAAAATGTTATAGTTGACGAAGAGAATTGGTGTAAATAATTATTACTACTGGGTACCACCTAAATTGTTAAAATTAGAAAAAATGTGTGTAGGTAATAAATTCGGTCACACCGCCAGCTAAGGTGGCGTGTGAATATTAATATTCGAATTGTTTGATATTAACTACTAATTGAATTTACACCTACAAGTCGCACAACCATGATGACGAGTACTCTAAAGTACTACACGATTTAGTTAATTTATAATTGTTGTAAACTAATTAAATTAATTAATATTTATGAATTATTACATTTTATTTGATTTTGTATGTTATTAGTATTCAATTAAGTGCGTATATAAAAGTTATATATGTATGTACCAATATGCGATATCAATGGGAATTAAATTAGATTTAAAACAATTATCTACTAAATGGGCTTGACATTTGAAGACCCATCTTGGCACTTCCATGGTTGGCCATTGTGTGAAAAGGGTAGTAGTTTTAAAGTGTTCAAATTTGATTTGAAATAGTAAGAAAAGAATGAGTAAAAAGAGGGAGAAAATATCTCCACTTTTACCATTTCTTAATATCATTTAAACCAATTACTACCTTCATCATTTTCAATGAATTTTTCCAAACTCGGTCGATATACTATTATATAATTATATGTATTTGTAGTATACTTTTGAACAATTTTGTATGCATGGATGTTGTCCACCATATCAATATACTATTGTATAATTATATGTATACCCCGATCTACAAAATTCATTATTTTATTTTATATTTGTTTTGATAATATTTTTATATTATTTATCTTATAAAAGAGTACGGATTTTATAAATAATTTTTTTAATTTTAAAACTTTAAAAACTAATATATTTAATTAAAACTTGTTTTAACTATAGATATATATACATATTTCTTAATATACATACATACATACATATAAATTAAATTATTTTTGTTATAAGTTAAGTTTGGGAAAAACAATAAAAACATGAAATATAATATTATTTTGATTATATATATAATATATTTTAAACGTAATATATATATATATATATAAAGTTATAAACTAATATGGATATACCTATAAATAGTTAATTTTATTCCATGAAAATTATTTTACTACACACATGTTTTTATAATAAAAAAACTATTCTCCAAAAAGTAATATATATATATATATATATTTAACAGTTATCTAAATATAAAATTAAATAAAAAATATAAAAAAATATTTTTGTAAATTACATGTTATTTAAAATATCATGATATTATATTTTAAATTTTAAAATTATATATATATATATATATATATATATATATTAGTATAACTTGCACGTACGTGCATCTAGTAGCTAGAGCGGATATGTGTTGTATTGCAAAAGTTTTGGTAATCACAATGCTTTTATTTCAAGTTGTTTTGTTGGTGGTGTCGGTGGCAAATTAGTAGTAAAATTCCATTGATGGATCGTTGAGAAGGGATGGTGGTGGATGTTGCAAACTAATGGTGGGTTTTCGTTGATGGATAAGGGTTTTTTTGGAATTTTAAAAAGACACCGTGAAAATGCTAGTCATGAATTCTCTTTATTAGTAGTAAAGATATATAGATCCGGATCAATATTAAAATGTTTTACTAAATACTTAATTTGGATGTTTGAAAAATAAATTTTGAATTTCAAAATTCTTGACTAAATCAAATAATTTATTTAATAAAAAATTAAATTTTAATCATATATATAATTTTAAAATTGTTTTGTATAATAATGTGCATACAAAAGGCGAATTCGCTTGTTATGGTGTAAATCCCAGCATATATATACATACACATTAACCATGCATATAATACATATTATGTTGCACGATGCATATAAGAGTATATTTTATATACTCAAAATATTAATGTAAATTAAATTAAAAACCTTCATTGAAACAAATCGAATAGTTAAATAAAATCATATTTTATTTCAACCAAATTGCACTACAAAAACAATGCAATTTACCGACACCACGTCGAGGTCTTAACTGGTGTCGGTAAAAAAGTAGGTCGGAAAATGTACTTTGACGTCTTAAAGACGCATTGTGTGGGGTTGTTATCGACACCATACAAATGCCATTTTCCAACGACTTTCTGATGCCTATTTTCCAATGCCATTGCGACACCCTATCGACTACTATTTAAATTGCGTAACTTGGATTTTTCGATGTCATTTTGATGACTTTCCGATGCCCTAGTGACGCCCAATTAAATTGTTAAAAACCGATTTTTCGATACCATTCAAATGCCTTGCCGACACTATTGCTAAAACATAATCTATTAAATAATAGTAAAGGAGAAGAAATTCAAGCTCTCTTATTAATTGTAGGAGTTTTCTCTACTCTCCTTAATTCTCTCTCGATATTTTAATTTTAATTTTTTATAATTTATCACTACATAATTATTCTACTAAACTTCTAATGCCAATTTTTAATCAAATACATAATTTTAAAATTTCCTAAGATTATTCACAAATGCCTTCTTAGTTCTCTTCTAATATTTTACATTTAAGTCCATACAATTAAACTAATTATGTAATTCAAAATTTAAAACATTTGATAAACTCAGTTATTTAATATTCGATATATCATGTAAATTCTAAAATATGACAATTTCAACAGTATACCATAATAGCATCAACAAACTGGTAAAACAAAATTTTCATTTGCATACAAAGATATATAAATCACATAGCATAAATTATATACATCAACAAAAATAACAAATTTATTATATAATTCGTTTATCTCAATGAATTTATCATGTATTGCACTGAAAAATTATATTTTTAACTTTAAACACCTATATTTTAAATTTCCATAGTTACTTACAAACCCTTCACAATTCTCTTTTAATATTTTTTTACTCATATACATGTATTTAACCAATTATGTAATCTTTATTTTAAATCATCAAAATAAATTCAATTTACTAATATTTATTAATTCATCTAATAAATCTTAAAAAAATCGATTTAAGTATGCATACAACACTCATATATATAAGCAAAGATGATAAAATTGTTATTTTTATTCATATATATAAAGATATATGGATCGCATAACATAAAATGTAAACATAAACAATGATATATTTTTAATTTATAATTCATTTATCTCAAAATAATATCATACATTGTAGTACAAAATTTCGTTTTTTACAACTTTTAAAGGATAAATTTATATTTTACAACATTGGATGTGAATGCATAGATTACTCTAATACAAATTAGGTTATGTCGACATTCTCATTTTCAACATGATATTAAAACTTACCGAACCCACAGCTCAAATTAACGCAACAATTTTTTTTTGTTGATGCAAATATTAAAGTTGTAAACATGACACTCCTATAACAACGTGAAATTTATGATTAACTGCTAAGTTAAAAAAAGGTTTACTAATTGAAATCTCAGATAATGAATGAAAGTTCATTTTCAGATAAGTTAATCGTAAGATATTTTTCTCAACTACAACGACATACAAAGCTCTTCTCATTTTTTCTCTCCTTTCTAACATTCAGCTCCATATATTTAATTAATTAAGCTGATCACTGATTTAAAATATTTAAATATATTAAATTACATAATATTCGTTATTTCATTATAAATCGTTAAAATTATATATACAATATTCATATTAATAGAAATGAAAAATTCAATTTTTTTCATCCATTTATATAAAAAATACATGTATCACATAGCATCAACTATTTACCTATAAAATAATAGCAATATATATATACATATATATATATATGTATATATATATATATTAGCGACCCTCTAGCTATCTTACATCTTAGTGTTGTATACCATTTTAAATTATAAATTTTTTTATTTCAACAAGTTTGTCATACAATGCTTAAAAAGAATTCAATTTTTAACAATAATTAAAATTTAAATATTATTTTTTAACAACATTACTGTGTGCAACGCACGGGTTACACACTAGTTTATAGTATTTCTGGTGCATTTCCAACCTCAGTTACATATTTAAATATATATAATATATATTCACCTCAACATAACATATTAATATCACAAATCATATACCATACTATCACATACCACCAAGTTCATACAGCAAAACATATTACCCAACAAAATAATATCATAAATACTATCCGACATTATAATATACAAACAATACCATCATAATACAAACCAAAATCCAAGCAAAATCATCACAATACAAACCAAATATCCAAGTAGTATCATCATAATATGTACAAACCGACATCCAAACAATAACAACACAAATACTTCCTACTCCCCCGAACCATGCCCACCATCACCATCACCATTACCAAAAATGTCCTCATTTGGAAAGCGTTACAAAAATGCATCCATAAGCAATCCGAGCTTCTTCTCTAGCTTACCGACGTATGATTTCAACCGTCATGTTTCTTCTTCTACAACATTACTAACTATAATAGCTCTATCTAATGACGATCTCTATATTTTAACCAAATTTGTTTGTTAATAACAAGTAATTTTTATTTCAACTATTGTATTTATTATAACAAAATTTTTAAATTTGCTTTAACCCTATACTTGTTTAATTAATTGAGTGATTTAACTTATATATTTGTTTAATTTATTGGGTATTCAGAAAAAGATAATTTAACTTGAATAAATTCTTGTTTAATTTATTAAGACAAAATTTATAATTTAACTCGATTATATATGCATTTGTTTAATTTATTAAGTGATTTAGCTTGTATATTTGTCTAATTTATTATGTGATTTAAAAAAATCTATAATTTAACTCGAACAAGCACTTTATATAAAACAAAATTTATAATTTAACATAATTATATATGTGTAATATATTGAGTGATTTAACCTATAGAAACATATTCTTATTTAATTTAGTGAAACAAAATTTATAATCTAACTTGATTATATATACATTTGTTTAATTTATCAAGTGATTTAACTTATATATTTGTTTAATTTATTATGTGGTTTAAAAAAATCTATACCTCTTGTTTAATTAATTGAAACAAAATTTATAATTTAAGCTGATTATATATTTGTTTAATTTATTGAGTGACTTGACATATATATTTTAACTCAAACTCAATTTATTTTTAAATGACGATTCTTGGGATATGTATAAAATACATGTGGTTCTTGGAATTTAGAATAACTCAAACTTAATTATAATTAGCATTCATATAATATACATATACATACATGCATATATATACATACATATGTGGTTCTTGGGATTTAAAACCAATGTATACATACATATACTATATATATATGGTTTTGTATACAAATATACTTATTATCATATTATGTATATAATGAATGTTTAAGCTATTATGTACCCTTGGAATATTGCCATAGTTAAGCTTATGATCCACCCTTTTGTAGCAGCTCTAGTAAGTGAGTAGAATACATCTTCGTCCACTTCTCTTGTTATCTCCACACCTTGACTCTGAAGCTCCTCAATCCTAGCCTGGTATTTCACTTATTCTACATTTTACATATTCATTAGAATTTTATTCATGTATATGTACATAAATACTATGCAAATACATGTATACATACCACAAACTCGGTGGAAGCACCATCGACCCAGTTATTGACGGTGCACCCATCTGATGACTCAATCTTGTGACTCAAGTTGTAACACCTCGCAATTGTAATGATCGAATATTTAAATAATTAATTTAAATATTTAATCATTAGTTTACATAATGCCTATTATACTCGGTTTTTCAAAGAAAGATGAATTGGATCTCGAGACACCAGTAGCCAAGACTGCTTTTCCAATGCGAGAAAATGAGTATAAACTTGACTATGTTTGGAGTTGATGAAATTTGGGGTTGAATATTGATTTCTACCGTAATTGTAATGATTGAAAATTTAAATAATTATTTAAATATTTAATCGTTGATTGATGGAAATCTCATTATAGTCGAATTTTCAAATTTAAATGAATTCGGCCTTGAGACACCCATAGTTGAAATCGCTTTTGACACACAAAAAATGAATATAAACTTGGCTATGTTTGGAGTCGATGAATTTCGAGGATGAATGGTGATTTCTAGAAAGGGATGAAAACTGATTTGGGCTAAGCCTGCTAGCTTGCCATAACTTAACTTATATGTAGCCAAGTTCTTCATTCCACTTCATTCAACGTTTCTTTTTCCATCTAATTAATTTCCTAATCTCACCTTAAGCCTAAACCTTAGATCTCTTAATCCAAGCTTAAATAAATATCAATAAATCCCGATAAAATCACCATAATACCACTCATTCAATTTCTCACATAACCCATCAAGGAATAAGCTTGATTCAAAGTTTGGAGCTTTATCCAAGATTTTAAGAGAGCTTAGAAGTGGGTTTTGATGATTAGAACTTGTTTTGGTGAAAAAGAAGGTGAGTGAGATAATTCTCCATTTATATTTATGTGTTACTCTCAATGTTTTCATTTATTGGTTAAAATGGAATTATATGAAGTGATTTGGAAATTATTTGGGTTGATTTAGACTTGTATTCATGTTATATTTATGATTATATTAACTCATTATTTAGTTGAGACCATAATTACTACTTTTGAAACTGTTAGTAAGATAAGAATTTGATTTTTGGGTTAATTGAATGATTATATGTGATTTTGTGATAGATTAGAGACTAATTACATGAGCTAATTAAGTGCATGTCATTATTTACTAATAATGAACTAATTTTAATGGTGTTGGAAAAGTTAGTAAGCTAATCAAGTGCATTTTGAACTCTACACTTATTATTAAAGTGATTAGAGGATTAGCGAAACTTAATTAGCACTTGTGAATATTATTTAAAAATAAAGAAACGGCCTTTATCAATGAATAGTTTGCTTATAAATATTATTTAAGTAAAGAAATGATTTTTATAAGTAAAAATGTGATATTTTATAAAATAGTATGAATGAAGCTTAATTAGTATTTATAGAATGGTTGTATGATCTTATAAATAAAGTATATATTTTATGAAATGGTAATAAGATTTCATAAAATAGTAATATGATGTATACTTAATTTTATTGAGGCAATTAAGTATTTAAAGGCTTAAAAATGATTTATAAGCTAATAATATATTTTATAGAATAGTCGTAAGATTTTATAAAATAATATGAAATCATATTAGACTTTTATTGAAAGATTTAGTAAATAAAAGTATGATTTGATTAAGTTATAAATGAACTTATTATAATACGTGTGTATATGCCTACAGGAGCAGGTATACGTATACATGTGTTTGAAGTTATATAATAATCAAGACAACTATTGTATTGCAACTAGAAGTGTCTTATGTAGTTGTGCATATATATATATATAAGTGAATTATTATATATGTATGTGTATGTGAGTATCTTTATTTGTGTGCAAGCATGTTCTAAGCATCCCAAGTAGCCATAGTGAACATAGTGTGCGCTAAGTTGCACGAAAAGAATACCGGGTTGAGTATCACTCTGGCAATGTTCGAAACGTGATTTGCGAAGCAAATGTGTGTTTGTGTGTATGTGTGTGCATAGGCATGCACAAGTGGGTGTATCAACACACATATTAGCAACACTCAACGCAAGAGGTTCGGTTGGGTTTGTTTGGGCAGGTTAGAGGAAGTCGGGTCGCTGAAATCGTTTGTTGAACACTACGCGTGCAAAGAGTGTATTTTGTGTCGAAATCGATTTTCGAACACTTAAGTAACCACTTCCAAAATATTATCCATTAGGCTCTACACGAGGTTCGATGCATAGAAGGTAGATTAGGGGAGCTAGGCGACTCATCAAACGAAGCAACGGAGAAAACAGAGCTCATATTCAACGGTCGGTGCGGCTCGAAGGCAACCTACCTGGGATTTACTGCCCAGGACAAGCTACCGCCGATCAACAGGTGGTAGACCACCGGTGGTGCACTGACCTAGGCAGTAACGCCCATGTCAGGTGCCATTTTATCGATGATTCTTCCCCTATTTTAGGTGCAGATTCTTGCAGAGCTATGGTGCAACTTCAAGGAAGACTATGAGCTAATCGGGTAGGTGAAATGCAAGGCAAGGCCCGAGATATGAATGTAAATGTTAAGTGATTTCTATGGTATCAGCAACGATCGAGCACGAATTGGTATGACGATTGGCCATGATCACGTCCGACAAGCATGTACGATCAAACAGATTAAATCTATACCTTCGGGGTTTGACCTTAGGGTACGTGTAGTTCGATGAATTGTATCGGTCTTACATGAATGACCATACATAGTATTAATCTTATATTAGTGACTACATTTTATTGTCCTCATATTAGTGGCCATGCCTATTATTGGTCTTATGGTAGAGGCCATCTGTATTGGTAGACGATGACGAGATATCAGTCTTTGCTTATAACAGACGTATTTGATTACATGACGTTATATTTGATATATATATATATATCTTTATGACTTTGGTGTTCCTTTGTAATTCCAATGGCATAGTATATGGGATATGCTTATCTTTCTCTTTTATAGAGATGATTTGTGAATTTATTAAGAAATCCATGATGGCTGAGGGGGAGATGATGACAATCATCTACAAGTGGATTATATATCACTTATGCTCACTGAGGGATACAATAAGATTCACATAGGTTTCAAGTAAATAAAGTAGATTATATATCACTTATGCTCGCTGAGGGGTGTAGTGAGATCTACACGAGACCTATCACCAAGGATATGGCCCGGGGTCTATGGTATATTAAGGTACTAACTCTATTTATTTTGGATCCTCAACTGGAATCGTTGGATTGCGATTGATGTCAAACGTGGATTCAAGTTTTAGATATATAGAGTAGTTAATATGTCACCAATGCTCACCGAGGGGTATGGTGAGACTACACGAGTTCGATCACACTGGATGTGACTCGAGGTTTATGATACACCGAGGAACTAACTCTATTTATCTTGGGCATGAGTCTACCGTAGACTCCATTCGTCAGCAATGATGAGCGTCAATTTATATTCTTTGTTTATCGCTTATCATTATATTGTGTGTTATACTAGTGTTTGATAATATTATTGTGCATTCTAGGATATGCTTGTATCGTGATATTTGCATTGTCTCTGCATTTGTATATTGGGTTATCTTATCACGATACATTGTTATGTATCGGTCGCACTATATTAGTTGTGCTAATTCATTGATTACGGGAGAATAGCAGGTTATGGTATGATTCTCTACTTTTGTGATGGGTTTGCTTTACTTGTTTATGGACAGTCCAGATTACCCCTGAGCCACGTTCATGGAGAAGACTGGCTGTGCCTTAGTGGCTTCCTATTTTATTTGTATACAGTTTTAACATACGGTATTTTGAGATAGTTCCCCTCTCACGAGACTTTATGTCTAACCCACGTTTTATATTTGTCAATTTATGTCATGACAACTCTCAAGTACTCGATTGAGTATTTTAGTAGTTTGGTGCTTTTGGGGATACACTTTTAGGAAAGCTGGAGCACACTACAGAGGCGACGTCGACATTTCATATATGTACTTGGTATTATAGTAGTACATGACAAATATGTATTTATATATGAGAATTGATTTATCAGATATTATATGCAGGACTGCCTGTATGGAGTTGATGTATTCTGACTTTCTGTATTACTATTCACTTATTAGTTATTTCCGCTAGTGCAGTCTCTCATATATATTGTTATCGTGTTTTGCTCATGTATATTCAGTATATATTATATATTATCATTCCACTGTGAGATCCTATCGATATGCATTGGTTTAGTAATTTATTTCCTCTTCTTTCTTTATTTTCCCGACAAGCCATCTTTTAGGGTATTCGAAAGTCAGACGTTGATGTGAGACGTTGACTTTTAGGTGTTACAAAGGGTAGTTTATTGTATTTGGTATCAGAACTTAGGCTCAACACTTGGACCAAGTAGACTTGTTTGAGTTTATCAATCTGGTAAAAGGAGGTACGTTGAGAGAGCATTCTTGTATTTTTTTACTATATTATATTGTATACTCCATTAATCTTCTTGGCTTTGATTTATTTCTAATGTTAGTTACTAAGGTATCTTCGTCAGGCAATCAATATGTGCAAATGGAGTGCAAAAGTGATTGTAGATAGGCATTCTGAGATGCTTGATTAGTTTAGAGACTATTTAGCTATCGCAAGGAATATTCGCCGCCCATGAACATTTCTAGTAGATGCGGTTGGCGTAAGAGGTGGTGTGGTCCTTGGGCCACTAGTATTTCTTGCTCCACCAGCTTTAGACTCTCCAAAGTTGTGTCGAGATTTACTTATCCTATGGGAGAAGTTATATCCGAGTCCTAAGGCTGTTGCTAAGACACATCATTAGACATGTGCATATAAGAGGACTTCCGTCAATATAGGACTAGAAAATGTTCTCATAAAGAAGATTGCTTCTCGGCAGTTAGAAATATTAGACTTTGGCTAGGTAGGACGTAGTGTTAGAAGTGGCTGATAAGTAGGCCCATGACTTGGAGTGAATTTTGGCATTGCTTTGGGTCACAGGTCATTTCCAAGATTGAGAAGGGCGTGTAGCTTGAGCACTTCATCCATTTCATATAGGGTGGCTTATTAGTATGGGAGTATGTTAACTAATTCAATCTTTTAGTTTGATTTAAGGATATAGACGGTCGGTATTCCATTGGTGTGGGCAAAGGAGTTTGGCTTAGGTCTTAAAGCATTGGTTGGGGATTCATTGATTAGCATTATCTTTATTTGGGGCCACTTTTGAAGTCTCGTTGGGATTGTTCTCCTCCGTGAGAGCATTTGCGAGGTACCGTTAAAGATAGCAAAACTAGAAAGCAAACCAAAGTTCCAACCGAAGCGTAAAAACCAAGATGGGAAGATCGAACTTATGCAAAGAAGAAAGCTGGCCTAGTATGTCTGTAGCACCCCGTAATTTGGCGTTAGTTATATAAATAGTTGGTTAGTTAATTAATTAGGCTCCAAAAACGGTATTTGTGCAAATGATAGAATTTGACCACGAAATTGCACTGTTGCGTTTGTGGTGAAATTCTGAGCAACTTTCATATTTGGAGTTTTACGATCGGAGTCCAAACGGAGAAGTTACGGATGAAAAACGAAATCGAAATGAAAATAATTCGAGTATAATTAATTAAAGTTTATAATTATTCGTTCGGGCCGAAAGGCCGACTGTTCACTACAATCGGTCGACATGTAGTAGTCGATCCGTGCATATAAGACGGCCGACCGGTTGGGTAACCGCGGCCGCAGTAAACCTAGGCCATGTATGGCCCAAATTTAATATATTTTGATCTAACGATTGAGGTTGATTCTTATGCCTATAAATTCAGGCTTAACTCTCCCTTCTGTTCTCATATTTTTAGGAGGCAATAGCAAAGCTCTGTCATTTCTTATTCTACACTTTCTTTCTAAATTATAAAAATAAGATATTTATATCTATATTCATACAAATTGGAGAAGAAATAGAAATCTAATAAAAAAGAGAAGAGAAGAGAATCAACTATACGCGTATTTGGGGTAATTTATATATTTATATTTGTATCTATTTTCTCTCCCAATCCCAAATCTCTTCTCAGATGTGTAATTCTAATATATGTATATACCATTTTTATACATATTTCTTAAATTAAAAAGGATTTGGAGATGAATTTAAGGTTTTACTTTAGATCTAGAGATTTAGATCACTTTTAAAAGGTGAGTAGGAAATTTTATATATTGGTTATGATTTTAAATCTATTCTGTTGGTATATTTTTGGATTTTATGCCTAAATCAATTTTATTTGTGAATTCTAGGCTTGAATTAGTGTAGAAAACTATTGTCTACATATTCTTGTTTAGACCTACTTTGAAATATGTTTACACCTAGATCTGGAAATCAGTCCTAAAGACTTTAGAATTTGAATGATGTACATTTTATTCCAAATCCGTACTTGGGTGTAAAATAGGATTTTTGGATTATTGCCCAAATTTGTGTTAAGTTGTATATTTTCCATAGTTTAATTTGTGGGAAAAACATCCGTTTGATTTTTATAAATTTGTTTGCTTTTTCCGCTTTTGATTCATAAAGGCGATGCTTGATTTAACAAGAAATAAAACAAAAAGGGAAGAGATGTGTAAAGTACAGATTTATTCTCCGTAGTTTACACTGTTTATTCCAAATAAAAAGAAATTATTCATTCCTTGTAATTTCAAACATAGTAAATCTTTTCTTTTATATTAAAATCAATTTATAGAAATCATAGCGGAAAATCTTCCTAAAGAAATTAATTCTAGCAAATTAAATATGGAAAACATATTCTAGTTACATATTTATGACTAAAATACATTTGGATACGAATAAGCAGTTTATATGTATTTGTTGCGTTAATAAAGGAGAACAATGTTTATTAGTGTGCCATTTATGCGTAACGTTCGTTAGTTATTATTATATTTAGAAAAGCGAATGGGTAGAATTAAGAAATGTAGTAATTTCTATTAATGGGCAATATATTACTAATTGCCAATAATTAATAGGAAATAAAGAATTGTAACCCTAGTTAATGGGTAGTTAATGGGAAATAATGGAGAGGGTTGGTTTATGGGTTACAATTGGTTGATTAAAGATTGTAACTCCTAATAGGTAATTAATGAAAATGAATTTGGGAGTTAAAATTAATAAGGACAAATGGATAAAAAGGGGCTGATAAAATGGAATATATATAAAAGGTTACTAATTTGAAATTAGTAATCATACATAAATGTCTTAGCAAAATGTCAATTAGGATTTCATGGACGAATTGACATTTATGAGCATAAAAGGGGATTTATGGGTAAATAAGCATTTAAGGTAAATCGTATTGCCTTAAATAAAAAGAGAATTAGTAAGCTAAGTCCAATGTCTATCTAAGATAATATAAGTAAAGACTTAGGATGGTCAATTGAACTTAGTAGGTTGTGATGCAAGGTCAGTAGAGTCACTCAATGGAAGACTGCTGTAACAACCCGCATATCTATCGATTTTATATTTAAATATTTTATCGTTAGTCGGATGTTAGTCCGAAAAGCTACTTTTTGCATACGGTCAAATTAGGACTCGAGACCACCCCCATTGAGTTCAAAATGACGTTTGCGATCTTTTTGAGTGTAAACTTCGATATGTTTGGAGATAGTGAAATTTTCGTCACTTTTCCCGCTTGAGACTTTGGTTTGGACTGCACTTCCTTAGTTCAGCCCAACCCCCTTCCTCACTTCATTCACCCTTTGTTTTAACATTCAAGCTTCATCAAAAATGGTGGTGGGAAGTGGAAATTAAAACTCCAAACTCCAATTCTATTGCAAATCCGTGATTCAACTCCAAATTCAAGTAGAAGATAGTGGATTCAAGTTTAGGGTTGCTTCTCCTTGCTTTCAATCTCCATCTTCATCAATTTCGTGGAAAAGGTGAGATTTTTGATCTCACATCTTGCCTATATCTATCTTGGACTGTTGGGAATGATCCCCTATTGTATTTGCATCAACACTTGCATTTGGTTTGGATTGGATTGGCGAAAAACTTCAATTTTCAGCGTTTTGGTGATTTTTCTGGCCTTAAGTCGTTCTGGCCTTCGCTGAGTCGTCCACGAGTTAAGCCTAAGTCGTGAGTCGTTCACGAGTTAAGGGCTTAAGTCGCGCGCGTGCATTTCTGTTCGCCTGGCCTGAGTCGTTCGCGAGTTAACTCCTTGAGTCGTTCGCGAGTTAACTCCTTGAGTCGTTCACGAGTTAAAGGCCTGAGTCGTTCTGGGTGTTCTGCCTTCGCTAGGTCTTTCGCGAGTTAAGTGATAAGTCGTAGCTCGTATGGCTCTTAAGTCCTAGGTCGTTGGCTTTTAAACTGTTAAGTCGTATGATCTTAAGTCCTAGGTCGTTGGCTTTTAAACTGTTAAGTCGTATGACCTTAAGTCGTAGGTCGTCCCCGAGTTAAGACTTAAGTCGTTGCCTTCTGCTATCTCGTCCTGGCTTAGGTCGTACTGAGATAAGTCGTTAGGTCGTATAGACCTTAGCTCGTAGCTCGTATTTGAGCTTAAGTCGTTAAGTCGTATTGACTTTAAGTCGTTCGCGAGATAAGCAAGTACTAAGTCGTTCGCGATTTAAAACCTTAAGTCGTAGGTCGTCTCCGACCTTGTCCTTAGCCTTGTTAGGTCGCGTGAACTCATAGGTCGTATGAACTACTTTTTCTTAGGTCGTTGGACCTTCTTAACTCGTTAGGTCGAAGACCCTTAAACTCTTAGGTCGCGCATCCCACTTAGGTCGCAGAACCCTCTTAAGTCGTAACTCGTTCGCGAGTTAGTACTTGGTCGTTTTGACCTGTTTTTCCCTAGGTCGTTCGACCTGTTCTTCTGCTAGGTCGCAAGGCATGTCTCCCTTAAGTCGTAAGTCGCTCGCCTTCCTTAAGTCGTTCATCTGGTTGAGTTGCACCATTCCTTAGCTCGGTCATGCTACCACTGGACCAGCTTGCCTTCACTAGGTCGAACCCCGTATTACTCTGCGTAGGCAATCTCGTCTGAAAAACATTGATCAGAATTTCTACTTTGATGGTTTTGGGATTGACTTCTTTGGACTTTACTCACGTCTTCGAACGTGAATTGATTTGTTCTACCATCGTTTTATGACTTGTCACTTTAAAGATATATGAAGGTTTCAATACTAATAGTAAATATCAAAACTCTTTCATCAAAGCGATTTCAACACTATTTTAAGTATCAAAAGTTCGTTTTCTCAAACCGATTTTCAATCTACTAGTATATACAAGCCTTTACTTCACTCGAATGAGAAATCGACTTAAACGACTTAGTAAAACGAGTGGTATGAAACGCTTGCGTTCACTTCGTCGGTTAGCTCTTGGACTTGTTCGATTGAACCCTTTTTGTGACAATTTCCTAGTGAAGATTTACAGCTTGTTCGTAAATATTTAAGTTAAGCAAGTGGTTATGGGACATGAAGCTAAACTCATATATTTACTGGCTTGGTGTGATTGACACTTCCTTATGATCATGACGATCATTTTTGTGATTTAGACTAGCGATTGAGCGATGTCTCTTTGTCTACGTGGGAGACTATACCCCGATCATGTGATGTTTCGCCATCACATTTCCTATGGTCTTCGGGCCATTCATGTGTAAAAATTTAATGGATAGCTTCCATGAGATAACTTCTCGTCATGTGTTTACGCGTAGGTGAGCTTCATGCTCCCATTCATGTGTTAGGCCTCCCCCCTTTATGTGTTTTCTGGATTTCTGATGATGATTTCTGGAATTTTGTGCTTCACCAATTTTCATGATTTTCATTGATATGATATCAGTTTTTGTGCATTGGTGAATTCATGTGTTATTGACTTGTTATGAATACAAGTTTAGGGTATGATACCCTATTTTATCTTTGAGAAGATTCTTGTGATATTGATTAATCTTTTGTTGATTATCATTTACATACTTATAGTAGTATGTCGCTATGGTTATTACATATTCATGTCATGCCTTTTACTGTATACCATATCATCTGATATTTATAGTTAGACTGATCCGTTTATTATTTTCTTATAAATAATACTCGGGTCAGACCGAGATGTTACAGGTGCTTCTGCTTGACTTCTCTTCAGGATATTTCTGACTTTTGGCTAACTACTTAGATTAGTAGTTTTTGGACGTACACCTTTGAGATGTAGACTCTATGTTGTGTACTTATTCTTTTGTATAGCACGTGTTGCTATTCTTTTGTATTATCGTGGATCTTTCTGACCACTACTCTGATGTACACTTTCATGTGTTATATATTTATTCATATCTTCTTCCGCCTTTGTGATATGGATGTCTGTGACTGATTTATGTTATGATTATTTCTATGTTTGTTTTCCGAAGATTATATAAAGCCACCGTGTGATAGCTTTGTGTTTGTACCGGTATGTCGGATTTCCTCCTTAAAAGATATGCATTCTATTCTATCTGACGTATCGGTGCTCGCACAAAGAAGTTACATGGATGGTCGCTCCTCCACAGCCTTATTCTCCGCGCTAATTGACAGCACTACATCGTAGTGTTCTTGGTTAGCGTGGGTATAGAGGTGGGGCGTCACAACTGCCCTTCACTTTGAGGCTACCAGCAGTTGGGTGCACTTACTTCTAATGTGAGATATCACTAATCCCAGGGCCATGACGACATGAGAGTTTTGGGCCTGCTTTCTTAATTGGAAGTATTAATTGGTTTAAATCTGGAATTAGGAGTGGTGATGGATATCTCCATAGGAGTTCGCTTCTGGTTTGAGGTATTAAGTAGCTGTAGGGTTCGTCTCTCTCCTAAAAGGAAGTATTAAGTAACCTAGTGAGATTCCAAACAAATAAGGATGTTTTAAAAAGGGTTTAGTTCAGTGTTGAGGTATTAAGTGGCTGTTTTAGGGCCCGTGTGATATCCCGGAAATTTGAGCAATATCAATTTAATAATCTGTTAAATAATTTAATTGATATTGATAATCTTTGACAATAAAATTTGAATTTAATTTAATAATCTAATTAAATAACTATTTAATTGGTGAATTTTATCTTTTAAAAGCTAATAAGATATTTTCTATTTGTAATATATATATTTATTTGTATATATTGTAAATAGAAAAGCTTTGGTAAATTGGAAATTTAGATTTAATTTAATATGAACTTTTCAAAGTTATTTAAATAAATAACCTTATAGCTTTAAAATACTTTAGGTAAATGTTTAGATTGTTAAGATATATTTTAACTTAAGCTTAAATATAAATAAGATTAACAAAAAGGTTTGTTTTATTTCTTTTTAAAATATTACTTGATAATATAATCTCTTATAAAAATTATTTAAATTATCAAATATGTTATTTTTAAATAATAAGCATAATGTATTATTTTTATAAATATGAATGGATTTTAAAGACTATGGAATTGTTATTTTAAATTGAATAAGTAGTTGTATATGTATATATATAACTTGACTTTTTAAATTGAATCTTAGGATTTAATTTGATTTCAATTTGAATTTAAAGTTTTGAAATTCAAAAGAATAGATATTTAAATTGTTTTGGATTTTAGAATATATGTATAAACTTTTATTTATAAATTAGTTTTGTTTCTTTAAAAAGTAATTATATATATATATATAAGTATTTAATAAATAAAGAAAAAGACTTTTATTTACTTTTAAAATAAATAAAAATATGAAAAATTACTTAAAAGACATGTGTTATTATCTTAAGGCCTCATTTTACAAGTGTTAAATGATAAGTGTATAATACTGACAAATGTCAAGATTTTAATTTTACTTTTCTTTTATCACAAATTTACTTATATATACATTTGCATATCTTCACTTCATTCCTTTCTATTTTCTTTTCAAAACAAGAGAAACTCAAACCTTTCTCTAATACAAATCTAATAATCAGTAATCCAAAAACTTCTCAAACCAAAAATCAAATTCAATACCCTGTAATCTCATTTTCACAAATTCAAACCAAAGCCTGTTCTTTTGCAAACCTGAGATTTAATCAAAGAAACCAGTCTGCATTCTTCTCAACCTAGAAGCAAGCATGCATGTAGTTTAAATCAAGTTTAAAGCCCAGCAACTCAAATTTAGAATCAGATTTAAAGAGGCATGCAAGTTTAAAGTTTCAAAGCAAGGCATTCCGGTCTTAAGTTCAAAACTGTTTCAAGTTTTCAAAAAGAATAAGGCTCTGTTTCATTTTTATTTCAGGTGAGTAACATTTTTAAAAATAAAAACTTAAGTTGATTCTGGATTTCATGTTAAGTGCTGAATGAAAGATGGTTGCATGTGAATATTTATAGGTAGTTCTGCATATATATGTATTGATGTATGAATATACAAGTGCATTTTTCCTGTATGTATATGTGGATGTATTGTGTGCATATGTGATTGTGTGCTCTGTTCTTATTTTGTTTTCCCAGGCTCAAAATTCCATTTAAATTCCCTTACCACTTGATCTAGTTTTTGTTAGGACTAAATTTACAAACAAAAGTTGTTGATTTACCATAGACAAATGTTTAAAATTTTAATTAAGTCAAATTTAAAGTCTGAGTGTCTCTGTAACCAAAAACAACAAGTGCATGTATATAAAAGTGAAAACTCAAACTTTGTAATTCGTAAATCAAGGATTATAAATGGAATACATAAACTATAACATGATTTTTAGCATTAAAATCATAATTTTTAGTTTAGAATTGAAGGTGCAGTTCTGGTTTTAGCTAAATATGAAATTTGGGTAACTCTGTCGATCTCGGAGAATTTGGGAGGTTGTATTCCTCAGTAATGATAGTGGGATGATCGAGGAAGCAAGGAAAATTATTGGAAAATGAATTAAGGCATTTAGGTAGTAGTAATTTAGGATTAAAGATTTTAACCCTAGTTTTAACTAGGTTAGGAAAATCGATCATCACGGCTTCTTCTATGGATCGAGTGTTTCAGGGTTTTGAGAGAGGGAAGTTGGGTCGTTGACGAGGACATGGTCGGAGTTGCAGAACTTCTGGTGGTCAGGGTTTCGAAGACGAGGCAGTTTCCAGGTTTGAAGGATGTTCCAGTTTTGGGTTCAGTTTTGGTTTTTAGGCTCGAATTTGATTTCGTTTTAGTTTCGATGATCGAGTGGTTGGATTCTGGTTCGTGGTTGATCGCCGATGTGGTGGAGTTGTCATGGATGGTCGGAGGGGACTGGGCGGACGGTGCACGTGCACATGCACATTTTTGGGTTCTGGTGAGTCTGGGTTTTGAACAGAGGAAGGTCTCGAGTTTTTCGAGTTTTCTAGCATGTGAGACTCGAAGTGTTTAAGGTTTCGACTCGAAGTAATTTAGGGTGGAGCTCGAGTGCATTAGTGTTGCCAGGTTTTTAAAAACCTGTCTGTTTAAATTTAAACTGAATTTGAATTTGTGAAGAAATATTAAAACATGAATTGTAATCAAAGTTTTAATATATGGAGTCAGGTTTAGTTTTGAATCTTAGATTTGAGATAAATAAGTTTTATAAATTTAAATGTTTTAATAAGTTTAAATGTTAGTTATATTTTAAATGTTTTGAATTTAAAAAGGAATTTGATTTAAACTCTTTTAATTCTTTTATAAGATATAGGAATTCTTTAACATGTAAAAGTTTTTAAATTGGTTTTAAACTTCGTTAAAGACAAATTAGTATTCATTTTAAATCCCGAATTTAAAATGAAATTTAAAAAGTAAATTTGAAAATGGATGTTTTCAAATGTATTTGTGAATGATAATTTAACCATGGATAAGAAAATGTTTTATCTTAAAGTAAAAATCATTAAAACTTTAGGGTAATTAAAATGGTTTAAATAATCTAATTAATTAATGATTTGGGATAATTAATTTGTAATTAAGGATTTAAATTATCTTAATTAAGGTTTAAGATTAATTAAATAGAATAATTAATTTGTAATTAAGGTTTATAAATTAGAATATTAATTAATGATTAAGAATTAATTAATAAAGTAAATAAGATTAATTAAGTTATGGTTAACACTTAATTAATTAAATAATTAGAGATTAATTAATTGGTTATTAAGATTTATTAATTTGAAATTAATAATGGTTAATCTAAGTTAATTACTTAAGAAAAGTAATTAAATAATTGTTAATGAAGATCATTAGCTAAGGATTATTAAATAATTAAATAATGTGATTAATTTTAATAATTAATTAGATTAATTAATTTAAAGATAATCATTTGTGAAAATTGTTTAAATGTAATTACTTAATGGAAGTAATCAAGAAATTAATTACTCATTGTAATTAATTAAGTTAATTTGATTAGTTAAGTTAATTTGATTAGTTAAGTTAATTTGATTAGTTTAAGTTAATTAATTAAGTTTAATTAATTTAGAATAATAAATGGATGATTTGATAAATAATTACTTAATGTAATTAATAAGGTATGATTATTTTGGGAAATAAATAATAGATAATTACTGGAAGTAATTAATTGAATGGTGATTTATTAATGGAAGTAATTTGAGTTTAATTACTTGTGAATTAATCAAGGGATTAATTAAGAAATTAATTAAGGAGTAATTAATTTAGTTAATAGAAGTAATTAAGAGTAGTTAATTACTGAATGAGATTAATCAAGAGTGATTAATAAATGTGGTTTAATTAAAGGTTAATTACTTAATGTAATTAATTTAATTAGAGTAATTAATAATAAAAATGTAATTAAGGATCATTAATTAGTATAATTAATGATGTAATTAAGAATTGATTAATTAAGAAATAATTAATAAATGAAGTGATTAATTAATGTAATTAATTAAGGATTAATGTAATTAATTATAGTTGATTAATTTAATTAATTATAGTTAATTAATTAATGGAGTAACTAAAGGTTAATTACTATAAATGGTTAAGGATAATTAATTTGAGTAATTAATTAAAGGATAAATTACTTAAATGCAATTAAAAGGGTAATTAGGGGATAATTAATTAATTTGTAATTAATTAATGGTTAAGTAAGCAGGATTTATAGAATGAAGTAATTAATTTAATTCACTTTAAATTAATTAGAGATGGTATAAATCATTACTTATGAATGGATGAATAATATTGAATGCTTTGCATTGTTTGATATCTCTGATGAGATATATGCTGTGTGATATGGATGTTTTAGTTGAGTTGTGATGGTAATACGGATTATCTTCTTATATTGATAATGTTGATTATCTATTGTGATATTGTAAATTATCTATCTATGTGAATATAGATAATGAATTGAATTGTTTTAACTTTAAAACAACTTGGCCTTAAAAGATACGTTTTGGATTTCGATGAGACCGGGATCGGGTTTCCAGATTTGGATATCCGAATACCACATCGATCCAAATTAACGATAGGTCGTGAATCTCAAGTGAAGATGAAGATTCAGAGTGCAAGGGTTATTGTCGTTAACTCTGAGGGTGATTCCAAAATGAGTGTAACGAGATAATGCCTTCGGTTTCGTTCGAACCCAGAACGAACTTGTATGGATTGAATGCTTTCAGCACATCGTCAGGTGGACGATGAGCATTCTAAGATAGATGTGTTCTATTTAAAGGTAATCGTAGCCTCAAGCCTCACAAACCGGAAATGGCTAAAACAGGGGAGGTGCAGCAAGGTTAGTGGGTAGCACCCAAGTAGGACAAGATTACCTCTGTCTAGATGTCCCTTATTATTTCGGTTTAGTGTGCGGTTGATCATGACAACCGTGGGGTATCTTGTGCGGGAATTATCCAGTAAGGGATGTTCCAGCCTTGTGTTGCAGGGGATTGGGAGTGATCCTCGATACGGTGATCTAGGCCACGTATTGTGATGGGCGGTACCCCAAAAGCCCTGCCATTGTATGGAATCCAATCTCCAATAAGTGATAACGGACTTGATTGTATAACCCACTTTGTGGCTAGTATGCTGGAATTTAATAATGTAACAATTTCAGCTATTTCATATTTATTTGAAAACCCTAGACCTATTGTAATATAACTGGATTTCCTATAAATATTTTGGTTATCGTAAGGTAAAAACTTTTCCGTGTTTATGTGCGGGAAGTCTTACGAGATACCTTTTCTTTCAAAAGGTTTTGAAGTTAAGCAAGTTTAACCTGTTACTCACACCAGACCCATGTCTGACCCAAGTGTTTATTTCTGTTTTATAAACTCTTGGGTACTCAAATTTTTACGAGTAGCCAAGGGATTCAGGTTAGCTTTGACGAATTATGGAGGAGCAATGGAGCAGGAGGCTTCAGCGTTGTAGATATAGATAGTAGTTCCGCTGTGTTGATCTTTGTATTGATCTCTGTTTTATATTGAGTTGTAATAACTAGACAGATCTTTATAACTGTCTAGTATGTGATGTATAATCTGTGTAACTCTGATGTATATGATACTATGTAATATCTTATGTGATATATTATATTTCATTCGTTCCGCTGTGAGTATCTGTTGTTGTTTCTTTCTCTCTTCTCTTCTTTTCTCTTTTCTATCCCTTTCTTTCTTATTAATGATGCGTCATTCTGTGGAATGAGTGGCGGGTCGTTACAGTGGTATCAGAGCATAGGTTGAGCGAATACCTAAGCTCTTGGTTGAGCGAATACCTAAGCTCTGGAGTGGTGTCTATCTTGAGAGAGCGTATTTGTAATTTTTATATAACTATATATATATATATTCTACCTATTTATTGGGTTACCTGTTCGGGTTCTCCAATATGAGTTATAAAGGTAGATAGGGTAGTGGTGTGTGTAACACGACTACAAATGGTTGGAGTTTGAATGTTTGAGGTTGGAAGTGTATCTGTCGATACTGTAGACCCAATACTGTCTCGAGTAAGCTTTGCAGTGGTGTAAGGATTTCACCGATCTCCGAAGGAAACTGTTAATTGTTCGGAGTCCATTTTTGAAGTATAGTTTGGATAACTAGAGTTTGGATCTGTCGGATGAGCAGAAGCGAGTAATGGTATCTCAGGAAATAGTAGCTGTGTGATGAGACACAGTGACTATGGATGTCTCCGAAATGTTTTCTTTTGGAGCGAGTTGAGGAAGTTTGTCTATTTCGGTGTTGTGGCTGAGTTCAGCATGGTGTTTCTGTTTGTTTTGAGGTTCGAGTTTCTCGAAGAGCTTTTGGTTAGGAAATCTTTGGCATCTGTGGCAGCAGTGCAGCTCGGAGTATTCTGTGCGTTGGCAGGAAAATTTCTGGCTGAGTAGTTTTTCTAAAGGTGAAGTTCAGAAGCAGCAAAGTGGATCCATTTCTTCGATGGATTGGATAGTTAAGTATGAGCTGTTCTGATTTGTTAAACAGTTTTTCTTTGAAATAGGCTGGGCTGATCGCAAAAGTGACTTGCGATAGTTTGAGTGTTCTCTTGGGTTATCATAGTTTTTATGGATGTCTTCAGGAAGTCAGAAGTTTGTCCGCATCTGGAGATTGAGTTTTCTTATCGACTAGATTCCAGGGTGGTATCGGTGGTTCAACCTAGTAGAAGGATGGTTCCTAGAGATAGAGTTTGGTGAAGCAGCTCAGGTTTTGATGGAGTATCTGAGTTTTCTTTATGGATTTGTTGGACCTTATTTCTAGAATGTGTTGTCCAGTTTGTGCTCGTGTTCTTCATCAGCATTTTCATTCTACCTCAGATAAGAGTGGTGCAGCGGAAGCAGTTTGGGAGTGCATCTCTGGATAGGAGAAGTAAGTTTGGAATCTACTGATAATTGTGAAGTAGAGTTGTGTTTGGATCTCTTCTATGTTCTGATTTGGATAAGTATTTGGTCTTCAGGATTGAATTGCCAGTTTGGATAATTGGGATCCGATGTGTTTCACGTATCTCTGAGGGAGTACGTGTTTGATCTATCTTTGGTATTGAAAACAACAGTTTAGGAAGATTTGGTTGTTGAGTCAGACTCGTCTGTAGTCTGATATCCTATTTAGTTCTGTAGATCTAGATGAGTAGGAGCTCTATAGCTTAGTAGTATTGATTGTTTGGATTCTGTAGAGCGAGTATCCTTGTATTTATACTTGGGAAACTCTAGGAAATTCTATCCAGAATTTTGTCTGGATAGTTAGAATTGTTTGATTGGATGAATTGGTTGCTATGGTTGTTAGCATATGGATGATAATATATGCTTGTGATTTAAAATTAAAATCTTTAATAAGATTATTAAATTACCTTTGTTTAAATTTCGGGGACGAAATTATTTTAAGGGGGGAGGAATGTGATATCCCAGAAATTTGAGCAATATCAATTTAATAATCTGTTAAATAATTTAATTGATATTGATAATCTTTGACAATAAAATTTGAATTTAATTTAATAATCTAATTAAATAACTATTTAATTGGTGAATTTTATCTTTTAAAAGCTAATAAGATATTTTCTATTTGTAATATATATATTTATTTGTATATATTGTAAATAGAAAAGCTTTGGTAAATTGGAAATTTAGATTTAATTTAATATGAAATTTTCAAAGTTATTTAAATAAATAACCTTATAGCTTTAAAATACTTTAGGTAAATGTTTAGATTGTTAAGATATATTTTAACTTAAGCTTAAATATAAATAAGATTAACAAAAAGGTCTGTTTTATTTCTTTTTAAAATATTACTTGATAATATAATCTCTTATAAAAATTATTTAAATTATCAAATATGTTATTTTTAAATAATAAGCATAATGTATTATTTTTATAAATATGAATGGATTTTAAAGACTATGGAATTGTTATTTTAAATTGAATAAGTAGTTGTATATGTATATATATATATAACTTGACTTTTTAAATTGAATCTTAGGATTTAATTTGATTTCAATTTGAATTTAAAGTTTTGAAATTCAAAAGAATAGATATTTAAATTGTTTTGGATTTTAGAATATATGTATAAACTTTTATTTATAAATTAGTTTTGTTTCTTTAAAAAGTAATTATATATATAGATAAGTATTTAATAAATAAAGAAAAAGACTTTTATTTACTTTTAAAATAAATAAAAATATGAAAAATTACTTAAAAGACATGTGTTATTATCTTAAGGCCTCATTTTACAAGTGTTAAATGATAAGTGTATAATAATGACAAATGTCAAGATTTTAATTTTAGTTTTCTTTTATCACAAATTTACTTATATATACATTTGCATATCTTCACTTCATTCCTTTCTATTTTCTTTTCAAAACAAGAGAAACTCAAACCTTTCTCTAATACAAATCTGATAATCAGTAATCCAAAAACTTCTCAAACCAAAAATCAAATTCAATACCCTGTAATCTCATTTTCACAAATTCAAACCAAAGCCTGTTCTTTTGCAAACCTAAGATTTAATCAAAGAAACCAGTCTGCATTCTTCTCAACCTGGAAGCAAGCATGCATGTAGTTTAAATCAAGTTTAAAGCCCAGCAACTCAAATTTAGAATCAGATTTAAAGAGGCATGCAAGTTTAAAGTTTCAAAGCAAGGCATTCCGGTCTTAAGTTCAAAACTGTTTCAAGTTTTCAAAAAGAATAAGGCTCTGTTTCATTTTTATTTCAGGTGAGTAACATTTTTAAAAATAAAAACTTAAGTTGATTCTGGATTTCATGTTAAGTGCTGAATGAAAGATGGTTGCATGTGAATATTTATAGGTAGTTCTGCATATATATGTATTGATGTATGAATATACAAGTGCATTTTTCCTGTATGTATATGTGGATGTATTGTGTGCATATGTGATTGTGTGCTCTGTTCTTATTTTGTTTTCCCAGGCTCAAAATTCCATTTAAATTCCCTTACCACTTGATCTAGTTTTTGTTAGGACTAAATTTACAAACAAAAGTTGTTGATTTACCATAGACAAATGTTTAAAATTTTAATTAAGTCAAATTTAAAGTCTGAGTGTCTCTGTAACCAAAAACAACAAGTGCATGTATATAAAAGTGAAAACTCAAACTTTGTAATTCGTAAATCCAGGATTATAAATGGAATACATAAACTATAACATGATTTTTAGCATTAAAATCATAATTTTTAGTTTAGAATTGAAGGTGCAGTTCTGGTTTTAGCTAAATATGAAATTTGGGTAACTCTGTCGATCTCGGAGAATTTGGGTGGTTGTATTCCTCAGTAATGATAGTGGGATGATCGAGGATGCAAGGAAAATTATTGGAAAATGAATTAAGGCATTTAGGCAGTAGTAATTTAGGATTAAAGATTTTAACCCTAGTTTTAACTAGGTTAGGAAAATCGATCATCACGGCTTCTTCTATGGATCGAGTGTTTTAGGGTTTTGAGAGAGGGAAGTTGGGTCGTTGACGGGGACATGGTCGGAGTTGCAGAACCTCTGGTGGTCAGGGTTTCGAAGACGAGGCAGTTTTCAGGTTTGAAGGATGTTCCAGTTTTGGTTTTTAGGCTCGAATTTGATTTCGTTTTAGTTTCGATGATCGAGTGGTTGGATTCTGGTTCGTGGTTGATCGCCGATGTGGTGGAGTTGTCATGGATGGTCGGAGGGGACTGGTCGGACGGTGCACGTGCACATGCACATTTTTGGGTTCTGGTGAGTCTGGGTTTTGAACAGAGGAAGGTCTCGAGTTTTTCGAGTTTTCTAGCATGTGAGACTCGAAGTGTTTAAGGTTTCGACTCGAAGTAATTTAGGGTGGAGCTCGAGTACATTAGTGTTGCCAGGTTTTTAAAAACCTGTCTGTTTAAATTTAAACTGAATTTGAATTTGTGAAGAAATATTAAAACAGGAATTGTAATCAAAGTTTTAATATATGGAGTCAGGTTTAGTTTTGAATCTTAGATTTGAGATAAATAAGTTTTATAAATTTAAATGTTTTAATAAGTTTAAATGTTAGTTATATTTTAAATGTTTTGAATTTAAAAAGGAATTTGATTTAAACTCTTTTAATTCTTTTATAAGATATAGGAATTCTTTAACATGTAAAAGTTTTTAAATTGGTTTTAAACTTCGTTAAAGACAAATTAGTATTCATTTTAAATCCCGAATTTAAAATGAAATTTAAAAAGTAAATTTGAAAATGGATGTTTTCAAATGTATTTGTGAATGATAATTTAACCATGGATAAGAAAATGTTTTATCTTAAAGTAAAAATCATTAAAACTTTAGGGTAATTAAAATGGTTTAAATAATCTAATTAATTAATGATTTGGGATAATTAATTTGTAATTAAGGATTTAAATTATCTTAATTAAGGTTTAAGATTAATTAAATAGAATAATTAATTTGTAATTAAGGTTTATAAATTAGAATATTAATTAATGATTAAGAATTAATTAATAAAGTAAATAAGATTAATTAAGTTATGGTTAACACTTAATTAATTAAATAATTAGAGATTAATTAATTGGTTATTAAGATTTATTAATTTGAAATTAATAATGGTTAATCTAAGTTAATTACTTAAGAAAAGTAATTAAATAATTGTTAATGAAGATCATTAGCTAAGGATTATTAAATAATTAAATAATGTGATTAATTTTAATAATTAATTAGATTAATTAATTAAAAGATAATCATTTGTGAAAATTGTTTAAATGTAATTACTTAATGGAAGTAATTAAGAAATTAATTACTCATTGTAATTAATTAAGTTAATTTGATTAGTTAAGTTAATTTGATTAGTTTAAGTTAATTAATTAAGTTTAATTAATTTAGAATAATAAATGGATGATTTGATAAATAATTACTTAATGTAATTAATAAGGTATGATTATTTAGGGAAATAAATAATAGATAATTACTGGAAGTAATTAATTGAATGGTGATGTATTAATGGAAGTAATTTGAGTTTAATTACTTGTGAATTAATCAAGGGATTAATTAAGAAATTAATTAAGGAGTAATTAATTTAGTTAATAGAAGTAATTAAGAGTAGTTAATTACTGAATGAGATTAATCAAGAGTGATTAATAAATGTGGTTTAATTAAAGGTTAATTACTTAATGTAATTAATATTAGAGTAATTAATAATAAAAATGTAATTAAGGATCATTAATTAGTATAATTAATGATGTAATTAAGAATTGATTAATTAAGAAATAATTAATAAATGAAGTGATTAATTAATGTAATTAATTAAGGATTAATGTAATTAATTATAGTTGATTAATTTAATTAATTATAGTTAATTAATTAATGGAGTAATTAAAGGTTAATTACTATAAATGGTTAAGGATAATTAATTTGAGTAATTAATTAAAGGATAAATTACCTAAATGCAATTAAAAGGGTAATTAGGGGATAATTAATTAATTTGTAATTAATTAATGGTTAAGTAAGCATGATTTATAGAATGAAGTAATTAATTTAATTCACTTTAAATTAATTAGAGATGGTATAAATCATTACTTATGAATGGATGAATAATATTGAATGCTTTGCATTGTTTGATATCTCTGATGAGATATATGCTGTGTGATATGGATGTTTTAGTTGAGTTGTGATGGTAATATGGATTATCTGCTTATATTGATAATGTTGATTATCTATTGTGATATTGTAAATTATCTATCTATGTGAATATAGATAATGAATTGAATTGTTTTAACTTTAAAACAACTTGGCCTTAAAAGATACATTTTGGATTTCGATGAGACCGGGATCGGGTTTCCAGATTTGGATATCCGAATACCACATCGATCCAAATTAACGATAGGTCGTGAATCTCAAGTGAAGATGAAGATTTAGAGTGCAAGGGTTATTGTCGTTAACTCTGAGGGTGATTCCAAAATGAGTGTAACGAGATAATGCCTTCGGTTTCGTTCGAACCCGGAACGAACTTGTATGGATTGAATGCTTTCAGCACATCGTCAGGTGGACGATGAGCATTCTAAGATAGATGTGTTCTATTTAAAGGTAATCGTAGCCTCAAGCCTCACAAACCGGAAATGGCTAAAACAGGGGAGGTGCAGCAAGGTTAGTGGGTAGCACCCAAGTAGGACAAGATTACCTCTGTCTAGATGTCCCTTATTATTTCGGTTTAGTGTGCGGTTGATCATGACAACCGTGGGGTATCTTGTGCGGGAATTATCCAGTAAGGGATGTTCCGGCCTTGTGTTGCAGGGGATTGGGAGTGATCCTCGTTACGGTGATCTAGGCCACGTACTATGACGGGCGGTACCCCGGTAGCCCTGCCATTGTATGGAATCCAATCTCCAATAAGTGATAACGGACTTGATTGTATAACCCACTTTGTGGCTAGTATGCTGGAATTTAATAATGTAACAATTTCAGCTATTTCATATTTATTTGAAAACCCTAGACCTATTGTAATATAACTAGATTTCCTATAAATATTTTGGTTATCGTAAGGTAAAAACTTTTCCATGTTTATGTGCGGGAAGTCTTACGAGATACCTTTTCTTTCAAAAGGTTTTGAAGTTAAGCAAGTTTAACCTGTTACTCACACCAGACCCATGTCTGATCCAAGTGTTTATTTCTGTTTTATAAACTCTTGGGTACTCAAATTTTTACGAGTAGCCAAGGGATTCAGGTTAGCTTTGACGAATTGTGGAGGAGCAATGGAGCAGGAGGCTTCAGCGTTATAGATATAGATAGTAGTTCCGCTGTGTTGATCTTTGTATTGATCTCTATTTTATATTGAGTTGTAATAACTAGACAGATCTTTATAACTGTCTAGTATGTGATGTATAATCTGTGTAACTCTGATGTATATGATACTATGTAATATCTTATGTGATATATTATATTTCATTCGTTCCGCTGTGAGTATTTGTTGTTGTTTCTTTCTCTCTTCTCTTCTTTTCTCTTTTCTATCCCTTTCTTTCTTATTAATGATGCGTCATTCTGTGGAATGAGTGGCGGGTCGTTACAGCCCGCCTTCCTATCGAAAGAAGTAACCTAATAAGATTCCATATTTGTAACATCCCGCCCTTTTGACCGCCCCTAGTCGGTAATTAAACCAACTTGAAACGTTCAAAATGACGGATTGTTATTTAGTTTATAGAGTTTAAACAGAATCAGCCACAGAATCACAGAATAATAATATTTCGCAAAAATGAATTTTATTACAATTATCAGAGTTATACAATGTATTAAATTTATACAACGGAATATTTCTTTAAGTACAAAATTCCTGAACTAAAGTGAGCGTTTACCCCCTCTCTCTAACTTCGCTGCCCGAAAATCTTCAAGATGTAGAATACTCGGTCTGACCCGAGTATTACATTCAAAAGAAAATAATACACAGGTCAGTCTAATTCAAACTCAATTATTAGTGCATACAGGCAATAATAATCAGATAATCAAATAGACGACAGACACAATAATTCTCGTCTATCCGACCCTTTTAACAAAGAAATCGGATGACGGTAATTATAACACTTAACAGTGTTAAACAACAAATCGGCAATTTCAAATTATCAACTGAGATAAATAAACAGATTATCAATGAAGATAATTTAGAAAACAACAAAATCATCAAATCAACTAAATCAATTTAAACAATTGAAATTGTCACTTTAAAACATCAATTCTGATTGGCTGCAGTACACGCACGCATGCACTGCCTCGCCACTAGTATAAAATAGGGATCGACACAAGGTTAAATCCGAAAAGTTGGGTTCAACTTCAATGCAATTCAAATGAAATTCCAATGCGCGCACAAGGTCAAACCCAAGCGTTTCAGCTGGATTCAACTCAAGTGAATTCCAAAACAAATCCAAACAGGGGAAAAACTGCAAACAAATACAAACTACATGAAGACAATCCATAAACATGTATATACATATGAATGCATACATGTGGTGATAACAAAACTCAAACCAACCATGATATGGAAGCAACCAGACCAGTTCGAGTTAAAGCAAGGTTAAAATGCAACAAGACAACCACCAGTGAAACAATAATGTCTGCACCCATGCTATCCAGTGAAATACAAATTTAATGACAATACCAAATGCCTTAATGAAAACCAATACTGCATTCAAAAATCAAATCAGTTCGAAGTCAGCAGAAGAAACATTTAAAATGACCCGGTGGCTCGACAACAATAAAATGCATAAATATATTTACATTTATGGTGATGAACAAATGTGACGACAAATGAATAGCCATGACAATACAGAGCTACTCTAGGCAAGATGATAACCCATATATATATACGTACAAGAATGCATATATATACATGAAACAATGCCCCAGAGATAATGAAACTGAAAGGGGCCAAATATTGAAAATGTTTCAAAGCCGTAGCCCAAAAAAAGTATGCGGTTCAACATCAAAGAACACTTGCAACAGTGGTGAGGCAGTGCAACAAAATGAATGAAACAACATTTCAAACTGTCACACATGATTGCAGCATGCATAAACAAGGATAATATGGGTGCAGTGAAGACTATATCTAATGGCTATAGCAATAGAACGTCAATAGCAACGTGCAGCTGCAAACAACTACAAGCCCAAGAAATCTAAGGCCAAGGCCGAAGTAAACAAGTAACAAAAATTCAATATACAGCAATCTCAATCCAAGGCCGAAGCCATTAGAATTCATCGACTACCAAAATCATACAATGGTATGGTACAGTTCGAACCATAGCACAGTTCAACAATATCACCAATGTTTAAGAAATCAAGTGGCCGAAGTCAAAGAAAAATGCAAATTCGTGGTGACCAGGGTAGGTATAAATCGAACAAGGTCGAACAGTGGACAGTAAGACCAAAATACACAGAGTACAACTCGATATCAAAGAAATGGTGATGGCCGAAGTCATGAGAAAAAAATGGAGTTGAATTCACAAATCAAAATCAGTTGACCAAATTAGAAGTCAAGTATGTGTAAAAATTGAAAAAAAAGTCAAAAATCGATTTCAAATAAAGTAGGAAAGTTGCTGCCGTAATGATCAAAGAATGATCGAACGAGAAAAAAATAGGGGTTCAAACCTTATATCACAAATCATCCTCGGCTAAACCAATTCAAAACCAAAGATAACAAGAACAAAAATCAATTCCCAGACGAACAAAGATCGACTTCAAAATCCAAACGAACCAAGAAATCACAAGTTCAAAAGCAATAAAGTTTGAATTAAATGTGAGTGACAAATAATCACTCACCTTTTTCACGAATCGAAGCAGCCGAAGTCCTCTCGAGCTCAACCAAAATTCGAAGCAGTCGAATCAAAGATAGAAAGCATCGATCGCCCCCAGCAAGGCCTCGACCGAGCTACAGAAGATGGCGTCTTCAGTTTTCACGAAGCCCTAGCTATTTGGAGATGAGTGAACGAAAAGGAACGACCGCCATTATTATTATTTTCTTTCGTTTATTTGTTTCTAGGGTTTCGAGTGAAAAATGAACGGGTTTTCCAATTGAACAAAAGAGGAAAGGTATAACCTTATCACGGTACCAATATCAAACGTGGGCCGATATTAATTTTTAAAGCCCATACAATCCTAACAAATTTCAAAAGAATTTATATCAATTAAAAACTATCAACCGCAATTAGTCAACTAATTTAATCATCATTTGACGATAATAATTTAACAGCAAAACTCTGGGTTGTTACAGAAATAATTTAAATTGAATTCGATTTAAATTTCAACGCGTTTATGTGTCGTATATTCACACAACAACTCCGATAAATATGAAATTTGAAACCCGGTAATAATTCAATATTCCGGATCCAATGAACTGGTTTCGTCGAATTTCGAGACTGTGCCTCGGAAGGCTATTTTCAAATATCGATTCAAACGATACAATTTCAAAACTGAACAAAATCACTTTCAAATTCAATTCTGAAGCTTCTATTATTTTCAGTATTATCAATGTGAATTTTCTAAACCTTTAAATTATTTTAAATCAGCTTTATACTGAAGATTCAAATTTTTATTCAACTTTCAATAGATTAAATTCTAAAATTTAATCGCCAAATTCATCCTGATAATTTGAAATTCAAGTCAAACCATCATTCAAATATTTAAAATTTATTAAATATTTTCAATTTAAATTGTTCAAAATTCAGGGTCATTACAATCTTCCCTCCTTAAAAGAATTTCGTCCCGAAATTATAAGTTAGGAAAAATGATTGTTAAAATCTCACCGATATTTATACCCTACACAGTTTTTACTAAGCTCAAAACTTATTAAAAATAAATAAATATAGGATTCATTCCTTTTGTTTTATCTCACTAGTTTTGTTCATTAATTTCTACAATCAAGACGCAAAAGTCTTGTACCAAATTTTTCGACTTACAAAACTCATATTTAAACTTGGAATTCTTTTCATGTTAGAGATTTGCATATTATATCTTTTCCAAAGCTGTATGGACTTTCAAGACATTTTAAAGATCTTCTTCCTTAGTTTATTAGGTTGGAACTATGTAATTTTTAATTTCAAGCCATTTACTTGCTATTTAAAGTTTGAAAATACTTACTAACTCGAAATTTAACAAGTCTATCGTCGTTCTTACAGACATTAGGCATACGCTGGCCAGGCGCAGGACTAAAAATCTCCAAGTACTAAATATACTTGTTTCAACTCCCAGTGAAAATACTTAAAAATTCATTTTAAAAATGGATATGGAAAGCACGTTCCCCCATGGATCACAGTTACTCGGCGGTTACGCTACTATCCCAGTAGAATCGCTTGTAATCTATAGATTTCACATCTCTTGAATTTCGCCATGGTTGTTGCCATAGATCGTAGTTCACCCGGCGGTTGCGCTACTATCCCAGTAGAACGCTTGTAACCGTAGGCATCTCGCCTCTCAAATTTCGCTATGGCATCCAGATTGCAGTTTACACGGCGGTTGCGCCACTATCCCTGTGGAATCGCTTGTAACTATAGGCATCACGCCCCTCAAATTACGCTAGCATACTTCATAATCAATCAACATGATCCCATCAACATGATCCTATCACGAGGGATTCCGATTCAAATAGTCACTCCGACTAATGGAAATTCTACGTAGCTACGAATTTCAAATGGACACTCATCACGAGTTCCAACACCTTCACAAATTTTAAATGGAAGGTACTTTTCCATATCCTCAGTTTAGAAAACATAATGTTATATACATATAGTACTTCATTTCACATTTCGTACATATCATATCTATGTAAACTTACATAAGATTTCCATAACAATGACTTTCCAAACTGATGGTTTTCGAATTTACTACATTCTCATATATAAGTTCCGAAAACCTACATATCCCATACCCATAAAAAATAGAGGATTTCTGAATTTTCAATTTAAAATTTTCCTCTAAGTCGATTTGGAAATTTAAGGTTATCTCAAACCCAATTCATATTCATAATTCTATTTATTATCGACTTCACATTCGATTTGGATTACACGTTACCTTGTCAATTCTCAACACATAATTGATGTCTACCGATATATAACCTCTGAGCTCGTACGTCTCAGAGAAGGGTGTATATAGCTAAGAGAATAAATTCTCCGCCACCAAACAGATATATATATTAATAGAGATCAATTGCTATGTCATCAATTCACGATGTTAGACATACAATCCAAACCAACCCTCCGAAATTCAAAACTCAACTTATATTGTTTTCGGTGTCGAAGTTAAACTCAATTTAACTCAAGATTCTATCTTTTGAAAAATTTCAAGTTGAACTAATTGTTCAAATTTCTCATTTAACGTTTTCAACTTCGACTTAATTCATAGTTTGAATTCCGCATACTTTTCACAATATTGGTTTTAAACCAACTTCAAACTTTCCAATATTAAGTTTTCCACTTAACTTAATCATCTGCAAGTTCAAATTTAAATTCATCACTGAATCTATTAAATTTATTATGGATTATCATGTTGACAAACTTCAAATTTGAATTTCTAAATCCCATTTGAACCTTGCATTTTCTCTCTATTTCCAAAATAATCAACTAGTTCTTTAGTAAATCATTCATTGAATTGATTTTCAATTTAATCACATTTGATTCATTTACATTGGATTTTACTAACATTCATTCATATTCCATTAGTTTACTTTCACTAATTTATATTCAAGTTAGTTTGCTTTCAATTCAAATCAAATTTGATTCTATTTAGATTTACTTATCTTTTAATATGAATTCAATTACTTAGCTTCCAATTTCCATTAATTCAATTTCATTAACACTTAATGAATTTCTATATAATCAACTAGCAACCATCTAACAACCAGTGCACATTCAACATAACCAAATTTATTTACTTTGCTTACATTCAATTTGGTTTAACACATTTAATTTCAATTGGTTTATATTCTAATTCAGACTGAATTCTAATATTCACTATATTCACAACTTCTTAACTTAAGTTTTATTCAACTCTTAACAACAACATTTCTAATCCATGTTTATTCACTAATTCACTTTTACAATTAAAGTTGAATTTCCTTTATATAACTCAAATTCATATTCATTACTTCACTTTATTAATTCATTTTGATATCAAATTCAACCTCCTTCAACATTACTTAAGCTATGTTTCATTTTATCTTCACTTGCATTTATTTTCACTATACAACTTAAGTTCGCCTCTAATTTATTTGAAATTCTATTTTATTTAACTTAACTTAGATTTCATTTCTAAAGTCATTTTATTTAACTTTTACTAAAGTCAAATTCATATCACTATTCAAAATTCAGATTTTGTTTTACTTAACAAAACTGTTTAACCATTTTAACAACTGGTTTTACTTAAATTTTCTCATTTTATAAGTTGTACAACTTATTAATTTAAACTTCCCAATTCATATTATATAATCACTTATCTTTTAAGTTTAAATTTCCATTTCAATAATTTATCTAATCCAGTTCAATTTATTTAACTTTCCTTTAGTTAAATTTCAAATCGTATATTTATTAATGCTAACTCAATTCAATTTAACTTTTTCTTAAGTTAAAAATCTTTATTTCATATTCAGTTTTATTCATCAAAACAAAATTTCAAATTTTTTTCTATTTTCAAATCACTATTCACTTTACTTATATAAGATCTATTCCAAATTCATTTATCTTATTAATATTCATTGAATGGGTTCCATTATCTTTATATCTCCACATTAACTATTTTAGGCATTAGTCTAAACTTGAAATATAAGCTTTACATCAAAACTAGTTTGATTCATAAAATTAAGTCGACAAATAGATTTCCTTCCCAAGATGCTATTTTACTAAAATACTTCTTCCCAACCTTTCCATAAACATTTACGTGCAAACTATACATAGCTTAAGGCTTTTATAATACATACATAGAAGATTTTGGATTACAAAAGATAGTACTACAAAATATACTGATCGCTTTAAGATTCGGAATTATTGAGGACTCAAATCTAAGGAGACCTTACCGAAGAGAAACTATCGTAAACCTAAATTTAGAGAGGGGGATTTCCGAAAAGGATTTGAATTTTCAAAATACCTTTTATTTTAAAAAAAATGATTTTATACTTCTTTAGATTGGAAAAACACTTTCTTTAAAGTGATTCTAGTAACTATTCATATTAAACGCCATAAACTAAGCTTTGTATAAACCAAAGCTCTGATACCACTTTGTAACATCCCGCCCTTTTGACCGCCCCTAGTCGGTAATTAAACCAACTTGAAATGTTCAACATGACGGATTGTTATTTAGTTTATAAAGTTTAAACAGAATCTGCCACAGAATCACAGAATAATAATATTTCGCAAAAATGATTTTTATTACAATTATCAGAGTTTATACAATGTATTAAATTTATACAACGGAATATTTCTTTAAGTACAAAATTCCTGAACAAAAGTGAGCGTTTACCCCCTCTCTCTAACTTCGCTGCCCGAAAATCTTCAAGCTGTAGAATACTCGGTCTGACCCGAGTATTACATTCAAAAGAAAATAATACACAGGTCAGTCTAATTCAAACTCAGTTATTAGTGCATACAGGCAATAATAATCAGATAATCAAATAGACGACAGACACAATAATTCTCGTCTATCTGACCCTTTTAACAAAGAAATCGGATGACGGTAATTATAACACTTAACAGTGTTAAACAACAAATCGGCAATTTCAAATTATCAACTGAGATAAATAAACAGATTATCAATGAAGATAATTTAGAAAACAACAAAATCATCAAATCAACTAAATCAATTTAAACAATTGAAATTGTCACTTCAAAACATCAATTCTGATTCGCTGCAGTACATGCACGCGTGCACTACCTCGCCACTAGTATAAAATAGGGATCAACACAAGGTTAAATCCGAAAAGTTGGGATCAACTTCAATGCAATTCAAATGAAATTCCAATGCGCGCACAAGGTCAAACCCAAGCATTTCAGCTGGATTCAACTCAAGTGAATTCCAAAACAAATCCAAACAGGGGAAAAACTGCAAACAAATACAAACTACATGAAGACAATGCATAAACATGTATATACATATGAATGCATACATGTGGTGACAGCAAAACTCAAACCAACCATGATATGGAAGCAACCAGACCAGTTCGAGTTAAAGCAAGGTTAAAATGCAACAGGACAACCACCAGTGAAACAACAATGTCTGCACCCATGCTATCCAGTGAAATACAAATTTAATGACAATACCAAATGCCTTAATGAAAACCAATACTGCATTCAAAAATCAAATCAGTTCGAAGTCAGCAGAAGAAACATTTAAAATGACCCGGTGGCTCGACAACAATAAAATGCATAAATATATTTACATTTATGGTGATGAACAAATGTGACGACAAATGAATAGCCATGACAATACAGAGTTACTCCAGGCAAGATGATAACCCATATATATATATACGTACAAGAATGCATATATATACATGAAACAATGCCCCAGAGATAATGAAACTGAAAGGGGCCAAACATTGAAAATGTTTCAAAGCCGTAGCCCGAAAGAAGTATGCGGTTCAACATCAAAGAACACTTGCAACAGTGGTGAGGCAGTGCAACAAAATGAATGAAACAACATTTCAAACTGTCACACATGATTGCAGCATGCATAAACAAGGATAATATGGGTGCAGTGAAGACTATATCTAATGGCTATAGCAATAGAACGCCAATAGCAACGTGCAGCTGCAAACAACTACAAGCCCAAGAAATCTAAGGCCAAGGCCGAAGTAAACAAGTAACAAAAATTCAATATACAGCAATCTCAATCCAAGACCGAAGCCATTAGAATTCATCGACTACCAAAATCATACAATGGTATGGTACAGTTCGAACCATAGCATAGTTCAACAATATCACCAATGTTTAAGAAATCAAGTAGCCGAAGTCAAAGAAAAATGCAAATTCGTGGTGACCAGGGCAGGTATAAATCGAACAAGGTCGAACAGTGGACAGTAAGGCCAAAATACACAGAGTACAACTCGATATCAAAGAAATGGTGATGGCCGAAGTCATGAGAAATAAATGGAGTTGAATTCACAAATCAAAATCAGTTGACCAAATTAGAAGTCAAGTATGTGTAAAAATTGAAAAAAAGTCAAAAATTGATTTCAAATAAAGTAGGAAAGTTGCTGCCGTAACGATCAAAGAATGATTGAACGAGAAAAAAAATAGGGGTTCAAACCTTATATCACAAATCATCCTCGGCTAAACCAATTCAAAACCAAAGACAACTAGAACAAAAATCAATTCCCAGACGAACGAAGATCGACTTCAAAACCCAAACGAACCAAGAAATCACAAGTTCAAAAGCAATAAAGTTTGAATTAAATGTGAGTGACAAATAATCACTCACCTTTTTAACGAATCGAAGCAGCCGAAGTCCTCTCGAGCTCAACCAAAATTCGAAGCAGTCGAATCAGAGATAGAAAGCATCGATCGCCCCCAGCAAGGCCTCGACCGAGCTATAGAAGATGGCGTCTTCAGTTTTCACGAAGCCCTAGCTATTTGGAGACGAGCGAACGAAAAGGAACGGCCGCCATTATTATTTTTTCTTTCATTTATTTGTTTCTAGGGTTTCGAGTGAAAAATGAACGGGTTTTCCAATTGAACAAAAGAGGAAAGGTATAACCTTATCACGGTACCAATATCAAACGTGGGCCGATATTAATTTTTAAAGCCCATACAATCCTAACAAATTTCAAAAGAATTTATATCAATTAAAAACTATCAACCGCAATTAGTCAACTAATTTAATCGTCATTTGACGATAATAATTTAACAGCAAAACCCTGGGTTGTTACAGAAATAATTTAAATTGAATTCGATTTAAATTTCAACGTGTTTATGTGTCGTATATTCACACAACAACTCCGATAAATACGAAATTTGAAACCCGATAATAATTCAATATTCCGGATCGAATGGAACTAGTTTCGTCGAATTTCGAGACTGTGCCTCGGAAGGCTATTTTCAAATATCGATTCAAACGATACAATTTCAAAACTAAACAAAATCACTTTCAAATTCAATTCTGAAGCTTCTATTATTTTCAGTATTATCAATGTGAATTTTCTAAACCTTTAAATTATTTTAAATCAGCTTTATACTGAAGATTCAAATTTTTATTCAACTTTCAATAGATTAAATTCTAAAATTTAATCGCCAAATTCATCCTGATAATTTGAAATTCAAGTCAAACCATCATTCAAATATTTAAAATTTATTAAATATTTTCAATTTAAATTGTTCAAAATTCAGGGTCGTTTCAATATTTACAATTAAGAGTGATAGTGGATATCTCGGGAAGGGGTTTGCTTCGGGTTTGAGGTATTAAGTGACCGATCTAAGGGTTTGCCTTGTTTCTAAAAAGAAGTATTAAGTAACCTAGTGAGATTTCAAGCGATGTCAGCTATATAGTACCAGTGAGGAGTCCGCATTGGGGTTAGGTATTAAATGACAAAGGCATACCTATAAATAGGCGTTAAATGGTCAGGGGTTTGTCTAGTCCTTATTAATAAGGTATTAAGTGGCTTGGGTACAGTTTCTCACATTTCCAAGGCCGTAATGACGATAGTACCAGCGAGGAGTCTTCTCAGGGATAGGTATTAAGTGATGTGGGACCTGCCTAGAATATAGGTATTAAATGGTTAGAAGTCCGCCTAGTTCTTTTAAAGGTATTAAGTGGATTGGGTACTGTCTCTTACATGGATACGATTTTATTAGCGATGGACACAGTAATAGTTGGACATTAAATGTTGGAAGTCTTAAATAGTGGTTAGTGGTCTTTGTAGCTAGGACCCACTGACCATTAACAACATTGTTAGAAAACCACACTGGGAATAGGTCTTAAATAATGGGGTCTACCTTGATTGAGGTCTTAAATGGAAGAGTCTTCCTATTTCTCTTTTAAAAGTATATTGTGATGATTATAGAAGCCCGCTTCATATTTAGAAGTATTAAGTGGCAAATGGGTTTGGAAGTACTAGGCGATTGATAAGGTTTCATTAGTATTTTATACCTTGGAAAGGGGTAAGTAAGTAATCGTATGTGCAATGCAAGGTTAAATTAGAATTGCTAACCTTAATGGACATAATAATTAAATGGAAACCAATAGGTATGAATTTATGTTATGGACGGTTTATAGATTTTTCGGTCACCAGAACGTTGTTCTAACACCCTCCTCATTACAACTCATAGGATAGATTTAAAGGAACATATCACTATAGTTGGATGTGCTTTGTTGTTGGAGAAGTCTTCTTTTCTCTAATGCTCGATGCTGATGTGACAATCTGCTATCCAAGGAATACCACTAATTCCAAGGTAGTAGTCATAGTCGGTATTCTTATCCTATTATTGTTTCTGCTCTGAGTTTAGATTTCTATCAATCTCTGATAATGCTCATGCTTACTTGTAGATACCAAATCCGATGATCTTTGCTTTGATGGACTTGGGTTCCGATTTTTGTCGAAATTTAGTTCACTAAGGCATAGGTTATTAAAATGTCATTCCCATGGCATGTAGGGGAATTTCGCTAGGAGATGTAATCCATCTAAAGTGAAGCGTAAGTGCTTCAATTGTGATTGCCTTGATCACTTAAAGAAGGATTGTCCTACATTGCTGAGGGGTGGGTAAGTGATGATAACTTATGCCTTATGGGCATTACACTGGTCCTAGCAGACCTGCTGCTCAAGAAAAATGAAAGGAGCTTATATGGTGGGGTATGCTCTATATTTGGGTGTACTCACTTCTGTTCCTTTTGATGCTAGAGCGATATATATTTCTATTGCTAGTTACTCAGTAGATAGGCTAAACTTGACACCTTTCATAGTATGTAAATTCTTCGATAAAGATAAACCTTGTACAAGTAACCTTAGTCGCAAAGCAGACGTAAAGCAACCAAGAGTACTACCTGAAAGTGCGCTAAGGATCGATGATGGCCTAGTACGAATATAACTTTGAAGTGCAATAATCACGGTAGCAGCAATACAAATATAATAGCAGCGGAAATAAAATTTTATACTGGTTCGGGTCTCCAATACTACATCCAGTCCCAGAAACCTTTTATGGTTTTTCACTATCAATCCTCACTTTACCCGGAGGAATAGATTTACAATAACCGCCTAATGCCATAGAAACATGACTTTTGCCAAAGCCGCGGGACTGGACTTTAATATTTTGCGTGAGCAGTAGAACGAGACTTTAATAAAGAATGTAACAAAAAGTTGCTTTTTGACACGGTGTATCTTTAATATATAGAATGTGTATTTTCAGTACAAAGATTCCTATAACCAAAACAAATGATATTGAGTAGAGATGTACATGATAAGGAGTTTATTCGACTAGAATATAGGATGTGGAAAAGAATCACACTAGTCAAAAATATATAAATCAAATGAATCTTTTGAAGGACAGGATAAATGCTTTAGGGTTTGATAGTTTAGGCATAGATTTCATAGCATTGAGTTGTATATTGGTTCAGGGATGATTAGGAGTATTTATAGATGTTGTAGGGATGCCAAAATAGGGTTGCAACCTTTTAGATTCGTCGTTGAAGAAGAGAAGAAACTTTTGCAACGAAGAGATGCGAGCAAAACCTTTTAGCACATAGTCGTTATTTGCTGAAAACACGATGATCAGTCGGCCGGTCCTCTACAACTAGTCGACTGGTTGTTGTGTTTTCAGCATAATAAATGTGTTAAAATCCCCAGTTTCGATAGCTGTATATAGCTCTAAAAAATTCCAAAATATTTCTCAAAGCGTGTGACGAAGACTATGGGATTGTAGTAGAGTTTGGAATGATTATGAATTCATTAATTTGGTTTTAACAATATTCTATTAACATGACTTGATAATACATAAAATCTTTGTTTGAGCTCTTTGATTTTTCATTGAGCATGTCTTTAATTTTGATGTTTTCCAGTAGATTTGTTAACATTATTGCAACAACCCGGTTTTAAGGATAATTAACAATAAAATTTAATTAATTAAAAATAAAAAAATAAAAATTTGAAATTTATTCCAGAGTATTGAGATTTTATTACAAGTTAATTAGTAATGAAATTGAATGGTTTTAGGAAATAACAAAACTATAATTTATTGAAAAATAATTTGGTGATAAGAGTAATTCGTAATGGGCTTGAATATAAATCGTTTTATATAAAGAAGAAGAAAACTTATAATGAGGCCCAACATAACTTAGCCTAACAATCCAACACTATAGCTCCAAGGTTTCATTATTCTACCATTCCATTTCTAGAGTTTCCCATCCTCTGGAGGTTTCTTCTTTAGTTATAAATATAACATGCGCAATTTCTTTTGGGAAGAGGAAAAACCGATTTATTCCAAAGCTTTCAATCTCTAATAAATTAAATCAGATTCAAACATGATTCTATAATTTCCCAAATTCCATTTTGTGTCTGTAATCACAGTGAGGATCGCGATATTAGCAGAGGGTAGGGTAAGAACAACCACAAGAACAGTTATTGGTTACCTAGTGAAGCTTCGACCTGATTATGGAAGGTCAATGAAAATGCTGCTAAGTGATGGTCATCATGAAGTTCATATACCTTGTCCTCAAGTGAAGAAGTTTTAGGCAATGATGAATCTTTAATGACAAATTTGATCAAATCTCAAGTCGTAAAAGAACTACAATGAGCTAGAGGAATTGATGACATACTATTACTAAGAATATCAACAAGCAGGGTTGAATTACAAAATTGGCATTATATCAGCAAGCAGGTTACTACAGGGAAGCATTCTGATGAAGTGATCTAATAGGTATATATGTTTTAAATCTCTCTTTTTTTACTTGTCTAATTTTCTATAATAACACGTTGGATTGATTTTATCCTCCAATTTAAGAAGGAATCACTTGCACATGTTACATAGATTTTAAATATTTATTTCTTTAATACCATCATAAATAAATATGTTCTATTGGGACATTTGTTTTATTTCTGCTCCTATTCGACTTCCTCTACATCTACATATATATCAATATACTTCTCAACTCCATTTCACACTGATAATTCAGGTATTTATATATATATATATAATATATATATATATATATAACAACCAACATCACATATTATACCAACTACAATATTAACCATAATCTCCAATATATACAAAATCATAAACTCCAATATATACAAAATCAACCATCCAACATCCAACAAAACACTGGCCAATAAACGTCAAATATCAAACAACTCCACAAAATGTACCAAATCAACACAACACATCCAATCTCTCATCAAAGTGTATCAAACATACCAAAACAAATCATCCTCACCAACTCCAATTGAACATATACAACATTCAAACACAAACACATAAAAGCATACCTATCAAGAGTCGTCCTCGTCTCCGGAAGCACCAGATGACGAAGGAAATGAACCATGTTGCTGCACGTACTCCGCCAAGCGTTGATTCAACTGCTCATCTGTATAGCGTGAAGACGGTCCTGCTCTTGCAGCTGCTCGACCATGGCTTTCAGCTATTTTATCTCGGCTTTGTCCTACTCTTTTTGGTATGCTTGTTGAGATGCCCTAGCCAGCGAATAGAAATAAAACTGTTATAGAATTTTCGACAACTTTTATAACAATTGTGTAACTTTTATAAGATAGTTTATTTTTTATAAATTACCGATTGGTTTTCATAACCAAAACGCCGATTTCGCTGCGTAGGATCCGTGATGGAGTCAAAAATAGCATCTTCCTTCTCGTGGGTCAACTCATCGTGGTTTGATCCCTCTAGCATCTGTGCCCGTGCCTCTTGAAACTTTTCCTACAATGCCAAAAAAATACAGTTGAAATTAACACAACATTATTTTATTTCTACAAAGCTAATTACTTAAACTAATCAATATTAATAACTTAAAATTCAAAATATGCATACATAGGCAACCGTCACCTTATCCTTATCTTCCCATGCATATGTAACGTTGCCAACTTCGTCCATTTGCTTTATGGCATGGGTATGAGCAAATACTTCCATGTATGAGATCGGACGTCGACGCGCTCTTTCCTGCAATAAATAGCATGTGTATGTGTGTATGTATATATATATATTACAGTTTGTATTAAATGTTTATTAATAACTTATAACTTAAACTATTAAATATACTAACTGTTTATAATTGCAATTAATAAATTTACCAAATCCTCACGATGATGCTGGAATGACTTGGAACCACCACGATGTGTTACCGGGTTCTTATTTCTATTCGCAGAGTTCCTTTGTGGCTCCGCCTACAAATTTAAATAATTGAACAATATATTTAATAGCTGTAAAACAAAGAAATGAGATATATATAATAGATTAATTACCTTAAACTATCGTTGTTCCACCAGGCAACCCAAGCATCCCATGCACTGGCACCCATCCAGTTTGGTTTCTTCCCAGCTCTTCTAAAGCCCGACATCGTGTCCCGATAATTCTTCACTATCTTAGAATTCCAGTGGCGCTTCACAAGGGAAATGTCCGCTTTCTACAAATCTACGGAACCCTGCACATTGACAAAATTAAATATAAGTTGTACATTTTTAAGTAGTCAACATATTATAAAATAGTAATTTATAAATATGTAAATTTAAACTCACCAAAAAGTCCTGCCAAATGCTCTCTCTGATCGGGTCAGGGATCTTACTCCATCGAGGCCAACACCCAGTCATCCTACTCATATATGCCTGCTTTGAAATACTAAGAACCACTCCCGATGGCTCTAGCTCAAATCCCGTGTTAAATTTGACACATAGCTTTAGACTATTATATATATCGTGCACAAAATATTTCTAATGCTATGCTACTAATTTTAATACTTATGATCCATCGGCTTTGGGCTATAAATACACTACTGGTCGTTCTGCTGGCTCAGAAGGGCCACTGTCATCACCTCTATTCCCTCTTTGAGATGAAGAGGAGGAAACAGAGTGGGAAGAGCTACGCCTTTGGGAAAAAAAATACCTGTCACATACATATTAATTTATAATGTAAGAACATATAATTCGTAATAATTATGAGAAATGATATCATAATTGATGAGAAAAATGTAACATGAATAATTGCATAAATTACCTTATATTAACTTGTATATTAGCAATCAGTCCTCGTCGTTTTCTGATTCGGATTCAGTTTCGTACTCTTTATCGTTTTCCTCTGTAGTTTCAAATGCTTCTACTAATATATTTGATTCATCATTTAGAGGTCCAAAATCCATGTGATCGTCCGTTATTGTTATTTCAACATTTTCCTCGATATCTGCTTGATAGGCTTGTTCGTCTGGAATATTCTTTCCATCAGACGTAAATCTTGTCTTCGTTTTATAAACTACCGACCAGTCTGCTTTATCTCCTTTTAGAGATGGATAAGGGGTATAATAAACTTGTAGGGCTTGTTTGGCTAGTACAAAAGGATCGTACTTTTGATAACGTGAGGTATGTTTTATTTCTATAAGATTATAATTTGGATGCACGATAACTCCAGAACCTGGAACATTGCTGAACCAATTGCATCTAAACAAAAAAACTTCCTCCGTAGGTCTAGTGAAATATTGTAACAACCCGGGATTTGCATTACCAATTAATAAATAAAAGTTAGGATTTTTATTTATTTTAATGAAGCATAAAAGGATTTGGAATAACAAAATTTAATTGAAAAAGGCTATTTTAATTAAATGAGAAATATGGGATTTTAAAATGAGGATAAAATATTATTTTTGGAAAGTTAAATATTTTAGGGGAGATTTTAAAACGGGTTTGGATAAGAAAAATGAGTTTTATGAACATATATGAACACTTAGACTAATTTTGGAAAAAACATGTAAATAACTCTCTTCTTATTGGGTTACTAAACCTAGCCCAATAACCCACCCTAAACCTCCTCTATAAATTATCTCAAACTCACCTAACCTCATTCATTCATCCATAATCAAAACCCTAATCATTTCCTAAAGCTTTCATAACAAAAATGGCCTCTATCTTCATCTCCTTCTAGTTTTAGCTTATGCAAGTCATTCTATGCAAAGGTAATGAAAATACCCACCTCAAATCCATTTTTATATCTTTCATATTTCTGAAATTGATTTGGTAACACATGTTTTATGTGTTTTTTTGATCTTATACCCTCCTAATCATCTTTTGCTAACTTGGGTTGATGTTATAGTAGTCTTTGTTGCTTTCTAGAGAGGTATATTGCTAAAAACCTCTTCTAATATGTGTTTAATCATCTTTTGATTTCGGTAATCAGTTAGTAACACATGTTTTATTATGTAACATGTGAATCATAGCTCTTTGATCATCTTTGCTTTCATTTTGGGGTGTGCACATAAGGTATTTGTAATATATGCTAGCTGAAATTATAATTAGTTTATTTCTGTTAGTAAATTAGGCATATCTCATTCATCTTAAATCGGAATTAAGATATTCTTGAAGTTCTGAAAAGCTTATTCTGTAGACTATAACTTTTATGTTTTGATCTTTGCCTAATTTTGTGGTATAAATGGTCGAAATCACGTATGTTTGTCGCTGACCTGACAACAAACACAGGGTTGATAAAATAAAACCATGAAATTGATTTGGTCATAAGTTACTCGTTTCTTATCCAAATCTAATAATTTTGGATGTTATGGAAAGCATAGATTTAGAGCTAAAACTTTCATGTTTTGAGTTGCATGAAATTTCGAAGTTAATTTGGTCAAAACTGTGCATTCTTACCACTGTCCCGAGAGCACAACGACAGTGATATAAAATTTAGATCTGAGAATTGTTTTAGTCATAGAATTTTCATCTCTAGTCGGAATTTGACGATCTTGGTCATTCCGGAAAGCTTAGAAACTAAGATACAACTTTCATTTTATTCATTTTGCCAGAATTTGATGTTTACTATGCCAAAATTGTGGTTTTTCATCTCTGGCCAGTTAGTGCATAGCTATAGGCCTTAGTCTCTTTTCTCCCGTTGTTTTCAGCGTAGAAACCCAACTTTGCGACGCCATTCCGGGCTTGTCCTTTGTCGGATTTCATCGTTTTTGGTATTTTTAAAATGATGAGATCGAGATCTTTAACCATGCAAAGTTTGGTTTAGATCTGGGTGCATTAGATACTTCGTTTCTATTGCCGAAGTAGCACTCAGAAGCTGTTTTACAATAGTGATCATTTTCAGTTATCGTCGGACCAACTTTGAAACATTGTCGTTTCTTCGTTTCAAGTCGAAACCGAACGATTCTTGTTGCATATCAAAGTAGGAGTACTTTACTACGCTCCTGCAAATTTTCGTCAAGATCTGAGTTCATGTGACCCTTCGACCATGTCGTCGAAGTGGGACCTTTACACTGTTTTGACACAGTAAAGTTTTATGATTTTTGTCCGACTTTGAGACGACGCCGTTTCTTCGTTTCAAGTCGGAATTTCCCAATTCTTTTTGTAGTTTGGAGCAGGGATGTTGGAATATATGTCTACCAATTTTCATGCCATTCGGATTCAGTTTGCTAGTCCGAATAATTTTCCGAACTTGGGTTCGCGTCATTTTTGGACTATTTTCCAACACTATATTTTCAGTGATTTTCTGGTTTTATTGATTTCTTTGAGATTTGTCTCTAGATTTCGTACATGGGTTTTATGAATTATTTTCAAAGGATTTTTCACTCCTAAATGACTTTAGAAATTATTATATAATATTATTTTTAATTATTAAATTAATTACTCCATAATAGGAGAGTTTTCAAAAGCCGTTTTAAAGTGATTTCAAAATCAATTATAAATCCGTTTCGCACCATTATTTTCTATAATAAAAATCTCACACTCAATTTTTAGCACGTTGAGCGAAGTGAAAAGGTGCTTAAACGGTTAGGAAATCTCCGGCCTATGGAACCGTGTGTATTTCCTTTCCGATTAATGCCCGACCTATTCGATTGATCGTTTTGACCTTTGGGTCTAGTTTACCGATGATACGAGGTGGACTTTTTATTGTTTGGAGTGTGAGCTTGCTATTGGTTAGTAAACCGTTTAGTGCAAACGTGGGGTATGGGACTCATTGTTAACACTTTACGGGTTCCTCTCCAAGAAGTTAGTGACACATTAGCCTCTGGGCGGCCAATACTGGACCTCTGGGTCACCACGCCTCTGGACAACCGTCTCTGGACACCTGCTCTGTGGAGCAGTTTATTTTTCGGCATGCGCCTCTGGGCCTTTATCCTTCTGGGAAGGATCTTGCCGTCTCGCGCGTTCCGCATCTATGCAAGTGATCGATCACAACTCTACAGTACTTAGCAACAACGACTCTGGTCGGTGCACGTGCAATATTGGTATTATTTGATGATTTTTATATCCATTCGAGTACCGCCATTCGGTGTTGGTTCTATGGAACCATACGATGTAAGTGCGATTACCTTGTGGAGTCACAGTGTCTTTGGACACTGCTTTTCAGTGTTGGATTTCATTGACTTTTCAGTATATCCCCATTGCTCTTTGGAGCATCGATCTTTGCTTGGGCATTGATTACAGACTCTGGTCACTCTTGGGATTATTGCCTATGGGCATCTTTTTATAGCTTTGGCTACGCCGATGATATGAGGCGATTTTATTTATTCTACACTTTGGTGTTGATTTCTCTTTGGAGATTTTTATTGTTTATTGATGATTAGGGATCGTCATTATATTCATGTGGTTCATAATATATTTCTCTTTGGATAAGTACTGTTTTATTTATGTACCACATTACTATATATCTCAGTTATTACTGATTGTTTAGCTAGCCTGACCCGAGTGTTTTCGCTCGGGTCAGACCGAGTTGTTTCAGGTTAGGTCTCTGGACTTAGCTTCTGTACTTCCGCTTGGACATTATCTGCTATGCTGATAGATAGCGCTTTTATTTGTCCACTATTCCGCTACTCTGTTATTATTCAGACTTTGATATGTACATATTTTTAACCCACATGTGTGGGCAGTGGCTTTGTACCCACTTATTGTATTTGGATCTGTATGTACGATGTATTGTTCTGGGATTTTATATCTGTTATGTGATTCTGTTCTGTGATGTTTTATCATTTATTACTATGCTTATTCTGATAGATCTTTAGCCATTTGTAATTTCGTTATAAGTATTTACCGAATATGTCGAACCACCTGATTGAGAAAAATTTAAATAGATTCCACCTTTCGACGTATTCGGTAGATAGTTATAGCTTGATTACAAATGGTCGCTCCCACTATACTCTATTCTCCGCTTTAACAGACGGTATTACTCCCGTAATACTCTTTGTTACAGTGGGTCTCAGAGTGGGGCGTTACAGCTTGGTATCAGAGCCTGGTTTCAGGAATAAGCATAATAAACACAGAACAGATACACTTAGTACAATACATTTTAAATTAGATCCGAATTAAATCAAATCCCTTCCTTATGTTTCTTGATAGATAAGTTAGGAATATGTATAGGAATCCGTTATATTCCATAGTATTCCTTAATTAATTATCTATCATTGTGTCATGTCTAACTCTAATTCCCGTTACGACATGTTTGACCAATTGAGCGGTGCGAAGGTCTTCTCTCAGCTTGACCTTGCCACCGGATTCCATCAGCTACGAGTCATGGAAGACAGCATTCCTCTTACAGCATTTCGCACTCGTCATGGTTCTTTTGAGTGGTTGGTCATGCCGTTCGGCTTGACAAACGCACCGGCTTTCTTCGTCGATCTTATGAATCGAGTATTCCGGGAATACATTGATAGATTCGTTCTGGTTTTCATCGACGATATTCTTATTTATTCTAGATCTGAGACAGTGCATGCTCATCATTTGCAGATCGTCTTGGATACTCTTTGTCAGCATCAGCTTATGGCCAAGCTCTCCAAGTGCCATTTTTGGGAGAGCAAGGTCAAGTTCTTGGGCCATATTGTATCATCTGAGGGTATTTCTGTCGATCCTGCCAAGATCGAAGCTATTCAGAATTGGAAGCAGCCTGAGAACGTTCATGATATTCGCAGCTTCCTTGGACTGGCGGGTTATTACCGTCGGTTTATCAAGGATTTCTCTCGAGTTGCACTTTCCCTTACGACGCTGACTCGTAAGGGTGTTCGCTTTATTTGGTCTGATAAGTGTGAAGTTTCTTTCCAGCGATTGAAGGAACTCCTCACTCATGCTCCTACCCTTGTAGTTCCTGAGAGTAACCATGATCTTGTTGTTTACACCGACGCTTGTGGTAGCGGCCTCGGTGCTGTGCTTATGCAGAAAGATCGGGTAGTTGCCTACGCTTCTAGGCAGCTACGTCCGAATGAGGTTCGCTATCCGACTCATGATCTTGAGTTGGCAGCTATCGTCTTTGCTTTGAAGACGTGGCGTCACTTTCTATTAGGCGAACGCTTCACTCTTTACACCGATCACAAGTCTCTGAAGTATTTATTCAGTCAGAAGGATCTCAATATGAGGCAGCAGCGATGGCTCAAGTTTCTCGCCTCATATAACTTAGACATTCAGTATACCCCTGGCAAGGGTAATCGTGTGGCTGATGCACTCAGTCGCAAACACTCGGTAGTAGTTTCTATGATGATAGCCGAGTGGGATATTCTTGAGACTCTTTCTATGTGTGATATTCGAAATCGAGCTCCGTCTTCTGATCCTCAGATCTTGTTATTCAGCATGGAAGCTCGACCTATTCTATTGGATCGCATTGCCCATGCTCAGCGGCAGGATCCAGACTTGTTGCGATATATTCATCTCCTTGAGTCGGGATCCAGTGATGAGACATTGCTGGATTATTCTATTGATTTTCATTGGTGTCTTCGCAGGAAGAACCGTATTTTGGTACCATCTGATTTATCACTTAGGCATGACATTCTAGACGAGTGTCATCGCACTAAGTACTCTATACATCCCGGGTCGAGTAAGATGTATGCCGACATGTGTCGCCTATTTTATTGGGAGGGCATGAAGAGTGATGTTGCAAGTTATGTAAGCCGTTGCATGACTTGTCAACAGATCAAAGCTGAGAATCAGCGTCCATCTGATCTTCTTCAGCCGCTAGAGATTTCATTGTGGAAATGGAATCAGATATCCATGGATTTTATTGACGGTCTGCCTCGATCGAGGTCAGACCATACTTCTATTTGGGTCATCGTCGATCGCTTGACCAAATCAGCTCATTTCATTCCTATTAAGTCCACTCGGACTGCTCCTCAGCTTGCCAAGCTATATGTGAAGGAAGTCGTTCGACTTCATGGTATTCCTAGCTCTATCGTCTGTGATCGAGACACTATCTTTACTAGTCACTTCTGGAAGTGCCTACAGTCAGCTTTGGGCTCAAAGCTGATCTCGACTGCTTATCATCCTCAGACCGACGGTCAGACGGAGAGGGTGAATCGTGTTTTAGAGGATCTTTTGCGCTGTTGTATTCTGGATTTCGGAGGTAGTTGGGAGGATCACTTACCGCTTGTAGAGTTCTCCTACAACAACAGCTTTCAGTCTAGTATTGGCATGGCTCCTTTCGAGGCTCTTTACGGAAGGCCATGTCGTTCTCCTGCGTGTTGGTTAGAATCTGGCGAGAAGCTCCTTCTTGGTCCAGATTCAGTTCGGGAATCTTCTGAGAAGATTATTCTTATTCGTCAGAGAATGAAAGAGGGCAGAACCGTCAGAAATCCTACGCGGACAACCGTAGGAAGCCTCTTAAGTTCTCCATTGGTGATTATGTCTTTATTCGGATATCTCCCATGAAGGGGGTTATGCGTTTCAGCTCTACAGGGAAGTTGGCTCCTCGCTATGTTGGACCATTTCCTATTACGGAATGCATCGGCCCCGTTGCTTATCGTGTGGCTCTACCTGCTCACTTCTCTGGAATGCACGATGTGTTCCATGTTTCCCAGCTTCGCATGTGTGTCCGCGATCCTGATTCTATCATTGAGCCGCATGTTGTGCCTGATTTAGAGATCTTACCTGATTTATCTTTGGAGCAGCAACCTCTTCGTGTGCTTGAATCGAAGGTTAGACGCCTTCGCAACAAAGAGGTTCCACTCGTGAAGATTCAATGGTCACCGAATCCTAAGGACTGTACTTGGGAGACCAGAGAATCTATCGAACGCTCTTATCCTGGCTTTCTCCCATCTTCTTCTGCAGGTGAGAATTCTCTATTTTATCTCTATCACCTCTTTTAGGGATTTGACGTTATAGATGACGTCTATCTTAAGGAATTGCGAGAACGCAATTTTCTTAAGGGGGGGAGTCTGTAACAACCCGGGATTTGCATTACCAATTAATAAATAAAAATTAGGATTTTTATTTATTTTAATGAAGCATAAAAGGATTTGGAATAACAAAATTTAATTGAAAAAGGCTATTTTAATTAAATGAGAAATATGGGATTTTAAAATGAGGATAAAATATTATTTTTGGAAAGTTAAATATTTTAGGGGAGATTTTAAAACGGGTTTGGATAAGAAAAATGAGTTTTATGAACATATATGAACACTTAGACTAATTTTGGAAAAAACATGTAAATAACTCTCTTCTTATTGGGTTACTAAACCTAGCCCAATAACCCACCCTAAACCTCCTCTATAAATTATCTCAAACTCTCCTAACCTCATTCATTCATCCCTAATCAAAACCCTAATCATTTCCTAAAGCTTTCATAACAAAAATGGCCTCTATCTTCATCTCCTTCTAGTTTTAGCTTATGCAAGTCATTCTATGCAAAAGTAATGCAAATACCCACCTCAAATCCATTTTTATATCTTTCTTATTTCTGAAATTGATTTGGTAACACATGTTTTATGTGTTTTTTTGATCTTATAGCCTCCTAATCATCTTTTGCTAACTTGGGTTGATGTTATAGTAGTCTTTGTTGCTTTCTAGAGAGGTATATTGCTAAAAACCTCTTCTAATATGTGTTTAATCATCTTTTGATTTCGGTAATCAGTTAGTAACACATGTTTTATTATGTAACATGTGAATCATAGCTCTTTGATCATCTTTGCTTTCATTTTGGGGTGTGCACATAAGGTATTTGTAATATATGCTAGCTGAAATTATAATTAGTTTATTGCTGTTAGTAAATTAGGCATATCTCATTCATCTTAAATCGGAATTAAGATTTTCTTGAAGTTCTGGAAAGCTTATTCTGTAGGCTATAACTTTTATGTTTTGATCTTTGCTTAATTTTGAGGTTTGAATGGTCGAAATCACGTATGTTTGTCGCTGACCTGACAACAAACACAGGGTTGATAAAATAAAACCATGAAATTGATTTGGTCATAAGTTACTCGTTTCTTATCCAAATCTAATAATTTTGGATGTTCTGGAAAGCATAGATTTAGAGCTAAAACTTTCATGTTTTGAGTTTCATGAAATTTCGAAGTTAATTTGGTCAAAACTGTGCATTATTACTACTGTCCCGAGAGCACAACGACAGTGATATAAAATTTAGATCTGAGAATTGTTTTAGTCATAGAATTTTCATCTCTGGTCGGAATTTGACGATCTTGGTCATTCCGGAAAGCTTAGAAACTAAGCTACAACTTTCATTTTATTCATTTTGCCAGAATTTGAAGTTTACTATGCCAAAATTGTGGTTTTTCATCTCTGGCCAGTTAGTGCATAGCTATAGGCCTTAAGTCTCTTTTCTCCCGTTGTTTTCTGCGTAGAATCCCGACTTTGCGACGCCATCCCGGGCTCGTCCTTTGTCGGATTTCATCGTTTTTGGTCTCGTTAAAATGATGAGATCGAGATCTTTAACCATGCAAAGTTTGGTTTAGATCTGGGTGCATTAGATACTTCGTTTCTATTGCCGAAGTAGCACCCAAAAACTGTTTTACAATAGTGATCATTTTCAGTTATCGTCGGATCAACTTTGAAACATTGTCGTTTCTTCGTTTCAAGTCGAAACCGAACGATTCTTGTTGCATATCAAAGTAGGAGTACTTTACTACGCTCCTGCAAATTTTCATCAAGATCTGAGTTCATGTGACCCTTCGACCATGTCGTCGAAGTGGGACCTTTACACTGTTTTGACACAGTAAAGTTTTATGATTTTTGTCCGACTTTGAGACGACGCCGTTTCTTCGTTTTAAGTCGGAATTTCCCGATTCTTTTTGCAGTTTGGAGCAGGGATGTTGGACTATATGTCTACCAATTTTCATGCCATTCGGATTCAGTTTGCTAGTCCGAATAATTTTCCGAACTTGGATTCGCGTCATTTTTGGACTATTTTCCAACACTTAGAATATTTTCAGTGATTTTCTGGTTTTATTGATTTCTTTGAGATTTGTCTCTAGATTTCGTACACGGGTTTTATGAATTATTTTCAAAGTATTTTTCACTCCTAAATGGCTTTAGAAATTATTATATAATATTATTTTTAATTATTAAATTAATTACTCCATAATAGGAGAGTTTTCAAAAGCCGTTTTAAAGTGATTTCAAAATCAATTATAAATCCGTTTCGCACCATTATTTTCTATAATAAAAATCTCACACTCACTTTTTAGCACGTCAAGCGAAGTGGAAAGGTGCTTAAACGGTTAGGAAATCTCCGGCCTATGGAACCGTGTGTATTTCCTTTCCGGTTAATCCCCGACCTATTCGATTGATCGTTTTGACCTTTGGGTCTAGTTTACCGATGATACGAGGTGGACTTTTTATTGTTTGGAGTGTGAGCTTGCTATTGCTTAGTAAACCCTTTAGTGTGAACGTGGGGTATGGGACTCATTGTTAACACTTTACGGGTTCCTCTCCAAGAAGTTAGTGACACATTAGCCTCTGGGCGGCCAGTACTGGACCTTTGGGTCACCACGCCTCTGGGCAACCGTCTTTGGACACCTGCTCTATGGAGCAGTTTATTTTTCGGCATGCGCCTTTGGGCCTTTATCCTTCTGGGAAGGATCTTTCCGTCTCGCGCGTTCCGCATCTGTGCGAGTGATCGATCACAACTCTACAGTACTTGGCAACAACAACTCTGGTCGGTGCACGTGCAATATTGGTATTATTTGATGATTTTTATATCCATTCGAGTACCGCCATTCGGTGTTGGTTCTATGGAACCATACGATGTAAGTGCGATTACCTTGTGGATTCACAGTGTCTTTGGACACTGCTTTTCAGTGTTGGATTTCATTGACTTTTCAGTATATCCCCATTGCTCTTTGGAGCATCGATCTTTGCTTGGGCATTGATTACAGACTCTGGTCACTCTTGGGATTATTGCCTATGGGCATCTTTTTATAGCTTTGGCTACGCCGATGATATGAGGCGATTTTATTTATTCTACACTTTGGTGTTGATTTCTCTTTGGAGATTTTTATTGTTTATTGATGATTAGGGATCGTCATTATATTCATGTGGTTCATAATATACTTCTCTTTGGATAAGTACTGTTTTATTTATGTACCACATTACTATATATCTCAGTTATTACTGATTGTTTAGCTAGCCTGACCCGAGTGTTTTCGCTCGGGTCAGACCGAGTTGTTTCAGGTTAGGTCTCTGGACTTAGCTTCTGTACTTCCGCTTGGACATTATCTGCTATGCTGATAGATAGCGCTTTTATTTGTCCACTATTCCGCTACTCTGTTATTATTCATACTTTGATATGTACATATTTTTAACCCACATGTGTGGGCAGTGGCTTTGTACCCACTTATTGTATTTGGATCTGTATGTACGATGTATTGTTCTGGGATTTTATATCTGTTATGTGATTCTGTTCTGTGATGTTTTATCATTTATTACTATGCTTATTCTGATAGATCTTTAGCCATTTGTAATTTCGTTATAAGTATTTACCGAATATGTCGAACCACCTGATTGAGAAAAATTTAAATAGATTCCACCTTTCGACGTATTCGGTAGATAGTTATAGCTTGATTACAAATGGTCGCTCCCACTATACTCTATTTTCCGCTTTAACAGACGGTATTACTCCCGTAATACTCTTTGTTACAGTGGGTCTCAGAGTGGGGCGTTACAAATATGTAAATTGCAAAACCTGGGTTAACATGCCATAAAAATCATTTATATGATCATTTGAATTATCATTGCCTTTAACACACACACCAGTATTGTTAGTTAATTTTTCAGCACCATATTCTTTGGTGTTGAATATATATCCATTAACGAAGAATATTGGATATGTCTTAACTTTTCTTTTTGGTACCATCGCTAGATGTTTTAATCCTTCATCAACTACACAATTTATCGGATCATAAACGTAGTTCGAAAACCAAGTAGCGAAATCTTTGCTTATATCGCCGCTTGGATGTTGTGATTCATAAACACTGCAAACATAGATAATATATTGCATTATAATTAATGTACATGTATAGCATTAAATAAAATAAATATATCCAGACTTGTAATTTAATATTACCTAATAAATGGTGAAACTTCAGTGCAATTAAGAAGAATATATATGTGTGCTACATGGTAATCTCTATCGTCTAACCATACTTCCACACATTTTCCAGCAGGTCGACCATGTTACCTAAAAATAGATAACATTGCCTCAGAAGAACAATCTTGTTCAATAGCTTCATTATTACGCATAGCACTTTTAAATGGTAAGTTCACATGATCATTGAAATAATAATAAAAAAAGAACGAAGCTTCTTCTTCAATATATGATTTGCAAATTGAACCTGCAATTCGAGTTTTTTGTCTCACTTTTTTCTTTAAATGATTTAAGTACCTAATAGAAAATATTTCAATTCAAAAATAACTTATATATATGTAATTAAAATAATATCTACCATACTCGATATTAATACCTTACCTCTTGAATGGATATATCCATCCATATTGCACAGGACCTCGAAGACGTGCTTCATATGGAAGATGAATAGGTAAATGCTCCATTACATTAAAGAAACCTGGAGGAAATATTTTCTCCAATTTGCAGAGCAGTACGAGGATTTTTTCCTCAAGTTTACGTAGACGATCAACTTTTAAGGAAGTTGAACAAAGCTCCTTATAAAACAAACTAAGTTCCGTTACAACCTTCCAAACTTTTCCGGGCAACAGTTCTCTAAAAGCGACAGACAATAAATTTCCCATCATTATATAACAATCATGGCTTTTCATCCCACTTAGTCTCCCGTTCTTATAGTCGACACATCTACGAAGATTAGAGGAAATCCCATCGGGAAATCGTAATCCTTCCATCCATTTTAACAGTACTTTAACTTGGTTGTTGTCTAACTCATAGCATGCTTTGGATTTTTTAGTGTTATTTGGCTTGATATGAAGCTCAGGATGGATACAAATTTCTTCTATATCACGTCTTGATTTCAAATCGTCCTTAGTCTTGCCCTTAACATTCAAAACTGTATTAAACAAATTATCAAATACGTTTTTCTCGTTATGCATCACGTCAATGTTATGACGGATTAGGAGATCTTTCCAATAAGGCAACTCCTAAAATATACTTTGTTTGCACCAATTATGAATCGTCGATTTACCTTGAATTTCAATTTGTTGTCCGGTTTTATGTATCTTTGGGTAATCATTTACAACTTCATATATAACTTCGCTTGACCAAATTGTTGGTGGTCGTAAAGTCTCATGTCTATTAGCTGTGAAGTTTTTTTTATCTCTTCTAAAATGATGATTAATATGGAGAAAACACTGATTACAATCAAACCATGAAATTTTCTTCCCATTTGATAAAGAAAATGCTCATGTTTCTTCCATACAATAAGGACACGCTAAACGACTGGCCGTACTCCAATCCGAAAGCATTGCATATGCAGGAAAATTGCTAATAGTCCACAACAAAGAAGCAAACATCCGATTTTTTTTATACGTCGTATGTTTCAACTCCTTCATACCACAATATTTTCAATTCTTTGATTAACTATTGTAAGTAAACATCAATTCCCTGTGTCGGATCATCTGGGCTAGGGACGACAATTGTGAGAAACATATATAGAGTTTTCATACACATCCACGAAGGTAGATTGTAAGGTGTAACGATTATAGGCCATGATGAATATTTAGAACCAAACTGGGAAAATGGTGAAAATCCATCCGTACATAAACCAAGCCTAACGTTGCGGCTCTCCGTTGCGAAAGCGAGATATTTCTTATCAAAATGCTTCCATGCTTCTTCATTAGCTGGGTGTGTTAACGTACCTTCTTCTTGTGTTCTCACATTGTGCCATCTCATATGATGCACTGTTAAAGATGATGCATATAACCTTTGAAGTGTAGGAGTGATAAGTAAGTAATGCATACGCTTGTATGGAACTTCTTTTCCCTTCTTTTTTCTTGGTTTGTATCTTTCCTGGTTACAAATTCTGCAATTCCTAAGATTGATGTCTTCTTTCCAAAACAACATGCAACCATTTAAACAAGTATCTATTTTTTGATACGGCAAACCAAAAGCAGACATAAGTTTTTACTTCATAATGATTTTCGCACATTAAATTATCGGGTGAAAGCTTATACAACGGCTGTAAATCCGGCTTCTGTGAGGTTGTATTTTGATTTTATCGCAATGTACTCTGTAGTTATTGATAATTGTGTGCCGCTTGTACAACCATTCCATAAGGGTTTCTTAGTAGCATCCAATAAATCATATATTTTTTTCGCTCCAATAGTTGGTTCCTCTTCCATGTTAACATCATCATTATCAACTTCAACGGTAGGGAACATTGATCGTGCTGCATCTTCTACCATATGTTCTATGAGATTCGTCGTACTAATTTCATCACCAACCTCTTCCTCTGACTGTTCTTGATCAGGTGCTACAATTTCTCCATGACGTCCCACAACAAACAGTACGAAACCATATTAGCGCAAATGAACTCTAACCTGTGCAGTTAAAGCGCCGTGCCGCTTTATAGCGTTTGAGGTGCGAAAAGTTGTAGCGGAGATATATCGGGGATATATCAAGATATAGCGGACGACTTTAAAAAGAAGAATGATGAACATTCTACATTAAAAAGAGGAATAAGTATTACTTATTATTTCCCACCAAGCAAAAAAAGTTATAATAAAGTAAAGATAAACAAAGTTGACACTTAAAAAGTTAGAACTAGTTATAATAACCAACATCGTATATCATTGTTACATCAACTTTGAAGTTACCATAAAACTTAAAAGCAAGACATCAAGCAAAATGCTTATTTATAGGAAATGGGGATATAACGGGGCAACAAAATCGGGGATATAGCGGATCATTTTCGCAATATTGAGGATAATAGCAGATCCGCTATATTGGGCCGCTTTATAGGAATATCATTCCCCCAAAAGTCCGCTATGGGATATATCGGGGGTATATCGGGGTAACGTCGGGGAATTGACTGTACAAACTCTAACCATATTCGGTATTAAATGCTTCAACAGTTTGCACCTACTACACGGACAACGATTTTTTTTGTCATTTTCATTATTACTTAAACCGAATTCAATAAACACATGTACCCCATTACAAAAATGTTCACTTATTGAGCCTCCAATTTCCCTTCATCGTTCATACATCCAGCTCCGATCAGTAAAATAATTGACCATTTTTTCTACTTTAAAACTTATGATAGAAATTAAAATTAGTATTAATCATTTAATTTTATGGATTGACATTTTATTTTTTAATTAAAAAGTATTTATTTATAATGTTATTGAATTTGCTAATTTGCGCCTTTTTGCATCTTCTTGCGTATTGAAATTGCTTTTGCGCCTTTTTTGCGCGTTGAATGGTTTTGCACCTTCAAATGAATATAATATTAAATTTTTAGCTTCTATATTATTTTTTACTTTGATGGTCGGTCATCCTACTTCACATTACAAATACAATAGTAATTATATTTCATAAATTAATTCATTTTAAATGATTTCATAAAATTTCGGCAGCACTTCCCCCGTGTTCCCTGTATCATATACAAATGCATGTACATAAGGAACAAAAAGAAAGTGCTGTCGAAATTTTGTGAACCATTTAAAATGAAATGATTTATGAATGTACTTACTTTATAGTGTTTGTAACTTGTTCAATACATGGACAAATCTGACAAATATTGTATCAAATGAATATGCATGTCCGTTTTGTAATAAAAACGAATATCCATATAACGATCATATACAATACTTGTTAGACGAGGCCAAAAACTCTCTAAGGGACATAAAAAATAAGACACATTATGCACGTCTACTCTGTTCATAGATTATCAATATTAACATTATATATCGATATTATGCACGATTAGTTAATTATATAACATATATTAGCTTTCTACAATAGTTTATTTGCATTTTACTATTTTATTAAATATATATTATATTATATGATTTTTACTATTTCGAAAATATATATTATTCATGTCTTTAAATTTAACGAATTACGTATATAGTATTACATTTTATTTAAAATAATATTAAACTATAGTATACACTAGTTTATATCATGCCACACAATTGTACCAAACTTGTTTTTATATAAATGATTAAGGGTTTAACTATAATTAATATATTTTAATTATCGTTTTTGGAAATTTTACAAACCATAAACACAATCATTCACTTCAATCATAACTAACCAAATGCTAGCTCAAATGCGCATATACACTAAATAATCAACGTATATATACATTAATTGGTTAATGTAAATAAACTAATCAAATTATTAATTAGGATTTAGGGTTTAGGAAATTACTAATTAGGGTTTAGGGTTTATGTAAACAAACTAATCAATTTACTAATTAGTTAATGTAAATAAACAATCAATCAGCTATTACAAACAACTAAAATTACAATTTAACCCTAAATTAACAAATCAAAATCAATTAGGGTTTAGGAAAAACCTGATTTGGCGATGAATGGAGAGGCTAGAGTTGTTGGGAGTGCTGATTGATTATGTTGGAGATGCTTCGGAAGACGTGGGGGGCTGGCTGTTGCGGGGAGGTGGTGGGGGAGTTGGGGATTTTGGCTGATTTGGGTGAAAGAGGGGAATAAAGCAGGCCTCGGCCAAACTGGCCTGTAAACACGCATATTTTCGACGGCTATCAATGGCCGATGACGGCTGTGTTTGCAACGGTTTTCGATGGCATGCAACGGCTATTGTATTTTAATTATAGAAATGACACAAAGATAACGGACCGTCGCTTGCCGTCGGTGGTCGTCGGAAGCTTGTTGTCGCTATATACTGTTGTTCTTGTAGTGAATTTATTCTTATATTAGTTTTTAGATTATGCGTTACAATTGATATATTGTTATATACATTGATTTTGAATATTATAAATAATTATATTTGAATATTTGATTTAATTATTAAAGAACTATATAGTTTTAATATTTGAATTAACATTGGGATTTAAACATAATATCTACACCTTTATAATTGGTTTGTGAGATTTCGTTTCTCTATGACGAGAAATTTAAATAAACGGATTAGTGATATCGTTTGGTATGGAACTTTCGATAACACTTTTTTGGTTATTCATTGGACTTGTCATATAGAGATATTCGATGTGAATTGTGTAGTTTATGAGCATTGAATAATTATACAGGTAATATGCGGTGGTACAGGACGCTGTTATGTTATTCGTTTGATTATTCTTTGTTAGTAAATGTCACTAAAATGAGGATAACTTATGTATGTGATGATACACACTGTAGTAAGTATATTATAGTCATGTGGTGACTTATAGATATAGCCGTGTCTTAGCATAGGTTTAGAGCTCTAGTATATTATTGTCACGTAGTGACTTATACGAAAGTCGTGTGTCGAATTATGACTAGAGCTATATGTGGATATTGGATATGAGTATTATATGTCATCCACTTGTTGTACAACTCCCTTTATGGTTCGAAAGTGAACCAGATTGGCCAGTATTCACCCTAGCGGCCTGATCATGGGGTCATACCCCAGATCCACGACACCATTGTTGTATATTTTGGATGCGCATCACAGGATTAGTAGTTAGTAGGGTAAGTGCCCTACAACACCTTGTGTTGTATAAGTCAGTAGTCTATTACCTATAGGGGCAAAGTAGGGTCGTGATCAAGGTTAAGCATAGACGAGCCGCTGGTGGATGGGGTCATGATGTTTGTTGAGATAAATAAAGACTGTAGGAATATATGGTACTCTACGGAAGGCGAGTAGTCCTGGGTCCCTGGAGCATACTGTGTGTTATCAGTCTCCCTTTCTGGTTTAGGGTTATGTATGTGATATGAATTGGCATATATTATTCACTATCCCAAAATGTGGCCATATTAGAGACTACGTGTCTAAAGTGTAGTCAGTCCCCGTAGATCCATATTATTCTGATATGAGGAGATGAGATTATATCTGGATAGATGCCCAGAATATGATGGATTCTCAGATCTTTTATTACATATTGATAGGCCGCTTATCTTGGTGTATTGACGACGATTCTTTTGTTATTATTGAGTGATATATTTGGTTATTGTCATAATAAATTTTATGATATTTCATTAACGATGGTTTCTTGATTTTAATAATAATCAGATGTTTGATGTTTTAATACGTACTGGTATTAGCCCAAGAGAATATTCATGCGTGTACTCCATACAACCTCATTCTCCGTATTATTTGACGTTATTACTATGTAATACTCTTGGATAGTATGGGTATAAATGTGGAGTGTTACATTAGTCCTGTAGCATCACTTTGAAGCAAAGTATTCTCTAATTCGTGCTTTGATTAATGACACTTCTAAAGATTATGTCATTGATGCTCACTAATCCTATAAAGTACTTGATGAAATCATTAGTTGCATTGTCGTATGGTTGTTATCATCAAAATACCATAAATATGGCTCTAACACTACCATTCAAACTTGATGCGCGAGCTTTCAAGTTGAGTGGGGTTGGTCAATGAAGTGTGACTTAGATTTGTATCCATGTATGGTTCGATGGATGCACAAGAATGAGCAAAGACCGAGCGGATGACTTATAGGTGCTTTCCTAGAGTCACTCGTGTTAGAATTGTCTTTCTTTGTGTTTGTAAATCTTAGGTGATAGGAGTAGTTCCATGTATCGAAAAAGATATTTTCTAAAGATTGTTCCATTCACGTGCCAACTCTTTACCCCTAGTTCGAGCATAGAGTTTCTAAGTGATTTACATTAGTTAAGAAAGAGTTTTTCACTTGATTCTTATAGGCGAGCACTTTAGTTGGATCATTGAGATAACTAAGAGATTTTCAAAGCACGACCTTTGTCATGCGAGGAGATTTTAATAGTTAGTTAAAGGAATCAGATCAAAATTTGCATGAAAAGAGTCAGGTGGCCGACCCTAATTTAACAAATAAATCTTGCAAGCAAACGAAGGTTGGAACATGTATCTTGTCATTTTGGATGATCTTTTGCTATTGTAAATTTTAGTGTAGTATAGTTAAGGTTGCTTAGGATAGTTCGAAGAAGGATTTCTCGACTGGTTTTATGGAGATTCGGATAATCTTCTAAGTGACGAGATGATACTTGCCTAGCAAGCGTCATAGTTCACTCAGTATATTATCCTGATTAACAATGTGTCATCGAGGTAAGTTTGAACCCAAGCAAACCCAAGCATTGGTAGATCGTCATTTAATGATAATTTAATTAGTATAGTTTTCTCCTCTGGAGAATGAGTTCTGTTTGGAAGAAAAAGAAAGTTAAGGCTTAGATTGATGGGTTTATTCGAGAGTTTTGAGACTTGATGATCCTGCATAAGTGTAAGTTTTCCTTTTCGTAGCGGGTGGTGTAATAGTTTTTACACCACTTAAGCATTTCGTTCATCTTGAATGTCGAACAAACTCTTTAGAGTTTATGGTTTGACATGCACATTAGACTATTGATTGGCTACCTACGTGTCGGTATAGACTCTATTTGTGTACTACTTATTTTTGCGTATATTGTTTGTTGTTTTGATGATTGATTAATTGATTGTTGATGTTTGTTATTCCTCATTGACTGGTTATTCGTATGTTAATTGTAAGTTGATTGTTGATTGTTGATGGTTGTTGTTGCTTGTTGTTGTTTGACAATGCTCATGTTTGCTTGCTGCCGTTTGATATTGTTTGTTGTTGTTTGATTTTATTATTGGCCGATTTTTGTTATTGTTGATCTTGTTGCTTTTTTGGATGTTTGATAGTGTATACTAGATATAGTTGCTTGTTGCTTATTATTGCTTGTTGATTGCTTGTTGTTTATTGTTGTTGATTGCTATTGATAGATTGTTGCTTCTTTTATGTGTTTGATTGCTTGTCTAATAGTTATAATTTCATAATTGAAGTATATTCAGAGAGTGATACCGATGGCTATTTGAAATAGATCGCATATCATCTATGCCCACTGTGGTGTCGAGGTGGGATCTATACGAGTCTGTTGCATTTTAATATGACTCGGAATCTATAGTATATTTAAATACTAACTTATTTAAGCTTACTCTCCAATAGATTATCACATATGATTACAATAGTATCGGTTATTATGCTAAGGTCATACATGTATAAGTTATGTGTTGTTATTGTATTGGTACATAATCCTCTTGGTATTGTACATTTTGGTACTTATGAGCAGAAGCATGGACATTTAAATGCTTTTTTTTATAGATTTGCATTTAATGGTTAGAAGCTTTCATAAAAAGAGGTATGTATTTTTGAAAAACGTGGGATAATGCAGATTATCGCATATTGCCTAGTCATGTGATGCATTCTAATTTGGGAGTTTCCGTAATGCTGATAACATAAGGAAAATACTGCTGAAATTTTCCAAAGTTGAGATTCGAGAATTTTGGTTAGTCCATTTACTTTCTCGTACTTATTGGAATTTCGGGGATAAATTGCTTTTAAGGAGGAAAGAATGTAACACCCCGCAGTTGTAACGATCAAATATTTAAATAATTAATTTAAACATTTATTTGTTAATTGATGGAATGTCCATTACACTCGATTTTTCAGAGACGGATGAATTAGGTATCGAGATATCGTAGTTGAGATTACTTTTCTGATATGAAAAAAATGAGTATAAACTTGGCTATGTTTGAAGTAGATGAATTTCGGAGATAAATAGTGATTTCTAGAAAGGGATGACAATTGAATCAGGCTAAGCCCACTAGCTTCCCCTAACTTAGCTTATATGTAGCTAAGCTCTTTTTCCACTTTATTCAACGTTTCATTTCTTTTTCCATCTTCTAATTATTTTCCTAACTTCACCTTAAGCCTAAATCCTAGGTCCCTTAATCCAATCCCAAATAAATCCTGATAAAGTCACCATAATTCCTCTCAACCAATTCCTCACATAACCCATCAAGGAATAAGCTTGATTCAAAGTTTGGAGCTTCATCCAAGATTTCAATAGAGCTTAGAAATGGTTTCTGATGATTAGACCTTGATTTGGTGAAAGAGAAGATGAGTGGGATGATTCTCCATCTATGTTTGTATGTTAATCTTCTTAGTTTCTTTTATTTATTAAAATGGAATTATATGAAGTGATTTGGAGATTGTTTGGGTTGATTTGGACTTGTATTCATGTAATAAACATCATTATATTAATCATTATTTGGTTAAGACCTTAATTATTACTTTTGAAACAGTTAGTAAGCTAGCTAAGAATTAGACTTTAGGTTAATTGATTGATTATATGTGATGTTGTGATAGATTAGAGACTAATTACATGAGATAATTAAGTGCATGTTATTAGTTAGTAATAATAAAACTAATTTAAATGGCTTTGGAAAAGTTAGTAAGCTAATTAAGTGCGTTTTGAACTCTACACTTATTATTAAAGTGATCAATGGATTAACAAAGCTTAATTAGCACCTGTGAATGTTATTTAAAAATAAAAAACGATCTTTATTAATGAATAGTTTACTTATAAATATTATTTAAGTAAAGAAATGATTTTTATAAGTAAAAAAGGTATTTTATAAAATGGTATAAATGAAGCTTAATTAGTACTTATAAAATTGTTGTATGATTTTATAAATGATGTATAGATTTTATAAAATGGAAATGAGATTTTATAAAATAGTAATATGATGTATACTTAATTTTAATGAGGCAATTAAGTATTTATAGGCTTAAAATTGATTTATAAGCTAATAATATGATGTAATATTGGATGATCATATGAGATAGTAATATGATGTATACTTAATTTTAATAAGGCAATTAAGTATTTAAAGGATTAAAATTGATTTATAAGCTAATCGTATAAAATAGTAATATGATGTATGCTTTTAAGCGACTCATCGGGCGAAGCAATGGAGAAGATGGAGCTCATATTCGATGATCGGTGCAGCTCGAAGGCAACCTGCCTGGGCTTTACTACTTAGGATAGGTTACCACCGGTGGTAGGCCACTGGTGGGCCGACGGTGCACTGACTTGGGCAGTAAAACCTAGGTCGGGTATCGTTTTATCGCCTCTGTTTCGGGTGCGGATTCATGTGAAGCTTTGGCGCAACTTCGGGGAAAACTATGCGCTATTCGGTGTGGCAGATTACAAGATGAGCTTGAGATCTGTATGCAAATGTTAGGTGATTCCTATGGGATGAGCAACGATCGAGTACGAGATTGGTACAACGATTGGTCATCGATATGCCAAGATGTAGGCTCACCGTGCTTCTCTTCGTACTGAAATTTGAATTAAATATACAATCATATGAGTTTATTTTAATTTATTTAAAATGTTAAATAATTTAACAAATAAACATGTACCACATCATCATGATAGTCTATGTATGATCTGGAGCCACCAGTATGCAATCTTGGATTTCTATTCCTACTTTCGGCATTCTATTTTGATATTTTTTTGAATTCCCCTGTCTTTCAATACTGCAAGAACTGCTCGTATATCTCCTGGCAAGGGCTGGATGTTTCTTGCCACAACTACGCATGCCATACATCCACTCATCGTATTTTTTGGGCACTATGATCGACCAAGCCCTATACACTAGCTCTTCGTGAATGCCCTCTTTCCAAGAGAATTTCCTCTGCAAATGCAAATTGAATATATTATAAACAAAATGATATACATATTTACATAGTATGTTATGTAATAAATTATTTTACCATATAATTTTCAAACATGGCTTTCTTCACTTCACTGGTAATGCCACCAAAGGTAAGCCAAAATGATGTGATCCATGCAAGCAAACCATCATAGATGGCATCGAATGCGACACCGCTGCTGAAATTATACTTGTACATGTATTTAAATGTATGATTATTTAATTCGTAAATTATTGTATATATGTGTGTATGTGTATATGAGTGTATATGCATGGGTGTGTGTCCAATGTGTGTGTGAGTGTATATGTATGCATGTGTATGTAATTACTCAACTGATCCTCGCTCTTTAGGGAAGACATCAAGTCAAGCCACAAATGTGGAAGAGTTTGTCTCAGACACATGAGTGGATGGACCAATACCATCCATAGGAGCATTAAAAGCGTCGGCAGTCTGAATGAATGGTGACATCATGTGTGCGTCATCGATGTCATGCTGTGATGAGTGGGAGCTACCATGACCAGATGATGAGCCACTCTGACCTGATAATGAGCCACCATGGCTGCGTTAGCATCGACTAGACATATCTGTTATAATAATACATAACAGATGTATACAATAGAATAAAGAAAGATAAATCCATCTTCATATTATAGACTTGGCATGATAAATAGAGAAAACGGTCTTTTAATAAATTATACATAAGCTACCAATTATCAACATCATTATCAATATCATCATTTACAAATCATTATCATATTCATGTTTAGTTACTTTAACAACAACATCATCATCCTCATCAACCTCGGCATCTTCATCTAATTCAACTTTGTCAAATACTTCACTGTTAAGTGGTCCTATATCATCAACATCATCTATTATTTGGAGTATTTCATTGTCCTCTAGACAATTTTGGTATGGCTGATCATCGATTATGATCATTTCTCCCTTGAATGACCATCTAGGTTTTGTTTAATGATAGCCCACCAGTCGTTCTTATTGTTTTCATGGCAGGGTAAGCGCATAATAAAATTGTGTTGCTTGCATCATTAGCACAAATGGACATTTTCTTTTATATCATCTTTTATGATTTATCTCAATAAGAGGATAATCTTTATGTATATGATGTACTCCTTCATCATGAGTAATATCAAACTAATCACATTTGAATTAAAATGTTTTAGGCTTCAGTATTGCAGAATAAATGAGTTCAATTATTTCCTATAACACTCCGTAATAATATTGTAAATCGTCACCATGTTCATCGCCTTTAATACATACTAGGTATTGTAAGTTGTTTTACTAGCTCCAAACTCCTTTCTGTGAAATTTAAAGCAATTCTCATAAAGGATTGGGCTTTTTTTTTATATTTCATCATTAGACCAAAAGCAAAAGTTTTATAGCAAATATCACTTATTTCATTATCAACAACCTATTGCATTAAAGTAACACACATCAATATACGTAATAATCAAACTGTTTCATACTTAGTTTATTCAATAATTATATATATATATATATATTCTTACATATTTCTAAAACCAAGCCTCAAATCCTTTAGTGGGTTGAATCCTTGGATTTTGCTGTTTAAATTGACTATTTAACAACTTATATTGTTAAAATATACATGATTATGTTATATAACAAGGTATTGACAATAAATAAACAAATATTGTGTTACTTACTAAGATCTGATAATTCTTCACAATTAAGGACCACCATTGTTCTAACCATAATAAACTCTTTAAGTGTTTGAAAACTTCCATTCTTCCATTTACACGAAGGACGTCCACGTTATTGAAAAATGGAAAGAGAAATGTCAGATTACTCATCCATAAGAGGAAAAATCATTTTGGGAAGAGTCAATTAAACCAAAAATTTCACTTTGAATGCAAAGATCTTGAAGACCATAAGAGGAAAAAATTTCAAATTTGGCAAATCTTATGGGAAAAACTTTTCCAGAAGTAGCATACATCATACGGGTATCAGTGCCTTTGGTTCTCTTAAAGAGCCTTATTATAACAACCCAGAATTTTAGTCATTTGATTTTGAAATATTTAATTCATTTTAAATATTGAAATTTCGATTTTTAAAATTTAAATAACTTAAGATTCAAATATAAGGATTTATTTGAATATGTGAATTTTGAATTTAAATATTGATATATTGGTTTAAAAGTTTTAAAACCTAAATTAAATTACAAATTATTTAAAATCTTTGAATTCTGAATAAATATTTGAATAGTTATTTAAATATTTGGATTTTTAATTGAATGTTTATTTAATGGATTGAATAGTTTTATTTAGCCCCTTCTTATTAACAAATAATAACGGCGAATTCATTTTGGAAATTTAATTTTCAGAAAATAAATGGTTCAAATAAATAATTTGGAAATTCTTTAAATATCATTCCGGGGCACTGTCTCAGATTTTGACAAAACTAGTTTCGTTAGATTTGGGATAATAAATTGTTGTACGCTGACGAGTTTCATGACGATCGGATGTACTATGTAGTCGTGTAAGCCCGAAACGCGTAGCGATCAATTTTAGGAATACGAGTAATTAGCTAGGAACGCTAGTGCACACGCCTCGAGTTGATTTTGTGTATTTTAGGGCGTGAATAGTACTGGATATTTGCCTATATATATAGGACCCTCATTTTTGCTCTAACCATGGATAAACCTAGCCGCCGTTTTACTTTAACCATCATTCAACGACCCTAGTTTCTTCGTCTTCATCTCTGCCTAGAGGCATGCATTAATGATGGGGCCTGAAGGGTAAACATTCGCCATGGGGAGGCCAACACCCGGCTAAAGGCGCTTGGCCTCTGGTGGGGTGTGCTAGCGGCAGCGAGCTTAGGAAGTGGCAAATTTAGAAGTCCAGATCTGGCGCTGTGGTTGTCGTGAGGAGGCCGGACTAGTATCGTTCGAAAGAGCTTGGGTAGGAGGCTCTGGCGGTGGACCCGCTTGGGCTCCGATTGGTCGTCGTGGTGCCGGCGTGTGAAAGATGCAGCAGATAGGTTGAGCAAATCGCAATTTGGGTTATTGAGAGGATTTTTGGAGAGGATTAAGTTAAGCTAGGTGATTAATTTAATTAATGATGTAATTAAGAAATAATTAGATTATTTAATTCGATAATCTTATTTAACCCATATCTTGACCATACAAGGTCCAAATCGAATGCGGTTAGTCGCGTTGGATTCGTAATGACGTTAGCCAGATTCTGGACTTGGATTGGTGGAGATTTGATCTTGTAAAATTTCAAGCTAAACATAAACGCCGTTCGATTTTAGTCAAAATTGAAACACTTCAGCGATATCTGGAATTTTAGGTGAGTTTAACTCACCCTTTTGGTTAACCAGTAATGGTTTTATAGTAAATAAAAATTATTAGTTGTATGCTTGGACGTTATATTTGTTGATTGTTTGGCTTTAATGAATTGTCACTTTTGAAAATGGTCAATATGTGAAATCATTTGCAGGAAATTTATATGATGAACAGGAAATTTGTAGAGGGATCCAATGAGATTCCTCGCCATTGTTTAGATTCCTCATGATTGTTGTATTATTTTCAATAATATTCCTATTATATAAATTATTGAATATCAAAACTAATTGTTGGCCTATTAATTATGACATTGTTATGTGCTCAAAACTTATCCCCTATGGTGATAAAAATCAATAACAACATTTGTTAAGTGCGTTTGTGGTATTGGCTAAAATTTAGTATATTAAAAATAATATAATTTCCGTTGGACTTGAAATTTTGTTTGGATCCAGGAATGATTTTTAAAGCTGAATTTGGGCTTTCTGGAGTAATTTATTTAAAATTTGGGTTTCAAAACTTATTTATTCTATTGTAACCTTTTTTTTTTTTTTTTCTAATATTTATAGAAATGTTTAAATTATATTGGGAAGTACTCTTTTGTGGTAAAATTATTATTATTTAATAATGTTAAAGGATGTTTAAAAACGTTTTTTCAAAAGTGGTTTATTTATATTTAATATTGTTTTAAAGTTATTTGTTAATATTTTAATGTTGTGAAAAGTTATTTATTTAAATAATTAATATTGTTTGAAGATAAATATTATTATTATATAATGATGTTTTGAAGTTAATAATTGCTTTTATTAATAATGTTTTGTTGTTAATAATAATAATTTATCAATAATATTTTGGAATTAATGATTATTATTTATTAATAGTGCTTGGAAGTTAAATATTATTTATTATAATAATGTTTTGAAGATTTATTATTATTGTTTTATTTATATTGTTTGAAGTTATTAATTATTATATTAGTAATGTTTTTGGAATAAATTGATGATTGCAGCAATTAGGAATGGCAATGGGGCAGGTTGGGGCGGGTTTCTTGTGCCCCAGGCCCGCCCCGGGGTTTTTAGACCCCGCCCCAGACCCGCCCGGTAGACTCGGTGCGGGTCCAGAATTTTGCCCCAACCCGAGACCCGTACGGGTCAGGGTAGACCCGCCCCGCCCCGAGACCCGGTGAAAGTTTTTGTATTGATTCAAAATTGTGTACTAATGTACATGTATTTATATTTGTTGTCACTAAATGATACATTAAATACAAATAACAATGTGTTTACAATTATAAAGGAAGATAATAAAAATGTGGTGTACAAAATAATTCAAAAAAATATGCATAAATATCAATGATGCAGCTTAATACTATAAACATTTTATAGCTTATTGATTGGAACATTATAATATCCATATCATAATCAAACATACACAGATATACATATACATATATATATATATATAAAGATTAACAAATCATCGTTATAATACTAAAGCAATTTCATGAGATCTTAGAAGTGCGGGTCGGGTTGGGGCGGATCAGCCAAGCCCCGACCCGACCCTAGACCCGGAGCTCTCAAGAACGGGTCACGGGTCTACCCGCCCCGATGACCCAATGGGGCGGGTCTGGGCGGGCCAAAACAGGGGCGGGTCAACCGGGTTTGGACCCTAGACCCGCCCCATTGCCATCCCTAGCAGCAATGTTGTTTAAATATAGTTGATTGTTTTATTTAAGGATGTTTTATATAATAAATTGTTTTATAAAAGATGTTTAAAAGCAATAAACTATATATAAAAAGGAATCATTTTAAATGGAAAGAGTTATATAAAGATTTTTATCTAATATAAGGATTTATTAAAAGAGTTTATAAATTTGAAAGAGGTCTTGGAGTTGGAAAGAAGTTTAGGTTTTAAAATGACTTCAGGAGGGAAGTTTATAAATGGTTAAAAAAATGTGTAAAAGAGTTTTATAAATTGCTTTGGAGATTTATAAAAGTAAGTTTATAAATTTTTTTAGAAACTTATAAAAGAGTTTTATAAATGGTTTAGAGATTTATAAAAGGAGTTTTGCAAATGATTTTTGAATTGTATAAAATGGAATTTAGAAAGGAAGATGAGATTACTTTCCATAAATGATTTTTTTTCATAACTATAGTGTTATGGGAAAACACCTTTTAAACTTTCTTGGTGTTTTGTGAATATATTTATAACATTTATATAAGTATATGGATACCTTTCCAAGTATTGAAGGAATATAGGATTGCAAACATATCTTTGTAAAAGTATTTTGATACAAGTATTTACAAAGCCATTTTTGTTCATGAAAGGATTTATTAAAGAGGTTAGTGGCCACTTATATGCTTAACCAATGTTGATTTCTCTATGGAAATAAATCCCTGATGTGATTGTTGTATATTTGATAGTTAAATAACCGACTATCAAACTTGACCTGTTTAAATTATCGTTGACGGTTCGGAGAGACCGAGATTAGATATATTATCTGAAAACCACTTCGAACCGGCATAAGTATTCGAATTGGAACATCTTAATGATGATTGAAGATGGAGTTTTTGAAGTGCAAGAGCTACTTGCTACTAATCCTGAGGGTGATTCCAAAATGGATGTGGTGGAGGGAGTACCTTCGGTTTCATTCAGACCTAGAACAAACTTGTATGGATGAATGCTGCATTGCATTTCTACCTAGAGGGCAGTGTTAACATTCCAAGATGGTTTGCTATATAAAAAGGTAATCGTAACCTCAAGCCTCATCAACTGGGAAAATGACTAAAGCAGGGACGTGCCGTAGGGCTATGTGGGTTGCTTCCATTAGGGTATGATCATTCCACATCTAGTGTCGATATTTATGTATGCTTCGGGGCTCATTATGGTTGTTGATCAACCAAAGGGATAATCATATTCGACGCAATCCAGTAAGGGATTAGGCCAATCCTGAGTAGTAGAGGTGCAATGTGGTGTAGCATCCCATACATTTTATCTACAGGTGTATGGATTCGGTGGGTAGACCTTTACCCATTCGTAATTGGAATCCATTCTCAAATACGAGCCTTCGAATTTGATTGTATACCTATTATGCTGGAATTTAATAATGTAGAAATTTCGTCTATGATTAATATGTATTTGTATCCTAGACATTATTATTATATCATGGATTTTCTATAGAAATGTTTTGGTTATCGTAAGATAAAAACCCGTCCGTGTTTATGTGCGGTGTGGTCTTACGAGATACCTTTATTTTCAAAATATTTTTATAACTTTAAAATTTAATTGAGGCGTGTTTCTCATGCTGGTTTACCAGACTGATCCGGGTGTTATTTTATTATAATGCTCGGGTCAAAACGAGCATATTTACAGACTCGGTTGGTATACTTGGAGCTTCAGGAGACAAGATAGATGCCTCCAAGTTGTATTCACGTATATTTTATTTCCGCTGCATTATTTATTATATTTAACAACACTTGTGAGGACAGGCTATTATAACTGTTCAGGTTGTTGATTAATTGATCGACTCTGATTGATATATGTATAATTAAGTTCAGTTTTCTTTTGTAAAGATCTGTTGTATATTATATGTTGCTCATCACGACGTGAGATTATGTTCTGTGTTTTCTTCTTTTTCCCCAACAATCTGTTTGGAAGTTCGGCATGTGAATACCATGGATGTATTAGTGTCGACTTTTAAGAGTCCAAACGGCAGGTCATTACACTTATGGTTTCAGAAGTTTGACTTGAAGAGGTCAATTTTGAGATTTAAGAAGATAAGAGAATGAAGAGATATTTGAAATTTGAAATAAAGCGAGCGAGTGAGTGAATAGAGATAGATAGAATTAATAGAGAGCGAGGAGTCATGTTCTCTGGTCAAAAAGATACCTTTTAAGAACATGAGAGTAAGTGTAAAAAGAGAGGGAAGTTTGAATTTTGAATTTTGAAATGAAATTTCAATTTTCAATTTTTGGCAGATATGTCGACATATATGCTCAATGTATGTCGACAGATAGGCCATAATTTTCAAAAATAAAACTATATAAAATATTTATATATATATATATATATATATATTCAATATTATTATTAATCCATATGTTATTCCTAAAAACACAAAAAAGGAAATAAAAATTAAACGAAAAAAGTATCATACTTTGCTCCTTCTCTTTGAACTGTTCTGATTAATCAACTATTGTCATAAAAACACATGTTTGCATCCTCGGTATTCGGTTCATTGTCTCTTGAGGAAGTATCCAAATCATTTAATGTTGCTGTATAAACATTTTTCTTTTTTTTGGATGAAGAAATAACTGGTGAGATCTTTGATTTGTTCGAATGCGAATAGTCTTTTTGTAGATGACCGAGTTCATCGTAGTCGAAACATCTAATTGCAGTTCCAGAAGTCTTGTTTTTAGTTCTTCAACTTTTTATACTGCAGGAATTTTCTAAAATTTCTGGTCATGAAAACAATTTCTTCGTCGTTATCATCATCTGAATCCCGATCGTCATTTATTGTATTAAGAGCGATGGATTTATTTTCTGTTGTCTTGCTTACTCTTATGTCCTGCAATTGTGCTTCATAGGATATTAAATTGTCTATTAACTCTTTAATTTTCAGAGTACTAATATCATTAGCCTCTTATATTGATAGTGTCTTTTGATCCCACTCTGAAGAGAGTGAATTGAGGATTTTTCTAACTTGGTCTCTTCAGAAAAGTTTTTACTAATGTATGCACATATCTTGAAATCTACATTACATGTCAGAAATAGATTCATTTGGATTCATTTTAAACAATTGAAACTTATTAGTAATCATGGAAATTTTGGTCAGTTTACCTTTACTAGTGCCCTCATGTAAGTTAAAGTGTTCTCTAAATTTCATATGCAGACTTACAAATAGAAACTCTATTAAATTTATTTTTATCCCATGAACAAAACAAAATATTCATGGCTTTAGAATTATTTTGTGCAAGTGTCTTTTGGTCAGCAGTCCATTGTGCAAAATTTGTCTAGGGTTTAGTGTACTTATTTTGTGTAACATTCCAAATATCTAAACTATTGGATTATAAATAAATCTTCATCCTTCTTGACCAATAAGTGTAATTACTGCCATTAACAAGTGAGGGTCTAGTTGTAGATCATCCTTCGACAAAAGTGTTAACAAATGTACTAACAGTGTTGCTAGCCATTAAAACTTTTCCAAAATCAAATTATGAGCTTTTGAAAACATAGCGCTCTGATACCAAATGTGAGTTGCAGAATTATGAATCTTAACGCTAATTAAACACTAGAGGGGGATGAATAGTGTTTTTTAACTTTTGTAAATCTTTTTAATTTTCTTTCAAGTTTGATATTAAATCTCAAATTAACAACACAAAATTATATTATTAAATAATCACAGATGCGATCATTGATAAAAATAAAAGCAGTAAAGCAAAGTAAAGAGTTAGAGAGATGACACCAGAGATTTTATAGTGGTTCGAATTTCTCCTACATTCAGTCTTGTACAATTGCTTGTACATATTTCTTTTCAAATGCCCATCTTTAAACGGGTAGAAGGCAAACCCAATTATAATCTCGATTCCCAGACTACGAGACACACTCTTCTGATTTTCCGGGCTCAGGGTACACCCACTTGATTTGGATGGGTTACAAGCACACCCACTTAGATTTTCGGGCTATCAAGCACATCCACTTGATTTGAACGGGCTACAAGCACACCCAAGCAAATACAAATAGAGTTTGATAGTTTTTCCAAATACAATTTCTTGAACTTTGGATATAAGGGATCCTATAGCCTCTTAGATAACACTTTGATCTTTGAATTGAGAAAGAGATAATTCGAAAACAGTAAGAAAGTAGTAGTGAATCAATACAATGAAGTTTGAATTAATTTTATATGATTTTGAAGAGAATAGAGTATATTTTTAATGGGGTTTTCAAGAGAGTAGAAGGAGGCAAGAAATAAGTTAATAACTATCAAAAAATTCGTTTGAACTCCTCTTTATATAGTGAATAAACAGACATGTCTGTTCGTGAAGAGTTGCGATGTACACTTTTTTTAAAATTTGAAAAACCTTTCGGCGACATGTATGTCGACATATCATCTGGGCATACGTCGACATGCATATGTTGAATTTGAAAATTGTTTCTTTTTAAAATGTTTTGAAAATCCTATACTTTGTAAAATAATTTGATACTTTGTATTTGAACATAGTTTATAAACATTTTGAACTTTGAAAAACTTTTATAAAATATTTATAAATATATTTTGAAAATTTATATTGTTTTAAAAATATAAAAGATAGGAAAATAAGAGATAGAGATCAAAGATTGCTACTAGGGACTTTAACAATATATCATAACTCTATACACCATATTATAGTCTTAAGATCTTCATATCTTGGTCTTTGTACTCATGAGTCATCATGTTCATTTCTTGAGTCTTTATACTATATAGTCTTCGATTCAACACCTATGTAATATCTTGCACTATATACTATATAACTTGGCAAAACATTAGTATATGTATTTTATAAGAATGTATTTTGTCATTATCAAAGTTGTTATCATCAAAATTAATAACCGAGGTATTAACAACTTATAAAGTTAGGGGTATGCCCTTGGGGCAATTATGCAGTTTGTTACATATATTTAACTCGATAACCAATCTTGTTCGAAATAAAAGGTGTACTTAATATAATATGTTATATTAATTAATTAATTTTGATTAAAAATATATTTAATAGAAAATCCATAAATGGTATGTTTTGTGATAGTAGTTACAAAGTGTTGTAACCATGAATAATTTATTACAATGAAATTAAATATACCATTTTAAATATTCTTAGTCAAGATGTATCGAGACTGGATATTAAAACATCCGTTGAGACTGGCGTACGTAATGCTTTCCAAATGTTGGGCAGTGTATTACTCATGACTGCTGGGGAGCACCAAGGGGTTACGTACTTATCGCTTTTGGATAAATATGGAATGGCTCACTCGATAGTTTTCTATTGGTTAATATAACTAAGGTCAAATAGAAAATATCGATGTCACAAAATTAAACAGCTCTCTCGATTTGAGAATACTGTTGATCTTCAATGTGGAAGCTCTATTCTGATTTTAGTTAAATTATGTCACGGTATCCATCGAATGACTATAGTTTGATCGAGTGGAGGCATAGTAAGTGAAGCACTATTTAAGAGATGATTCGTCTCCCTAGTTATATGAGGCTAGTATCACGGTCAAATAAAATCAACTCAAAGTCAAAGTCTCTGGCCAAAGCAGTTCGATTAATAACAATTGTTATTATTGAACCAAGAACTTTGTGTTTGGACTATAGAGTTGAATATTGACAATATTGGAATTTTGAAAATTATCAAATTCCACAAGTCCAAAGTGATATAGTTTTGACGAAGAGAATTGATGTAAGTAATTATCACAACTGGCTAATGCTTAAATTAGTAAAATTGGACTTTACCCGAAGCTAAGTAAGCAGTAAATTTGGCCAAAATGTCACGTCATTTGCTAAGTGATGTGTGAACGTTAATTTTCAAATTGTTCGATATTAATCGTTGACCGAATTTACACCTTTGAGTCACACAACCGAAATGTTGAATACTGTAGTTACCACCTGATTTAATTATTTATAATTATTATAAATTAATTAATATTTATTAAATATTAATTATAAAATTTTATTTAATTTATGTTGATTAATATTAAATAGTGTGTATATAATAATTATAAGCAAACGTATCGATATACGATACCGACGTGCATTTGAATTAGGTTTAAATGAGTATTTATTGATCGTGTTTGAATAAGATTTGAGGCCCAAATGGGACCATGGGGGGCATATTAGGTTGGAAGAGGGTGAAATTTTGAATTCAAAAGGAGGAGATTTGGTAAGAGGAAGAAAAGGATTTGGATCCTCTTTTCACTACTTGTCCTTTGCTATTTATTTGCCTCCAACCCTCATTTTTTACCATGCTTTTTTGCTCCATTCTAGATAAGAAAAGGCTGGCTCCTATTCCCATCTTTTCCTTAAAATTTCAAGCTTCAAAACACTAAATTAAATTAAATCCATACATTAGTGGTAGCTGCATTCAGACTGGTAGCGCTCTTTGGACTCTGAACTCGATTCAAGAAGTGTTTTGATTCAACATATCAAGATGTGTCAATAAGGCTTTGGATAAGGTAAATTATTTATTCACATTTTCATTTATGTGTATATAAATATTCATTATGTTATATGTAAGTATAGATTGTGAATTGATATCACAAATCCTTATATGTTATTGCCGTTGACATTAGATGAATTTGTTTATATACATGTGTAAATAAATAATTTTTTATATTTATGCACTATTAGCATTCGGCAGTGAAAAAAGATTTCTTTTTTTAGTTTATTTTTCAAGATTAATAGTTTAATTTCAAAACTAATTTAGTTTAAAACATATTCATAACAATTGTATATATATATTTAATATTTAATATATACTTAAAATTAACTATGTATATGCATTACATGATTTCGAATTTAATTTTTTTAAACTGTATATATATATATATTATATACATATACATATAACTTATTTAAACACAAAACCATGTTTTACAATATCTATACATCTACAAAATAAATAAAATACGAAAAAAAAAATATTTAGTAAAATTTATTCATCGTCGTAACTTTAGAAAAAGGGATTTTTTTATTAAAAAATGATTTCTACGCAAAAATCATAATTAGAAAACATTTCAGTGTTAAAACCAAAAAGAAAATTAAAAAAATGTTTTTGTTTACTGGCCGAATATATAATTAATTTTATACCAAACTACATTTATACACACACACATATATTTTATTATATATATAAAATTCTTAAAATTATAATATGAATATTTATATATGGTTATGTATACATGTAATTTTTTTAATAATTTTCTAAATATATGCATATTTATTTAGAATTAATATATTAATTTAAATTCAAATTTATTGAATTTAAATTACATTATATTATTAATTATATATATGCATATATTTATATTAAACTATATATGTTTTGCAAATATTATTTTATAATATATATATATTTATATATAAATATTTACACATATATATGCTTACATATTAGATGACAGATATGTGTATGGAGGGTTTAATATGTCCCCTACGACGTAAATCACCGCATCTATATACGGTAATGTTAAACCATGTACATTATATTATGTTGCACGTGCATGTGCACACATATGTATATATAATACACATATTTGTTATATAAAATAAAGTTAACATTAAATAAAACATTTTTTACAAATTAAATAAAATACTGATTTTATTAGAAAGAAAAATTAAAAAAGTTCTACATGAATTTAGACTACATAGGCCCAATAAAATCTAAAATGGTAAAAAAAAGTTGACATCCACCCATTTAATCCGATCCGCTGTATCGTGAACCAGTTCCAATAGTATTTGTATCCATGCATATAAATTTTCATGTTAACTTATAAAAATAAGTATTAATAGACATGTATTCGAAATTTGTTTGAAACATTTCAATACAACAGTTTTGTTATAGTGTCGGTCAAGCTGATCCTTATATACTATAAATAAGGGTTATTGTTAGATTGAAATATCTTGTAAGTACTATATGATTTGTCCTTTCTTGATTTAAATATTATTATGAATGTAAATATGACTACAGTACAGATATTTCATGACATAAAAAAGGTTCCACGTTCTGTATTGCTGTGTAAATATAATCATATCTTTATACCGACTTAACATTTGCCTTAGTTTTACCATGTAATTTCCCTTTTACAAGCACATGCATGAGCACTTGCTCACGCATGCATGCACAACTGGGGAAGAAGTCCGGAATTTAGCAGCAAGGGGACCAAATGTTTTTATTTTACCAACTTGTCTATAATATTTCAAAATGAAATGAATAACCAAAGAAACAAATCAACTAGTAAACTAACTAAGTATTTGAGTACAACTCTACCCCTATAGACCATCAACTAGTCGATTTTTTGCTTTCTAAGAATTTTGTTGTTGTTTGTATATAATTTTGAAAATGGAGAGGGGAGGTGGGGTGGGGTGGGGAGATGGGGGTAGTGGGGAAGGGGCTTATATGCACATAGTCTTTTGTTAAGGTCATAATGTGATTGTCTGTGTGACAATTTATAACTATTATAGTGCTGCTTGCTGCTGAAGGATGTTGAACACTTGAAGCACGGTAAGCCACACAAGGTTTAGCGATGGCTATACGTCGTCGACGGCCGTCGCTAACCGACGCAAATAGCCGTCGCTTTTTAAGTCGTTGATCGAAGAAAAGACAACGACTTTAACGACGGCCTAGCCGTGCTAGCTGACGACGATCGATGAACACGTGACATGAATCCGTGCGTCATGTATGCTAATTGGGGGTCGCTAGCCATCGCTACCCTATGATCAATATATCGTCACTAGCCGCTGCAAAACTGAAAACCCTGTTTTGCATATCAATTGTTGTTTCGACCATCAAGCCACACAAATATATTCATTTGTCTATCCACGTCACATACAATACATATAAACTCAATTTTACAAGTACAACCATCGCATACATCGCATAATATCATACATAAAACACATAACCAAATTTATATCACAAAAATCAATATTTACATAAATATTTCATCAAACAACACAACCATACATATACAAATCCTCATGTCCATCAAACAAAACAACCATTAAACATCCACAAACATTCACAAACAACACAACCATCAAACAAATATCAAATACATCAACACATGTCAAATAAGTACAAAACAAAACAATCAAATATCCATCAAAAACACAACCATACATACTCATCATCATTATCATTTCCCGACCTTTGGAAAGGAAATGTCCCGTGCTCTACTGTGTATGCCGCAATCAGCTCATCTAGCAGCATAGTCAATTCACTATTCTGTCAATCTTTGAATTTTGCTATCTGAGCTTTTAACCTTGCTATCTCCTCCTCCGCCTTTATTTTCTACAATCAGCCTGGGAGCGTCTCGTCTGTAAATTAGTTAATAGCTAATTATAATTTATATGTAATATTAAATAAAATTGATAAATTAGTTAATGAAGCAAGTTAACATCATGATTGTCGTAACCATAACATCTGTTCTGCGTCGGCTTGTCAGTCACAGCAACAAAAATCCTGTTCTTCTCCTCGGCAATCAACTCCTCTGGACCGATCCCCTCCAGCACTCGAGCTCGCTCCATTTCATATCTTTCTTACAATTCTTTCCGGCCATTTTTTTTACCAATTTCGAGCTTAATTTTTTTTACCACAAGTGTAATACAACTCTTGGTAAATGACCTATTTCGAGCTTAAATTTTTTTCGACCATATTTTTACGAATCCAACCGTACAGATTGGATTAACACATTAACAAGCATCAGTGGTTCGAATTTAGTCTTGTTCCAAGGTCATCTGGCTTTGGAACGATGGGTTTTCGTCCGAATATCAACGAACGACTATAAATTTAAAATTCAACATCGACATCATATAGTTGTTTATTTTTTCATCATTTTTTGGAAATAGATCAAATATACTTTGGATCGACATAAGATCCAATAAATTTAATTTTCTGCCGAATGTTTTATTTTATATAATTTATCATGTTAAATACAATTAAATATTCATAATTAATTAACCAACTGTTTAAAAAAATATTTTCATCTGCCAAGACATCCAACAAGGTCTGAATCAGAATAACCAGTTACCTGTAGGTAACTTGATTTTCTATAGGTGAGCATGTAATTCCTTGTTCCCTTTAGGTATCTCAGTACCTTCTTTGCAGCTTTCCAATGATCGATTCCTAGGTTACTTTGAAATCTACCCAGCATACCAACTACATGACTGATATCAGGTCTTGTACAGACCTGTGAATACATCAAACTCCCTACAAGAGATGCATAAGGATATTTGGTCATTTCTTCTCGTTCCATAGGAGTCTTTGGGCACTGCTCAAGAACAAGTTTGTCTCCTTTCTGTGGTGGGACAGGACTAGAGGAACAATTCGTCATGCCAAATCTCTTAAGAATTTTGTCAATATATGCTTTTTGAGACAATCCTAGAATTCCTTGTGATCTATCATGGAATATTTCTATTCCTATCTCATAGGAAGCCTCACTCATATCTTTCATTTCAAAATTCGTTAAGAGATAATCCTTAGTTTCACGTAATAAACCAAGGTCGCTGCTAGCTAATAATATGTCATCAACATACAGAATCAAAAATATGAACTTGCTCCCACTGAACTTGAGGTATATACAAGGCTCAACTATGTTTTATATGAAATCGAAAGTGGTAATGATTTCATGAAACTTTAGATACCATTGTCTAGAAGCTTGTTTCCGTCCATATATTGATTTCTTAAGTTTGCAGACCATGTCTTCATGTCCTTCAATTGTGAAGCCTTCAGGTTGACGCATGTAGACTTCTTCTTCCAAGTCTCCATTTAGAAAGGCTGTTTTCACATCCATTTGATGTAACTCGAGATCATAATGAGCTACTAATGCCATGATAATTCTAAGAGAATCTTTCCTGGAAACAGGAGCAAAAGTTTCATTATAGTCAATGCCTTCTTTCTGATTAAAACCTTTGAAAACAAGTCTGGCTTTATATCGTTCAATTTTACCATTGCAGTCACGTTTGGTCATGAAGACCCACTTACAACCGACTGCTTTATGTCCTTGCGGCAATTGAACGATTTTCCAAACTTGATTATTATCCATAGATTTCAGTTCATCGTTCATGGCATCAATCCATTTAAGAAAGCATATAATCATAAGGAATAGCTGATCTTCTTTGTCTTTAAAATCTTCTTAATACTAGAGCCTGTGGTACTTCATCAACATTATGATTGGTGATAATTTCATTATGGAGTTGTTGATCATTTATTGGGTTTCGCTCATTGTGAACAGGTTCAACAATGAGATGATTCCCAATATCTTTCGAAATAGAGGGTAAGATAATGGGTACCCTTATTTCATGAATGACCACTTCTTGTTGTTTTGTACTCCCACTGATTTCACCATTTTCATAGAATTTGGCATTGCCGGTTTCAACAATTCTTGTACTATGGTTAGGACAATAAAATCTATATCCTTTAGATTTTTCTGGGTAACCTATAAAGTAACCACTGACTGTCTTAAAATCCAATTTCTTTTCATTTCGATTGTACAGTCTAGCTTTAGCTGGGCAACCCCAAATTTTGAGATGTCTTAAACTAGGTTTCCATCCTTTCCAAAGTTCAAAAGGAGTCTTTGGAACGGCCTTACTTGGAACTCTATTTAAGATGTAGACAGCTGTTCATAATGCATCCATCCATAATGATATAGGTAAATTTGCATGACTCATCATGGATCTAACCATTTCCATGTATGTACGATTTTGCCTTTCAGCTACACCATTCTGCCATGGAGATCCAGGCGTTGTGTATTGTGCAACAATTCCAAGTTTTGAAGAAGTCTAGCAAAAGGTCCAGGATGTTGTCCCGTTTCATTATACCTTCCATAGAATTCACCACCCCTATCTGACCTAATGATTTTCACTTTTCTTTCTAATTGCCTTTCGACTTTAGTAATGAACACTTGTACAACATCCACTGACTGAGATTTTTCATGCAACAGATAAAGATAGCAATAACGTGAAAAATCATCGATAAAAGTGATGTGATGAAATATTTCTCTCCTCCAAAAGTTGGAACATCAAAAGGTCCACACATATCTGTATGTATTATTTCAAGAAGTTGTGTATTTCTTGTGGCTCCTTTCTTTGTGTTTTTTGTTGTTTTTCCTTTAATACAATCAACACATGCTGTAATGTTAGCGAAGTCTAGGTCCGGTAGGACACCATTTTTCACTAACCTCTTGATTCTTTCACTGGATATATGACCCGGTTTTTTTTATGCCACAAGAAGTAAGAATCATTCTTGGATGACTTTCCTTTAGTTTCTATTCCATGCAGGGTGAGTTGGATTTCAGCATTTTGTTTAAGATGAAGTTTATAAAGTCCATCAATTAATATTCCAGAACCAATAAGACTATAATTTTTAAATAAACTAAAATTTCCATTTCCAACTTCAAAAGAATATCCAAATTTATCAAGTACACTTACAGAAATCAAATTACGGGAAATAGACGGAACATAAAGAGTTTGACATAAATCTAACTGATAACCGCTATCTAAAATGAGACGAAAAGTTCCAATAGCTTCAATTGGAGCTTTATCTTTATTCCCCATGAAAATGAAATTCACTTGGGTTTGTGGTTTGGATCGTAATGAATCCCTACATAGAATTCGAAACATGAACATTAGCAGCAGTATCAATCCACCAAGTAGAAGAAGGTACATTAGTAAGATTTGATTCGAAATGACTTACGAAACCCATTAGGTTACCTTTCTTTTCGAACCATGCTTTGCGCTTAATGCAATCTGCCTGGAAGTGTCCAGGTTTCTTGCAGAATTTGCAGACATCATCCTTCTTTTTCTTCTTGGATGGTTGAGTGGCGTCATCAGATTTGGGTGGTGCTCTTTTATGCTGTGAGTTGTTCCTTTTGCCAGCTTGTTTTCCAACTCCTTGAGTGAAATAAGAAACTTTAATGCCTTGCGAGCCCTGCCTAGACTCCTCTTGAACCAGTTTGTTAGTCAATTCATTTAGACTCCACTTTTCCGTAATAGTGTTGTAATGAATTTTGAATGGTTCATACTGAGGAGGTAAGCTAGTGAGAATGAATTGGACGAGAAAAGCATCGTCCATAACCAATCCCAAGTTCTTAAGTTTGGCAGCAAGGTTAATCATTTCAATGACATGAGCGCTCATTGAGCGAGAACCATCAAACTTCATGGTTACAAGGTCTGCCATAAGTTTCCCAGCAAGGGATTTGTCTGCAGTCTTGAACCGATTTTCAATGAATTGCAAATATTCTTTTGCGCTTTCATTTTTGGGTAGGGAGGTTTTGATGTTGGTATCAATCACCATTCGCATAAACATCATGCTGAGCATATTAGATCGTTCCCAATCATCATGGAGTTTGTTTTCCTCAGGCGTACTTGTGTCAGTAAGTGGGGCTGGCTTTTCCTTAAAGAGAGCCATGTCCAGTTCAAGTATGCCCAAAGAAAACTCAACTTGCTCTCTCCATTCTGAGTAGTTGGTTCCATTGAGTCTGATGATAGACGTAGCGTGCGAATTAAGGTTTGAGGGTATTGCAACTGCAGATATAAAAGAAATGTAGGCTTCTTTATTAGAATAAAACACATGTCATAATAAGAGGTTAGGTTTAGCGCCTCCTGTGGGTAGGCAGTAGAACCATACTCATGGAAGAATGATAAACGTTAATGTTTCATGCGTTATTGTGCAAGCAGCAGCCGCCTGTGGACGGGACTGCATGCATCAGACCAGAGGAAACAAGGAAATTAAGCGCGGAAGTGAAAACTAAAACAAGAGAGAAAAGAGGGAAACCGGATCGAACCAGGTGGTCACCTCCTTTGTTTTTTTTTGCATAAACATTTGCCATTCTTTCAAGTAATCCACAACAAGGATAATAAATGTCTAGTAACTCCAAGTAAATTTCATACATGAATTTAACATATAAACAATTATTTTGTAAGTTCCAGATCATGAATTTAATGTCAAACTAGGAAATAATTGTTTTCAATATGTATACTTTCTGAAAAGTATTCGCATACAATAAGTTGTTCCATATTATACAGTAGGTCAAAGATTAAGGTAGAAAAATTAATTTATGCGGAAATATAAACTTTCCAGATCCAGATCTAAGCATACAGTAAATAGAATAATATTGATGATCATGATTACTATAGCAACTTAAATAATATGAATATTAAACTTGAATCATATTAACACTAATAATCATCATCATTATTATAGTAAAATTACAAACATCATATCATAGATCTATGCTAGTTTCGTTTTATATATATTGATGGATAATCATGAATTCTAAAACCTTGCTCTGATACCACATGTAATCTTTATTTTGCAAATAACATAAACCCTAAGATCTAGAATTACATGATTATCACATATGTAATGAATCAATAAAAACATACCTCCAGACATCTTGTATATGAATCAGCAATGGTTGTTGTCGAAAGTTATTTCAATGCAGAAAGGAAATGGTTTCTCTCTCTTTTCCTATATCTTTCTTTATGTGTTTTTCTATATCCTTTGTGATGGGCAAAGGTTAATATTTATAGGCAGAGAGAGGACCAAATTTCTAGCTTTGTAGACTTAGACTTGATCGTCCATCAAGATCAAGATGAAGGAAATTAACGCTCTAGATTATAATCGTTTTATTGATTAGCATATTAATAGGAAAACCCTTTAGATTCTATTGACCACAAAATGAGGAAGGAAACGTTTGAGGAAGGAAACAGTCAAATTTCCTTACAAAATAAGGAAGGAAATTCATTAATGTTTTCGTATTAATTTCCTTACAAAACGGTCAAATTTCCTTACATATATTTGAGTATACTTTAATTTTCGCAACCTAGCATCATGAACTTTAAGAATCATGTTACTTATTTATTTGAATACTTGCGCCTAACATTCTTAAAGAATATACCTCAACTGTACAACTTATTCAAATATGCTAGGTGTACGTGTTATACCATTAATTGAAATTGAGAATAAATTCTAATTCATGACCGAATAGTTAGACAGTCAAATATATCATTATTCAATATATGCTTGCTGTTAGGTGATAGCATATTTCAAATATTCAAAAAAGCTAGGTCCTAGAGTAGATTTTAACCATATGTCAAATCACAATAGAACATAAGTCATTATTCAAGGAAGCATTACATATATTATATTATCATTTAAAATTTAGAATAATTTCTCATTCGTGTGTTGTAACATTTGTTCATAGTTGTATGTAAATATGACAGTACTAAACAAAAATTCAAAGGTGCAAATTTAGCACATATTATGTCATTAATTAAAATTGAGAATAATTTCCAATTCATGACTTAATAGTCATGTAATTACAGGTGCCCAAATATAACATTAAACTACAAGTTTAAGATTCAAACTTAAAAGGTTAATTCGTCAATAAATGAAATAAATGTCATCGTTGTGGTAAATGGAAATTATTAATCTTTTTACTATGATTGATAAGACATTGCAAATTTAAAGAAATAGTGAGTGCCTAACTTTTAGTTAACAAGTAGCGCTAAACAAATCAATTGACAAAAACAAAATAAGAGAAATTAACTCAACTTATTATAGTTTGTTGAAAATTGAGATTAGGGTGCAATGTTTGATGTTAAAGATGTGAAATATAAGTGATAGTACACAATTAAGATTCCAAATCGGTAAACTGAAAATGAATGACATATTTGTTTGTGCTAAAAAAACTAAAGAGAAGATCAAATAATGGGAAGATAAAATCCAAACTTAGAAAATTATAATTAGAATTGATTATGTGAATGCATTTCTTTTTGTAAAATATAAATTATTAATTAGATGGTGGCCACCTTCTCTTTCATGAATTCTACATCACTTTGAATTTTTTTTAATAAAAATTGGTATTCCAACAGAATGTTCAATTTGCTTTGAATAGAAAACTCTAACTGAGAGTGTAGTCTTAGCAAGATTTTAAAGTTAGTTGGAAATTTTTAAAGTTTATACTTGCTTACAATTTATTTGACTTTGAAATAAATTTCTTTTTTGAAACTGACATAATTTATGATGTAAAACTTAATGGTCATTAATAGTTGTATTCTATTATAATAGTACCGAATATAAATTTAGACTACAGGTTTTGCATTTAAAATATTTATGGTTAAATTTAGCAGTAAATGAATTAATATCATCATTATGTTAAAATTTAAGTTGATGGATATAAAAAAAATTAACATGAGATACTACAAGTTTGATGGATAGAAGTGAACTTTTAAAATTCAATTAATGAGTGTTGAAAAATAATCAAATGACAAAAGAAAAATGAGAGTGGTTACCTTTTATACCATAAAAAGGTTAGTAAATTTTTAAATTTCAACTATGGAGTGTTGGAAAATAATCAAAAGACAAGAACAAAATGAGCAGTTACAGTTATTACTATTAATAGGTTAGTCCTATACTTATTTCATTTTGTGGGTTAAATAAGGATAGATTATTTTATTCTTTTAATAATATACATACACATACATACATATATGTATATGATCTAAATAGTTGGCGAATTAGGCTATAATGATGCATAATCTATATAAAAAGGGATATATTAAAGGGATGCCCACAATTGCTTAGGGGAAGCAAATTTTAGTTAAAGCAATATATACTTAAGGAATGTAAACTATAAAAAGGTTTCTCCTTAGTAAGTCATTATTTCCCAAAACCATCCCTTCATTATTAATTTATCTTCTAATTATATTAATTTATCTTCTAATTATAACTTTTCCCTATCAAATTTTCTCCCGTGTGTGCAATAAAGAAATGAACTATATAAGAGTTTATTTGTTTGTTTTGAAATCAAAGATAGAAAGGTTGGAAGTGAAAATTTTATCACCTGTCATATGAGGAAATGTACCACTAAATCCAGTAAACCCATTTGTTGTGATTATGCAGGTATGGTGGTTCGTGTAAACATGCTAGACTGAGTAGGAATAGCATGTGGTGCTGGTACAGTAGGTTGCGAAGACACGGTGACATGCGAAGGATTAGTGGTCTGTGTGTATAGTGGATTGCATCGGCGTAGTTGATTGCCTTAACTTTTCGAGCACCCTATTTTGACATAATACATGCATCAACGATTATATACACATATAGTGTTTAGTGATTTATAGTTCTCACCATTGACCAATTTCTTCCAATGAAAACTGGGTATGCATTTGCTGGGTAGACGGACGTTGAGTCGAAGTAGATCTTTGATGAGATTCGGCTGAAGAAGATTGAGAACCACCATGTAAACTACTAACATCCACATGAGGTGTTCCATATATCTTGCCTTTCGTAAGTCCACCCGATGAATCCACCTAATAATTTGGATTAAAGTTATCCATTGCTTCTTCTAACTCAGCCTTTTTTTTTGAGATAGTTCTCCTGTTAGAAAAATATAATGTGTTAGTTTACTGAAACAACATTATTTCAACTACAAAATGATTACCATGGTCTTTGTAGATTTATTATCCACATATGCACTACTTTTTGATATCTTTTTGGTATTTTTCAAAGTGTTCGATGGATCTCCAGAAATATGCCAATATTGAAATGTCTCATGAAACGTCGGTTCCTTTCCAGTTATAGTTTTCTGCATTCATTTACATGAATATGTGATAAATGTTATCATGGATGATATTACTAGTAATGGTGAAATGAATATATTAGATCATATTACATTTACTTAAATTATTGATTGCATAATAATAAGGTGGTCTATAGAAGTGTACAATTTAACTAGAACAATTAGTCGTTTATGAATGAATATTGTTAAAACAAAATTGACTTACAATTTGTTCATTATGTGAGGCAATTGAAACAGAGCCTACACAATGATGAGTGCAAGTCCCCTCTTTTAGTGTAATACGATTATTTCACATTATTTTCCTTTTCTCTTCATATTCCTCTTTTCCCCAACGAATATCAATCATCTTATTCCATATATCTGACTGAATCCAAACAGGTGGATGATCCTTGCATTCTAGTATACTTGTGGTCTTCTTAGCCTTTTTTTCTTCTTCTCGTGCATGATTTAGTTTTTTCTTTAAGATAACTTTTGCTTTAGCCTCCCATAATCTTCGTATTATTGACTCATGAAATTCATCATATGTGAAATGTCGCTGCATAAAAGGACTCATCAACTTAATAAGTTAATATGGTTCATGTTAAGCACTAACCTGTAAAGCAAACCAAATGTCAGGTATCAGATAGAAAACTTTACATATTGCATGACAAACCAGAAACTGTTGATGTATAAAAATGTTCGTACTAAGCAAGCTTACGCATCGACGATATGTGTTTACTTCAAAGTAGAAAACTTTTCTACAAACTGATGATAATCCAGAAAACTTATCTCTATATGACAAAATTATACAAATTATTGTTGAATTGAGAAACCAAACAAAACTGCAATATGAATCACTTATGCAAAAAAGGAAAACCTATTGGTCATTAGAAGGTGGCACATATCTAAGATTTTTCTTCACTAAAATGTCTATGAGGAGAACTAGGAATCTATTCAAGCTCTTCTAAATGCAGAAGGTGAATATGCTTATAACAAAGATGTAATAGTTCAAAAATCTATAGACTATCACACTAGTTTATTTAATTGAGGGAATTCCCTTATTTTCCCTCAAATTGAGCCCAAAATTGTTATTAATCAGCATGAAAACACTTATCTATCATCCCCAGTTCAAATGTCAGAAATCAAGGAAGCTTTTGACTTTATTAATAATGAAAAAAGTCCAAGACCTAATGGCTATACTTCTAAATTCTACAAGTTAAATTGGGAGGAAATAAATGATGACCATTTTGCAGCTGTGACAGAAAATTTCCAAACTAGACAATTGGCTAAGAGGCTTGCTCATTTTCAAATGATATCCACACTGCTCACAAATATTCATTTTTGGTCTAATTTTTTATTATAATTTAATCCATAACAATTTTCGCACTGAACCCATAAATTTTTGTATTTTTTATTTATATCAAAATCATTAGATCTTCCTCTTATATTGAAATCGCGGCTGTTACCATCAGTTCGTATACTAGAATTTCCATTTTCACTATTGCTTACGCCTTCACTACAAATGAAACTAGAAATGTAACTGTTACTGTAATTTTCGGTATCACCTAAAATGTAACTATGAATACTGATTTCAAAATGAAGATAACTATCAATACAACTATTAATGTGATTACTCTAACCAGATTTAGTATCATACATGTAATGATAATAGTCGTGATTGTTACTCTTAGACCTACTATTCAAATAACTGGAAATAATCACACTTTCCTCACTATTATCCTAAATAAAGATAAGCTGCAAACTTTAGTTGATTATAGTCTTATTGCATGTGCTAATGTGCTGTAAAATTATTTCAAAAATTTTATGCAACGGGCTTAAATTTTTAGCATCAGTTTGTGTTAAATGGACCTGATATATATATGCAAAGCTTCATAGCATCAGTTTGTTGCAGTGAAAAGAAGAGAACTGGAATTGAATAAAAAAGATTTTTAGCCTGGATGAGTTTATGCAGCCATTGTTGTCTTGTTTAGTAAAAATAACTAAAGTTATAATGATTCATTAAAAATTGACAATAACATAACCGACTGTCAACTTTCATGAAAAATAACAATAGCTATTTAGGGAGTACATACCTTGAATTTGTCAAAGAGTATATTTTTAATTTCTGGAGGAACATGTTTGAATTCGAACCACGGTCCCGTAAAACGTCTAGACCATATTTTCCCAATTATACGTGAGGCCTTTTGATTGAAAAAACTAATAAAAAACCAATGTTATCTTCAAACGTATATATTTATAGAAAAATGTATTCAACCTTAGTAAAATGAAATACTTACCAATTTCTTTTCCATTCCAATGGAGGTTTTTTTGTTATAGGGTCAATTGCCGGATTGTAACCTTGAGTAGGAATGGTTACAGAATCGTCTTCTTTAACTTTTTCGTCTTGCTCGTTAACTTCGTTATCTCTTTGTAACTCTTCTCCATATGGCGGAATGTCACTGTGTTGAGAAGTAGATGTGTCAACATTTCTGGATCGGTCCAAATTTGTTCCTCTTTGAAATAGGCATCGTTGTACGGATCCACCTGGCATTGTACCTGAAAACAACCTGCAATGAACGAACGAGAACACAAAAGCAAATGACAAATTACTTTGAAGCTGAACCATTATGTGACACCCCACCTCTATACTCACGCTAGCCAAAGACACTACGAGGTAATCCCGTCGACTAGCACGAAGAATAAGGCTGTTGAGGAGCGACCATCTGTGTAATTGCTTTGTGCGAGTACCGATATATCAGATAATATAATAATCCATTTCATTTCAAGAGGAAATCCGACATACCGATTCAAACTCAAAGCTACCACACAGTGGCTATGTGGACCTCGGAAACAAATATAGAAATAAACATAACACAAATCAGCCACAGATATTCATATCACAAAGGCGGAAACAAATATGAACATAACACATAGAAGTGTACATCAAAATAGTGGTCATAGAAGATCCACTACATCACAAAATAATAGATACAAGTGCTAGACAAAAGAATAATTATACATCAAGGAGTTTCTATCTCAAATGTATAATAACAATAACTACTAATCTAAAGTAGTTAGCCAAAAATCAGGTGAAGGACCCTGATAGAAAGTCAAACAGAAGCACCTGAAATATCTCGGTCTGACCCGAGTATTATTTAAGAAGAAAATAATAAACAGATCGGTCTAGCTATAAATATCAGATAAAATGAGATAGGATAAGAGATATGACAAAAACGTATGATAACAAAAATGCCACACTGTGTCAAGTATACATCAATTAACAACAAAAATCATACAATATCTCAAATCATCTCAAAACACCAAAAAGAATCACATTCTTTAAATTATTCACCAAAACACAAATATTGACAAAATATATAAATGCCAATCCACGAAAATTGGTGAAACACAAATTCTAGAAATCATCAACCAGAAATCCAGAAATCACAAAGGGGGAGGCTTATCACAAACGGGAGCATGAAAACTCACCAACACGTGTATCACAAATGGAACGCTATTCCATGGTCGCTAACCATAACTTCGGAGCAACGACGCAGTATAATAATGGTACGTCCGATGAACCGAAACTCAAATAAATTCGGAACACTGACGTAGTACAATAATGGTACGTCCCATGAACCGAAAAGTCGGGACATCGATGTAGTAAAATAACGGTACATCCGATGAACCGAACATCATAAAAGAATATGGGTCGCTAGCCCATAAAAGAATGAGACGAAGCTCAATAAAACGAGGTACAGTCCCCTACGTGGACAAAGAGACATCGCACATTGCTAGTCTAAACCACAAAATGATCATCATAGATCAATAAAAAGTGTGAATTACACTAAGCTAGTAAATAAATGAGTTTAGATTCATGTCCCATAACCACTGGCTTAACTTAAATATTTACGAACATATTGTAGATTTCCACTCGAAAATTGTCACAAGAGTTTCAAACGAACAAGTCCAAGAATTAACCGACGAAGTAAACGAAAGCGTTTCATACCACTTGTTTTACTAAGCAGTTTAATTAGATTTCTCATATGAATGAGGTAAAGGTTTGTATATACTAATAGATTGGAAAACGGTTTTGGAAACAAGCTTTATATTTAAAATAGTTTCGAAATCGTTTTGATGAAAGAGTTTGAGTAATTACTACTAGTATATAAACCTTTGTATTTAGAAGTGACAAATCACAAAAATGATTGTAGAAACAATCAATCACTAAAGATTCACATACGAAGTCGTGAATTAAATCCAAAGAATTTGATACCAAATCCATCAAAATGGATACTCTCAAAAATCCCGAAAAAGAAGTCATCACGGTCGATAAAAGTGATAACAACTAATAGGAGCAACTAAAATCGATAAACAATGGAAATTGAATCAAGAAAAGCCTAAATAGGAAAATATGCACAGCTCCAGATGTTTGGGGGTCAATCCAGACGTCTGGATTTAGGTTCTGGAAAATCCAGAAAAACCTTTCCAGACGTCTGGTTCGGCAAACCAGACGTCTGAAACCTTTTCAGACGTCTGAACCAAAAACTCAAACGTTTGAATTTAGGTTCTGTCTTTTTTTTAAATACCGCGTGCATATATTTTTGCTCCAGGTCCAAACCAGACGTCTGGTCACCTGGTCTGGGCAACATTTTGCCTAGGCCAAAGTGGCCAAAACGTATCGGGAGCGACCGGACGAGCAACGGCGACTAAGGATTTACGCCAAGCGACAACCCGGCCTTATAGGCTCTTCGATACACCCCGAATATCAATGTCCAAATATCCATAATAGGATTTTCATAAAATTGGACCAAAACACCAAAATTTGGAAAATTCACCAAATCAATTCAAATAAAAAGCAAATGAATATGCACAAATGTTAGGAATTCATACCTAACAACAATGATAGCTATAGACGTAGATGTGAGTTAACGAACTCACCTTTTCAACCCAAAACAACGAAGGAGAAGCTTTGAAATCAAAAGAAAGATCAACCACACTTCAACTTCAACTCTAGAAGCTCCAATCTAAGATTACAACGAATATTTCCTAAGTTAGGTCATAGGAAATTTCTGAAATTGGAGAGAGATTGAGATGGAGAAGAAGAAGAGGATGCTTACCTAAGCTTCTCTTTGATTTTGGAGCTAGAACTTGAATTTCCAAAACTAGGGCTTAGGCTTTCTAATTTCCCATTCCTCTCCCCATTTTTACATAAGCTTGAATGTATAAGGAAATGAGAATGAATGAAGATGAGAGGGGCTGAGTTAGGGTATTGAGATGGGTTGATGGGCTGAAACCCAAACCCAAAGCCCAAGTAGAAAAATAGAAAAATTCACTCAACTCCAAACATATCGATGTTTATACTCAAAAAAGTCGCAAATGTCATTTTGGACTCAATGGAAGTGGTCTTGAGTCCCAATTCGACTATTTACAAAAAGTAGCTTTTCGGACTTTAATCCGATTAACGATGCTATATTTAAATAAAACATTTAAATATACAATCGTAAAATATGCGGGTTGTTACAGACTCCCCTCCTTAAAGAAATTGCATCCTCGCAATAAATAAGAGGAAAATAAAGAGTAACAACCATAAAAGAATATCAACACAAATGATAAATTTGAAATAAGAAGTTCACCATAAAGAGCACGAAAGAGTAAGTCCGGATGTGTTTGCTCGATGAATTCTCAAGATTCCCAAAAGAAATCCTTAGGATTTGAGGACCATTGAACTTTCACAAGAAGAACATCTTTATTTCGAAGGCGTTCAACCTTCGAAGCAATGATACGAATAGAATGTTGCTCATAAGTCAAATTTGATGAAACTTCAATTTCCTCAATAACACCGGGCTCAAGAATAGAATCAGAATCCCTAAGGTATTTCCGTAGCTGAGAGACGTGGAAAACATCATGAATAGTAGAAAATTGAGCCGGTAATAAAAGGTGATAAGCCATGGAACCAATACGTTCGGTGATGGGAAATGGACCAACATATCGAGGTGCTAATTTTCCCGATCAACTGAAACGCACAACGCCCTTCATAGGTGAAACACAAATGAACACCAATAGAATCTGGACCTAAAACCAGCATCTCACCGGCTTCAAACCAACACGAAGGAAATCGGCACGGCCTTCCGTAGAGTGCCTCGAAAGATGCCATACCAATACAAGATTGGAAGCTATTATAGGAAGAAAACTCAACAAGAATATGATCTTCCCAACCTCCACCAAAAACAAGAACACATGCACGAAAGAGATCTTCAAGAGTTTAATTCACACGCTCGGTTTGTCCATCGGACTAAGGATGATAAGCGGTGCTAAAATTAAGCTTTGTTCCCAAAGCTTTTGAAGACCCTACAAAAATCCACTAGTAAAATAATGGATCATGATTGCTAACAATAGAAGCAGGAACTCTATGCAATTTAACAATTTTTTTTGACATAGAGTTTAGCCAAAAGAGGAACGGTCCAAAAGAGAAGGACGATCCTCAAGGCTACACAAAACAAGAGATGAACATGAATTGGATTCACGATCTCGAATCTCACAAGTGAATAAAGTCTCGAGATCATTCCATTCGGATATCATCATGGAAACAACCGCTTGTTGTTTACAGCTAAGGGCATCGGCAACACGATTACCCTTTTCAGGAGTATAAAGAATATCAAGATCATAAGATGCAAGGAACTCGAGCCAACATTGTTGATGCAAATTAAGTTCCTTTTAAGAAAATAAATACTTCAAAGATTTATGATCGGTGTAGAGAACAAATTTCTCTCCCAAAAGATAACGACGCCAAATTCTAAGAGCGAAAACAATGACCGCGAGCACTAGATCATGAATGGCATATCTAGTCTCGAAAAGCTTTAATTATCATGAAGCATAAGTGATAACACATTCTCTTTGCAAGAGAATGACACCCAAACCAATACGACTAGCATCGGTACAAACAATAAAGTCTTGGTTCCATTCAGGAATCACAAGAATAAAAGCATTGGAAAAGAGTTCTTTTAATTGATCCTCTTCCCCGAAAAGCTAAGACATTCAAAATTATAGTTAACTTTGTGCAATCATCTTTCTAGAAAAAAATTACTTTTTTTTACAAGTTAATTTACTGTGTCTGACTATCTCATCAAAGCGTTTAGGAAATTCCTATCAATAACGTTGATCAAGCGCACTGACCAGAATTCTTAAAGCACTCAATGGGGAAAATAACACAAAATCATTTTCTATATGATAAACATGCCTCTTATAAAATTTACAAATATTCTTTGCTCGTTTTAAGAACAAAATCCAATCATACTTATAAATATCTTATTAAAAAGATTTGCAAAATTTCAAATTATTGTTTTCATCCATAATCAATAATTACAAGGATAAACTCATCGAGATATTCGTAGATTACTCGATTCATAAGATGGATGAGATAAGGTAGAAGGTTCATCAAACCAAATGACATAACAAACCACTCACAAGAATCATAGCGAGTGCGGAATGCGGTAAGTGGAATGCTACCCTCCGCAACTCGTAGCTGATGAAAACCGGTGGCAAGGTCGAGCTGAAAAGACCTTAGCACCATTCAATAGATTTGCTTAGGTGGTAATCCTAAGACAAGCTCAAATATACCGGAAAATTCACAAACTACTTGAATGAGAGAAACAACACTTTCCTCATCAAGTGAGTTTAAAGAATAAAATGATGCCACCGAATTTGGAAATCAAAATCATTAAAAACAATTGAAATCTGCTTAACAGATTGAGAATGTCGAAGATAAATAGTCCACATTGGACATAGGATATGGGCTTCATAATAATTAAGCCAATCCTTTCCCAAAAAATCAATTTCGAGGCCTAAGTAACGCATATCATGCAAATCGGCTCGAAAAGAATAATCACATAAAATAATCTCGACATTTTTCACAAAGTAAACCGAGGGTTGCGAATCCACCAATCGGATTCGCAATTCTCGGTGAAGACATCAAGTCCATAATATTTAAAGAAAAAGAATCAACAAGTTCTTTTGATTTAAAATAATGAGATGAACCCAAATCAACAAGAACTCGAATAAGATAATCACAAAACAAATGTCATCAAGGATAGAAGGAGAAATACCTTGACCATGAGAAGTGTCACTAGGAGCTTGCACAACATTTAGCTTTCCTTCTCTCTTGCTTGGAAGTTTGGGACATGAAGATAAAAGATGACCCGAACTTTTGCAATAACGACAAAAGAGAGGTTTCGGACACCTATTAGCATAATGGTCCGTGGAACCACAATTGTAGCATTGACCACGACTAGAGGTAGTAGTCTTTGCTACCGGAGTTTCTTGTTTCCCTTTCTTGTTGGGATTGGGGCCTTTGAACTTAATAGGCCTCTTCATGTTATTGTTGAAGTTCTATTTGGCACCCACAACTTCAACATCATTTTCATTATCGGTCTCTTCAAGTCGAAGAGCGATATCAATAAGCTGATCAAAAGAAACTTCTAGTTTCAGAAGCAAAGGCTTTTTAAGGTTCTTATTCAACCCATAGACAAACCTTTGATTTTTCTTCAATGGGGTATTAATATACTCGACCCCATATTTAGAGAGAGATTCAAAAGATGCGACATAATCTGCCATAGAGGATTCACCTTGAACAAGGTCAATAAAGCGTCGGGCTAAAGTTACTTTTTCAGCCTCCGGCACAAACTTCAAGTCGAACCTTTCCCGGAATTGCTCCCAAGTAAGATCCGCTTCGATAATTTCAGAAATCAAAAGCTCATACCAATCTAATGCTCTTTCTTGGAGCATGCAAGAAGCCACTTGGACTCGAAGTGAATCAATAAGATCCATGCAGGAAAAAATGCGATCGCATGATCTAAGCCAAGCTTGAATTTCTATAACGTTTTCGGATCCCATAAATGGCCTTCCACCCAAAGCGGTATAATCTCTGCACAAGCGTGCAAACCCGGATTTAGGGTGAGTAGGCGCTGGAACGGGTCCGGCAGCTTGGGCATTGTTCACAAGATCTAAAAGTTGTTGAGCTGACATAAATACTCCATCCTGAGGAGTAGCACTTGATTGACCGGCGCTGGGGCGGCCAGGTCTAACCATTTCTCTTCTTTAAGAAAGAAAGAAGTGGAAAAAGGTTACTCACAAAATGAATATCAAACAATCTTAATTGATAAAACAAGGCGTCATAAAAAGAAATAGGATAGAATGGTACGAAGACTCGAATTAATCCTATGGCACGAATCCTAAGAAAGACTTAAGACAATGATCCTTGCTAGATTATTCTATATTGTTCCGAAGTTTGGCTCTGATACCAAGCTGTGACGCTCCACCTCTATACTCACGCTAGCCAATGCACTACGAGGTAATGCCGTCGACTAGCACGAAGAATAAGGCTGTTGAGGAGCGACCATCTGTGTAATTGCTTTGTGCGAGTACTGATATGTCAGATAATATAACAATCCATTTCATTTCAAGAGGAAATCCGACATACCGATTCAAACTCAAAGCTACCACATAGTGGCTATGTGGACCTCGGAAACAAATATAGAAATAAACATAACACAAATCAGTCATAGATATTCATATCACAAAGGCGGAAATAGATATGAATATAACACATAGAAGTGTACATCAAAATAGTGGTCATAGAAGATCCACTACATCACAAAAGAATAGATACAAGTGCTAGACAAAAGAATAATTATACATCAAGGAGTCTCTATTTCAAATGTATAATAACAATAACTACTAATCTAAAGTAGTTAGCCAAAAATCAGGTGAAGGACCCTGATAGGAAGTCAAACAGAAGCACCTGAAATATCTCGGTCTGACCCGAGTATTATTTAAGAAGAAAATAATAAACAGATCGGTCTAGCTATAAATATCAGATAAAATGAGATAGGATAAGAGATATGACAAAAACGTATGATAACAAAAATGCCACACTGTGTCAAGTATACATCAATTAACAACAAAAATCATACAATATCTCAAATCATCTCAAAACACCAAAAAGAATCACATTCTTTAAATTATTCACCAAAACACAAATATTGACAAAATATATAAATGCCAATCCACGAAAATTGGTGAAACAAAAATTCTAGAAATCATCAACCAGAAATCCAGAAATCAAAAGGGGGAGGCCTATCACAAACGGGAGCATGAAAACTCACCAACACGTGTATCACAAATGGAACGCTACTCCATGGTCGCTAACCATAACTTCGGAGCAACGACGCAGTACAATAACGGTACGTCCGATGAACCAAAACTCAAATAAATTCGGAACACTGAGGTAGTACAATAACGGTACGTCCAATGAACCGAAAAGTCGGGACATCGATGTAGTACAATAACTGTACATCCGATGAACCGAACACCATAAAAGAATATGGGTCGCTAGCCCATAAAAGAATGAGACGAAGCTCAATAAAACGAGGTACAGTCCCCTACGTGGACAAAGAGACATCGCACATTGCTAGTCTAAACCACAAAATAATCATAATAGATCAATAAAAAGTGTGAATTACACTAAGCTAGTAAATAAATAAGTTTAGCTTCATGTCCCATAACCACTGGCTTAACTTAAATATTTACGAACAAATTGTAGATTTCCACTCGAAAATTGTCACAAGAGTTTCAATCGAACAAGTCCAAGAATTAACCGACGAAGTAAACGCAAGCATTTCATACCACTTGTTTTACTAAGCAGTTTAATTAGATTTCTCATACGAATGAGGTAAAGGTTTGTATATACTAATAGATTGGAAAACGGTTTTGGAAACAAGCTTTATATTTAAAATAGTGTCGAAATCGTTTTGATGAAAGAGTTTGAGTAATTACTACTAGTATATAAACCTTTGTAGTTAGAAGTGACAAATCACAAAAATGATTGTAGAAACAATCAATCACTAAAGATTCACATACGAAGTCGTGAATTAAATCCAAAGAATTCGATACCAAATCCATCAAAATGGATATTCTCTAAAATCCCGAAAAAGAAGTCATCACGGTCGATAAAAGTGATAACAACTAATAGGAGCAACTAAAATCGATAAACAATGGAAATTGAATCAAGAAAAGCCTAAATAGGCAAATATGCACAGCTCCAAACGTCTGGGGGTCAATCCAGACGTCTGGATTTAGGTTTTGGAAAATCCAAAAAAACCTTTCCAGACGTCTGGTTCGGCAAACCAGACGTCTGAAACCTTTTCAGATGTCCGAACCCAAAACTCAGACGTCTGAATTTAGGTTCTGTCTTTTTTTTAAAATACTGCGTGCATATATTTTTGCTCCAGGTCCAAACAAGACGTCTGGACTTGATCACCAGCCGTCTGGACTTGATCACCAGACGTCTGGTCACCTGGTCTGGGCAACATTTTGCCTAGGCCAAAGTGGCCAAAACGTATCGGGAGGGATCGGATGAGCAACGACGACTAAGGATTTACGCCAAGCGACAACCCAGCCTTATAGGCTCTTCGATACACCCTGAATATCAATGTCCAAATATCCATAATAGGATTTTCATAAAATTGGACCAAAACACCAAAATTTGGAAAATTCACCAAATCAATTCAAATAAAAAGCAAATGAATATGCACAAATGTTAGGAATTCATACCTAACAACAATGATAGCTATAGACGTAGATGTGAGTTAACAAACTCACCTTTTCAACCCAAAACAACAAAGGAGAAGCTTTGAAATCAAAAGAAAGATCAACCACACTTCAACTTCAACTCTAGAAGCTCCAATCTAAGATTACAACGAATATTTCCTAAGTTAGGTCATAGGAAATTTCTGAAATTGGAGAGAGATTGAGATGGAGAAGAAGAAGAGGATGCTTACCTAAGCTTCTCTTTGATGTTGGAGCTAGAACTTGAATTTCCAAAACTAGGGCTTAGGATTTCTAATTTCCCATTCCTCTCCCCATTTTTACTTAAGCTTGAATGTATAAGGAAATGAGAATGAATGAAGAGGAGAGAGGCTGAGTTAGGGTATTAAGATGGGTTGATGGGCTGAAACCCAAACCCAAAGCCCAAGTAGAAAAATAGCAAAATTCACACAACTCCAAACATATCGATGTTTATACTCAAAAAAGTCGCAAACGCCATTTTGGACTCAATGGAAGTGGTCTCGAGTCCCAATTCGTCTGTTTACAAAAAGTAGCTTTTTGGACTTTAATCTGATTAACGATGCTATATTTAAATAAAACATTTAAATATACAATCGTAAAATATGCGAATTGTTACACATTATATCATATAAAACCCTTACATGTTGAAAATTAATTATCAAGCCTTCTTGATATTTTTTGTTTACAAAAATTTGGTAGTATATTTAATCAAGCACACACATGTAGAAAAAGAAACAAAGTTTGCTATAAAATCAACATTTTATACCTCTGCGGAAGTGTTGAAACTTAACACATTGTACAGGACTAACTTCAGCAAATACCACTTATTTTTTGCCGATTATTATAAAATTAACAACCACTAACTTATAAAATTATTTATTTAATCTATATTGGTAAAAACTTAAATTTTCATGCTTCACCCATATTCCAACTTTGAGCCAAAAACTCTTAATTATTTATCTATGTGTGTATGTTGTGTATAGGCACAAACAGATTATATATATATAGCAGGAATAAGAACTGTAGCATTTGGATTGGCCATGCACTTTTGTAGTCATTTAACACACTTCTTATATTTTAGTTCAACTAGTATTTTACTGAAGTATTGAAGGATTACATGGGTAAGCTGGACAGACCTAGTGTTAATCTAAAACTGTAGGATCAAGAGGCGATAAGTGTCATGGCTAGAAATGACTGTAGTATTATAAATAAGCCACTAAAACTAGATGCGACAACTGCTAAGAAATCAAGTTTGAATTGCTCAAGGTCTTATTTGAAGTGGCTGCAAATTTAGTTTTGCCGAAAGAAATCAACAAACTCTGTACAAGTTTTATCATTGTCAGAAGCATATTGAGCTGAAATCAGCAGCTTCTTACTGTTGCAGGTTAATATATAAGTTAATTATGAGTAAACTTCCGGAAAAAAAATCATGTCAATGTTACTTTGAGTACACGTGTTCTTTAAACCGATGAAGACATCACGACGCTCAAGCAGTTTTCATAAGAATTGCTTTCGGTTGTGTTATGTAGACATTAAGAGTCAGTTATCTGTGACAGTTTTGGATAATATGTACCCTTAGTATTAATTAACAAGATTATTTCTTTTCTTCTTCCATGTGTTGATGACTGTTATATGTCTTGATTCACCAATTGCTTCCAAGTTTTACATTTGTCCGATCTCACGACTTTGCTTCTCATTTATCCCATGATAATATTATATTCAATTATTTTACTCTTTAAGAAATTGTCTATAGCTGCATGATAAATTCATTAGAAGTGGAATTATGGTTTTAGACTGTATCAGAATACATACATATATATATATATATATATATATATATTTGTCTGAATTGAATTAATCAAGTGGACTGAATATTATATTTTTTCTAAAAAAATAATATGCAAATTATGAATTTCATAGACATTTATTATTTTACTGATTAAGGAAAACACAGTGGTGATAGATTTACTTCAAAGTTAGTGTAAAATGAACTTTGAAGCATGTTTCATTTTCATTTAAGATACTGATTTCCTTTCCGTTTCCCCAACAAAATATTGTTTTCAAAAAGTTAATGTCATGTGTATTATACCACTTAATTTACACTATAATTGTCAAATATACAGCCCGTTAACCCGAGTGGCCAAGTGCATGGATGTCCAAGGGCTTTCTAATAATCTCTTTTTTTTCTCCAAGATATTTAGTTCAAAATATTATTACATAATTAAGAGAAATTAAACATAGTAATAGTCACGGAAGAAAAATATTGCCTATTTAATTAAGATATGATGTTTTAAATAGAAGATTCAAGGGCTTTCTAATATTAGACGAGCAGTAATTTGTTAGATTGTTACCTTCTACCAATTCGTCTCAATTCTATATTTAAATTTCAATAAAATGGTAGGCGGCCATTCGACCATGTTTGTTATGCTAAATGTCTCCTTTATCAATGTATTTTATGTTATATTACTTTCAAGGCTCTAGATTACAACATGCAGTCAGTCTCCATAATAATTGAGTAGAATACAATCTGCAACTTTGAACATTTAGCAAAATATACTATATAAATAGCAATTCATATGCAAACCTAAAATTCAAAAACTTCATTGAATATATATCATATCATGTATATTAGCAATTAACAAACAAATTATAAAGGTAAAAAAGAATGACTACATGTAGTTCTCAGTTGTCAATGGCTTTAGGTGTGTTGATTGAAGTTTAGTGATGAGCTGTGTAGCATCACAGTCATGTCATATTAGTGGATACTTGAGAGGTAAAAGTAAAGTGAGTTGTGTAGAGTGTAAATAATTCATTAAGACTTAGCATCATAGAATCAAAAGTAAAAAATGCAACAAGTTAATAATACCAACAACTTCCATACATTTACAGTGAAAACGGGAGCATGACTCTTATGTAGGTTCCATGGACTTTATTTAATACATTAATATTTTCTACTTAATTAAAAATGCAAACTCGTCATCAGTATCTTCATCAACAATAATTTTATCGCTATCAACATCTTTGTTCCCCTCCTCATCGTCATGATCAACATCCTCATCATAGTCTACCTCTACATCATTTGCATTTTCATCATCATCTGACCCACTAACATAAATATCATTTGTTCGCATTGCACATTCCAACTCTTCGCCATTGACCTCATCAAAATACTCCACCATAACCGCTTCTCAACTACATATTTATAAATTTTAATACACATACTTCACATAGTCTTCCACTTCGGTACAGTTGAAAATCACATATTTATGTATGTTATGATGTTCAAGTTGAGAGAGTTTCCTTACAACGAACGCATTAGATAAGACTTTGCCTGGATGACAAAATATGGATAACCTTCCATCGGGCATAACTTCTCCACCACCATCATTTCTTGGAGGTTGGTTCCAAATTGTTTCAACATTTGGACCAAAATAACATGATGAGAAGTTTGAAATCTCATCAACGACATAAGCTTCCGCAATGGATCCCTCAATGTGTGCTTTATTACCTACTTTTTGTTTTAAATAAAATAGATATCTGCACCAAACTAAAGTTATTGTTTGAACATTAATTGATAAAAAATATCAAGGAAGCTTTAACATTATAATAATAACATACCGTTCAAATGGATACATCCAATGGTATTCAACTGGACCACCAACCTTAGCCTCATATAGCAGGTGAACTACTAAATGTTCCATAGAATCGAAAAATCCAGGAGGGAATATTTTCTCAAGTTTACAAATTATCTCAATGATATTTTTTTTGTAGAAGAATCATTTTGTGAGTATTTATATTCTTTGCACAAAGTTCACGAAAAAAATTGCTCAGCTCTACCAAAGTGTCCCAGATACTTTTTGGTACAAACGATTTAAAAGCTGTAGGAAGAAGTCTTTGCATAAACACGTGACAGTCATGGCTCTTGAACCCACTTATTCTGGTTTCTGACCCGCTAACACATCTTTTGATGTTAGAAGCGTACCCATCGGGAAATTGTATACATTTAACCCACTTGCAAACTTCTTTCTGGTTGTTTTTTGTAAGACAGTAAGAAGCTTTTGGTTTGTAGTAACGACCATTAGGATGCCAAACCAAGATCATCCATCGTGTTTTGCTACAATACTTTTCGAGATCCAATCTAGCTTTTAAATTGTCTTTCGTTTTATCGGTGTCCATTAATATCTCAAATATGTTATCAAAATTTTTTTTCTCTACATGCATTACATCTATAGTATGACGAATCAAATTGTTCTTCCAGTATGGAAGATCCTAGAAAATACTTCTACGAATCCAGTTGTGTGCTTCACCAAAGCCTGGTATTTTTTTGTTTCCAGATTTAAACCCAGGTGCAATATAAGGCAACCGTGACACAATATTTTTCAACTCATTACCAGAACGTTGAATAGGTGCACCATCTAATTCAATTTTATTCCTCTTGAACTTGCTTTTTGTTTCCTAAATGGATGATCTAATGGTAGAAAACATCGATGGAAATCAAACCACGAAGGCTTTCCACCATGTTCAAGAGTAAAGGACTTTTTTTACTCCATACATTAAGGACATAACAATCTACCATGTGTAATCCAACCAGACAACATTCCATATGCTAGAAAGTCACTGATTGTCCACATTAGTGATGCCCTTAAAATAAATTTTTCTTTTTTATGCACGTCATAGGTTATTACACCAAGCCATAAATCCAATAACTCGTGAATCAAAGGTTGTAAGAAAACATCCAAAAAATTTCCTGGACTTTTGGGACCTGGGATAACTATATTTAAGAACATGAAAGGTTTTTTCATACACTTCCATGGTGGTAAATTATAAACTGCCAAAATCATAGGCCAACATGAATAAGTAGTGGATCTAGTTCCAAATGGACTAAAACTGTCTGTACAAAGTCCAAGTCTAACATTTCATGGAGAATTAGCAAAGTCAGGATAATAATTATCGAAATGCTTCCAAGCATCACCATCAACTGGGTGCGCCATTCTACCACTTGTAGAACGATTGAAATAATGCCATGTCATGTCTTTAGCATGCATTGAAGACATGAATAGTCTTTTAAGTCGTGGTATGATTGGAAAATAATGTGGTTGTATTTCTGACGTTTTTTTCTACGGCAATCAGAATTATCAGGCTTATATCTGGGTTCTTTACAAATATCACAAACCATCTTTTCTTCATTCTCTTTATAATACAACATGCAAAAATCATGACAAGCATCAATCTTTTCATAACCAAGTCCTAAAGGTTTTAACAATTTTTTTGCCTCATAAAAAATGTTAACCAGCTTATTATCTTCTGGCAAAAAAATTTTGATCATAGAACTTGCATGGTTAAAACCTACATGTGTCAATCTTTTTTGGGACTTCAAAACCATCATATTCACACATGCCGATAACACTATATCTGTTTTGCTTCTCTCGTATAAAGGCTTATCAACAGCTTTTAACATATCTAAGAATCTTTTAGCTTCAGAATTAGGCGTTTCATCATTTTCATTATCAAAATTTTCATTTGCATGGATATAATTTTCACCAGTTGCATCTATAATCATTTCTCTAAAAGGATCTACATCATTCACGTTACTATTTGATGTTGGAGGCATCAAAGTTTCTTCAATATCCATCTCCCCATGGTATACCCAACGTAAATAAAGTGGTGTAAATCCTTTTGTTAGCAAATGTTCTTTGACAAAATCTTTATTCTGATATTTTGTATTATCGCATTTCACACAGGGACATCTAGCAACAATAACAACCCTTTCTGATACTACTTGAGAAAATGCAAAATTAACAAATCTTCCAACACCATTAATGAATTCTCGAGTTACAAAACCACTTTCATTAGTCCTATGATACATCCATGATCAATCATCCATTTATTAAATAACCCTATAGTACATGAAATTTTGAACATAAAAAATGCAAGTCGAGGCAAAAAGAAAAGGTTATATCGGATTATAAACAAAGTAACACACAAAACTATAAATAACAAATGTAACTAAATATATCGATACTAAAACAACATTTTAACGTTTAAGCGACTCTCTGGTTATTTTATTAATGATATGATGTAAATACATATGTTTAATATTTTAGAAATAATCATATAGGTAGTTTAGTGCAGACGTTGGACAATGGAAGTGCAAATATATTATCCAACCAATAGTGAAGTTCAACACGTCTTATATTAAAATAATTTGAAACATGAAATTTCTCTTATTTTATATATGTAAATCACAATTTTGTTTAAGACAGTTGTGGGAAGTAGAAAATATTATGTTTTTTATGATAACTAGTAATACGCATTTTCATATTTTGTATAATATTATCTACAAGTTAATTTTCGTATATAGTTAACATCAATTTTTGTCGTGTTTATGTTTCACAACCATTACCAAAATTAAGAGAAAATAGGTTACACTTACTACCTTCAAGTTTTGTGCAAGTGTTTTTTTCCTCTCTTTTTTATGGCTTTTACTTTTCTTTCCTTTTTTTTCTTTTTTCCTTTTTTTCTTTTTAAGAACCAATGCTGAGAATCATATTTGGATGACATCAAACTTTTTTTTCGTATTATTTAGTATTTTAAATTTATTATTCTACATGACTAAATGGCCTATTTAATTACAAAATAATTTTGATTTAAAGAAGTCTGTTTAGACACTAGTATAAATGAATAAGCATTTTTGTGTGTAAGCTTTGGTTGTAGAAGCTAACTTGTATATCAAGTTGTCAATTGGCCATTTGTCAATTACGAGGTGAAGGACTTGTACTAGATATACCTTTCGTTTGAAGCAATGGAGTAGATAACAAACTTAAAAGAGGGAAAAAAAACAATATATTTTAGGAGTTGTTTTTTTACCATATGAGATGTTGATGAAGCATGACTGGTTGTAGATGCAAAATGATAAAATGTTATAGAACATTCAAAGGTGTAACAATATACATACAATCAACCTAGTTCCATTGGTGTTTGATTCATCTCACTGCCAAAGATAAAATTCTCTGGTAATCTCAATGATTACAAATGAACATTGCCTATTGGCAACAATCAAATTCATTAAGTGAAGAGAGAAAACTCAGTTCAGGAACATATGTTGAGATAGAAATGCATTGGATTGAAATAAGCAAAATCTAAGGTAACAATCAGAGGCAAAATAATTACCTAAACAATGGCCTTGGTCACTTTCTTCACCAAAATTTTAAAAAGGAAACATCATGTTGCTAATCAATTTTAGCTTCCTTTTACATAAGAAAATTAATTATTGAATTAAAAAAACTCTTCAAACAACAAATAAAGGTAGAAATTATGAGAAATAATTACCTGTAAACTCTTAAATTGCAGACAAGAGAAGCATAAATCTGAATTTGATGTGAGTGTGAATTAGATGAGCAAGCAAGCGGATGTAGGGTAAATAGTTTTAGCGGGAGACGAAAAGTTCTATGCGTGAGATACTTGCGTGAAATACGTACTGTGATGAGATGCGCTGCAAGTGGAAAGTGGGAGGGGAAGTGGTCAATTAAACGTTAACATAACTTAATGTTTAAAGTATATTTTTATTAAGTTTCATTGTTTACATTTATAACTCTTCCTAGTTTTAAATACCATTTAAATAATTATTATTCAAATGAAATCTGAACTTCTAATCAGTTTTTGATTAATTGCTAAGTTTAACTTTTTAATTTTTAGAAACAATAATCATATAAAAAGTAATCTACTTTTGATGGGAAAATTGTTATAATATTGGCAAATTCTACTCATCTACAATAAATTGCTATACATATACCGAAAATTTTACTAAAATCAGATACATCATTTTTTACTTAATATTATATCTGATTTCAAAATTGATAAGTCATCTACAACTTATGATTTTCCTCAAGTACATGAAAATTAAGAAATATTATAACCGAGGACACAATTGATCTGACATATCTACGAAGAAGAACGTTTAAGATCTTTTCATCATCAATATTAATTTCATACTAATTCTAATTAGTACATTGTTAGCATGCCACCGAGTAAATCAAATCAGTTATGTAAAAGATTGCTTTACACAGAAACTGTAATATATGTTAAGATCCATATGAGGATATTGTAGAACAATAATTCATTATGCGTAGTTTTGATCATGATTTGAAATTACATATAATTACTATTGTAGTATTGTATACATACATCACTCTAAGGCACGATTGAATCGCCTTCTTTCAAGAATGTTTTCGTCTTTCTCAGATCACGGAGGCTTTCAGAAAATGTTCTATCAGGATACAGTAGAGTGTGTTTTGCACAAGTTGTGATTACTTGCACAAATCAGAAGAACACTCGAATTTGATCAGATGGTGCTAATAAAGTTATGATTCAGAAAACAGAAAAAGTGATTTTCAAAAACGAAGGCTGCTAAGTATATATAAGGAAAGGCGTATGTTGGTGCTGACTATTCAAAATGAACAGGTATCTTCCAACAGTCATACCTATTTGCTGTTTGAATTCAAATTCAAACACTAAATGAAACGTACCATTTTTGGACGGGGAGCTGCCCCCGGACCCCGTCAGCGGGGGCGTTGCCCCTGCACCCCCACATAAGGGGTTAGCACCCCCCTTCGTAGTGGTAATCAATTTAAACAATTTTATGAAAAACTTCCAATAATTACTTAATCATGTAATTTGAAATTTGTAAATATAATATAATACAATTAATTCTCTAGAAGAATTAATATGTAACTGGTTTTGTAATTAATCAGAATCCAAAATAAATAAAATGAATTGTAATTGATTCTCTAATTATATCCAATTACAGTCAAATATATGTGTGTGGTTCATGTATAATTATTTTAATTAGATATTAAATATTTTGAGATGTTCTTGTCTCTGGCTTGGTATAAACTGGTAGACCCATAAAACAAGTTGGGTAAGATCAAAATGGGCTAGGTTGATTTTGACCCAACTCATGTATAACCCATTCCTTACATTTAATACAAAGGTTAGTATGACCCAACCTATTTTATAAGTGGGTTACCATTTAACCCATTTAAGTATTTTGTTAACCGCCTTTTGGCAAGGCAGTATGTGACGCCCCACCTCTATACCCACGCTAACCAAGAACACTACGATGTAGTGCTGTCAATTAGCACGGAGAAAAAGGCTGTGGAGGAGCGACCATCCATGTAACTTCTTTGTGCGAGCACCGGTATGTCAGATAGAATAGAATGCATATATTTTAAGGAGGAAATCCGACATACCAATACAAACTCAAAGCTATCACACGGTGGCTATATATAATCTTCGGAAACAAACATAGAAATAATCATAACATAAATCAGTCATAGACATCCATATCACAAAGGCGGAAGAAGATATGAATATATATATAACACATAAAAGTATACATCAGAGTAGTGGTCGGAAAGATCCGCTATAATACAAAAGAATAGCAACACGTGCTATACAAAAGAATAGATACACAACATAGAGTCTATATCTCAAATGTGTACAACCAAAAACTACTAATCTAAGTAGTTAGCCAAAAGTCAGAATAATCCAGAAGAGAAGTCAAGCAGAAGCACCTGTAACATCTCGATCTGACCCGGGTATTATTTATAAGAAAATAATAAACGGATCAGTCTAACTATAAATATCAGATGACATGATATAGAATAAGGGGTATGGCATAAACATATAATAACCATGATGGCATACTACTATAAGTATGTAAATGATAATCAACAAGGGATTAATCAATATCACAAGAATCTTCTCAAAGATCCAAACACATAAAAGGGTAATGACACATGAATTCACCAATACACAAAAATTGATAAAGCATATCAATGAAAATCACGAAAATTGGTGAAGCACTAAATCCAGAAATCAACACACGAAATCTAGAACAAATCCCAGAAATCAACACACGAAATCCAGAAATCACTAAAAGGGGGAAGTCCGAGCACACGGACGAGAAGCTATCTCATGGAAGCTATCCATTTAATTTTTCGAACACACGAATGACCCGAAGGCCTTTGACACACGAATGGCCCGAAGACCATGGGGTGCTACCCCATATATGTGATGGTGAAACATCACAAAAGCGGGGTCTAGTCTCCCTCGCAGACAAAGAGACATCGCTCAATCGCTAGTCTAAATCACAAAAATGATCGTCATGATCATAAGGAAGTGTCGATCACACCAAGCTAGTAAATATATGAGTTTAGCTTCATGTCCCATAACCACTTGCTTAACTTAAATATTTACGAACAAGCTGTAAATCTTCACTAGAAAATTGTCACAAAAAGGGTTCAATCGAACAAGTCCAAGAGCTAACCGACGAAGTGAACGCAAGCGTTTCATACCACTCGTTTTACTAAGTCGTTTAATTCGATTTCTCATCCGAGTGAAGTAAAGGCTTGTATATACTAATAGATTGGAAAACGGTTTAGGAAAAGAAAGAGCTTTGTAATAAAATAGAGTGGAAATCGTTTTGATGAAAGAGCTTTGATATTTACTACTAGTATTGAAACCTTCATATCTTTAAAGTGACAAGTCACAAAATGATTGTTGAAACAAATCGAATCACATAAATTCACATTCGAAGACGTGAGAAAAATCCAAGGAAATCAATTCCCAAAACCATCAAAGTAGGAAGTTCTGTTGAATGTTTTTCAGATAAGATCCCCTATGGAGGGGGGTCCAGGGGGGTGGCAACCCCCTAGGTGGGGGTGCGGGGGCAACGCCCCTACTACGGTGTGGAAGACAGGTCGAGCGACCTAAGGGATATGAGGTCCAACGACCTAAGGAAAAGAGACTCGCGACCTAAGGACTCGCGACCTAAAGCTCGCGACCTAAAGCTCGCGACCTAAATACACGCGACCTAAAACTCGCGACCTAAAGACACGCGACCTAAAGCTCGCGACCTAATGACACGCGACCTAAAGCTCGCGACCTAAAGACACGCGACCTATCTCCGAACAAGCTAATGTGAGCATATAAGGTCGAACGACCTAACTGCAAACTAATTAAGGCCGAACGACCTAAAATGGAACGACCTACCAAGCACGCGACCTATCAGTGGTGCGACCTAGTGGGGTGAGCGACCTAACAAGGTCGAGTTAAGGTAAGGCGCGACCTAATGGGTAGGTAAGATCGAGCGACCTAGGGCCAACGACCTAGTGCAGAACGACCTACGACCTAAGTGCCAAGCGACCTACGACCTAACTCGAGGCGAACGACCTAAGCTCAGAACGGCAATTTGCAGGCCTGTCTTCTCAAAACCCGAACGACCTAAGCTCAGAATTTTGCCAAAACACTAAAAATTGGGGTTTTCACCAATTCAATCCAAACCAAATGCAAATGCACATGCACAAGTGATAGGGAATCATTCCCAATAGTCCAATGATAGTTATAGGCAAGATGTGAGATCAAAAATCTCACTTTTTCACTAAAATGGATGAAGATGGAGCTTGAAAGCAAGGAGAAGCAATCCAAAGCTTGAATCCAATATCTTCTACTTGAATCCGGAGTTGAATGTTGGATTAGCAAATGAACTTGAACTTGGAATTTTAATTTCCCATTCCCACCACCATTTTTGATGAAGCTTAGATGTTTGAACAAAGAGTGAAGTTTTGAAGTGAAGAGGGTTGGGCTGAGCTAAAGAAGGTGCAGTCCAAACCAAAGTCACAAGCGGGAAAAAGTAGCGAAAATTCCACTAACTCTAAACATATCAAAGTTTATACTTAAAAAGATCGCAAACGTCATTTTGAACTCAATGGGAGTGGTCTCGAGTCCTAATTTGACCGTATGCAAAAAGTAGCTTTTCGGACCAAAATCCGATTAACGATAAAATATTTAAATAAAATGTTTAAATATAAAATCGACAAATATGCGGGTTGTTACACAGTATACAGGCGGACTCAACCCAATAGACTTCACGGTTATCGAAGCTGGAATATTATGGATTTGGTTTAAATGGATGGATGGATAATCAGTTACAGATATGAAGCCAGGGTTAAGCATAGTCGATGGATAAACAACGCAGAATTGGCTTCACTTCGGGTCGGCATTGTTACTACGGATCGACATAGAGTTGCTTCAGGTTTTACTTCGGGTCAGCATAGGGTTCGCTTTGGGTTCTACTTTGGGTCGACATGGTGTTGCTATGGGTCGGCATTGTTACTTCGGATCGGCATAGAGTTGCTTCGAGTTCTACTTCGGGTCGGCATAGGGTTCGCTTTTGGTTCTACTTCGGGTCGTCATGGTGTTGCTCTAGGTCGGCATTGTTACTCCGGGTTGACATAGAGTTGCTTTGGGTTCTACTTCGAGTCGGCATAGGGTTCACTTCGGGTTCTACTTCGGGTCGGCATGGTGTTGCTCTGGTCGGCATTGTTACTCCAGGTCGGCATAGAGTTGCTTCGGGTTCTACTTCAGGTCGGCATAGGGTTCGCTTTAGGTTCTACTTCGGGTCAGCATGGGGTTGCTCCGGGTCGGCATTGCTACTCCGGGTCGGCATATAGTTGCTTCGTGTTTTACTTCGGATCGGAATAGGGTTCGCTTCAGGTTCTACTTCGAGTCGGCATGGTGTTGCTCCGGGTCGGCATTGTTACTCCGAGTCGGTAAAGAGTTGCTTCAGGTTCTACTTCGGGTCGGCATAGGGTTCGCTTTGGGTTCTACTTCGGGTCGGCATGGTGTTGCTCCGGGTCGGCATAGGACGGACGAGTTGGGCTTGACGATCGTTATGGTGGGCCCATGTAGGTGAAAAGACCCTATAGCCGAGATTTCACTTATAAATACAGTAGGCTTGGCTTCGAAAAAAGAATCTTTATTCGGCTTATGTTCATCTTCTACCTAGAGGCTACTCTGCCATTTTTATTCTGCTTTTCTGGATTGTAACTGTAATCAAATTTCAGTATAATAAAAAGGATTTTGGTCTAGAGTGGACATAGGTCGGAGGTAGCCAAACCACTATAAATCTTGTCTTTCTTTTACTTGCTTTCATTTTAATTTTGGTTATTCTTCATATTATATTCTCTACATATATTCTATCTGTCATCTGTGATTGGACATTGGTGCTTTCACTTATAATTGGGTGTTGGTGGCCTATTCATCCGCCAATATATTTAAATTTGATTTAATTAATAAAAGAAGCTATAAAATAATTCTAATTCAAATTTTTATGCTTTGAATTTCGATAAAAATCAAAATTTTCAAAATTTAAAATTTAAAATTAAATTCTAATTTTCATCAAAATTCAAATATGAGAATCTAGTCTGTTATTTGCTAAGTACAACTATTAGTCATTATAGAGAACTACAGTGTGCATTCAAAAGATGAAGTATCCGAATGTTCCATATTGTCGTTAATTTAGATAAGAGTTCATTGGTCCAGGTCTTGCCTGATTTCGAGTTAGGACGAAGAAGTTATTGTAATTTGAATAAAAAAATAGCGGCTTCTGCCTAGTCGGAGTTCAATTATAGGGATGTAGTAGGTTATTTGCTAACTCCGGGTCGGCATAGAGTTGCTTCGGGTTCTACTTCAGGTCGGCAAAGGGTTCGCTTCGGGTTCTACTTCGGGTCGGCATGGTGTTGCTCTGGGTCGGCGTTGTTACTCCAGGTCGGCATGGTGTTGCTTCGGGTTCTACTTCAGGTCGGCATAGTGTTCGCTTCGGGTTCTACTTCGGGTCGGCATGGTGTTGCTCCGGGTCGGCATAGGATGGACGAGTTGGGCTCGAGGATCGTGTATGATATTATTATTTTTGTTCCTAGCGCTTTCACCTCAACTTTAATTCTTTTGTTTATGATATGCGATTACTTTTTGTTAAATATGTCAAATTGACTCAAAATTAGAAATATTATTAAATGCCTTATACGAAATAATGAGATGTCTCCAAATTGTTTATTTAAAGGCATCGAAATTGAATCATATCTACATCATTTAATCAATATTCAAATATAGAAGTTTGTTAAATTAGTTCCTAAGTTACTGCTTGCACCCAAGTTAAAAATGTTTTGAATTGGCTATGCATCAACAAAATATCATCGATCGTGCATATTATAAGACATAAAAATGAAACCGGAGTTCCATCAGAAATCGGAAATATATATTTGAAAACATTAGTTCTCTATCTAATTTTTCCTTTACAAATGTTTCATTTTTTTGTGCTGGTATGTTAGTTTTGGCATATGAAATCACGAGCATTTTAAGGTTCCTGATATCCATTTTTTAAACTTTGATTAATTACAGCCACAAGGATTCGACTTCATCGCGTCTATCATTTATCGTTTTCCTTTAGAAGAATGATGTTTCTTTTATTATTTATCATTTATCATTTTTATTTGAAATATATACATAATCATTTACCTTTTATCTTTAAATTCATTATATTGAAGGACTATCCTAGAAATTTATTATCATGTGCTTAGAAGCCTAAAGCCTAATTTCCGAATTGATAAAACTACCATTTTTAATGACATTGGGCCTAAAAATGGGAAGCAATATTTGTATATAATGTAATATTATGTTACGAACTGTATGCACACATATAAATTTATTTATGTATATGCTCTACATAAACATATAAAACCTTTTGTTTTGAAACTAATTAGAGACCGAGTTAAAATTGAATTAAAGACTGAAATTTGGTCTTTATTCAGTATCAAATTTTACAGACTGATTAGAAACTGAAAATCTGTCTCTAAATTAAAGTTTTAGAGACTGAATTTTACGGTCTTTAATCGGCTTTTAATTAAAGACCAATGAACTTCAGTCTTTAAATCCATCATTTTTTGTAGTGTGTATATGGTCTTCAAGGTGTGCAATCGAAGTGTTAGGGTTGTCTCACATGTTCAAAGGAGGAACGATGGTTTGAAATTGAAAAAGTCACACATCGTTAAATAACTTGAAGAAGTGGTGTATAAATATGGGTTGGTAGGCACGTAACATTGGGGATTCTTTTTGTTGCAGAAAAAATATGTGCCAACCCATATGCGTATGCCATGTGCTGAAGATGGGGAGCTTGGTATCGACCGCCGTTACATAACACGAAGTTGTGTGTTATTGCGATGCATAACTACATCTGTGTATACAGTAAAGTAGTGCACAACGATAGAAGTTTCAGAACGTGATGATCCAATATTCAGGGTTATTAGAGGTCGGACCGAGGCATGGTAGGATCATGGAAACACGGGCATGGAGCAAACTAGCCTTAAAATCTGATGCTTTCAGGGTTTTCCGTTCTTTAAAAATTATCAAGTCATTTTAACTTAAAGAATATGATATCTTCGGTATCGAGTTAATGCTACATTTTGAAATTTATTGAAGTCCAATTCTTAAAAGTTCACTATTAGACCATTACCAACAATGTGGCTTATTCAGTTCACTCTCACTCGTACTTTTGAACTGATCGAACGAGCTCCACAATCAGGTAAGGTACAAACTAGTCATGGATCAGTGGAAAAAAAATTCACTGGGTTACTGACGGCGAAGAGTTCGCCGTTATAAATTTATAACATAATATTTATAAATTCAAACTGTCTAATATGATTGGCCATGTTTTATAATGGTGAAGACTTCGCCATTATAAGCTTATAACGGTGAAGTCTTCGTCGTTATACTTACCAGCCCCTATTCAGTTCACTAGCCACGAGATCAGTTCAAACTACCCATCGAGAAGTAAACAAGCAACACTTGATTGCTTCATGACTTGTTTAGCAACTGAGCAATCCATTGTTGGTTATGCCCTTATATCACCCGATGTGTTTTATTTCGTATTGAATACTTTGGTAACCGAACACTATATTATTGTATAATATTATATCATAATAATATTGTATCCCAAAGGCTTCAACTTGCAAATGTGTACAAAGGGAAGGCAGAGATGGTACTGATGGTAAAAAGGGTAGGCGATCGCAAACGGTCTACAAAGCAACATTTTGTATTTCTCGCACGCTGTTAATGGAACCTCCACAAAAAATTTAATGGATCTCATAATGTTAGCTTGGTAATTTGACACCATAACAGAACTTGGTAATTCGTCAAAAAATACCACTGTTTTTGTACCTCATGCATCTGGACATATTAGGGATACAGACGACCAGATACGAAATAGAGTCATGGAAGCTTCTAATGTTGGAGGTGAGGTGGATCCTTTAGTTAAGATGCAACGATGAGTTTTGAATGTTAAATTATTAATTTGTGAAACAATATAAATATTGAGTATCCATCATATGTACGTGAAATATCATGTGCTTTAATTTACATATTTTGTTTCTGTCTCGTATTACATATGTGAAAATCTGTTATATTTTTATGTTAGGAAGAAATGGCTGAAAGAATATTGTACATGTGAAAATATGTGATATTTAAATATTATGTAATTAGTTTATATTCTGTAAGTAATTGATGTTTCTAGAAGCTAAAACAACATTAAATAAAAGCTATAAAAATGATATTACATTTAGCGTTCGAAAAACATTATTGAAATTAAAATGCTATAGAAAGTAATTGTTGTTATAAAACTCAAAACGCTAGGAAAAAGAGTTTTTTTTTAGAGTTCCATTTTTGCTAACACAAGTTGATGGTCTACAACAACGACTTTTATAGCGTCCTCAAAACACTAAGAAAACGTGATTCTTTATAGCATTTTATTTTTGCTCTTACAAGCAGATTTTTGCACCGAAAAATGGCACAACACCCCATAATGAAATTAAACAGAGAGAACTAATAAAATAAAGTAAGAAACATGAGAAATTTTTATAGCAGTTCGGCAAATCCGAGACGTTCACTTTAGTTTTATTATCCTTTTGATTCTCTCCGAAATACAAAGATTACAACTCAAATCCGACCACAATCTAATAGATCTCGGATTTGGTAGATGTTTTTAGAATTAAGGAAGAAGAAGATTGCTCATTAGATCTAAAGTGCCAATCCATTTTCTAGTTGCAAGAAGCTTCGTATTTATAGGCAAAATCTAGCATAGATCTCGCACAACTCCAAGATCTGATATCTAGTAAGTAGAATAGGTTGCGTCGTACAAATATCAGGAATAAATTCAGATCGATACCAAACTGAATCAGCTCGGTACCAACATAAATTTATGCATACAAAGGTAATATTCTCTTCATATTTAAGCTTCTTTCATCCATCTCATGCCATTCCAAGGCTTAAATACATGTGAGTACCAACCAAATCATGTCGGTACCGACATGATTTTGTTGTTCGAAAGTTCATCAAACTTCCTGAGTTTCTTCATATCATTATTCTAGATAGTTCTAACCATGTTAATGTGAATCATGTCGATACCTACATGAATCATGTTGGTAGTTTGCATTTCTAAAACTTATCCAAATCTTTGATTCTTCAATCTTGACATCACTTATGCTCCTTGACTCGTTTCTTCATCAGTTTGTAGTCAATTTCATTTGTTTGAGTCTATTCTAAGACTGTGGAAAGTTTGACCACAACATTGATGGTGTACTATAGCGTTTACTTTTAAGCATTTTCAAAATGCTATATAAACAAAAAATTATGCGTTTTATTTTTGTTATTACAAGTTGATGGTCTACTATAGCATTCGTTCCACAACGTTCTATGAAACGATGTGGTTAACTATAATAGCATTCCAAATGCCATGGAAACCGCATATTTTTGTATTGATTCCATAAGAGTATTTACCATATGAAACTCCTATGAAGAAAGAGCAAAGATTTACTATGGAAGATATAATGGAGGAAAGAATAGAAGAGGAGAAAGAAAATACCATGGAAATTAAAGAGGAGTAAGAAGAAGAGGAAGAAGAAGACGTGGAGGATACTTCACTTGAGAGTATCGAAAGCAAGCTTCAACCAAGTAATTTGGACATCCAATGGAACCAAGAAAAGATTATCAAGAATCAAAAGAAGCTCAAAAGATCCATAAGAAAGAATTTCTTAAAGCAATCCAACAAAATGGACAGCTTCTTTGGGAAAATAATGAGAAATTTTTACCGCAAGTAATCAACTTCTTAGTTTTGTATTTTCTTTTTAGTAGTAACTAGTATGAACCCGTGCTATGCACACGTTGTTATTAGTAACTTTATTACTTTAAAAGACAGCATTATATTATGACCTTTAATAAAGTAAACCAATTACTTATAACACAACTTCTGCTCATTATAAAAGTACATTTACTTTTTAAAATGCATATGTAATTCAATATAATAGGGAACAAAATTGAAATCCATTACATACTAAAAATGAAACTACATCCAATTGAATCAATGCACAATGGTAATAGCCTTGAATGTCTAATATGAATGCTTATTATTTGACTAATACATCTTAAGAGAAACAAATATTGACACCAAAAATCAGATGTAATTTAACTATGAACATTCATCATAATACATTCCTTGTCCAAAAGATGATAAATACAATCAATTTCCAACTATGATAAATTTCTTAGTTTCATTCTGACATACGATACATAATAGCATTACTTTTTAACCAAAATAAGGAACATTCATTAATTCTATTTAAAAACCTATTATAGCCATAACCAAGTGTTAGTAAGAAACCGAATAAAATAGTTTTGAAATGTAGTCAAAATTCATGTTTCACACATGACTTCAACATGGTAAATGTTTCCAGAAACTACATTTGAGAAGGTGACAAATGCATACAGAGTAAAAATGTGTTTATTAAAACCTAATGCAAAGGTTGTGCTTTGTATACTATGATCATTGATATAAAGATTTATCAAAAGAAAAGCGAATATGTAACAATTGAATAAGAATACCCCAATTCAAATGAAAACTGCTATTTATTAGTTAGTTTAACAAAACTTTAACATTTGAACATCAAAAGTATACATCTCTAGTAGTTTTTGGTTTTATTAAATATGAGATATTTGATCGATTGTTTTAGATACATATGTTAAAACCCATATGCAAATGGCATCTATGCAATACACAAAATGTGTGGTTCTTACATTATAAACCATTTGAATGCAATAATGTTTGAGCTTAAAATGCGGTAACTTATTTGAACATTTTAATATAATTATCTGTTATCCAGTATTATTCAACAACTCCTAAATTGAGCACATTAAGAACTTTTTCTCCATTGCCTTCAATAATCTAAACTAAAAATTACTAATGAACATTATATAAGCTTACATGATCAAATATACTTCCAAGGATCAACTGCACATACAGACTACTTGGTTCGACCTAATGGCATTCATTAAAGGATCCAATTACTTCAATTCGATGGAATGTGCAAAATAAACTTATTCTAAGTGGGTATAATTTACATACTGAAAATAGTGCATAGAGACGTTACTAACTCAATTTGAAGAAATGTTTATGCCTTCATCAATTCAAAAGTGTAAAAATAGTATAATGTTTCTTTGAATTTAAATTGTTGATAGTCATTACTATTACTGTAAATAAATATGCCAATAGAAGTTGAGATTTTCTTTTAGATTTTTTACTTGTGTACAGAAGAACCACCATATTCAGGTCAAAGTAGATAATAAACTTTATTATCAGATATAACTTTGGAGGGAAATTAAAAGTTGCATCATATGCTAAACAAAATCTTTATCTAAGAATAAGCTTAAGAATAGAAAAGAAAATCATTATAGCATACATATGCAGTCTTTCCCTCATTACTAAAAAGATTGTTTCTAAAGCTTAAGCAATAAACCAAGTACCAACGAAATCGAATCCGCTGGTGCATGAATAAAGTTCACATTATGCTTACATGTTTAAAGCTAATTATGTTCTTATAACATGTATTATAAATTTGATGCCTAATACAACAAAAGAAATTGCTATCTTAAGTACAAAATAAACTAAAAATTAAAACCCAAATTAAGACTTTATGGTATGATGTAGGAAATGCCAATATATCATAACAATCATACAAAAACCAAGTTGATACTATTTTGTTATAGAAACTTATTTGCTAACTTCTTTATATTAAACGTAGAAATCAACGAATTACAAGGCACAATACAATGATATCTTAGATACTACTACACCGTAGATGGTAATGTCTTTGTAAGTTATGCACATACTTTATGAATGTCTTATATGTAACAATGGCTTTCCTAATTGTTTTGTAGTGAAAAAACCTTTGCAGGCATGGATATGTTGAAGTAAATATGTAGAAAATTTGAATATTCAAAACATAACATACCATATGAATTAGTATACTATATAATTAAAGGAAATTAATGAAATGTTCTTATGTTTTTAGATTTTTTATGGAATTTATTTATATATAATCCGTATTAATGTGGAAAATAACAATAATTTTTTTACCTAGTTTAAATAAGATGTTATTCAATCTCTAACATTGCATTGTGTTTTTCCTCAATGTTTCATCGAACTACTCTTTGTTCATGCATACCTAATAATGCTATTTAGAGGTCTTACGATGACCACGAAACTTTGAGGAAAAAACTCTCTTTGCGAAATAGATAGGTAGCAAACACACTCGAAATATTTGTCTCCCTATTGCAATTGTACAAAAACTATAATAATCAATAATAGATACAATAAATACATTGTAAAAGAGACATTTCTTCGTAGCTAAGCATGAAGTCTTACAGAAAAATAATGAAAAAAGAAAAGAAGGAAAATTCTTTATTTCTTTCTAAATTTTCAATGTTGATTATGTAAATATTAAGTGGTATTCCGATATTTCCTTTGAAAGTCTCTTAGGTATTTATTGTCTTAAATGGAGTTGAATATAACGCAACATAAGTATTAGAATTTCTGAGAGCATATGACTTTGATATTGAGTATACATTGAGAAAGGGGAACAAGGTTGTCAATGCTATAGAAAGCACCAGAATGAAGTGTTAGCAATGATTGAGGAATGAAAGATGTTAGATATGTTGGCGTCATGTGAATTTCATTATAGAATGAATGCATGATCAAGCCGAGATCTGGGGATTCTGGCAAGTTTGGAAGTTCTCTGCTACTTGTAGATGAATTGTTGCAAGGCGGAGAGAGGACCCATTATTAGCCCAAAAAATAAGTTGATTGAAGATGGGTGTGGATGTTGAGGATCTGAAAGGATTCATGATAGACTCGAAGGGATAGTTTAGGAAGAAAGAAAGATAATGTGTTCTGAACATATGAGATCTTAAGAAAGAAGCCTTAGAGGAAAGTTATCGGTCTAAGTTTACGATTCATTTTGTAGGGACAAAGATGTACCATGACATGAAGCGTGTCTTCTTTTAGGAAGGGATGAAGAGAGACATAGGTGAACGTGTGAAAATAATGTTTAACATGTCAGCAAGTGAAAGATGAGCATCATAATCCAAGTGGTTTACTTCAACCCTTGGAAGCACAACCTTGGAGCACCAACTTGGAAGTGGTATTCAATGTCCATGGATTTTATTGATGGGTTGCCAAGGTAGAAAATAGAAAATGATAACATTTGGGTGATAGTCAATAAATTGACCAAGAGTGCCCACTTTAACCTAATAAAGTCGAGAAGAACTTAGCTAGTTTGGCAAAATTATATATAAAGAATATTGCGAGACACCATGGGATTCCGAGAAACATAGTTAGTCACCGAGACCTATTGTTCTCTAGTGAGTTCTGTAAAAGTTTGCAGAGTGATTGGGTACAGAATAGAAAATAAGTATGTCTTACCACCCACAAACATATGGCCAGACAGAAAGGGTGAACCATGTGCCAGAGGATTTATTGAGAGCATGTGTTCTAAGTGTTAGAAATCTGCTATTAGAAACTGCAATCATTTCATTTACTTTTAACGTTATGCAGTTTCTAATCTTAATGTGCCCTATTAATTAGGTCATAAATAGAACGTTTCATTTACCTTTAACGTTATGCAGTTTCTAATCTTAATGTGACCCTATTAATTAGGTTATAAATAGAACGTTTCATTTACCTTTAACGTTATGCAGTTTCTAATCTTAATGTGACCCGATTAATTAAGTCATAAATAGACCGATCTATAATTAGAACATTAGGTCTGTGATTAATCTTAAGCGTTGAATTGGTATATGATGGACGTACCAAATTCAGAGTTAAATGTTATATAAAGGATTGGGTCCTCTCTCTCCCAGAAGACAGATGTATTCTTCTCCATCAAGAAACACATAAAGAAAAAGGGTTAGAGAGAGAAACCAAATTCTGAGAAGAAGAGTAATTATTAGAAGTCAGAAGAGGAAGATGACAGCCGTTACATCTTCCGCTGTTAATCAAGGTACGTCATCTTAAACAATAAATCATATTAAGTTTTGTTTGTGAAATATTCGGTATTGGTGATCCTTGGGCTAGTACTTGAATTGTTCATCATTAATCATGAAAGATCGAACAGTAAAGAATTTCTGACATTTGATATCAGAGCAACCAATCAATAACTGAATATTTCCTATGATTGCAATTGATCTGTTCTATGCTTTACTCATGATGTTTAATCAAGTATGTGTTATAAGTCATTTATGCACATGAGATTTATGATTTTGGTAATCACCAAAGTGGTCAAAATCAGAATAATCATTTAGTGCATAAGTGATGTAATGATTATTGATAGAAATTGCTAGTTATAATAATACCAATTAAAAACTGGCGTCACTAATGATAGAACCTGAGAACTTACCCAAAGGAAAGTCTTGTTCTATAACTAGTTGACATGATGAGGTTTAATAGATATCTTGATTAAATAAATATTGATCATCCAAAGATGTCAGTTCTATTTAATTGAATATATTTATTACTTACTTATGTTTTGGTATTTAATTATGTTAAGTATAAGATAGTATCTACCCAAAGGAGTGCTATATTATACTATTATGTACATATCTGAATTGCGTTAGCTATGAGCTTATAGTTATTTCAATTATTATTTTATTTAATTTGCAGTAGTTCCCATGAATACACATGCTTCATCTGTTACATTGTTCACTGGTGTTAATTTTTCTGAATGGAGAGAACAAGTCAATTTCCATTTAGGTGTTTAGGATCTTGACTTGGCACTCCTTGAGGATAAACCTGTTGCTCTTACAACAGCTAGTACTGAGACAGAAAAATCACACCATAAAGCATGGGAACGCAGTAACAGATTGAGTCTTATGTTTATTAAGATGACTGTTGCTAACAACATCAAGTCAACAATTCTGCAAACAGAAAGTGCTAAGGAATATATGCAGTTTGTGAAAGAGCATTTTCGTTCAGTTGATAAGTCACTCGCTGGTACTCTTATGGCAGAACTCACGACCATGAAGTTTGATGGGTCGCGAACTATGCAAGAGCACATTATAAAGATGACTAATCTTGCAGCAAGGTTAAACTCCCTTGGACTTACAGTAGAGGATTCTTTTCTTGTCCAGTTTATCCTGAACTCGCTACCTTCTGAATATGGACCTTTTCAAATTAACTATAACACTATAAAGGATAAGTGGAATGTTAATGAATTGGCCAGTAGACTTGTTCAGGGAGAAGGACGTTTGAAAAATCAAGTGAATCACTCAGTAAGTTTTGTGAGTAATAAAGATGGTAAAGAAAAGAATGTAAAATCAAGTCATTTCAAGAAGAAAAAGGAACCTGCTAAGAATGGGCAGGATAAGGAAAAGAAGGAACTAAAGGATGTTCGATGTCATTTCTGTAAAAGGAAAGGACATTATCAAAATGACTGTCCGAAAAGGATAGCTTGGTTCGAAAAGAAAGGTAATCATCTATCTTTCGTATGTTTTGAATCAAATTTAGTTGAAGTTCCTATTAATACATGGTGGCTTGATACTGGTGCTACAATTCTTGTCTCCAATAATATGCAGGGATTTCTTATGATCTGAACCATAAATCCAAATGAAGATCGTTTTCTCTTTATGGGAAACGGAATGAAATCCACAATAGAAGGCATTGGGACTTATCGTCTAATTCTAGAAAGTGGATATGTATTAGACCTATATAGTACCCTTTATGTACCTTCATTATCTAAAAACCTTATTTCCGTAAGTAAGTTGGATATTTCTGGTTTTAGATGTACGTTTGGATCTGGTTGTTTTGATTTATATAAGAATATTGATAATGTTGATTCTGGTATTCTAATTGATGGTTATATAAATTGAAACTGAATGACACTTATGTGAATTCCTTGCTGAATGTAATAAATAATGTTGGATGAAAACGTAGCATGTTGAATGAAAATTCTGCTTTCTTATGGCATAAAAGACTAGGTCACATATCCAAAGAAAGAATGATGAGATTAGTAAGTAATGAAATTTTGTCAAATTTGAACTTTAGTGATTTAGAATTATGTGTGAATTATATTAAAGGTAAACAAACCAAACATAATAAGAAAGGAGCCACTAGAAGCAGCCAGCTTCTTGAAATAATACACACTGATATTTGCGGACCTATGGACACTCCAGCCTTTAATGGAGAAAAGTATTTCATCACTTTTATTGACGATTTTTCCCGTTATGGTTATGTCTATTTGCTTCATGAAAAATATCAATCTGTGAATGTCCTTGAGACGTTTGTAAAGGAACTTGAGAGGCAATTAGATAAAAAGGTGAAAATCATAAGGTATGATAGAGGTGGTGAATATTATGGCAAATATAATGAGTCAGGCCAGTGTCCAGGTCCATTTGAAAAATTCCTCGAAAGTCATGGCATATGTGCGCAATACACAATGCCAGGTACACCAAAGCAAAATGGTGTAGCAGAAAGGCGCAATAGGACGTTAATAGATATGATTAGGAATATGATGTCAGATTCTACACTACCTAAGAATTTGTGGTCGTATGCTCTCAAAATCGCTAATTATTTGTTGAATAGGGTTCCTAGTAAAGCAGTTCAAAAGACTCCTTTTGAATTATGGATTAACAGGAAACCTAGCTTAAGACACCTGCATGTTTGGGGTTGTCCAGCGGAAGCGAGAATTTATAATCCACATGAAAAGAAATTAGATTCTCGAACGATTAGTGGGTATTTGTTAGGTTACCCTGAAAAATCTAAAGGATATGTGTTTTACTGTCCTAATCATAGTCCAAGAATTGTAGAAACTGGTAATGCAAGATTCATTGAAATTGGTGAAGTCAGTGGGAGTACTAGAAGAGAAATAGTGGAAATAAAGGAAACAAGGGTAAATGTTACATTGCCTAGAATAGTTCCTCCATCTACTATTACTCCAAATGTTGTTCCAGCTGTTGGAGAACAGCATGATGATGAACAACATATAAATGAAGAAGTACTTCCTGAAGGAAATGACTTATATAATGCTGATATGCATGAACCACAACAAGTAGTATTAAGAAGATCTCAAAGAGATCGTAGGTCAGCTATTTCTAATGATTATATGGTTTATATGCAAGAATCAGATTATGATATAGGAATCAATAAGGACCCAGTTTCATTTTCACATGCTGTAGAAAGTAAAGAGTCAAAGGAATGGATTAATGCCATGAAAGAAGAACTAAAATCCATGCAACAGAATGAAGTTTGGGATCTCGTTGAGTTACCACATGGCTGTAAAAGAGTCGGATGCAAATGGGTTTTTAAAACCAAACACGACTCTAGTGGTAATATCGAATGGTATAAAGCTAGACTTGTTGCTAAGGGTTACACTCAGAAAGATGGTGTTGATTACAAGGAGACATTTTCTCCTGTTTCGAAAAAGGACTCACTAAGAATAATAATGGCATTAGTAACACATTATGATTTGGAATTGCATCAAATGGATGTGAAAACAGCCTTTCTGAATGGAGATCTTGATGAGGATGTTTATATGGATCAACCTGAGGGTTTTTCTGTAAAAGGTAAAGAACAATTGGTGTGTAAACTTAAGAAGTCAATATATGGGCTTAAACAAGCATCCCGGCAATGGTATATTAAGTTCAATGCCATTATTACATCTTTTGGTTTTAAGGAAAATACGGTTGATCACTGTTTATACCAAAAGATCAGTGGGAGCAAGTTTATTTATCTAGTCCTTTATGTTGATTACATCTTGCTTGCTGCAAATAATTTAAGCATATTGCATGAGACTAAGGAATTTCTCTCAACGAACTTTGAAATGAAAGATATGGGAGAGGCATCCTATGTGATTGGAATAGAAATATTTCGTGATCGATCACAAGGAATATTGGGATTGTCTCAGAAAGGATATATCGAAAGGATTCTAGAGAGATTTGGAATGAGTAAGTGTTCACCTGGGAAAGTTCCTATACATAAAGGTGATAAATTCAATCTCATGCAATGTATTAAGAATGATGTTGAACGAAAGGAAATGGAATCAATTCCATATGCATATGTAGTTGGTAACCTAATGTATGCTCAAACCTGTACTAGACCGGATATCAGTTTTGCGGTCGGTATGTTAGGGAGGTATCAAAGTAATCCAGGAAGGGAACATTGGCAAGCTGCAAAGAAAGTGTTGAGGTACTTACAAGGCACGAAAAATTACATGCTCATGTATAGTAGATCCAATGAATTGGAGGTGATTGGATATAGCGATTCAGATTTTGCTGGATGCATCGTTACTAGAAAATCGACTTTTGGTTACCTGTTTATGTTTGCTCAAGGAGCCATATCATGGAAAAGTGCGAAACAAAATATCGTTGCTTCATCTACTATGGAGGCAGAATTTGTGGCATGTTATGAAGCCACAATTCATGCATTATGGTTGCGGAACTTTATTTCAGGACTTGCGGTTGTCGACACCATTAGCAAGCCGCTGAAAATTTATTGTGATAACTCTACAGCAGTGATTTTCTCAAAAAACGACAAGTACTCTAAAGGTGCCAAACATATGGAACTGAAGTATCTTGTTGTGAAAGATGAGGTTCAGAAACAAAAAGTGTCAATCATGCACATCAGGACAGAACTTATGATTGCAGACCCTTTGACGAAAGGGTTACAGCCAAGACAATTTAAGGAACATCTTCAAAGAATGGGTCTTGGTTGTATCAATAATAATTGATGTGTGACATTCTGAGCTCCTTTGTGTGTTTTTGATATACAATTATGTGTCTCTTGTTTTAATGTGGTAGTACGTACTTTATGTAATTTTAAACAAGAAAGAGTCTTATAAAGATATTATATTTAATCATTATGATATAAGACATTATGTGGACCATTATGCTGTTTTATATAAATTATGAGTATAAAAATGATGGATTGCTAGTATTGTAGTATATGGAAGGGAATGCATTGAATTAATAATGCACAACCGCCATAACTCTCAGCAATTTATCATAGTATGATGTTCAACACTTGATATTATGAATAATCGAGTCAAGTGGGAGAATGTTAGAATCTGCTATTAGAAACTGCAATCGTTTCATTTACTTTTAACGTTATGCAGTTTCTAATCTTAATGTGACCCTATTAATTAGGTCATAAATAGAACGTTTCATTTACCTTTAATGTTATGCAGTTTCTAATCTTAATGTGACCCTATTAATTAGGTCATAAATAGAACGTTTCATTTACCTTTAACGTTATGCAGTTTCTAATCTTAATGTGACCCGATTGATTAAGTCATAAATAGACCGTTCTATAATTAGAACATTAGGTCTGTGATTAATCTTAAGCGTTGAATTGGTATATGATGGACGTACAAGATTTAGAGTTAAATGTTATATAAAAGATTGAGTCCTCTCTCTCCCAGAAGACAGATGTATTCTTCTCCATCAAGAAACACATAAAGAAATAGGGTTAGAGAGAGAAACCGAATTCTGAGAAGAAGAGTAATTATTAGAAGTCAGAAGAAGAAGATGACAGCCATTACATCTTCCGCTGTTAATCAAGGTACGTCATCTTAAAAAATAAATCATATTAAGTTTTGTTTGTGAAATATTCGGTATTGGTGATCCTTGGGCTATTACTTGAATTGTTCATCATTAATCATGAAAGATGGAACAGTAAAGAATTTCTGACACTAAGCTCTGGAGGATCTTTGGAGGATCATTGCATCTGATAGAGTTTGCATTCAACAATAGTTACCAGTCAAGTATTAGGATGACACCATTCGAGGCACTTTGTAGTAGACCGTGTAAGTCACCTATTTGTTGGTTGGATACATGAGATAGACTCATGTTAGGACCTGACTTGGTAAGAGATGATAACGAGAAGATAGATTTGATTCATGCTAGAATGAAAGTGCAATCAAGGTAGAAGAGTTATGCCAATAAAAGAAGAAGGGAACTGGATTTCATAGTAGGCGATCATGGGTTCGTGATAGTTTCACCGTTGCGAGGTGTTATGCACTTTAGAAAGCGGGGAAATTGGTTCTTGGATATGTAGGTCTGTTTCAAGTGATTGAGAGGATCGATTGACACATAGAGTTGAGTTACTAAGCAGTTTAGCAAGTGTACATAATGTTTTTTATGTATCATATTTGAGGAAATATGCACAGTATCTTAGTACGATAGTGGAACCAAGGGCGATGGAGGGTTTATCTATGCAACCATATTTGGCTTATGTTAAACGACCAAAAGGAATAATAGGTCATGATACGAAGGAGTTAAGAAAAAAGTTATTAGACTTGTTCACATGTAGTGGAGTGATGATAATTATGATTGTACTTAAGAGGTAGATGATAAGATTTGGAATATCTATCATGAATTGCTTTAGACATTCATGTTTGTAGCATTGCGCTTTGTTTGTCTATCATATGTACTAGTAGTGGCACTAATGTAGGGTACTAATGTAATTTTCATATTTGTGTGTATTTATGTGAAGATAACTTTGCACTATCGGGGTGTTATTACAATTTTTATTCTTTCATATGTACATCTCGAGAATGAAATTCCTATAAGGAGGAGAGACTGTAACAACTAATAAATTAATGAATAGTTAATTAAGAAAATTAATTATAAAATAGTTAATTGGTTACATAAGAAAATCAACGAATTATATAAGGTAATATATGGACGGCATTTATTTACTTTGTGAATACGGGATTGAATGAAAAGTGGGGAATATAATTAAATGAGATGTAATTAAATCTAGCCGTGGATAATGGAAATCAATTAATTGGTAATTAAGGACAATTATGTATAATAAAATTCGGTTGTACATATGTAAGAAGAAGATTTAATATTTATACAAATGAGATTTTATAATAAAGGTAATTAAATTCAATCGTATGTATAAGGGGAAAAGATAAATATTTGAATGAAGAATATTTTTACTGAGTGAAATAAATCAAGTCAGAAAGAAATGAATATAGGAGATCTTATATTAAAGATACAAGAAATAATTAAATGCACTACATATGAGGTAACTAAATTAATATTTGAATAGAGAATCTTGTAAAGGAGAAATAAGTTAATAATAAGAAAAAAGTAAAGGAATTTAAATTAATTTAATTGCAAGAATTAGTTAAGGAAGATTAGATTAATTAGGTGCGGGATGCTTTTAAAAGTTAACTAAATGGACAAAGGTAATTAGAGCAATTAAAGTTGACCAAATTAACGAGAATAAATAAATTTGAACTTTGAATGATAAATGATTTAAAATGTGAATGTCGAATGAAGAAATCTTTTATTTAGGGAAATAGATCAATGGGAATAAATAAAAGGGATTTTAGGACATTAATATAGATAGCCTTTACCACCTCCTTTACATTAACATTCTCTTCATTGTAAAAAGAATTAAAAAACAAAACTCCCTCATCAAACCAAAGCCGGCCATATTACAAGGGAGAAAGGAAAAAGAAATCGAAAGTCAAAGGTGAATCTTTCAACTTTAAAGGAAAAGAGAAGATTTAACTAAAGGTTTCAAAGCTTTTGTTAGTCTAAGTGAAACTTTCCCTAAAACCTTCCAAACTCGTTTGGATTCGAATTTGATTTTTATTTGGTTAATTTTAATGTTGATAAACATGTTTGAATAATTAGATATGACTCTAAATATGTTTTATGATTTAAATGAAATGAATTTAGTCATGTTTTAGGGTAAAACCTGATTTAATCATATCTATATATAATAAATATTTCTAGTGTTAAGATAGAGAAGAGTTCTTAATTTTTGGATGAAGAAACAATTTATTATAAATTTTCTAAGTGGAAATTCAAAAATATTAAAATTAAATATTTTCTTTTGAAATTTCTACTAGAGGAAGAAAAATTTGTTTTAGAATTTTAGCGAATATTTTGGAATTTTCTCATTAATTTTCGGTTTAATATGAATTAATCGGCTAAGGAAAAATGTATTTTATTTACAAATGTAATTAAGGAAATGATTAATAAATGAAAATTAACTTTCAAATATAGTCGGGGGTCAATACTACAAAACAAAAGCAACTGGTAAATAAATGACATGTGTAGAGGTTAAGTAAAAAAATTCTGCTTTATCAAGGCAAAGTATTGTTTTCTATCTAATTACGGATTTTCTACTTGACATGTGATAGCTATGGGATGCGATAATTGTGATAGCATAGTAATTGTGATACATGATAACGAAGTTAACGTTGACACTCGATAGACACTAAACTATGCTTGCGATAGCTTGTAGAGATGAATTCTTTATATAAACTAAGAAAGCTTTGTGAAATTTTGGAAGTCAGTTTCCAAGATGTTGGTTTTGCATTTCATGGGGATGGAATTATAAAGGAAAATTTATAAGTTAGCATTGTGCTAATTTATTTGAACTTTGAAATGGGGTATGCTTAAGGAAGCTAAAAAATGATACTCATATCATTTAAGTTAAAGGTTAAAGTGTTTTATCTAAAGGATGTGTAGGATACAAAATAAATAAATAGAATAAATGGATTGAACCAAGATCATAAAGATATACCGACTCATGGATTTATTGAATGGCAGAGTACCAAGGCTAATGATGTTTAAAATTCAATGGTATTTGGTAGGGTTTCACAACTTGGGAAGTATTTAGGTTCAATTTAGTTAAACTAAACTTTAAGGTAAGTTCATGGCAGGGTGTTAAAACATCAAGGTGGTGTTATAAATGAATCAGCAACTTGAAATGAAGGGTTTTAGAAATAAGAGGGGCTATTGACGCTTAGTAAGGATTCTTGCTAGAATGTATTCATGGTGCTTACATTCAACCTCTTAGGAGAGTTGGGGTGGCTCTAGCTAGGTGGCTCACATGGTGGAATGAGTGATCATTTCTTCAAGTGACGTTGTTAAGGAAAAGATTAAATTAGTGATAGAAAGACTTAAGCAGGTAATCACTAAATAGTTAATGATAACTTTTTGATTGACACCTAAATAAGAAATTAGGTGATGCGTGTAAATGTGAATGATGAGTGTATGACTTAGTTCATAATTGGATGTTAAGTGTAAGGTATAATTATAACTGAAAATGATGCTATATGGATTATCATGTCGCACATGATTATATACATGATATGTAACGACCCAGAATTTCAGTCATTCAAAATTCGTATATTTAATTGATTTTAAATATTCACAAATAAATTTTATAAGTTGAATAACTTATATTTGGAATATAAGGATTTAATTGGATAATTAAATTGTTAATTTAATATTTGAAATTGTGTAAATAATTGGAAATTGGATTTAATATGAATAAAAATGATTTATAAAGTTGAATTAAATCTTATTTGAATTAGAATGATGATAGAGAACTTTTGAAATTGAATTAAAAGTTAATTTGTAGAAATTGAATATTTTAATATTTAATTGACGAGTAAAAATAGCCATTTTTCATACAGTCTCGAATTTCGACGAAACTAGTTTCATTGGATCCATAATGTTATATTATTATAAGATTTCAAATTTGATGTCAGTCGGATTTACGGTTTTTCCGGGGCCAAGCTAAAATGCGTAGAAATCGGTTTAAGTAAATTTTAAATTTAAATAGTCGATTCGAAAACCTATCTTCCAAATACGATCAAATTGGCTTCCGATATATATTCCATTGCGTTCGGAATAGAGGTAAAACATTATAAAAGCCAGGCGGCACGCTTCGTTTCGAGTTCGGAAAAAATTCAGATGAATAGTGCGCGTAAATTTCTATAGAAGGCCATCTATTTTTCTATTTTTCAAAACCCTAATTCAAAGCTAGGGATAGCCGCCACCCACGTTCCAATGGCCAGAATCTCACATGCTTCCTCCATCATTTTCTTCCAATCTATCAACAATTACGAAAAATCATCAACTACAAAGTGGTAGAGGGTATCGAGTTCTATGAATTCAACGGTCACGATCGAGTTTAATTGAGAGGATTGGCGGCAAAATGACCGCGTTTGGCTGCGGTTCATGCACGTTTTCCCACGCAAGGGTGCAACCGAGTTCAACGAGACTAGGGGCGATGGTGCAGTAGGGTTAGGGCTTCGCGTTGATGAGCTTAGATCGTCGTCTCGACGAATATGTGGGGTGCGACATCGAATGTTTTGAACGTGACAATGGGTTTTATCATGCGTTTATTTACCTGAGAGGAAGAAGATGCTAGTCATGGCCCTGATTGAAGAAGCCAGATCGTGCAGCCAGGATTTATTGTAGCGTTTAAAAATAAAATAAAAATTGAAATTATATTCTTTTTAATTCGTACAAACTTTAAAATTGTGTAACTTTGTCATACGAGGTCCGTTTTCGACAAAATGAATTACGTTGGGTCCGTATTGACGAGCACTACATTTTATAGCTGGTTTGGAGTTGATTGGAGCAAGTGAAAATTTTGGGTAAAATTAAACGGTCGTTTAATTTTATTCGGAATAAAACACTGCAACTGCTATTGGAACCAATGTGAGTACAACTCACTCTTTCTGACTTATTAATATTTTTATATAAGTGAGAATAAATGTTATTTATGGTGATTGATGATTGTTTGGATGATATATTGATTGGTATTTAGATATATTCCAGCCTATTGGAGCAGATGAGACCCTATACGTTCCCATGTATAAGCGGATGACCTTTTGTATGCGCGTCTGCCTTGAAGCGGACATTGTACATATTTTCTAATATGTATATTTGTTGTAGGTGACAGGTTGGAGGGATCCAACTGGATTCCTCACCAGTGTTGATTTATTTACATATATTGTGATATATGTTGTTATCATATGATATATGATGTTTGGATGTTGTGATTGCTGTATTTAGTGCTGTTGCAGCATTGGGCCTATTTTTGGAAATTTAAACATATTAAAGTGGTGATTTCGAATTAATAAGGATTTTCAAGTGATTTTGAAAATATACGTTTTGTTGAATTTTGAAGTGTTAAAGAAATGAATTTATTTTGAATAAATAAATGTGATAATTTTTATGTTATAAAAATTATGATTTTTGTGAAATGTACCAAAATGTGATTTTTGGAATATGAAATGAACTATTTTGTAAATATAGTTTAAATTGAGATTTTTGAATTATTATAAATGGTTTATGTATAACATTTATAAAATTGAATTTTTATAAATCGAAATAATGGAATTATAAACAAGTTTTATAAGTGTTAAAATGAAGTTATAAATGGATTTTATAGGTAAATGAGATTTATAAATTTATGAAGTTATATAGAAGAATGATTTTGTAAAATAAACAGAATTATAAGTAATTTACTTATAATTTGGATTTTTGCATGCAATTAAGTTATTAAATGGGATTGATTTATAATGGGATTTTATAAATGGAAGTTTTTATAAAATATAAATGGAATTTATAAACATCGTTTTATAAATCCAAAATCAATTGAATTTGATAAGTTAAATATATAAGTTTATTAAAGGTATTATTTCCACGATTTTGGACAGTGGATTATCCTTTAATAAAGTGTATAGAAATATTTGATTTGGTAAATGAAGTATATCCATGATTTTGGACAGTGGATAATCCTTTAATAAATAATGTATAGAAGTATTGAATTTGGTTAGAGAGTTATATTCACGATTTTGGACGGTGAATAATATTTTAAATTAAATAAATGTTTTGAAAGTGATATTATAAAATGGAGTTAAATGGTTTTAAGGATGTTTTAAAATGTGTTAAGGATCGAAACCATAGATTTCAACATTCATTGTTAAAATTGACGTTTTCGAGAAGTAAGGAAATGATGGACTATAACACTGTTGTTATAGTAAATGATTTTCGGAAGGAAATGTTTTTGTATAGTATATGGGATTTATATATTTATCTTATTTTCGAGTCCCTATACTAGTGATTTTGGGTTGTCATAACGATGTTTTACGCAACATTCGTTTTGACCCGAATAAATGTGTTTAAAGAGAATCTTTTTCTTATAGAATAAAATATATACTTAATCGTTATTTAAGTATATGGAATATTGTCTAAGTGTTGAAAATAAATTGATTTGTGAATTACTTATTGTTTAAATAAGTATAGGGGTGGGCATAAACCGCACCGCTATACGGAAACCTCCCGCACCGAACCGCAAAAACGGTGTGGAAACCCGCACTGAATCTTCAAACCAAAGCAAATACGTCAAACCGGACCGACCCGCATCGATACGGTTCGGTTGCGGTTTGGACGATTGAACCAACCGTACTAAACCGGACCGAACCGAATATTTTCACTAGTAATCTTATGATAAAAATATAAGCAACTCCTATCTTATTTTAGATTCTAACGATGTATATTCTATTTTTAGTGTGTGTTGTTATATTAATAATATTTGCTGTCATAAAGGAAGAAGTTATAGTTTTGGTATAATATTTTTCATCTCGTTTTTTTTGGATAAATGCTAATTATAATCTTATTCTAGTCATTTTCCTTGATGATTATGCATTGATTAATGTTGATGTTTGGATAATCTACCAAAAAAAATCTCACTTATAGCTAAATGTCAAATTGAAATATTCATACAGTTAAAAACTAATCTTTCATTTCAGTATAATATTGTGTGTTTTAACCATTAAGTGTAAAAGATTCACACAGTTGCCTTCGTAAATTGATTGTTGATGGAAGTAATTCTCTTATTTCATATTTAATGTGGGTTCAAACCGGACCGGGCCGAAACCGAACCGTGTTGCATTCAAACCGAACCGAAACCGAACCGTTTAAAAGATTAGTATAATGGTTTGTATTTTTGATTAACCATTTGATGCGGTGCGGAAGCGGTTTGGACTCCAAACCACACCAAACCGACCCGCGCCCACCCCTAAATAAGTATATGGAAATGCTTTCCAATATAGAAAGTTGAAATGTTTTGAGATTATATCTTTTTAAAGATAATTTGAAGTGAATATTTAGCAAGTGAATTAATTAATAAAAGATTTATTAAAAGGGCCTAGTGATTGTTTATGGTGCTAAATATTTGTTTGTTTGCTTTGATAGTTAAATAATCGACTATCAAGTATTGGCCATACTTTAGTTCCTCGACTTGATGTGGGAACTATTTAGTCGTACACTTAGTACATAGCATTCTATGTAGGCTTGATTATCGTTTGAGTTGAGGATGAAGATTAGTATAGTGCGGGGTATTACTCCAATCTATCGAGCTTCCTTCTTGGCCATAAGGATAGCAAGTTGAAAGTTGGAGACGTGATAAGTATACGAGACATAGTTTCTGTGTGAGGTTGAGAAACGCTTTTGCGTTGTTGGTGCGAAGAGACCGGGATTAGATTTATCTGAAAACCACTTCGGACCAACGTATATGCGACGATTTTGCAGGTTGCTTGTGATGGTATTGATATTTTCGGAGTTTCATAGTGGGGGACTGCTTGTTGATCGTTTGGGGTTAAAATCCCAATATACATCCAGTAGCAGTGGTCTCTTCATTATGAAATATCCAATGCGAGGACTATTCGCTACTAATCCTAGGGATTTCCCGACAGGATGTGGTAGGGAAGTACCTTCGGTTTGTCCTATTCCTGGACAACCTGTATGGATGTTTGTCTGACATTGCATTTCTTAAGATTACGTAAATTGGTTTTTACAAACGTACATCAGTGGTGGTGGAGAAGGCAACTTCTCTTAGCTTAACACCCTCCTTGAGACGTATGAGCTCAAGGGTTGTATTTTTGTGGAAGGCAATTAGTAGTCAACGGAAATGACCATGAGACATTCAAAGTGATGTGATATGTGATTGTGAAAGGTAATCGTTACCTTAGGCCTCATCAACCGAAAATGAACAAAACAGGGTTAGATGCGGCAAGGCTAAGTGGGTCATTCCCAAGTAGGATATGATCATCCTCTTCTAAATATATCTTTACATGCTATGACATCGTGTATTTGATTATTGTGGTTTGTACGCTAGAGGGCCCTCGGTATAGGTCGGTAACGACCGGAGGATGATATATTCGGTACCATCTAGTTATAGAGGTGGGCCGGTCTTGTGTTGGTAGAGGTTCCTTTGTGCTGTTCCTTGGGACATCCATCTAGAGGTGTACCCATTCGGAAGGTAGTCCCTTCACCTGGTCATTTGTATGGAAATCCAAACCCCACTACGAGCTGCGATTTTGTTTGTAAAGGCGTAATGAATAGCCTCGAAATGCTATATGGGTAACCATTTCGACTATGATTAATATTATTTGTATATACTAGACACTAGTATAATATAAGATGATTTGATATGAAATGTTTTAGTTATCGTAAGGTAAAAATATGTCCGTGTTTATGTCTGGACTTGTCTTACGAGATACTTTTGTTTTGATAAAGGAAAAGTTTGGTAATTTAATAAATTTAGTTGAGTGTGTTTCTCATGCTGGTTTACCAGACTGATCCGGGCTTTCTTCCCTTTCAATGCTCGGGTCAGACCGAGTATATTTACAGGTTCATTTTTAGTGCTTTTGGAGCTTCAAAGCAGGAGAGCTGGAGATCCTCATTTTCGTATACACGTATTTGTTTTGATTATCCGCTGCTTAGTTGTTTATATTGTCGGCAATTGTGAGGACAGGTTATTATAACTGTCTATGCTGGTGACTATTGATTGATTGTTGTACTCTGATTGATGTATGTATATACAGTTTCTGTTTTGTAAAGATCATTGATATGATATTATATGTTTTCCGCTGCGATGTGAGATTCTGTATTATTCTGTTTGGTTCTATCTTTTCTCTTCTCTTCTTCTCTCTTCTTTTCTTTCTCTTGACTTTCTGTCAGTCTGTGCTTTTTGGGTCGGACATGTGTGGTTTATTGTCGATTCAAAGGGTACGGATTTATGGGTCGTCACATTTGGTATCAGAGCTTAGATTTTGTATATTCCTAAGATTTGATCTGTACTCAGTATAGATAGGGACAGTAGCACCCTAGATTGAGTTTGAGTGTATTATATATATGAGTGCGTATTTGTTAGTGATATAAAATGTTTTATATTGTGCTTGCTTATCTGTTGAGTTATTTGTGAATTCTGGTCGGTATGTGGGACGCCATGTTATCGATAGGGATTTCTAAACACTTAAACGAGGCAAGTCGACATAGTATTATTTTAAAAGTGGGTAAATGAAATAATTTTACCTCGATTATATTTTATATATAAAGGAAACATTTTTTTAGCAATTATTATAGTATATTAATTGATTGTTTGGTTGTTGAAAATGTAAATATATATAAGTTAATAAAAGATGTTTGAATAATCCAAATAAAAGCAACAATTGTAAAAGAATAAATTATTTAAGCAAATGAATTATAAGTATGGAATTATAATTAATATGATTTACAATTGTGAAATAATCTTATATAAGTGAAGTAAAATAGTGGAATTGTATAAGTAAAGATTTATAAATATAAAAGGATTTTAAAAGAATATAAAGCACTGAATTCACTACTGTTGTTGGGAAATAATAAGGGTGATGACTGCAGCATCATTAGTATCATTTTCTAGTTTCTATGTGATAGATTTGCTACCAATAGTAAATTGGAAGTTAAGTTTTATTGTGATAAACAAATTTGAATTTAAAGTCCAAGTTGAAATTGATAAATATAAGTAAAATGAGTTTTGGACTAATAATATGAAATGATAAATTTTAACTGTAGTGAAGTCGAAATAAATTTGAGTTAGCAGAGTTAGTATAATAAGATATGTGATTTGAAATTTAACTAAAGGAAGGTTAAATAAATTGAATTGGATTTTAACTAGATTAGATATGTTATTGAAATGGAAATTAAACTTTTAAGTGATTATATAATATGAATTTGGAAGTTTAAATAAATAAGTTGTATAACTTATAAAATGAGAAATTTAAGTAAAACCAATTGTTAAAATGGTTAAACAATTTTGTTAAGCAAAATAAAATAGAATTTGAATTAAATTAGTAGTGAACTTAAGTTGTATAGTGAAAGTAATGTTAAATGAAGTTGAATTTGATATCAAAATGAATTAATAAAGTGAATCAATGAAATGAAGTCATTAAATAAATATGAATTTGAGTTATGTAATAAAATTCAACTTTATTTGTAGAATGAGTTAGCAATTGAATTAATGAATGAATTGAATTGAAATAATGGAATAGATTAGTAAATGAAATATGGATTAAATGTTAATCAATCAAACATAAATGAATTGATATAGAATAATGGATGTAAGTGTTAATTCATTTAAAGATGATTAAACGTGTTAAACCAAATTGAAGGTAAAAGAAGTAAATATGAATGTTGAATGTAAACGAAGTAAAAATGAACGTTGAAAGTAAATTAAATTAATTTGGTTATGTTGGTTATGCATTGGTTGTTAGTTGATTGAATAGAAATTCATTAAATGTTAATGAAATTGAAAGCTAAAATAGTTGAAATCAAATTGGAAGTTAAGTAAATCTAAATAGAATTGAATTTGATTTGATTTGAAAGTGAACCAACTTGAATATAATTAGTGAATGTAAACTAATTGAATATGAATGAATGAATGTTAGTAAAATCAAATGTGAATGAATCAAATGTGATTAAATTGAAAACCAATTCAATGAATATTAATGAGAAGTGAATGTATATTGATTTGGTATGAATTTGATTGGATTAATATTTGATTTGTTGGATGGTTGGATTTGTTTTGTTGCATTTGCTATAGTGGCATATATATTTGTTGTATTGGTATATGTTGTATATTGATATTACTTTCATATATACATGTTTCTCATTGTTGATTGAGTTTAGTAGGTGCAGATGGCGCTTGCTTCGCATTTGGAGCTCGCTTTCGCGCTATATTAGTCGTATATGCTCGCTAATAATATATAAGGTACATATCTCGGATTATATATCGTACTTTTATACTTTTTTCCCTACGGGATGCCTCATCCTCGAAGATGAGATGTATATTTGTGAAATATATATGTTGTGATCCTACTACGATCGAACCGCGCAAAGGAGGCTATGGCGAATTTTTCAGAAAATTTAAGGCGTTAGAAAAATTTTGGGAAAATTGAAAGGAAAAATTTTGATAACAAAATTTTTAATTTTGAGTTAAAGGTTAAACGATATTAGTTACTTTTGAAAAGATAACTAAGTATGGATTTGAAAACTTAGTAAAGTTTTTATAAGAAGTTTAACTAAATGATTTTGGAAAAAGTTAAAATGTTTAAATAGATCTTATATCTAGTATTAACGATTTGTTTTGAAAAGTTAATGGATTTTTGCGACTTTTTCTTACTTGGTAATTTCGAGGACGAAATTCTTTTAAGTAGGGGAGAATGTAACGACCCAGAATTTCAGTCATTCGAAATTCGTATATTTGATTGATTTTAAATATCCACAAGTAAATTTTATAAGTTGAATAACTTATATTTGGAATATAAGGATTTAATTGGATAATTAAATTGTTAATTTAATATTTGAAATTGTGTAAATAATTGGAAATTGGATTTAATATGAATAAAAATGATTTATAAAGTTGAATTAAATCTTATTTGAATTAGAATGATGATAGAGAACTTTTGAAATTGAATTAAAAGTTAATTTGTAGAAATTGAATATTTTAATATTTAATTGACGAGTAAAAATAGCCATTTTTCATACAGTCTCGGATTTTGACAAAACTTATTTCATTCGATCCGTAATGTTATATTATTATAAGATTTCAAATTTTGTGTCAGTCGGATTTACGGTTTGTCCGGGGCAAGCTAAAACACGTAGAAATCGGTTTAAGTAAATTTTAAATTTAAATAGTCGATTCGAAAACCTATCTTCCAAATACGATCAAATTGGCTTCCGATATATATTCCATTGCATTCGGAATAGAGGTAAAACATTATAAAAGCCAGGCGGCACGCTTCGTTTCGAGTTCGGAAAAAATTCGGATGAATAGTGCGCGTAAATTTCTATAAAAGGCCATCTATTTTTCTATTTTTCAAAACCCTAATTCAAAGCTAGGGCTAGCCGCCACCCACGTTCCAATGGCTAGAAATTCACATGCTTCCTCCATCATTTTCTTCCAATCTATCAACAATTACGAAAAATCATCAACTACAAAGTTGTAGAGGGTATCGAGTTCTATGAATTCAACGGTCACAATTGAGTTTAATTGAGTGGATTGGCGGCAAAATGACCGCGTTTGGCTGCGGTTCGTGCATGTTTTCCCATGCAAGGGTGCAACCGAGTTCAACGAGACTAGGGGCGGTGGTGCAGTAGGGTTAGGGCTTCGTGTTGATGAGCTTAGATCGTCGTCTCGACGAACATGTGGGGTGCGGCATCGAATGTTTTGAACATTACAATGGGTTTTATCGTGTGTTTATTTACCTGAGAGGAAGAAGATGCTAGTCACGTCCCTGATTGAAGAAGCCAGATCGTGCGGCCAAGATTTATTGTAGGGTTTAAAAATAAAATAAAAATTGAAATTATATTCTTTTTAATTCGTACAAACTTTAAAATTGCGTAACTTTGTCATACGAGGTCCGTTTTCGACGAAACGAATTGCGTTGGGTCTGTATTGATGAGCACTGCATTTTATAGCTAGTTTGGAGTTGATTGGAGCAAGTGGAAATTTTGGGTAAAATTAAACGGTCATTTAATTTTATTCGGAATAAAACACTACAACTGCTATTGGAACCAATGTGAGTACAACTCACTCTTTCTGACATATTGATATTTTTATATAAGTGAGAATAAATGTTATTTATGATGATTAATGATTGTTTGGATGATATATTGATTGGTATTTGGATATATCCTGCCTATTGGAGCAGATGAGACCCTATACATTCCCGTGTATGAGCGGATGACCTTTTGTACGCGCGTCTGCCTTGAAGCGGACATTATACATATTTTCTGATATGTATATTTGTTGCAGGTGACAAGTTGGAGGGATCCAACTGGATTCCTCACCAGTGTTGATTTATTTACATATATTCTGATATATGCTGTTATCATATGATATATGATGTTTGGATGTTGTGATTGCTATATTTAGTGCTGTTGCAGCATTGAGCCTATTTTTGGAAATTTAAAAATATTGAAGTGGTGATTTCGAATTAATAAGGATTTTCAAATGATTTTGAAAATATACGTTTTGTTGAATTTTGAAGTGTTAAAGAAATGAATTTATTTTGAATAAATAAATGTGATAATTTTTATGTTATAAAAATTATGATTTTTGTGAAATGTACCAAAATGTGATTTTTGGAATATGAAATGAACTATTTTGTAAATATAGTTTAAATTAAGATTTTTGAATTATTATAAACGGTTTATGTATAAGATTTATAAAATTGAATTTTTATAAATCGAAATAATGGAATTATAAACAAGTTTTATAAGTGTTAAAATGAAGTTATAAATGGATTTTATAGGTAAATGAGATTTATAGATTTATAAATTTATGAAGTTATATAGAAGAATGATTTTGTAAAATAAACAGAATTATAAGTAATTTACTTATAATTTGGATTTTTGCCTGTAATTAAGTTATTAAATGGAATTGATTTATAAAGGGATTTTATAAATGGAAGTTTTTATAAAATATAAATGGAATTTATAAACATCGTTTTATAAATCCAAAATCAATTGAATTTGATAAGTTAAATATATAAGTTTATTAAAGGTATTATTTCCACAATTTTGGACAGTGGATTATCCTTTAATAAAGTGTATAGAAATATTTGATTTGGTAAATGAAGTATATCCACGATTTTGGACAGTGGATAATCCTTTAATAAATAATGTATAGAAGTATTGAATTTGGTTAGAGAGTTATATTTATGATTTTGGACAGTGAATCATATTTTTAATTAAATAAATGTTTTGAAAGTGATATTATAAAATGGAGTTAAATGGTTTTAAGGATGTTTTAAAATGTGTTAAGGATCGAAACCATAGATTTCAACATTCATTGTTGAAATTGACGTTTTCGAGAAGTAAGGAAATGATGGACTATAACACTGTTGTTATAGTAAATGATTTTTGAAAGAAAATGTTTTTGTATAGTATATGGGATTTATATATTTATCTTATTTTCGAGTCCCTATACTAGTGATTTTGGGTTGTCGTAACGATGTTTTACGCAACATTTGTTTTGACCCGAATAAATGTGTTTAAAGAGAATCTTTTCCTTATAGAATAAAATATATACTTAATCGTTATTTAAGTATATGGAATATTGTCTAAGTGTTGAAAATAAATTGATTTGTGAATTACTTATTGTTTAAACAAGTATATGGAAATGCTTTCCAATATAGAAAGTTGAAATTTTTTGAGAATATATCTTTTTAAAGATAATTTGAATTGAATATTTAGCAAGTGAATTAATTAATAAAAGATTAATTAAAAGGGCCTAGTGATTGTTTATGGTGCTAAATATTTGTTTGTTTGCTTTGATAGTTAAATAATCGACTATCAAGTATTGGCCATACTTTAGTTCCTCAACTTGATGTGAGAACTATTTAGTCGTACACTTAGTACATAGCATTCTATGTAGGCTTGATTATCGTTTGAGTTGAGGATGAAGATTAGTATAGTGCGGGGTATTACTCCAATCTATCGAGTTTCCTTCTTGGCCATAAGGATAGCAAGTTGAAAGTTGGAGACGTGATAAGTCTACGAGACATAGTTTCTGTGTGAGGTTGAGAAATGCTTTTGCGTTGTTGGTGCGAAGAGACCGGGATCAGATTTATCTGAAACCACTTCGGACCAACGTATATGCGACGATTTTGCAGGTTGCTTGTGATGGTATTGATATTTTCGGAGTTTCATAGTGGGGGACTGCTTGTTGATCGTTTGGGGTTAAAATCCCAATGTACATCCAGTAGCAGTGGTCTCTTCATTATGAAATATCTAATGCAAGGACTATTCGCTACTAATCCTAGGGATTTCCTGACAGGATGTAGCAGGGAAGTACCTTCAGTTTGTCCTGTTCCTGGACAACTTGTATGGATGTTTGTCTGACATTGCATTTCTTAAAATTACGTACATTGGTTTTTACAAACGTACATCAGCGGTGGCGGAGAAGGCAACTTCTCTTAGCTTAACACCCTCCTTGAGACGTATGAGCTCAAGGGTTGTATTTTTATGGAAGGCAATTAGTAGTCAACGGAAATGGCCATGTGGCATTCAAAGTGATGTGATATGTGATTGTGAAAGGTAATCGTTACCTTAGGCCTCATCAACCGAAAATGATCAAAACAGGGTTAGATGTGGCAAGGCTAAGTGGGTCATTCCCAAGTAGGATATGATCATCCGCTTCTAGATATATCTTTACACGCTATGACGTCGTGTATCTGATTATTGTGGTTTGTATGCTAGAGGGCCCTCAGTAAAGGTCGGTAACGACCGGAGGATGATATATTCAGTACCATCTAGTTATAGAGGTGGGTCGGTCTTGTGTTGGTAGAGGTTCCTTTGTGCTGTTCCTCGGGACATCCATCTAGAGGTGTACCCATTCGGAAGGTAGTCCCTTCACCTGGTCATTTGTATGGAAATCCAAACCCCACTACGAGCTGCGATTTTGTTTGTAAAGGCGTAATGAATAGCCTCGAAATGCTATATGGGTAACCATTTCGACTATGATTAATATTATTTGTATATACTAGACACTAGTATAATATAAGATGATTTGATATGAAATGTTTTAGTTATCGTAAGGTAAAAACATGTCCGTGTTTATGTGTGGACTTGTCTTACGAGATACTTTTGTTTTGATAAAGGAAAAGTTTGGTAATTTAATAAATTCAGTTGAGTGTGTTTCTCACGCTGGTTTACCAGACTGATCCGGGCGTTCTTCCCTTTCAATGCTCGGGTCAGACCGAGTATATTTACAGGTTCAGTTTTGGTGCTTTTGGAGCTTCAGTAGGAGAGCTGGAGATCCTCATTTTCGTATACACGTATTTGTTTTGATTATCCGCTGCTTAGTTGTTTATATTGTCGGTAATTGTGAGGACAGGTTATTATAACTGTCTATACTGATGACTATTGATTGATTGTTGTACTTTGATTGATGTATGTATATACAGTTTCTGTTTTGTAAAGGTCATTGATATGATATTATATGTTTTCCGTTGCGATGTGAGATTTTGTATCGTTCTGTTTGGTTCTATCTTTTCTCTTCTCTTCTTCTCTCTTCTTTTCCTTCTCTTGACTTTCCGTCTGTCTGTGCTTTTTGGGTCGGACATGTGTGGTTTATTGTCGATTCAAAGGGTACGGATTTGCGGGTCATCACATGATATGATGTAATTGTTGTGATGTATAAGTGTATGTTTTACTCATATAAGACTTTATTCTAATGTGTATTTCTATTATTTCTCCTAAACTCACTGGTACTCATTCGAGTAGACTGAGTTTGTGGCTTAGACAAGTTTCTCTTGGAAAGACGAATAAAGAAATTGAAGACAAAGTAAATGGCTTGTGGTTAATAAAAGTTTTTTTATTTCGATGTTGTAAAAATCAGAGTTTATAACTGATTAAGTGTTCGTTTTATCATCCTCCTATGTCGGGAAAATCACTATTATTTATGTTTTATTATATTTGATAGAGTTAGGGGAATTCTCTAGGGGAAATTCTATAATTTATTCTAAATTAATTAACTCCGTAATCGATACTTGCTTTTAATAAAAGTGTTTTCTTTCTATCATATTTTTTTATAACATGTTATAAATAATTAAATGTTTACTTAAAATATATTAAACAGAACATAAATGGTGTGTTTCTATGATAGTAATTACAAACAGTTGTAATCATGAGTATTGTATCACAATATAATAAATACATCATTTTTAATTGTAACGACCCGAAAATTTTAACGATTTAAATAATGTAATTAAATAATTTTTCTTGAAAATAAACAATTAAAATTTTTGCAATGAAAATTTGATATTTGGAATACGTCTATTTAAACGTAGCAAGTGTCAGATTTTCATTTTGAAATATCTAAGTTTGTTCTGTTGTGAAATTTCAATTTTAAATTTAAAATCAATTAAATTAATGAAAATAAAATATTTTGAAATCTGAATATTTTTATATAAGAAAAATGTAAATCATTTTCTAAGTGAGACATCATATTTTGTTTCGCCAAACTTGGACTGCTCTAGCTCCTTTTATATTATTTTCGGCGTTTTAGCAGCATTTCTGGCAGCGAATATCGAGTTTTGATAGGTAGGTCGTTTCTGTGATATGTGTGTACCATTCTATTCGTCTCGTTATGCTGATCTCCGTAGTATATTCATTTGTGCATTTCGGTGTCCGGTACGTGGCGAAATCTGCGAAATGATTAGTTGTATCGGTTCCGCATTTGAGCCTTTTAGTTTCTGTGTCCTTTCGTTGTTCCCTGAGACAACCAATAGCCAGTAGCCTTTTAATATTTCCAGAAATTTAATATTTGACCGTAAGTATTCCTACTATTTCAGTATTATACGTGTTGATTCGTTTCTCCACCGACATTTCTCTCCTCTCCTTCTTCTTTTCTTATTCTGTGCTCATCTAAAAGAAAAAATATAACTAAGTATATTTATATCGGTTTGCATTTATTTATATTGTTTCTCAAGCCTGCATGTCACCTGTCCGAAACCCACTTCTCACCCTCCCCGCTTCGATCGCTCATGCCCACCTTGCTCAGCCTCCCGGTCGCTCATCCATCAGCTCCGATCCCAAGCAACCCGCCTCTGCCTGCCACCTAGCCTTTCACCACTACCCAGTTCACCAATGCCAACACCCAAACCCTATAGCTTCATCCGCCAACCCATCATCCACCCTCCCACCATGTACACCCTTCAACTCAGCGCCATCCGAGACCATCCACACCCACAGTCTTGCCGCAACAGCCCTCCCTCCATCCGCCAAACACCCCTGCCGATCACCTTTCCTCGGCCTTCCCACACCAGTAGCCTAGCACAACCACACTCAGACCCGCTTGAACACAACTCGAGCCCGGGAGCAGCACCCTTCACCACTGACAACCTCGCCACCGCAGCCCTTGGCTGCAACCCTGCACCTCGCCAGCGCGACAACCCGAGCAACACCCCTTCTCTCCACGTAGTCACCTTTCCCCTGCCACAGTCGCAACAACCCCGCTTCTTCCCTCTCCAAGTGACAGCCGCCAACTCGCCAAAACCCACACCTTCATCCCTCAGCCTCGTCTCCAGCTACCATTCCCATCGCCGACCTTGCAACCACTGCAAAGTAGCCTCTGACTCACCGATCATCCAAACCTTTCCACGCTTGCCCCTGGCCGAACAACTAGCAACATTCTCTTCCATTTGAAAAAAAGGGTAATGATGATTTGCATGCAAGACCTAGTATCAAGGGTTTGGTTTTCGTGTATTATTCTCCTTCTTCATCATCATCCGCTTCTGCTGCTACCATTTTTGTTGTAAGGTCGTTTGGCGAGGCACTGTTGATTGTATTCTTATATACTAGCAACTTTTGCAGCCATCAGGCAAGAGAAGATGGTTTATAGGTGTGGTTCTCTTTCAATTGAAATTGTTCTAATTGGGCATCCGGTCAGATGGTAGATATATATCATATATATACATATACATACATATATATGTGTGTGTGTGTTTTTATTGAATTCAAGTTATCTAGCTTGTCGTTGTCCAGTTATTTGGTTTGTGCTCGCTGTTTGGAATTTGTCACAGCAACTCTTTGACTTGTCGTGTCCCGATTGCTTATCCGTGTCCGTTTGCTTATTCTCGTTGTTTCCATACCACGAAAGGTGACCGATCACTCACGATTAACATTCATATGCTTAGTGAATTAAATTCACATGAAATGACGATTGAAATATGTTGTTAAACTTGAATTGTTAGTTATTTAATTGTTGAATATGATATGTTAATATTTAAAACTGTTAACCGATGTTAATTGACATATGACACCATAACCTGTTAGTATATATATTAAATTCAAATTGTTAAGGATTATATATGCATGTAAGTGATATGTTATGCTATTTTATTATATTGTTCTCACATTGCAAGTTCCCTATTAGTTTAGGAATTCCCTATGGGTTGAAATGATATACCAGAACGATCTTATAGATTAGGGGAAAATCATTATGGGTTGAAATGATAAACCCAAGCGATTTTACTGATTTGAAGTTTGGGATTACGGGTTGAAATGATATATACCCGTAAGAATTAAATTATTACGGATTGAAATGATAAATATCCGTATCACTTGACCATAAGATAGAAAATTATACACGGACCCCATTGGTCTATTTTTAAATGATTTCCAAAATTTTGAGAAAAGAAAATATACGTGTTTTGATTTTAAAAATATATACTATAAAGATTTTATTTTGATTTTAATATATATGTAAAAACTCAGATTTTTATATTATATGTTTATAAATTTTAAATTTATAAGTTAAGTTTTGAAGAATGTAAATTTTAAGATTTTACTTATAATTTTATTATTTTTAAATATATAAAATAAGATTTAATATAACATAAATTTAGTAATAAGATTTAATTTAATAAAATTTAATATAATAAAATTTAATTTAATTAAAATATATAATATGTTTAAGTATTTATTTAAATTATATTAATATTTTAAAAATAGATTTTGTAATAACTTTAATAAATTAAGGTTGGAAAGATAAATTGAAATTGATTTGAAATTTTATTTGTTTAAGAATTGTATTTAAATATAAATAAAATTGAGTTGAAACTTATTAATTTTGAGATTTTAAAGATATGATTTTTATAACTTAATAACTGGATTTTTATAACTTAATAACTGGATTTTTATTAAAGCTGATTAAATGAATATTTTCAAATTTAAATAAAAATGAAATTGAATATTCAATATTGATTTAAACTTGTAACTTGAGATTTTATTTAAATGTTATTAAAAATGATTAAGTGAATATTTTAAAATTTAAATAAAATTAAGATTGAATTTTAAATTATAAATGAAATTTATCAAATTGAGTTATTGGAAATGTTTGAATATTTAAACTTTGAAACCTACTGAATTGGAAGTGGTTTAAATTTGTAGTTCAACCATGAATTTGAAATCGATATAAATTAAAAATGGTTTTAATTAATGAGAATTTGAATTGAACCTTTAACCTTTTAATTGAAATTGTTAAACTGAGATTGATTTAAATTGAATTTTGGAACTAAAGTTGATTTGAATTGATTTGTGAAATTGGAAGAAACAATTCTAATTTGAAACTATTTTCGATATAAACACTTTAAATATATAAACTATTTTTAATATATAAACTATTTTAATCTATAACCTATTTTTAAATATAAACTATTTTTAATGTATAACTATTCCAATATATAAAAACTACATTCAATATTCAAACTGTTTAAGTTGGAACTGTTATCATTTCAAAAGTGAATAATGATTTCAAAAGTGATATGATTTCGAAAGTAAATAATGGTTTCAAAAGTGATATGATTTCGAAAGTGAATATGATTTCGAAAGTGGTATGATTTTGGAATGAGTATGATATTTTGATATGTAGTATGAACTGTTTGAAATGAAAATGACCACGGTGTGAAATAAGCGTTTGGTTGTTAAAGAGACTGGGATCGGATATTGTCATACTCTCTGCCAATACTGAAAACCACTTTAACAACTGTGCACGGGGTGGAGAATCCAGAACAAAGTAGGATGGTTTGGCGAACATCTATATGAGGTATGAACGCAGCCCTGACCCCCTCGGGTCAGCTTGATATGACTAAAACAAGAGTTATACCGGACCAAGTGAGGTCGCTCCTCCTATCGGGCTCATTTCTTCGATACCATATTTGTTACTTTGTGATTGATTTGGTGGCCACCCTCGATTTGATTTGGGAGTGTGTCTTGAGGTGGGCGGTGGTAGCTTCTATGCTATACCACCTGTCCGGGAGTGCAAACAGTAGTATCCTACATTGGGCATTGCCTCGCGTGCCTTGTCAAATGGCTTATCGCGCCCTCTACGAGTTTGGTTTGTATCGTACCTATGTAGTGCTCACTGAGTATCACACCAGTTTGGTGGAGCTTAAAGTATCTGTATAGACTACGATATTTATATAAAAATGTGTTAAGGGGGATATGGGTAACGCCTTAACGCTATTTTAATAGTTTACTTTACTATAGACATTATCCATGTAGCGTATTGTATTATGTATATTGATAGTTCCACGGATCCTTAAAGGATGAAATCCCAAACATCCTTTAAGTTATATTGCATTTCACTTGGACATTTCACTTGAGTTGATTTACTGGTATATAAGAATGTTAATCCTGACTCGAGTGTTTTGTGTTTTGCTTTATGCTCAGGTCAGCCTGAGTGTCACAACATTTGAGACTCACCTTTGGAGCTTGGAGCTTTGCTTGGAGATCTGTCTTTATCTATTCAGATTTCAGTTATTTCTAGTTGTTTATGTTCAGACTTGTCATTTGCTTATGTATTAGAGATCCCTTTGTATTTAGATTTCTGTTGTATTTTGCTTTAGACTTTGATGTTCTGTAGTAGCTTCATGGAGTACTATTTATCTATTTACGCTGCTTACTGTTGTATTACTTTGTGCCTGTGATTTTGTGATTGATTTATTTACTATATATGCTAAGTTTTGCCAATTATAAATTAACAATATGTTGTTTTGAGCAATTCAAGTCGGACATGTGTGGATTATTGTCGATTTGAATGGTTTGAAATGATGAGTCGTTACAGTTGGTATCAGAGCCAGGTTTAGGCAAAACTTAGCATATGGAGTAAAAACTCATTAGAGATAGGGTAGTAATACCCTAGAATGAGTGGAATTACTTATAGAATCATCTTCGTTCGAGCTTGAAATTTCTTAATTAGGATTCTCTTTGATTAGGATTTCTTTTAAATTTTGGAACTTTACCTTTGTTCTAAAATCCATTCTTGTCTTTTCCTGTTCATGTTCTTTATGATACTGGAGCATCCCATAGCTTTATTTATGTTGATCTCTGTAATAAATTTAAGCACATCTTGCAACCTCAATTGGCAACTTCATCCTTATGTGTGACTAATCCCATCGGCGGTCCCGCCAACCTTAGTATGATTTGTAAAGGGGTAAAACTCCTTTACAATAGGCATCGATTCACCGAAGATTTCTATGTTCTCGGTTTTGATGCATTTGATATCTTACCTAGGGGTGATTGGTTAAAGTGTTATGATGCTATAATTTCTTACAAAGCCTGAACCGTTTCTTTAGTAGACGACCGGGGTAATTCTCTTATGATCGAATGTTGATTGCCTCAGGTTTATGCAGGCAGTTTTATCTTTTCGCTCGATTCCCAGCCTAGTGATCTTGACTCCACCCCGATAGTCAAGGATTATCCTGATGTTTTGGTGAAGTCACATCTCTTCCGCCTAAGCGGGAAATTTAATTCCGCATCGATCTTATTCCTGGAGCTCGACCTATTGTTCTTCTTCCCAAAAGGATGGCACCCAGAGAGAAAGTCGAGTTGAGGAAGCAGATTGAAGACTTGTTTTCCAAGGGTCTGAATGGGGAGCAGTTGTGGTCTTTGTCATCAAATCTGATGGTTCTTTAAGGATGTGTGTTGATTATAGAGAGCTAAACAAGCTTACTCTTAAGAACAGATATCCTATGCCTTGTATCAATGATATGTTCGATCAGCTCTATGGAGCTAAAGTATTCTCCCAGCTAGATCTTGCTACCGGTTTCCACCAGCTTTGTGTTGCCGAGGATAACACTCTCAAGACAGGTTTTCGAATGGAGAATGGTTTAATGAATGGTTAGTCATGTCCTTTGGATTAAACAATACTTCTGCCTTCTTCATCGATCTCATGAATCGCGTTTTCCATGATGTTCTCAACTAGTTTGTCCTGGTTTTCGTTGATGATATTCTCGTCTTTTCTAAGTCTGAGAAGGAACATGAGTCACATTTGGGCTATGTGCTGGAAACTCTTGGGAGTCATTAGTTGAAAGCCAAATTTTCTAAATGCCATTTCTGGAGGGATGAAGTCCGATTCCTTGGGCACATTGTTTCTGAAAATGAGTCTCAGTTGACCCGGTTAAGGTCGCCGTGATTAATGTAAGTCTATCCATCTTTCCTCTTTTGCAATTTAATTATTTTATCTTCCTTTCGAGCGTATCTTCTTAGTTGGAATTCTCTTTGATTAGGGTCCCTCTAAATTTGAATCTCTATCCTTGTTCTAAGATCCATTCTTGAATCATCCTATGAGGGAGCGTATTTGTAATTGATATAAAAATGTTTTATATTGTGTTGTTTGAGTTGTTAAGTTTGAATTTTGGGTTTCGATCGATTCGTCTAGCTAACGCTATCGATAGGAATTCCAAAACACTTAAACAGAGCAAACTGACACAATATTATTTTCGAAATTGGTAAATGAAATAATTTTATGTATGATTATATTTTATATATAATGGTATAATTTTCTGAAATTAGATAGTTAAATGAAGTGGTTGTTAGAAATGATAGTACTAGATTATCATTTATTATTTTGTCAACATTCCTAAACCATTAGCTATTGTTGTATGTTATAAGGAGTTGAAATTTTTTATAAACATGGTTTATAAATCAGATTTGCAAATGAATTGAATTTAAATTAGGGATTTGAGAATTTAATTTTCAGTGTTTTTCAAAATTTGGTTTTCAAAGTTTTAAGAAAATATATTATTTAAAAGTATTTTCAAATGGAAATTGTTTCCAAAGAATTGTAAAAGAAATAAGTCAGTACTCTCCTCTTATGTCACTGAAAAATAATTTCGATGATGGCTGCAGCATCATCGATATTTATTTTTGAGTCTCAAAGCGGGGAGACCACTTAGTAGCTTTGCTACACTTTTGTTTTAGAAAATGTATTTGATTTGAATTTCTTAAGTATGATTTGATGTATAAAATATATATGTGTGTATATTTATTTCAAAATGGTTTGAAGTGAAACCGGAAATTTAACTCTTAAGTTTTATGTTAAGTGATGGTTTTCAGTTATTGAAATGAAGCAATTTTTTGAATAATTGGAGTGTCTAAAATGAGAAATGGAATTGAAACAGTTGAACTAGGATAAAATTTATTTTATAATACTCAATTACATTCTAAAACATATATAACTTATCTGAAATATTCAAAAAGTTAAAATGTAATATGAATATGTAATCGAATAGTATACAATATAAAATGTAAGTAATAAGATGTCCAAAAATGAAATTTATATGGTTTTGAATTAATTGTTGTATCTGGTACTATGTATTTCGAATCTATCTTATCTTTCTGTCTGCTTCTGTTCTCCTACCTTGTTCTTTTTCGGGGATGAAAAGTTTTGAGTGGGGGAGAGTTTAATGACCCGGAAATTTTAACGATTTAAATAAAGTAATTAACTAATTTTTCTTGAAAATAAATAATTAAAATTTTCTCCATGAAAATTTGATATTTGGGATACGTCCATTTAAACATAGCAAGTGTCAGATTTTCATCTGGAAATATGTAAGTTTGTTCTGTTTCAAAATTTTAATTTAAAATTTAAAATCAGTTAAATTGATGAAAAAAAAATATTTTGAAATCTGAATATTTTTATATAAGAAAAATGTAAATCATTTTCTAAGTGAGACGTCATATTTCGTTTCGCCAAATTTGGACTGCTCTAGCTCCGTTTATATTATTTTCGGCATTTTAGCATCATTTCTGGCAGCGAATATCAAGTTTTGATAGGTAGGTCATGTCTGTGATATCTGTGTACCATTTTGTTCATCTCGTCCTACTGATCTCCGCAGTATATTCATTTGTGCATTTCGGTTACCGGTACGCGACGAAATCTGCGAAACGATTAGCCATATCGGTTTCGCATTTGGGCCTTTCGGGTTCTGTTTCCTTCCGTTGTTCTCTAAGACAACCAATAGCCAGTAGCCTTTTAATATTTCCAGAAATTTAATATTTGACTATCGGTATTCCTACTATTTCAATATTATACGTGTTGATTCGTTTCTCCACTGGCATTTCTCTCCTCTCCTCCTTTTCTTGTTCTGTGCTCATCTAAAAGAAAAAATATAACTAAGTATATTTATATCAGTTTGCATTCATTTATATTGTTTCTCAAGCCTGCTTGTCTCCTTTCCTTGCCGAAACCCACTTCTCACCCTCCCCGCTCTGATCGCTCACGCCCACCTTGCTTAGCCACCCAATCGCTCATCCATCAGCTCCGACCCCAAGCAACCCGCCTCCGCCTGCCACCTAGCCTTTCACCATTACCCAGTTCACCCTTGCCGATACCCAAACCCTATAGCTTCATCTGCCAACCCATCATCCACCCTCCCAGCATGTACACCCTTCAGCTCAGCGCCATCCGAGACCATCCACATCCACAGTCTTACCGCAACAGCCCTCCCTCCATCCGCCAAACACCCCTGCCGATCACCTTTCCTCGGCCTTCCCACACCAGTAGCCTAGCACAACCACACTCAGACCCGCCTGAACACAACCCGAGCCCAAGAGCAGCACCCTTCACCACTGACAACCTCGCCACCGCAGCCCTTGGCTACAACCCTGCACCTCGCCAGCGCGACAACCCGAGCAACACCCCTTCTCTCCACGTAGTCACCTTTCCCCTGCCATAGCCGCAATAACCCCGCTTCTTCCCTCTCCAAGTGACAGCCGCCAACTCGCCAAAACCATGCCTTCATCCCTCAGCCTCGTCTCCAGCTATCATTCCCATCGCCGACCTTGCAACCACTACAGAGTAGCCTCTGACTCGCCGATCATCCAAACCTTTCCACGCTTGCCCCTGGCCGAACAACTAGCAGCATTCTCTTCCATTTGAAAAAAAGGGTAATGATGATTTGCATGCAAGACCTAGTATCAAGGGTTTGGTTTTCGTGTATTATTCTCCTTCTTCATCATCATCTGCTTTTACTGATACCATTTTTGCTGTAAGGTCGTTTGGCGAGGCACTGTTGATTGTATTCTTATATACTAGCAACTGTTGCAGTCATCTGGCAAGAGAAGATGGTTTATAGGTGTCTTTCAATCGAAATTGTTCTACTTGGGCGTCCGGTCAAAAGGTATATATATATATCTCACACAGATATATATATATATATATTCCATTGAATTCCAGTTATCTAGCTTGTCGCTGTCAAGCTATTTGCTTTTGTGCTCGCTATCCGGAATTTGTCACAGCAGCTCTTTGACTTGTCGTGTCTCGATTGATTATCCATGCTCGTTTGCTTATTCTCATTGTTTCCATAGCCATGAAATGTGAGCGATCACTCACGATTAACATTCATATGCTTAGTAAACTAAATTAACCTGAAATGGCGGTTGAAATATGTTGTTGAACTTGAATTGTTAGTTATTTAATTGTTGAATATGATATGTTAATATTTAAAAATGTTAACCGATGTTAATTGACATATGACACCATAACCTGTTAGTATATATATTAAATTTAAATTGTTAATGATTATATATGCGTGTAATTGATATGTTATGCTATTTTATTCTATTGTTCTCACACTGTAAGTTCCCTGTTAGCTTAGGAATTCCCTATGGGTTGAAATGATACATACCTGAACGATCTTATAGATTAAGGGAAAATCGTTATGGGTTGAAATGATAAACCCAAGCGATTTTACTGATTTGAATTTTGGGATTACGGGTTGAAATGATATATACCCGCAAAAAATAAATTATTGCGGATTGAAATGATAAATATCCGTATCACTTGACCATAGGATAAAAAATTATATACGGACACCGTTGGTCTATTTTTAAATGATTTCCAAAATTTTGAGAAAAGAAAATATATGTGTTTCGATTTTAAAAATATATAATATAAAGATTTTATTTTAATTTTAATATATATGTAAAAATTTAGATTTTTAAATTATATGTTTGGAAATTTTAAATTTATAAGTTAAGTTTTGAATAATGTAAATTTTTAAGATTTTACTTATAATTTTATTATTTTTAAATATATAAAATAAGATTTAATATAACATAAATTTAATAATAAGATTTAATTTAGAAAAATTTAATGTAATAAAATTTATTTAATTAGTATATATATAATATGTTTAAGTATTTATTTAAAATTATGTTAATATTTTAAAAATAGATTTTGTAATAACTTTAATAAATTAAGGTTGGAAAGATAAATTGAAATTGGTTTGAAATTTTATTTGTTTAAGAATTGTATTTAAATAAAAAATTTGATTTGAAACTTATTAATATTGAGATTTTAAAGATATGATTTTTATAACTTGATAACTGGATTTTGATTAAAGGTGATTAAATGAATATTTTCATATTTAAATAAAATTGAAATTGAATATTTAATATTGATTTAAATTTGTAACTTGAGATTTTATTTAAATGTTATTAAAAATGATTAAGTGAATATTTTCAAATTTATATAAAATTAAAGTTGAATTTTTAAATATAAATGAAATTTATCAAATTGAGTTATTGTAAATGTTTGAATATTTAAACTTTGAAACCTATTGAATTGGAAGTGGTTTAAATTTGTAGTTCAAACCTGGATTTGAAATCGATATAAATTAAAAATGGTTTTAATGAGAATTTGAATTGAATCTTTAACCTTTTAATTGAAATTGTTGAACTGAGATTGATTTCAACTAAATTTTGGAACTAAAGTTGATTTGAATTGATTTGTGAAATTGGAAGAAACAATTCTAATTTGAAACTATTTTCGATATAAACTCTTTTAATATATAAACTATTTTAATCTATAACCTATTTTTAATATAAACTATTTTTAACGTATAACTATTCCAATATATAAAAACTACATTCAATATTCAAACCGTTTAAGTTGGAACTGTTATGATTTCGAAAGTGAATAATGATTTCGAAAGTGATATGATTTCGAAAGTGATATGATTTCGAAAGTGAATAATGGTTTCAAAAGAGATATGATTTCGAAAGTGAATATGATTTCGAAAGTGATATGATTTTGGAATGAATATGCTATTTTGATATGAAGTATGAACTGTTAGAAATGAAAATGACCACGTTGTGGATTAAGCGTTTGGTTGTTAAAGAGACCGGGATCGGATATTGTCATACTCTCTGCCAATACCGAAACCACTTTAACAACTGTGCACGTGGTGGAGAATCCAGAACGAAGTAGGATGGTTTGGCAAACGTCTATATGATGTATGAACGTAGCCTTGACTCCCTCGGGTCAGCTTGATATGACTAAAACATGAGCTATACCGGACCAAGTGAGGTCACTCCTCCTATCGGGCACATTTCTTCGATACCATATTTATTACTTTGTGACTGATTTGGTGGCTACCCTCGATTTGATTTGGGAGTGTATCTCGAGGAGGGCGGTAGTAGCTGCTATGCGTTACCACTAGTCTGAGAGTGCAAAAAGGTAGTATCCTACCGTGGGCATTGCCTCGCATGCCTTGTCATATGCCTTATCGCGCTCTCTATGACTTTGGTTTGTATCGTACCTATAAAGTGCTCACTGAGTATCTCACTTGTTTGGTGGAGCTTCTAGTATCTATATAGACTATGATATTTATATAAAAATGTGTTAAGGGGGATATGGGTAACGCCTTAATGCTATTTTAATAGTTTACTTTACTATAGACATTATCTATGTAGCGTATTGTATTATGTATGTTGATAGTTCCACGGATCCTTAAAGGATGGTAATCCCAAACATCCTTTACGTTATATTGCATTTCACTTGAGTTGATTTACTGGTATAAGAATGTTAATCCTGACTCGAGTGTTTTGTGTTTTGCTTTTATGCTCGGGTCAGCCTGAGTGTCACAGCATTTGAGACTCACCTTTGGAGCTTGGAGCTTTGCTCGGAGATCTGTCTTTATCTATTCAGCTTTCAGTTATTTCCAATTGTTTATGTTCAGACTTGTCATTTGCTTATTTATTAGAGATCCTTTGTATTTGGATTTCTATTGTATTTTGCTTTAGACTCTGATGTTCTATAGTAGCTTCATGAACTACTACTTATCTATTTCCGTTGCTTATTATTACTCTGTGTCTGTGATTCTGTGATTGATTTTTTTACTGTATATGCTAAGTTCTGCCAATTATAAATTAACAATCTGCTGTTTTGAGCTATTCAAGTCTGACATGTATGGATTATTATCGATTTGAATGGTTCGAAATGACGAGTCGTTACATTAATATTTCTATTCAAGATGCATCGAAACTGGATATCGATGCACCTGTTGAGACTAGAGTGCTCTCCAAATGTTGGGTAGTGTATCACTCATGACTACCGGGGGCACCAAGGGATTACGTACTGATAGTTATTGGATAACTATGGAATAACTCACTCGATAGTTTTCTGTTGGTTAATATAACTAAGGTCAAACAGAAAATATCAATGCGACTAATTTATGCAGTTCTCCTAACTTAAGAATATTATTGAACTTCAATATGAAAACTCCGCTTTGATTATAGTCAAATCATGACATCCATTGAGTGACTATAGTTGGGTCAAGTGAAAGTATTGGAAGTAAAATACTATTTAAAAAAGGATTCGTCTCCTCAATTATATAGGATTAGTATCACGGTCAACTGAAGTCAACTTATAGTCAAAAGTCTGGCCAGAGTAGTTCTATTAATAGTAATTGTTAAAACTGAACCAAGGACTTTATGTTTGGACTATAGAGTTGAATATCGATGATATTGGAATTTTGACCATTACCAAATTCCATAAGTTCAAAGTGATATAGTTTTGACGAAGAGAATTGGTGTAAATAATTGTCACTATCGGGTAACGCTTAATAAAGTAAAATTGGATTTTATCAAAACCAAGTAAGCGATATATTTGGCTCTAATGTCACACCGTCTGCTAAGTTACGTATGAATGTTAATACTCGAATTGTTTGATATTAATTGCTGACCAAATTTACACCTAAGAGTCACACAACCGAAACTACGAATACTCCTTTTATCAACTAATTTAATCAATTGTAATTGTTATAAATTCATTAAATTAATTGATATTTGTGAAATACTGATTGTAAATTTTTATATTTGATGTGTTCAACAGTGTTAAACAGTGTATTTATAATAGTTATAAATATATTAATCGATATACGATATCGTTACGCGTCTATAAATGTAACGAACATCGTTCGGGCTTGGAATTGTTTTTGAGGCTCAAAGGAGGCTTAGGAATTTCGGCTATGATGCTTGTATATGGCCGGCCATATATGATGTGGCTTGGTGGATTTGAATGGAAATGGCAAGAGAGATATTAGGAATTGTGGTCCACTTTTAAGTCTCCTGTCTCCCTTGAAATTAGCCACTCTATATTCATTCTTTTTAGACTTTTTTCTCCTCCTCCTACCTCCAAATTTCAGTTAGAAATATCCCCTTCCAAGCCCTAAAATATTCAAGCATAAATCACGTCAAAACTCTTCGAGTTGATCGTTGGTGGTAAAGCAATTTGGGAGCCAGCAACTATAGAACTTGGAATTCGATTCAACGAGCCATTTCATCATTTCAAAGTATGATCTCTAGTCCTTGGTAAGAGGCATGCTTCATATTTATTAATATTTTAAGTCATTTAAGTTAATCAGTCGATCATAAGTTAGCTAAATAGATTATATCACAAATCGGTATATTACTGTATTGTCACATGTCGATGGTTATATACATATATGCATAAAAAATAATTTTTTGTAGATACCATCTTATTGATCTCGGCCTAATAATAAAAAAATCAATTTTTTATTATTAAATTCTATTGTTAAATGATTATATCAATTAAATCTAATTATAAAATATTAATTCATTTGATATGTGTGTTTAATTTTTTTTAAATTTTTATACACACCTAAAAACCATTCAGTTGTAAAAAAATTATTTATTTTATAATACTTAAATTATTTATTTGATTTAATATTAGTCAAACAGACAAAATATGTTTATCATACATTTATAAATAATGTAATACATGTTAAACATATATATAATATACAATATGCATTTTGATTTCAGAAATATTTTTATTTTTTTTTATTATTAAATCCGTATAGATTTAATTTTTAAAGTATATTTTATTTAAAAATATTTTTAGGCCTTGAGCAGCAGTAAATATATGTATTTAATATAAAAAAGCATTATATATATATATATTAAATAGCTATATATTCATATATATATATATATTTGTGTGTGTATATTAAAAAAAATTGTTTTCCAGGATATACGATAAAAGTTTTAAATTATCTAACAAATTAATATTTAAATAATTATGAAATTTAATTATATTACACACACACATATATTTCATAAATAATTTATAACCAATATTTTATAATAAATATATAAGTAATTTATTCATACATACATTGATATATATATATATATATATATATCTGTGTGCATGTATGTGTATTTATTTATACAAGAATTCTGATGCACATATATGTATATTTAGACCACACATTAGTATACAAGAGGGGCTAACATGTCCGTTACGGTATAAATCGTAGCATTTATACATGGGCATGTCAAAGCATGTACAGATTATAATGTTGCACGTGCATGCACACACATATGTGTATATGACACACATATTTGAAATATAATACAATTATATAAAAATAAATTTCATCTATAAATTCAAATAAAATATTGATTTTATTTATAAAATATTAATTTTATTTAAATGAAAATTTAAAAAAGTTCTAAATGAATTAAACAACATAGGCCTATTAAAGATCCAATAATGGATTTTTTTGAAATTTACCCAATTCCTCTGCTTTGGACTGGCCCATTTCAACCCTGCATGGAAACAAATTAGGTTAGTGAACATGTAACGACATTTATGTAAAGATAATTTGATGAAATGAAGCTATTTAGCTGCTCTGTTTACTTAATGTTTTGAAAAAAATAGTGATCTCACTTTGTCGCTTAAAATAATTTTAGTGATGACTACAACATCATCGACGTTCATTTTCAGGTCTTGAAGTGGGGGATGTTGCAGTTCGTATGATATAGTGATGGTCCAAGGAGGCATGTTTGACAATGTAAACTAGTGAAGTGGAACGTACATTGAGTTCCATTATCGAGTCGTGTGTCAAAAGGATCGATGGATAACTCTGAGATGTGATGTGTGCTCGTAGAGTGGGGGTATGTGAACGTGTTCACTTGAGTACCATTAGATCTTAGTGATGGTGAGCATCGATCGCCAGATAGTGTGGTCGCTGACCTTAGTGATGGTCACACGAGCTATCATGCATCCAGTGACATCTTAGTTGTTGATGCAAGACTTGGTTGATGATTGTTATGCTTGCCATAATTGTTGTACTTGTTATGATTGTCGTGTTTTGATATGGATGTCATCTGATGTAGGTACTAGTGAGTTAGTACCTCGACACCCTATACTGTACTTAATATGTTACACCCATATGATGATTGTAACGACCCAGGATTTTGAACGAATTAAATTGAAAATATTTAATTTATTTTAAATATTTGAGTGATAATTTAATTTGAATCCCGAATGTAATCTTGAATTTGGCGATTAAATTTTATAATTTAATCTATTGAAGTTGAATAAAAATTTGAATCTTTGATTTTAAGCCAAAGAAAAATATTTCGAAAGCTTTTAAAATTCGTGTTGGTATTACTGAAGATAACGGAAGTTTCAGAATCGAATTTGAAAGTGTTTGTTCAGTTTTGAAATTATATTGTTCGAATCGATATTTAAAGATAGCCGTCCGAGGCACAGTCTCGGAATTCAACGAAACCAGTTCCATTGGGTCCGTAATATTGAATTATTATCGGATTTCAAATTTCGTATTTTTCGAAGATGATATGTGAGAATACGACAGGCAAACGCATTGAAATTTTGAACGGTTTCAATTTAAATTTAAAATTTTATTTCAGACAACGTCCCTAGATTCTTGCCTTAAATCACACGTTCTCTTCCCCTAGCTTCAGCCTAAATCCACGCCGAGCATCACGAGATTATCGTGCAAAACCCATACCTTCGTACCTCTCCTCCCCTCTTTTAAAAAATCGAACGACATCCTTCAAAACAATTCAAAGAAAATAAAATGGCTCCCCCCCTCACTTTCATTCAAGATAAAATTAAATGGCCTAAGCCGATTCTCGAATTCAATCGCGAGAGAGCAAGCTCGTCTCGAGTTCGTCTGGGCAGAGTGCTTGATTTTAGGGGCGGCGACCGGAAGTTAGCAGTAGTGGTAGCATCGCGTACGAGGCGCGACTGTCTGGGGGCATCACTCGCTCGCGTGCGAATTGGGTTCGCGAGTTCGAGGACCTGGAAGTGGGTAGTACGCCATTGTTTAGGAAGGTGGTCAGCGTGGCGACGTCGCGAGGTCAGAAGTAGGCGGCATGGTGGTCTGAGGTCGGCAAATAGGGTTTCGCGAGTGATGAGATGGCTCGAAACCAATCGTGGTGGCTGGGATGTCTCGCGGTGACGAACTCGTTCGAGCGGCGAGCGAGGTGGAGGAGCTTCATGAATGGGGTGGCGTGATGATGTTGAGGTTGGTCGAGATATTTCTGGCCATGGATTGAGGTTTGCTTGTTTTTATTTTTCTTATAACTTATTAAAAACCTAAATCTGTATTTCTTAAATTGAATTTGAAAGAAAGAAAAAAAATGTTAGAATAAGTATGGTATTTTACTTTATCTTATTAAAACTATATTTAGGTTTATAAATCTGATAAAGCATAGATATATATATGTACACTTTTAAAAAGCACTGTTAAGTTTTAAAATCAATATATTAAATGATATTTTAGTTTAAAGAAATAGAAAGGTTAGTTTGGAAATTTAAATAGTTAGTTTTAAATTTAAATTTTTAATTAGATGAAATTGTTGAGAATAATCTGTTAAAAATTAAAAGAAATTGGTTTAAAATTTAAATCATTGGCAAATTTAAATTTATAAAAAGGGATTTAGCTTTAAATATAATTTTTAGTTAAATCAATTATTAAAAAGGAATTTATTTAAAAAGGGAGTTTAATTTTTTAAATTAAATTTTAGTTAAAATAAGATTTATAAAAGGAAATTGGGTTAAAAATAAAATCTTTGGTTAATTTAATCTGTAAATGGGAAACAGATGGAAATTAAATTTTATTTGTTTAAGATGGAATCTCTGAAACTTAATTGTTCAATTGACTCGAATATTGATAAATTGTATAAATTATTTATACAAGGTCTAAATTGCCAAGAAAACAAACTGGATTGGATTGGATTACAAATATAAAAGCTAAGGTGAGATCTTCTCACTCAAAATTTAAAGTGGAATTATTGCAGTTATTGATGGATTTGTTTTGATTGCTATGTTGATGTGATATTAGATATTTTAGGATATATCTATATATATAGCAATATATACATATTGGCATATGTATATATTGGATTGATGATTTCCCGCCTCGTATAGCGGATGAGACCCTATTGCGCCGTTAGTAAGCGGATTTATAAAAACCTATATACCGCGATAATTCCGTACTGGAGCGGAATTGGTATTGTGCTAACATCTTTGGATGCAGGGAAACAGGTTGGAGGGATCCAACTGGACCCCTCACATTGATTGAATTTATTTCTATTGTGATATGAATCTGTGAATGATTATAGTGATGCTATTAATCATATTGATATCTGGAAATTGTTGAAAGCTAAAATTTAGCTGAATGGATGTTTGACATCATTGGATTCCAAGGATAAACGAAATTGAATTTTTGAAATGCAAGTGGAAAATTTCTAAGTGAATTAATTTTAGAAATTTAATAAATTTGAAGAAAAGAATTTAAAAGAATAAAGGTTGATTTTTAAAATCTTATTGAATTAATTCCAGAATCAAGTGAAAATGTTGGGTAAATGAATTTCGTATGATAGTGATTTTAAATTGAAGAATTTAATTAAAATTTGGATTTCTAAATAGTTTGAAAAAGATAAAGAGATTTATTTTCTTTAAGGGGAATTTATTTAAAAGGAAATAAGTTGGAAGTCCAACTATAAATTAAATTGGCAAATTGAAACGAATTTGGAAAGTCAATATAAAATGAGTTGGGATGGGAAATAAATTTAGAAATCAATATTGAAATTGATTTGGTATTGAAGTTTTAATAAATGGAATTGGAATTTATAAAAGTTGGTTATAAATCCGAAATCACTTATTTTGATAAGTAGAATATAGAAGTTGATAAAAAGAAGATTTATAAGTCGAAGTTGTTATTAAAATAGAAATAGAATTTATAACCGTGTTTATAAATTCGAAAGCGATGGAATTTGATGAATTAAATATAGAAGATTATCAGAGTAGATATATTCGCGATTTTGGATAGCGAATTTCTATTGAAATGAAAATGTGTAGAAATGATTGGAATTGGGTTAAATGAAGTATATTCACGATTTTGGACAGTGAATATATTATTAAGTAAAATGGTTATGTTTGGGAAATCGATATTATAAATGAAGTTAATTGTTTTAAAAGATGTTTTAAAACGTGTTAAATATCGAAATCATAGATTTCAACATTCATTGTTGAAATAGACGTTTTCGAGAAATATAAGGAAATGGTGGACTATAACACTGTTGTTATAGTAAATGATTTTCGAAAAGAAAATGTTTTATGTAGTATTGGGATTTTTATATATCTACCTTAAAATTTCGAATCCCTATACTAGTGATTTCGAGTCGTCGTAACGATGTTTTACGTAACATTCGTTTTGACTCAAATAAATGTGATTTAAGAATGATTTCCTTAAAAGAATGAGATATATATACTTAATTTTGATTTTAAGTATATCGAATATTTTCTAAGTGTTGAAAATAAATGATTTGTGAATTACTTATTTTTAAATAAGTATGGAAATGCTTTTCCAATGTGAAATGAACTGTTTGAGTTTTTATCTTTTAAAGATAAATTGAAATGTGAATATTTGAAATTGTTTTTAAATGGTTAAGTGTGGGATTTTTATATGTAATGAAGATATTTTTGGAGATAAAATAATTTGGAGAATTATTTGGAATCTGATGATGTTGCGCATCTTTATTGATAGTTAAATAACCGACTATCAATAATTACCTTTAGATAGGTATTTGTTGTGAATTGGATGAATTTGAATGCCACACTTATTTTTGAATAATCGCTCACTATTCGGGTTAGCCGGGAAAGGACCATGGGGTCGTATAACCCATTCCGAATATGTGATACGTCGTTATGAATTGCATTCGAAGACCGGTGTTGAAGACCGGATATTTTTGAAAACGGAAGGATTACCGTCGAGTTACTCTACATCGGCTGATCTCCGATTTAGAGGTTTTATCACCCTTAGTGACGGGAAGTCCTGACGTGATTGAAAATTATCCGGATATGCAAGGGCTTCGTGAGAAGTGCCTTCGGTTCTGTTCGATCCCGGAACAGACTTGTATGGATTGTGTGTCTGACGTTACAATTTGAGATATAAAGCTGATTTCTTTCAAATACATATCTGTTGGTGGCGGAGAATTTATTCTCTTAGCTTAACACCCTTCTCTGAGACGTACGAGCTCAGAGGTTATGTAGTTGAAATTTATCAGCGATATATCCCAATTTGGTAACGTGGCATACTGAGTGTTGCTGTGAAATGATCAGTGTTTGATCATTTGTGATATGATCATTTGTGATATGATCATTTGTTTGATCTTATATCTTGGTGATCATAGGTTGATCATTTTGTTTGACCCGAAGCAGGGCTTTTTGTAGAAAGCGTAGCTTTGTGGACGAGACTTCGTCGAGCCTCACACCCCGGAAATGGTCGAAACAGGAAGGATGCGGCAAGGTTCTAGGGAGTAGCGCCCCTTAGTGTATGTCATTCCTTCTGGATAAAGGTGGTATCATGGTATGGAGCCCAGATACTTAACCTCTGTGGTTACTGCATTATTATTATCTATGTGGTTTGTTGCGAATTGGGGATCCTCGGGAAGATCGGTGACGATCGGGGGATGGCATACGCGTTTCAGTAGTTACCTATTTTTGCAGAGGTAACCCGGCCTTGTGTTGGCAGAGATCCGGTTAGGTTCTCGGGTCGTCTATTCCAGGGACGTACCCATCGTGGAGAAGGAAGTTCCTTAGCCTGACCATTTGTTGGAAATCCAAAGAAACAATACGCGACTTGTACGGTTTTAGTTGTATTACCTGCTATGGAATGTGGCGGTAACCTGCTATTGAACATAGTGGCTATAGTAGGCATAAGTGCGGAATGCCTATGCTGGCTAAGATTAATATTATACTTTCGAAATGTTTTCTACACTATGCACTAATAATAATATCCAAAATGATTTGATTTTGCGTAGTAAGCATCTTTGACTATCATAAGAAGAAATCTCCTCCAATTCTGCGTTTGCATTGTGTGTGTGGTGGGAGGTCTTATGGTAGTTTCATTTTCCAAAAAGCATTGCGAATTGACTTTAAAATTTTCCTGTTGTTTATTTTAAAGAATAACTGTTTTACGATCTCACACCAGTCACCATGACTGACTCGGAGTTTATTGTTCCCTTCTAAACTCTGGGTGCCCACCAATTTCCACACGGGCAGCCTAGAGTTATATTATCAGGATATTCAGGATATTCTGGAGCTTCGGAGATAAGCTGGAGGACGAGACGTAGTATTTGTATCTGATAGTATTTATTCCGCTGTGTATTCTGTATGAGGACAAGTTTATATAACTGTCCATTGTTGTATATTGACTCTGATGATTGATGTATGTATAAAATGATATAGTTCTTTGTTTTAAAAGACTAGTAATTATCTATTGTATATTGTTCCGCTGCGATGTGTAAGATTCTGATATTGTTTTCTGTTCTGATGTGTTTTCTGTTGTTCTTCTTCTTTCTTTCTTCTCTTTTTCTTCTATCTTCTTCTTCTTCTACTTTTTCTTTTTCTTAAAACCCCTCACTATTGGAGTTTCCGGCACTCGATTGCTCGGCAGTCGATAAAGTGAGTATCGATGTCGAATTTTCGAAAGTCGAAAATTTCGGTACTGTGACAAAGTGGTATCAGAGCATATGGTTAAGCGACAACCCTGCTCTGTTGGGTGTTACTCATTAGAGATAGAGTCAGCAGTACTCTAGAATGAGTTGAGTGTAATAATAGATATGAGCGCGTATTTGTTAGTTAATATAAAATTGTTTTATATTGTGATGATTGATTTATTGAGTGGTATATGGATTCTGGTCAATACGAGTAATTAACGATCATTGATAGGGATCTCTAAACACTCGAATAGAACAATTCGGCACAATATTGTTTTAAATAGGGTGAATGAAATGATTTTACCCAAAATTATTTTTGTATATAAAAGAAATGATTTTCTATGAATTACCATAGTATATGGATGTTTGGTTGTTAGGAAAGTGATGATATTGAAATGTTATCATTACTATTGAAATTGAATAAGAAATTGAAACCGTAACTCCAAAGTTAAGAAATAAATTCACATACAAATGAAATTTGAGAATATAAATTATAAATGTGAATTGTAATTTAAAACGGAATTCCAGAAAAGTTTTTGGAAATGTTTTGAGAAGAATTTGAAATTTTTGAGATTTGGAAAGTTTAAATTCTTTTTGGAGTTGAAAATGAATTTAAAAGGATTTTGAAAAAGTATTTTGGAGAGATAAAGCTCTAAACTCTTTTCAGTCGCTGGAAAATAACTTCGGTAATGACTGCAGCATCACTGATGTTCATTTTCGGGTTTCCAAAAGAGAAATTGCTGCCAAATTTTTTTAAATGGAAGTTGTTTGAAAATTTGGATTTGGTTTTAGAAAATTCAAACGAAAATTTGAATTGTTTTCAAAATGATTTTTTTGAAGTTGAAAAGACTCAGGAATACTATATAAAAATATTTATAAAATATTGAGATCTGATTGGAATGAAATTCAAATTGTAAATGAATTTATAACTTGGAATAGAATTCAAGAAGGTAATTGAAAATTTAAAATTCAATAATGGGATGAAATTGTGAATATGAATTTATAATTGAAAATAGAATTCATAATGGAATTAGTAATGTGAATGTATAAATGATTTTATAAATCAAAATGTAAATAAGTCGAAGACTTATAAAATATTTGAGAATCTGATAGAAATGAGATTCAATTTAAAATGAAAGTTGAGATTTATTTTGAAATTGTAAGTGAATAGAACTAGAATTGAATTTGATTTATGATGTACTAAACTAAAATTAGTAAGTAAAGCTAATTGAATATTGACCGAATGAATAAGTTTGAAGACGAATGAATTAGTAATTGGAACTAATTTAAGATAGTGCAGTTGTAAATGACAGATAATTGATAAAATTCAATATTTCAGAATTGAAAGTAAATTGAATCCAAATTAGATTGGAATTGTGAATTGAACTCAAATGAGAAATGGAAATGTGAAATTGAATTCAAATAAAATTTGAAATGTAAAATTTAAGATAATGGATATAACTTCAACAGTGAAGTAATGATGATATAAGCAGTTTATATTGAAAATTTTGTAATAGAATGTGCAAAATGGTTTGAATGCTGTAACTAGATATTATGGCTAGTAGGATATACAGGTATAAAGGAATTGGAATTTGATTTCGAAGATAATTTGAATTGCTCGAAAAAGGTATGTATTTGAATTCGAATATGAGTTTTTGATGACTTATTTCTCTAGCCGCTTGGCTTTTTCTTTTTCTTTTTGAAATCTGAGAGTCCGTAGGGACGTTTTGTAGTCGTGCCGTATTAGCCGCGCAAAGGAGACGCTGGCGAAATTTTTCGAAAATTTAGGGCGTTAGAAAAATTTTGGGAAAATTTGAAAGTTTAAAAATTTGAATTTGAATTTAAATTTGAATTTTGAAGTAAAACAATGCTGTTGAAACTTATAATTGAAGTTGGAAAGTTAGTTGAATTAATAACGAATCTCTAGTAGAGAGATTGGTTTTGAAAATTGATAAAACTATTGGATATTGAAAGATAGTAGACGAGTTAAGGACCATTTTTCCTAACTTGTAATTTCGAGGACGAAATTCTTTTAAGGGGGGAAGTCTGTAACGACCCAGGATTTTGAACGAATTAAATTGAAAATATTTAATTTATTTTAAATATTTGAGTGATAATTTAATTTGAATCCTGAATGTAATCTTGAATTTGGTGATTAAATTTTATAATTTAATCTATTGAAGTTGAATAAAAATTTGAATCTTTGATTTTAAGCCAAAGAAAAATATTTCGAAAGCTTTTAAAATTCGTGTTGGTATTACTGAAGATAACGGAAGTTTCAGAATCGAATTTGAAAGTGTTTGTTCAGTTTTGAAATTATATTGTTCGAATCGATATTTAAAGATAGCCGTCCGAGGCACAGTCTCGGAATTCAACGAAACCAGTTCCATTGGGTCCGTAATATTGAATTATTGTCGGATTTCAAATTTCGTATTTTTCGAAGTTGATATGTGAGAATACGACAGGCAAACGCATTGAAATTTTGAACGGTTTCAATTTAAATTTAAAATTTTATTTCAGACAACGTCCCTAGATTCTTGCCTTAAATCACACGTTCTCTTCCCCTAGCTTCAGCCTAAATCCACGCCGAGCATCACGAGATTATCGTGCAAAACCCATACCTTCGTACCTCTCCTCCCCTCTTTTAAAAAATCGAACGACATCCTTCAAAACAATTCAAAGAAAATAAAATGGCTCCCCCCCCTCACTTTCGTTCAAGATAAAATTAAATGGCCTAAGCCGATTCTCGAATTCAATCGCGAGAGAGCAAGCTCGTCTCGAGTTCGTCTGGGCAGAGTGCTCGATTTTAGGGGCGGCGACCGGAAGTTCGCAGTAGTGGTAGCATCGCGTACGAGGCGCGACTGTCTGGGGGCATCACTCGCTCGCGTGCGAATTGGGTTCGCGAGTTCGAGGACCTGGAAGTGGGTAGTTCGCCATTGTTTAGGAAGGTGGTTAGCATGGCGACGTCGCGAGGTCAGAAGTAGGCGGCATGGTGGTCTGAGGTCGGCAAATAGGGTTTCGCGAGTGATGAGATGGCTCGAAACCAATCGTGGTGGCTGGGATGTCTCGCGGTGACGAACTCGTTCGAGCGGCGAGCGAGGTGGAGGAGCTTCGTGAATGGGGTGGCGTGATGATGTTGAGGTTGGTCGAGATATTTCTGGCCATGGATTGAGGTTTGCTTGTTTTTATTTTTCTTATAACTTATTAAAAACCTAAATCTGTATTTCTTAAATTGAATTTGAAAGAAAGAAAAAAAATGTTAGAATAAGTATGGTATTTTACTTTATCTTATTAAAATTATATTTAGGTTTATAAATCTGATAAAGCATAGATATATATATGTACACTTTTAAAAAGCACTATTAAGTTTTAAAATCAATATATTAAATGATATTTTAGTTTAAAGAAATAGAAAGGTTAGTTTGGAAATTTAAATAGTTAGTTTTAAATTTAAATTTTTAATTAGATGAAATTGTTGAGAATAATCTGTTAAAAATTAAAAGAAATTGGTTTAAAATTTAAATCATTGGCAAATTTAAATTTATAAAAAGGGATTTAGCTTTAAATATAATTTTTAGTTAAATCAATTATTAAAAAGGAATTTATTTAAAAAGGGAGTTTAATTGTTTAAATTAAATTTTAGTTAAAATAAGATTTATAAAAGGAAATTGGGTTAAAAATAAAATCTTTGGTTAATTTAATCTGTAAATGGGAAACAGATGGAAATTAAATTTTATTTGTTTAAGATGGAATCTCTGAAACTTAATTGTTCAATTGACTCGAATATTGATAAATTGTATAAATTATTTATACAAGGTCTAAATTGCCAAGAAAACAAACTGGATTGGATTGGATTACAAATATAAAAGCTAAGGTGAGATCTTCTCACTCAAAATTTAAAGTGGAATTATTGCAGTTATTGATGGATTTGTTTTGATTGCTATGTTGATGTGATATTAGATATTTTAGGATATATCTATATATATAGCAATATATACATATTGGCATATGTATATATTGGATTGATGATTTCCCGCCTCGTATAGCGGATGAGACCCTATTGCGCCGTTAGTAAGCGGATTTATAAAAACCTATATACCGCGATAATTCCGTACTGGAGCGGAATTGGTATTGTGCTAACATCTTTGGATGTAGGGAAACAGGTTGGAGGGATCCAACTGGACCCCTCACATTGATTGAATTTATTTCTATTGTGATATGAATCTGTGAATGATTATAGTGATGCTATTAATCATATTGATATCTGGAAATTGTTGAAAGCTAAAATTTAGCTGAATGGATGTTTGACATCATTGGATTCCAAGGATAAACGAAATTGAATTTTTGAAATGCAAGTGGAAAATTTCTAAGTGAATTAATTTTAGAAATTTAATAAATTTGAAGAAAAGAATTTAAAAGAATAAAGGTTGATTTTTAAAATCTTATTGAATTAATTCCAGAATCAAGTGAAAATGTTGGGTAAATGAATTTCGTATGATAGTGATTTTAAATTGAAGAATTTAATTAAAATTTGGATTTCTAAATAGTTTGAAAAAGATAAAGAGATTTATTTTCTTTAAGGGGAATTTATTTAAAAGGAAATAAGTTGGAAGTCCAACTATAAATTAAATTGGCAAATTGAAACGAATTTGGAAAGTCAATATAAAATGAGTTGGGATGGGAAATAAATTTAGAAATCAATATTGAAATTGATTTGGTATTGAAGTTTTAATAAATGGAATTGGAATTTATAAAAGTTGGTTATAAATCCGAAATCACTTATTTTGATAAGTAGAATATAGAAGTTGATAAAAAGAAGATTTATAAGTCGAAGTTGTTATTAAAATAGAAATAGAATTTATAACCGTGTTTATAAATTCGAAAGCGATGGAATTTGATGAATTAAATATAGAAGATTATCAGAGTAGATATATTCGCGATTTTGGATAGCGAATTTCTATTGAAATGAAAATGTGTAGAAATGATTGGAATTGGGTTAAATGAAGTATATTCACGATTTTGGACAGTGAATATATTATTAAGTAAAATGGTTATGTTTGGGAAATCGATATTATAAATGAAGTTAATTGTTTTAAAAGATGTTTTAAAACGTGTTAAATATCGAAATCATAGATTTCAACATTCATTGTTGAAATAGACGTTTTCGAGAAATATAAGGAAATGGTGGACTATAACACTGTTGTTATAGTAAATGATTTTCGAAAAGAAAATGTTTTATGTAGTATTGGGATTTTTATATATCTACCTTAAAATTTCGAATCCCTATACTAGTGATTTCGAGTCGTCGTAACGATGTTTTACGTAACATTCGTTTTGACTCAAATAAATGTGATTTAAGAATGATTTCCTTAAAAGAATGAGATATATATACTTAATTTTGATTTTAAGTATATCGAATATTTTCTAAGTGTTGAAAATAAATGATTTGTGAATTACTTATTTTTAAATAAGTATGGAAATGCTTTTCCAATGTGAAATGAACTGTTTGAGTTTTTATCTTTTAAAGATAAATTGAAATGTGAATATTTGAAATTGTTTTTAAATGGTTAAGTGTGGGATTTTTATATGTAATGAAGATATTTTTGGAGATAAAATAATTTGGAGAATTATTTGGAATCTGATGATGTTGCGCATCTTTATTGATAGTTAAATAACCGACTATCAATAATTACCTTTAGATAGGTATTTGTTGTGAATTGGATGAATTTGAATGCCACACTTATTTTTGAATAATCGCTCACTATTCGGGTTAGCCGGGAAAGGACCATGGGGTCGTATAACCCATTCCGAATATGTGATACGTCGTTATGAATTGCATTCGAAGACCGGTGTTGAAGACCGGATATTTTTGAAAACGGAAGGATTACCGTCGAGTTACTCTACATCGGCTGATCTCCGATTTAGAGGTTTTATCACCCTTAGTGACGGGAAGTCCTGACGTGATTGAAAATTATCCGGATATGCAAGGGCTTCGTGAGAAGTGCCTTCGGTTCTGTTCGATCCCGGAACAGACTTGTATGGATTGTGTGTCTGACGTTACAATTTGAGATATAAAGCTGATTTCTTTCAAATACATATCTGTTGGTGGCGGAGAATTTATTCTCTTAGCTTAACACCCTTCTCTGAGACGTACGAGCTCAGAGGTTATGTAGTTGAAATTTATCAGCGATATATCCCAATTTGGTAACGTGGCATACTGAGTGTTGCTGTGAAATGATCAGTGTTTGATCATTTGTGATATGATCATTTGTGATATGATCATTTGTTTGATCTTATATCTTGGTGATCATAGGTTGATCATTTTGTTTGACCCGAAGCAGGGCTTTTTGTAGAAAGCGTAGCTTTGTGGACGAGACTTCGTCGAGCCTCACACCCCGGAAATGGTCGAAACAGGAAGGATGCGGCAAGGTTCTAGGGAGTAGCGCCCCTTAGTGTATGTCATTCCTTCTGGATAAAGGTGGTATCATGGTATGGAGCCCAGATACTTAACCTCTGTGGTTACTGCATTATTATTATCTATGTGGTTTGTTGCGAATCGGGGATCCTCGGGAAGATCGGTGACGATCGGGGGATGGCATACGCGTGTCAGTAGTTACCTATTTTTGCAGAGGTAACCCGGCCTTGTGTTGGCAGAGATCCGGTTATGTTCTCGGGTCGTCTATTCCAGGGACGTACCCATCGTGGAGAAGGAAGTTCCTTAGCCTGACCATTTGTTGGAAATCCAAAGAAACAATACGCGACTTGTACGGTTTTAGTTGTATTACCTGCTATGGAATGTGGCGGTAACTTGCTATTGAACATAGTGGCTATAGTAGGCATAAGTGCGGAATGCCTATGCTGGCTAAGATTAATATTATACTTTCGAAATGTTTTCTACACTATGCACTAATAATAATATCCAAAATGATTTGATTTTGCGTAGTAAGCATCTTTGACTATCATAAGAAGAAATCTCCTCCAATTCTGCGTTTGCATTGTGTGTGTGGTGGGAGGTCTTATGGTAGTTTCATTTTCCAAAAAGCATTGCGAATTGACTTTAAAATTTTCCTGTTGTTTATTTTAAAGAATAACTGTTTTACGATCTCACACCAGTCACCATGACTGACTCGGAGTTTATTGTTCCCTTCTAAACTCTGGGTGCCCACCAATTTCCACACGGGCAGCCTAGAGTTATATTATCAGGATATTCAGGATATTCTGGAGCTTCGGAGATAAGCTGGAGGACGAGACGTAGTATTTGTATCTGATAGTATTTATTCCGCTGTGTATTCTGTATGAGGACAAGTTTATATAACTGTCCATTGTTGTATATTGACTCTGATGATTGATGTATGTATAAAATGATATAGTTCTTTGTTTTAAAAGACTAGTAATTATCTATTGTATATTGTTCCGCTGCGATGTGTAAGATTCTGATATTGTTTTCTGTTCTGATGTGTTTTCTGTTGTTCTTCTTCTTTCTTTCTTCTCTTTTTCTTCTATCTTCTTCTTCTTCTACTTTTTCTTTTTCTTAAAACCCCTCACTATTGGAGTTTCCGGCACTCGATTGCTCGGCAGTCGATAAAGTGAGTATCGATGTCGAATTTTCAAAAGTCGAAAATTTCGGTACTGTGACGATGATAGTGTAGCATATATTATGTGTTTGTGCTAATCTGTTGGATGCAAAGAAAGGTCGGGTATAATTCTCCATATCAGGTGTTCCTACATTATTGGCCCCTTTTATACCTATTTTGGGATTATAGATCGCTCGTATCAGTCTATTATCTGACCCTTGGTTATTTGCATTGCTTCTTATCATCTCAAGTACTCATAAATGAGTAGATTGAGATAGTAGGTATGAGATAGCACATGGAGTTGTGTGGATGACGAGAAGGAGGCTACACTTTCATATGTCTGTATTTGAAGCTATTACCATTATTTCCATTGTGCATAACTGTGGAGCTATATCATTACTTATTATCTACTAGAGACAACTTTTGTTTTGAGTTTGTTATTCGAATGTATAAAATCTACTATCGTTTGTTTTATATAACCGCGATGAAGCGATGCACTTTGATTTGCTTTGGTTCATGTTGTTGTATCACCATCTCGTCTGTTTTTATACCCATGTTGGTTATTATATTTTATCCTATGCGTCATGAGTTATATGATATGTTCTGCTTTGGTTTATTACTACTTCACCTTTGACTGTCACTCTACATTGGTCTTGATTGTTGTAGCGCACTATTTATGGTATTTGTGTATGGGAGATGTAGGGTGGTTGCCATAATATTGAGGGTGGTCCAAGCAAGCCTTTGGCTCCAACGCTCACACACTGTCAAAAAAATAATCCAAAAGAAATAGTATGGATGGCAAAAGGCTAGAGAAAGATTATGAAATACACGAAATTTACCAATTAGAATATTAGTCAAATAACCATTTTGAAAGATCGACCTAACAAAAAGTCATATTACATAAAACTTGTCAACCAAATGTTGGCCAAGTGGTCATTTTTAGGGAATGGATTATGGTTGATCTCAAGTGATTGAGGTTAAGCTAGAATAAGGCATTCGTCTATATGGGCGAAAATAAACTCACTACACCACATTGGTAAATTTGCAATGCTTCCTTGTAGAAAATTCACAATGGCTCTGAATCGTTGCAATATTGCAACGACTCTGAACCGTTGCAAAGCTTTTAGCAACGACTATAGTCTGTTACAATTTTACAACAAACCTTGACCGTTGCAAACGATGACTCTTTTTGTTGAAATTTTTTGATCCCATGAATACACCCCATGCCCTAAACGATACACTTCCCAATGCTCACAAAATTTGATCCACAAAAATACACCCCTCATGCCCTAATTCCAACCCTCTCTCTCTCCTTTGACCTTCTGCAAAGTTAAGAGCCACCGTCGTGCCCTAATTTCACCCCAAATTCCACCCCATGGCCAAATTCTAGCTCGTTCCACCAACATCCTCCTTCCACCCTCAAAATCTACATTTTGTTACTTCTAGGCTTTTGTCGCTGGTATTTAGCGACATCGGAGAGAAGCAACTTAATCAGAATAATATATTTTCAGGTACTTTTTGCAAGTACTCTAATTTTGTGTTCTTCATAAATTTTTTTAACGACAACTTTTCATGTTCCCAAATTTAACTTCTATACTGTATTGTCTGAAAATTGCACTCGATTTTCCAAATAATTTAACATTTGATATATATATATATGTATATGTATATGTATATGTATATATATGTAAAGACGGTTAGATTACTTTTGGTTTGCCCGGATGCCCTGAAGAAATGTTGTGCTATATGTTGAAGAGTTAACCTAATTCATGTCATGTGTTATATGTTGTACATCATTGAATTTTGGTGCAAATATTTTCATGATGATGTATTATTCATGCTTTCACATTTACATCAATGTCCTTCTTTATGCTACCTTTTCCCACTACAACAAATATACCCTTTTACAACATCAAAAAAACGTTGCAAATGTCGTATTAGGACAAGTTGTAATAGCGTCGACGTATTTTACAACGTTTTTTAGATGTTGCAAAAAGTGTTGTAACAAAACTTATTACAACTGTTTTTAGATGTTGCGATATAATTTTCCACAACATACTCTAAACGTTGTGATATACTTTTTTATAATAATTTTTATATGTTGTGTTATATTTTTTTACAACTGTTTTTAAACGTTGTGGTATATTTTTTACTTTTAAAAAAATAGTACGTGAACATTTCTTGTTATTGCTACCGTAAATACAATTTCAATACATAAATTTCAACGACATAAACTATAAACAACACAAATCCTTATTGTTTCCATTCAAAATAAGTCGACATTTTATTACCATAAACAATATTTACGTTAAATTCAAAGAAACATTCATATCATTTTCACAAAATCCACAGTAGCACAACTTCAATATACATAACAAAAGAATATCAAATCAAAATGTTTAGAAACTTAGCACAACACATATAATAATCAAGCTAAATCTTCGTCATTATCAGCTTCTGATTTTGTCCAACGTTCGCCCATTAAAGCCTACATAAGAATATAGCCCATGTCTGTGTGTTAGAAGCCATAACAAGTTCTTTTATATATATATATATATATATGTATATGTATGGATGGCAGTTGAAGTTCATTAGATTTTGAATAATCAGGTTGTGCAGAAGGTTAGTTATTCGATGACAGTTGAAGTTCGTTAGATTTTGAATTTAGAAGGTTTCAAAATCAAATATTTTGGAGGAACTTTGTTTGAACAATGCTGAGAAAAGAAGCCCAGTAACTATCATGCACTAAATCCGGCCCGCTTTAGCTTTTGGTCCTGTCAGATGTTGACCTATCTTATCAGTACAGTTGACTAGACCTACTTACCACTAAACTGAGGTTGTGGCCCCATGTTTAGATATTTCCGATGAATATATGTCCTGAAGCTGAATAAATATGAGACCAGAAGGACAATGCTTTGCATGCTTTTTATCATCGTTGCCTAGGATCATGAAATTCGTATTTCCTAAGAGCACGTTGAATGGTCTTGTTACATTTCGTTAGCTAGATATTACCACGTTGAAGGAGAAAAAAAGGCTACAAATTTATGCATTTGAATGTTAGATAAAAAGAGAACAATTAAAATAATGAACTTACATGAATAAAAGAAAACAAACAAACCGACGAAAACATAAATGAACCGAAAGAAACAATTAAAATTATTAAGTATAAATAACATCACAAGATTCACAACTAGCCAATATGGTTGTCAAATTCAACAAACTTGTTAATATGTGTTAACTTATCCAATGCTTATATGATCAAACCTAAATACAATAACTAAAGTTTTGTACCATATCACAAGAACTTAAAATCTTAACAATAAATTTTAATTGTTAACTATATCTCAAGAACTAAATAAATCATACCAATAAATTAGATGGGTCCACTTCATAAAGTTTTGTAAAGATGAGACTTATTGTACAATCAAATGTCACCAACGAAAACTAATACATTAACAGCCTTGAAAAAAAGACCCCAGTGTTGTAAATAAATCATATATATATAATATATTGTTTAACAACTATAATTCCAAATTATTCAACATATATGATTCATAGCTTATCCATTCAAGTACTACACATATTAATACGCTAAAATCTAATCTGAAATTTTGGCAAGAAGATAGAGAATAAACAGTAGATAATTCAGTCTTTATGATCTACCTTTTATCTCGCACAGCTTCAGTATACCAAATGAACAATACAGTGATCCATGCATGTCATTGCTCTACAAAGCACAAGCATCGTCAAATCCATCGTAGAGAGGAGAAAGTAACGTATCAGATGGTCAATTATATTTTATTTTATTTTTGAAAATATGGTACATTATATATATAGCAAATAAGAGTTGCGTATAATTGTTGGTGTTCCAAACAGGTGCAAGAGTATCAACTTATTGCAATACGATATTGTAGCATATTGTTACTTGAAAAAAAATAGACATATACGATTGTTCTCCTAACTTCTTAAACTAAAGACGTTCTCCACTCAATACCAAAGTCACAAAAGTCTACTACAATCAGCTTCATTATCACCGAGCTAAGCTTGTTCACCATTAAATCTTAGTTGTGATATAGTTAACAATTAAAATATAGTTTCTTTGACAACTATATCCTAAAAGAATATTGCTAAACCAATGCTTATATGTGAAAGTTAAAGTATAAATCAACGTATGTCCGTGTTTTCTACCATTCAAAAATTCATTGTTATGATCAAATCTTCAAAATTTTCATAATCAGAATCGCTATCTGTCACTGTTTATTTATAGAGTGAAGAGGAAGAAGTGAATTGTGATTAGTGAAAAGATATTGTTAATTTATATTAGAATAGAAATTTAGACCTTTTGAGTTTGACATGTCGGAAATCTCTGACACATTAAGCTCAAGCGTCTTATTTTTTTGCGTTTCTTCAACTGGCTAAGGTGATCGCTGTCCAGACGTGTCAAAACGTTAAAACTGGGCAGTTCCTTAGTAACAAAAAATAAGAAGTGCATAAGGTACTTTAAAATAAATAAATAAAGGATAGTAAGTGGAAAAATAAAAAAGAGAGGTCACAAATTCGAAACTTGCGTAGCGTGATTCGAACGTTTATTGACATGTGATATGTTGCCACAGTGATTTGTTGTATATAAAATACCATTTCAAAAAAAAATCAGAAAAAGTTTATATACCTCATTTGCTTAGGATTTACAAGTGATGGGCCAGATTTTGGCCTTTACTGAATTGACCTGTTAACTGAGAGGCTACTTGCATTTGAAATTGAATGCGAAGAGGTTGGCTAGATGAACAAAATTCATTAAATACTCTAGCGTCTCTCCCTCCATGATCATCTTTTTGAAAGCAATGAGGAGTACATAGCTATAGCAGTCAAGTGACTTTAATTATGACACGTCACTCAATGCTGTTGTTTTTGGTAGGGTGGTGATACCCACCCTGAGCAAGAAGAAGGCTTTTTTCGATGATGTGCACAAAGGAACAGTGGAAAAACAAGCGGTCCGTGTTTTAAGTTTCCTATTACAGTATATACAGTGAAAGTAGTTAATGTCGATTATAGCTTACCTAGACTAACTAAGAACAAAATTGGAGAGTTGAAGAAAGTTATCCTTCATTCAGCCATGGTCATCCAAAACTCTCTATTGCCATGAAAAATGAAACTTAGGGTCCACCTAATTCTAAAATGAATTTTGGAAACATTTGGACGTTCTATGATAACAAAGATACTTTTCTACTATATAACAGTGACTATTTTCCTTGTTAATATATGAAAATGATATGTACTTTTTTTCCTTGCAAGGTACTCATTTAGGTTAGGGTGTTGCAAGGTTTTAACGAGGCATATCATGGAAGTATATGTTTCTTTTTTAGTAAATAAAGTACCTATTTTTAAAAAAAATAGTGACTATTTTCTAGAAACTATAACACAATTAGTCAAACAGGGTACCCTGCTAATTTTTCCATCTTTCAAAGCATATCTGACGCCAGACCAGTTGATAGTTTGTGTAAAATGGGACCACACAGCAGAAATCAGGTATAGAAAGTTATCAACCAAGATTGCAACAAAGACCTATCAAAATTTACACTTCAGAATTAGCAAATGTATTACCCTCGAATCATGATTGGAAATAGAATGTTACACTGTAATTTAAGTAATATTGGAAAGGAAAAATTGCTTACTAGTCCCTAATTATATGAATCAAGAGAGAGAGAGAGGGGGGTGTGGTCCTTCTGGAGATAAGATGCTGCACAAATGAATCTCAACTTTGGTCAAGTTCCACATAATAAGAAGTTATGTAAGGGTACATATTGCAAATGAGCCTGCTAGTCTCAACCCTATACAAACAAACAAAGTATGGAATTATATAGAAAAGTTTGTTTCCCAACACTACTAGCAAAGTGGACAGTATGATTGCCACAAGGTAAGTCGGCTAATTCATTCACTGGATAATCACTATATTATGCTTTGATGGCTGCTAAAACATGTATCATAGTCATAAAATGTGGCATAGCAAAACCCCTGGACAAGTGAACATGCACAGAGAATAGTGCACGTTTCATAATCCAGTTAACTGTTGACATGTACAACTCTAGGACAAATGTTTGCTTCCGAAAGTAATTCCAATATCTACAAGTGAATGAGAATTGATAGAATTGTAGTACTTCTTAATAACTGATACCAATTGATTAAACTTGCAAGGGGATGGGGAAAGACAGCAACCGAGGGCGAACTAATCAGCTTCTTATATATTGTCCCTTGCAATTAAAGAATATTTCTATTACATTCACTGAATGCATGTGAAAGAAAATTATATGAAACACATGTATTCATATACAAAATTGTATAAATCATGTGTATTCATATACATGGAGCAGGTACTGGGTATATGGAGCGGTGCATAAGTTTCATTTTTAATTGACTTCCATAAAACACTAAGGGCATCTCCAGTGGATTACGCATGTAATATTCAGGACCCTGAATATTACGTGCGTAATCGCACAGAAAACGCACCGGTCAGGCGCCCATTTTATGGGCGTCAGACCATAGGCGCCCATAAAATGGGCGCCTGGCATCAGGTGCCCATTTTATGGGCGCCTGAAATGCAGGCGCTCATAAAATGAGCGCCTACCCCCTCCTCCCTACTAATACTCATCCTCTCCCTTTCCTCTTCATTTTTTCTCTACCTTTCATTTTAATTTTTTTTTAAATTAGCAAATCTAAACGAAATGCCGCCGCGTCCAACCAAAATCGCCTGAAGAACGGTTCACAGACATCCAGCGGAGCAAGCTGGACCGTTACATGTTCCGCCGCCACCTGGAGTTTCATCAGACGATCTACGTGTACTACACGAGCTTCCAGATGGTTATCGGCATAGAGCCGAATCCGCTTTGACGACCGTACAGGTATAAATTGCACATTAGTATATTTGATTATTTTTATATGTACATCACATAATCATATTAAATAACTGTTATTCTATCAAAAATTATTAATTCATAAATTATCTTTAGGACCATTACATTCATTGTCGGGGTAGTTGGGCTAAGTGTATTACCCAGTTTTATGATTTTCTTCCCGGTCCTATTGCTGAGAGGCTACAGGCTAGCCCTTTTGGTCTTTTTTTGTCGATTAGGCCTGTTCAGTCCTTTGATCGACCTCTCATTCAGGCATTAGCTGAGAGGTGGTGGCCCACCATGCATACGTTTCATTTTTCAGATTTTGAGCTTGATATCACCCTAGTTGATTTCTACGTGTTCACTGGCATTGAGATTGGACGACATGGTCTTCGACCTTTTCCATTTGATGATTTGTACGAGTCCCCCAATCTGTTTACTGTTTTTCTACCATTGATAGATGTTACCTGCGTCAGTAGTGGTTCTGTTAAGTTGACTTACCTGCAGCAGTACATCACCACTTATATAGCTAGAGCCGATATGATGGATGCAGTCACTAGAGCATTTCTGCTGTACTTGTTTGGTTTGACCTTTTTTTCGAACCAAAAAGGTACGGTTCGACTAGGTTATTTAGCATCTCTTGCTAGATTAGACCAGCTACATACTATTGATTGGGGCACAGCGATATTAGGCACCCTTTATACCGCTCTAGATTCATTTGCGCTTGGCGATGTCAAGCAGATGTACGCTTTTTGGTATATTTTGCCGTTATGGTACTACGAGTACACGGCAAACATGCATCCCCGCATCCAGGACATGGCTAGTCAGGCTCCTGAGCAGTACTTCCCTAGGATGAGAAGGTGAGAGACTATGCAGTACGTACATCATATTCCCTTAGGTGTACGACATGACTTGATGGAGGCTAGGTCACAGCTTGATATGCGTAGTCGAGGTAACATCATTCGTACTCCTTGGGCCTCACATTGGACTCATCTAGCAGATGCAGGTCTTATGGTGGACGACCATCTCATGACGGTTGCGTATTCTCTATCTAGACGTAGGGTTGCTTTGCATACACCTGCATTTATGCCTATGTGGTATTTGGGAGAGAGGTGTGCTTATCAAATTACCGGTGATCGTCGTATACCATATGATCCTTTATCTTGTGAGGACATGTTTGGTAGACATAGGGTGATTGGCGATCATTACTTAGATGCTCTACGACAGGCTGGGTGGGTGGATAGCAGTACTTTCTTCATCGATGGAGACTACGATTCTTATTGGGCCAGAGTAGCACCCCGTAGATTCGTCGTACCAGATTATGTTCGTGGGGTCAACTCTGATCATATAGGACCTCACATGGCAGCCGGTAGAGTTCAAGTACCGCAGTTTTCATTTGACCCGATTCCGTCACAGTTCTCGCAGACTCCCATGCAGTTGGAGCCTGATACTACTTTTAGAGCATATGACGTGACAGGTACTATGATTGAGCAGCCTTTAGTCTTTCCAGACCACCCCGAGTTTCCTGGTGTGCCTTCAGTCGGGTTATATCCTCCGTATGAGGTACGTTTGTTGTTTATTGCCCTTTTTCCTTTATTTTATGCTTAGTTTCTTACTATGTCAAATATCATCTTTATGTAGTATGCTGCTAGATTGGACCATGCCAGAGTTTCACTTGGTGTGTTTCGCGATATGACTCTTGCACATACACACACCATGCATGATATGTACATGCAGCATACACATATGCTAGAGGCGCAGATTGATCAGCTGTCAACTAGGCTTGCTATATATGAGCCTTTCAGATCACAAGGCGGAGGTGAAGCTGGTCCCAGTGGGTATGATGCTGGTGGTTTAGATGAGGATGATGGGGGTGAGGAAGATGATGAGGACGAGGGGGAGGATGGTGATGGGGATGACGATGATGATGACGGAGATGATGATGACGGAGATGATGATGACGGAGATGGGGATGATGATGACGATGACGGAGATGATGGTGATGGGGATGATGGTGATGATGACGACGACGTTGCATCCCTTTAGTTGTATACCTTTTAGTATATGCATAGTGAACGTTTTATTATATGTTGCAGTTCATATATCTTATGTACTTATGTCATTGTCTGAGTGTATGTTTATATAATTTCACTTTCTTGGATTTTGGCTGATAATGTTCGAGTATGCTGTGAATTATATATGTTTGTGTATGCTGTGAATTATATATGTTTGTGTATACTGTGAATTATATATGTTTGTGTATACTAGTGACATTAGAATTGAAGATATACGAACATTGATAAAAAACGACACAGTAATAATAGAACATAAATATGAATATACTAGACGTGACGATTAAATTGCAACTCCTGTAAAGAAATTCGAAGATGTCTTATCTCCTGTTCTAGTTCGTTTGCATAGGTTATTCCCCTTGGACATAAACAAACAGGTAGCAGGGGAATGATAAAAACAACAGACATTTTTTGAAAAGACAAGACAGAAAGCTCTCCACACATTAACGACCGTTACATAACCAACTACCAATATTGTTATCTTAAGGCCATCCAAATCTTTCTAGCCAATTTTGGCGTATGAAGTACGCATCATGGCCAATGAACGGAGTGCGGTATTTTAAATTGTATCGACCGTCATATGTTGAACGTGTATTCTCAAACACATTTTCTAATATTACCTCATTAATAATCTTTGTGTAACGCGTGCATGCCCTAGTAAAGTTTCTGTATGCTGTCCTGACCTCTTGAGCCGTACGTCTAACTTGACAACCCACGTCGTTGTTGTACAGTTTAGCCAGAGTCTCCCAAAAATGAATTACCATTAACTCCTGATTGTCGCACATCTCATCGGTTTGTATGTAGTACTGCATAAGTAACTTCAATTCATGAGACTTAAATGTCATGTTGGACAATGTAGTTTGAATAATGTTAAGTTTTTAAATGATTTCAACAGATAACGATTTCTGAATTTATAGAATAGATGTTGATTCTCTCCACTCAAGAAAGCAGAGAATCTTGACCGACAGATGAATGTGGCTACAGTATTTGATTTGACTGCACACTGAGCCACCTTCTCTCCACTCAAGAAAGCAGAGAATCTTGACCGGCAGATGAACGTGGCTACAGTATTTGATTTGACTGCACACTGAGCCACCTTCTCTCCACTCAAGAAAGCAGAGAATCTTGACCGGCAGATGAACGTGGCTACAGTATTTGATTTGACTGCACACTGAGTCACCTTCTCTTCACTCAAGAAAGCAGAGAATCTTGACCGGCAGATGAACGTGGCTACAGTATTTGATTTGACTGCACACTGAGCCACCTTCTCTCCACTCAAGAAAGCAGAGAATCTTGACCGGCAGATGAACGTGGCTACAGTATTTGATTTGACTGCACACTGAGTCACCTTCTCTCCACTCAAGAATTTGTCTATACATATAACCATTTGGATCTCATACTTGTTCACCTCAATTAAGTCTAACAAAACATTCACATATCAAACAACCATCCTCAAATATCAAACAATGTCTGGAAATTTACTAAAAGCTATATTGTTATGCGACAGTGACTCTGAAGAAGAAGCGTATGCGTTAGCGCATCAACAAGAGGAGGAGGAACTGATGGAGATATACCGTGAAGCATACGGTTCAACTTCTGGAAAACAAGGCGGTTCAGTTGTGGGTCGGAAATATATCAACCGTAACCAGCAAGCATTTCATAAAACACTTATGCCAGATTACTTTGCCCGTGATCCAACTTACGGTCCAGAGATGTTTAGACGACGATTCAGAATGAGTCGTCCATTATTTTTAAGAATTCTCGAAAGTATTCAGCAGAATAATAATTATTTTGTTTACAAGCAAGACGCCGCAAAAAAACAAGGTTTAAGTGGGCATCAAAAGATGACCGCAACGTTGAGGATGTTAGCATACGGTACACCCGCCGATGCCCTTGACGACGCATAATGTATTGCAGAGAGTACGGCATTGGAAAACCTAGATCACTTCTGTCAGTCAGTTGTGGACATTTATGGGACTGAATATCTTCGTTCTCCAAACAAGGCAGATGTAACGCGCTTGCGTGAAATGCATGAAAGCAAAGGCTGGCCTGGAATGCTTGGAAGTCTAGATTGTATGCATTGGGAGTGGAAGAACCGTCCAAAAGCTTTTCATGGAGCATATAACGGTAAAGAAAAAAAACCTACTATCATCTTATAAGCGGTTGCCTCTAATGATTTGTGGATTTGGCATGCTTTCTTTGGAATGCCAGGTTCTCTTAATGACATAAACGTTGTTGAACGATCTCATTTGTTTAATGATTTGGCGCAAGGTAAGTCGACTCCCTTATCATTTACTCTTGGTCAAAATACATATGAGCATGGATACTATCTTGGAGATGGAATTTATTCCAAATGGAGTACGATTGTAAAGACATTTGCAAACCCAATGACGGCAAAACAGAAACAATTTGCTGCAATGCAGGAAGGACAAAGGAAGGACGTAGAAAGGGCGTTTGGGGTCCTTCAAGCAAGGTTTGCAATGATCAGCAATCCATGTAGATTATGGAAGAGATCAAAAATGGCTGCAATTATGTTCTGCTGTATAATTTTTCATAACATGATCATTGAAGATGAACGCGCTATGGACTATCCCGATTTCGAGTATGATGGGGCAAGACAACCCCCCGAATTGTTTCGCACAGCAACGTTACGAAATGAAGGACAGTATGCAATTCAAGTCAATAATCATGAAGTATATCGTAATGCTGCTATTCATAATAGACTGCAAAGGGATTTAATTGAGCATATTTGGAATTCTTATGGAAATCAATAGTTCGGGATGGTGGATCTTTGTTTAATTACATCAGTTTGCCTTTTTATTTCTGTAACGAAGTGTAGAATGCTATAATTTTTATCTTTGTAATATCATTTATGTTTGGTGAAGTAAATCTTTATTGATGTCTACAAGCATGCATCGAAATAAATGACATCCCATTGAATATTTTAAAACTAAAAATAACACATGATTGAAAATATAAACTGAAGGTACATGGATATTTAACTGCAATAACTTAAAATATCACATGAATATTTCAACTACATATGTTTTGTTCCCGATCTACTCTCAACAATGCGTTGTTTGTACTCCATCCAATATTGCATTGTAATTGGGTCCATTCCGGTGACATCCTTTTCCATTACTAAGGTCTCTTGGCGTTGCCGTTCTAGCTCAAACCGGCCCTTCTCAATCTCGGTCAGTTCTTTTAACACGGCAAGCTTTTCTGCACTCCCCCTTTGACGTTCTGCATTTTCTCTCGCATGTTTTTCATGCATTAAGGCTAAACGAGAATCGATTTGAGATTGAACAGCAATTTTCTTCTTAGTTGCTCATTGCCCCATCGGTCTAGCATCTTCATCAAATGCGGGTTCTGATTCTTCGTCTTCGTTATCTGGGCATACATTAGAGTCCATCTGAGAAGAATTGCTTGGGCTAGAATTATAATTAGTTCGTCTTGTTTTTTTCTTGCCCTTCGAGTTCGTCTGAACATCTCTTAAGCTTTTTGCAGTGTTTGAGCTCCATTTTTGTTGACTAACAAGCAAGTCGTAGCAGTTTGCAAACTGATAGTAGTGGGGTTTCTTTGTACCATTTTCTCTTGGAAATAATTTCAAGAATTGATCGTTCGCCATTCTCTTCTAAAAAAACAGAAACACAAAATGATATATTAACAAAGTGATCAGAATGAATATAAATTAAAAATGATATTTTTCAAAACGCTACCAATTCAGCTTCGCCACCCATTCCACTTGGATTTGCTGTTCTTATTTTGTGAATCTGCGACTCGTAGAATTGTGTTTGTCGATTAATCTTCCCGAAATGAACGGTGATTGCAGACATTGACCTCGTCTTTTCGACATGCTTTTTATTGTACGCAGTCATGACTTTTGCCCAAAACGCCTCTCCACTTTGGTCATTCCCCTTTACCGAGTGGTTAGAAAAATAACAGTAAATATAACACAAATCCATATCTTCATCGCCGGACCATGTAGCAGAAGAATGGAAGGATAGAGGGGAAGCGGTTTGGGGATGAACATTTTGAAATGGTTGAGAATCAAAATCCCAGCTATCCATATTCATCGCTTCGGTATATGATTGAAAAGGATGAGACATACTTTCAATATTATGGAATTAAAAATATAATTGTAATAGAAGAAGAGATGTGTGTATTACAATCTGAAAAATAGTCCTATATATATAATGAAATCACAAATATGACCGTTTATAGCCGTTGTAATTTTAAATATGACCGTTTATAGCCGTTGGGGACAAAATATGACCGTTTATAGCCGTTGGAGTTCAGAGAGGACGACTGTTTGTAGCCGTTGGAGGAGTTTGGCAGGGGAGGGGGGGCGCGCGTTTGGGGTTGGGCTTGGGCGCCCATTTTATGGGCGCCCAAGCCCAGTTCAGGATCCTGAACTGGATCCTGAACATTACCCTTAATATTCAACCGTAACCAGACGATTGAGAAGAACTTTTTGCCTAAATTCAGGATGTAACTGACCATTGGAGATGCCCTAAACTGTAGATTTGCATTATCAGTAGAGATACAAGATGGAAAAGAGATCAAAACCCATATGTAAACTATCATCTACATTCAAACTATTACGATTTCTCAACGTCTGAAAATATTTAACATTGTATGTTCTTTATCAAAGGTCAAAGCTTATGGTTTTTGCAGTAATGTAAGTATAGTATGATGGTTGAGCAAATGAAATCTTCAGACACCATGGGGAAAAAACAAACATTAATTGTTAATGAAGGGAAACAAATATCAACGATTGAACCCACATTTCACATTACATGTCCAATCTCCGTACATTTTGACGGCATAGCACAAACTTTAGGAAAGAGAACAAAACAAAATGTTTATATTCAGATTACTTTCGTTAGTTTTCTGCAACAAATCATACTTGCGATTACATAGGTTGAGATCAAAAGTTAATTAAGAAGAAAACTAGAATGATAGCTTCAAAAGTTTATAGGTCAAAAAAGGAAACGAATACCTGAGATTGATGCGAATATGAATCCAGAATTAGGCGCGGCTGTTTTTGGCAAGAGTAACAACTAGGCAAGAGCAAAAAGAAGAAATTGATGTAGCAGTTTTCGGCGATTGATCTGCAGTCGAATGGAATCGGTGATAATCAGAAGAAATTGACACGAAACTATGACTGGGAAGACAGGCGATGGATCTGCGGTTGAGTAGAATTGAGCGGAACTAAGGCTGTTATCGGCGAAAGAAATTGAGATGCATGGGGGAAGATGGTGGTGGCGGCTTCAAATTTGTTGGCCCTGGATTAATGTTTGGTTGTAGAAAATTGTGGAGGAGTTGGAGAAGAAGACATTGCGTTCACATTTTTTTTACCGGGGAATGTTTGGTTTGGAGCCAAAACAGAGGCTTTGGAGCAAAAATTTCAGTCTCGAGCCAAAATAAAAATTGAAAATGTTAAATAAGAAAGTTAGAAAAGAAAATCTCTAAATGTATATGAAAGTAATACTTTGTATCGTATACAAGTTGCAATACATTTTGCAATGTAATTATGCCTTGAAGCTTTGTTACAATCTGCTTATTGTAATCACAGAGCAAAACCATATCTTGATGAACACTGAGATTCGCAGCGTAATGTTTATATTTTTCAAATTTTAAAATATTTGAACAATTTTGAATTTCCTAAAATTTTGAATATTTTATAAAATTTTAAGTTTAGTTTTAATTTTAATATTTTAATTTTTATGAAATTTTAAAATTATTGTTTGTAAATTTTTAAAATTTTTAATTTTTTTTAAAATATTAAATATAATTATTAATTATAATCATTAAATATTAACTTCCAAATAATAAATATTACTTCTTAATTATTAATTATCAAATATTAGTCTTAGTTATTAATTATAAATTATTTAATAGTAATTATTAAAATTAATTATTAAATATTACTTCTAATTTATTAATTATTGATTATTACTTATTACTTCTTAATTATAATTTAATATTAATTATTAAATGTAAATTATTATTTATATATCATTAACTATTTAGAAGCAGCGATTGTAGTGGACGACGTTGTGCCTACATTGAGGAAAAAAGAGGAGTGACCTAGTAGAATTTATTTTGAGTGAAATTATGCGACAAGTACAAGTGAAACATGGTGAGAAAAAGAATGACAATGCACCAAGAAGTAAGGCAAATGACAAGAATGTCCTAACATTACTTTGTGTATTGAATCGCTAAAATAGACATTTTAAACATCACAAAAAGGCTTCATTTGACCTTGTTGACCAAAATTTTGCTTCATAGTATACGGTTAGGAAAATGTGCATTATTTAACAAAGTGAAAAATACCGGTGAATTAACAATCAAAATTTACCAACCATAATTTTGTAATAATTATAGAGTCGTAGTTGATTAGTTAAGACTGGTCAACAAGCTGTTAATATCAATTAATCGTTCATGACATATAAATAAAATCAATGAATGTCTTTTACGTTGGTTACATTAATTAAAATGGTTATATGCCCACCATTACTTTGAAGTTTTTATACTAATCCCTTAGGTTTTCTATGAACTGGTTGTTTTTTTAAGAATAATTGCAACGAACGAGATTTTAGAGTATAAATAATTAATTATAATAAACTACTAAATATAAAGAGTAATCATTGATTATACATAACAATTTATTATTTGTTAATAATCATTATTTATAAATAATAAATAATTACTCATGTAAGTTTTCATTTATAAATTATTAATTATAAATTACCATTTATAAATTATTTAAGTAAGTATTAAATATTTGTTATTAATTATTAATTACTACAATATTTTAAGCAATACTAAACATATTCAAAAAATTTAATGTAAACTTATGAGTAAAACTACTTTTAAAAAAGTTGTTGTAAATTAATATTTAGCTATAAAAAACAAAAATTTTACAAAATGTTTAAAACTGTTGTTAAAAGGGCTTTATAAAAACTTTTGCAAGTAAATGTTGTGAAAAATTAAGTTATTGCAATGTTTTTGAATAAAACGTTGCAAAACGTCGAGCTTTACAACGTTTATCTTAAAAACGTTGTAAAAAATAAAGGTTTTTACAACATTTTCATAGGAGACGTTGTAAAAGATGTTTTTCACGACGTTTAAAAAACAAACGTTGTGAAAAGGTATATTTGTTGTAGTGTCCCACTGTTAATAGTTTTTGTTAACACGATGTTCCTCCTCTGAAATTAAGTTGAAATTGACAGTACTTTCAGGTTAAAATAAGTTAGTTTTAGTGTATGGTTAACTTATAAAAAATAAATATATATTGAATTAAATAAAAGGAAAGAAATAGAAATGGTAATATACTAAATAGCAAGATATTGGTGTGATTTGTTTGACAAAGCAAGGGTATTTTAAGTATTTAAATAAACTTTTCATAAGTTAAAAGCTATAAATAATTCATCTCAATGTATGTTTGTGTGTGTCCTTACATGCTATAGATGCAAACACATGACCTCAAGGTTGAAAGTTGAAACACAAGAATGTATATTATACATAAACTAAATGCATGTCAAATTATAATGCAATATAAGTTGTTAATTTAGTATGCCATAGCTTTCCATCTCTAATAGAAGAAAAGTTATTTGAAATTGCAATGCAAATAGACTACATGTATTCTATAGTGAAAATATAACTTGGAAACTAAACTAGTCAGAATAAAATAGTTGTTTACTCTTAACAGTACAAAATAGTTTGGTTTAAAAATGTTCCATAAGAACCTTTCTTTCTAAAGCACAAGAGTACAACATAAGTCAACTAGATTAAATAAGCATTTCCATATATGCAAAGAACAGTTTATAGGTAGAATGCCACTATGAGTAAGACACACCAAACATTCATCAAGATCAATATGTGACTCTTCCATGTCACCTAAGTCTTTGATGTTACTCTTATCTAAAATATTTCCAATAGCTTGATAGCACTAGGTTGGAGCATTTTATAAAGACGTATATTGTGTTCGACCTTGTTATTGGAGGGAGTCCATGTAATAATCTTACGGAGAGTAATAGGCATCATTGGGATGGGCTTGAAGGTGAGAATTCTTCATTGTTTTATGATTATTTAGGATTTTAGATCCGGTTAAGTGTATAATGGGGCAGAATTAGAGGCTAGTTTTGATCTTTGCTACTGTAGTTAGATGATGAGGACTCTGTGGCATTTTATGAATCTAGATATCTTTAGTTTTAGAATAATAAAGTGAATAAACTGTGTTTGAAGTTAAGCTAGATGGTGTAGGTTATATTTTAGTGAAAATAAGGGACACATCCCTAAAATCAAACTTAATACACAAAACATCCTCCTAAAAAGTTATAAATTACATCCCTATTTTCAAATACTACAATTTTCTTCCCTACAATACCCCTCTTCTCTATTGCAGCAATGTTGAGTCTTCATATATGGATGTTATTCTCACTTCCATAATTAAAATTTGCACCCCATTAATTATAAATCTTTAAAATGCAATAACTTATTGTAGAAACGACGGATTAACAAACTATTTTCACCATTGAATCACAAATTTTATTATCTTTCAAACGAGTGATATTGTGCATATGTAAAAACAACGGTAGCACAAGCTATTCGTGGATCCAACTCCATGCTGAGTTGGTTGGGGGTTTCTGAAACTATATGCAATAGTTACAGACATTTCTGCAACTATATGCAACCATATAATTGCAGAAATGTCTGTAATTATATGCAATAGTTACAACTGTATGCAATAATTGCAGACATGTCTACAATTATATGCAATAGTTGCAACTGTATGCAATAGTGACAGACATGTCTGCAATTATACCATATAATTGCAGAAATGTCTGCAATTATACCATATAATTGCAGCTTATGCAATAATTGTACCATATAATTGCAGAAATATCTGCAATTATATGCAATAGGTGCAGAGTTGAAGAAAAATTGAAGTTGTTTAAAATTTGCAGAATTGTCTGCAAATATATGGAATAATTTCACATTTACTGCAAATATGATTTTTTGGTATCAATAATGGATCTCATTTTAAAGATCATAATTTTTTGATTTTTTGGTGAAAACTGTATGCTGATTCGATGTTTCTACAAAAAGTTATACGCATTTGAAATGTTAAAAATGTAAAGGGTATTTAGGTCTTTGTGCGCGCGTGAATTTGAAAACAGGGACCGGAAACTTATTAAAAAACGAAGGGATGTTTTGTGTATTTTCAAACCTTACCAGGGATGTATGCCAAACGCACCCTATATTTTAAGTTATAGTTGACTTATTGGCTGTAAAAACTGAAATATGGATGGATAAATATGGTACTTTTCTTTAAACTATTTATGTGGTTTTGATTAGTGTACTATGACATTTGTGTAAAATTCATCCTATTGTTCTTTCTTTTACAACATTTTCCTTAAATATTTAGTCAGAGATTTTTCGGTTGTAAGACTTGGATAGTGCGTTGGATCTCTAAACAGTACCATAATATTTATACATATTTTTCTATTATCGAAGTTAATCTTTTCATTAAATTAGAATCATAAGAGAAAGTGGTAGGTGTGAGACACTAGATATCCATGCGAGCTCCATTTATGCTCATTTTGAAAGCAAATTAGATATTTCATTGGTTCGAACATAGCATTCACAGTTCGGCTTACTTTTTATCTGTTTATCTTGCATATCAAAAAATGATCAAATAAATCTATTAAGTTGTTAACTGGTATTAGATCTTTCTTAGTATACATTGGAATCCAATCTTTGAATAGGCTGCTTTGTTCTTCATACTTTCTCAGTAAACAGGTATGGAATTTGTATAATGTACTCGTTAGGTTACTGTTTAGTTTTTTTGTTATATGAATTTGTCAATATTTATACTTGTATATGGGTAAATGAAAATCAATTTCAGTTCCTGTGTATATAATTTGAATCTTAAAATTACATCGTGACTTGTGTTTTGAAATAACAATTTTTTTATACAATTCATGTTTATAGCTACTGTTCAAGAGTTAAAGAGTGCATACGATATATCATTGTTTGACATTTAACTTTTTGTACTACAAAAAATTTCATATAAAAAAAGTTTATTATCTGCATAGTAATCAATATTTAAATATAACAATATATAATCAATGTAATCATAAGTTGTTCCAACCTATCACCTATTTCCAGCTATGCGTTATCTTTACTACTATAATAAAGAGAATTCATTGAATAAATTTACCCGGTGTCTTTTTGAAATTCCAAATATACCCTTTTACATCTCATAGGGAAATAGTATTCAAATATGGGGACATAGCCTGTAATTTTCTAACTACAACTGTTAGTCACCATGGAGAACTACAGTGTGCGTTCATAAGATGAAGTATCCGAGCGTACCATATTTTCCGTAATTTAGGTGGGAGTTCATCGGTCCAAGTTTCGCCTGATTCCGAGTTTGTATGAAGAAGTTATTGCAGTTTGAATAAAAAAATAGCGGCTTCTTCACTAGGCGGAGTTTAAATATGGGGATGTGGTAGCTTATTATTTCTAAGTACAACTATCAGTCCCCATGGAGAACTACAGTGTGTGTTCTATAGATGAAGTATCTAAGTGTTCCATATTGTCCGTAATTTAGGTGGGAGTTAACCGGTCGAAGTCTCGTCGGATTCCGAATTAGTATGAAGAAGTTATTACAGTCCGAACAAAAAAATAGCGACTTCTGCACTAGGTGGAGTTCAAATATGGGGATGTGGTATCCGAGTATAACATATTGTCCGTAGTTTAGGTGGGTGTTCATCGATCGAAGTTTCGTCCGATTCTGAGTTAGTATGAAGAAGTTATTGCACTCTGAACAAAAAAATAGCGGCTTCTACACAGAGTTCAAATATGAGAACGTGGTAGTTTGTTATTTTCAAAGTACAACTGTCTATCCTCTTGGAGAACTACAGTGTGCGTTCACAAGATGAAGTTTCCGAGTGTTCCATATTGTCCGTAATTTAGGTGGGAGTTAATCGATTGAAGTCTCGCCGAATTTCGAATTAGTATGAAGAAGTTATTGCAGTCTAAACAAAAAAATATCGGCTTCTACACTAGACGGAGTTTAAATATGGGGATGTGGTAGCATATTATTTTCTAAGTAAACTATTAGTCCCCATGGAGAACTACGGTGTGCGTTCACAAGATGAATTATCCGAGTGTACCATATTGTCCGTGATTTAGGTGGGAGTTCATCGGTTGAAGTTTTGCCTGATTCCGAGTTAGTATGAAGAAGTTATTGTAGTTTGAAGAAAAAAATAGCGGCTTCTGCCTAGGCGGAGTTCAAATATGAGGATGTAGCTTGTTATTTTCTATGTACAAGTCACCATGGAGAACTACAGTGAGCGTTGAAGTGGGGATATAGTCTGTTATTTTCTAAGTACAACTGGTAGTCACCATGGAGAGCTACGGTGTCCGAGTGTACCATATTGTCCGTAATTTAGGTGGAATTTCATCGGTCGAAGTATTGCCTAATTCCGAGTTAGTATGAAGAAGTTATTGCAGTCTGAAAAAAATAGCGGCTTCTGCACTAGGCGTAGTTCAAATATGGGGATGTGGTAGCCTGTTATTTTTTAAGTACAACTGTCAGTCCCCATGGAGAGCTACATTGTGCATTCACAAGATGAATTATTTGAGTGTTCCATATTGTCCGTAATTTAGGTGGGAGTTAATCGGTCGAAGTCTTGCCGGATTCCGAATTAGCATGAGGATGTTATTGCGGTCTGAACAAAAAAATAACGAATTCTGCACTAGGCGGAGTTCAAATATGAGGATAGCATGTTATTTTCTAAACTGTCAGTCCCCACGGAGAACTACAGTGTACGTTCACAAGATGAAGTATTCGAGTGTGTCGTATTCTCCGCAATTTAGGCGGGAGTTCATCGGTCGAGGTTTTGCCCGATTCTGAGTTAGTATGAAGAAGTTATTGCAGACTGGAAAAAATAGCGGCTTCTTCCTAGGCGGAGTTCAAATATGAGGATGTAGCCTGTTATTTTCTAAGTACAGCTGTCAGTCCCTATGGAGAACTACAGTGTGCGTTCAAAAGATGAAGTATCCGAGTGTACCATATTGTCCGTAATTTAGGTGAGAGTTAATCGGTTGAAGTCTCGCATAATTCCGAGTTAGTATGAAGGAGTTATTGCGGTCTAAACAAAAAAAATAGCAACTTCTGCACTAAGCGGAGTTCAAATATGGGGATGTGGTAGCATATTATTTTCTAACTGTGGGTCCCCATGGAGAACTACAGTGTGCGTTCACAAGATGAAGTATCTGAGTGTACCATATTGTCCATAATTTAGGTGGGAGTTCATCGGTCAAAGTTTTGCCTGATTCCGAGTTAGTATGAAGAAGATATTGCAGTCTGAAGAAAAAAATTAGCGGCTTATGCCCAGGCGAAGTTCAAATATGAGGATGTAGCATGTTATTTTCTCAGTACAACTATTAGCCACCATGGAGAACTACAGTGAGCGTTGAAGTGGGGATATAGCCTGTTATTTCTAAGTACAACTGTTAGTCACCTTGGAGAACTACAGTGTGCATTCACAAGATGAAGTATCAGAGTGTACTAAATTGTCCGTAATTTAGGTGGGAGTTCATCGGTCGAAGTTTCGTCCGATTCCGAGTTAGTACGAAGAAGTTATTGCACTATGAACAAAAAATACGGTGGCTTCTGCTTAGGAGGAGTTCAAATACGGGGATGTAGCCTGTTATTTTCTAAGTACAACTTTTAGTCACCATGGAGAACTACAGTGTGTGTTCACAAGATGAAGTATCCGAGTGTACCATATTATCCGTAATTTAGGCAGGAGTTCATCGGTCGAAATTTTGCCAGATTCCGAGTTAGTATGAAGAAGTTATTGCAGTCTGAAGAAAAAAAATAGCGGATTCTGCCAAGGCGGAGTTCAAATATGAGGATGTAGCCTGTTATTTTTTAAGTACAACTATTAGTCACCATGGAGAACTACAGTGAGCGATGAAGTGGAGATATAGCCTGTTATTTTTAAGTACAACTGTTAGTCACCATGGAGGACTACAGTGTGCGTTCATAAGATGAAGTATCCAAGTGTACCATATTGTCCGTAATTTAGGTGGGAGTTCATTGGTCGAAGTTTCATCCGATTTCGAGTTAGTATGAAGAAGTTATTGCGGTATGAACAAAAAATAGCAGCTTTTGCTTAGACGGAGTTCAAATATGGTGATGTAGCATGTTATTTTTCTATTTACAACTATTAGTCACCATGGAAAACTACAGTGTGCAGTTCACAGGATGAAGTATCCAAGTGTGCCGTAATATTGTCCGTAATTTAGGTGGGAGTTCATTGGTCGAAGTTTTGCTAGATTCCGAGTTATTATGAAGAAGTTATTGCATTCTAAAGGGAAAAAATAGTGGCTTCTGCCTAGGCGGAGTTCAATATTATGAGGATGTAGCCTGTTATTTTCTAAGTACAACTATTAGTCACCATGAAGAACTACAGTGAGCGTTGAAGTGGGGATATAGCCTGTTATTTTCTAAATACAACTGCTAATCACCATGGAGAACTATGGTATACGTTCATAAGCTGAAGTATTCGAGTGTTCTATATTGTCCGTAATTTAGGTGGGAGTTCATTGGTTATAGTTTCGCCCGATTCCAAGTTAGTATAAAGAAGTTATTGTAGTATGAACAAAAAAATTATCGGCTTCTACCTAGACGGAGTGCAAATACGGTGATGTAGCCTGTTATTTTCTAAGTACAATTGTTAGTCACATGGAGAACGTATACGTTCGCTAGATGAAGTGTCAGAGTGTAGCATATTGTAATTTAGGTGGAGTTCATCGGTCGAAGTTTTGCTTGATTTCGAGTTATTATGAAGAAGTTATTGCAGTTTGAAAAAAAATAGCGGCTTATGCTTAGGCGGAGTTCAAATATGAGGATATAGCATGTTATTTTCTAAGCACTACTATTAGTCACCATGGAGAACTACAGTGAGTGTTGAAGTGGGGATATAGCCTGTTATTTTCTAAGTACAACTGTTAATCACCATGGAGAACTACGGTATACGTTCATAAGCTGAAGTATTCGAGTGTTCTATATTGTCCATAATTTAGGTGAGAGTTCACCGGTCATAGTTTCGCCCAATTTCGAGTTAGTATGAAGAAGTTATTGCAGTATGAACAGTAAAAATATCGGCTTCTGCCTAGGCGGAGTTCAAATACGGGGATGTAGCCTGTTATTTTCTAAGTACAACTATTAGTCACCATGGAGAACTATGGTATACATTCAGTAGATGAAGTATCTGAGTGTTCCTTATTATCTGTAATTTAGATGGGAGTTCATTGGTCGAAGACTCGCCTGATTCCGAGTTAGTATGAAGAAGTTATTGCAGTCTGAACAAAAAAACTAGCGGCTTCTGCCTAGGCGGAGTTCAAATATGGGGATGCTACTATCAAATCTACTTCTACAGGTACAACTAAAAATGCATGCACGTTGTGATTAAATGCAGGCCCGCATGGGCATGCATATGTACTTGTTTTCATAGTGAGAGTTTTCATAGTTAAAACAGTTATGTCAAAGTTCTCCATGTAAAAATCATGACAACGGCAAGTTCATCAACTAAGTGAATTGTCAAGTTGCTAAACAACATATAATAATTTACTAAATTACTAATTAAGTCTGTCGAGTTATTTATATTATTCCGGTAGGCTTATATACAATCAATTTAATGATGTAAACAATTAGTTTCAGAATATAAATGCACATAAGTGAATTAGATTAGTATTTCCATTGTTCAATGATTTCTGAGCTGACTCTTATATTCAATGCATTTGTTTGACTTGTTTATATTGATTTACGAGAAGAAGTCAAAGGTTTCGTGTCAGCTATCAAATCATCATTCAATCATGTAAGGGTTCTTTCACTTACAGAGCCAATCTATATACAACTATACATGGTCGGTGATTTTTGACTTTGAAGTTTGAACTACTGAGGCTTTACAAATCCTGTTGTTGGTAACTTGTATGTGTAACTATGCATTGATTCATTATAAACTATGCATTGATTCATTATAACTGCAGTATCATGTGCATTGCCTGCAGATGTTGTTAATGCTCGAAGTTGCTAATGCTACATGCTATCCGGTTTAGTAATCAAGATTTCCTAATATTTTCCTGATAAATTTATGATTATTTTTGGGGAAAAAATTATAAAGTGAACTATTTGGATTAAAATTTCATAAACTGAACCAGAATTGAGGTCCAACGTAGCTTAAGCATGGGTGTAGTTGACCACATTAACATCAATACGTAGTTTTGGTCATTTGTGACTTTGGATGACTACAACTAGACTAATGGTACATGAACCTAAGCTTATATAGGTGTATATATGCACTGTACTTGCTTAGTATAAGCCATAAGCTTTTACTTCCAATTGAAAATACATGTTTGTTTTACTGATTCTAACTTTTTTAGATGGTTTCTGAATGGTGTTAGATTTGTAGTAGAGTTTTTCTAGAGGAGAGTAAAGAATTGAAGAAGATTAAGAGGAGGAAGAAGAATTTGGTGAGGAAGAAAAAAAAGATGAAATAGCATCAGAAAGAAAATTATGAACCAACATAAGAAATTCCTTTCATTTCATACACATATATAAGCATATTACATTGTATTCCAGAGACATCTGCTACCATGCTAGTGGCTAGACTATATGCTGTAATTCTTTTTGGCCACGTCTTTATAACAAACAAATAAAGATAAAATAAAGAAAAGTAAAAAGTGGAATCTTTTTTGTAACAAACTTAGTGCACTGTAATGTAAGAAATGCATGCAGCACCAATTCATATATTGTTCCATGCATCCTAGTAAGCATTATTTGTAGTAGTCTGCAGTGTATCAGTAGTGCTGTTATTAAGCTGGATTTGTGCCATGACATTAACAGTTGCACCCGTATCATTACCCACCCCTTCAAAACCGGCCTTGTCCTCAAGGCCAAAATTCAGAATCAGGTGGGTTGTCTAGCTCTGGAACTGGTGCTTCCGGGCATGGTTCATATTCGCGAAGTAGGAGGAGTTGTCGAGTTTGGCAACGATGGCCGCCAACATATTTGGCATCACAATTGAAGCATAGACCTTGTGCTCGACGATGTTGCATCTCAGAAGGAGAAGTTGCTTGATTTGGTAAGAGGAATTAGCTATGGGTTTTGGTGGAGGGATTAGTGGGAGTGGGGTTGGTGTTAGGTTTAGGCCAAGGTTGTTGTGAGCTCCGGTGGATTTGCTTTCAATTAGTTTGGCTAAGTCGATGGCATCGGAGATAGCGTCATTTTTGATATGTGGTTTGAGGCCGGATACAAAACAATTAAGAATGGCGTCGGGGGTAGGTTAGTGATTCGGTTGCTAGTGGTTTCAAACAATGATTGATAATCTTCGACGGTGTTTGTTTGATCGAGCTTGAATAGTGTTGCTTGAGGGTTGGTGAATGAGGAAGGACCAAATCTTTGTTCGATGGCTTTGGTGAGAGCTTGCCATGAGAATAGTTGTTGATTCATATGCATTCATTGGAACCATGTGAGTGCTTGTCCTTTCATGTAGAAACTTGAAAGATCAATGTGTTGCTCGTCGAGGGTTAAATGATAAGCAAAGAACCTCTCGGCTTGAAATATCCAATCTAATGGATTGGAACCATCAAAATATATTAGTCCACATTTTGGAGGTTTTGTTAAGGTGGAGCTCGGGGTTGGAAGGAGAGGTCGCTGTTGGTTGGTGGATGGAGAAGAGAGAGACGACTGCTGCGAAGGTATGGAGGTGGAAGGAAGTTTGTTGTTGATTTCAGTTTTGGATTTGGAGATTTGTTGGAGCGATACTTGAATATCATTGATTTGGGTTTGTTGGTTTTGAAGTAGGGTGCTATGAGAAGTTAAAGCAGTTTGAATCGAATCAATGGCTTGTTAGTGCTGGGTGGAGGAGTCACGGAGTTGTTGAAAGATCTCGTCAACTTGCCGGGTCTTGTTGGAGAAGAAGGAAAATGATTTGGGTATACAGTGTGACTGGTTTGATAGAGGAAGAGGGGAATAATGAGATTAAGTTGTGAAGCAGAGAAAAGGAGGGAGGAAAGAGAAGCGGTGAAAGCACCAAATGTTATGATGTTAGATTTGTAGCAGAGTTTTTCTAGAGGAGAGTAAAGAATTGAAGAAGATTAAGAGAAGGTAGAAGAACTTGGAGAGGAAGAAAAACAAGATGAAATAGCATCAGATAGAAAATTATGAACCAACCTAAGAAATTCCTTTCATTTCATACGCATATATAAGCATATTACATTGTATTCTAGAGACATCTGCTACCATGCTAGTGACTACACTATATGCTATAGTTCTTTTTGGCCACATCTTTGTAACAAACAAATAAAGATAAAATAAAGAAAAGTAAAAAGTGGAATCTTTTTTGTAACAAACTTAGTGCTTTGTAATGTAAGAAAAGCATGTAGCACCAATTCATATATTGTTCCATGCATCCTAGTAAGCAATATTTGTAGTAGTCTGCAGTGTATCAGTAATGTTGTTATTAAGCTGGATTGGTGCCATGACATTATCAGTTGCACCCGTATCATTACCCACCCTTTCAAAACCGACCTTGTACTCAAGGCCGAAATTCAGAATCAAGTGGTTCGTCTAGCTCTGGAACTAGTGCTTCCAGGCATGGTTCATATTCGGAAAATAGGAGAAGGAGTTGTCGAGTTTGGCAATGATGGCCGGTAACATATTTAGCATCACAATTGAAGCATAGGCCTTGTGCTCGACGTTGTTGCATCTCAGAAGGGGTAATTTGCTTGATTTGGTAAGAGGAATTAGCCATAGGTTTTGGTGGAGGGATTGGTGGGAGTGGGATTGGTGTTGGGTTTAGGCCAAGGTTGTTGTAAGCTTTGGTGGATTTGCTTTCAATTAGTTTGGCTAAGTCGATGCGATCGGAGATAGTGTCGTTTTTGATATGTGGTTTGAGGCCGGATACAAAACAATTAAGAATGGCGTCGAGGGGTAGGTTAGTGATTCGGTTGCTAGTGGTTTCAAACATTGATTGATAGTCTTCGATGGTGTTTGTTAGCTCGAGCTTGAATAGTGTTGCTTGAGGATTGGTGAATGAGGAAGGACCAAATCTTTGTTCGATGGCTTTGGTGAGAGCTTGCCATGAGAATAGTTGTTAGTTCCTATGCATCCATTGGAACCATGTGAGTGCTTGTCCTTTCATGTAAAAACTTAAAGATCAATGCATTGCTCGTCGAGGGTTGAATGATAAGCAAAGAACCTCTCGGCTTGAAATATCCAATCCAATGGATTGGAACCATCAAAATATATTAGTTCGCATTTTGGAGGTTTTGTTAGGTGCAGCTCGGGGTTGGAAGGAGAGGTGGCTGTCGGTTGGTGGATGGAGAAGAGAGAGATGACTGCTACGAAGGTATGGAGGTGGAGGGAAGTTTGTTGTTGATTTCAGTTGGCTTTGGAGATTTGTTGGAGGGATACTTGAATATCATTAATTTGGGTTTGTTGGTTTTGAAGTAGGGTGCCATAAGAAGTTAAAGCAGTTTGAATCGAATCAATGGCTTGTTGGTGGTGGGTGGAGGAGTCACGGAGTTGTTGAATAGCCTCGTCAACTTGCCAGGTCACGTTGGAGGAAAAGGAAAATGATATGGGTATACGGTGTGACTGATTTGTTAGAGGAAGAGGAGAATAATGAGATTAAGTTGTGAAGCAAAGAAAAGGAGGGAGGAAAGAGAAGCGGTGAAAGCACCAAATGTTATGGTGTTAGATTTGTAGCAAAGTTTTTCTAGAGAAGAGTAAAGAATTGAAGAAGATTAAGAGGAGGAAGAAGAACTTGGAGAGGAAGAAAATCAAGATGAAATAGCATCAGATAGAAAATTATGAACCAACCTAAGAAATTCCTTTCATTTCATATGCATATATAAGCATATTACATTGTATTCTAGAGACATTTGCTACCCTGCTAGTGGCTAGACTATATGCAATAATTCTTTTTGGCCACATCTTTGTAACAAACAAAGATAAAATAAATAAAAGTAAAAAAGTGGAATCTTTTTTATAACAAACTTAGTGCTTTGTAATGTAAGAAAAGCATGCAGCACCAATTCATATATTGTTCCATGCATCCTAGTAAGCAATATTTGTAGTAGTCTACAGTGTATCAGTAATGCTATTATTCAGCTGGATTGGTGCCATGACATTATCAATTGCACCTGTATCATAATCATGGGTGATTGGGAAGACATTTTGTTTATCTATATGCATATAAAACAATAAAGGCATGGTCCACAGATATATTTGGTTTTTTGTAAAATAACTTCAAGTTGCAGTTGGCGAGCCATGTTAATTTGTTTCTCAGTTTCAAATCTATGTATTATTGAAATTAAGTAGGTAACATTACAATATATTTATTTCTTTTCTCAGATGTATGAATTTTGAAATATGGTCAGCCTTTTCGTCCAAGCCTTTCCATCAAGTTTTATCCTATATAATTCGTTCAGTCGCTGGTTTTCAAGCATGTTCTCACGTCCTTTGTTTTTTAGCAATGTTATTATACACATTTATTTGTTACCAAACACATAATTCGGTAGGGATTTCTTTTCTTAATACTATTTGTTTTGAAATGTCATTATTATCCTATCGGTCAAATGTTAGGATAGATATTAAGTAATACCATAGTGGTGGTGAAGTTAACAATAGCATACTATTTTTTTGCATCTATATTAATCTAAATATGAATATGATGCTACAATATTTTAAATTAATATGTTGTTGAATTTTGTTACTCTTACTTACAATCATTCTTTTATTATGTTCAATATTTAGATTATCATCAAGCCATTTTTCATTAAAAACCACAATATTCATATGAACAACCGTGTTTTGCTACAAAAACATGGCACGGTGGCTTCTTAGGCATGATGATTTTCGGTGCAAGTGAAGTGAGCTGGAGCGCAGACCTTGGTGATGAGACCACAACTATGATATGTAAATTCATAGTTCTTGCATCTGTTGCATCAATCATAAAGGAGATTGGCTTCGATCTCCAAGATTGGTTTATAGTGATAGACTTCAATGATACATTTTACAGGTTTCTTTTGCTCACATTAATATATCTTATGGATATGTTTTAACAGGGTGGCAAGATGATATCACAAACGATGGTGTGGAGTACATGCCTAAAGATGAAGTGAAGAGTGCAGCTATATAGAGACTAAAGTTTCAATGGAAAGGATAGCTCTGCTAAGGGCTACAAGATATAAACCTCAAATCTCGAGACTAATGTAGCCGAAGAAGATGTTGATGAGAATGGCTTACCTAAAGAACCTTCCACTATATCTGCTCCTACAGCTGAAGAATGGCTTTATAGGCTATAGTTATTCACGAATGACACTTGTTGCGCAAAGAGAAAGTTGTCAGAGTTAACAAAAATCTTTTTTTTACCTTCCTTTTTTGTCTTATTGAAGAGGCATGAGATTGTTGTAATTTTTTTCTATAGTCGTGTTAATGGATTTTGGTGTAAAATGTGATTGTAAAATGTTGATTGATTTATTTTGTAGATATGGCTTATTGTGTTTTGGACTTCTCTAATTCAGTTGAACTTTAATTTTATAGGCTGTTACATTTTATACATAGTCGCATGGTCGGATGGTATTGTGGACAATCAAATGAGTGGCCATTGCACACATATATAAATGCGTACCCTTAATTAGAAAAAAGTAGTAATATTTTGCAACGACTTCCGTCGCTAACTAAAATTTTGTGACGGGCAGCAGCCGCTACAAATTATAAATTAGCAACGACTCTTAGACGTTGCGAAACATAAATTCACAGCTAAGGGCCATTGCAAATTGTAAACTCACAACGTCTAGGAGCCATTATGAAATATAAATTCACAACGGCTAAGGGCCATTGCCAAATATTAATCACTCCCAATTTCGCAGTGCCTAGAGCCATTACAAAATGCTTTAGCAATGACCCAAACCCATGGAAAAATTGCTTTTTTGGTGAAGTGGCTATTAGAAAATAAATAACCTCTTATTCATATGACTGCTGAAAGTAAAGGATCGTTACAAGATTAAGTTAGGAAGGAGCATCTAAATGGAAAATCAATGTAACACCCTACAAAAATTAATCGAAAATTTAATAAAAGAAATAAATTTTAATATAACAAGGATAAAAATGAAATTTTTCACAAACGACCGAATTTGGCTATGAAACTTGTACGATTACGTTTTTAGCAATTTTCTGGACAATTTTTATATATAAAGTTTTGTAATAGGAGCTAGTATGAAAAAGTTATTAACGTTTGAAAATTCAAAATCGAAAATAATTAAATAGTAAAATAAGGAAAGAAATATTATAAATAAGGAAATCTCCACTGTTGATTGGACCAGTCGACTCCTAGCACTCGACCGCTCCAAACCAAGTGCTCGACCGATCGATGCTTTCATGCTAGGGTTTGGTTCGGCTGAATGGCTTAGATTTTATAATATTTGATGGAACGACTGTTGTTAGTTTTTACCCCTATAAATAGAACCTTAAGCTATTGGTCAAAAACATAATTAAACATGAACGTAACAAAACTCCATCTCTCTCAAACCTGAACCTCTTTCTCTTCAAATAAAAATTCTTCAAAACAAAACTAAAACTAAATCTAGGAGATTGAAGAACCAAATCAAATCGAGAAAAGATGGTCAAACAAGCAAAGGCGATTTCGAGCGAATTAAAATGGAATAGCTTTCTAGAAGTGAGTGGGTTCATAATTAATATTGGAATTTATACGTAATTAAGTTTGTTTACACCTAATTTGATCTAGAATTGTTTTAATTTAATTGGAAACGCTGTTTAATTAATAACTGTAGTAGATTATGAATATCATAACAATTATAACCCATATGAATATAATCTGTATCTAATCTAATTTTTTTTAAAGTAACTCTGCTTGATAAAAATTGATTTAGGTTAAACACACCCTTTTTGTTAAATTGAATATAGATCGGTATAACCCTGTTGATTCTAAACATTTGGTTTCCTGAAAATGGATATGAAATTGTAAAAAGATTATAAATTGAAATTAAGAACACTGGAATTGTAGATTTACAGATTAGGGTTAAGTGTAATGAACAATTTCTAATTAAATAAGAACGAACAAAATTAAACGAGAAAAAATAAAACTCCAAGCGGTTGACTGGTTCGTGGGAGCCGGTCAACAGTAAGCGGTCGATCGCTCCAGCAACCAGCGGTCGATCGGGCGGTTGACTGGTTATCAATTTGCAGGCACAATCCGAATCTTGGCCTAAGGCCCAGGTTATTAGTTTATTTATAGATTATATATATGGGTATTAGTACATTAGCGGGAATTAACTCCTTAGGCTTACGACCCTAGGACATTACAGTACTGAATAAATGTGTACGCTGGTAATGAGGCCTGAACATTATTTATTCAGCGTGGTTGATATTCGATTGGTGGCAATTTTTTCACAAATTGCACTGACATGAGGTTCTACAGTGTACCTGCAACACTAAAGATGATGCCTGGAGAAGTATGTGGTCTGGCATTAACGCGAGTTTCCTTGGTATACACGACGAGGAGAACGTGAAACTATGTTGTTGATGGATACCTAGCGTTGTGCGTTACGTTACCATTAAGAGTGGACACGGATGCAATGGACCTTAAAATTTCTTTGACACGAGTCGATATTGCGGGCTTTACCTCAGTGCATAAATATGGTACATGTAATCATAATTTGGGATTGTAGTCCCATGGTTGATATTGTAGGTGATCTTATGTTGAAATAGTTCCAATAGCTATTAGCCGATTTATAGTTATTTTTAGGTTCGATTAGTTGTTCGTTCCTAAGTATAAACCTTCACAAGATGTTGGTGTAGGTGTATTTAGAACTATACTCCTCGGGTTAATGAAACCTCCATTAGTAAATAGTTCACAGACTCAAGTAGAACACTCTAGGTCACATATAGTACTAATGAAGTTAATTGCATGTGATCATCATATATTAATGATATAATTCATTCACCAGACTTTTGTCTTACCCACTCTTTTCCTTTCTTTTTCCCCACCACATGAGGCTGCAGATGATTGGCCCAGATCTAGTACGTGGAGAGGCGAGCTTGACATTGGCATTCCATATTACTTTTCATTAATCTTTATGTAGCTACTTATCATACTTAGTATTTATCTGACTATTTGCTGTATTTCTGTAAATTTTGGATTATGCTATGTATGTTTTAAGACTCTATTTTATGGGATATTTTCTAAGATGACTATTTTCTATATTTATATTTTTCCGCCTTTCGCTGTGAGGTCTAAAAGTGTAGAATGTCTTAGATTTTATTCTTATATTCTTAGTCTCTATAACACCTAAAACCTCGATAGCTCGTACTTCTTGGCACCAACGCAAGTTTGAAAGTCACTTTATGGTTTGGATCGATGTGTTGGAAGGTGTGGGTTATCACACTTGGTATCAGAGCCACGGTTTAAAAATCCTTAGGGGTTAGGTGTATATTGAGGGACCTGAAAAGTTTTGAAAAAAAAGGTTTTCCAAGTAGTTTTCCAAAATGGGTTTCTAAAAGTGTGTGTGTGTGTATTTATATATGTATGTGTGTGTACATATATGTATAGATAAAAAGTTTTTCAAATGTTTTACATACAAGTATAATACAAAAAAATGCTATCACGTATTCTTTATAAAGCGGACGTGCGATCGTACTAGTTGCGGCTCAGGTGATGCAGCTGAAATTCCGGGTGTAAATGTCCTAATTTGGTTCCTCCGATATCCGCAAGAGGGAGGACAAGCTGAGCTTAACCCTAATAGGGGACCCACAAAGCGGCTCTAGATGTAGTTCCTACCCATCCACCTGCTGTCGATTTCGCCAAACTATGTAAGGACTTTGCAAGTCTAGTAGAGAAGCCGATGTGGGGACCGAGTTGTATGTGGACTCGAAGGCATGGATCCACACTTGTGAGAGGATTTTTGGATTGGTATCTCTTTGAGGTGACGTTAGGAGACAGCTTGCCACCTGGCACTTACAGGGAAAGTCTCTGAATTGGTGAGACATGGTAGCGGTTGAGATCGATGAGGGAGAGATTACTTGGGGAGAGTTTAGGAAGCGTTTTGAGATAAAGTATCTTTTCATGGTAGAGCAGGGAGTACAGTTGGAGAAGTTCATACATTTGCAGCAATTGGAGATGTTAGTGAAGGAATATGTAAATTAGTTTAATGAGTTGGCTAGGTTTGGTATGGAGCTGATAAATACCCCTCACAAGAAAGCTTTGAAGTTTGCAAAAGGGCCGAATCAACCACTTCAAGATTTGGCATTTAGTGATATTCTCATGGGTTCGACTTTTGAGGGTTTGGTGGAGATGACTTTGCTGAACACTGTTTCCAAGGAGGAAGTAAAGAGTGAGCCCAAGAACAGGAGGAAAGACACCACAACAGAATCAGTGCAAGGGCGGAATGAGGGCCAAAGGAAAGATTAAGAAGTTGGAGTTGCAATGTAGGAGATATGGTTAGAAGAGGGCATTTTGTGAAGGAGTGCAAGATGGACATCTCAAATATTAAATGTTACAACTGCAATCAATTCGCGCACATAAGGATGGAGTGTCCGGCACCATCGAAGACCTCAACCTAACTGGTTTCAACTTGCGCGATGTATGTTGTCCCCAGCTCGAGTATGCCTCCAGAAGCAAACAAGAGGAAGATGGTCGTAATTGAAGGTGTGTTAACTTTATTCAATTTATCTGTTTGTACCTTATTTAACACTGAGGCATCACACTTTTTTATTTCGAGTAGACTTGTAGATGACTTACACTTAGACACTAGCATAACTACAGACTTCAATGGTTGTATCAAACCTTGTTGAAGGATTGGCTTATTTATCCATGATATGTAGGGGTTTGAAATTGTTTATTATGGGGGTTGGGTTCAATTGCGATGCTTTTGTCTTAGGATTTTCTAGGTTCGGTTTGATTTTGGGCAATCTTAGATTATGATAGGAAGGTTGTTCGTTTGGGTACTTGTAGTAAGATGTGGTCTAGAGGTTTATTGCGATCCTAGATGTTTAGTTATGTTGAGTTACCTATATTCTATAGACCTATCACGTGATGAGTTAGATTCAGTGCCAATAGTTAGAGACTTTCCATATATCTTTTTTGAAGTTACCTATCTTCCACCCCAGAGAGAGACCAAGTTTTAGATTTATCTTGTGGAGAACGCTAGACCTGATACCTCACCTTTGAGCACGTGACTTCTAAATAGAGACGCGAGTTGAATAAGAAATTGAATGAGCTATTGGAGAAGGGCACCATTAGGAGGAGTACTTCAAAGTCAGGAGCATCAATTGCCTTTGCCAAAAAGGCGGATGGTACTTTGAGGCTTTGTGTAGATTATCGTGAGCTGAATAAGTTGATAAAAAAGAATCATTATCCAACCTGCATAAACGATCTCTTTTATCGGTTGGTTGGAGTAAAGGTGTTGTCTTAGCTTGACTTGGCTACCGGATTCCATCAGCTCCATGTCGTCAAGAATAGTATTCAGAAGACTTCTTTTCATACACCCGACGGACTTTATGAGTGGTTAGTCTTGCTCTTTGGACTAACCAATGCACCCGCCTAGTTTTTTAACCTGATGAATTGAGTTTTTAGAGGGTTGCTTAATAAGTTCATGATGGTATTTATTGATGACATATTAGTCTATTCGAAAAGCGAGGAGGAGCACAAGTTGCATCTAGAAGAAGTGCTTAATACACTCCGTAAGCATAAATTGAAGGCAATGTTATCTAAATATCACTTTTGGTGCAAGGAGCTATGCTTTTTGGGACACGTTGTCTTTGAGAGTTGGCCGACGGTCGTTCCTAGTGAAGTCGTTGCAATATAGGATTAACAAGCGCCAAAGAATACCACAGAAGTGAGGATTTTTCTTGGTTTGGCGGACTACTATAGGAAGTTCATTAAGGACTTCTCTAAAATCACTACCCCTCTGACCCGCCTTACCAAGAAGAATTTGGCTTTCTCATGGGACTCGAAGTGTGAGGATGCTTTTATCAAGCTGAAGGAAGCGTTGACTAGTGCATATGTTCTAGTATTACCCGATGGTACAAATGCATTCACACTATATACCGACGCTTGCAGTATGGGGTCGGGCGTGGTCTTGACGTAGGAAGGGAGAGTGGTGAGCTATGCTAGTCGACAGTTGAAAGTCCATGAGAGAAACTATCTTACCCATGATCTTGAGTTGGCGGCCATTGTCTTTGCACTCAATCCATGGAGACACTTTCTATTAGGAGAGTGGTTTGAGTTGTATACTGATCATATGTCTTTGAAGTATTTATTCTCCCAAAAGGATTTGAATTTAAGGCAGCAGAGGTGGATGGAGTTTTTGGCACCGTATGATTTCGATATCTCCTATACTCCATGCAAAGTCAATGTTGTAGCTGATTCCTTGAGTAGGAAGCATGCGATGTTGAGTCCTATGTTCTTAAAGTGGAAGCACTTGAAGTTTATTTCTACATTTAATTTTAGACCATCGTCAGACATCACTTTGGGATTGTTAGCAACTTTAGATGTGCAGCCCACACTTATAGACCGTACTGGGTCAAGTCAGAAGCATGATAAGGAGTTATTAAATATTCTTAAGAGACTTGGTCGAGGAGAGCAGTTAGTCATTTGATGCATTATGTCATTGACTTAAAGAGATGGTAGATTATGGGTTCCTCTCATTATGGATTTGATTGACATGGTAGTACTAGCCGAGTCTCATTGTTCTAGGATGACCATTCATCCTTGCGGAGACAAAATATACCATGACATGAAGAGAGTCTTTTATTGGCCTGGTATAAAGAGGCGTGCGGCAAAGTATGTGGCCCGATGTATGACATTTCAGAGGGTAAAGGCAGAGTGGAAGAAATCGAAAGGATTGTTGCAGCCATTAGATATTCCATAGTGGAAGTGGGGGAGTATTTCTACGGATTTCATCGATGTACTACCTAGGAGTAGGAATGAGAGTATTTGGATCATAATAGACCGATTGACCAAATGTGCCCATTTTGTTCCAGTTAGGAGTACGAGGTCTACTGCGTTTTTGGCAACACTATACTTAAGGGAGATAGTAAGGTTACATGGAGTTCCTTCTAGCATCGTTAGCGATTGAGATTCACTTTTCACCTACGAGTTTTGAAGGAGTCCACAGGAGGCTTTAGGCACTGTTGAGTTTGAGTACCGCTTATCATCCACAGATTGATGGATAGATGGAGAGGGTGAATCAGGTGTTGGAGGACTTGCTTAAGATGTGTATCTTGGTTTTTGGAGCTCTTGGGATGATTACTTGCCATTAGTGGAGTTTACTTATAATAATAGCTAGGCAAGTATTGAAATGACACCATTTGAGGCATTATACAGAAGGCCTTGTAGATCACTGTCTCGTTGGTATGAACTATGAATAAGATTATTCTTGGACCAGATATAGAGAGGGAGACATCAGAGAAGGTATACTTGAACCATATATGGATGAAAACCACATAGAAAGGAATAAGTCTTACACTGACAAGAGACGACGGGGTTGGAGTACGTTGTGGGCGACATGGTCCTTGTGAAGGTCTTACTACTCAGGTATGTCATGAGATTTGGTAGTTTGGGAAAGTTAGCACCAAGGTTTCTAGGGCCTTGTTTGATCACTGGTAGAGGAGGGAAGTTAGCTTATAGGGTAAAGCTTTCTATGAAGCTACTGGGAGTGCACGACATTTTCCATGTCTCACACTTGCGGAAGTGTCTATATGATATAACCACTGTAATCGAGCCGAGTCAGCTAGAGGAGATGGAGATAGAAAGGAAGTTACTTGTTCACCGTGCACTCACTTGTATTCTTGAGCATGATACAAAGCGATTGCACAATAAAGTTATCAAGCTTGTTAAGGTCTAGTGGGAAGACGATCCAGTAGAGAGTGCATGTGAGCTTAAGGAGAAGATCCAAGCTACCCATTCAAAACTCTTCTTAGGTACATTTCCATTTTAGTTAAATACTTTTGTGTTTAGCTTCTAGATTAGTATACTCTATAGGTAGGGACGATTAGATGCTAGGAATGGTTGCAAACGTATCATTAGGATATGTTTTGGATGATGGATGCTAACAGATGTATTCATTAAATTGATCTTTGCACTTTTCACTAAGTTATATGCATATGGGTGTTGCATATGGATTAAATGGTTACACATATATGTTGAATTGTCGGTGTATTTTCTTAGGATGTTGCATACATTTGTATACATTACATAAGCACTATCATTAAAGGAGGTCAACTAGATCGGGAGACTGCCTAATTTTTGCATTAGTATAGGTCCATATGCATTTCATACCGATATATAAATATTACATTAGAATTTGAACCAAGGACAATAATTGTCAGTGGTTGATGGATGAGTAAACAGTTGTTGTCATTAATTTCCATACACATGAGTGCATTTTTCTATCCTTTGAGATTTCGGTACGAAATCCTTTTAAGGGGGATGTAACACCCCGCTAAAATTAACTAGAAATTTAATAAAAGAATTAAATTTAAATACAAGGGTAAAATGGAATTTTCACAAACGTCCAAATTTGACTACGAAACTTGCACCATTGCATTCATAGCGATTTTCTAGATAATCTTTATATATAAAGTTTTGTAATTGGAGCTAGTATGAAAAGGTTATTGACGTTTGAAAATTCGTAATCGAAAATAATAAAATAAGAAAAGAAATATTTTAAACAAGGAAATCTCCCTAGGTCGACACCGTTGATTGGATCGGTCGACCCCTAGCGTTGGATCGTTCCAAACTAAGCGGTCGACTGGTCTAGGCTTTCAGGCTAGGGTTTGGCCGAACGATCCAGATTTTATAATATTTGATCGAACGGCTGTCGTTAGTTTTTACCCTTATAAATAGGACCCTAAGCTGATAGTCTGAACACTAATTAAATCTGAGCGTAACAAAACTATGTCTCTCAAACCTAGACCCTCTTTCTCTTCAAATCAAATTTTCTTCAAAACAAACTAAAACTAAATCCAAGAGATTGAAGAAGGAGAAATCAAATCAAATCAAGGGAAGACAGTCAAACCAAGTGGAGGCGATTCTAAGCGAATTAAAAAGGGGATAGATTTCTAGAGGTGAGTGGGTTCATAACTAATATGGAGATTTATATGTAAATGAGTTTGTTTATACCCCATTTGATCTAGAATTGTTTTAATTTAATTGGAAACACAGTTTAATTAATAAATGTAGTAATGGGAATTTGACAGCAATTATAATCCATATGAATATGATCTATATATAATCTAATTTTGGTTAAAGTAAATCTATTGGATAAAAATTGATTTATGTTAAACATGCCCTTTTCCTTAAATTGAATATAGATAGGTATAACCATGTTGATTCTAAACATTTGGTTTATTGAAATTGAATATGAAATTGGATATGAAATTGTAGAACAATTGTAAATTGAACTTGAGAACACTAGAATTGTATATTTACAGATTAGGGTTTAGTGCAACGAACAATTTCTAATTAACAGAGAATGAACGATAATTAAACGAGAAAAAAACTCTGATCGATCGATCGCTCAAATGGCTAGTGACCAACCGGTTATCGATTTGCAGGCGCAGTCTGAACCTTGGCCTAAGGCCTAGGTTATAGGTTTATTTATATATAATTTATATATGGATGTTTGTATATTAGCGGGGAATTAACTCCCTAGGCTTACGGCTCTAAGACGTTACGAGACAGAATAGATGTGTACGCTAGCAATAAGGCCTAGACACTAGTTATTTAGCGTGGTTGATATTTCGATTTTGTTGTAAATTGCACCGACAAGAGTTTCTATGGTGTACGCACAACACTGACGATGATACCTGGAGAAGTGTGCGGTCTAACACTAATGGGAGTTTCCTTGGTATACACAGTGAGGAGGACATGATATTGTGTTGTTGATGGATACCTGGCGATGTGCAATAAGTGGTGTTACATTACCATTGAGAGTGGACATGGATGCAATGGACCCCAAGACGTCTTTAGCATGAGTCGACATTGTGGGCTCTACCTCAATGCGTGAATACGATACATGTAATCGTAATTTGGGAATGTAGTCCCAAGGTTGATATTATAGGTGATTCTACGTTGGAATAGTTCTAGTAGCTATTAACCGATACATAGTTACTTTGAGGTTCGATCAGTTGTTCGAATCTAAATATAAACCTTCACAAGATGTTGGTGTAAGTGTATTTAAAACTATATTCCTTAGGTTGACGAAACCTCCCTTGGTAACAGTTAACAAGCACAAGTAGAACACCCTAGGTGGCATAGAGTACTACTGAAGTTAATTGTATGTCATCACCATATATTAATGATGTAACTCATTCAGCAGACTTTTGTCTGACCCATCATTTCCTTTATTTTCCCCCCACCATAGAAGGACAAGGCAGTAGGTGATTAGCCCGGATCTAGTACGTGGAGAGGCAAGTTTAGTGTTGGCATTCCTTATTATTTTTCATTACTCTTCATGTAACTATTTATCATACTTAGTATTCATTAGACTATCTGGTGTATTTCTGTAATTGGATTATGACTATATATGGTTTGAGACTATGTTTTCTGGATATTTTATGAGATGACTATGTTCTGTATTTACATTTTTCCACCTTCCACTGTAAGATCTGAAAGTATAGAATGTCTTAGATTTTATTCTTATATTCACTATGGGAAAAAATGCATTAGAAGACAGGTATGCTCCGTTGTTTGATTGCATACCCATCTGTTATTAAATCCCATGTCGTCTCATTGCACATCAGACCACAGATATGTCCCATCGTCTGATATGCACTAACATATGTTGTCTGATGTTATAGTATCATTTCAAGAATTTCCTATTATACAACATATAAATATTGACTAATATGAATAATTGTTCAAGGAATGAAATAAATGAATCACAATTTTATTTAAACAAATATTGTATTTCAAATCAAATTCAAATACAATACAACTTTCACTATTACTCTAATTACATTTTAAAATACAATACAACTTAAATTTACTCACACTCACTCGAGTTTGTTTTTGATGTTGACCTTGATTTGCTTGCTCCAGCTTGTGTCCAGCCATCTTATATACTTGTTAAATAAACAACAACGCAGTAAACTTAAAAAAGAAATAAACCTAAATTGCAAAAATAAAATTGAATATTAAATATTTCCTCAGTTTATGGGTTTGTTTTTTTCTTTTCATTTTTAGACAGGGATAAATATATATATGTGCACGAACAACTTATGATATGCATAGTGTATCATTGTGAATATCACAAGACCGATCCTTGATTCAATCACATGGATAGCTACAAAGGTCAAGCCCGAAGGCTCAACTCAGTGCAAACACACAAGTTCAAGCCCAAGCAAGCTCGAGCTCAATACAAGTAGTTTAATTCAGCTCAAAATAGATCAGGCAACTCAGCAAAGCCAAAGTGCACAAACAAGTTCAGTGCACATGGAGACGCACAAAGTCGAGCACCAGCAAACCAAATTCATGGCAGTATCAAGCATGTGACATAATGATACATAATTAAGTGCACAAATAGCACAAACAAAGAACAGTAGGTACGAATTTACAAAAATATTGCCATTTTCATCTCCTATAATAAGCAACACACATATACCCATATGTTTATACATGTATATATGCAACACATGTCAAATGCAGCTAGGAAGTGCCACAAACAAATGAACAACAAGTAGCGCCACTAACAAATGGAGCCAGGAAGTACATGAGTTCAAAGCAGGAAGTACAAATAAATGAACATGAATCAAAAGTACATTCACACAGGAATCAAATGAGCCAAGGAGTACATGGAGTTTAAGGTAGTGCACACTGCCTTGTTCAAAACAAGAAATTCAAGAATCTGAAAGGTAATCAAGCTATGGACAAGAAATCAAAACACATGAAAGGTGTTTAACCAATGTCAAGATGGTGCACTGCCTTGTTTAAGGGAAATATATTTTGAGAAGACTGAATGGAAAGAAAGTGAAGAGGGAATAATTAAGGAACGCGACCATAAAAATATCGAGGGGGAAAATATGGAGCCAAAACCAAATTTTTTGATAACATCAATCAGACAATAGATAAAATGTTGTCTGAAGGACAAGCATGCACATAGAGATTTCGGGGTTATTCAAACAACAGATTATTTTATTCATACGTTGTTTGAAGCAATAGTAAATAGCGGGATAATAGAAAATCTACCATATGTTGTGTGATCACTGTTGTCTGATTCACTTTGTGGCATAGTGATTCTTAGTCTCTGTAATGTTTATAAACCCGATAGTTTATACTTCTTGGCACCGACGTGATTTCGAAAGTCATCATAGGCTTTGGATCGGCATGTCAGGAGGTGTGAGTTGTCATAATCAAATACAATCAAACAATAAAGAAGAGAAAAAACTGAAGAGGGTAAGCATGAATAAAGAATCAACTAGTAGAGTTAAAATTCTGATTCATTAAAGAGTTTCCTTAAGCCATAGCATAAGCAAGCTCTTCGGCGAGGGGGGGGGTTGTTATGTCAATTTATTTTCAAAATAAAAGGAGGAAGAATTTCTGACTCGGAGCCAAAGGCACACAAATAGAGCTATTAAAATTTGCATGATGATTGTTAGCAAAAGAAAAAACCAAAAGAAACCAAGGGTATGATAGAATTAACGAAAGTATGAAACAAGTTCCTAAACAAAAATATGAATTTCCATAACGAAGATATGAAGATATTCCCTTATTAAGAGTATGAAGCAAGTTCAAAGATACGTAGTTCTTTAATGCACTTGTGAAGAGAGTTCCTTAATGAAAGTATGAAGTAAGTTCCTTAAAGAGAATACTAAGTTACTTAACGAAGAGATGCAATATATTTATTAACTAAAGTATGAAGAAGGTTCATTAACTAAGATATAAAGCAAGTCCTTTAACTATGATCTGAAGTAAATTCCTTAAAGAAAGCATGGAGTATACACCGTAGCGGAAGTTTGAAGCTAACATCTTAGCGAAAGTACATGAAATGCCTTAACAAAGGTATGAAGCAAACACTTAGCAGGAGAATAAATTTAATAAAAAATTAAGGCATTAAACAAAGATGATTAGAAGTGAAACATTTACATGCTTAGAAGCGAAGCGAACGTTTACATGCCTTAACAAAGGTATTAATCATATGTAACCAGTTTGAATTTAACATGAAATGCCTTAAACAAAGGTTAAACATTTAATTTCAGTTTAAATAACATGTAATCATGATATTATTTTGAAAATACACAGAGTAATGCACTTAAATAAACAATACAAACAAATTCTAAAAGTGCAAATTACCTTTTTAATATAAAACAGAAGTATAGAAATTACAGTCGTGGAAATGAATTTTTTCCTGTAGAATAAGATTGAAATATATTTAAAAAGGAAAAATAACATGAAAAAAGAATAAATTTTCATCGATCGGTTAATTTTATGTCCGCAAATAACATGTAATCATGAAATTATTTTGAGAATACACAGGGAAATGCACTTAAATAAACAATACAAACAAATTCTAAAAAGTGAAAACACCTTTTCAATATAAAACAGAAGTGTAGAAGTTGCAGTCGCCAAAATGATTTTTTTTCCTGCAGAATAAGATTGAAATATGTAAGTGCAAGATAGGGCTACAGTGTAAAACACAATTTCAATGGTATAATTACAATAACATGAAGCGGTGATATCGGAGATTAACGATGGTAAGCATGAAGCGTGTTAAAAAAAATAGTGGTGATGAGAGATCTGAATGGAGATGATAGGAGAGAGAAGAGGAAAAGAAACAAGGGTGGAAAGAGATGTGAATATAGATGAATAGAGTGAGTGACATTTATAGGATTTGGTAGATATTTCTAGAATGCTATATTTGTGTTACGAAGTTGAATATTTCTATGTTGGACCGACCTAGGGTTATGGATATGCATGTCACGTCTATTTTAACTTATCTGCGGTACCTTAACTCATTTATTGATACAAAATATTTTGGATTAAGGTGGGAAAAAATTACAGTCTAAAGAAATCTTAGCTAACTAATATAGTCAAACATTATGTAACGTTATACATGGTATATGCCACCGAGTGATATTTTACGGTCATAAATACTGTAACAGGTTTTTTATTGAAAAGTTAATAGAGCCATATCATTGCTATACATATAACATGTTATATTTTTTAGTTTATAAACAGAATTTACAACGTTATATGGTTGCTGCCTTTAATTTTGCTATGCGTTTATGTTAGGAACTGAGAGGTTGGTTTTGATGACAACAACCTTTTTAACTTATTTTATTATAAAATATATACTAACACTATTGTTTAGATAGATATGTATATGCAGGAACTATGCAGGATATATATATATATATACATATGCAGGTATTGATTACTGAAGACTGATCAGTATAATGACTCAAGATTCAGAATGGAGATATCAAGATTGAAGACTCTAGAGTATCAAGATTAAGATTTCAAGATAAGTGTCTAGTTTATTGTTAAAACTTCATGATAGCATGGAAATCTTCATTCCAAATTTCATTTAGGATGGAACCCATTTCTATCTTCTTAGTGGCTTACAAACCCACGACAAGTAGCTTACAAACCTACGACAAGTGGCTTACAAACCCACGAACATCCTGGTTTTGTACAAGTTCTCGAGTCCTGATGTGATGAAATATTCTGCAGGAAGAAGCTTGCAAAACTACTTCAAAATGGTTTTTCAAAATGATTTTCAAAACTGCTTTTCAAAATGCTTTAGCCTTAAAAATTATCTTTTCAAATGATTTTCAAAAGGATGTTTTAGCCTTGAAATATTCTTTGTTTTTTTTTTAAAATAAACTCTTGTTTTAAACTTCGTTTGTTTTTAAAACTATCTTCTGATTTTTAAATATTCTTTTATAATATATATATATATATACTTGAGATTTAAAATCAAATTTATATATACATTCTAAAAATATATTTTTCTACTCTTCTTTATTTTAAAACATAGGAAAATTAGTTTATTTTACTCCAGAATCATTTCATCTTGTTTTCCTTTCAATACCATTTTCAAAACAAATTTTACATTGTTTTTAACTAAGGGATGTCGACATCATGGGATACCCCATGTCGACATGGTGGCCGTTAAATTCAAAAGTTTCAATTTTCAAAAGAAGTGTCTATTCGTTTAAATCTTTTCACGAATGGTTATGACCGTTACTAGTCTATAAATAGCCTTCACAAACGAATTTTTTAACTAACTATTTTCTTATTTTCTTCACTCCTTCTTCTCCACAAATCCATATTCTAAAATTTTCATATTTTTAAGATCGTGCTGAAATTCTGTCGAATTCTCAAGTGAATCAAATTAGAATCCCATTCTTGTTTGATTCTCTGCCCTCTCTCGAAGATCAAAGTGCTATTCAGAGTTATAGGATCAATTTGTAATCAAAAGTTTATCGAGTCTCCCTATAAGGTGTGGTTGTGCCTGGAAATCAATTGGGTGATCTTGTGTCCCATAAATCAAGAGAGTTTGCCCCGGACTCGAAGACAGGAGGGTACCTCAAGGCCTTTAGAAATCGAGGATTGTAATCTCGACATTGGTATAATAAAAATCTGTATGAGGTTTTTGCCTTGGTACAGGACTGGACGTAGGGTAACTCCGAACCAGTATAAAATCCAGTGTGTTCTTTCCTTTTTATTTACTTTCTGCATCTATGTTTGATTCTATGATTGTTCTGTGATTAAGTTCTGCATTTGTTTGTGTCATAATTTTAATTTAGTTCATATAAGAGTTAGAATCCATTAAACACTATTCACCCCCCCTCTCTAATGTTAAATTAGCCTTAAGATCCTTAATCTGCACTTTCTTTCAGTTTATTCTCATAATTGTATAACCTTATATCAACAACTTGCTTGATGGTGCAGTAAATTGATATAGTAACGACATTATTGAATTGGGCGAGTTAATGCTTATTAGTTCAACTTCCCAACATTTTAGTCTTCTTCCCTTAGATCTACTTTGCACTCATTAAGTTTCTCACACATACACGTTTTGATATTTGTATCATTTATTCACAGTTTAATGCATAGCCTTGAAATTCATAAATCTCCAGATATGTTATACAATAAATCAATATATATTCATTTTTTTAAATTAGTTAATCAAAATCAACTAATTAAATCATTTCCAACATTGTAAAACTATTTCTGTTTTGATATTTGTATCATTTATCCACTGTTTAATGCATAACCTTGAAATTCATAAATGTCTAGATATGGTATACAATAAATCAAGATATGTTCATTTGTTTAAATTAATTATACATTAACATATATTTTTTTCCAAGTCTTATATAAAGAGCAATTTTGGAAGTTCGTGGTCGGACCAAAAGTTTCCTCTTTCAAGCCAATTAATAAAGATATGTTAAACACATATAATTTGTAAAAAAATATCAATCTACCCGCGAAGCATGTGCTATCATCATGCACGAAGCGCGTGCCATAACACTCTATTAATGATAAGTTAAAAATCTTTAGCCCGATGTATTTTCCTTCCACCGCCGCTATTGGAAACTACGTCTATTTTTTTCCAGAAACTCACCTATTCCAAATATACCCTACTTCCTCCTAAGCATTCAATCCATAAATCTGCTCATAACATTTTTCACTTTTATTTAGCTTCATCATCATTAAATAATTTGGTTTTCGATTTACTTCATCCTATGAAATGGTAGTAGCTAAAAATTCGATTAGGTGTCTGAATCCAAGATTTTGAAATTTAGTATGAAGTTTGAGCGCTGTTTGTTAAAAGAAGACGTTGATGATAAAAGTAATCCTCGAGTATATCACATTAAGAGTGACAAGGTTCGCATAAAAAACATGAAAATGCGATGGTTTGTTTCGGTACTGTCTTTCTTTAATTCGTAAAGCAGTATTTTGATGTGCACAAATACATGCACCAAACCAAGTTAGCAGCTAAATACGCACCAAATTCAGACCTAGAAGGGTTATTAAGATACCTGTAAGATATACCAATTAATACAAAATGGAATACGATCATTTCATACGGTGAAAAAAAATATTGGAAGCTTCCTTTCATATGATTCGGTAAGTCGCTTTCTGTTACTACTTTAAAATTGGATTTCAAAAGTTGTGCTAGTTGTACAAATAATTAGAGTCATGTTTTATAAACTTTGTTATATTAATGCTTATGTATGGAATAACAAGTAGGAAATGAATGAAAATTATTATTCTTATTTCTTTCTCATTTGTTCCATTAATACTTCTTATGATTAATGTTCTTCTTCCCTCTATCATATATTCTCCTTGATATATCTCGTATTGAAACATATATAACGATTTAATTAGTTGATTTTGATTAATTAATTTAAACAAATGAATATATATATATATATCTTGATTTTGATAGAGTTAGGGGTGTGCCTTAGGGGTAATTATGTAATTTGTTACATATATCTAATTAGTTGACCAATCTTGTTCGAAATAAAATGTATTTTCTTCCTATTATTTACTTGATATAATGTGATTATATTAATTAATTAACTTAATTAAAAGTATATTTAATAGAAAAATCCATAAATGGTATATTTTGTGATAGTAGTTACAAAGTGTTGTAACCGCGAGTAATTTATCACAACGAAACAAATATACCATTTTAAATGTTCCTAGTCAAGATGCATCGAGACTGGATATCGATGTATCTGTTGAGACAGGAGTACGTAACGCTCTCCAAATGTTGGGCAGTGTATTACTCATGATTGCTGAGGGCACCTAGGGGTTACATACTAATAGTTATTGGATAACTATGGAACGACTCACTCGATAGTTTTCTATTGGTTAATATAACTAAGGTCAAACAGAAAATATCGATGTGACTGATTTACACAGTTCTCTCGACTTGAGAATACTGTGGATCTTCAATATGAAAACTCCGCTTTGATTATAGCCAAATCATGGCATGGCGTCCATCGAGTGACTATAGTTGGGTCGAGTGGAAGTATTGGAAGTGAAGCACTATTCAAGAGAGGATTCGTCTTCTCAGTTATATGTGGTTATTATCACAGTCAACTCAAGTCAACTCAAAGTCAAAGTCTTTGGCCAAAGCATTTCGGTAAATAATAATTGTTATTATTGAACCAAGGACTTTGTATTTGGACTATAAAGTTGAATGTGGATAAGGTTGGAATTTTGACCATACCAAATTCCATAAGTCCAAAGTGATATAGTTTTGACAAAGAGAATTGGTGTAAACAAATGTCACAACCGGGTAACGCTTATTAAACTAAAATTGGAATTTACCGAAAATGAGTAAGTGATAAATTTGGCCATAACGTCACACCGCCTGCTAAGTGACGTGTGAACATTAACATTAGAATAGTTCGATGTTAATCGCTGACAAAATTTACACCCAAGAGTTACACGGCCGAAATGGTGAATTCCCTTAAGACCGAACGATTTAATTAGTTTATAATTATTTTAAATTAATTAATATTTATGATATAATAATTATAAAATTTGAATATGATTTGAGAAATAAATAATGTTATATATATTTATAATAGTTATAAATGTACCAATCGATATATGATATCGATAAGCGATTAAATTAGATTTAATTGCATATCATTTTGGCTTAGGCTTAAATGGGTTTAAAGCCCATCATTAGGGCTGCATATTTTGGTTTTGACAAGTTATTAGAGGCGGCTAAAACTTAGGATTAGACCTAGAGATGGATGGCTAAGATTAAGAGAGAATATGTAAGGAGATTGTCTTAATATCTCTCTTGTACAAGGCTATATATATGGATCTCTAAACCCTTAATCAAAAAAAACTTTTGGCTGCCATAATTATCAAGTTTGCTGGCCAAAACTAATCCCCATATCAGTTCTAAGAATCTCAAATCAATTCAAGTTAAGTAAAAGCACTGTTTGATAGAAAAGGTCGACGATTCCAGACTTGCAATCAGACGGATCGAGCATAATTAGAGAAGGGAATTCATTGATTCAAGTGGACTCAAAGGCATCATCAATTGGTATTTTATTTATATATTACAGTAATCATATCATATTTTATGATTTAATATTGATTAATCCCAAATATTTTTATATATTAATGTTGTATATCTAGTTATGTGAGATTTTCGTAGGTATATGTAGTTGTCACAAATTAGTTTGGTTATGTGCATGGTTATATTATTATGTGTTATAATTTATGTATAAAAAATCTAGTTTGCCGTAAAAAATTAAATTTTGTCATTATTAATTATTTTATGTATATTTATATATATTAATTTAAATATAGACTAATGTATATTTTAAACATATAATTACATATATGTATATTTATAATGTATAAACAGCATAGAATTTTTCCTTACACCTACTTATACATAATAAGAATTATCAAATTCGACAATAAATTATTTATATATATATATATATAATTTTAAATTATCTTTTATTGATTATTTGAATTATTTATTATATCTAAAATAATTATTGCACTGAAAATTCGATTTTATATTTTTAAAAATTACTACATCTATGTAGTAACCCACTGAAAAATCATCAGATTTTTTTGTTAATATTTAATATTTTTAATAACTAAATTACTTCGGTTGAACATTTCTTCTATTTATTAAAAATAATATTTTATTTCAAAAAATAATGAAATTTTTTTGAACCTGTATTTTATGATCCTAAATTTTCGTAAATTTTAAATTTGATTTTTTAATATTTATTACAACTATTTTTAATTATTATGATCAAAACTATTTATGATATATATATATAATAATGATAAAATTATTATTTTATGTTTTTTATGCTAATTTCGATCTGGAAATAATTTTAAAAATATATTTATATTTATATCTTAAGTATTTGAATGTAATTAATTATTCATATATATATATATACATTTTATTTAACCTTATATATATATAATTTTAATTATTATATATATATGTATAATTTTATATGTTTAATTATGTATATATATTTATACAAAATTTTTAAGTTATATATATATATATTTAATTTTGAGACTTTTAGTTATAAAATATATTTTAAATATACGTATACGTATTTATATAAATATACTTTGCATTATAGATTTATGCACATATTTAGACAACATGCAATACATACGAAATGATCTAATGTGTCTGTTTGTAATGTAAATCCCAACATCTATATACGGGCATGTTATACCCTTCACGGACTATTATGTTACACATGCACACACATATGTATATGTATATGATACATGTATATATATAAATTAAATCATTCAAATTAACTATACATTACAAAATACTTAAATTTAAATAAAATACATGTTTTTATTTAAAACAAATTTAAAATTGTTCTAAATAAATTAGACTTCAAAGGCCCAATAAAGATCCAATAGGATGAATTTTTTTTGAAATACACCCACCACTACCGCTACGAGCTGGCCCAGTTCCAACAATGGTATTAGAGCCCAATAGCCTATGCGGTCTAATATGTCATGTTAGGGCTAACATATTAAGCTTTCCCACTTATTACGGTGTCTAGAAAGGTAATGTCTAGGATTGGAATTGGGTAATCAAGTACCCTGTCCTACCCGGTTATCGGCCTGAACCGAAAGGTGAAGTGAGCACAAAGGTTGCTCCTAATAGAAAAGGCCCAACTTAATTTTGCCTTAGGCTAATTTTCAAAATCGTTTTGAAAATTAATGTTAAAGATTTTAAATTTAAAAGTTAAATTTAAAATAAAACATGTTTATTATAAAGAATTATAATACTACATAAGTTTTCAAAATGTTTGAAAGGATAATGATATTTTCAAAATGTTTGAAAATATTTATATAATAATTTCAAATTTTAAATTTATTAATAAGATTAATAAAATAAATTAATTAAATATGTTAATTAATTAATGCATATATGCATGTATTATATATGTTGATATATGTTATGTTATTTTAAAATGTTTAAGATAACATAAGTATACATATATGTATAGAAGATAAATTTTGAAATCAATAAATTTTAATAAAAATTGTTTAATTGAATAAATTAATTAAAGGTTAATTAATTAAATAAAATACACATATATATGATATATGTGTGTTACACTATAAAGGTTATAGTATACACTATAAATGTTATAGTAGATATGTCCAATATAAAAGTTATATTGGAATACTAATTTAAAACTAATTAAAGAGTTAATTAATTAAAATTAATTAGATAAGATTTAATTAATGGTATATTATACGTAAGACTATCATATAAGTGATATGAAATATAAAAGTTATATAGCAATAAAACTTATGTGATACGTGTATAAACTAAATGCGGAACATTAAATAAACCAAAATAGACTTGAGAAATAAATACATATGTAAATGTACATATACCGTGATTTTTGATGTGTTTGACACTTGAATCGCTGGGGTATTTCATAAGAAATATATTATTCTATAAGTCGATATCACTCAATATATATATTGAAGATTATGAATCTTCAATATAATGTTGTTCTCTACCATATATATATTAATAAATTACTTGCATACTCCTTAGTTGTTGAGCAAACTCAAGCTAGGGATGTTATGCGTAGTATTATTAATATATTGAAAAAGATGAGGTAAGATAACTATATGTATATGTTGAGCAAACTCAAGGTACATATACTATACTTAGGCCATCATGATATGGTAGGTATGAGTGAATAATCTCTTTCGATTTGTTGAGCAAACTCAAGGTTGAAATCAGATTAGAACAAGAAAAATGGGTTAGGAGCTGTATGTGATACAACCGATAAGGAGTTATCCATCGTTTGTGGGGCTATGATTTGTTGAGCAAACTCAAGGTCAGAATACCAAAACAAACGAGTCCTAATACCCACTAGTGAAGTTGTAAGACTTCTATGTTTCATCTTAGGGTTTGGAGAAACATAAAAGACTGGTGGGAGCCTTATTAGAAAAATGAAATGGTAACATTTAACCTTTCTAATATTATAAGAATATATGTTATATAATATTATAATTATCTACGATGATAAATTTGTGCATTTAATATGATTGATAAAACGTTTGTCAATTAACATATATAAACAAAATGAATTGAAAGTTGACAAATAGAAATATAATATATACTTACTGATAATTCTAATTGCATGTTATATAATGTTTCTATACCCATGCAAGTGCCTAATTTCAAATACTTAATACATTCATAAGTTGGTCACTTATATGTTTATTTGGTTTAGACCGTGTACTACATTTTATGATTTTTTGAACTCTAAATGCAATTCAATACTATGGTTATTTGATCCATGTACTTTCACATATAAATGTTATATGGTGAACGGTCAAAGTTTGCGGGGTACAATATTTCAATGAAGTTAGTTCATTCGAAGTAAGCCAATAAACAGTATTTTAAGATCATGTATTCAACTTGAATGATTTCAAAAGGATCATATTGTGTTAATGTAACACAAGACCATAAACTATGAGATACATCTAAGAACTTGATTGTTGAAATGTCATCTTGATCGGTTTACATAAAGTGCAACATATTTGATGTCTTAAATGTTAAGAATAATCGAATGCGCTTTTGTAAAAGTTTGTTATGATATTATAGTAAGGTTTTCTTTTGAATAGTTTGACCATTTCAAAGAAAAACGAATGTATAAGAATAGATGTAATTTAAGGTAAAGTTAGAATAAAGAGAATGAATAGTCACTTCTGCTTCATAGAGAAACATTGGAAACAAGAATTGTAATAATAATTGATACTTAATATTGGAATATGAAATATAATTTTTATTCCGAAATGTTTTCATATAGAAAATTGTTTTCTATAACAATTATTTCTTTGAGTTCAAGATATTTGATCAAAGAACTCTTCATTGTAAACTAGTTGCAGCATATGAAATAAGTAAACAATATTAAGTGAATGGTGGACCTCTAAATTTAGTACGCTATTACAGTAATGGCGGAAATAGTGGGAGCATGCCATATAGCACCTAATGATTGCATCAAATTACGAAAATTGTTTTCGTAAAATGTACCGAACATTATTTGTGAAATAATGTTTATTTTTAGTATTGACTGAAAAATAGATATAACTATATTTCAATATGAGTATTATGAATATTCATTATGAAATAGAACTATATTATGGAATTTGTTTTCATAGTAAAAGTGATGCAACAAAAATACATATGTATCTAATATTATTTACAGTTGTTTTGGAATTATTGACTAAGCCTTAGTTTTGAGAAATAATTTTACTATATAATTATGAATCATATGATACAGGTTAATTATATCTCAAACAATTAATGGCCATGCACCCATTTAGTGGGAGCATCATAAGAGTTGATGAACTCTTTGAATTAATACATATTGATGTATGCAATCACAAGTCTATTAATACCAAAAGGGTTTCACATACTTTGTTATATTCATGGATGATTTAATTACCAACATGAACATGTGTATTAGATACACATGTAGTAAATTTATGATAAAAATCATAGATTTATAAAAGAAAAGTAAATAAAATAACATGCAATTGAATAGTGAGTATATTGGAAAGAGTTCCAAATGTACCTAAAAATAAATATAGATTCAATCTCAAAAGTCACTCCTCCATGTGATACATAATGATGCATCGATAAGGTGTAATCAGACATTATTGGACAATTTACGATTAATTGTGAGTGAAGTTGAGTTAGTTTCTTTCTATAAGATCAAGTACTTAAGATTAGTACATAAGGTTGATATTATTTCATCTAAACAACAGTTTACAAAATCATACAAGATAAGGGTTTGTAAGAAATCCCAACATATCCTAGGTCAAGGAGTTGGCAGGTTGTGCGAGTCGAAAGATTGCACGTAATAATTGTTCATGAGGGATCTTGTATGAATCTCCAAAAAGTTTTTTGGAAAGCGTTGTCATCAAATGACATATTTATGTTTTAAACATAATTTTTGTAAACTAAAATCAGTTTTATAAATAAAAAGGTTCATAAAGCGTTTATGAATCCCTATTCTATTTGCACTAAGAAACAATTGTTGTTTCAAGATATATCAACTTTATTGTGAAGGAATTTCTTTGAGAAATTTTTGGTAGTTAAATTGAATTGGATCCGATCCAAAGATAGAACTGATTATATGAGATGAAGTGAAATTAACTAACCTAAATGAACACATAGCATTAGAATGTCTAATAAGTATTCTCATACATCGAAGAGAAACTATGAGTTTATTATTAATGTCAAAAATATACATTACCCTCGGTTGTTCAATTAAACCATTAAGATTGTTGACTTTATATGGTATGATGTGCAAATCTGAAAGAATTCCAAGTACGCTATCAAAATATGATTTTGGTGGTCATAACCAAAGAGATATGATCCATCGGTCGAGATTGTGTCTTTATTGGAAAGTCTAATGTGGTTGGAATTAAATGGGCAATGTTGATAAGAATAAAATGGCAAATTCCAATTATTGAAATTAGCATAACAGATTCGGTACATGCTCAAGTTAGTTCAGATTTACTCACAAAATTATCGCTTGATAAGACTTAGTGTTTGGTACTTATGTATTGAAACGGAAAATTCTAAATAATGATTTAGAGTAAGTCGTTTAGACATATTAACCAAAAATGCCTCAAAGTCAATGGGAGCGATATTGGGTTTGTGAGTCTTTGGATATGATCCCAGAAATGATACGAATGTATCATCTTATAAGCATTAAGATTGAATATGTATTTTGATAGAAATATCAAATATTTTGATTTTCAATCAAAGTGCAGAGGAAGCGTGTGTTCATAAGAAAGAACGTTAAAAGGTACATTGATATTTCTAAACTATAAGTAAACAACACGTTGTTAATTTTAACAATATGCTTGTATTAAAATCAACTTTAGTTGTTTTAATACTCAATTTTGGATTGTAAATGATGTCTTTTATGGTGAGTATAAAAGATATAGGGATTGTCCCAAAACGATATACAAGAGCACCCTATTAAAAAGAGAACATGTAAGTTGGATTCCTTATGCATTAGCAATAGGAATTATCATACAAGTTATGTTGTGTATGATATCGTGTTTTTTTTATGTATTTGATACATGGAGAAAATATAAAATCCAAATTGATATCACTAAATGGTTGTTTGAGGTGTTCTCACATATTTATGAAATACTAGAGAATTGTTTATAGAAACAACGAACTCGTTATGATGGAACGTTTGGACACAAACTTTTATAAGTGATATTGAGTATAACATGTCAATGATAAAATTCAAGTTAAAATCTTTAATTTGAAATTTTTTCAAAATAAAGGTGATGTGGTCGATTCAACGAAATGTTGAGAACATTAACTTGAATAGCACTACAATAAACCAATGTATATAGATATAAATGCACAAATTTATAATTGAGCCAAAGGTGATTCCAAATGTTGAGAATCCCATAATATTGTTATAAGATAACAATGTCATGAAATTGGTCATGATAGAACTTAAAGCTCACTAGAAGTCGAGAGACATACTTCGAATTGTTTCACATGATAAAGGCAGTTTATCAGTGTCAGAGAGAGTTAATTGACAAAGTAGATAATTAAAACATAATAGCATACACATTCACTAAGAGACTGACCTAATTGGTTTTGAGAAAACTAATTGGAGAAGTTGGAATTAGATTCCATAATTGACCCCAAGTGCAAATGGGAGATTGATAGAGTTAGGGGTATTCCCTAGGGGCAATTATGTAATTTGTTACATATATCTAACTCGTTGACCAATCTTGTTCGAAATAAAATGTATTTTCTTCGTATTATTTACTTGATATAATGTGATTATATTAATTAATTAACTTAATTAAAAGTATTTTTAATAGAAAATTCCATAAATGGTATATTTTGTGATAGTAGTTACAAAGTGTTGTAACCGTGAGTAATTTATCACAATGAAACAAATATACCATTTTAAATGTTCCCAGTCAAGATGCATCAAGACTGGATATCGATGTATCCGTTGAGACTGGAGTACGTAACACTCTCCAAATGTTGGGTAGTTTATTACTCATGACTGCAGGAGGGAACATAGGGGTTACATACTAATAGTTATTGGATAACTATGAAAAGACTCACTCGATAGTTTTCTGTTGGTTAATATAACTAAGGTCAAACAGAAAATATTGATGTGACTGATTTACACAGTTCTCTCGACTTGAGAATACTGTGGGTCTTCAATATAAAAGCTCGCTTTGATTATAGCCAAATCATGACATGGCATCCATCGAGTGACTATTGTTGGGTTGAGTGGAAGTATTGGAAGTGAAACACTATTCAAGAGAGGATTTGTCTCCTCAGTTATATGAGGTTAGTATCACAATCAACTCAAAGTCAAAGTCTTTGGCCAGAGCATTTCGGTTAAAAATAATTATTATTATTGAACTAAGGACTTTGTATTTGGACTATAAAGTTGAATGTAGATGAGGTTGGAATTTTGACCATTACCAAATTTCATAAGTCCAAAGTGATATAGTTTTGACGAAGAGAATCCGTGTAAACAAATGTCACAACCGGGCAACGCTTATTAAACTAAAATTGGATTTTACCGAAAATGAGTAAGCGATAAATTTGGCCATAATGTCACACCACCTGCTAAGTGACATATGAATGTTAACATTAGAATAGTTCGATGTTAATCGCTGACCAAATTTACACCCAAGAGTTACATGGCCAAAATGATGAATTCCGTTACGACCGAACGATTTAATTAGTTTATAATCGTTGTAAATTAATTAAATTAATTAATATTTATGAAATATTAATTATAAAATTTGAATATGATTTGAGAAATAAATAATGTTATATATATTTATAATAGTTATAAATGTACTAATCGATATACGATATTGATAAGCGATTAAATTAGATTTAATTGCATAGCATTTTGGCTTGGGCTTAAATAGGTTTAAAGCCCATCATTAGGGCTGCAAATTTCAGTTTTGACAAGTTATCGGAGGCGGCTAAAACTTAGGATTATACCTAGAGATGGATGACTAAGATTAAGAGAGAATATGTAATGAGATTGTCCTAATATCTCTCTTGTACAAGGCTATATATATGGATCTCTAAACCCTTAATCAAAAACAAATTTTGGCTGCCATAATTATCAAGTTTGCTGGCCGAAATTAATCCCCATATCAGTTCTAAGAATCTTAAATCAATTCAAATTAAGTAAAAGCACCATTTGATAGAAAATGTCGACGATTCCAGACTTGCAATCTGACGGATCGAGCATAACTAGAGAAGGGAATTCATCGATTCAAGTGGACTCAAAGGCATCATCAATTGGTATTTTATTTATATATTACAGTAATCATATCATATTTTATGATTTAATATTGATTAATCCCAAATCTTTATATATATTAATGTTGTATATCTAGCCATGTGAGATTTCATAGGTATACGTAGTTGTCACAAATTAGTTTGGTTATGTGCATGGTTATATTATTATGTGTTATAATTTATGTATAAACAAATCTAATTTGCTGTAAAAAATTAAATTTTGTCATTATTAATTATTTTATGTATATTTATATATTAATTTAAATATAGACTTATGTATATTTTAAACATATAATTACATAGACGTATATTTATAATGTATAAACAGCTTAGAATTTTTCCTTACACCTATTTATACATAATATGAATTATCAAATTTGAAAATAAATTTTCATATATATAAAAATAATTTTAAATTATCTTTTATTGATTATTTGAATTGTTTATTATATCTAAAATAATTATTGCATTATAAATTCGATTTTATATTTTTAAAAATTACTAGATCTATGTAGTAACCCATAGAAAAGTTTTTAGTTTTTTTGTTAATATTTAATATTTTTAATAATTAAATTACTTCAGTTGAACATTTCTTTTATTTATTAAAAATAATATTTTATTTCAAAAATCATGAAAAAATTGTTGAACCTGTATTTTATGATCCTAAATTTTCATAAATTTTAAAATTTGATTTTAAATTTTTTTTCCTAATAATTTGAATTATTATAATCAAAACTATTTATTATATATATATATAATAATGATAAAATTATAAAATTATTATTTTATGCTTGTTATGCTAATTTCGATCTGGAAATAATTTAAAAAAAATATTTATATTTTAAGTATCTGAATGTAATTAATTATTCATATATATACATTTATTTAACCTTATATATATATAATTTTAATTATTATATATATATATATGTCTATGTATAATCTTATATGTTTAATTATGTATATATATTTATACAAATGTTTTAAATTATATATATATATATATATTTATTTATTTAATTTTAAGACTTTTAGTTATAAAATATATTTTAAATATATGTATACATATTTAGACAACATTAAATGCATACAAAATGAGCTAATTGTTGAATATGCTAGTATATGATTTTTGTTTGATGATAATAAACATATATATATATATATTCATTTAAATGTATTTGTTATTGTACTATTTTATTTTTCACATAATTGAATAAATATTTGATGAATAAAATAAATAACATAGAATTCATATTCAAACAAATATTTTATTCAAACAAATATTTTATTACCAATTTAAATAGTACAAACTTCAGCTCTCACTATACATTTACATATTGTCATTTTATAATACAATTTCGATTACATTACAAATTTCAATTTACAATTTATCATCTCACTACATATCACTCATTCACTCGTATTTGTTCTTCAACTCTACTCCAGTTTGTATCCAGCATCTGAACTATCTGCAAAATAAACATTGACGCAGTAAAATTGAAAAAGAAAATATTTTGCAGTGCAAATTAAAGTGTGTGTTTTGAAAATGTTATTTACCTCATTTATTTGGGTTGTTCGTCATCATATTTATTTTGAATTCATCTACACGAACAACTTGTGGCATGCACAGTGTATCACTGTACATGCCACAAGGCCGTGCACACCGATGTACACTTGATAAAATTGCAGGGACGGGTGAGCACAAGGTCAAACCCAACCAAATGGTGGATTCAACTCAGGTGCAATACAAAACAAAAATAGAATGGTCGAGTACGAGAGTCAATGAACATGAATAAAAGTTCAATACAATGGCCGGACACAAATGTACACGATCAGGCTCAACACATCAATGAACCCAGACCACCATACATACAAAGTATCAAGTGCAGACCACATGAAATAGAAGCCAGACACACCAAACTTAATACAATAAAGAGACTCGAGTACAACATAGCACGGGCATGAAGACCAAAACCAGCTCAACAATCATGTAACATGTTCAATGAAATGGACAGAAGCTCAACGACTCGAAGTCTGAAAACAATGCAAAGCAAACTGGACATGGAATTCCACATCAAACCAACATACATGAAACATATTTACAAGTGAAGACTCAAACAAAACCAGTAGTGCAACATGAAGATGGATTCAGTGGATGTATACATATGAATTTAACATGACTATAGTTCAAAGTATCAAATGCATTCAAGCATATACAAAAATCAGCTGCAAATGGAGCATGCAACTACATATTGTTCAAGTCTCGACCATAATAAGCTACAACATGATATGACTTCAAAATGTAGCAGATGAGACTGAACCAAGACCAGACTCAATTGCAACAGAGACCAGGTAGCAGACATAGATGCAAGACTCAACACAAAGTGAATCCAGATCACATGATAACAGACTCGTGAAGCCATGAATACACAGTTCAGACCAAATCAGACCACAATTTAACACAAAGCAGCATGATGGATGTATAGCTCAACCAGACTATAAGTGAGCTCATGAAAACCAGAATAACAAAGCAAAGACATGTACATTTATATGTCAATGGATTAACATAAATGAACAAGGAACCGGACAACCAAGTATATCAACACAAGCAATATGAAAACAACACTACAACCAACCAAATCAACTTCAACATGAAACCAAGCAACAGTACACAGTGATATGCAACAAGAAATTATATGACAGTAAACTCGAACCAGTCAAGAAGCAAATGCAACAGCAATGGGACATCAAGGCAATCAAGTGCATAAGCACACAAAACACACAACGCACATATATACATGCATGAATACACATGTATACATATATGCAATGCACCAGACACACTCCAATGTAACGAAGACAGTGAACCCGTATGTAACAAGTAGTGGTGACAACATGACTCAAGTGCAATCAGAATAACAAAGTGAACCTAGACCAATATCACACAACAACTACAAGCATCAGGTCGCAAATGTTCCAGGCATGAACACACACATCGAACAAGTCAAGGTCGAGATAATAATCATCAGGGCTCAAACATATTCGAAGATATTTCAAATTCGTATGTATACCAACGCGATGAACAAGTCATAGCAGAAAGGAGTGGAACAAGTCGAAGTCAATTTTTATCACAAAGTCAGAAAATTCAAAATGCCAAAGTCGTAGGAGCAAAAGAATGAAACCGACTCAAAAAATTCGAATTTATGGATTAACTCATATACGATGAACAAGTTAGCAAATAACAAATATATATATTTCAAATTCAAATACAAAGCTACAATCAAGGAACGAACCAGTCGGAGGTCTCAAGATCATACGATCAAAAATCAACGCAGAAAACAAAATCACGAATTATTCAAACCAAAATTATACGAACGTAAACTAAGGGATTCAAACCCTATAAATACCCATTAACATCATTGGCAAAGTGAATCGAGTTCAAGCATAACAATGATAGTAAATAAAGGCAATTCACGTACCAGTTCAAAGCGCTAATTCGAACTCGACAATTGAACCAACTGTATGCACTCAAGCTGGGGATCGATTGACAAAGCAAACCAGATTTGATTTCATCACATAAATCGATTGATATCAAGGCGGTGACTTCAATTACAATACCGTAATCATTGAAGAGGATCAAAGAAAGAATGGCGAAAGATATTATACGAGCATACAATTCGAATTTGTATTTCAAGGCGGCGACTTCAAATTGAAGAACCCTAATTTCATCAGAAGGAGAAAGGGAGCAGCCGAAGGCATTAACATGAGAAAAGAATTTTTTTTACCACAGTGTTATTTTTATGGGCGGTCTTATATTTAATATTGGGCCTTTAGTTTTTAAAATAATAGGTTTTGGTTTTTATTTTGTTTAGTTGTTTAATTTTCTTTTTAAATTGTATAACTTTCTAGTTTTGTAACTAGGTACAAACTACGGGGCGTAGTTTGAGAATTCGCAACTCAGTGGCTGAGTCGTGGTAGGGTTTTGAGCGTAGAGTTAGGTTAGTCGTTAGCGGGTGTCGCAAGTTTATATGTGGAAGCGTCTGACTACTTAACTTCTAGTAGAAATCATGGGGGCAGCACGTAGGCAGGGTTTTGCCGAAGCTGGGTAAATATGTGTTGTTCTATTTATGCTTTTATTATTTTGCTATTATCTGTGCTGCAATTATTATATATATTTCCGCATTAATTTTTATTATTATTAGTATCACCCTATTCACCCTCCCTCTAGGGTGAAATCGATCCTACAAGTGGTATCAGAGCTAGGAACAAAACCATTTTTGTTTTAAAAATTTGATTTTTTAAATGGCTTCTTTTAATAATGCTTTTGCTGAGGGTCAGTCCATAGTTAGACCACCCATGTTCAATGGTGAATATGCTTACTAGAAAAATAGAATGAAATTTTTTCTAAAAACCATAGATGCATGGAATATTGTTGAGATGGGATATAGGACACCAACTATAGTGGTAGATAATCAAGAAATTGAAAAACCGATGGATTAATGGACAGATCTTGAAAATAAACTGCAGAATGCTAATGCTAAAGCTATGAATTCTATTATTTGTTCATTAGACCAAATTGAATTTAATCGTGTCTCACATTGTCTAACTGCGGAGGAAATTTGGCACACACTTGAAGTGACTCACGAAGGAACCTCTCAAGTTAAAGAATCTCGCCTTGCCATGCTCAGTAGCGAATACGAGAACTTCACAATGGCTAAGGATGAAAATGTCAAAGAGATGTATGGACGAATTTCTAATCTCGTATACAAATCAAAAGCTCTCGGAAAACCATACACATAATTGGAAATAGTCTGAAAAATCCTCAGAGTCCTTCCACGAAATTTTGAAGAAAAATTTACTGCCATTCAAGAATCAAAGGATTTGAAACAAGTTAAAGTTGAAGAACTCATTGGAAATCTCACCACTTATGAGCTATAAATGAAATTTAAGGAAGAACGTGAAGGAGGTGATACTCGAAAGAAATCAATAGCTCTCAAAGGAACAACTGAAAGTGAAGATGACGATGATGTTGATGGAGCAGCTGAATTGGCACTGATAATAAAGAGATTCAAAAAGTGGAACCGCAAATACAGAAATCCAACTCTAAATCAACAACTGAAAAGTAGAATAGTCAAAGTTCTAGACAACTCAGAAGAGCAGGATATCATCTGCCACAACTGCAATAAATCCAGTCATATCAAACCAAATTGTCCTCAGAATTGACTCAGCCAAGGAAAGAAACCGAAAAGGAGAAGTTTTGCAGCTACTTGGGATGAAACTGATGAAGTTGATAAAAGCACTAGCAGTGAGAGTGAAAAGGAAAATTTGTGTCTTCAAGGAGAAACAACTAACAGTGATGATGACGAGCCAAGCGAGGTATTAAAACTTACTCATTCGGAATTACTTATATATTTTCATGAGGTAAATGGCTGTTTTGAACAACTTAGGGAGAAGTACGCTAAAATTGAATCACAAAGAGATAGTTTAATAGAACTAAATAAACAGCTTGATCAATTGGTTAAAAACTATCGAAATAAGAGCCCTAAGTGTGATAAGTGTCCATCATTTGAAGAAGTGATTAAAAAAAATAAGAAATTAAAGTTAAATCACTTGAAAATGAAATTCTGATTTTGAAAGAAAGTGAAAATACTAGGAGACACTACAACAAAATGTGGTTTTGACAGCATTAGAATTTAGCGTTTCTGCCTTTACCGCTGATAAAAGTCGAAAAATAAAAACTAGAATGTTAAACGCTGTGTTGACATTTTTTCATTTCGCGGTTACTTTAGCCGCCTTCCTTTCTTTCTTTTCCTTTTAACTTCTCGTAAAATCTCAAATCCTTCGATGGATTATTTTAAACCTAATCCAAATATCAAATACACATGAATTCTCCCATGAAATTTCATTTATCCTCTAATTTTTCCTGCAATATCCAATTCAGTTGACCCTAATGCCTCTTGAATTTGTCCTTAGCAAAAAGAAGAAAATGATCTGATTTTGAGTTCACTCAATAGTTAAGACCACCATTCACTAAAGAATTCTCTGACGATTCTCTTCAATAATCTGATTTGAGGTAATTTATGTAGAATATTGAAAGTTAATTTGTTAATTAGGTTGGAGAAAACGATATCAGAAAGGTGAATTTATCTAACAGCCTTAGTATTTATCAATTTCCTACTCCTATAAACTGAGAGGTTTCTGCTTTTTCATTATACTACAGATGGAAATATTATTCTATATGTTTTAGGGCTCCCAAACATGCACGTTTGAGGGATAGTGGATTAACCAATGTTGCAGTGACTTCATCGTTGTTGGAATCGGTATGTTCCATATTCATTCTTTGGTCTGTAAATCGGTAAATTCATTGATAATATGTTATGTACGTCTTAGTAGTTTGTTGATACCCAGATTTCCCTTCTCTAATAATTATGGATTCCTGAATCATACAAACTTTATTGTATTTGGCAATTAATTATAGGTTGAGAGTGGAGATCTTTATCATATGGTATCATTCCAGAGTTTATTGGAAGATTTCCTATATTGGTTAGCTTATCAGCATTAAAGGAAGACCAACTTGTTCAGGTATGGGTTACTTGTAGGGTTATATATATTGTTAAAATATGTTGGCACTTAAAGAAGCGAATTATGAAATTTAAAAGAAACTTCCATAAACAACTTGATATAAAAAGGCCACAATTGGTTCATGTAATGAGGAGATTGTCCTTTGTATGTATTCATTATTGTGTTTGATAGGTTAGTTAAAAATTGTTTTTGATATACTCGGGTTCACGCTTTGGCAATGGTAGAGTAGGGAATATAATAAATGGTTTAAGATGGGTAAGAGAAAATAATGGGTTGTTAATAGATTCAGTCTAGTAGTTTATATGTCAATAAATAAGCTAATTATCGTTTTGAATTAGGGGCTGAACATTGAGTATTAATCCAAGCTGCTTAACCTTTATACACATGTCATGAATGAGTATTGTCCAGTGCGTAGTTTCTATGGTGTGATAGAGCTAACAGTTTAAAAAAAAACTTGATTTAACATATTTATGATAGAGAGTTGAGTTGATATATACTTCATGTATTCTTGGTACCATAGATTTCAGTACAGTTAGTTGCTAATGGAATAATTGTATTCCATTATTTTCCTTAACTAGATATGCTTGCAAACAAGTCCCTGTAAGCTTGAAACCAACATTGTCTTCTTGTTCTTTTTCCATGTTGGTGGATAAGGCAGAAAGGTATAGTGAGTATAGTAAAACTAGTGGATGTTTAGAACCATTTTACCTAGAATCTTATGTTGTTGGAACGTGCAAATTAATAAGGTATATTTATTACATTTACGTGATATTTGACCATGTATACTCAGTTGCTTGGTTACAGAATTATATTGTATATAACTACACAATCAAAATTGTTTTTTCATTTGATGTAATGCGCTATTTATGGTAAGGTTGTATCACCAATCGTGACACTTTGACTATAGGACTTACTGAATTCAGATGTTTCAAAGCTATGATTTGCTTTGCTATTATCTAATACCATTTCACCCACATGTCAAAGCTATTAGAGACATTGGAATACAACATTGTAAAGTTGATACGTCATTATTCATGGTTTAATCAATAATTTTTTTGAGTATAAGAACATATCATACTCAAATATAATATCAAAATCATTTGATGGGAAAATCACTGCCCTTCAAATCTCTCTTCAATTCCAAGAACACAAGCCATTATTTCCATTCTCATGCCATTTCCCTTCCTGCACAAAACCAGAAACCCCTTCTTTTCGCATGCCTTCAACCGAAGAAGAAACCTTATCAACTACCATTTCAGAAGGCTCATCGGTAGAGGCAGCAATGCATGCATTGAACTCCAAAAGACTATGCATTGACCAAAACATTGTTGGTAAAGAACTAGCACTTGAAGAGTTACATCTCCCTTTTGAAGGAAGCATTGCAGTCGAAATGGAATCAAAAGACATACACAATGACTTCAAGTTTTTCACGAAGGAGATGATCGAAGCAAGCTACAACAATGGAGAAGAAGTTAAAGATGTGGCTAGGTTTGAAGAAATGCTGCAATGGTACTTGAGAATGAACGTGAAATGGACTCATGGGTATATTGTTAAGGCTTACGTCGATTTGCTTTTTGATTCAATAAATGGTAGTTCGTTGGGTCTTAGCAGCAGTAGTAGTGTGTCTATTACTTGTTCGTCATCTTCGTTTACTTGTCCTTCTTATTACTTTTCTTGCTTGAATGAGATTGATAATGCAGAAGAGGAGGATGGAAATGGTTAATTAAAAAGTTTGTTTGGAAATATCTTGAAGCGCTTTAGTTAGTTAAATATTGCCTGTATTTTTTTGTTGCTGCAATATTAGTTTATAATCATGTCAACTCAAGGTTCTATATATGTTGCATTATTTCATAAACAGGATCAGAACATCAAATTTGTGTTGCTAAAACATTCTTCTGAGTTAATTGGATAAACAAGTTTTTGATTCTTATAATCTTGATAGATGTTAAAAATTGTAGATGTTGCTTTAATGGCTCAAATTCGTGTTGTTTTAATGCCCAGGTTTTACTTGGACACATCAATTCCATAACAGATGGATTCATGATGAGATGAACTACTTTTTGGGATATCTATAACAGGTTCTTATCCTTATACCCTTTGGTTGAGTTTGATGTTTGTTTTTCCCCTCTTTCTCTCTCTCTTTACTTTGTTCCATAAATATTAAAAAGTACTTAAATTTTTAGTCAAACTTACATCTGGTAAAAGATGATCTTATATTTGAATTTTTTGTTATAAAATAGAAAGTACTCTATGGTATTTACTCTAGTTTTCATTTTCTGTCACAGTTGTGGTCTTTTCCTTGCATTGGAATAATCTTTTTTAGTTTGGTATTGTTTGCTTATTGTCTTCTGCATTTGTGACTGAAACAGAAATGGTTAAATGTTTGTTTTGTTGGAGTCTGAAAGAAAAATTTAAAACTCAACAAAGAATGACGAACAATTGAAACTAAGTTGGAGTCCCCTCAAACAAAGTTAAATAAGTATTGACTGCACATAGGTTTTAACATGCAGTTTTTCAGTTATTTAACTAATATTCATTCTAGTTATTGAACCAATAAGTATCTCCACCTAATCACTGTCGCTTCATCACTTGGAGCTAACACATTAACCTCACTTGATTTAGTAGTGGTTATAAAAGCCTTCAATGAATCTATGCTCAAATATAATTGACAGCCACTTCCGTTGTCAATTCACTACAACAAAAATGGGTAATAACAGCATACAATCTCAGCGTTCAATGAGGTAATGCAGTCACTCGTGTTTTTATTTTTAATACATGTTTTCTAAACGCTGTCAAACACCAAATTTTTTGGCTCGAAAGGATCCCCGCTTTAGTTTTAGCTGGCCGCGCATTCCAGTATTTTCTCTTGAGAAAAAATTTCACTTTCCCTTTTCTATAACCTAGTTCAGAGCTTTTCTTCTCTCTTCACATTTAACCATCTCAATTACTAAATCCATCTCCACCTCCATTTTTGGCTCCGTCGCCACCTCCAGCTCCGTCTCCACCGCCATTTCTATTTGTGCTATGGATTTATTTGTTCAATTGAGACATAACTCTTGAACTACGACTTCCTTGAATCTAGAAAAGGTTTAGTATCTAAAATACCATTCATGTATTCCTTTTTACCTTCTATTTGTTTTTGTTGCAATTTCGGACTGGATTCATACAGTAATCGACTATGTTTTTTGGTTATCTATTTTTTTATTTGTGCGTATTTGCTATATAAAATAGTTATCATCTTCTACTTTCTATAAACACAACATGTTTGAGTAAATAACCGTTTTTATATTGCATTTCTGTATACTACATGTCTATTGCTTCTTCCATACCATGTTAATGCATAGTCACATTTTTAGATGAATATATTTGGTCTGCTAATACATGTCTCATTTCTCCTTTCTCCTAAGGACATTGTATAGCTTTATCGAGCATAGAAAATATACCAACTTTTTGGCTGTTATCATCGAGTATAGAAAGTGTAAGTTGTTTGACTGTTGTTATGTACTGAACAATTGTAAGTGCGCTTCAAAATTTGTTCACTTGTGTTCTTTTGAGAGTAAAAACGCTGCTTCATGCATAGAATAAAATGGTTCTCACAAGTTATATCAATATTATTGTTCAGTTTTGGTTGTGGCTATAGTATAACATGTAGAAATGTATATGTAACTGTCACTGTTCAGTAAGTGATATACTAATATACAATGAGTAAAACTGATATTTTTATCTCTTGTTTTAACTTGAAGTAAGAATTTAATATTCAACACAAAATACAAACTGGCTGAGCAAACAAAGCAACTACTGGAAATTAACATAAGTTCACAAAATCACATTTATACCATAAGCAACAATTTTTTTCTATATTATTTGACTTCTAGACAGTCGGTTTTCCACTGTCGTGGAGTTATACTAGTTTTCATCGTAGCCACGTACTTTACCACCAACCTCCTTCATAGCTTTCACTGATCCACGGGCCTTAGAAACACAACACTTTCTTAATAGATCTGAAACCCCACCTCACAACAGCCAATCAGACATCATCACCCCGGCAACTCTACAACCAATATCGATTCCATCGTCACTAATTCACCATAACCCAAATCAACATCAATCTGACTTCCCCACCTACGTGCAACCTTCCGCCAGAACTCCTCACAACCGTCTTTGACCTAGCGACCCTAGATCTGTATTGCACCTGAACTCACAGTCTTCACCATGTGCATGAATCAAAGACCATCTGGCTTCATGTATTAGATGACATGTTCATGTGCTTGTATAACATCTCTCTCTTAGAAATTCCAAAGTCCACCTACACCTGCTTTGAGCTTTCACAACCTTTGAAACCATGCACCAAATCATAGTATGCATTCTCTTTGTGTATAATTCATCCTTACAGCCTACAGGACTCTTCCATTTAATTAATAGTTAAGTAGTTTATTTTCAAAGGAACATAGCTTGCTTCTTCAACTCCTTTCTCCTAAGGACATTGTATTAGTTTAGAAGAAAGTTTCGTTGATTGTTATGCATGTTACAATGATGCAAGCTACACAATGTGGTACAAAGTTGTTTTATATATGTTACACTGACGTAGGCTACACAATGTCTGAAATGAGCTATTGACTACATTTTGAATATTTTTGAAATTATGGAAAAAAGAAAAGAAAAAAGAGAGCTAAGAATGAGATATGGTAGACCATTTTGAGCCAACATTTCATTTGCACTTCTTATTTAACGTCTACTGTATTAGGCAGCCTGGTAGGCATTCTGAACCGGCATCAGATTTACTTGGCAGACCCAAAGCTCGCATGCAGCTCGCATAATTTGCTTCTAGTGAACCAGTACTAGTGTTTTACAATATGCCTTTTTGCCTAGTTCAGTTGGAATGTGGAGCGATAGATGGCTGAAGATAGGTAATATATTTGATTTTTATCCATGTATATTGAACCTTGTTCTGTTCATAAGCAACACTCTTCTGCATTTTATGGACTAGAAGATATTATATCTAAAAGGACAAAAAATATGGAACAATATATATGGTCCTTTTCTACTTATTCATTTTCTTAATCTTGGTAAATTATTGTTTCATATGCTACCATAGATTGTATATAGCCTTTCTTTTGCATGCATGCACTACCATAGATCAATATGATATAAGCATGAATTGGATGCAAGCTTATCTGTAGGTTGTTACTTAATGGTTATCATTAAAACCTCTAAATGATTTATCTTAGCCACCTGAATGGTGGGAAAATGATAGTTCTTATAATTACCACTAGTATGTTGTTATGCCATATATTCAATAGTAATAATTTCATTTATTATCATCTTAAATATTTACTCATAATCCATATATTGGTCAATGTATATGTTACTAATGCCTAAACTATTCAACTATATAATTGAATAGCCTAACCTCAGGTTTCTTGACTTGGTAGTTAGACAGACTCAATACTCCATTACTACTTAATCTAACTTTTCATTTTCAAGTATCTCTCCTCATGAAATTCTCATTGCCTCATTCATCATCTACAAGACAATATAAGCAAATACTATCGTACGCTGAGCACATACACCATTTTGAATTAAACTTGCGATATGAAGTATTTTCAAGTAGCTCTTCTCATGAACTTCTCACTACAATTTTTTTATTACAACTTTTGTATTCTAAACTTTGTAATAGGGTCAATATGTTATAGTGACTGAAATATCCTTGGTTAGATATTTTTATAGTGAGTTATCACCCAATGTTGTCAAAGGCGCCATGGAGTACCGTTTAGGCTAGTTATCTCCTTATACTTTGACTTTATATTTTTTTGTAATTTACAGGTCTCTTTTTACCTTGGAGAGTTGACTGAAAAATCAAAGGACATTAGGATATAAGTTATTGAAGCATCCTAGAATCACTTAGTGGTTTGTTTTGCAGCTTACTCAGTTGTATCTTCTGATGAATGTTTATAATGACCCATGTTTTTATCTTCTGATGCATGTAGAATTGGATAAAACTCAAATTTTAACGTTACATACATATCCATATATAATCTAAATATTTAAAATTTAAAGTAGGTAATTAAGATAAGGTTGGTTTAGTCTGTTTAAAACATTTACTTTGTCAACAATATTAAGGCATTTCCTTTAATTCACATTTACAAAAAAAGTGTGAATACCTATTATTAAAGATTAACGGAAGTAATTTTATTTTATTTTATTACTTTAAAGATTGACTGAAGTATTTTTTTTTAAATTAAATAAGTTTCAAAAGATGAACTGATTTTTTAAAAATTAACCGAGTTAACAAATTTTAAAAAATAACAACTAAGTTAACTGTTTTTTATAAAATTTAACTAAGCTGACTAAGTTTTATAAAAATTAACCAAACCTATAAAAATTAACTAAGTCAACTAAGTTTTATAAAAATTAAATACGTTTATAAAAATAAGTAAGTTTATAAAAATTAATCAAGTTTATAAAAATAACTATATTTACAAAATTTAACTAAGTTTTATAAAAGTTAACTATGTTCTATAAACAACTAACTAAGTTAGGTAAGTTTGTAAAATTTAACTAATTTAACCATGTTCTATAAAAACTCAATAAGTTAATAAAAATTAACTATATTCTATAGAAATTAAAAAAATTAATCAAGTTTCTAAAATTTACTAAATTTTAAATAACTAAGTTTGTAAATGATAACTAAGTTTTATAAAAGCTAATTAAGTTTTATAAAATCTAAGTAATTTTATAAACAGAAGCAAAACATAACCACCCGTGTGCAAAACTTAATTGACATTTCTAAATAATCTCGAAAGTCTAAAGTTAGTGCTAATGACAATTAATGATTTGATGCACACGAGCTCACTATACACCTCCAATACGCAAAACATAACCACCTGTGTGCAAAACTTAATGGATCAAGATTATTTTTCATACAAATAAAAGCACATTCAGTAAAAGAATAATTATAATACATAAAATGATATTTATGTCCTAAGACAAATATAATGAAGTGTTTTCATGAATTTTTTTTAAACGTATGCTCAGTTAAAATTGAGCAAGTCAGTTAAAAAATTGAGCAAGTCAGTTAAAAACTGTGCAAGTTTGCTTGAATGTTCAGCACTTAACTTCCGCTTATTTTGCCATAGTGACTATGGCAACTGTGGGTGAGTGCGTGAGTTCTTTCTTTCTTGTGGTTCGAACTTTGCATCCTAAGAATGGATGTCATTGACATACATATAGATAAACTGAGAGTTTACATACTATAACCATTGTTCAATCTTTGCACCTCTCTTTTTTTTTCTACCCTTGATGCTCATACATTTGACCTCTCTAGGATATACATGTTAAATTACTTCTTGAATTGACTATATTGTATGCCTTTAAGTATTGAAACCAAGAACTCCGATTACACAACCAAACGTCTTACCATTGCCACTATTATCAGTGGTTGTTGGCTATATGGGTTCAATTTCATTTCATATGATTTTGTATCAATAAAATTTCATGGCTTTGTTTGCATGCAGGATATGGTGATATACATGCGGTGAATACTAGGGAGATGATATTCATAATGATATACATCTCATTTGATATGATTCTAGGAGCCTATTTGATCGGTAACATGACTGCACTGATAGTTAAGGGTTCGAAAACAGAAAGGTTTCGTGACAAAATGACTGAGATTATAAAATACATGAACAGAAATAAGCTGGGTAAGGATATTAGGGCACAGATTAAAGAACATCTGTTGCTTCAGTACGAAAGTAACTATACCAAAGCTTGTGCACTGGAAGATATTCCTGTTGCAGTTCGATCAAAGGTAGTTTAAAAGTAAAACCAAAATCTACAAACAAGATACTGGTTACAGTCAAGAAAAAATGTGTTAATATGATATAATACACTGTTATTTGTGTTATATTATAGACAATGAGAAATATTCTCCTACCTAAATTTAATTTGTATAACTGAAATTTTGTCTTTGATTTTGTACAGATATCTCAGATGCTGTACAACGAGCTGGTTCAAAAAGTGCCCTTGTTCAAAGGATGTTCCGAAGAATTCCTTAATCAAATTGTACATTAAATGATAGCAACAAATTTTTTAACCTTCTATTTTTTTTACAAGATTTCCCACCTTTTTATGCAAGCTAACCAACTTTGGTTTTATATTACTGCAGGTAATGAAATTGAATGAAGAATTTTTTCTACCTGGGGAAGTCATTCTTGAACAAGGGTGTGCAGTGGATCAAATTTACATCGTATCGAGTGGGCATTTGGTAATATAACATTATGACTAGAGAGAAAAATGTATGAACATGTAAATAGACATATTTGAAAATAATTATCCAACAATTGATCAACTTACTTGTAGGAGGAAGTAGTCGCTGGGGAAGATGGATCAGAAGAATCAATAGCAGAGCTCATGACATACGATATATTTGGTGAAGTTGCAGTTCTATGTAACATTCCACAGCCATACACCGTTCATGTCTGTGAATTGTGTCGACTTCTACGCATGGAAAAACAAGCCCTGACAAGTATATTACTGCTTTATTTTAGAGACAGTCGACAAATACTCAGTAATTTACTAAAGGTATTGCCACAACATGTACATTAAATTACAAAATGATAGAGTAAAGAACAAAACTGATAGAAGAAGAAATTATTTTTTCAGGGGAAGGAAACAGATTTAAGAATCAAGCAACTAGAGTTGGATATTACATATTTAATCGCAAAGCAAGAAGCTGAACTGGCAATAGGAGTAAACAGTGCTGCATATCATGGAGATGTGTACCATCTCAAAGGATTAATTAATGTTGATGCAGATCCTAACAAAACTAATTATGATGGAAGGACAGCTTTGGTAACTTCTCGTAACTTCAAGTATTTTATAATTTACTTGGTCTACCATAAGATTTTTTATTAAACCAAGGTTAAAAAGAAGAGACTGAATCATACACATGTATACATTTAATGTATAACTACCAATTATGAACAACAATGCTCCTACTAATACATGACGTATTATAAGTTAGAAATCATATTAATACTATTTTCTATTAATTCAGCACATGGCTGCATCCAAAGGATACGAAGATGTTGTTCGCTTTCTTGTTCAAAGAAAAGCTAATGTCAATTGCATTGGTAAGCAAAAAGAAACAGTTATTGATTCCTTGCTAAACATAAGTATAAACTGCCTAATGCTTAAACTTAAAATTCACAGATAAATTTGGAAATTCACCATTACTGGAAGCAGTGGACATCAGTGAAATGGGGTTGAAGATGAATGTGCAGGTTGAACTGGACAGTTTGGTGTATGTGATGGAAGTGGAGGAGTAGGGGACTGGTAGTGTTGGAATGGATTGAAGTTGTGATGCTTTAAGTGGTTGAATGAGGTGTTGGACTGTAGTGGCAGTTTAGGTGAATGGGATAAATTTTCGATGTACAGGAAGTGGATGTAAGTGCAGTAAGAAGGTAAGGTTGTAGGTTGGTGTTCGCAGCTAGTCTGGTGATGTGGCTATGAAGGAGTTAATTGTTTAGCAAGAGATGGAGGGTGGCTGTACATTCAAGGGTTGAGTGTTGTGAACTTTGTAGGTGGTCTGGTTGATTTGCTGATGAACTGGAAGAGTTTGTAGATGGAGCTGGTGGAAGCGAAGCTGCTTGTTTCAGTTTGTAAATGGTGTAAGAGTTCAAGCAATTTGCTTGACGGGTATGGTGCGGCTTTGGTTTAGGCTGCTTGATTTGGAAATTTAACCACTGTTCAGTTGGTGATAGATCTGGAAATAAGGGGTTTCCTCTAGCAAGATATGGTGATATCTTTGTTTAACAATATTATGGTAACTTGGTCTACTGTGTTATTTTTGTTTATGGATATTATTGAAACTTGATTTATAGATGTTTTTTGTATATTAATATTGTTTTAGGTAGTTTATTTAACAGATTATTATTCATTAGAACATGTTATATATACTGGTTGCTTGATTATACTCAAAATGTAGTTCTGGAATATGCAAATATAGTGGAATGTTAATGCTGTAAAAATCATATAAATAGAAGACAACATCTATTTTAATGCTGTCAATGAAGAAACAACAGCGTTTAATTCGTGTTGTAATTATCATTAAATAGTGAGTAACAGCGTTTATTAAACGCTGTTGTAAACTGTAGTAAAACATCATCACAACTGTAAAAACATAACACAGCACGCATTAAACGCTGTAATAAAAATATTAACAGCCTAAATAAAACGCTGTCAAAAGAATAATTTCCACAGCGTTTAAAATTAAGCTGTTGTAAGTTCTCTGTAACGACCCGTAAATTTCAACTGTTTTAATAACGTAATTAGTTGAAATTTTGTGAAATTTTAAACAATAAAATTTTGAAATAAAATTTAATCTTTGGAATACGTCCAGTTAAACATAGCAACTGGTAAATTTTCGTCTGAAAATATGAAAGTTTATTTCGCGCGTAAATCCACTTCAATTCAATCAGTTAAAAACGTTGAAAATAAAATGTTTTCGAAACCTAAATATTTTTACATAGAAAAATTCTAAACCATCTTCTGAGCAAGATGTCAGTTCGTCATTTTTGAAAATTCGGACATCTATTGCTCCGTCGTTCTTATTTTCTGCAAAATAGCAGTATTCTGGTACCGATATCGATTTTTATCGGATGATCGTACCACTGATATCTATATATCGTTTTGACCGTCTTGTCGTGCTGATCTCTATGGTATATTCATATGTGTGTTTCGGAGTTCATGAAATCGGTGAACCGATCTATCGTACCGGTTCAACATTCGAGCTTTTGTTTCCTGTCCCTTCATTGCCCAACGTAAACTAACAGCCACCTGCCTTTAAAATTCCCAGATATTAATATCAACCTCTTGCCATTCCACCGGTTCGTACTTTTGCTTTTGGTAAATGGTTTTATTTGAGAAATATAGTGAAATATATCAAATTATATTTGTATTAGCCTGTAGCGTGGTTCTTCTTCTTTTATTCACTTCTGCCTTTATCAAGCTTGCCACCTTTGCTCGTTCTGCCATGGCCGAGTTATGTATGCTCCAAGAAAAACCATGACTTCTTCATTTTCATCGCACGCAAAAGCTTCTCCTCTCTCCCATACTTCACCCCACCTGACCTTGAAATTCCATAAGGCCTCCACTTCACCGTAGTTCGCCATTCTCCACCTTCCTCCGACCCTTGCCTCGTCATCACTTCGCCCAGCAACTTCCTCAATAGCTGAAGTCTCTCCACCCTCTCCCTTCTCGTGAACTACCCCTCTGACCGACCGCCACCTCTTCCCACGCCATGGTCAACGTCTCCAACCTGTGCCTCTCCTTTACTTCGACCACCAATCGGCAGCATACCCTTCCACCTTCAGCCCGCGTGCATCTTCCCTCCCCTCTATATAAATGGTAATATATATTTCTTTATTTACTTATACATATTTTGTAAGTTTATATATGTACTGTTGCCCTTGCAAAAAAATTTCTCTGCGCAGATATATAATATATAAGTTATATAGTATGTATATATATGTTTTGATTTCTTTACATATGTGTTTAGGAATTTCTTTTGATTATATAATATAGTATAAAATTTTGCTTTGTGGATAAATGTCATAAAGTGTAGATGTCTACTGTGCATTATAAGGTTACAATATAAAGGTATACCTACTACTTTATACATTGTTTTCGAATATAAAACTGTTTTAAGTGGGTTTGGTTGTATATTTAATAGTATAATATATATAGCTTTATTTATGTTATAGGACAGATTCCCAAAATATCATAAAGTATGTTGCGTGTATATGTAGCTTGCATAGATCTTATTATTTACAAAAACAGTTCGTATATCTATACATGCCGCAGTATTGTATGATGAAGGAACTTCAAACTTAATTGTATTGCGTTCATATATGTGTTATTACTGTTTTCTAGGTGTATGTGTATATTTGAGTTTACATTTTTTTTTCTTTCAGTTTTATATATGTGTATACCTATATTTAGAGATACATGTGTTTAAAACTGGTAGCTGAGAGTACATATTTCAGGCTAGGGTATGTTTATAGATAGCCTTAGTTATAGTTATATTTAAGCTATGTTTGATTTTGTAAACTTACTTATGTTTTCGTTTTATAAATATAGAGATACTTCCTGTTGATAAGCATACGTTAATTCATATAGGTAGTTTAAGTGAGTTTATATGGGTTTGTATTTTTGGATTTAAATTATAATACATTAAAGTATTATATAATATTTCGAAATAGTGGGTGTTTACCTATATATGTATTTTAATGTATTACATTGGTATATTGTTGTTTATACATTAGCTTATGGATATGTGTACGTATCTGACTTATATATTAACTTGTAGATTTTAAGGTAACATTCAAAGTGTATATGTAATATGGTTATTTGCGTTAATGTTTAATAAAGAAAAAAATAGATATTTTGATATATTGTTGATTTCAAAGTATAAATGTATATAGGCTTATAATAATATTGATTTGAAAATAAATAAATATGTATACATGTTATTTAAATGGGTGTTTTAAACAAAAAAAAAATTTGGTTTTAGAGAAAATCTATAATGTATATTTTGTTTCTGTTTTTTTTTATGATTCTAATTCATTTTCATCAACCCCGTTTATCAGCTTGTCCGTCGAATTCGAGTCCATCGTGCTTTGCTCTGAAATTTGTGCCTGGATCCGTAACTCATTCCATCGTCTATACTTCTCTAGACTCGAAAGGTGAGCACTCACTCACGATTAACGTTTTTATTTCTTAAATTTGATTTCAATTGAAACGACAATTGAAATATACCGCTGTTAGTTAATTACACTGTTATATATGCTATTACCTGTACCAGTTCACCTGTAACATCTGACACCATTATCTGTTAATTATTTATGCGATGATAATACAGTTTGGCTGATAATTGATTGATTGTTGATGTTTGTATTGGACGTTAAATTATTAATGTTAAAATGATAAATAGTATGAAATTGAACTTGATAGAGGATAATTAAATGTTAAATTTGATTAACTGTTGAAATTATTGACACGTAGGATTTGTTTAATTACATTTTGAACCACTGAATGTATGTTGTTAAATTGATGATGTATGAAATTGTAAATAGATGACAAGTGAAACTGTAATGTAATAATCTTTAATCTGCATGAAATGATAGTGTAGATTCTAGAAATAATTATATTAATTCGTACAAATAACAATGCGAATTAATACGGTTATTTCGGGATTATTGAATTGATTATTGGATTGATATTGATTGTTGTTATTGCTTGTTTATTTACTTTGACACCATCCCAGTTATCACACTGCAAGTTCCCTTTCCTATGTTTTGATTTTGAATTGAATTGGAATCGGGTTGAAATGATAAATACCCAAAATTGAACTTTGACCTAGGATAGAAAATTAAATAAAACCCGATTGGTCAATAATTTGATTTAAAAATAAAACGAAGATTTTATTTGAATAAATAATATGGTTTTGAAATGAAGTTGAAATTCAAATTTTAATGAAGGGAAAATGTTAATATTTAAAAAATCTGAAACAAAATATTAAAAATGAAATTGATGGAAGAACGATGTTTAATTTGAGAAAGGATTGAATTAAGTTGAAATGATTTAATAATTAAGTTTGAAATCATAATTAAGTTTGAAATTATTAAACTTTGAAATTATTTAATAATTAAGTTTTGAATTATTTAATAATTAAATAAGATTGAATTATTTAATGATTAAATTGAATTGGATTTTTAATTAAGAAAATTGAACTTTTGAATAAGTGAATTTACTTCATAAATAATTGAAATTGAGTTTCTTCATTAATTAAGTTTTGGAAATTTATTTAAGTAAGTAAATAAGTGAAATTGAATTTCTTTAATAAGAAATAAAATGAGATTTATTGGAATTAATGTAAGACTTGAAATTTAAAGAATTTGATTTGATGAATTTAATTTAATTAAATTTGTAAGTTTTGATATAATGAAGTTGAATTTAAATAATGGATTTAATGAATTGGAAGTTTAATAGAAATTGTTTTGAATGATAAATTAATTTAACGATATTGAAGGAAATTGATAAATGAATTTAAATTGATTTAAATGTAAATTAAATTAATTTAAATGTTTTCGAAATGAAACTTATATTCGAACTTGAGTTAATATTTGGATGGTTTTGAATAGATATTGAAATTGAATTATAAGATTTTGAAATGGTAAATTGAAGTTTTGAAACGTAAATTTTGGAAATTGATTTCGAAAGACAAATGAAATGTTGATTTACGAACTCTGATTGAAATTGAATTTGGTTTGGTTTTGAAATATATAAACGACCAATCGGTGTAATAATTACGAAAGTTATTAAAGAGACCGGAATTCGGTTATGGATATACTCTCTATCTAAACCGGAAACCACTTTAATAACTACACGCGGAGTGATGATCCAGAATGAAGTGATTGGAATGATGTACGTGTTGACTGAAGAAAGAGAACGATAATGGATAGCCTTGACACTTGTGTCAAATTGGAAATGACTAAAACAGGAGCTGTGCCGGGCCAATGGAGGATTGATACCTCAAGTGGACACACTTCTTCGAACTACTTATACTTGTTGTCGATTGGTGCACCCTTGATTTTGGGAGTGTTGTTTCACGGTGTTGCGGGCGCTGCGGCGTTGCGTTCTCACCAGTCCGGATCAGGCGAACGGTAGTATCACTACCTTGGGTATAGCCTCATGTGCCTTGTCATACTTGTATTCCATTTATGCGCGACCACTACGAATTTGTTTTGTACCTTGAGTATATGGATTGCCCTCTGGTGACTTCCGGTTTTGGGGAAACTACGGTCTTGTATATACTTGTGGGAATAAAAATGTGTTAAGGGTGGAATGGGCCATGACTTAACGCTATTTTGATATCTTTATATTACTGATAGACATTATCTACTTAGCGTATACTACTACATAGTAGATAGTTTAACGGATCCTTAAAGGATGGTTATTCCAAACATCCTTTGAGTTACTTGTATTTCAATTGCTATTTCACTTGAGTTGGATTTATTAATATAAGAATGTTAATCCTGACTCGAGTGTCTTGTGTTTTGCTTTACGCTCGGGTCAGACTGAGTGTACCAGTATTCGAGACTCACCTTTGGAGTTGGAGCTTTGCTTGAAGATCCAGCCATCTATTCTGCTTCCAGTATTCGATGATTCCAGTGATGTATTCTGATTTGTATCTGATGTATCGTATTACTCCTCTGTTGTAAACTCTGATGTATTTTATATATTCATATAGTAGCTTCATGAACTACTATCTCTTTTATTTCCGCTGCATTATTACTCTGTGTCTGTGATCTGTGATTATATCTATTTACTGTATATGTTCAGTTTTGCCAAATTTAAATTAACAACGCGGTATTTTGAGCAATTCAACTCCGGCATGAGTGTCTACCTATACACTTATAATGGACGCGAATGGTCCAAAATGGCGGGTCGTTACATTCTCTTTATACGATAGCTTGTCGTTATACAGCGTTTGTTCTAACGCTGTTGTGTCATATAACAGCGTTTAATAAACGCTGTGGTATCAAATTTTTTACAGCGTTTTCTATTTTGCTGTTAAAACTTTTGCATCTACGACAGCATGTCGTTATACAGCGTTTATAATAACGCTGTCGTATCATATAACAACGTTTTTGAAACGCTGTCAAAAGCTGTTTCTGGTGTAGTGAGAGAAAATTCTATTAAAAGGTGTACTCTATGGTTGAATGAAAATGAATCTCTCAAAATACAAGTCCAACAATTGTCTATAACTTTAGCAAAATTCTCCAAAGGAGAAAAATCACTAAACATGTTATTAGGGAAACAAACTGTTAATCCTATTAGACAAGGACTTGGATATACTTAAACTGAACGTGTTAGAAGCGAAAGTAATCAAGTCAATTCCAAGTGCACGATTTGTGGAAAAATTGGACACAATCACAATAATTGCTGGTATAGATCCAAACACGTGAAAACCATACCAATCTGGGTTTCTAAAGGCACAAATGTTAAATCCCTTAAAATCAAACAAATCTAGATGCCAAAAGGAACAAACATAGATTGTCTTAGGTCTACACAAACATAATTTTCAAAATCTTTTGTCACTAACAATCATGGACCTATAAAAACAAATAGGTCACAAAATTCTTTCCTCCTATAGGTGTGTGGCAGGCTAAGGAACAACAAAAGTGTTACCTGGATTCTGGCTGTTCCAAGCACATGACGGACGACAAATCAAAGTTCCTTAGCCTAGTACAAAGGTGGCAGAATCACAATGGGCAACAACGAAAAATTATCGGCAAAGGTAAAATAGGTAATGGTACATTTATCTTGAACGATATATTAAATGTGAAAATATGCACCATAATCTGATTTAATTCAGCCAGTTATGTGATATGGAAATAAATGTTGATTTTGATTTATGCAAAAATGTTGACTACTCATCTTTTCATCTTTAAACTAGTTCATATAAATTTGTTTGGACTAACGATATTACAAGTTTAGGTAGTAATAAATGTTGTTTTGTATTGATTGATGATTGCTGAAGACACTCATGGATATATTTGTTTATTTTACTGATTCTAGACCAGTCATTATGTTCAATGTTTGTATATTTGCACGGTTTCAATTCAAATCCAAAAGAATTTCATTTAAAAGCTGTAAAAAGGGTTTTAAGGTATTTGTTGCACACCCCACGATTTGGTCTATGATATCTATCTAATGATAACCTTGAGTCAAAGGGAAATTAAGATGCAGATTACACTGGTAGCCTAGTTGATAGAAAAAGTACCAGTGGAACGTGTTTTATGTTGAGACATTCATTAGTTGCATCATTTTCAAAGAAAATATTTGCATATTTTTCATTTCAACTGATTTTCAATTAGCAGACTTTTTTATAAAACCCTTTACAGAAAATAGTTTTTGTCAACTTCGTCTTAGTTTAGGCATTTTAGAAATTTGATTTTTTTTATTTGATCTTAAATGCCTATGTTGACTAATCTGACTCCCTACTGATTATCGAAAAGATAAATAGTAATCGAAATAGTGATGAATGTCGATATTAATCATATATTATGACTTGAGACAGTATATTTAGTAAATTCCTTTAAAAATTTAAACAAGATTTATAATAACTTTTGTTGGTAAAAATTCCATGACCATCTCTATTTGTATCATATTTCTAACGACAATCACTCGTTAAAATCCAATATAGTATGTCAAAATGTGGTATTTTAAATGGGAAATTATTTTTTTTTATTTTTTTTTGCAATAAAAACATCCAAAGTATTAACTCTCATTTAATAGTCCTCACGGTTATGCATGAGTGAATTACTTGAAATATTTGTTTATGTGCTTTCATGCTCATTTAAAAGTCCTCACGGTTATGCATGTATGGAACACATATCAAAATTGATTATTAAATAGACAAGTTGATTCTAATCCCGTTTAAAAGTACTCACGGTTATGCATGGTTAGAAGATACTTGAAATTCATTTTTTTTTGTTTTTTTATAAAAATTGGGAATACTACTAATCTCATTTAAAAGTCCTAACGGTTATGCATGGTTAGTAAGTATTCAAATTCTTGATATAAATATACCACAAATAGACACAACTATATGGTTTTATATGCCGACATCACCCATATCACTCTAAAGTGGAATATGCGCCAAACAAAGTATTTATGATTTTTATTTAATTTTTTATTGAAATTTAATATTTATACTCGTTTGGGTATTAATGTTGTATTAATGTCTATCACTTTATCTCTATTTTTCTAACGCTATTACTTTTTTGCTGATAACAAAAGGGGGAGAGAAAAGTTAAGATTTTGGCAAATAAAGTTCAAATATTTTATTTTTAATTTGCATATTCCCATCTAGATTCATTTGCATATTTTTATTTATTTTCATGCATATATGAAGGGGGAGCTTTGTTGTAGAGAGGGAGCATTCAAATAGGGGGAGCAAATAGAGTTCATCAATGACCAAATACATTTAATAAATTCAAAATCTTAATATATGTTTGTTATCATCAAAAGGGAGAGATTGTTGAATATGCTAGTATATGATTTTTGTTTGATGATAATACACATATATATATAATCATTTAAATGTATTTGTTATTGTATTATTTTATTTTTCACATAATTGAATAAATATTTGATGAATAAAATAAGTAGCATAGAATTCATATACAAACAAATATTTTATTCAAACAAATATTTTATTACAAATTTAAATAGTACAAACTTCAGCTCCCACTATACATTTACATATTGTCATTTTACAATACAATTTCGATTACATTACAAATTTCAATTTACAATTTATCATCTCACTACATATCACTCATTCACTCGTATTTGTTCTTCAACTCTACTCCAGTTTGTATCCAGCACCTGAACTATCTGCAAAATAAACATTGACGCAGTAAAATTGAAAAAGAAAATATTTTGCAGTGCAAATTAAAGTGTGTGTTTTGAAAATGTTATTTGCCTCATTTATTTGGGTTGTTCGTCATCATATTTTTTTTGAATTCATCTACACGAACAACTTGTGGCATGCACAGTGTATCACTGTACATGCCACAAAGCCGTGCACACCAATGTACACTTGATAAATTTGTAGGGACGGGTGAGCACAAGGTCAAACCCAACCAAATGGTGGATTCAACTCAGGTGCAATACAAAACAAAAGTAGAATGGTCAAGTACGAGAGTCAATGAACATGAATAAAAGTTCAATACAATGGCCGGACTCAAATGTACACGATCAGGCTCAACACATCAATGAACCCAGATCACCATATGTACAAAGTATCAAGTGTAGATAACATGAAACAGAAGCCAGACACACCAGACTTAATACAATAAAGAGACTCGAGTACAACATAGCATGGACATGAAGACCAAAAGCAGCTCAACAATCATGTAACATGTTCAATGAAATGGAGAGAAGCTCAACGACTCAAAGTCCGAAAACAATGCAAAGCAAACTGGACATGGAATTCCACATCAAACCAACATACATGAAACCGATTTACAAGTGAAGACTCAACCGAAACCAGTAATGCAACATGAAGATGGATTCAGTGGATGTATACATATGCATTTAACATGACTACAGTTCAAAGTATCAAATGCATTCAAGCATATACAAAACTCAGCTACAAATGGAGCATGCAACTACATACAGTTCAAGTCTCGACCATAATAAGCTACAACATGAACATGACTTCAAAATGTAACAGATGAGACTAAACCAAGACCAGACTCAATTGCAACAGAGACCAGGTAGCAGACATAGATGCAAGACTCAACACAAAGTGATACCAGATCACATGATAACAGACTCGTGAAGCCATGAATACACAGTTCAGACCAAATCAGACCACAATTTAACACAAAGCAGCATGATGGATGTATAGCTCAGACAGACTACAAGTGAGCTCATGAAAACCAGAATAACAAAGCAAAGACATGTACATTTATATGTCAATGGATTAACATAAATGAACAAGGAACCGGACAACCAAGTATATCAACACAAGCAATATGAAAACAACACTGCAACTAACCAAATCAACTTCAACATGAAACTAAGCAACAATGCACAGTGATATGCAACAAGAAATTATATGACAGTAAACTCGAACCAGTCAAGAAGCAAATGCAACAGCAATGGGACATCAAGACAATCAAGTGCATAAGCACACAAAACACACAGCGCACATATATACATGCGTGAATACACATGTATACATATATGCAGTGCACCAGACATACTTCAATGGAACGAAGACAACGAAGCCGTGTGTAACAAGCAATGGTGACAACATGACTCAAGTGCAATCAGAATAACAAAGTGAACCTAGACCAATATCACACAACAACTACAAGCATTAGGTCGCAAATGTTCCAGGCATGAACACACACATCGAACAAGTCAAGGCCGAGATAATAATCAACAGGGGTCAAACATATTCGAAGATATTTCAAATTTGTATGTATACCAACGCGATGAACAAGTCATAGCAGAAAGGAGTGGAACAAGTCGAAGTCAATTTTTATCACAAAGTCAGAAAATTCAAAATGCCAAAGTCGTAGGAGCAAAAGAATGGAACCGACTCAAAAAATTCGAATTTATGGATTAACTCATATACGATGAACAAGTCAGCAAATAACAAGTATATATATCTCTCAAATTCAAATACCAAGCTACAATCAAGGAACGAACCAGTCGGAGGTCTCAAGATAATACGATCAAAAATCAACGTAGAAAACAAAATCACGAATTATTCAAACCGAAATTATACGAACGTAAACTAAGGGATTTGAACCCTATAAATACCCATTAACATCATCGACAAAGTGAATCGAGTTCAAGCATAACAACAATAGTAAATAAAGGCAATTCATGTACCAATTCAAAGCGCTAATTCGAACTCGACAATTGAAGCAACCGCATGCACTCAAGTTGGGGATCGATTGACAAAGCAAACCAGATTTGATTTCATCACATCAATCGATTGCTATCAAGGCAGCGAATTCAATTGCAAAACCCTAATCGGTGAAGAGGATCAAAGAAAGAATGGCCGAAGATATTATACGAGCATTCAATTCGAATTTGTATTTTAAGGCGGCGACTTCAAATTGAAGAACCCTAATTTCATCAGAAGGATAAAGGAAGCAGCCGAAGGCATTAACAAGAGAAAAGGGACCGAATTTTTTTTTACCACAATGTTATTTTTGTGGGCCGGTCTTATATTTAATATTGGGCCTTTAGTTTTTAAAATAATAGGGTTTTGGTTTTTATTTTGTTTAGTTGTTTAATTTTCTTTTTAAATTGTATAACTTTCTAGTTTTGTAACTAGGTACAGACTACGGGGCGTAGTTTGAGAATTCACAACTCATTGGTTGAGTTGTGGCAGGGGTTTGAGCGTAGAGTTATGTTAGTCGTTAGCGGGTGTCACAAGTTTACGTGTGTAAGCGTCCGACTACTTAACTTCTAATAGAAACCTTGGGGGCAGCACGTAGGCAGGGTTTTGCCGAAGCTGGGTAAATCTGTGTTGTTCTATTTCTGTTTTTATTATTCTGCTATTATCTATGCTGCAATTATTATATATATTTCCATATTAATTTTTATTATTATTAGTATCACCCTATTCACCCCCCCTCTAGGGTGAAATCGATCCTACACTAATGTGTCCGTTGCGATGTAAATCCCAACATCTATATACAGGCATGTTATACCCTTCACGGATTATTATGTTACACATGCACACACATATGCATATGTATATGATACATGTATATATATAAATTAAATCATTCAAATTAACTTTACATTACAAAATACTTAAATTTAAATAAAATACATGATTTTATTTAAAACAAATTTAGAATTTTTATAAATGAATTAGACTTCATAGGCCCAATAAAAAACCAATAGGATGAATTTTTTTTGAAATACACCCACCACTACCGCCGCGGGTTGGTCCAGTTCCAACAGATTTGCTGTATACCATATTTGAAGATTTATAAATTTCAAGGTTATGCATTAAACTATGAATAAATGATACAAATATCAAAACATATATGTATGAGAAACTTAATGAGTGCAAAAATAGATTTAAGGGAAGAGGAATAAAACGTTGGAAAGTGGAATTAATCAATCGAGGGAAAACCCCTCCCCCACCCACCCAGGAGGGGTCTTCGATCGTTTTTCAAGCTGGGTCCATCGCGATCCGGAACCGTCCAGGGTCCGGAATCGCAGGTCGTAGGAGAAATTTCTACACTCGGCTTGCGTGCGTAAATCGCCAGCAAAGTAGAAATTAAGTTGGGGGGCCGAGATGATCGAGGGGAAGCCCTTCCTCACCCATCCAGGAGGGGCCTCCGATCGTTTTTCCAGTTGGGTCCGTCGTGAACCGGAACCGTCCGGGATCGGGAATCGCATGTCGTGGGAGAAATTTTTGCACTCGCTCGCGTAAAGCTCCAGTAAAGCAAAAACCAAGTTGAGGGAGCCGACGCCAAATAAATTAATCATGAAATTCATAAATCACTTTTATTTCCACTTTTCAACGTTTTATTCCTCTTCACTTAAATCTATTTTTGCACTCATTAAGTTTATGATACATCTATGTTATGATATTTGTATCATTTATTGACAGCTAATGCATAACCATGAAATTCATAAATCTTCAAATATGGTATACAATAACTCAAAATATATAGTCATTTGTTTAAATTAAATAATCGGAAACAACTAATTAAATCGTTTCTAACATTGTAAAACCATTTCGTTTTGATATTTGTATCATTATTCACAGTTAATGTATAATCTTGAAATTCATACATATCTATATATGGTATACAATAAATCAAGATATATTCATTTGTTTAAATTAAATATACATTAGCACATATTTTTTCCATGTCCCATATAAAGGACGATTTGGAAAGTTCGCGACGGTCGGACCAAAAGTTTGCGCTTCAGAGCCAACTATTAATAAAGGTTTTTCCATGTCCCATATAAATGGCAATTTTGGAAGTTCGGCTCGGTTCAAAAGCTTGCGTTTCCAAGCCAACTATTAATAAAGGTTTGAAAATTTTGAAGATTAATAAATATTTAGGTTGCGGTTGGTTTTTAATTTTTAATTTTGGGTTTTCATCCATACAAAAATGCATGCATATTATCGAAAATAACCAATTTGGAAAACGAAGTTAAAAAACAATTTTTTTTTATTTTCGTCTTTTGAGAAATAACGGAAGCAAAAGAAACAATCAAACTTTCCGTCGTTCCTTCATCCCCTCCATATCTCTTACATCCACTTCATCGTTTCCCAACTGATTCTCATATTTGACAGACACGTTGAAAACCGAAGACATATATTCAACCAAATACTCTACGTTAGATTTTTAATCTTCAGCGAGGCGGCTCTTATGTCTCTTTTGAAATCTCCCGCCAAATCTATCATCTATCTCATTCGTCATTACTCCAAAAACAACCTTCCAATCCCTACTTCCCTCTCCATCCATGCATACTTCGTCAAAACCAAATCTAAAGCCGACTCATTCTCATACAATTTAATAATCTCTTCTCACATTCATGCTAACCAACTGGACGTAGCACACAAGCTGTTCGAAGAAATGCCTCAAAGAAATGTCATTACTTACACCTTATTGATCGATGCACACATGAAACGTGGACATGTAATTAGAGCTTTGAACTACTTTGTTGCTAGCCCGTTTGAGTCTGTAGTGTTTTACACCGCAACTATTAATGGGTTAGTCAGAAATGACCTGAAGTCTGAAGCTTTTTTTATTTTTAAGGAAATGATTCGCAAAGGGTTGTTACCTAATGAAATGACGTTTACTACTATTATTAGTTCTTGTGGATGCATTGGGAATTTGAAATGCATTATTGGCATGATTGTCAAGACTAATTTAGTGAAGAATGTTTCCGTTTGCAATTCTTTGATTACAGTGCTCTCAAAAATGAAAGAAGTTGATATGGCGAAGACGGTGTTCAATGAAATGAGCCAAAGAGATGTTATTTCTTGGACCACACTTCTTGATGTACATTTTGAAGCAGGAGACATGAAAGAAGCACATAGGTTATTTGACTCCATGCCTGTAAGGAACGAGATATCTTATAGTACAATGATCGCGAGGCTTAGTCAAAACAGTATGAATGAAGATGCTTTAGCTTTCTTCTACCGTATGATTCATGATGGATACAAACCTAATACATCGTGTTTTGCAAGTGTGCTTAGCGCTTCTGCTAGCTGTAAATGCTTGTACTTTGGAAGCAGTGTTCATTCTCTTGCCATTAAATTTGGGCTAGACGTGAACTGTTATGTCACTAGCTCACTCATTGACATGTATTCGAAATGTTGGGCTTCTCAAGATGCTTGTAGTGTTTTTGACTTGGTTATGGACAGGAATATAGTTACCATGAACTCTATGTTAGGAGGCTATTTCTCTTGTAGAAAAGTTGAGCTTGCTGAAGACTTTTTCAAAGAAATGCCTGAGAAAAACATTGTTTCATGGAACACTATGATTTCAGGTTATGATTTGAATGAACGATACGCTAATGTTCTTGAGATGTATGATGAAATGTTGCTTTTAGGAATCTTACCGACCAAAATGACATTTTCCAGCGTACTCCATTCTTGCGCCAATTTGCCATCGTTAGAGAAAGGTATGAATATTCATGGGAAGATCATAAAGCTAGGATTAGAAAAAGAAGTGTTTGTAGGAACTGCATTGATTGATATGTACTCAAAATCCGGCGACATCGAAAGCTCAAAAAAAACATTTTTCTTACTGCCCGAGAAAAATGAGATATCTTGGACCGTGATGATTCAAGCACTTGCAGATTGTGGGTTTTCCAAGGAATCAATCAATTTATTCGAGGAATGGAAGAAGTCAAACATGAGTTGTAATGAAACAATGCTCTTATCAGTACTTTCTGCATGTTCTCATAGTGGATTAGTCAGTAGAGGGTTAAAATACTTTGAAGCAATGGGGAAAGAGCATGGAATTTCTCCAAATGAGAAGCATTATACATGTATGGTGAATTTATTATCCAAAGCAGGGCATTTAGTAGAGGCCGAAGAGTTTATAAAAAATATGCCTATCAAACCTGAATCAAATACATGGGCAGCTTTGTTAAGCGGCTGTTGTACATACAAAAACATGGATATTGGGGAGAAAGCAGCTCAGAATTTGAGAATGGGGAGTTCGTCTAGTGGTTATGTATTGCTTGCAAATTTGTACGCTATGATGGGGCAATGGAGAAAAGCGGCTAGAATGAGAGAGAGGATGAAAGAAGCAGGAGTGAAAAAGGGAGGAGCATGCAGTTGGATTCAGATTAAAAATAAATTTCATCCGTTTCATAGTTGGGATGCTAATCATATAGAGTCTTTGAAAATATATACGGTTCTGGAGTTGTTGATGTCTGATATGGTTAAGTTTGATTAAAACAAGTTCGCCACAGATTGACGTACACTCATTGTTTGTTGCAAAATTATTTTGAGGATGAGAGTTGTTTTGGACGTCGCTTGAAATTTGAAGGTACATAGTCTTGGAAAAACGTTTTCTTCCTTTATATGATTACAAAAGCTATTTTCTGGTGTATTTGTGGATTTAAAGTGCATAACTAATTACTCTTGTCCGCTATAACAGTTTCTTGCATAATTCTGATTTTTTGGAAAGTTATAATCACCCATCTTTGCTGGAACTTATAGTTATGTTTAATGATATGTCCTGTAATATGAAATCCACTTCTTCTTCTTCTTCCCTTTTGGAGTACTAATGGCTAGGAATAGATTAGAGGCGGTTTTATAATCGCATATTGATATGTTGATGACCTCTTCCAAACCCTTGTACTTACAACAAATAACCTTGTGAATTGAGCTCCACTTTTTCACTGATACGTCCATAAATATGAATAAAGATGGTGGTTGAGTATAAGAATTGTTCATTTCTCTTTTTTTGATTGGCAAAAGATATACTTCAAATTGTCTCTTAAAGAACATTCACTAAGTTATTGATATGGTCATCTTCTTGTACGGTGAAAGTTCTGTAGCAAAGAATACTGTCTATACCATATAGACTACTAAATGTATTTTCTGCAACTCCATTCAGAAGTATTCTACCCTTTATATTGATTTAGCGAATTATTTGATTATGCAGCTTCTTACAGCTTTTAGTATTCTTATTTAGCATTGATTCAAACCGATGGTTCCTAATCAAGGATTCTGCAATATAATTAATTCAAATAGAGGGTTGCTAATCAAGGTCTTTGCAATAAACGCCATTAAGATTGGATAAATGTGCAACTAAAATATACCATGCTTCATTCTTAATCACCTTGAACACATACACCATTTTCCTTTTTGGTTTGTTGAATGCAGAAAAATGATATGTTTTCACCAGTCGAAGACAGAAAAAATGTCCTTGTGCTTTCAAGTTTTGTATCATGACTCTTATTCTTGCACAGACCGTGTGCAATGTTTATTTGGACCTGTTTTCCTTTATCAAGGATATAAAATGCATATAAGTTTGGAAATAAGCACTGCAATAAATTGCATTGTAATAGGTTAACTTTAGTTAAGTTACCAGATTCATAGCATGTATAGAGGCATTATATCCTCATATTTCCAGTAACGTGCGCTTCAGTACCATCTCAGTTTGATTGATGGAATAAATCATGGTTGTATTTTTTGTATAAACGAGGAGTTGCTTCAAGGAAAATCATACAGAAAGATTGTACAAACCACCACACCAGATTCAAATAGTTTCAACCATAACAACTTCACATAATTTTGCTTTAAAGTGATTGTTTTAGCATTTTATCATACTGAATTAGACACTACTGACATTATATCTCTTATTTCAATTCAGGTTCATTTTTCATATATGCAGAGTTACCGCTGAGAATGTTGCTGGAAGCGTTACTGCAGGTATTGTAGCAACTCCGACTATAGTTGCTCTAGCATTGTCATATATGCAACTACAGAATATTAATCAAGATTCTCTTATTTCATACACTTATATTTTACATACAAGCCCTCAAACATCAGAATATTACACAACCCACAACACACCTCTACCTTCTTTTTCGTGCTTATACTCTTCTTCACACATTCTCCTGCACTCTTGTTGCTTATCAGTCCCTTTCTCTCTACTCGAACACGAATGCTTACAGTGCTCCAATCTCTCCTCACTTCCTTCTCCATTGATGTAACTATTATGGTGCTCCTCGCATTTATGTTCACATTCATCTTCTTCTTCCTTGCTTAGGTACTGACTTGTTCGACACTGGTGTTTGCAGTGCTTTAGCTGTTGTGCGTGTTCTTCTTCTTGAATCTTTGCCTTCTGTTTTGCGTATGATTCGCAGTTGTGTTGGCAGATTCTCTGTTGCAATTCTTCAAACTGGGTTTGGCGTTTGCATTGCTTTTTGCACAGTTCGAGTTCCGGGTCTGAAGTGGAGGAGGTTACTAGATAGAGGCTGAAGAAGAAGAAGATGATGATTGAGAGTGGATAAGGTTTGATTTTACTTGACATTTTTAATTTGGGGATAGTAGGTTATATGATTATTTTGAAGGATTTAAAGTGGATATAAAATCTTAACATCATGCCACGTGTTTTTCTGCATGTAAACAAACGTGGAACTTTATTTTGTGCAAATAGTTTAAAATTTGGAAGAGGGTCAAAATGGAGAACAACAAAGAATCATTGGGTGTTTATGACAATAATATTAGCTAAATCCAAATGGATACGGAAAGGAAGTTAAGAGAGGAATTTTTAATAAGACTAACTCATAACATTGTTATGTAAGAGATAAACATGTAAAAAGATTAAAGTCCTGTTATTTTCATTGAATTTATACATCCAAATTACTATATTGTGGTGCTATATTTAGAGCATCAAAGAGTCAGACCAAAATAACATGAGGTGTAAGTGTGATTACACGCAGTCCATCCAACTTATTTATCATGTTGGTTTACAACACTCCTTCTAGGATGAACGAACATATTGATAAGATTACCACCTCATTAAAATATTGTTAGGGAAAAATCAGTGGTACAATGCATAAGAATATATGTGTTGCACATATGTATTTATTGCACATATTCAATGTAAAAATATGGTATCGTAATTGTGATCATAATGTTTTGCTAAAGATATAAAAGTGAACATTTTCATTGCCTTGTATAAATTAGAAGCATTTTCTGATATATCATATATAAATATAAATAGTATACAGGATTGTTTTTATTTTTTTGCTTTAAATTTTTAGTTAAAATTGGAAAAAACTAAGAAAACAAATTTGATGAGATAGAAAATTGTCTATAAAATGTTGATTTTCTTTTCCTTAGTATTGTTTTTGGCTGAAAAAAAAATACATCCAGGCTGTAGCCTAGGTATGGGCTGCATACACCCGTCTCCAACAATAGGTAAGCAATTAACTTGGAGTCTGGACAATCCTTTTTGTTGTAGTAAAACGCTGTTAGAGCAATGCTACTTTCATATTGAAGAATATAATAGTTTACATTTTCAATAATTGGTAGAAAAATGTTGGATATGTTATTATTTATCCATTGTGTAGTATTTATACTCGTTAACTATTCATATAGAACCTAAACTCTGGCCAAGAGTATTAGGATAACACTGCATGTTGGGTCGTAGAAACAAACAAATCTACTAATACAAACGTTCTCAATTTTTTTCAATCACAGAAGATCATTCATAAACCTATACAGAAGATCACTTGAAAACCTCTTTTAAGAGAGGTAAATATCTAAGTTTAGGAACATGCGAATGTGGATGTGAACAGCAACAAATCAGCAAAATAGACTGTAGGTGATAAAGGGGATGTAATTTTGTTTACTGCAGTGTAAACAAAAACACCACAATAATTTATTACATATAAAAGCCAACAAGATTGGCACGGTTGGTTGATGGCCTGTACTGCGATAACAAAGGTCGTGAGTTTGAACTTCGAAACTGACAACTATGTAACAAGTAATTGAAGTATGTGTTTTTTTTTTCACAACAAGTAAAATACCTCTATTAGTTGATGATACCAATCAACTATATAGAAACCATTTTAATTTATTACATCCCACTAATTTAGTGTTTTCAATCATAATTAATAAATAAAAGTGTGAACCGAACAGCACGCATAGAATTGGTGATACTATCAAAATTATGGCAGTGACAAGCTCCCACATCAAAATGGTCTCCAAGTCAGATTATAGTGTGTTAAATCATTAATATATACTTCTTTAATCTTCCAAAACTGGTTACACTTTCTATACCCTTACCTTGTGTGTTTCTCTACACAGAATATAAAAAACAATTTAGCAAATATACCAAAATCTTAAATATTACAACACCTTTGAACAGTGCTCACTATTGTATTGCAGATATCTTCGAAATCAATCTTAAAATTTTGATGATTAGTAAGAGGGCGAATAAGAGAAAGATTGATGACTGAACCACAGTTCGATCCGGGGAAGAACCAGCTTGTGATGGTGCCATATCTGATCCTTCATCTGCCACAAATTTATTGTTTACAGCCAATGAAGGTATAAAAGAATATAGTTTTTCTTTTATTGTTCTCATACCTGACAATGGTGAACTTGTTTGCCCTATATCATATAGTAGCAGAGTATATTTGCTACACAATTGATATAATCAGGAGAAAGAATCAAGGAACTTTTTTTTTTCAATAATTCATAATTATCGATCTTTACCTTCGCATTGGCTGAATGAGCGTGGTTGCAAACTACAATCTCCAAGAATAATGAGTGCTTGAGCTCTACTGACATTGACTCCCATGGATGACACACTATTATTCTTGATTGCAATGCATAGGCATTGTGGGTCTGTTTTTATGACTACTCCAAGTTGTGTGCAGCACAAGCCAGTTGGTGTAGATGAGTCGCCTGTGATATAGTCAACGCATGTTGATAGATTGACTAGCACATTTACACAGCTGTTTGATTGTGTTGATACAGCAGCCAACAACATTGCTATTGAAGTTAGGTAAATAAGAAGTTTTGTTCACATTGGAGGATAGAGGGTGTGTTTTAAGGAAGGTATCCAGTTATTTTATAGAGATCTGATTAATTTAACCTCACAACCTTGTTGTTAATCACATTTTGACTATTTAGTTTTTCTATTTCTAAGTAGTTATATGGATAACATACTTTTTTTATAAAAAAAAAAAAAAAAATCTTTCACAGGTTACCTTTTGCCTTTATATTACTTCTCCACTGATATGCCCTAGATTCATCTCTGATGATTATTAATTTTCATTAAATATACGCATACTTTAATGCATAATTTTTTCCCTAATCACATAGAACTTTCTTTCACAAATATATATTGGAAATTAGATTAAAAGGGAAATTTTCCTTCAGACGAGCATGTTACTGTCTAATATTTTATGAGGATGCATGTTTTTGAAGTTAGGTGAATCAACTGTATAAAAATTAGGATCATAGGTCATATCGGTAACTGACTCATTGTATATGCAAATATTGTCAACTTAGCCACTGTTTAATAGAACTTGAAATTTGTTGGTTACAATTTTTTGCACTGATTCTTGTGCTGTATTGGTTGGCACAAATCCTCAAGTAAACATCCACTATTGTACTTTAGTTTGATTTGTATTTATATATTTATTCTGGTAAAGTGTGTACACCTTTAGAGCAGTTAATATGATGCCTATATCAACTAAAACTGTATTTTTTTTTTCAACTTAGGCATCTCATATGCCAAAACCATCTCAGTCTAGATGTTAAGCACTTGCGCAAGACCAAACACATCTCAGTCTAGATATTAATATGAGGATTGTAATATCTGTTGAGACTTCAATCTAAGATCTTCACTAACATTTTATGTTTTACTTTTGCACAGTGAAAATTAATGTATAAAAATTATGAGTTGTGGTTGATTACGGATTTAATTAAAATTTGATATATCGACCCATTTCCACTTTTTATGGTTACAACTGTTAACCCGCCTTTTGGCAAGGCAACATACAGACGGATTTAACCCAATCAACTACACGAGACATAGCATAGTCAACGAACAAACAACGCAAGATACTTAAAATATGATTTCGACAAAAATCGAGTCGCTTCAAGTTGCTTGGAGTTTGCTTCAAGTTGCTTGGAGTTTGCTTCGAGTCGTCCATAGGTTTACTTCGGGTTTTTAGAAGGATTACTTCGGGTCAAAGAAATGTTCGCTTCGGGTCTTTGAGGGATTGACATTGGCTAGAGAACAAGCCACTTCGATTCTCTAGCCACTTCGAGTCATCAAGCACCATACTTCGAGTCACTAGAGGGTTTGCTTCGGGCCAAGGAAACAACCGCTTCGGATCAGAGTCATGGATCGATAAGAAACCATCTACTTCGTGTACATCAACTCCGTGTCCATCTAGTTCGTGTCCATCTATTTCGGATCCGTTCCCTTCATGTGCTTCGTATCGATCGTTCTCAACCACTTCGTATCGATCCCAGAACCATGGATCGATATGAAACCACAAACCAAGCATCGATACGAAGAATGAAGTGGACTCAATGGATACGAGGCAGTGGACACAAGAAAAGCATTTCGTATCGATCATTTATCGATCGATACGAAGGACATGGCCTCGATGGATACGAAGAAAAGAGCGGCTGATGGATACGAAGAAGGGGATGGGTGATTGATACGAAAAGTAGCAACCCATGGGCTGTTTCGTACCGATCGATTTCGTATCGATCGATACGAAGGAGCCGGTCAAGTGATGGAGCGCTCAACATGGGTCAAGGCGTGGAACTCGGATCTTCACATGATTACCGCTCCACGTCATCAGTGCACAGTCGATCGATACGAAGAGGTATTGATACGAACTGGGATCGATACGAACCTGTCAGCCAACCAACAAATCCAACTTTGGATCGATCATAACTCGAGATCTACAAGTCCAAATGCCTTCAAATTTTCACCGTAGCTTGCATCCACCAGAAGAATGCTCATGATCGATCTCAGCCCAAATGAACACCATCTTGATCGATACGAAGGAAATGGGGATCGATCCCAATCGACCCCAAATGACCCCTGATCGATCACGTGGACCCATCCACGTGTGAGAAGAAGTATTCCGAGTTCAGAGGCAGATATTTTCAGACCACACCTATAAATAGCAGCCCTATGCCTTTAGAAAATAGACTTTTGACTCTGCTACGCTGTTACTCTATCGGATCTTCGTTGTAACTTGAGTGTTAGAGTTATTTACTGTTGTAATCAGTTAGCAATCAGCAATAAACACCAAATCATTCAAAGTGGACTTAGGCTACAACGCCAAACCACTATAAACCCTATCTTTTTACTGTTTTCCTTTTAAATTTTGAGTGTTCTTCATATTTATGTCCTCTACATTTTGTCTATCTGTGATCTTAGATTGTGAATTGGTGTTTTCATCTGCAATTGGGTGTTTGTGATCAATTTTGACGCAAACATTTTGATGCTTTTACTGAGAATTGAACTCAGGGATTCTGAAGCTTGGATTTTGGATTTGAAGGCTTAGGAACTTGGATCTGGAAAGCTATGACGAAGCAATCAATAAGGAGACAAAGAGCGGAAAGAAGCCATCACGAAGGAAGTCGGGAGGCTTCCTCAGGAGCAAACAGGACTTCAGTTTTCATCACCAGAGACGAGATGGTGATGATAATGGAGGCCATGCAGAAAGGGATGCTGAAAAGGCAGGAGGAAATGATGCAGAACCTACTCCGGCAGATTGGACAAGTTGGAGCGCAGAATCGAGAAAACGAAGCAGCTGGAATAGAGGGAATCCAAAACCAAAGTCATGGACACGGAGCAACCAGGGTTCAGGATAGAGCATGACCATCAGGAACAACCCCTGAGCTAGGGGGCACACCCTTGAATCATGTTGGCTCAATTTCAAACATGATACCTGATAGTACCGGGCAATTTGGCGTTGGTAGGGGAATGGATGCTCGTCCAGAGGAGCAGATTTCAGGATTCCTTCATGAACTCGTGGGACAGGTCGGAGACAACAGATAAGGACCACAACTTGATGACAGTGACAGATTGGTAGAGATGGTCAAACGAGCCATGAGAATAGGATTAGTGAATAGAGATCTAGAAGATGTGAACATGAGCCCCTTTGCTTTCGCAATTAGGCAGGCCAAGAACCCACCTGAATTCAATCTACCTACACTGAAGACGTATGACGAGAGGACGGATGCTGCAGTTCATCTGACGAGGTATATGAGGCACATGGAGGTACTGGGGGCATCGGAGGAAGTCATAGTCCGGTGTTTCCCATTGTATTTGACAGATATAGCAGCGCTGTGGTTCAGACAATTAGAAAGCGGCTCCATTGAAACATGGACCGAGTTGATTGAGAAGTTTATGAGGCAGTTCAGAGTTCACATCTCGAGGCCCAAGAATGTGATGAGTTTGACAACACTGAAGCAAAAAACCGGGGAGTCTTTGAGGAGTTTTCTAACACGATTCAATGCAGTGGCGACATCGGTAGATCGGCCAGATCCATCTATGATTCTGATGGCAGCTGTATCTGGCATAACTGATAGCACGAAATTCAAGAATTCATTGACAAAGGATCCACCTATGGACCCGGGAGAGTTTTACCATGAGGCAGAAAGGTTTCTGCGACAGGAAGATGCAAAGGCTGAGAGAGAGGAAGGAGATGAAGTTGATGTTTATGTAGTCAAAGGGAGGGATCTGCCCGGGAAAGATTCGAATAAGGATAAAGGGAAGCGAAAAGCAGAGAACAGCTTTGACGAGTCGAGACGATCGTGAAAGGAGCCAAGATTTACCTCTTATTCGGAGCTGAGCGAGACTTTGGATCGAATATATCAAGACACAAGGGGGCAAGTCCCCTACCGAAGACCAATGAGGAGGGATCCAACCAATAATGAAAAGAAATCAGACAAGTACTGTTTATTCCACGAGCTAAGCGGCCATAGTACGAATGATTGCAGGCACTTGACGGATGAGATAGAAGGACATATCTGGAACGGTATGCCGTTGCAGTACGTGAAAAGGCGAGCAGCGACGGTGGAACAGGAGCGGCCGCCATCTGCATCAAATGAGAACGATTCCGGATCAATGCATCAGCTTATCATCAACTGATTGGAATAATGACGAATAAGTAGCAAACTCCGCTCTAACAACAGTTAAGTCGCTTACACATGTACGGGATCACGAACAGTCCTCAGGCATGCTCTGAGACGACTATAAACCGCAACAGTGGAGGTGTTTGCACTTTGACGTTTCTGTTTTGCTTTTGTTTTCTATTTTCGGCATCTGGACTTGATTTAGTTGGACATTTTTATTGTATGACTCATTTGAATGTAAATCTGATGTTTATAATTTCAAAATTCGCCTCGAACGACATCTGAGCTCGAACGGTCACAATCCGCCTCGGACGGCGCCCGACCTTGAAACCCGACCTCGAACGGTCACAATCCACCTCAGACGGCGCTCGACCTCTAACGGTCACAATCCGCCTCGAACGTCGCCCGACCTATAAAGGTCACAATCTGCCTCGAACGGCACTCGACCTTGAACGGTCACAATTCGCCTCGAATAGCATCTGACCTCGAACGGTCACATATCGCCTCGAACGGCATACGATCTCGAACGATTGCCATTCACAATCAGGTAAGATTATTGATCTCTTTACAGGTCATCAACAGGATACGAACATCAAGCTTATGGCACTACAAAATACACTTTCCTATCGCAAGAAATGTTTTAGAAGGCAAAGTGTTAACCCGCCTTTTGGCAAGGCAACATACATGCGGATTTAAAACAATCAATTACACGAGAAATAGCATAGTCAACGAACAAACAGCGCAAGATACTTAAAATATGGTTTTGACAAAAATCGAGTCGCTTCAAGTTGCTTGGAGTTTGCTTCGAGTCGTCCCTAGGTTTACTTCGGGTTTTCAGAAGGGTTACTTCGGGTCTTTGAGGGATTGGCATTGGCTAGAGAACAAGCTACTTCGAGTCATCAAGCACCATACTTCGAGTCACTGGAGGGTTTGCTTCGGGCCAAGGAAATAACCGCTTCGGGTCAGAGTCATGGATCGATAAGAAACCATCTACTTCATGTACATCAACTCCATGTCCATCTAGTTCGTGTCCATCTGTTTCGGATCCGTTTCCTTCATGTGCTTCGTATCGATCGTTCTCACCCACTTCGTATCGATCCCATAACCATGGATCGATATGAAACCACAAACCAAGCATTGATACGAAGAATGAAGTGGACTCAATGGATACGAGACAGTGGACACAAGAAAAGCGTTTCAGCATGGCCTCGATGGATACGAAGAAAAGAGCGGCTTATGGATACGAAGAAGGGGATGGGTGATTGATACGAAAAGTAGCAACCTATGGGTTGTTTCGTATCGATCGATTTCGTATCGATCGATACGAAGGAGCCGGTCAAGTGATGGAGCACTCAACATGGGTCAAGGCATGGAACTCGGATCTTCACGTGATTACCGCTCCATGTCATCAGTGCACAGTCGATCGATACGAAGAGGTATCGGTACGAACTGGAATCGATACGAAGCTGTCAGCCAACCAACAAATCCAACTTTGGATCGACCATAACTCGAGATCTACAAGTCCAAATGCCTTCAAATTTTTACCGTAGCTTGCATACCACCAGAAGAATGCTCATGATCGATCTCAGCCCAAATGGACACTATCTTGATCGATACGAAGGAGATGAGGATCGATCCCAAATGACCCCTGTTCGATCACGTGGGTCCACCCACGTGTGAGAAGGAGTATTCCGAGTTCAGAGGTGTTTGCGCCAAAATTGGTCACAAACCCCAAATTTCGCGAAAGCACCAGTGTGTGAACACAAATCAGCAGTATATGATCATAGATCACAGATCCAAGTAATGTAGAGGATAAAAATGAAGAATAATTAACTTAAAACAGAAAGAAATAGACAGAGACGCAAGATTTTAGAGTGGTTCGGCGTATTGCCTACGTTCACTATGAAGCAGTTTGCTTTATTGATCTTTCTTTGATGTTTACAATTGATTTCAGCAAATTACAGCGAATAACAATGATTTGCAGCAGTGAAATTCGTTGGTAGCAGCAGCAATGGAGTTCAGATCTGGATCCGGCAGAGTCCGTGCGTTGGAGATCTCAATGAGGAAGAAGAACCCCTTTTCTGTTGGCTTCGGGGGTCTATTTATAGGTGTAGGAGGCTGATATTTTGCTCAGATCTCGGGAGACTCTCTCTGGCACGTGACTAGGCCCGCGCGCCCAAGCCCGTGAAGTTTCGGTCCGATCCGTGATCGATACGAACGGATTTCGTATCGATCAAGATTTCATCAAATGGAGCCGAAATTTGGCGTGGACATTCTTTAGCATGCACGTAGTCTTCTGTGAAAATTTCATAGCGTTTGGACTTGTAGATTAGGAGATATGATCGATACGAAACGAGATTCTCGGTTGGCTGTTTCGTTCGACTCGCTTATTTCGACTCGTTTTTGTTCGACTCGGTCTTGTTTGAGTCGCTGCTCGACTCGATGACGTGGCGCTTGAACCTTTGGATCACTCCGCCTTTGATCGAGTTGCTCTTGGACCTCGCCTTGTTCGTATCGACAGAAGCTCAACCCTGGTCGATTGATTCGAATATGGAAACACGATGGATTCGATCAGAAGATCCACGATGGGTACGAACTGCATAGGAGACGGAGTCGAAGGTGATCGATACGAACTGTGGTTTAGTATCGATGGAGTCGAACTGTTGTTTTCTGAAGGATGTGGAGCGAGTCGAACAGAGGCTCTGAGATGGAGTCGAAGTGGAGCGAGTCGAAGTGGTCACTTCTGAGTGTTGCGAAGCGAGTCGAAGTAATCACTGCTGATGGTTGCGAAGCGGGTCGAAGTTGTCACTTCTAATGGTTGCGAAGTGTTTGCACAAAAAATGGACAAACACCTCAAAGTTGTATGATTTAGTAGATCTTATGTTGTTCTTAGTGATTTTGCAGGTTTATGCAAATATATGAAAAACAGGGGCTAAACTGTAAAAAGACACGCGGATTTATAGTGGTTCAGCCAGAATGTGCCTACGTCCACTTTATATGTTATTTCTCTTCTTTTGTTGTGATTACAAGTACAAAGCTTTGATACAAGTAAAAGAAAGTTGTTTGAAAGTTCCTTCCGTGCTTGAGCTCTCAAAACCCGTCCCCATTGTTGTACCCCTGCCCCTCTATTTATAGAGTGAGGCTAGGGGTAGGGGTCTAGGGTATGTATAGTCGTTGATGGGCCTGGGCTGAGATGATTTGGCCTGGTATGTCTTGGTTCGGCATTGCTTGGACCGGTGTAGAGATGGACGTAGGTTGGATCGGTAGTAGTTGGTCCGGTAGGATGGAGTTTAGGTTGGATCGGTGGCCGTTGGTTCGGTAGGATGGAGTTTAGGTTGGATCGGTGGGAGTTGGTTCGGTAGGATGGAGTTAGGCTAGTCCGGTAGGAGTTGGTTCGGTAGGATGGAGTTAGGCTAGTCCGGTAGGAGTTGGTTCGGTAGGATGGAGTCTGCCGAATGGACGTGGCGGGATGAGAATGCCGGATGGGTTTCTATTGGGCATGGGAACCGAATGAAGTTCTGCCGAATGGGCCCTGGAGATTGTCAATGCCGAATGACTTTTAGGTAATCCTGGGTGGATGCATCTTGCTTTTTGGTCTCGAGGTCTTCTGGGTGAGAACACGCCCAACATTTGCCCCCCAAAGCGGGACATATTCTCGAATATGGCGTGCTTTGTTCGATACTTTCATTCGGCCCTTGGATACCGATCCAGATGGTCCGGTCCTGTCCTCTTGTCTATAAGTAAGGACCATATGCCTTGGCTATTTCCTACCTACCGTACTAAACACTTGTCTTTGCCGGATCAGACTCTTACCCTCGCCGAATCAAAACGTGGTAGCCGAATCACATCTGGTAACCGAATCAGATCTGGTAGCCGAATCAAACATTTCGCCGAATCAGTTACTTTGCCGAATCAGGTGAGTGAATATTCTGCCGAATGAGTTTACGTATTGTATCACTGAATGCCGAATGATCTTGCGTTCGTGCGTTTGTATGCCGAATGGACTTAGTCCTTCGATACCGAATGACATATAAACGTTTACTACCGAATGAGATTATTGAGTTGTTGTACTGAGTAAACATGTGTTTTATACTTTGAATTTTTAAGCGAAATTCCAGATTATGCTGCTTGCAAAGAGCGGATTGACATGGCTATTACCACGGTGGATGAGGTTCGGAGAGCGGATCTCGAGCAGGTGGAGGAATTGTCCGAGAAGCTTGAGGCTGCAGAGCTTGCTCAAGCTAAGTTGAGGGAAGAGATGGAGGCGATGCGGAGGTCCCTTCAAGCTGATTGCTCGAGATACAGACTGGAGAGAGATGCTGCCGTGGAAAGGTTGTCGGCCTCCGATGCCCGGATGAGGGAGTTTGAGGAGAACGAAGGAATGATGGATGACATGCTCCAGGACATGTATTTCCGGACTTGGAAGCAGGGTAACCTCTCTTGGATGGATGATTATCCCAGAGTCATGGCCAAGACATATCTTCGGGCTTTGGAGGAGGCTAAGGCTGATGCAGATAAAGAGGGTGGAACGGTCTTCAGTATGGATGTGGTCACTGCCCAGTTCACCAAGGAGGAGAAAGTGGCGGTAAAGGAGGGTATGCGGCTGCTTGCTGCTGAAGAGGCGGGTGTGCAGGTAGAGGATGACGACCAGGATGGTCAAGAAGCTAGTACTGGTAAGCCTTCCTTTCTAGTCTTTCTGTTAACTTGATTACTCATCACTAATGAATCCTTTTTATGACCGGACAGGCGGGCAAAAGAACAAGGACAAGACTTCGACGCAACCAGCTCCATGACTGAACCTGAAAAATTCTTTTTGTAGGCTTGGCATTGTTGTATCTGTTAGTCTTAAGACAGTAGAGTAACCTCTAAGTTGTAATTCTTGCTACTTGTAATAACATTATTCTTGACGTGTACTTTTTTAGCTCAAGTTGATTTTGTCATTTCTTGAATATTTGTTGCTATTTCGACATATCGTATGAGAAATGTAGCTATGTATATTCTTGTAATTAAATTGTGTTTGATGTCAGATTCTGGTTTTAAATCATAATCTCATGACTTGCAATGTTAGCGTGTGGTGTGAAAAAATCAAATTATAGTCATGCATTTGTACATAAAGGAAGAAAATACCGCCTTTCATGTTCTGTTTGTAAATGGCAGTTTCGAATATCTTGTATGACCAAGCATGGAAAGCAGTTGACTGCCCTGCCATCTGATTGTGAATCTCTGCATCCATTGGCGGGTATCTCTTACCCTGCATCCTGTACTTTATGGTTTGTTATAGAGGATAGGAGGAAAGTTTTTCAAGTAAAATTGAAATATGTGAAATGGTAAAACTTCCAGTCACGGAAGGCCTTCGATGTGCTTAAGTTCGTGGCAAACGGGTTTTGTAGTCACTTTCCCTAGCTGTGGGTCTTGGAGACATTTGTCACCCATCTTACGCCTCCGCGGGGAGTTAATTCTTTTTTACCACAGCCGCACTTAAGACACACCGGAGCCGAGATCGCGCACAGTAACTACCCGGGCCATTATGGCCCGTACTCATGGGTATTATTCGACTTACTGTGGCCGGCTAGCGTGGGTGCCGATCGTCAACTGTGAACTGCCCCTGGCTGGCCACACCTTATGTTGGGGCTTATAATCGGTTCACAGTCGCCGGCGAGCCTAACGCCGTAATGAGCTGCCTCGGCTATAGTCGGCCTTCTCGGTGGCTTATAATCGGCTCATTACAGTTGGCTTTAAGGGCCGTCGCGAGCAATGAGTTAACCCGCAGCAGAGGGATGCTGGAGCAAAAGTGTCTCATTGGCGAGGGCATAGATTCGCAAAGTACCTGTTGGGGCTTGTCCACGTGAAGTTGCATTGTGGAGTGCTTTGAATAGAAATGCTATATGCTTAGGATTTTGTTCAACAGAAAAGGATAAAGTTTAACAAGCAGCCAAGATACAAAGGAACAAGTTAAAAAAGAGACAGGGATTTTTTAAAGTGGTTCGGCACGAAAAAATGCCTACGTCCACTGATTCTCTTTGTTAATTAACTTCATATGGGCAATACAAGTTAAGAAAAGTATCGACGGAGGTGTTGGATGTTCCATGCCCTCTGGAACACCTCTCCGTCCACTGTTGACAAAATATAGGCTCCGTTGTGGAGATCTTTATGAATTACATATGGTCCATCCCAGATTGGGTCTAGTGCTCCGGGGCGAGGGAAGATTCGCTTGAGGACAAGATCTCCTTCTTGTAAGGTACGATGCTTGACTTTGGAGTTGTATTGTGCTGCCACCTTTTGCTTATGGGCTGCTGTTTTTAGGACTGCATCATTCCTTCTCTCCTCGACTAAATCCAAAGACATGTTGAGGAGCTCTTCGTTTTCTTCTGGGTTATAGTGGATCCTACGGTGGGAAGGCACAATGGTTTCAACTGGGAGCATAGCCTCCGATCCGTATGCCAAAGAGAAAGGAGTGTGCCCTGTTGATGTTCTGAAAGATGTGCGGTAGGCCCATAGTGCCGTAGGGAGTTCATCCACCCAAGCGCCCTTTGATTTTTCGAGCTTCTTTTTTATCAGAGTATTCAGAATTTTGTTGACTGCCTCGACTTGTCCGTTTGCTTGGGGATATGCTACGGATGAGAAGCTTTTGTGAATTCCGTGTTCTTGGCACCAGTTGGCGAATTCCTCGCTGTCAAACTGAAGTCCATTGTCTGATATGATTTTTAGTGGGACTCCGTACCTGCACAGAACATTTTTGATTAAGAAGTTGATAACTTTCGCTGAAGATACTTTATTTAGAGGTTCTGCTTCCACCCATTTGGTGAAATAGTCGACTGCTACTATAGCATATTTGGCGCCGCCTCGACCCATTGGCAGTTCACCGATTAAGTCAATTCCCCATACTGCAAAGGGCCAAGGGCTGGTCATCTGAGTAATCTCGGTTGTTGGTAGCCGAGGGATCTTAGCAAATTTTTGGCATCTGTCACACTTCTTGACGAAACCTAAGGCGTCCTTGCTTAAGGTGGGCCAGAAATATCCGTATCGGAGTATCTTTTTTGCTAACGTTTGCCCTCCGGTGTGATCTCCGCAGCTTCCTTGATGAATGTTGGATAAGATTTCCTTGGCTTCCCTTCCGGCGACACACCTTAATAATGGGTTAGAGAACCCGCGCCGATAGAGGATGTCTCCTTGTATTGTGTAGCGGGACGCTTTCCTCAAGATTTTCTTGACTTCGTTACGCCCGTCGGGTAGTGTGCCATTTTGTAGGTAGTCTCGGATGGGAGTCATCCAAGTTGCTTCTTCGGTTGCAGTTATCAGATTCACTTGCTCAAAACTTGGGATCATTTGCTTTGAGACAGTTACTGCCCCGAAGATGGCGACGTCTCTCATACTTGCTTGCTTTGCCAATTCGTCGGCCTCTTGGTTCTCTTCCCGAGGGATGTGTTTGACTAAGTAGTGGTCCAATCGGCTGAGAAGTAACTTGGTCTTCTTTAGATATGCTATGAGTCGTTCTTCTCGAGCTTGGAATTCCCCTAGTATTTGATTAACAATAAGCTGAGAATCGCTGTGAAGACACAAAGAATTGGCTCCGATCTCGATAGCAATTTCTAATCCGGCTATTACTGCTTCGTATTCTGCATCGTTGTTGGTGGCAGTGAACTCCAACCTTATAGCATAGTGCAGTTTATTTCCCCTGGGAGTGATGATTACCACACCTGCCCCCGAGCCTTGTTCGTTAGATGCACCGTCCACAAAGAGATTCCACTTGATATCTTCTGTTATTTCCAGTTGCTCCTTATCCTCGTTGGTAGTGAATTCTGCAATGAAATCAGCCATGGCTTGTCCCTTGATGGCGGCGCGAGGGTGATAGGTGATATCGTATTGACTCAGCTCAATACACCATTTAAGTAGTCGCCCGGAAGTGTCGGGACGATGGAGTACCTGCCTTAGTGGTTGATCGGTCAGAACCTTGATGGAATGGGATTGGAAGTAATGACGTAGCTTTCGTGAAGTGATTAGTAAACAGTATGCTAACTTTTCAAGCTTAGGATATCTGACTTCTGCCCCAGTAAACCTTTTACTGACGAAGTAAACTGGTCGTTGCGTGCGGTTATCTTCCCTTACCAAGGCAGCGCTTAGAGCGTGAGATGACACAGCAAGGTATAGGTATAATTCTTCGCCTTCGCTTGGGGTCGAGAGTACCGGTGGTTTCTGGAGGTGTTCGATCAGGTTAAGGAAAGCGGTCAAGCATTCGTCCGTCCATTCGAACTTTCCTTTATCTTTCTTTAGAGCTTCGAAAAAGGGGACGCACTTGTCCGTTGCTTTGGAGATGAATCGGCTTAGGGCAGCCACTTTTCCATTTAGGCTTTGCATTTCCTTTCGGGTGGAAGGTATCTTGATGTCTCTTAATGCTCGGACTTGTTCAGGGTTTGCTTCTATCCCTCGGGCATGGACGACGAATCCTAAGAATTTTCCTGATGATACACCGAAGGAGCACTTTAGTGGATTCAACTTCATCCCATACTGTCGAAGTACCTGGAACATTTCGCCCAGGTGGCTTACGTGATCTTTGGATTTCCGAGATTTTACCAGCATGTCGTCTACATATACTTCCATTGTTCGTCCTATTAGCCCTGCGAACATCTTGTTGACGAGGCGCTGGTAGGTGGCTCCTGCATTTTTAAGTCCGAAGGGCATCACTTTGTAGCAGTACAAACCCCGGTCGGTGATGAAACTAGTGTGATCTTGGTCGGGAGCATGCATAGGAATTTGGTTATATCCTGAGTATGCATCCATAAAAGACAGGAGTTCGTGCCCGGCCGTGCTGTCTACAAGTTGGTCGATTCTGGGAAGCGGGAAGCAATCCTTTGGGCAGGCGTCATTTAGGTTGGAGAAGTCAATGCAGGTCCGCCACTTCCCATTAGCCTTCTTTACTAGTACCGGGTTGGCGATCCATTCTGGGTAAATAGCTTCTCATATGAAGTCATTGGCGAGTAGATTCTTTACTTCTTCATCGAGGGCTGCTGATCGCTCTGCCCCCATACTTCTCTTTTTTTGTTTTACAGGTGCCTTGGTAGGATCAATTTTTAATACGTGGCACGCTATGTTGGGGGAGATTCCGGTCATGTCAGCGTGTGACCAAGCGAATACATCCAAGTTGTGGCGGAGAAAATCAACGAGTTGTTCCTTCAATTCAGTTCTCAGCTGCGACCCAATTTTCAGTAGCCTACTTGAGTCGTGCTTGTCTACAGATATAAACTCCATAGCCTCTGCAGGCTCGGCGGTGGCCTCCTCCTCTTTGTCCCTAGGGTCTAATTCATTGAAAGGGTCGCTGGTGTACCGAAGAGGAGGGGCTTTCTTTAGTTGCTATGCTTCAAGGCTTTTTGTGCAGAGGGCAATCTCTACACCTTTCCCTTTATCTCTCCTGTGGTTGTTGCGAAGTTCGGTTACATAGCAGTCTCGTGCAATATCTTGGTCTCCTTCCACTTCCCCTACTCCATTGTCCGTTGGAAATTTCATTTTCAGGCACCACGGGGCTAGGACAATCTGGAAGTCAGATAGGGCTGGTCTTCCTAGGAAGGCGTTGTAGGCCGAATGGTTTTCTATCAGCACAAACGTCTGTTTCCTTACAACGGAGCGGGGATGGCTTCCAATTTCAACGAAGAGGTCCAGCTGCCCGATGGGCATTTTCGCATCTCCAGTGAAACCGTGTAGCGGTTTATCGCAGGGAGATACATCCTTCATTGATAGCCTCATTTTGTCGAATGCGTGTTTGAACAGGATATTTACAGAGCTTCCGGTATCTACCAGGATTCGGTAAACTTCGGCGGGACCGAGTCGGGCAGAGATGACCATGGGATCCATGTGAGGGTACTGTCTTCCTTCTAGGTCGCGTTTACTGAATGTGATGTCTTCACTTTCTTTCCGCTTTGGGTGGCGCTCTTCTATAACCGTATTGACACAGTCTCTATTGTCTCTGAGCGACTTCCCGTATCTTTCCATCTCTTTCCAACTTCTGTCTGCGATGTGTGGACCTCCTGAGATGGTATGGACCACTATTTTCTCTTGACTAGAGCTGCTAGCGTTGCGGTCGCCTCTGCCGGTCCCTGGTGAGGGTAGCCTTGGGTTTTCACTGGCAGGAGCTGGAGTCCTGTCTTGACTTTTTACATAGCGCTCCAGTTTCTTTCTTCTGATGTGTTCCTCAATCAGATCTCGGAGATGATGGCATTCGTTGGTATCATGTCCGTGGGATTCGTGGAAGCGGCAGAATTTTCCAGATTTCTGTGCGCTATCTGATTCCTTCTTGTATGGTGGGCGTTTGTATCTAACTTCGCCTTGGGTGGCAAGGAAGATGTTTTCGACGGTCTCGTTCAAAGGGGTGTAAGAGTCGAATCTTGGTCCTGGCCGATATAGGCGTTTTTCTACTTTCTTGCCCCCAGCATTGTCTCTGGAATCATTCCTTCGAACGTCCCTTGCCACAGCCGGGGCGTTGCCAGGGGTCGTCTTACTTTGCTGCCCTGACTGCTCCTCAATGGCAGCGTCCTCAAGCCTCATGTATTTCCCGGCTTCATGGAAGAAATCGGGTAAAGTAGCTGGTTTTTCTTTTGTCAATCTCCTAGCAAATTTAGTGTCTGGATGTACCCCACTGCAGAGGGCCATTAGGATAAGCTTCTCATCGGCATCCTGAACTGCGGCTGCTGCGGCGTTGAATCTGGTCAGGTATTGCTGCAGCTTTTCTCCAGGTTTCTGTTTGACGCTGGATAAGGAATAAGCGTCCTTAGGTTGCTCCACATGAATGCGGAACTGACTGATGAATTTTTCTTTCAACATTTCCCATGAGCTGATGGATCCTTGGGGTAGATGACAGAACCAGGAGGTAGCAAGATCTGCTAAGAAGAGCGGGAAGCATTTGCACAGCACCCCCTCTGTTGCTCCACTCATGAGCATGTGCTGCGTGTACCTCTGTAAGTGTACAACGGGATCGGAGGTTCCTTTGTAAGGTTCCATTGTTGGCATCTTCCATTCTCGGGGGGTGATAGCAACTTCGATATTGCGGGCGAAAGGGCTGGTTACCCTAGCGCCTATCCCTCGATCTCTTTGCTCCCGTTGGACACACTCTCTGAATAAGCGCGCCATCCTTTCATCAGAATTTGGAGCAGACAGAAATGAGTTTGGCTCTGTTCTGTGGGGTTGATTCCGTCCAGACAACCTGTAGGGATGGTATCGTCTATCATTCCTCATATTTTCCAGTGGCTGCCTTTGATCTTCTGGGAGCATGCTTGGGTCAGCTACAGTTGGCCCTTGCCTTGATCTTCCCCGGTTGGGTTCTGATCTTAGCACTTCCTCGGGTCCAACTTCGGGCTGAACTCTAGCTCGGCCCCGTTCACCGGTGTTTCTGTGGTTAGGCAGCATGACAGGCTCAGCTGCAGTTGACCTTCGCCCGGTACCTTCCCCGTTGGGTTCAGTACCAAACGTTTCCTCAGGCCTAACTTCGGGCTGGGCTCGGTCTCGGCTCCTACCACGGCTACTTCTGCCGTTAGCTCCTTCGAAGAAGGAAGATCTTTGCTGTCTCTGAGATCCTCCAGACTGGGACTCGCCCCATGATTCAGTGTTGCGGTTGGATTCTTCAGCGTCCCTCAAGCGTGACATGAGATGGTCCACCAAGGCTTCCTGCTGGGACGTGAAGCGGTTAGTTACTTCAACAACAACTCTGTCCAAATCTGCCCTAGTAATTGCTGCAGGCTGTTCTGTGGCAGGAGTGGTTGGGTTAGCCTGTCCTCCATTTGTTACCGTTGCTGGAGGAGGAGGATTCACTTGATTTGCGATAGCTGGATCAGGAAGGCTACTGGATGCGATGTTTTTTCCTTTGTTAACATCTTTCCTCTGTTTGGGAGGCATGTTTTCCAAGTGGCGGATGATGCTGTTAGGAAAACTTGTTAAGCGGATGAAGCTGAAGCTTCGAGCTTCAATTTCTCAGTGAAAGCACCAAAAATGTTTGCACAAAAAATGGACAAACACCTCAAAGTTGTATGATTTAGTAGATCTTATGTTGTTCTTAGTGATTTTGCAGGTTTATGCAAATATATGAAAAACAGGGGCTAAACTGTAAAAAGACACGCGGATTTATAGTGGTTCAGCCAGAATGTGCCTACGTCCACTTTATATGTTATTTCTCTTCTTTTGTTGTGATTACAAGTACAAAGCTTTGATACAAGTAAAAGAAAGTTGTTTGAAAGTTCCTTCCGTGCTTGAGCTCTCAAAACCCGTCCCCATTGTTGTACCCCTGCCCCTCTATTTATAGAGTGAGGCTAGGGGTAGGGGTCTAGGGTATGTATAGTCGTTGATGGGCCTGGGCTGAGATGATTTGGCCTGGTATGTCTTGGTTCGGCATTGCTTGGACCGGTGTAGAGATGGACGTAGGTTGGATCGGTAGTAGTTGGTCCGGTAGGATGGAGTTTAGGTTGGATCGGTGGCCGTTGGTTCGGTAGGATGGAGTTTAGGTTGGATCGGTGGGAGTTGGTTCGGTAGGATGGAGTTAGGCTAGTCCGGTAGGAGTTGGTTCGGTAGGATGGAGTTAGGCTAGTCCGGTAGGAGTTGGTTCGGTAGGATGGAGTCTGCCGAATGGACGTGGCGGGATGAGAATGCCGGATGGGTTTCTATTGGGCATGGGAACCGAATGAAGTTCTGCCGAATGGGCCCTGGAGATTGTCAATGCCGAATGACTTTTAGGTAATCCTGGGTGGATGCATCTTGCTTTTTGGTCTCGAGGTCTTCTGGGTGAGAACACGCCCAACACGAAGCGAGTCGAAGGGAGCGAGTCGACCGGTGATTGGTTTTCATCCAATTTTTGCATCATTCATAACTTGAGCATACGAACTCGGATTGACTTGAGATTTGGAACGTTGACTCTCATAGCTCGGCTTGTCATGTCCTACCAATTTTGGCTCGATCCGGACTCGGACAAAATTCGTCGATATCCATAGTGAGCCTGTGTATAACTGATCTCTAGGACGGGCGTCATTGGTTACTAGTCAACTCCTTGGTGTCACGGCTTTGCCAAAAGGCGGGATAACATTTGCCCCCCAAAGTACGTCTTGTGGAAACATGATGTGCTTTGAAATGCTGCCATCTCCATCTTGAATAGCCATCTTCGATGAAAGTTGTTGCTTTGTAATGCCATGAGCTGGATGTTCATATCTTGTTGATGACCTGCAAAGAAATTGATAGCCTTATCTGACCGCGAATGACGATCGTTCGGGATCGTATGTCATTCGAGGTAGTATGTGACTGTTCGGGGTCGGATGCCGTTCGCGGCGAATGGTGACCGTTCGCGGTTGGGATGCCGTTCGAGGCAGTTTGTGATCGTTCGCGATCGGGTGCCGTTCGAGGCGAATTGTGACCGTTCGCGGTCGGGTGCCGTTCGAGGCGAATTGTGTGTGCCCGGGGAGGGACTTAGTATCATCAATGCCAGATTTCACGTTCGAGTGAGTTTCTGAATTGTTTGTGGTGGCGGTTTATCGCCATCTCAGAGCATGCCCGAGGACCGTTCGCGATCCCTTACATGTGTAAGTGGCTTAGCCGTTATGGCATCACAAATGACATACTTTTATTCAAAATGAGTTTTTTAACAGAACTGTTCAACAAAATCAAATTCAAACATCAGAAATGGGAAATAAAAGCAAAACAGGGATGTCAAAGTGCAAACACTTACACCGTTGCGATTAGTAGTCGTATCAGAGCATGCCTGAGGATCGTTCGCGGTCCCGTACATGTGTAAATGACTTAATCGTGTTGGTGTAGAGTTTGCTACTTATTCGTCATTATCCCAATCAATTGATGACAATCTGACGTCTCGATCCTGAGCCGTCCCCAGTAGGTGCAGCTGGTGGTCGCTTCCGTTCCACCGTCGTTGTTCCCCTTCTTATGTACTGCGATAGCAGACCATTCCGGATATGTCCCTCAACCTCATCCTTCAAGTGTCGGCAATCATTCGTGCTATGACCATTCAGCTCGTGGAATAAGCAGTACTTGTCTGACCTTCTTTCATTGTTGGTCGGATCCCTTCTCATCGGCCTTCGATAAGGAATCTGACCCCTAGTATCCTGGTAGATTCGCTCCAAAGTCTCATTCAATTCCGTGTAAGAGGTGTGAATCTTGGTTCCTTCCGTGGTTGCGTCGGTCCATCACTATTATCCTCAGCCTTTCGTTTCCCTTTACCAGTCCCTAAATTCGTTCTAGGAGGATTTTCACCCTTGACTGCATAAACCTCGGTTCCTTCTCCTTCATCTCTTTCAGCATTTGCATCCTCTAATCGTAAAAAACCTTCAGCCTCATGATAAAATTCTCCTAGATCCATAGGGGGATCCCTCGTTAACGAATTCTTGAACTCTGTGCCATCTGCTACGCCAGATACGGCTGCCATCAAAACCATGGACGGATCGGGTCGATCCACCGAAGCTGCCGCTGCATTGAATCACGTCAGAAAGTTCCTCAAAGACTCCCCGGTTCTTTGCTTCAGTGCTGCCAAGCTCATCACATTTTTGGGTCTTGAAATGTGAACCCTGAACTGCCTCATGAACCATTCAGTTAAATCGGTCCATGTTCTAATGGAACCACTCTCCAGTTGTCTGAACCATAATGCTGCTATGTCTGTCAGATACAACAGGAAACACCTGGCCATGACTTCCTCTGATGCCCCCAGTACCTCCATGTGTCGCATATACCTCGTCAGATGAACAACGGGGTCTGTCCTTCCATCATACACCTTTAATGTCGGTAGCTTGAACTTTGGTGGGTTCCTGGCTTGCCTGATCGTAGGAGCAAATGGACTCCTATTCACATCCTCCAGATCTCTATTCACTAATCCGCCTCTCATGGCTCGTCTAACCATCTCCGCCAATCTGTCATTATCTCCAAGTTGTAGTCCTTGTCCGTTGCTTCCGATTTGCCCCCCGAGTTCACGAGGGATTCCTGGAGTCTGCTCTCCTGAACGAGCATTCGCTTCTCTATCAACGCCGCGCTGCGCAGCTCCTCCTGGTACTGCTCCTGGGATCGGGTCAACATGCTCTGGGTAAGTGCCCCCTAGTTCTGGGGCTGTGCCAGATGGTCCTGCTCCGTTCTGAACTCTGGTTGCTCCTTGATTTTGCGCTCCAAGTTGCCCAATCTGAAGAAGCAAGTTCTGGATCATTTCCTCTTGTCTTTTCATCATTGTCTCTATCTCATCTCTGGTGATGAAGACTGATGTCTGATTTGCACCTGAAGAAGCCTCTTGACTCCCTTCATGCTGACCTCTCTCCGCCCTTTGTCTTCTATTTGATTGCTTTGTTATAGTTTTTCAGATCTGAGTCCTTAAGCCTTCAGATTCAACTTCCAAATGATAGAATCCCTGAGTTAAATTCTCAGTGAAAGCACCAAAGTGTTTGCACCAAAATTGGTCACAAACTCCAAATTTCGCGAAAGCACCAGTGTGTGAACACAAATCAGCAGTATATGATCACAGATCACAGATCCAAGTAATGTAGAGGATAAAAATGAAGAATATTAAACTTAAAACAGAAAGAAATAGACAGAGACGCAAGATTTTAGAGTGGTTCGGCGTATTGTCTACGTCCACTATGAAGCAGTTTGCTTTATTGATCTTTCTTTGATGTTTACAATTGATTTCAGCAAATTACAACGAATAACAATGATTTGCAGCAGTGAAATTCGTTGGTAGCAGCAGCAATGAAGTTCAGATCTGGATCCAGCAAAGTCCGGGCGTTGGAGATCTCAAAGAGGAAGAAAAACCCCTTTTCTGTTGGCTTCGGGGGTCTATTTATAGGTGTAGGAGGCTGATATTTTGCTCAGATCTCGGGAGACCATCTCTAGCACGTGACCAGGCCCGTGCGCCCAAGCCCGTGAAGTTTCGGTCCGATCCGTGATCGATACGAACAGATTTCGTATCGATCAAGATTTCATCCAATGGAGCCGAAATTTGGCGTGGGCATTCTTTAGCATGCACGTAGTCTTTTGTGAAAATTTCATAGCGTTTGGACTTGTAGATTAGGAGATATGATCGATACGAAACGAGATTCTCGGTTGGCTGTTTCGTTCGACTCGCTTATTTCGACTCGTTCTTGTTCGACTCGGTCTTGTTTGAGTCGCTGCTCGACTCGATGACGTGGCGCTTGAACCTTTGGATCACTCCACCTTTGATCGAGTCGCTTTTGGACCTCGCCATGTTCGTATCGACAGAAGCTCAACCCTGGTCGATTGATTCGAATATGGAAACACGATGGATTCGATCAGAAGATCCACGATGGGTACGAACTGCATAGGAGACGGAGTCGAAGGTGATCGATACGAACTGTGGTTTCGTATCGATGGAGTCGAACTGTTGTTTTCTGAAGGATGTGGAGCGAGTCGAACAGAGGCTCTGAGATGGAGTCGAAGTGGAGCGAGTCAAAGTGGTCACTTCTGAGTGTTGCGAAGCGAGTCGAAGTAATCACTGCTGATGGTTGCAAAGCGAGTCGAAGTTGTCACTTCTAATGGTTGCGAAGCGAGTTGAAGGGAGCGAGTCGACCGGTGATTGGTTTTCATCCAATTTTTGTATCGTTCATAACTTGAGCATACGAACTCGGATTGACTTGAGATTTGGAACGTTGACTCTCATACCTCGGCTTGTCATGTCCTACCAATTTTGACTCGATCCGGACTCGGACAAAATTCGTCGATATCCATAGTGAGCCTGTGTATAACTGATCTCTAGGACGGGCCGTCATTGGTTACTAGTCAACTCCTTGGTGTCACGGCCTTGCCAAAAGGCGGGATAACAAGAGGCAAATATTTTCAGACTACACCTATAAATAGCAGCCCTATGCTTTTAGAAAAGGGACTTTTGACTCTGCTATGCTGTTACTTTGTCGGATCTTCGTTGTAACTTGACTGTTAGAGTCATTTACTGTTGTAATCAGTTAGCAATCAGCAATAAACACCAAATCATTCAAAGTGGACATAGGCTACAACGCCGAACCACTATAAACTCTGCCTTTTTACTGCTTTCCTTTTAAAGTTTGAGTGTTCTTCATATTTATATCCTCTACATTTTGTCTATCTGTGATATGAGATTGTGAATTGGTGTTTTCATCTGCAATTGGGTGTGTGATCAATTTTGACGCAAACAACAACCTTTCCTTTTCCTTTAAAGAAAATGTACTATGCTCAGTAATGAATTCTGATGACTGACTGCAACAACTAGTAATCTACATAAATGAATATTCATGTATAAGCATAATTGAATGAAATTTATGCTACAATAGAATTTTGTGACTTCTGCCTTGTCAAATATGAGTATAGCTTCTTTTTTTTAAATAGTGATAATCTTTTTCCCTTTGTAGAATTGTAAATATATCTTTTTAAAAATGTAAATTTTACTCATAAGTTATTCCAAAATAGTCCAAAGAAATTCATGATGTCAAATCAAAAGGTACACTTGACTTGAAGTATACTCCCGTTGTCTTAGATCTAGTATGATACGAAAGATCATGTGTGAATATCTCGAGCCAAGATGTGATCAAAATTTGAATTTTGAAACCATGAATGTTAATCATTTTGTTAGATACGTGTTATCATCAAATTGATTGATTAGAAGATTTGTCTATTGTAGCGATGCAAATTGGAGTTCTTTGAAGTCAAAAAATATATGAAAAAAAAGATTTTGTCTTTAATATGTCATATTCATTAAATCTTTCTTCAATTCACTCCTTAAATATATCAAATCAATTATTTTTTGTCAACAGATAATTTATTTAGAGTTCAAATACTATGGTTTGAAAATATACAAAAATTTTCAAAAACTCAAATATGTCGCAAAAATAAATCATTTTTTTCTAGAAAAATTCTAAATTTTTCAGAGAAAACACAAACAATTCTTAAAAAATATAAACTATTTTTAAAAATATTTTTTCCTAAGGAAGTCACATGGTTCGGTTTACTTAAAAAAGTTCAGATTTATTTATAGTTTCTTTTCAAAAAAAATTAAACTTCTCAAAATATTCTAAAATGAATTTTTTCATAAAATTCGAAGTATTTCAGAAAATGTAGAAAAAAACGAAGTATTTACATGTACTATGCTCCAAAGATCTACAAAAATAGAGCAAAATCAATGTATAAATAGCCTAAATATTTCAAAAGAATAATAAAGTGTTAGAAGAAACATTCAAGAATTTCATCTCTTGTATTTTTGATGCAATAAACTGAATAAAGAAGTAATTGGTTTCCACTGTTGTGCGGTGGTACTGATTTATACAAAAATATGATACAGCCAGTATAAATGAAACTGCTAGCATACACGATTGAAGAAAAGCTTCTTCCTAATTATGATACACCACTCATAATATACATGGAAAATCTATTTGGACACAGATCGATGACACAATTACTCTCTACTATTAGGTTGTCCTCTGATTTCAATTCCATATGTGAACACAATGAGATTCAACGGTGTAGATCTATTGTGTCATCAATTGTGTATTATTTCGTGTTCAAAAAGCCCACCCCGCACTCACATTTGAATTTTTGACAATTAAACAATTAAAAAAATATGAAAGATCCTTGATAGACGTGTATTTGTCCCACATTACATTTTCAAATAATTAGCAAGGAGTGTGTTTTATACCGCCACCATGGGTTCAAACTTTGCATCTTTCTCACTATAACTTGATGCTCAACCACCCAACCAGAATCAAATAATAGGTTCAATTTTACTTAGATTTTCTAGAGTTCAAATTATCTGTCCTAAAACAACATGAGCTCCTCTATCGTCACTCAATCCACCATTCATTCCATCAAATGAATTAATTAATTACAAGTTAATGTGGGGATTGTATGGGGACATGGGACATATGAGATTAAGGGAAGAGCAACTAAGCCTAATTTCTATAGTGAATCACTCGATATGTGTAGTTTACACAACAAAATATCAAATCCTTTATTGTAAATGAACATCTTTGAATTCTCATTATTTCTGCAGTTTTATTCCAGAGTTCCATCGTCGTCTTCTTTGTTTGTTTTTCTAAAAAAACAAGGCTGACCACATGAATTCTCATTTTTTTATAAGTTTCTATCTTAACTCGTATCTTTAGTTAAATTTAATTTTTAAATCATTTTAATATTTCATTGCAATATTAATTTATATATTTCTTTTGTCTTTTTCCTTATACAGATGACTTTTCACATATACCTATTTGACAATAAACAAATAATGAAAAAGAGATATGTTAATCATGTGCTAGTGTACCATTTATCAAAGTTTTAGTCATTTCATTCTGGTTAATTGGAATTCAATCACCATGTAACGTTAATATAGTAGTCTAATACAAAGTGAGATATCAATATTAGGAAGCTGTAAAAGATTAATATAACATTTCCACAGTCCAATACTTATGATTACAGATTATTTGTTGAGTATACGACCACAAATATGTATTACTTGTTTCTTACTAAAATTATGATAGTTACGTGTATGATATAGAAAAGTCTAGCAAATACAAAACAATAACAAAACTTAACATTTTTTTACTTTTTTCTTTCTTCAGGAAACCAAAAAAGTCTTGGCCACAATGAGTTGCAGATTATTTGTAAGTAGTAAAAGACAGTAATCAAATAATATGTTCTATTTTGGTTAGATTTTCTGGAGTTCAAATCCTCGGTCCCAACATGATCCCTTCTGTCCACAAACAACATGAGTCCCTCTGTCCCCACTCAATCACCATCGTTCATTCCATTACATGAATTAATTAATCTCAAACAACATGAGCCCATCTGTCCGCACTCAATCACCATCGTTCATTCCATTAAATGAATTAATTAATCTCAAACAACATGAGCCCCTCTGTCCCCACTCAGTCACCATCGTTCATTCCATTAAATGAATTAATTAATCTCAAACAACATGAGCTCATCTGTCCCATTCAATCACCATCATTCATTCCATTAAATGAATGAATTAATTTGGTTAATTAATTAAAAGTCAATGGGGATGAGATTGTACGAGGACATGAGACGCATGAGATTGAGGACAGAGCAATTGAGCCTAATTTTCTGTAACGAATTACTCGATATGTGTAGTTTACACAGTTAAATATCAAATCCAACACATTTGAATTCTTATTTGTTCTGCACTTTTATTGCAAAGTTTCATCATGGTCGTCTTTGTTTTTTTTTTCCCTCTCTCAAAAAAAATGTGTTTGACCACATGAATTCTCGTTTTTTATAAGTTTATATCTTAACACGTATCTTTAGTTAAATTTATTTTTTAAATTAAATATTTCATTGCAATACTAATTTATATTTTCCTTTTGTCTTTTTCCTTCTACAGATGACTTTTCATATATGCTTCTGTAGTATTTGGTGTTTAGATACTGCAATATTTTCATGTACTAGTGCATCATTTATCAAAGTTTTAGTCATTTCATTCTGGTTAATTGGAATTCAATCCCCATGTAACGTAATATTGTAGTCTAATACAGAGTGAGATATCAATATTAGGAAGCTGTAAAAGATTAATATAACAGTTCCATAATCCAATACTTACGGTTACAATTTATTTGTTGAGTATACGACCACAAATAATGTAGTACTTGTTTCTTCGTAAAATTATGATAGTTATGTGTTGATAATATAGGAAAGTATAACAGATACAAAACGATAAAGAATACTATAATTTCTCTACTCTTTTCTTTCTTCAGAAAACCAAAGAAGTCTTGGTGACAACGAGTTACAAATTATTTGCAAGAAGTAAAAAATAGTAATCATATGTTCTAGGAAAATGTAAAGAAATTTTGGTGACAATGAACAGCCTTCCGGCAGACTGGTGTAGCCATTTTAGTAAGATTACAAGAAGCTGCTCATTTATCCAACATGTAAACTGCAAAACATAAATCTTCGTTTGTCAAGATGTTATCTCAAGGGGTGAATAGCGTATGGACATATTTCATCTTCACCAAATATATATTCATGATGGGTCTACAATGTATTACAATGAAGTGAAGTGAACACATAAAGTCCTTATATAACAAGATATTAATATGCAGGTAGCTTATAAGCTGCTTCCCGAACGTGAAACATACATCATGGCAAGCAAGAGAAAAAATGAAAGAAAGATCATCGGTGCTTGAACTGTCACATTTCCGCTAGAAAACCCAGGTGATGGTGCAATATCCGTTCCACTCTCTGCAATTAACATATTTGATTTAAAGTTCACCAATAAGTATATGATTCTATGAATTTATTCAAAGGAAATTCCTGATAAATTTTGTTCTCATACCTGAAGATGGTGCACCAGTTGGTCCTGTATTCATAAAAGAACCAAATATATTGTTGACTAGGGAGAGTATAACTTTTTTTTTAAAATAAAAGGGAGAAATCTATTTAGATTCAATTACCATGGCATTGAGTCAAGGATGGTGTTTGTACATCACAGATGGCAGGAAGAGCAAGTGCTTGAGTCCTATTAACGCTGATTCCCAAAGATGGCACTTCACCGTTGATAAGCATGCACAGACACTGCGCATCAGAGCTGGCCACCGTGCCAAATCGTGAGCAGCACGGTTTTGTCGGTGTTGACGAGTTGCCTGTAATATAGTCAAGGCATGGCGATAGATTCACCAACACATTTGAACAATTGTTTGATTGTGCTGTCGCCTTGTTAGACAGTACAGTTATAATGACCATTGATGAAGTTAAGCAGAATATTTGTTTTGGGGCTGCCATTGTACTTGAGGTTTGCTTTAGGCTATAATATCAGGAGCAGGTGTATCTTACATACAAGGGTGTTAGCACTTGACCAAATAGTATTAGGTTTGCCTACTGCTTAGTATATTAGAGGATTACATGTATTGCTTCGCAGGTCAACTGTATAATATGAGAGCTTGGCTCATCTGGAAAGTGACTTTTCTGTGCAAGGTTTAAAATCATGACGCACAAACCAATGTAATGTTAGTGTCATACATGAGCATATATCAATAATGATCCTATGCTTAACTTTAAAACTCTGATGGAATCCAGTACTACAGTATTGCTTTGTTTGTTGGTCTTATCATTAAAATGAATGGGCTACTATATTTGCAGCTGACTAGATCCGATCTCTCTAAGTTATTTGAATTTTGCACGAGTAGTTTTATAACTGACCACTGCCAACGTATCAAAATTTTAAAAAGTTTCGGGCATCAGATTTGGGCTCAGTGTCGCCGATTTATAACTTATATAGTTCATTTCAGAGTGAACTCAAAGGAGTTATATATTGCTTTAGGTGTATAGTAAGTGATGTACCAAGCAGAAAGTAAATTAACACATGTATTTATGGCGGTATGATCCGGAAATCTAAGTCCATTGTGAAGAAAATGTTATTTTAATCATAATGTATAAGCTTTTCACAACATACAGTGAAGAAACATGGCTTGGGAGAGTGAGATTATAGAGGGAAATGGATGATTGAGCTTTGGAAATGACAAGCAACAACTTTGAAGAGGTATAACTTTGGGCTCGGCTGTCCTTTCTAATAGGCTTGGTTAGTGATTTTGAGCAACAAATATATAAATGATAACTGTTTTTGCAAAATTCCTGGGGCTGTTTACTCATTCTCATTCAGAAATTACATATTTTGAAACTAGGCTCACGCAACTTGTAATCAATCTTACTCTAAAACAACGGGTAAAAAGTCAGTCATTTTCAAGTGACCTTGCCCGGAAGACAAGTTCAATTTAAGTCACTCTAAATTGATCTTTATTAGGTTATTTTGGATAGGTTTTTTAGGACTGTCTGTCACATACTAGTATAACCGCACAACGGTGGAAAACCGACCGTTCAATTGTATAATTATAAAACAACTGTTTACTGCAATCTTTCGTTGGTTTTGACTGAACTTGTAATGGCAATATGTCTGAGAAAAATATTATAATTTGGAAATATGAGTTTATATGTGATTTTATTTTTGCAATTTTTTGTCTTTAATCTACTTCACGAGATGTTACAGAGAAATTTTATATATTTCAATAAATAATAAAGATGATTTATGAGATAAATTTTCAATTTAGATCAATTTGCATACCTTATTTCAATTTAGGTTCTTCTTTAAACTATTTGCAAGTGTAGGTTGATTAATGTCACTATGACAACTGTCCTTTTCTAAGAGGAAAAAATGTCAGCTTATGGGAGCAACTCATGGTTATGTTTTATAAATTAACACTGATGCAATTGTCACTTGCATCGCTCTGCATTCCATATGGATACTCCATGTGGTACGAGTTTTGGCTCGAACCCATCCTATCAATACGAGTATGGGTTTAATTCTAATTATCTAGGCTCAATCCAGTTACTATTAGGGTTGGTTACCGTTTGATTGCACTCGACATGGTTTGGACCCGTCCCGATTATCTACTTTTTATAGTATCAAAACATGAGTGTACATGTTATATGTTTATCATTTTTTTACTATAGATTTGTTTTCATACTTATACTGTGAACTGGCTTCATTGCTACCTAATTTGTATGTTAAAATTGTTTGTGTATAATTTTTATAAAAATTATGAGTTTAAAATATGGTTTTAACATAAATACTAAGAGTTAGGTATAAGGTAATACCTTGTGGACTTAAAAAGGTTGACGGGTCGGGCTCGGACATTGAGTTTGAAATACCCAATAGATTCAGATCGGGCTTGGGTTTTTTATTATTGTAACCGGGTTCGGATCTTAAAATACCCGGACCAAAGCTGGCTAGTTGACAGGCCTGCCTGCGGATGCAACTGGAAATTGCGACTATGTAAATTGATACAAACGCAATTGTGAAAGTCATATATTGATTTTCCATCGAAGCTAACACTTTGGCGATATCTAATCAGAAATCAATCTATAGTTGCAGACAGTTTCAAAACTCTTTAAATTGCAATAAGTTTCAAATATTTTAACAAACGGAAGCTTGTGCCTATGGCTGAGGTTTGGTAAGTTTTGATTCTCTCCGTTCCATACCGTAATATTGTACATCAAATCAAATACATAGTTCTAAAGTTACATTAATATGTACATACAACATGCATATGAAATGAATATCATATTGTCCACGGGATGTGGTAGTAAGTCAATATGTAGTTGCTTATAATCTAATACTAAATAAATCATATTTAAAATAAATAAGAAATACCTTCTTCCTCTTTTCTTTTCTTTTTTTTGTAAATTTTTTTAAATAGAATTCATGACATAAAGAATAGACCAGAGACAAGCGTGATAGGATCAGTAATGTCAAAAAAGAACAAAACGATATAAGCATATCATTTTTGGCAGGTTGTTTCTACCAAAACTGCATATCTTCCTGGAACAACTTTCAAATTCAAACCATAATAACTACTACCAGTAAATAAGATGTACATAAAACTAAAAAAACAGGCTAAAATATTTGCTATCCTTTTCACATTTGTTTTATGTTAAAAAAATTTGTAAGGTGACCAAAGCTATATGCATTTAAATAGTCAAAACAATAAATACAACAATTTGAAAATATGAAATAATGGTATATCAGAATGTTGAGTTTGTATATACAATATAATAATCATGAATGCGTCATATACATTGCTCGATGTGGAACTCTACTGTGGAAAACTTGTGGTATTGCCTCAGCAACTTCATTTCTTTGCCAAAACCAAAAATTCAAAAAAAAAGTTATACCAACCTTTAGAATCACATCATTAGCAAACATTCGGTGTAATAAAACACTCGCCTTCTTCAAATATTTCTTGTGAAGTTTCATAGCTCCACTACAAGCTTTTGCTGCATCGATATTTCCACTCATGTCATTCAATATCCGAGATTCAATTTAAATGTATCAGCATTATTATTTGAATAATAGCTAATGTGATTTATGGTCTTGGTTCACCTGCTTATGTTATTAGCCGCTATATTATATAAGCATGAATCTAAAAAACATTTGTGGGTATTTGTGTTCAGAATATAGGTTAACAACACTATTTTATGTGATTCTTATATTAAAAACATTCCCCTTTTTGGGCAAGAACCAATTCAGTGGCATTATCCATGTACATTAAAAATCAAATTCAACATAAGACAAAAACAAAGCTTTATTTTTATGTTTTGTTTTTTTTTGAGAAAAAATGCAAAAAAAGAAAAACAGAAGGACGATCTTCATAATTACCTTGACAACATCATCAAGGCCACCAGGTAGTTGCAACAATTTGGCGCTTTTATCAACTAGAACACTAGCAACAAGAAAAATCGTAATGAGAATTGGGGATTCCAATTTAGAAGCATTTCTTACATTTTCTTGCTCATATTTACCAATTTGGAGTGTGGGTTTTGCTTTCCCTTTAGATTCATCTTTCTTTTCACTATAAGCTCCTTCATCTTGCTCTTCATAGATTGAGAAAAAGTTGGGATCATATTTAAGAGCCCACATCATCAACTTTCGCTTATATAGTTAGAAATCACAGATGAAAAAAAATGTGTTCTTATATACAGTTGTTGTTGTAGTTTTCTCATATATATAGTTAGCCATGTTATATCTCCCAAATTTTTGGATGTATGATTCAATAAAAGAAACATAATAGAAATGAAATCATACCGATGTGTTGTTGAAGCTTTAGGTCAAGAACTTCAATATGGATGCTAGATTTTGGAGCTGATTCACTATTCCAAATGATTGGTCCGTGCATCTGAATTTCCTCGCTTCAATTACAAATAAACAGTTTGTATCAGAAACCAATACAGACTATTACAGAGAGGAAAGTATGGCTATTTATTCTTCCCATATACACAGTTGCATTATAAACAAACACAACATTTCATGTTTACAAAATTATACCTTACAAAAGAGCAGTAAAGTATACTAGGTTAGATAATTTAAGGGTGATATGCAATAATCCATTTTACTGATGGGGAGTGACTTTCTTGTTACCTGCACCATCTGAATTCTCATATTTCCCATCATCCCAGCCTATTATCAACAAATAAGAATATCACAACTTTACAGTGGTAAATCATGAAAACTAGTTCAAATTACTCCTAAAGTTTTTCTTTTCCTCTAGAATATAAGCGTTTTCCGAACTATTGGCTCCTGACTGTAAGATCAATGCATAATAAATCAATAAAAAAAATTACTTTCAAATTTTGACTAATTTGCTCCTAAATTCCTTTTAAGCAAACTGTATGCCTCCAATACAATGCGTATTCACTTACAAACTTTTTGAAAAAGAACAAATTAACCTATACATGGGTAAGATCGTGAGTAGAAACTAACAAGACAACAACAACCCGATGAGAAAATAATTTATGAAACTATACTGGTAAGTATCATTTCTAAACCATTTATATGTTATCCTTATATAAATAAAGATATATTCCTATAAATACTATATCATGACATACTATTATGATGATCAATGATGAATTATTCTACCAGAAAAAATTAAACTTTAGATAATCTCAACTTTGACCCTTGCCTTTCTAATTAATGGTACTAACTTAAGTTGTTGTGGTGCAAAATAAGCTACAACATAAAAAAAAATTGTTGCAGAACACAGCAACACAATACTAGAGCATAGTTAATGTTTTACACATAATTGTATGAGCAAGTTTAATAATTGTTAAGGACTTTATTAAATGACTACAAAACAAGTGCTTGTTGAATGCATAATGAACATGTCACTGGCATATAAGCCTTATAAACATAAAAATCAAAACATGATTAGCATAGAAATATTGAAAATGGAAACATAAGTATTTCAAAATGTAAAAAAGTGAACAACTGACTTGTTTCCAAATCTCCTGCAGTATAATCATAAGTTGTGTCCAACAGTCAATAAATCTTGAACCTCCTCCGTAGAATTTTGAGCACTTCCAAAGCCTTCCAGGCATATTTCTCTTCCACCCTAAAATATCAGACAACATCCTCTACCTAGAACATCCGAAAGATAACTAGATAGATATTGCTAGGTACCAAGGCAATTATTTATATACACAAATGAAAAAAAATTCATCTTATGGTCAATTCATTATGCATTTGATGGAAATTATGCACTATCTCTATCCTCACAAAATTCCTAAATTCACTTACCATTCAACAATACTCGTCGAAATGTAAAATATAACTTACAATTCAATCATTTGAATTAGCTCTACATAAAAATGAAGCCATTCAGGATTCATATCAATGATTCTTCTAATCGTCACTTCCAGATCCACTTCGTCTTCTCTTAGCTTTACTATCTTCGTTTATGTGCACTCTGTGAGAGTGTTTATTTCTTTTACCGACGCTGCCAGAACCACGATAATAAACAAGGCATGAGGCCTTAGTGGTGGAAGAAGTATTGAATTGGTTCGATGGATAATTGTAATGGGATACTGAATTGGTCAAACCCTAATAGGTACAAAAGGATGATTGCGTTGCTTTATTGAATTGGTTAAAACCTAGCGAGATTCTAGATGTATGATTTTGATATGCGAGATAGAGGGAAGCAGGACGCGGAACAATATATTATCGGTTGCTTGAAATTTGGGCTTCAGATTATTTGGTTCTGGGCAACTCATAGTAGACAAACCTCCCTACGTTCGGTTTGATTAATATATCATCCAAAGAATTTATGTGAATTGAACAAATTTTGAGCAACCATATGGAGTGTTGCTCATTACCTATTCCATCTTTGAGTTATCTTAAAAATAATAATAATAACACAAACCATTTTTTGTTTAAAAACATCACTTATTAGTTTTTCCTCATTCAACATGTAATCTCCTTGTTTATCATCATTGTTTGCATGAATGCTAATACTAGGTGACCATGACTATGCTTGGATGAATTGTAGGATTTTATAGATCAAAACCAAATGCATCCGGAATAAACAATAACCCAAGGTATACAATCTATCAATAGATCACATACAATGAATAATAGCAATAAAATACAACAATATGACTATAGACATATATTAAGAATCAATATTAGCTCATAAATTAAAACTAATCTAATAAAAGCATATGCCTAATTTAGTAAATAAATTGTGTGGATGTAAAATGTGCAGTTTGGTAAATATGGATGGCTTATATAATGTATGAATTATTATAAATACCCTTATCCCTTAAACTTAAATATACCGAGAATGTAAAAGAAAAAAGACTAAAGGCCTTGTGTGTGTGTGTGAGTACGAGTTTGTAGTCTTGTTATTAAGAGTTCTATCTTAATATTCTTAATTAAAATAAAGTTTGCATCATGTCTTCAATTTTATGTGAATTTCTTCAACATTTGGTATCAAAGCCACGGTATGAGATTTTGTCAAATAAGCTTATTTCATATAGTCGACATAATGGGTGATCTTCAAGTAGTTAGAGGAATCAAGAAGCTTAACAATACAAATTACACCACGTGGGTAACATGTATGAAGTCTTACCTACAAGTCAAGATCTTGGGAGATTATTGGTGGTGATGAAGTTACACAACCAACGACAGAAGATGCCAATGGCGTCTTGCGAAAGTGGAAAATTAAAGCAGGCAAAGCAATGTTTGCTTTAAAGACCACAATTGAAGAAATGTTGGAGCACATACGCGATGCTAAAACACCGACGAAAGCATGGGACACCCTTGTTACACTCTTTTCAAAGAAAAACAATACAAGACTACAACTTCTTGAAAATGAACTGATTTCATTGGCGCAACATGACATGACGATTGCCCAATATTTTCACAAGGTGAAATCGATATGACGTGAAATTTTCGTTTTAGATCCAACGACGTCTAGGGATGCCATGATAAAGTGAATAATTATTTATGGTTTGCAGCTAGAATATCGAGGGTTTATTGCCACTATACAGAGATGACCGACACAACCATCACTTATTGAGTTCAAAAATTTACTTGCTGGTCAAGAAGCTATGGCCAAGCAAATAGGAGGAGTTTCGTTGAAGAGTGAAGAGGAAGTGCTCTACACTAACAAAAGTAACGGTAAGCGGCACTGTAATGGTGGATCTAAAAAGGATGGTTAAGGAAGCATCACCAAGAAAAGGAAGACTCTCATCGGTGGGGAGCTTCCAAGAGCCACTAAAGAAAGGAAGACTTTCATCGATGGGGAGCTTCAAAGAATCATGGTAATATTAAAAAGTTCGATGGCAAGTGTTACAATTGGGGGGAAATAGGCCACATGGCAAAGGACTGTTGGTTCAAGAGAAAGACTATTGAAACTAATACTATTACTTCTACTTTTAAGGAAAGCGAAGGTGGTTGGGATGTTGAAGCATTGTTTACTATGGAGGAAAAAGACTTGGCTCTCATGGCAACAACATCGAAACAGATTGACTACAAGACTGATTGGATTGTAGATTCAAGTTTCTCAAATCACATAGCAGGTGATAAATGAATGTTGCAAAACTTATCAGAGTACAAGGGAAGTCCTGTGGTGGTTATAGCTGATAACTCAAGATTACATATAGTCCATATTGATAAGTCTATAATTACGCCTTGATATAATTCTAACTAGGTGCCACTTCAAGATGTCTATTATGTCCTAGGAATGAAGAAAATTTTGTTATCTGTAGCTCAATTAACATCATTAGGTCATTATGTTATGTTCGATCCTCGAGATGTGAAGGTGTATCGTAACATAAAAATCTCAGAAAAACTGACAATGGAAGGGCGGCGAGTGGAGTCAGTCTACATGTTGTCTACATAGTCTGCATATGTGGACAAGACATGAAAAAACAGAGACAACGAATCTATGGCACATGCGGTTAGGTCACATTAGCTATTCCAAGCTAAATGTGATGGCAAAGAAGTCGATGCTAAAAGGGTTACCTCAACATGATGTGCGAATAGACACAATATGTGCAGGTTGTCAGTACGATAAAGCACATCAATGCCATATGTGGAATCAAAATTTAAAGCAACAGAACCATTAGAATTAGTTCATTTTGATGTGTTCAAACCCATTAAGCAACCATCAATTGGTGGTATGCGATACATGGTAACTTTCATTGCTGACTTCTCTAGGTATGTGTGGGTTTTCCTTATGAAAGAAAAATTTGATACATTTTCAAAGTTCGAAGAATTCAAAGAGATAGTTGAAGGAGAAGTACAAAAGAAGATTCGTTGCTTGCACAATGGTAATGGGGGAGAATATAGTTCATATGAATTCTCTCGATACCTAAGGAATCCCAAATACGTCATCAATACACTTGTGCCAATACACCATAATAAAATGGTATAACTGAAAGAAAGAATGTATCGGGAAGGTTTTGGGTTGAAGCAATGAGGACTGCAGCTTTTGTGATCGATAAACTTCCTCAACAGAGGTTAGAATTTTTTCACCCTTTAAGAAACTATGGAACATGCAACCTACAGTTAGTCACTTTCGAGTATTTGGTTGTGTGTTATGTATTTGTTCTTGATCATTTACCGAAAAAATCTAACAAGAAAGATGTTAGATGTATCTTTATTGGATATGATACTCAGAGAAAGGGATGGAAATGTTGTGATCCAATAAGTGATAGATGTTACACTTCACAAAATGTGGTGTTTGACAAAGCAACGTCTTAGTGGTCGTCAAAGAAGAATGTGTTACTAGACTCGAAAGAATTTGAAGACAATATGCAACAAAAGACGGGAAAGCATATTGCTCAACTTCAACCAAGTTCAGTTGAGTCAGAGGATTCAAATGAAAATGACGTTGATCGAATAGTGACTCAAAATCCTTGGCAAACTATTGTTTATCAACAACCAATGGGAGAAGGCAGGCCTAGTGAAATAGAAGATTCATCTTCGCAACCTCAACTTCGAAGGTCAACAAGAATACGAAGACCAAATCCCAAATATGCCAATGCAGGCATAGTCAAAGAAACAAGCATCACAGAACTTGAGACATTTGAAGAAGCCTCACAAAATTTTGAGTGGATGACAGCAATAAAAGAAGAGATTGAAGCACTTAAGCAAAACCAGACTTGGGATCTGGAGCCAAAAGCAAGAGATGTGAAATCCATATCCTGTAAATGGGTTTGTAAAATAAAGCGTCGTCCAGATGGGTCAATAGAGAGATATAAGGCTCGATTGGTAGCTCGTAGCTTCTCACAACATATGGACTAGACTATGAAGAAACGTTTAGTCCAGTGGTAAAACTTACGACTGTACGAGTTCTATTTGCAATAACAGCCAACAAAAATTAGACCTTATGGCAAATGAATGTGAAGTGCCTTCTTACATAGAGAGTTCGATCGAGAGATTTACTTGATTCAACCAAGAGGATTTGAGAGTGGAGCTTATCCTAGATTTGTCTGCAAGCTAAGAAAAGCTCTTTATGGATTGAAGTAGGCACCACGGGCGTGGTATGGGAAGATTGCTAAATTCTTAAGCCAAAGTGGTTATGTAATGACACATGCAGATTCTAGCTTATTTGTTAAAGCTAGAGAAGGAAAGTTGGAAGTTGTGTTGGCATATGTAGATGATTTGATCATCACCGGAGATGACAAAGGGGAAATTCGTCAAACGAAAGAGAATTTATCAGTCTGCTTCGAAATGAAAGAGCTTGGAGAGCTCAAACACTTTTTGGGGTTAAATGTCGATTATACAAAGGGTTGCTTCTTTGTCAACAAAAGTATACAAGAGCCTACTCGATTGATTTGGGATGCTTGAATGTAAACCAATCTTAACACCAATGGAACCAAAAGGGAAAATGTGTGCATACGAAGGAAAAGATTTAGAGGACACATCCATGTATTGATGGATAGTAGGTAGCCTACTTGACCTTAACCTGCCCTGTTATCTCCTATGCAGTTGGAGTGATGAGTCAATACATGCAAAATCCAAAGAAGTCTCATTTAGAAGTGGTCCGGCAAATACTCAGATATATAAAAGGTACAATAGACTATGTCTTGTGTATAAAAAAGGTGAAAATTACAAGCTAGTTGGTTATTATGATGCGGACTATGCAAGGGATCACGATACCTGTAGATCAACTACAGGGTATATGTTTATGCTTGGATCTAGAACTATTTCTTGGTGTAGCAAGAGACAACCGACGGTGTCTTTGTCAACAACAGAAGCAGAATACCGAGCAACAACAGTGGCAGCTTAAGAGAGCACATGGCTGATACAACTAATGCATGATTTGCATCAACCGATAGATTATGCGATTTCGTTGTACTGTGACAACCAATCAGCAATTCGTTTGGCAGAGAATCCAGTATTTCATGCAAGAACTAAACATGTGAAATTACACTATCATTTTCTTTGAGAGAAAGTTGTACAAGGAGAGATTGCAATGAGACAAGTCAAGACAGATGAGCAAGTTGTAGACTTGTTCACAAATAGCTTGAGTATTGGAAAGTTTGAAAACTTTCTCCAGTTGCTTGGAGTAGTTCAAAGAATGAGAGCTGACATTGAAAGGGAGTGTTAAGAATCAATATTATCTCATAAATTAAAACTAATATAATAAAAATATATGCCTAATTTAGTTAAAATGTGTAGGTGTAAAATGTGTAGGTTGGTAAAAATGGATGGCCTCTATAATGTATGGATGATTATAAATACCCTTATTCCTTAAGCTTAAACATACCGAGAATGTAAAAGAAACAAGATGTAACAACCCAAAATTTAACCCATAATAATTAACTAATGAATTAATTAAATGATAAAATAACTTTGTGAAATTATCGGAATTAAGTCACGAGAGTTGCACCATTGTGTCCGTGTTAATTTTCCGATCAATTTCCATATATAGAAGGTCAGAATCCGAGCTAAAATGAACAAGGTACGAATTAAACAAGAATAAGAGAAAATCAATATATATATATATATGTATATATATGTGTGTATATATATATATATATATATATATATATATTAGGGGGTCGACCTAGAGGTCGACCATCCCACTACCTAGGTCGACCGGCCGGTCGACCTGGCTATATGGGCGGTCGACCTGTAGGTCGACCCGCCTCAGCAATTGAATGAAGGAATTATTCCTTCGTTCCAGTAACGTTCAAACACATCATTTTGCATTCTTTTGTTTAATCTGGTCCTTCCGTGCTTCCATCCGACGACTTCCATTCAGCCTATGACGTGGTTGCATCCTATTCAATCTCCAAATCCAACGGTTTAAGATTCACTTCTACTCCTATAAATAAGACTCTAGGCCTAACACTTTTTCTCATTTTAGATTTTCTCCACTTGGGTTCACCTCTCGGGTTCACCTTTTCAGGAAGGACCCTAAAAGGAATAATTTTCGAAGGAGAGAATCTTTTTAATAAAAATATTTTAATATCCTCAAGTGGATCCGGGAAGATCAAAAGGGAAGAGCTTAAGACCACAGGTGAGTGATTGTAATTATTTAGAATAGGGTTTCCAATAGTTGTAGTTTTTCTACGATTTTGGAAATACCTTTTTATCGGTTATTTTCAGTTTTAAATTTATTTTCAGTCTATTTCTTTTAGCTATTCTTTTCAGTTATTTATGGCTAATTTTTGTTAATTATAGCTTTTCCATTTAATTATAGTATTTTAAATTTATTTACTGTTATTTGCATCCTTTTCACACGCTTTGGATTTTCTTCTATTTTCAGTTTTCTTTTATTTCTCCTTCTTCTTCATGTATGGATTAGAATGGATTAAACGCAAACATAGATTAAAATTATAAGAATACTGAAATAATGGAAGATAAGATGTAAAATGAAACGACTATAATAAGAAATGGAATTGGACTGAAATTGTGGTGTAAATATTAGAATTGGACTAAATTAACGAAATTGGCCTAGTTATAACTTAGAATTATGACTAAAAAGAGTAAAAGATGAAAGAAGCTTATTTTCACACTTAGACCTTGGGTTAAGTAATAAGCATGATTATAACATAGGTTATAATAAGAAAACAGAAGAGAATGAGGTTTATTTTAAGACTTAGGATAAATTAATAAGCACAGATAGTGAGAACAATAATAAAGGCTTATTTGAATAATTTATCTAAGTTAATAAGCAAAGAAATAAAGTAGAACCTGTACCAAATAGCATTCTCCTATTATTTCTATAGACACGGTGTTTCACATAATCCTGAAGTGAGACGAAGGGCACGCTTATGCTAATAATGGTAGTAATTGGTCAGTAAGTAGAAGTCCAAATCATGGGGATTTAGGCAAAGAGGCGCAACTAGATATTGTTTGGATGACGGGCCAGTACCAACAGCTTTTCCCCTATTATTTCTATGGACACGGTGTTTCACATAATCCTGAAGTGCGATGAGGGGCACGCTTATGCTGGAGCTTGAGGTAATAAGAAGACCCAATAGGTGGAACAACAGGTAACACGAGCTTAGTGGTGGTCACACGTGCGACTTCCAATGATGGCTCATAAATCATTATGAGTTCCAAGCGCTTAGTATGTGTGTCTTTTGTAGACACCATTGCCTTCTATGTAGGGAGCTATATAATGTCTAGTCCACAGTAGATACTTTGTGCGTCTTTCATAGACATCATTGTACTTTGTGCATCTTTTGTAGATGCCATTACCTTATGTGTAGGGAGTTATATAACATCAAGTCCGCAGTAGGTCTATGGAGTAGCAGACCGATCAAAGGGTAGAATTAGGATTTCAACCTAATTATAGGATTAGAAATTCAGCCTAATCAAAGCAGCGATCAAAGACAAGTGCAAACAATCAAAGTTATCCAATCGTATTAATTTAGCAATAGTTAAATCGTATTTATTTCCAGCTCTATCTTTCTTTCTTTTTCCTTTATTTCATTTTATAACTAGAACTGTTGCAAAGTCTATTTTACTTTGTTTAAATATGCTAGTAATTACTATCATTCACCAGACTTTTAGTCTGATCCACTCCTCTATTTTCCCCTTTTTCCCCCATAGGCAATCAGGGGTAAGAGCGGTAGACTGCAGATTCTTGGAGACTCCTTTGGCAGAGATTCTAGCATGTATTCCTTTTCTTCATTTCCAGTTTTTAGTTCTTTGGTTGTACTGGCATATTTGAGGGATGTTTTGTACTCTGATTTTATTGAGACTATGTTTTTTTAATTTCGCAAGACATGTATGGGTATTTTGACATATGATGTATTTGGTATTTGGTGACTTATTTGGTTTTTAAAGTAATTATGAAGTTTTGTTCTAAATAAGTTATTATTTTAATTGTTTCCGCTGTTTTTATCTATTTTTTTCTTGTGAATCTTAGTCTGTGCTAGCTTTAGTTATACCTACAACGCACCACACCTTTTAGTGTGTCCTTTTGGGTATACTAAGGGGTGTGGGGTGTTTCATTTGATATCAGAGCCTAAGGTTACAGGATTCATAAAAACTTGTTTTAAAAATAAAGTATTTTTCCAAAAGCAACCTATTTTTTAAAGTAGTATATCTTCAAACTAGAAGTATTTTTCAGAAAGAAACTCTTATTATAGAAGTTGTTTTTCAAGTATAAAAGAGTCTTTATAAAAATCCCCTCAAAAGTCCAGTTCAACCTTCTCGATTCTTTCGAGCCTAAGTTTCTTTTTCTTTGCGTAGAATTACTGACTGGTTCCGTAGAGCTACGATATCAGAGGTGCAAGGGTAAGCATCCAATACAACACCGGTAGGTGGAGATCCCTTTAATCCATATACAACAGCCAATTTTTCTAAGCCATGCAAAAACTTCGCTAGTCCAGGAGGCAGAACGTTTTCTGGCACAGAGGATTTCGAGGAGGCACGAGCTAGTTTGGAGGTTATGGAGCAAAAGTTTAGGATGTTAGATTTGGAGGACCTCAGAAGTGGATCAAGAAAAGCGGGAAATGCAATAACTATGGATAGGTTGGGCATTACGCAAAGGACTGTAAGAATAAACGGTGTTATGACTATGGACAGCCCAGTCACCTTAGTAGAACTTGACCTCAGAAAACGGGGCAGAGAGCAGGCGCACCTACAGTGCAAATACAAGCTTTGGATACAGCAGTGGACCGAATAGAGGTAGGAAAATCTTTTAGAAGGATTGCTCTCTCTTTCTGATTTTCCCATTTGGACTCTTTTCGATTCTGGAGCATCACACTCTTTCATATATAGTTTTCTAGTAGATTTTTTGCACTTAGACATCTTTAGTAGTAGACCACATTGTTGTTTCAAACCCCATAGGAGGATCGACACACTTGTCTATGGTTTGTAGGGGTTTGAAAATTTTTATCCTAGGCGTAGAATTTGACTGTGATGCCTATGTTTTGGGATTTTCGGGGTATGGGATGATTTTGGGAATGGATTGGCTATCCACATATGGAGCTATATTAGATTGCGAGAGGAGAGTCGTTACGCTAAAGACATGCAGCGGTAGGACTCTCGAGGTTTCTTGCGACCCGCAAGGGTCAGTTATGTTGAGCTTTCTTTATTCTCTCGATTCATCATCATCAGAGTTAGATTCGGTTCCTGTCGTCAGATATTTTCTAGTCATCTTCGCTACTAAGGCAGATGGTTACGTTGATTATAGAGAATTAAATAGCTCACAAAGAAGAACCGATATCCACTTTCTAGGATAGATGATCTTTTCGACCAGTTAGTTAGCTCTTCGGTATTCTCTTAGCTTGATTTAGCTACTGGATTTCATCAGCTTAAGGTCGTTGATGACAGCATTGATAAGACCGCATTTAGGACACTCGACAGATTCTTTGAGTGGTTGGTTATGCCTTTTGGGCTAACCAATGCCCCAGCCTATTTTGTAGATTTGATGAGCCGTGTTTTTAGAGATGTCCTAAATAAGTTCGTGGTGGTATTCGTGAACGACATTTTGGTGTTTTCTAAGAGTATGGAGGAGCATGTTGTTCATCTAGAGGAGGTTCTTCACCAATTGAAAGCAAAATTCTTGAAGTATCACTGCGGTGTAAGAAGGTAAGTTTCTTGGGGCATAGAGAAGGTCTACACATGGTAGGAGTTTGAGAAATGGTTTTGTACACTTAGGTTCGGATTATGGAAATCCAAAGAGTGGTAGGCAAAGATTGGAAATGTACAATAGATGTAGTTGATAAGAAATGAAGAAAACCCATATGTAGATAATTGCAGATATTATAATTGTTTCATATAAATGGATTTATCGGTAATGCCTCAGAATAAATATAAGCATATAAGAGGAATAGGAATAAAAGACTTTAGTTTAGGTAGGGTACTCCTAAGGTAGTAAGAAGGAAAACCCACTTTATGTCTAGCCCAATAAAAGGGAATGATTGAAATTAGAAAGCTGATAATATAATTGATAGAATTGAAAATTTTCATTCTTTTAGAAAAGAATATCGGGTTTTTGAAAAATGGTATGAAATTTAAAATGGTTTATATATGATATAAATTTTGGTAAAAGTGAGATTCGTTTTTTGAAGAATTATAACTTGCTAGTTTCTTTGTAGGAAAACAAAGATTTTAAAATATAAAGACCTAGAGTTTATTAAGTATCGAAAACGTAGATTACAACATTTATTGTTGTAATAGACGTTTTTGTTAAAATAAAGGGAGCATAGTCTATAACGATACCGTTATAGTAGGTAACTCCCAAATGAAATGTTTTTACTTAATATGTGAGGTTTATTAGTATTTATTTTTAATTAAATTCATACATTAGTATTTTTTTGGGTTGTGGTAAAGTGTTTTACGCAACATCGGTTTTAAATCCAAATAAAAATGAATTTTAAAAGATAATTTCTAAGAGTAGAAATGAAAGTGATTTGTAAAATACACTTATTATTTAAATAATTATAAGAAAATGTTTTCTAGCTATGGATATATTAAAATAGTTTTAAAAATGAGTTTTTCTGAAAAGAAAAGAGTAGGTTAGATATTAGAAGATGTCTATCATAAGAGAATACAAATTAAACATACTTCAATCTATTGGAATGAAAAGAGTAATGATATAATTTTCTATGAAACCAAGAAAAATGTTTTGTGCAAGCTACATTTTTCTATGAAAAGAGTAGGTCTATGGAGTAGCATGCTGATCAAAGGGTAGAATTAGGATTTCAGCCTAATTATAGGATTAGAAATTCAGCCTAATCAAAGCAGCGATCAAAGACAAGTGCAAACAAACAAAGTTATCCAATCGTATTAATTTAACAATAGTTAAATCGTATTTATTTCCAGCTCTATCTATCTTTCTTTTTCATTTATTTCCTTTTATAACTAGAACTATTCACTTTGACCAATGTAGGAGACTCACCTCAAGGTAGAATACATTGAATCATGTTTATTGGCAGCAGGGTAAAAAAGTGGAAACTTTAAGGAAAAAAAATCATATTTTGTTTACATGGATAATTTGTTTGAAATCATATTTTGTGAATATTAATTAAAAATCGAGTGTATTATTTGAATTTATCAATAACGAGACAGTTTATTATTGATTAATAAAAAATGATATATTGTAAATTAATAATTCATGTAAACACAAAATAAAAATCTAGTGCAAAACTAATAAAAAGGATTTTTTTTTGAAAATTTCTCCATTTACCTCGTTGACAATGCACCTAGTCCAATAATGATGTAAAAGCTTGCATTGTGTTAACATGAATAATTAACCAACACATATGGTGGCTACTTGAAAAATTCAATTAGAAGGGTGTCTAAGGCAAGGGTTCTTTTACTAAGGAGAAATTTACTCTAATTAAGGAACGTTATTATGAATAGAAAACCTCCATCTCCTAGCCCTTATCTAGCTCATCGTAGTGGTCTGTTTCAAAGGGCCCGGAGTGGAAGATCCAAAACTGTTTTATGCCCTGATTTTATTCAGTTATGCATATTTGACTATTATAAACTTAGATTTAAAATTGCTTTAAATTTAAATAAAATATAATAAAATTTAAAGTGTTATAAAATGCAAGTTTAAAATGTTTTTAAATTTTACATAAATATAAATGTAATATTTACATTAATTAAAAGGTTCAACCGATAAAATATCACATATGAATATATATATATATATATATATAAGTTAATGAATTATAAATGTTATAATATATTTACAAAAATATATATAAGATATGTATAAGAAAAGCAAGGTTAAATAAATTAAAACCCATATAGACTTAAGGGAGTACATATAATATATGAAGGATACGATGTCATGATATATCATACCCATCTCCCTTAATATGTCGATGATACTCGATTATTATATTAAATTATGAATTTAAAATAGTGTCGGTCTCTATTATTTACAATATAAATAGAGTGCTACACATACTTATGGTTGTTGAGTACTTTCAAGCCATAAAATAGTTATAGTAATGTCTATATTGTCCTTAGATTGGTAAGAATATTTTATAACTTTGTTGAGCACCCTCAAATGTAATAAAATTACCCTTAGAATATCGTGAAATGATGGGGCTAGAGTATATAATGTATTTTATGAGTTGTTAAGTACTGTGATGGTCATAAAGGTGATTTGGAGCAAATGTATATATGTTAGGGGATTATATACGAGAAACAGCTAGTAAAGTGTTACTTATCGCTTGTAGGGACTATAATTTGTTCAGTATCCTCATGGCAATAGTAACATGATAAATGGGTCCTAATATCCATTAGAGAAATTTGAGAAATTTCTATATCTCTTTTAGGTTTTTAAGAGATGCAAAATCTAGTGGAAGCCTTATTAGATAAATATAATAAATCAATCTAATAAGTATAAGAATATGAGCACTGTTATCTAATTTACTTGAATAAATTTGCGTAGTTCAAATGGCAATAATGAAGTTATTTCTAGAGAAAAACACATTAACATGCACAAAATATAAGGATGTGTTAAGAAATATAAAGATCACCCTCACCTACGAAAAACTCTGGAATTTAGTCACCAATAAGCCTAAGACTAAACCTGATAAAGATGCAACTTGTAGCAACCCGAGTTCCAGTGGGTTCGGATTTTTCGCAACAATGCTAAAATCCAAGCCCCTTGAAGCCCGAGTTGGGTATTTGGTATCCTGCATAGGCAAAGATAAATATATCAAAGCTCAAATAAATATCTCATGGCGGAAATGACTAAAATATAATAGTAAGTAAATACTCACCAAGGTAATTACACTTTCTAAACAAGTATCTCAAAGTTGGAAAATCTCTGTCATCTATTTAACCTGTGGGATGATATAAGGAGGGAGTCAGAACTAAAGTTCCGGTGAATGGACAAATTATACGCTTCTAAGCATAATTCTACATATACCGTTCTATTTTCATTTTCTGTTATATTAGGTTTATTGGGTTTATAATAGTCGCGTCTCTGTGTGTGAATCGTACCCATCTACTCCCTAGTAGATTAAGACCTAATAACCAATATATATATATATATATATATATATAGCTACATGTCCAAAGACCGCATCGGTCCTAGGTACTACCTATAGTACCTTCCGTATCCTCCTCGAAAAGGACTTCATCGTCTCGCTACGAAAGAGCTCTGTAACTACATCTGTAATGGACAGCTTCGCGAGGCCTACAGTACAGTTGTTCCGTCGTCTGCTAGGAAAACGTAAAACTGCATCCGCAACAGTTCGCGCCAATGCTCGGACATCCACAATGTACCACCCAGTGCGTACATTGAGGACTACACATAATTGTTCTGTCTACTCTCTGAGCTCCGCTAACAAGGTCTACCTTGTACGGAACTCAGTCGGGGATTTTCTATATCTGTAAAGGTTCGCTTTATTAGACCTACAATACAGATATTCTACTTGGTCTGTCTCTTTTCTCATCGTGACTATGGCCCCACGCAGCCCCCTCCCCCGTCAACTAATCGAAAGACCTTTCAAGAGCTAAGTGGTTGTGCCCTACTACAAACAATCTAAACATCCAATTGGATGTACCCCTTATCCAATGTCTCGATAGTGAAAGAATAATTGGCCTATTGGTTTAGCTCTAGTCTTTCCCGAACTTGCTCTGATTGATGATGGCTAATATCCGCATGCGATTGTCCATATGGGTCCTGCCCACTATAACCTACTCGCAAACTAGAGTACGGTGTCATACGAATATCCTACTCCATCATTAACCTTTTGACTGTCTACAAAGGTCTGCTTCGTTAGGCTTGCAATGCAAAAGCAATCAAGACATACTCTCTTGATGGAACACCTACAGACCTGCCGCCGGGGGTGCCGCTTCGTTAGGCCTACCCCAGGGGGGCATCCTAGAGTATCCACATGTCCCGTTGAAGTCTTGTACTTCCTTCTAGCCCAAAATAACTAAGTTGGACGTTCCCTTTCTGTACTAAAAATCTGCGATGAACTGCTTCGTTAGGCTCTTTATCCAGATTCTCTTTGGGCTACTCCAAATGCACCTTACCATTTTATTAGACCCTACGTCTAATCTTTTATTATGCGTTTGATTTACTTTCTTATTCTGTTGGCTACTTATTTACCCTAATCAGCATGCCCAGCCCCACCCACATGTGAGACCATCAGTCCTAGACCTAAAAGGGAATGCTGCCGGTACGGGCCACTACTATTATTTTTGCTTATTAACTCAATCGAAGATCTAAGTTTGATAAAATAAGCCTCTTCTATTTCTTTCCTTTTTAATTATAACCTATGTGTTACAATTATACTTGCAACTGCCACTTTTATATTCTTTTCTTTCTTTATAACCTACATGTTATAAATGTAATTGCAAGTGTCTCTTTTCTATTCTAGTTTGTCTTCTTTTATTATGATACTAAATTTTCTTTAGTTCTCTTATATTATATAACAGTCTTAGCTTGGGACTACGTCCAACTGTCACAAATTACTTATCATAATAACTGCTTTACTTTTTATTCTACTATCTGCGCAGTAAATGCAGATCTAATCACATTTTCTGTTTATTATTTCTAGTCTTGTCAAATATTTAACTTGATTATTTCCTCTTCTATAATTCTTTAACGCTTCACGTTATTCTCTTTTATTCTAGGAAGTAGTTCTATTCTATCTGGTTGGTTACAAAAACTGTGCTAAAAATCCATTTCCATATTTTAATACTAAATAATGCTATAAACAATAACTCGTAACTGCAAGTTATTTCTTTTATTGTTTTTTAATTGTTGGACAATGCAAATACAGTAATGTTTGTATTTTGCACTAATTCCAATTTCTTTCTTTTTTTCTTGCAATTATGTTTATCGTTATTCTTACAATATTAAACTATGGAAATGTATTCCCTTTTTCTTAATCAACCAACTAATCTATCACTAACATCCAAATCAAGTTATTAGATTTTCCCCCTATTTAATTCATTTCTCCTGTTTTAACATAATTTACTGTAAATTTCTCACTTTTAGGCTTATGTCTTTCTCTACAACTTTTAAGCCTAATATTACCTATATTTAATTAGATTTCTTTTTTTTTCTCTTTTAAATAATATTTAAATATAATTGCACTTTTCTTACAAAATTTATAGTTTTAACATAACTAGCTAGTAGAACCAATTACTGAAGTTAGCCAAATGCTGAATTAAATATTTAGTGGGAATCTAACAATATTATATATCATAAACATAAAAGATATATATAATTTAAATCCACTCACCTGAAAAAAAAACACTCCAAATTCCAGATCTAATTTTTAGTCCAGTTCTATTCTCCATAGCCTTCCCCTTTGCAACCCTATTTGTAAATTATTTCTAGTCTTGTCAAATATTTAACTTGATTATTTCCTCTTCTATAATTCTTTAACGCTTCACGTTATTCTCTTTTATTCTAGGAAGTAGTTCTATTCTATCTGGTTGGTTACAAAAACTGTGCTAAAAATCCATTTCCATATTTTAATACTAAATAATGCTATAAACAATAACTCGTAACTGCAAGTTATTTCTTTTATTGTTTTTTAATTGTTGGACAATGCAAATACAGTAATGTTTGTATTTTGCACTAATTCCAATTTCTTTCTTTTTTTCTTGCAATTATGTTTATCGTTATTCTTACAATATTAAACTATGGAAATGTATTCCCTTTTTCTTAATCAACCAACTAATCTATCACTAACATCCAAATCAAGTTATTAGATTTTCCCCCTATTTAATTCATTTCTCCTGTTTTAACATAATTTACTGTAAATTTCTCACTTTTAGGCTTATGTCTTTCTCTACAACTTTTAAGCCTAATATTACCTATATTTAATTAGATTTCTTTTTTTTCTCTTTTAAATAATATTTAAATATAATTGCACTTTTCTTACAAAATTTATAGTTTTAACATAACTAGCTAGTAGAACCAATTACTGAAGTTAGCCAAATGCTGAATTAAATATTTAGTGGGAATCTAACAATATTATATATCATAAACATAAAAGATATATATAATTTAAATCCACTCACCTGAAAAAAAAACACTCCAAATTCCAGATCTGATTTTTAGTCCAGTTCTATTCTCCATAGCCTTCCCCTTTGCAACCCTATTTGGATCCACAAACCGGAATTTGTATGGATTTATATATCCAGATCTAATTGAAGAAAAATAAATAGATAAACTAGAAAGCCAGATCTGAAAACTCACCACATACGAACGGCTTAATTTGGACATCTCTTCTCTAGATCTATGGTTTCTACCTCCAAATTGCAAATCAGAAAATCTAAATCTAATATATTTGATTTCCGAAGAATTGGAGGAGAAAGAAAAGTGACAGGGCTTCCGCGCCCATTCAGAAAAATATGGGTTTGAAAGCTGTCCCTGCACGTTTATTTATAGAGAGCCAAAGCAACGTCGTTTGTTCGTTTAAAGCGATTGAAATCTAGCCGTTAAAAACAAGCAAAACGCTTCAGTTTTGACGTGTCTAGCCTTTTTGTTTTATACGTATTAATTTATTTCCTCTATTTTTAAACGTTATAAATTATTAAACGTTAACTTTTAACCGTTGTCTATTCATTCTAATTAATTTCCATCAATTGCAAATTTAATTCCCTTTATAACACATGTTTATTTTGAAATTCAAACGTTGCTAATTAATGTAAATTAATTTTCTTTAATTGCTGATTTGAATAACATTGCATACTAATGTTAATTAATTACCTCTAATTGCTGATGTCAATTAATTTCCTTTATGATGCGCGTCTATTTTGAAATTCAAACGCGCGTTATTTCTGGAATTTATACGCGCATATATTTATAAACAAATATATTCATGCACATTTACACGTATAATTATTTTTCGATACGGAACTTCGAACATTAATAACTTTTTCATACGAAGTCCGTTCGAGGCATATTATATATGTAAAGTAATCAAAAAATCACAACCAACACAATGGTATAAGTTTCAAGGCCATATTCTGACAATTCCAAAACCGCTCATTTTCACTGTTTATAATTATTTTGCTTATCTAATTATCTAAAAATGCGGGGTGTTACATTCTCCCACCCTTTAGGAAATTTCGTCCCCGAAATTCGATAAGGGTAAAACTATGTAATTCTCCGCATCAATCACATCCATTTTGTGTACATCCAATTTTTGCAACCATCCGTGTCTTTGTGCAAAGTGTCATTCAACATAAAATATATGCATGTACATGAATTTCTAAGCGGTACCTCCTATATGAATGTTTTTCTTCTTTAAAACTCCTTTCTAAAATATGATGCACACATCCTAAATATACTTGCAATTTTTATATGAATGCAATATTTTGATAACTCAAAACATTTTTCATTCAATTTTTTGCACACTCCTACTGAATAGGGGGGTAGTTCAACAATTTTTACATCCAAATCCTACCACACAACTTTTAATATTCAAATTTCAGAAAAATCTATTTTTTTCCAAACTTGATTTCTTATGTTAGAAAGAAGGTAGAAAACGGAAAATCTCACATTTACTGTTTTACTTTTGCGCACCTCTTTTCCCGTACTTGGAACTTATGTCACTATTCTATAAAAATCTCTATTTTCTTTCCCAAGCATAGTTTACATAAGAAAAAACTTCCTTTCCAAAAATTTTTCCAACCTTAATTTTTGGAAAAAAATGTATTTTTCTTTTGCAATTCTCATTTATTTTTATTGATGTTTATGCCACTTTCTTTAGATTTTACTGTTTTTCTTTTAGTTACTTTTGTCTGCTTTTACTTTTCATTTATTATTTACGTCCTATGTTTTTATTCTCTTCTTATGAACATCACAGAAAAAGAGCATCATACTAATCAGTACCGACTTGCAATAATAAAGACAAAATGCTTCATAGGAGTACGATCTCATAACTAAAAGAGAAAACAAGTCCTACTACATAGTGATACTAGAAAAATAAATATAGCAGCTAAATACAGCTATCATCTAGGGCTAGGAGGCCTAGGACCATGTCCACCCTAACACAGAAAGATCCTACTCTAGGAATCCAAGTAACTCATATGCTCCTCCTGCCGCCTATTACTCGTTACTAACTTACGCTGTATTACTCACGATGAATAAGATCTATTCATCTCTTCCATTCCATACTCAAAATAGAATAACCAAGTCTCATTTACTGCAACGAATAAGGATTTCAATCTATGCAGTCTCTATCTAAAAAGGCAACTAAGCTTGGGGAAATTTTCTCTTTACCTTTACCTTTTATTTTTCCCCAACTAAGGTCTACCTATCCCAACCACGTGTGTCTTAGCATCTTACTAATATCACTTCACTATTCTTCTATAGTCTACACACATGAAGCAACATTCCTAGGTTCTCACTAGTGTCATATACACTTTACGGGAACTTTTATTATAACAACTAAAAGTAATCACTGCTATCTCCTACATAGCCTTACGCTTTTTCCATCACACCTAGGAAATGATTCCTATCTACTCCATATTTAAAAGTTTGGTTTGGTATTTATCATTTCATTTCAAAAATTAAAGCATCTAAAATTTTGAAACATCAAATCCCAAAATCCTTGCCTTTCAAAGTGGTACTTTGAAGTTTCTATTAAATTCAAAGGTACTTGGTTACTTAACATTTTATGTTTCTAGACTTTCATCTTTACAGCTCTTTGAATTTAAATTATTCCCCAAACCTAGAGGGGAAAACTTACAAATTCTAAGTTCAAAACTTATTCCTCTTTTCCTTTTAAAGACCTTTACAGCTTTCCATAAAAAAAATTGGATTTTTAAATTTAACTGTTTACTAAGTTTTTCTCTTCCAAAAACTTATTTACTTTTTCACTAAACCATTTTTTTTAAAACATGTCTTGCTTGTACTTAAAACATTTTTTTTCTTGACTTCCAAAAATGTCCTCACATGTTTTCAAAACATTTTCTTTTCATAGATTTTCAAATTTACGAAAACTGGAGTAGATAAAAACAATTATTTTATCAAAAATCCTTTAACTTTCCTACTCTTCCAATTATCTAACCTTGGAGGAGTTTCTAACATACTACAAATGGGGACTTTCTACAAAGGCAAGGAACCAATGCACATAATTAATGGAAAAATATGAAATTTCCATTGCTTAGCTTTCCTACTAAAGCTCTCTATAGTATCCCACCTAACTAACACTGTCTCTAATTATTACAGTTCCTATTACACCTAATGGTTTTATACCTAAATGTATTGGAACTACTTTCTCTTATGAGATACCATTAACGCTAAAACCTTCTATGAATCCTTATTTTATATTTTATCGAAATAGGCTATACAAAATATGGTGCTTTCTATACCTTGTACATCTCTTTCACGTATTCCTTATAACTTGCACAAAACATTTTTATTTGTGATTTAGTTTCATAGAAAATTATATCATTATTCGTTTCATTCCAATAGATTAAAGTATGTTTGATCTATATTCGCTTACAATAGACATTTCCTACGAAATTTATTAATTTCCTAATATTTAACTTACATCTTCTTTTTTATTTTCAAAAACCCAATATTTACTTCCTCAAACATATTAACAATTATATTTTCAAATATTTATTGGGCTAGACATAAAGTGGATTTTCTTTTTACTACCCTAGGATTACCCTTCCTAAACCTTGGAAATCTCATTTCCTTACTAAAATCTCGTATTCCTTCCAAAATAAAAATACTTTCCTTACTATCCCTAGGGAAATTTCCCACTTCCTATAACATATAGATACCAATCTTCTCTCAAAGATAGCTTATTGTAGACTATAAATCGGCAATAACATAGGGCTCAACATCCTTAGATCATCTCAAACCCAACTAGCAAATTATGCACAAATATACTTCTAAAAAATTTCCATATGTTAAAATCTATAATTGGGGATTATTTGGATTTTAGTACAAAATATTTTATTCAATAATACAAATACGTTCACTCATATTTCCTAATTTACTTAGGATCTACTAACCTAAGCTCCGATACCAAATGTAACAACCCAAATTCCAGTGGGTCCGGATTTTTCGTAAAAAGGCTAAAATCTAAGTCCTCTGAAGCCCGAGTTGAGTATTTGGTATCCTGCAAATAGGAAAAGGTAAATATATTAGAGCTCAAATAAATATCTCACAGCGGAACTGACTAAAATATAATAGTAAGTAAATACTCACCAAGGTAATAACACTTTCTAAACAAGTGTCTCAAAGCTGGAAAATCTCTGCCATCTATCTAACCTGTGGGATGATATGAGGAGGGGGTCAGAACTAAAGTTCTAGTGAATGGACAAATTATACACTTCTAAGCATAATTCTACATATACCGTTCTATTTCCATTTTATGTTATATTAGGTTTATTGGGTTTATAATACTCTCGCCTTTGTGCGTGAATATTACCCATCTACTCCCTAGTAGATTAAGACCTTATAATCAATATATATATATATATATACATACATATATATGTAGCTACATGCCCAAAGACCGCATCGGTCCTAGGTACTACCCATAGTACCTTCCATATCCTCCTCGAAAAGGACTCCATCGTCTCGCTACGAAGCTCTATGTAACTACATCTGTAAAGGACAGCTTCGTAAGGCCTACAGTACAGATGTTCCATCGTCTGCTAGGAAAGTGTAAAACTGCATCCGCAACAGTTCTCGCCAATGCTCGGACATCCACAATGTACCACCCAGTGCGTACATTGAGGACTACACGTAATCATTCTGTCTACTCCTTGAGCTCCGCCAACAAGGTATACCTTGTACGAAACTCAATCGAGGATTTTCTATATCTGTAAAGGTCTGCTTCGTTAGGCCTACAATACAAATATTCTACTTGGTCTGTCTCTTTTCTCATTGTGACTATGGCCACACACAGCCCCCACCCCAACTAATCGAAAGACCTTTCAAGAGCTAAGTGGCTGTGCCCTACTGCAAACAATCTAAACATCCAATTAGCTGTACCCGTCATCCAATGTCTCGATAGTGAAAGAATCATTGGCCTGTTGGTTTAGCTCTAGTCTTTCCCGAACTCTCTCTGATTGATGATGGCTAATATCCGCATGCGACTGTCCATATGGGTCATGCCCACTATAACCTACTCGCAAACTAGAGTACGGTGTCATACGAATATCCTACTCCATCATTAACCTTTTGACTGTCTACAAAGGTCTACTTCGTTAGGCCTGCAATGCAAAAGCATTCAAGACATACTCTCTTGATGGAACACCTACAGACCTGCCGCCGGGGGTGCCGCTTCGTTAGGCCTACCCCAAAGGGCCATCCTAGAGTATCCTCACGTCATATTGAAGTCTCGTACTTCCTTCTAGCCCAAAATAACTAAGTTGGACGTGCCCTTTCTGTACTAAAAATCTGCGATGAACTGCTTCGTTAGGCTCTTTATCCAGATTCTCTTTGGGCTACTCCAAATGCACCTTACCATTTTATTAGACCATACGTCTAATCTTTTATTATGCGTTTGATTTACTTTCTTATTCTGTTGGCTACTTATTTACCCTAATCGGCATGCCCAACCCTACCCACATGTGAGACCATCAGTCCTATACCTAAAAGGGAATGCTGCCAGTACGGGTCACTGCTATTATTTTTGCTTATTAACTTAATCCAAGATCTAAGTTTGATAAAATAAGCCTCTTCTATTTCTTTCCCTTTTAATTATAACCTACGTGTTACAATTATACTTGCAACTGCCACTTTTATATTCTTTTCTTTCTTATATAACCTACATGTTATAAATGTAATTGCAAGTGTCTCTTTTCTATTCTAGTTTGTCTTCTTTTATTATGATACTAAATTTTCTTTAGTTCTCTTATATTATATCATAGTCTTAGCTTGGGACTACGTCCAACTGTCACAAATTACTTATCATAATAACTGCTTTACTTTCTATTCTACTATCTGCGCAGTAAATGCATATCTAGTCCCATTTTGTTTATTATTTCTAGTCTTGTCAAATATTTAACTTGATAATTTCCTCTTCACGTTATTCTCTTTTATTCTAGGAAGTAGTTCTATTCTATTTGGTTGGTTACAAAAACTGTGCTAAAAATCCATTTCCATATTTTAATACTAAATAATGCTATAAACAATAACTCGTAACTGCAAGATATTTCTTTTATTGTTTCTTTAATTGTTAGGTAATGCAAAATACAGTAATGTCTCTATTTTGCACTAATTCCATTTTTCTCGCTTTTATTCTTGCAATTACGTTTATCGTTATTCTTACAATATTAAACTATGGAAATGTATTCTTTTTTTCTAAACCAACCAACTAATCTATCACTAACTTCCAAATCAAGTTATTAGATTTTCTCCTTTTTAATTCATTTCTCCCGTTTTAACATAATTTACTGTAAATTTCTCACTTTTAGGCTTATGCCTTTCTCTACAACTTTTAAGCCTAATTTACTTATATTTAATTGAGTTTCTTTTTTTTCTTATAAATAACATTTAAATATAAGTACATTTTTCTTACAAAATTTATAGTTTTAACATAACTAGCTAGTAGAAACAATTACGGAAATTAGTCCAAATGCTGAATTAAATATTTAACGGGAATCTAACGATATTATATATCAAAACATAAAAGATATATAATTTAAATCCACTCACTTGAATAGAAAACACTCCAAATTACAGATCTGATTTTTAGTCCAGTTCTATTATCCACAGCCTTCCCCTTTGCAACCCTATTTGGATCCACAAACCGGAATTTGTATGGATTTATAAATCCAGATCTAATTGAAGAAAAATAAATAGATAAACTAGAAAACCAGATCTGAAAACTCACCTCATACGGACGGCTTAATTTGGACATCTCTTCTCTAGATCTACAGTTTCTACCTCCAAATTGCAAATCAGAAAACCTAAATCTAATATATTTGATTTCTGAAGAATTGGAGGAGAAAGAAAAGTGACAGGGCTTCCATGCCCATTCAGAAAAATATGGGTTTGAAAGCTGGCCCTGCACGTTTATTTATAGAGAGCCAAAGCAACGTCGTCCGTTCGTTTAAAGCGATTGAAATCTAGCTGTTAAAAACACGCAAAACGCTTCAGTTTTGACGTGTCTAGCCTTTTTGTTTTATACGTATTAATTTATTTACTCTATTTTTAAACGTTATAAATTATTAAACGTTAACTTTTAACCGTTGCCTATTCATTCTAATTAATTTCCATCAATTGCAAATTTAATTCCCTTTATAACACATGTTTATTTTGAAATTCAAACGTTGCTAATTAATGTAAATTAATTTTCTTTAATTGCTGATTTGAATAACATTGCATACTGATGTTAATTAATTACCTCTAATTGCTGATGTCAATTAATTTCCTTTATGATGCGCGTCTATTTTGAAATTCAAACGCGCGTTATTTCTGGAATTTATACGCGCATATATTTATAAACAAATATATTCACGCACATTTACACGTATAATTATTTTTTGATACGGAACTTCGAATGTTAATAACTTTTTCATGCGAAGTCCATTCGAGGCATATTATATATGTAAATTAATCAAAAAAACGCCACGAACACAATGGTATAAGTTTTAAGGCCATATTCTGACAATTCCAAAACCGCTCATTTTCACTGTTTATAATTATTTTGCTTATTTAATTATCTAAAAATGCGGGGTGTTACACAACTCCTGAACAAATATCCTCATATGAGTCATAGTCAATAGACCGTGAACTTGCTCAATCTTACATGGCAATAACAACCCGCTTTTTTGACCATCGAAAGTCGATACCGAATACATCCACGATATTCAAATGCCGAAAATCCAATTGCCGAAAAGGCAGATAGTTAGGGTTAAATAAAAAGAAAAGAACAAAGAACAGGGAAACAGAATCTCACAGTGGAATCGAAAACATATAATATAACAAAGACAGTATAAATTGTCACTACAAAATATAGGGTACATCAGAGTTTAAAATAAACCTCATCAGCTGGACAGTTATAAATTCCTGGCCTTACAATTGCTGATAGATGTACAATATAATAAACGGAATTAAAATATTATGGAAGGTGAACATCCAGCTCTTCTCCAAGAATTCCATATCACCAAAGCCAACCTGAGAAAATACTTGGTTTGACCTGAGCATTATAATAAAATAACACCCGAGTCAGTTTGGAAAACCAGCATGAGAAAACTCAAGTAATGGGATAAACATAAAATAATTGGTGGGACCACGCCTCAAATGTGGAACGGAGTTTTATCATACAAGGACAACATCCAGGCATGGAATAGTGGAAATAAATAGCAGAAACAAATCCAACTATAAAAGATGGGTATAAGTAAGAAAAAATCACATACTTAAGGAATGGGCATAAATAATATAAAAATCCAGATTTAAAAGAATGGAAATAATCTAAACAAAATCAAAATAGGAAAGAATGGACAAACATGGTAAAAGTCCAAAACATGAAAGAATAGACACAAATAAGTAAACATTGAGAAGAGCACGAGGCAGTTCTCAATGCAACTAAGGAAACAATTCAAAATTTTGAATTAACAACAAGGAAAAAAAGAGGTTTTTCCAAAAATGACTAGGAGGATGCACTCCCTTTACCGAAAGTATACCTCTAGAAATATATTTGAGAATATCGATGGCTCCCAAACATATCCAAGCCGGACCTCACGAACGGTTATCGAGAATCCGAGTATTTCACATCTTAATGCACAATCCGAATCTAATCTAGAGTGAATGTGAAAATACCCTAATAGGAGCAACCCACATAGCTTGGCTTCCACTCGCGCTTCGGATTTAGTAATTTTCCGACAAAGGATATCAAAGCTCAAAAGAGCAACAAATCGCCTTGAATGGACAAAACACAAAGAAGATAGCAAAATCGAAATCGATAGTCGATTAATCAACTATCGGGAATAACAAAGTGATACGTGAACGAGAATTAAATCGTGTGCACTTACCATTAATAAATGAATCAAACTTTTTAAACATTTGATTCACACTTGTGCTTGATTTTCACATTACAATATTGATAAAGAAATTTTAAAAACACTCTTTTAAAATATTCTTTTAAAAGGAGCAAATTATACTACTAAGTGTATTTAAACAAGGGTCAAAAACAAATGTCAAAACATTATTTATTATGACCCAAAACAATTTACACTTAGCTCTATTTTGAAACAATTCTTTTTAAAATACTTTTTATTATAAACTATTATTTATAAATTTGTGCAACATTTATTATCCCAGAAGGTAATAAATCAATTAGTTTACTCAAATACTTTTGTTACATTAATTAATTAACTTTAAAACACCTCTATTAAGTTAGTTAATTAATCTTAAATCAAATTTACTAAATCGGTTTATTAACTTCAAATATCATTAATTAAAATGGTTAATTAATTTAAACATCATTAATTAAAATGATTTATTTGATTCAAATATTAATTAAAATGATTAATTTATTTCAAACCTTTATTTTGTGAAAATACAAGCTCATGTTTAACACACACAAAGGGGTTAAGGAGATGATAAGTGTCGGTATAGCGAAAAATTGCTATAACAAGGCTTAAACAATTCAAATAGAATGTCATAATTAATTTAAACTAAACATCAATATAGGCAACATAAGGATGTAAACAAATTAATATTTGCGGGAAACCCCTTAGGGTCTCTCTACAAATGTCCCCAGCAAAACAATGGTTATAGATAATATATAAATAGTCAGATGGGTTCTCTACAATTTAGATAATATATCATTGAGTTTCCTTTTCATTTGAGGTTACTTAAAGATAATCAACAAAGAAATCCATTGGATTTAAAATATTCCTTTAAAAGACAGTTGCTTAATCAAATCGACCTTTGGAATTAAAGTAATTTAAAAGTTAAAATCTTTCATTTAATAATTAAATAACATTTAATCACTTATTAATAATTAAACCTTTAATTATTCGTTAAAAAATAATTAACTTTTAAGTAAATATTGAATAATAATTAACCTTTAAATAATAATTAAATAGATAATTATTCTCTTAATTAATAATTAAATAAATAATTAGTCCTTAATTAATAATTAAACAATAATTCAAACTTTTAATAATAATAATTAAAACTTAATTAGTTTTAATTAAATCTTCATTAGAAATTAACTTAATTAGATATAAATTAATAATTAAATCTTTTTAAATAATACTTAAACATTAATTAAGTCTAAATTAAATATTAACATAACTAATAATTAAATAAATATTTGAGCCTTTTCTTAATGAATAATTAATAATAATAAACCCTTGAATAAATTATTAATTAACAATCAATCTTTAATTAATTAATTATACTTAATTTTTTTGATTAACACTTAAGTACTAATTACCTTAATTAATAAATAAATAAATTAATTAATCATTAAATAAAAAATCAATTAATCTATTAATTAAAAATATAATTTCTCATCCATACTTAAAATAAATTTGAAAATATTTTTCAAAAGATATTTAAGTGAAACACTTTTAAATTCAAAAAGAGTTCGTTTTCACGAATTGCATTTATAGCGACTGTCGCTATATGATCCGTAATTTTCAAAACTTGATTTTGCATATCAAATAGCTCCAAAATTCCTATCTTTGTATTTTAACTACTTTTGTAAATTTTGAATATAGTTTTGAAAACAAAGGTAGTGGTTTTTAAACTTTATAAAATCATTTCAAGAACGTAAAGTAAGGAAATCAAGTTTTAAATCAAGGATCCCTATATCGCTTTAACAAGTCAAGATGCTAACTTTTCTTAGCACATACCACACATCATAAGCAAGATCACAAACCTATATACATGCCATAGTCCACAAACATAAGCAAAGGTTTCAAGTTACTAACTAACTTAACTTAACTTCCATTTTCAAGTTTACTAAACCATATCCAAGCACATGCATAAGTAAAACAACTACAACATTGTTCAAAACCAAATATCCAACATACTTAACAACCAAATAAACATTATTTATTGTCAACATTTAAAGTTCAGAACTTCAAATAAAAAGGCGATCCTTTTCTCACCTAAAGCTATCCAAAACAACCCGAACCTTTACTAACTCAAGCTACCACCCTAGATCCTTGTTTTGCTTATGGAAAAAAAATACAATTTTAGAGGCCTTATGTGCCTTGGAGGGTTCGACCTTGATGGTACATGGCTCGGCCATGATAAATGGAGGTGGTGTGAGCTTGTTTTGTGGAGAGGGAGTTGTATATAAGAAAGTAGAAGTTTTAAACAAGGATTTTAAAAGTTTTAAAAGTAATAAAACTTAGAAACTTTAAAACTTTTGTTCATTGAAGTCATTAAAGGGTTTAAGGAGGAAAGATGGAGTTCTAGAAAAATGAGCATGAAAGTAAAATTCATGGACTTGCTTTTATACAAAAAGAATTAGCTAAATTACCATAAAGCCCATTAGTACATGCCCTCCTCAAATATGCTTCCACATCACCATGCTAGCCCCCACCTCATGTCCTTGCACCACCTCTTGTCCCCCCTTTCACATCATGTTCCAACATGCATTATATGCATATGTATACTTATGTCTCTTAAGGCATCGTTTTATTTTATTTTAAACTTTTCATTAAATGTTACATCACTTTTATAAATATATATTTAAGCATTTACATATACATATATATATATATATATATATTATAACCCTAAATTTATTATATTTGCATGTGTATAATTATGCAATAGTGACACAACATTTTCAACAACTTTTAGATGATGAAAAGTTGAAATTTCGGAAAACAAATTCCGATCACATTTTCGATTTTTCTTTGAACTAAAAATTTTTATATACAAATTTTGAAAATTATTTCACCATCATTATTTATTATTTAAAAGATTTTTATTTTAATTATAAAATCTATTATTTGAATATTTAAAATTAATTAAATATTTGCAAATCAAAGGGTGAATTCTGGGTTGTTACACTCTCCTCCTTCAAAGAATTTCATCAATGAATTTTTTACCACAAACCTAACCCAGGAAACAAACTATCCTAAAAATACCTAACATTATTAATATGTAAATCTTTATGCAAAAACTAGTATGTAATAAATCTACATGCAACCAAAGCAATATAACATGCATATGCAACAAAATACAAAGAATATTCCATAATTGTGACGACCCGCCCTTCTCGACCCTCGAAAATCGACACAAAATACTCAACAGTATAATATGCCGACGATCGAATGTCGGAAAAGACAGATTGTAAAAGAATAAGAAAGTAGGTAGAAGAAGAAAGAACCAACCAAATCAGAATCTCACAATCGCAGCGGATAAAATATAATATATAGAACAGAACTTTACACAAATCAAAACTATATCTGTTTATATACAATACATCATCATCAGAGTATATCAATACAACCAACCATAATGAGATACATGACTAACAACAATCATAGCAGCGGAATATAAACAAGTACGAATAATACGTCTCGGACTCCAGCTCCTCTCCTAAGCTCCATAGCATCCTATCCTGAAATATACTCGGTCTGACCCGAGCATTATAATAAAATAACACCCGAGTCAGTCTGGAATACCGGCGCATCATAAATACACCCAATTGATTATTAAAGTTTCAAAAATTCTTTGAAAACAAAAGCATCTCGTAAGACCACGCCACAAATAAACATGTCGGGTTTTTACCTTACGATAGCTAAAACACTTTTATATTAAAATTCTCTGATATTATAATAGTGTCTATAGAAAGTAAATAGAATCTAGCTGAAATGCTTGCATCTCACATTTCAACAATAGTTGGGCACAATCAAAACCGTACAGGCACGTAGGGAGAATGGATTTCCAACGAATAACTAGGCACTTGGGTACCACCTGTCACAGTACGTGGCCTAGATCACAGTACCGAGGAGTACGCCCGCTCCCCTGCAACACAAAGCCGGAATCATCCCTTACTGGATAATTCCAAGTAAAATCACCCCACGGTTGGGATCAGCAACCGCACCACTAAGCCGAAATAAAAGGGACATCTAGACAGGGATGACCTTACTCTCAAGTGGGGGCTACCCACGAAGCCTTGCTGCATATCCCCTGATTTTCAGTCATTCCCGGTTGATGAGGCTTGAGGCTTAGCGCTACCTTTACAGAACATTTCACTTTGAATGCCCATCGTCCACCTGACGATGTCACGAAAGCATTCGTCCATACTAGTCCGTTCCGGGTCCGAACGGAACCGAAGGCACTACTCCTACTACATCCATTTTGGAAATATCCTCAGGATTAGTAGCGACTAGCCCTTGCACTTCACTGCTCCATCTTCGACTCCGAACACGTTACACGAAACGTACAAACCGGATCGAAGTGGTATTCGAGTCTCCAGACCTAGAATCCCGGTATACGGAAACTCGATCCCGGTCTCTTCGAAACGATCGCGCATTTGGCCAATATTGATAGTCGGTGATTTAACTATCAATTAATGTTCACAAACATCCATACACATCCATCACACAATAAATAATCTCCATATTATTTATTTTCTTCTAATATCTTTCAAAGATATATTTTCACATTTTCAAAACTCGTTTGAAAACAATTTTCCAAAACTCTTCCGTTACAAGGTAAATCCTTTACCCTTTATTCCCATCGGGAATAACCAAGTATAAAACAATTTGCATTTAAAACAGATAAAAATACTTTATACTGAAATATACTTTAAAATATGAAAATTACTTCTATTTATTTACTCAAAATATAAATTTAATATGTGAAGAAAACTAGTTATTAACACATAAACTTTGATTTAAAGATAAGGGTTTCAGTTTAACTAAATTCAAAATAGCGTTATAAGAAGAAAATGCTAATTGTAACAACTTAAGCTAAAACCAACCTTTAAATAAATCCATTTGTAAAAATAATTGCTAATATACTCCCAAATTATTACGGTATTAAAAATTATTAATTTATTTCTTTAAAAATAACGATTTCTTAAAAATACTTTTTAAAACGATTTAAAACTTAACCTTTAGTTAAATAAAATCTTTTTATAAACATTTACTTGGTTTTCCCAGGGAATCACTTTCCCGTTTCAAAACATTCCAAAGTACTCTTTCATATAAATCCACTGATTTATTTCAAGTCAATTTATGATTTCAACATAAATTCCAATTCCATACTTAACTATAACTTCCTCCGAAGTTAAATCACAATTTTTCATTTCCGGAAATTCATTTTTAAATATAGTTTAAACATTTTGGTGAATTTTCAATGGAAGCCAAATTTCCAATTCACTTAATTAAATTCCAATGAAATACGGCATTTCAAAACATTCTATTTTTCATTTGAACTTGTTAATTTATAGTCGGAACTCCATTTTAACATATTTTTAATTTCCGGATAACATTAGTCATTATTAAAATAAACACCGTTATTTTAAACAATTTATAATTTCATAAATTTAATCTCCAGAAAATTTATATTTCATATTTATCGATTGATAAATTTTCCCACAATATTAAATCCCAATTTTACCAATTTTTTTTTTTTTCATTTCCCATTCCAAACCAGATCTCAAATTCTATTTTTTCAAAAATTCTTAATTTAACAATTTACTTATTTCGTAAAAACCCAATTTTGTCCATTTATAAATTAAATTCTGTAATTATGATTTATACAACAATTTCACAACACAATTAAATTTCCAGATTTATCAATCACAACATATAAACAGGTATTCACTAACAATTATAAATAATTGCTACAATTGTGAGGAATCCAGTTGGATCCCTCCAACCTGTTTCTCCCTGCATCCACAAATATTAGCTCATCACAATATAAATATCAATCCAGACTGATAATAACAATTATATTCAGCCATCCACACAGATATTTAAATATCAACTATTTATAATGTCTAGCATCCAGATGTGAGTGAGAAAAACTCACTTTGAGTTCGGCGAGCGTTCGAAATTTAAATTAAACCGGACGACGTCCGATTTAACCCAAATTTCTACTTGCCCGGAATGATTCCAGAATTGTTCCACTGCGCAGTACGCGTTCCTGCGATTCCAACGCATCCAAAATCGTTCGAATCTGATAACGTATGAATTCGTTATGATATTACAAAGTTTTTGAATAACGATTTAAAAGTAAATTTCCTTTTTAACATTTTACCAAAACAAATCGTGGCCCACGCTTCAACCCGACCTCCTTCTTCTTCATTCGCGTTCGTGTCCAGGGTGATAAAACCCATAGCCGCCTCTAGGGTTAGCAATCACCGTCCCTTTCGTCGAGTTCGACAATGATCTGAACCCACCCCGAGAAGCACCACCTCGCACTCCACCAACGTCATCCACCTCGTACCACTCGGCCCCCCCTACGCACGGATATTCGTGCACGAATACACCACGAACGCGGCTGCCTCTTCCCCTCTATTCTCCACGAAACTCGATCTCAACCGTTCACCTCGAAGAACTCGCCATCCTCTTCATATTTCCAGTTGAAAATTTCTGAAATCGTTGCTTGGATTTCGAGATTTTTGAGGGAGAAAACTAGGAGATATAGGCCATTGATAAAAACGAACGGCGGCTGTTCTTTTTGCTAGGGTTTACGAGAGATTATATATATATAATAGTTTTAATATTATTTAATTAATATAATTTCTCAAATTAACAGTTTATGCAAACGACATCCAATTCTCACGTTCCGACAGGCTATCCTGGGGTTTTTCCACGTTCCGGACACAATGGAACAGGTTTCGTAAGCTAATTTGATCGTATGCGCGAGATACGGAATTAAACGATCAATTTAAAATTAAATCGGTTAAATCGATTTCGATGTATTTCGAGCTGCCACGGTCACACAACAACTCTGATCGCTACGAAAATTGAAATCCGATAATAACTAACTATTACGGATCCAATGGAACTAGTTTCGTCGAATTCCGAGACTGTGCCCCGGAAGGCTATTTTAACTCGTCAATTAAATCGGGCGATTTTCTGAAATTATCAAAAACGCTTAAAATTTCATTTTTAAAATTTTAATAACTTAACAATAAATCATATAAAATTTATAAACACATTAAGAATCATTCTGGCTCATTCCGGACTAAAATCTGATTAATTTGCATTTTAATAATATTAAATTCATTTTTAAATTAATATAAAATCCCAAATATTAATTTATTCACTTTAAAATTCATCTAAAATTCCAATAATATTATTTATAACCAATCGAACCTAAAATACATTTAAACACCATTTTACAGCTATTTACATCCAGATTCACCTTTTTATCCTAATCCCGAATATTTAATTATTATTTTTCCATTAATCAAATTCAACCAGAATTGCTATAAATTAAAATTATAGCTCATTTTCATTGATTGAACCCAAATCCATTCATTTCAAAATCAATTAAGAATCCACATTAACATTTAAAATGAATTAAATGTTCAAATTCAATGGCTTAAAAATACGGGATGTTACATTCCTCCCCCCTTATAAAAATTTCGTCCCCAAAATTTGCTAAGGTAAAAATATACTCCAACTCAACTCACTTCTCCCATTTGCTTAGTTAAAGGCTATATTCACTTCCAAAATACTTTAACTAAATTCCAAACCCATTTGCTACATTAATCCCAAAAGCTTTACTTTTAACGTTATTTCAAATTAACTTTCTAAGTTAATAAAAATTTTCCAAAATCTCAAAAATTTTCTAACTCCCAAAATTTCTAAAAATTTTTGGCAGAGTCTCCTTTGCACGGAGGAGCTTCTGCGATATCGCAGGATACACAAATATATATACATCGGCTCACATGGCCGGAAACCAAAATATATCACAATATATATATCATTTTCCCAATTATATTTGCGTAGGCGTACCTTTTAGCAAATTTTTAATAGCGAGCGGCTACTATAACGCATATACGCGCTCCAACTCTCTCGAACGCCTCCCGTACCTGTACTAAACTCAACAAACTCATCAGTTTCCCAATATGAGCATTTTAACAACATTTCCAATACAAATGCAAACCAAACATATTCATTGCATAACCAATCCAAGCATAGTTCATAAGTTAACAATGTTAACCATAATTTATTAACAATTCAAAGATTTCAATCACCTTTCAAATTACTTGTTTAAGTCCAACTTCATTTTATTTCACTTAAATGATTTACATTCAAGTTCACTATATACAATCTATATTAATTATAAACAATCCATTTCTATTTCAATATGATTAACATATGCCTCTCTTACATTTTTAAATTTAACTTACATTCCAAATTTGATTTACAATCAAACTTCATTTTAAACTTAAAACATTTGCATTTCTTTTATAATCCATTTTCATTCATATGCAAACATTACTTATTAAAATGCAACCCATTCTGATTGATTCAAAACTAATTTCATTCTCTCTTTAAATCAATTCACTTGCATTTATATACAAACTTTTGAATTAGATTCCAATCCATATCAATTTATTCAAAGGTCAACTTCAATTGCTTTTTAAACAACTCAATTCTGAATACATGCAAATTTCCATGTCATTCAAGCAAAAATAATTGCCACTTAAGCTTATCACCATTCAAAATTAATTTCAACTTGGATTCATATAAATTTTATTCCATTACAAGGTTCACAAACCAAATATTTTCTCTTTCCAATGTAATTGTTAAATTACATTTTCCTTACATCTTTATTTCCATCTGATTCTCATTCAACCAGTTTCAATTCATTTACAAAGTTTAATGCTCTTCGTTTATTTATCCAATTCATTTTAGATTTATTTTATCAACAAAGAGACCATTTAAATTATTTCTCTCATTTGAATTTACTTGTAATTCAAACCATCACTTACTACCATCTAATTTCATTATTTATCCAAACTTCCAATATTAGTTACCCTAATTAAATCCCAATCCAAATCAGGTGTTTTATTTACCTCCACATTTTGGCCATCTATCAAAATTTTATTCATTACCATACACACTCCATTTAATTTAGCTTACACAAAATTCATTTCCAAATAATTATTTTGGTTTTGATTGAGTAAGCATTTGTTCCCGTCAACATCATCTCAACTAAATTAAATTTCCTTTCAATTTGATTCTTATCCAAATCTATTCCAAGTTTAACTAAATTTTATGTAGCCAAATTAAATCCATTCCACTTCCTTTACTACTTAAATAATAATTGAATTCCATTCAATATTGCTTATAATGCATCTGAATTTTGAATTTCACTTCACTTTATTCCTTCGTAAATAAATTCAAAACTTATTTACTACTTTGAATTCACTCACATCTTTTATATCTCACTTTACTTTATCTTTCTCCACATTTCATTTAGGATTGAGTTTGGAGTCACCATACCATTCATTATTTCCATTTGTGACTATAATTCCATTTTACTTTGGTTTAAAATCAGATTGCCCATTCTCAAGTTCTTCAACTTATTTATTTATAAATTTATATTGCTCACTTAAGTCCATTTCCATTTAATCACACTTCAATTTAATTCCAATTCATTTAGATTTAATTCAGTTTTAAATTCTCAATTTTATTTAACTTATCATAAGTTAAACCAAATATATTCCATTCACCTTCATTTATGGTTAAGTTTGAATTTGCCACCCATTCAATTGCTTCCATTAAAGAACTTCAATTTCATTTTTATTCAAGGATTTGGATTGCTCATTTAGGCCCATTCCCATTTTATAATTACAATCCCAAATTATATATATTTGTATTCCTGAATTCTTAAGAATATTCACAATTTTAGATTATAAGTATAACACTCAATAGCTTATGAGTACAATTTATTACACAATGACCCATATTTACAAAGTCATTTCACTATTCAATTGAACCCAAATCAATTTAATTCCAATTTCCAATTATATTTAACTTATCCCAAGTTAAATTCATCTTCCCATTCATTTTAATAGTTCCATTTACTTCCATATATACTCAAATTAAATTTTAATTTCAGGATAAAATCTCATTCCCTTCTTACATAAATCAACTTCACTTGCACGATTCTAGTTGATGTATTTCAGTTTTTAACCCAAATTCTTAATTACATCAACTTTATCTTATAAGTTTATAGTTGATTCATTTCAACTTCCACATTTTTATTACAAAATAGAATTCCCAGAATTCAATTTACCCGGATTTATTTCAAAACCAATTCGAAATAAAAATCAACACATTACTCTTTGATATTCAAATCAAATACCAAATTCCAAAACAAACTGCTTTTGCCAAACAATTTTCCTTTGAAAATTCCAAAATCACTTGTTTCCCAAACAAGTCCAAACAATGTCATAACCAACTATTTTGGTAGCAATCCATCACTTTAGAAACTCGAAAATGAATTCTAATGATGTGGCCAGCATCATAAGGATTATTTTCCAGCGACTGAAGTGAGTTCAATGCTCTTTACTTCTGAAATTCTTCTCAAAGCAATTCCCATCTCAAAATATTTTTCCAAATGAATACCCCAAACTTCCAAATGCTTTTGAAAACATTTCCAACATTTCCACAAAGTTTAATTCCCAAAACTTTGTTTAATTCCATTTGAAATCCCTTTCAAAATTTCCAGGGTCAAAATTCTAGTTTAAATCAAATTTTAATTTTTACTTTTCTTATTTAAAACATATCCAGTCAATTCCATTTGGTTATAAACCATTTTAATATTTTAAATTCTTACTTTCTTATATATATCATTTCAAATTTTAGATCATGTTTTAATTTCTTATTTGATTATAGAAGAAACAACCAAACAAGCATCCAATACATATAATAATTTAGAAAATTATTTCTTTTTATATCAAAATACAATTTTGGGTAAAATTATTTCATTTACCCACTTTAAAAACAATACTATGTCGGTTTATCTTGTTTAAGAGTTTAGAAACCCCTATCGATACGGTTGTACTTCCCGCACCGACCAGAATTCATAAACACTCAACCGATAAGTCAACACAGTACAAAAACAATTTTATATCCACTAACAAGTACGCTCTCATAGCTATTATTACACTCAACTCATTATAGAGTACTTCCGACTCTATTTAACATGAGAATTTTCCCACCAAAGCCTAGGTTGTCGCCAACCTAAGCTCTGATACCAAGTGTGACGACCCGCCCTTCTCGACCCTCGAAAATCGACACAAAATACTCAACAGTATAATATGCCGACGATCGAATGCCGGAAAAGACAGATTGTAAAAGAATAAGAAAGTAGGTAGAAGAAGAAAGAACCAACCAAATCAGAATCTCACAATCGCAGCGGATAAAATATAATATATAGAACAGAACTTTACACAAATCAAAACTATATCTGTTTATATACAATACATCATCATCAGAGTATATCAATACAACCAACCATAATGAGATACATGACTAACAACAATCATAGCAGCGGAATATAAACAAGTACGAATAATACGTCTCGGACTCCAGCTCCTCTCCTGAGCTCCATAGCATCCTATCCTGAAATATACTCGGTCTGACCCGAGCATTATAATAAAATAACACCCGAGTCAGTCTGGAATACCAGCGCATCATAAATACACCCAATTGATTATTAAAGTTTCAAAAATTCTTTGAAAACAAAAGCATCTCGTAAGACCACGCCACAAATAAACATGTCGGGTTTTTACCTTACGATAGCTAAAACACTTTTATATTAAAATTCTCTGATATTATAATAGTGTCTATAGAAAGTAAATAGAATCTAGCTGAAATGCTTGCATCTCACATTTCAACAATAGTTGGGCACAATCAAAACCATACAGGCACGTAGGGAGAATGGATTTCCAACGAATGACTAGGCACTGGGGTACCACCTTTCACAGTACGTGGCCTAGATCACAGTACCGAGGAGTACGCCCGCTCCCCTGCAACACAAAGCCGGAATCATCCCTTACTGGATAATTCCAAGTAAAATCACCCCACGGTTGGGATCAGCAACCGCACCACTAAGCCGAAATAAAAGGGACATCTAGACAGGGATGACCTTACTCTCAAGTGGGGGCTACCCATGAAGCCTTGCTGCATATCCCCTGATTTTCAGTCATTCCCGGTTGATGAGGCTTGAGGCTTAGCGTTACCTTTACAGAACATTTCACTTTGAATGCCCATCGTCCACCTGACGATGTCACGAAAGCATTCGTCCATACTAGTCCGTTCCGGGTCCGAACGGAACCGAAGGCACTACTCCTACTACATCCATTTTGGAAATATCCTCAGGATTAGTAGCGACTAGCCCTTGCACTTCACTGCTCCATCTTCGACTCCGAACACGTTACACGAAATGTACAAACCGGATCGAAGTGGTATTCGAGTCTCCAGACCTAGAATCCCGGTATACGGAAACTCGATCCCGGTCTCTTCGAAACGATCGCGCATTTGGCCAATATTGATAGTCGGTGATTTAACTATCAATTAATGTTCACAAACATCCATACACATCCATCACACAATAAATAATCTCCATATTATTTATTTTCTTCTAATATCTTTCAAAGATATATTTTCACATTTTCAAAACTCGTTTGAAAACAATTTTCCAAAACTCTTCCGTTACAAGGTAAATCCTTTACCCTTTATTCCCATCGGGAATAACCAAGTATAAAACAATTTGCATTTAAAACAGATAAAAATACTTTATACTGAAATATACTTTAAAATATGAAAATTACTTCTATTTATTTACTCAAAATATAAATTTAATATGTGAAGAAAACTAGTTATTAACACATAAACTTTGATTTAAAGATAAGGGTTTCAGTTTAACTAAATTCAAAATAGCGTTATAAGAAGAAAATGCTAATTGTAACAACTTAAGCTAAAACCAACCTTTAAATAAATCCATTTGTAAAAATAATTGCTAATATACTCCCAAATTATTACGGTATTAAAAATTATTAATTTATTTCTTTAAAAATAACGATTTCTTAAAAATACTTTTTAAAACGATTTAAAACTTAACCTTTAGTTAAATAAAATCTTTTTATAAACATTTACTTGGTTTTCCCAGGGAATCACTTTCCCGTTTCAAAACATTCCAAAGTACTCTTTCATATAAATCCACTGATTTATTTCAAGTCAATTTATGATTTCAACATAAATTCCAATTCCATACTTAACTATAACTTCCTCCGAAGTTAAATCACAATTTTTCATTTCCGGAAATTCATTTTTAAATATAGTTTAAACATTTTGGTGAATTTTCAATGGAAGCCAAATTTCCAATTCACTTAATTAAATTCCAATGAAATACGGCATTTCAAAACATTCTATTTTTCATTTGAACTTGTTAATTTATAGTCGGAACTCCATTTTAACATATTTTTAATTTCCGGATAACATTAGTCATTATTAAAATAAACACCGTTATTTTAAACAATTTATAATTTCATAAATTTAATCTCCAGAAAATTTATATTTCATATTTATCGATTGATAAATTTTCCCACAATATTAAATCCCAATTTTACCAAATTTTTTTTTTCATTTCCCATTCCAAACCAGATCTCAAATTCTATTTTTTCAAAAATTCTTAATTTAACAATTTACTTATTTCGTAAAAACCCAATTTTGTCCATTTATAAATTAAATTCTGTAATTATGATTTATACAACAATTTCACAACACAATTAAATTTCCAGATTTATCAATCACAACATATAAACAGGTATTCACTAACAATTATAAATAATTGCTACAATTGTGAGGAATCCAGTTGGATCCCTCCAACCTGTTTCTCCCTGCATCCACAAATATTAGCTCATCACAATATAAATATCAATCCAGACTGATAATAACAATTATATTCAGCCATCCACACAGATATTTAAATATCAACTATTTATAATGTCTAGCATCCAGATGTGAGTGAGAAAAACTCACTTTGAGTTCGGCGAGCGTTCGAAATTTAAATTAAACCGGACGACGTCCGATTTAACCCAAATTTCTACTTGCCCGGAATGATTCCAGAATTGTTCCACTGCGCAGTACGCGTTCCTGCGATTCCAACGCATCCAAAATCGTTCGAATCTGATAACGTATGAATTTGTTATGATATTACAAAGTTTTTGAATAACGATTTAAAAGTAAATTTCCTTTTTAACATTTTACCAAAACAAATCGTGGCCCACGCTTCAGCCCGACCTCCTTCTTCTTCATTCGCGTTCGTGTCCAGGGTGATAAAACCCATAGCCGCCTCTAGGGTTAGCAATCACCGTCCCTTTCGTCGAGTTCGACAATGATCTGAACCCACCCCGAGAAGCACCACCTCGCACTCCACCAACGTCATCCACCTCGTACCACTCGGCCCCCCCTACGCACGGATATTCGTGCACGAATACACCACGAACGCGGCTGCCTCTTCCCCTCTATTCTCCACGAAACTCGATCTCAACCGTTCACCTCGAAGAACTCGCCATCCTCTTCATATTTCCAGTTGAAAATTTCTGAAATCGTTGCTTGGATTTCGAGATTTTTGAGGGAGAAAACTAGGAGATATCGGCCATTGATAAAAACGAACGGCGGCTGTTCTTTTTGCTAGGGTTTACGAGAGATTATATATATAATAGTTTTAATATTATTTAATTAATATAATTTCTCAAATTAACAGTTTATGCAAACGACATCCAATTCTCACGTTCCGACAGGCTATCCTGGGGTTTTTCCGCGTTCCGGACACAATGGAACAGGTTTCGTAAGCTAATTTGATCGTATGCGCGAGATACGGAATTAAACGATCAATTTAAAATTAAATCGGTTAAATCGATTTCGATGTATTTCGAGCTGCCACGGTCACACAACAACTCTGATCGCTACGAAAATTGAAATCCGATAATAACTAACTATTACGGATCCAATGGAACTAGTTTCGTCGAATTCCGAGACTGTGCCCCGGAAGGCTATTTTAACTCGTCAATTAAATCGGGCGATTTTCTGAAATTATCAAAAACGCTTAAAATTTCATTTTTAAAATTTTAATAACTTAACAATAAATCATATAAAATTTATAAACACATTAAGAATCATTCTGGCTCATTCCGGACTAAAATCTGATTAATTTGCATTTTAATAATATTAAATTCATTTTTAAATTAATATAAAATCCCAAATATTAATTTATTCACTTTAAAATTCATCTAAAATTCCAATAATATTATTTATAACCAATCGAACCTAAAATACATTTAAACACCATTTTACAGCTATTTACATCCAGATTCACCTTTTTATCCTAATCCCGAATATTTAATTATTATTTTTCCATTAATCAAATTCAACCAGAATTGCTATAAATCAAAATTATAGCTCATTTTCATTGATTGAACCCAAATCCATTCATTTCAAAATCAATTAAGAATCCACATTAACATTTAAAATGAATTAAATGTTCAAATTCAATGGCTTAAAAATACGGGATGTTACAATAATAAATGTTATGCATCAATATTTTCAAAAAAAAATTTAGAACCAAATACCCGGGTTATTTTTTCAAAATTTAGTCAAAGAGAAATATATCAAAACCAAAACCAATAATGACACAGAGAGGGATCTCCCTACTGAAGCATGGTATAACTCTAGAATCAAAATAACATGGAGCATCCAATGGTATTCTTGTTCCTTCTAAAACAACAAATAGAGTAAAAAAATATACCCGGCGAGTCTCCCAAATTAGAAAACCCTCAATTGCCCAAATTTAGTCATAACAAAACATTTAAAAAACCATTTCAAAAATATTCTTTGCAAATGTTCTGAAATAATAACACTTTATCAAAAAATTTCAAAATAATCTTTTTATTATTTCTTTCACAAATTCTTTTCCAAAATTACTTTTTCAAAAGTACCGGGATTTAAGTCCTAATAAACAACAGTTCAAAAATCTTAGTTTATAAATTCAAACTTTATAAACTATGGTACATAAAATCATATAACCAATCACTCAAATTTCGTAAAGGAATAAACTAACACTTCACATTATTTAAAATGTCAAATGACTAACAATCAAATCTTAGCTTAGGTTCAAAACTTTCTTGGTTGTCCAAGAATATTGATAATTTCCTAAGCGTACCATTTTGCTCATCGGCCTTTGGTTAATGCTTAAAAGAGTATCCAAGCTTCCTCAGACAAAATTGAAAGTCACTCCCTAAATTTATTGGTTTCTTAACTACACTAATCGTTCTATATCATTTATATTTTCTATTTACTATTTCATTCGACACTAAAATTGTTTATGAATTATTTCGTAAATTTTTCACCTAAGTTTACATATGATTTATAAAGTCATTGCTTTATAAAATATCAAATAAAACTTACTCCATTTTATTTACCTGTATAATACCTTTCTGGATCCTATGAGTATACAGAAAATATTAATTTCATTTTACTTTTTAAAATTTTAGATAGAGACCTAATCAAAATATGGGTCTACTAAAACTGAGTCAACGCTATGACCTCTTTAACTTAGGGTGTTAAAATAAAAGATGTTTATGGATTGATCCAAAAACAACAAATAGTTTACACACTCAAATGTTTTAAAAAAAGCTACAGTTTTAAATAAACAATGTCTATTAAACCTCCTTATCTAATTTAATTCATTTTAATAATCAAATTTAATATACCTTTATAAACTTAAAACAAAGGTTAATCGTCCCGAAGGATAATTTATATAACCCTTTTATAATTTTAAAATTACATTCGTTTCCCCAAAAGGAAATAAATCAAATCTAAAGTCTTTTTATAAATTTTAAACAATATCAAGGGTAAAATTCATTTATCAAATCATCTTTTTATCAAAAATACCTTTTATTTTAAAATCAATTCCCTTTAAGGGAACTTAAAACTTAAATACTCGGTTTTTAATTTCATAAACTCGTTTTTGAAAGCATAATGCATAAGTTTCAGTTAAGAAATAACATTAACAATTTATTTATTAAAATTCACTTTGGGTTAGTTCGGATTTGAACTCATTTCGATTGCATATGATAAAGAGAATAATTTACTAAATACTCCACAACGTTTACTTAAGCAACATCCGATCATCACTTAGAAGATTATACATATTACCACAAAACTAATTGAAATGATTTCCCCGAATTACTTTAAAGAAAATACATTCCATTTAAAATATCACTTCCAAAATATTTTTATTTATAAATACTCCCAAATAACATTACTATTATTTTTCTCAAAATCATTTTGAAGTTATTTCGAACAACTCCGAGATTTAAACAAAAAAAATCCTTTTTAGAACACATTTTACAAATCAAATTTATAAAAAATTACTTTTATATAAAATCATCTTATATTATAATAACTCTCTTTGATTATAATAAAATTTTCCTAAGTATTTATCCTCTAAATGTCTTATCCCATCATTTAGATTATTTTGAATAACTTTTATTAAAAGTTTACTTTTAATTCAACATTATAATCAAACACCTTATAGTAAGATTGTGAAACTCAATTCACAAGGAGTTCGTTTATAATCAAAACAATAAATGCTTGAAAATAAGCATAACACAAATAATTAGCAATCAACAAATGACAACCAGCGCTCCTAATTTAATCAAGCATGATTGTAACGACCTACAAATTTATCACTTTGGTAAATTATATTTATTTTTAAAATTATTCAAATAAAAGGTTGATAATACAAATAATATTGATTTGAGTGATAATAAATAATAGTAATCTTATTTTGAATAGATATTTACAAAAATATTTTCCTCGAGATTTAAATCGATAAAATGACCGAAAACTGTTTTATCGAAAACCAGCTCTATAATTGTAAAATGCCGCGCATGGAGCTGGATACATACACTTATTTTTATATTGGGCAAGAATATGAAATAAAACCAATTATTTTATTTTTGAAAAATAAAATGTATTTATGTCATCACAAATAATAGCATCGTATTTAAATATAGATTTATAAACTTAAATTGAGATTTAATGATTTAATAATTATTTTAATTATTCAAATAATTATTTTAAATGATGATAATTCATTTTGAATAGTTATAAAGGGATTATAAATCATTTATAGTTTTATAAAGATATATATTTGATTTGAAAATATAAGGAAAAATTGATATTGCTTTATCGATATAATAACAATTATTATAAATAATTTTTTATATTAATTTATATGGTTTTATAATTCAAATGTGACCGTATTAATTCAATTAAAATGATAAGAAATTTGATTTCAAACTTTGTTTACAAATATATGTATATTAACAAATAAGCGAAAATGTGATCGGAAATCGGTTTCCCAATTTTCAACGGTTTAACAAACGAAAGTTGTGCGAATTGAGCGCAAGATTGTTCATTCTCTTGTGCACGTATATATAACATGCATATACATATACATATGCACATATACATGTCATATGCACATGAACATACATATAAGAATTTATCATTTACATTTATGAATTTACTTAGTTAATATACAAAATATCTAAGATATTTGTTACATCCTTACCACTTAAGCAAACTCAATGTCAACTTTCTTACACATCAAGTGCACACACATGGGGGGAGTCATTTCAGCCATGAAAGGTGACAAAAGAACGGTGATGGAGTGGTGATGTAGGGTGGCCGAAATATCATGATATTTTAGATGTGAACCTTGGCTATAAATACCTCTCACTTTCCCTCTTCTTCATTCCACCATATCTCCTTCAAACCTGAATGAAATGGTGCAATTCTTTTTCTAAGACCATCCAAAATTTTAGTGGCTACAACTTTCTAGTTGACCACTTATTCGCATTCTAAACTTAGCTATGCTCAAAACTCTATTCTCTCCAAAGCATTTTCGAGCCTAGTTTTAAAGGCCGAAAATACCTCTTTTTCATTCGAGTATAGCGCATCCAAAACAGGTTCAAATGAAGTAATTCTCTCTTCAAACCATGCATAATTCCAGTGGCTACAACTTTCATGTTTAGCACTTCTTCTAGTTTTGAGTCTAACTATGTCAAAATTCCACTTTTTTACAGTGCATTTTCGGGCTTCATTTTTATGAATCCGAGAATACCATTTCTTCTTTTGATCATAACTTCCTTAAAAAAACAGAAATCCAGTATTTCTTTTTTGAAACCATTGAGAAAAGAATTTACTACAGCTTTCATGTTGACCACATTTCCAAATTCAAAGAGTGAAATGTCAAAAAACCTGAGAGAAAATGACCTATTTTTAGGTCTAGTTTTTGGTAAATTCAATAATAATCCAAAGTCTCACACCTCATTTCCCATGCTTGGTCGAGCACCACTTTTGACATGGAATGGCCGAGCACACTAGGAGGAAAGATGTTGAGGTTGGTGAGCTCGGATCTCGAGTTAGTGAAGCTATAGCCTTTTTCCGATAGAAAATCAAAGCGAGAAACTCCTAAACTATATGCTATTGGATGATATATATGTTTGATTATGATTGTTGATGATGGCTGTTTAATATGAATGTTGAATATATATGCAAGTCATGGAAATACACGTCGATAAGCATGAAGGAAATATCTTTTTTTATTGAATGAAATGGTGTATATGGTATGTTTAAACCTCTTTAAAAGGGTTTAAAAATGAGTTTGAAATGTTTTATAAATATATGAAAGTGTTTTGGTGAAGATGATAATTGCAAATCGAGTCAAAAATAGGTGCGTCGCGTAACGGCAGTTCACAATTTTACGCCATAAAAGTCAAACGAGTATATAGAATGGAATATAGCTCGAAATTCTTCGAGAAAATAATTTTCCGAACAATTATATCCATAGTTTTCAAACAAAGAAAGAAAATCGAGATTTCGATAAGTAATTTTGAAATATGAGTAAAACAAGTTTTTGAAAAAATCGCAGTTTTGCATTTCGGAATCCATAAAAGGATTTCTTTAAAAATGATATTTTAAAATTGTTTAAAAATATGAAATAAATTCTAAAAATATTTTTAACTGTTTTAAAAGTGATTTGAGTTATAAAAATTAATTTCCCAGTGATAAAATGTCGTTTGGATCAATATAGCTTAAAAAGCACTTTCCGCAGCACTTTTCTATAACTTTTGAAATATAGCTTTAAACGCAACCATTCTTTTCTAAATCTTTTGTAAATGTTTTCAAATGATTAATAAATATCTTAAAGATGATTTTAAGGATTTATGGGATGGTTAAATGTTAAATGATTTAGAGTCGATCAAATAATTTAACCACCTTATGGGTGGTAGAGATAATGTCTAGGCTTGAGTTTGGAAAACCAGTTTCCAGCTCTCTCTGGCTATCCGGATTGGCCCGATGGATGGGATAGTAAATTTGATTTACTCGGATCAAAATTTTCCAAAGTAGAAAAGATATGATTTTCCCAAATATAAATAACTTGGATTTTATGGAGATAATCATCTTATACTCGGTGTTAAAGCCCGTAGAGGGAACTCATACTAGTTATGGAATTTAAAAGGTGATTTCACCGTTATTCTGCCCATAGTACTAGTTGAATACGGGAATTGATATTGAGTAAAACTAGATGATTTTTATAAATTCTGCTCATTTAATATTTACCGGTTTTGGATTAATATCCTAAATAACATGGTTTTAAACTCAATCAAAATTTTGAGTTTTGAATTAAGAAATCTATGTTAAGATTTAAATGAAATGATTTGGAAATATTTTCCTAAGTGAAAAATGAAATGATTTCAAATTATTCCAAGTTTAAAAGGTTTTAAGTAATCAAAGGATTTGATAAGAGAGGTTTAATGATTCTGTATATACCGGAAAGAAATGTTTTAAAGTTATATATCTCTAAAAGATATTTTTGATAAAAGGAATGAATTAATCAAATATTATTCACCTATTTACTTGACCTCTATTATCGATGATTGGTTCAAAGAAATCGGGATCAGATTTGGATGATTCCTATTCGAAGATCATTTCGCCCCAATTTATGTATTCAAAGTGAAGACATGGAAATGATTTGAAAGATGGAATGTAGGGCTACTTGTCACTGACCCTTGGGGGAAATTTTCCATATCATATTATGTGGTAGTAGATCTTCATTTAAGATCTTTGATGCAAGGACTTCTCCCTACTAATCCTAGGGGTAATTCCTAACAGGATGTGGTAAGAGGGCGTCTTCGATTCGTCCTATTCCTGGACAACTTGTATAGATGAATGTCTAACGTTGCATTTCAAATTACATAAATTGATCTCTATGAACATATCATCTGTTTGGTGGCGGAGAAGGCAATTTCACTTAGCTTAACACCCTAATCTGAGACGTACGAGCTCAGGAGTTATACATTTATAGAATCATCTATGTGATCATGGAATGACAATGTGGCATTCGAAGTGGAATGTGCTATGTGAAAGGTAATCGCTACCTTGGGCCTCATCGCCTAGTAATGGCTTAAATAGGGTACGTCGTATGACTATGTGGTTCGCAACCATTAGGGTATGGTCATAATCTTTCTAGATAACTCTCTATATATCAGGTATGTTGTGTATGCTAAGAGAGCTCTCGGATAGATCGGTTACGACCGGGTGATGTCATATTCGATTTCTATCCATGCCATGTATGAGTGCCAAATATGGATAAACTGGTCTTGCCAGATGCGGAGGATTGTTTGTGTATCCTTGGTGCATTCCTTTGGAGATGTACTGTATGGAAGGTAGTCCCTTACCTGCCATTGTATGAAATCCATTCTCCGAACGAGTCTTGTAAGCGTTTTGTTTGTAGAGCCTAACATATCCGGAATTTAATAATGGTAACAATTTCGGCTAAGATTCATAATTTTACTTGCAAATGTTTTCAAAAGAGTGTCATTAAAAATAATATCAAATGATTTTGCGTAGCAAATGTTTTGGTTATCATAAGGTAAAAACCCGTTTCGTGTTTATGTGTGGCATGGTCTTATGAGATACCCTTTTGTTTTCAAACTCGTGTATTTTAAGTTTCTCACACCAGTCTCATGCTGACCCGGAGTTTATTTTCCTTTTCCCTTAAATTTTGGGTGCCCTAATTTTCTCGGGCAACCTAGTAGTCAAGTTTAGTTAGAAGAAATCTGGAAGAGCTCTGAGCATGGAGTTAGTAGATTCTTTTAAAGATTGTTATCCATTTCCACCACACGGTGTACTATTGTATTCCGCATTTGTAAGGATGGATATTTATAACTGTCCATGCTTAACTCTGATAAAAGTATTTAAAAAATTTCCACTGTAAACATTATATGTTAAAATAATATATATTATTCCATTCGTGTGAGATTCTATTATGTATTTATTTTTCATTCTTACCCTTGAGAATCCGCCTCTCCGGCACTTGGATTTGCGGCACATGAATACCAAGAATGTATTAGTGTCGATTTCCGAGGGTCGAAGAAACGGGTCCTCGCATTTAGTATCAAAGCGCAAGGTTATGCGAGAACCTTGGCTTCGGTGGGGTAATGTCTCATCAGAAATAGGGTTAGTAATACCCTAGGTGAGTAACTCATTAAATATAGGGTTAGTAACACCCTAGAATGAGTTTGAGAGTATTATATATGAGTGCGTATTTGTTAAGGCTATATATAAATGATTTTTGTTTTGGAAAATGGTAAATGAAATAATTTTATCTAGAATTATATTTTGAATATAAAGAATATTTTTTAATATTGTTATTTGATTAAGAAAATGATAATACTTAGTTATTATCATTTATTGATTGGTTGTTTAATTTAAAATTTAAAAACGAACACCTTGTGAATTTAGTTTCACAATTTGACTACGGGGCATTCGATAAATATTAATGTTGGTTTAAGATTAAATGAATTTTGTTAAGATAAATAAACCTTATGAATATGTTTTATATAAGTGATTTTATAAAACGTGCTTTATAAAGGAATTTTTGAGAATTTAAATTATGGTATTTTTGAAAGGAATTTCGAATGATTATTGGAAAAGAAATAATAATAGTATTATTTCTAAAAATGGATTTTGAAAACGAAAACCAATCTTATGATTAATTGATTCGAGTGGCTCAAAAGTAACTAAAAATGGACAGGAGATGTGTTCGGATGGTAAACACTTCTCCTAAAGTATTCCCCTTCTTATCAAAGAAATATGCGATACTATTGGTAGTACCCAGTTCCTTGGTATCATTTTTGATTCACTCGATCTATATAATTTTCTAATGTTAGAAATGGATAATGTTAATCATTAATTGATGATTGTCAATTTTTATCAAAGTGTATTATCTTAATTGATAAGCATGGATATGCTTTGATCTTTAAATGAAATGTTAAAGTTATTACTGAATGGTTTTGGGTAAACGATGTTTTAGCAACATTTGTTTTTAGACCATTGAATGGTACTTTAGAAGAAGTCTTATGGGTATATTTAGATCTTTAATAATGATATTTTAAAGATAAAAGAAAATATTGGAATCTTTTATATAAAGATAGAAAATGTTATATAAAGGGGTTTATTATAACAATTTTTTGGTAATAATTGTTTCAATCTCTTTGATTATATTTTAAAGTAAGTAAAACTTGTTAAGTAAATTGTGAATATAATTAAAGCATTTGAATAAGTATATGAATACTTTTAATTATAGAAACTGGTGTAAGTGGATAATTAATAAAAGGAGTACTAATTAATAAAATAAGTCTTGATTAACAAAAGAAGTTTTATCAAATACAAAGGTGTTTGCATTTAATAGTGGTTGACATGAGGAAATATTAATATAAGAGGTATATTACAACAAAAGGTAAGTTATCTTTAACTCGAAAATTTCTTTTAGCAAATAGTTAAATATAAAGAAGCATCTTTATAAAAATGTTTGAATAAAATGTTCTTATAAAAATTTTGAAAAAGGAATTTGATATAACTAAGTATGTATGAGGTAGGTAAATCATTTCATTGCACGATTCTGATCTAAGGTTCGAGTCCGGAACTTTGAGGTACTTACACCGGTCTGAAAAAGAATTTATCACTCGATTCTTGACGTAGAACATTGATGAGGGTTTGTGGTTAAACATTGAGTTTTCTATCATAGTTGAGAGCTACGCAAGGAAAAACTAAAGTTCTGATCAGAAAGCCTGGTTAGAGTCCGCATTGGAGGCCGGGGATCAATACTAGTTCAAAAGTAAAGTTGTGAATTCGAATAGAAGATCAAATCAAATATTGTGTATGAATGATCTATATACATCGTATAGGTGTAAGTTTAAAAATAAATATTTTGGGGAAAACCTTTGGGTTTTTGTTTTGGGTAATTTCGACGATGAAATTCTTTTAAGAGGGGAAGTCTGTAACGACCCGTAAACTTATCACTTTGATAAATTATATTTATTTTTAAAATTATTCAAATAAAAGGTTGATAATACAAATAATATTATTTGAGTGATAATAAATAATAGTAATCTTATTTTGAATAGATATTTACAAAAATATTTTCCTCGGGATTTAAATCAATAAAATGACCGAAAATCGTTTTATCGAAAATCTACTCTATAATTGTAAAACTCGTGCACATAGCTGGATACATACACTTATTTTTATAATTGGGCAAGAATATAAAATAAAATCAATTATTTAATAATTGGTATTTAAATATAGATTTATGAATTTAAATTGAGATTTAATGATTTAATAATTATTTTAATTATTCAAATAATTATTTTAAATGATGATAATTCATTTTGAATAGTTATAAAGTGATAATAAATCATTTATAATAGTTTTATAAAAGGGAATGTTTGCCATACATCCTTAATAACTTTCATAATTCACCAAACATCCCTTAGATACAAAACATAAAAATTTCATCCCTATTTTTAAACACAGTCTTTCTTTTCCCAAACTACCCTCAAAAATCATCGTAAAACCCTGAACCCACGCTTTTTTTATCGTTCAACCTTTGATACAATTGAAATCACATTTTCTTCAACAAAATCCGAAAGTCTACAAAATCGAACAACAGAACAACCAAAATCAAGTCGAAAATCTCACGTTTTCAAAATCAAACGAGGCGAAATAGGAAGATCAAATGTGATATATCTCAATTTCATAAGTAGTCGATTTATATTCCACTATTTTAAATCGATAGATCTTAGGGATTTTGCAAGGATTTTAGAGATTTTCGAGTTAACCATGCATGTAATCGAGCTTTTTTATGGTAATACAAAGAAAATTGAGAATGCAGACGATAAACTAAAAAACATTCTATAATTACTGTAATTTTTGTAAAAAATTGTTCAAAAAACTGTTTCCTCTCTTCAAATTTTAAGCAGATGTTATTAATGTGTTTTTTTGCATATTTTTAAGCAATATATTCGATCAATGTCTGTATTTACGTGCAATTTTTCATAATAATTACAAATCTAACAGTTGATATCATAATAATGTCAATTAGTCACAATTATTGCAGACAAATATGCAACTGTGTTGAATTTTTTTTGAATTTCTCTGTAACATATGTGTATAAACGAAATTAAGTAAACATTATTGAAAATATCACATATGGCTGTAAATAATTAACCTTAATTGCTTATTTTTTAGTAATAAAGCAGTTAAACAGAATAAACTTAGTGTTGTCTGTAATTTTTAGAATAGTTTAATGCCAATTATTCATATTATTGCCGATAGATATGCAACTATACATAGCACTGTTGAATATCTTTGCAACATTTAAGTATGAAGAAAAATAATCATTACTAACAATATTGCATATATAGTAGCAACAATTCAGTTTAACTGCTTACTTTTTAGCAATAATTCAATTAAACAGAGTAATCTCATTTTTATATGCTACTTTTTGAACAGTTTCATTGAAATACCAATTTATTTGGAAAAAACTGAAGAAAAAAAACTGATAATATTTATAATAACAAAAGCCATATTTTAAAGTTTACAGTTATTCAAATTGTTGCTGAAAATTAAGCAAATAATTTTTAAAACTGCTGACATATATGCAAGTACAACATATTGAAGAAAAGTTTTTATAAGCTAACAATTTTTTCAATACTTTCATTGGATTACCATTCTATTTCCAAAAAGTGAAGAAAATTCGGGAAATATGTATGATTAGAAACAATAAAATTTTGATATCACGGTTATTGAAATAATTTCTGAAATATAAGCAATTGTTTTTTAAAACTGCTAAATTATATGCAACAATTCCACATATATGAAAATTTGCTGAACAAACTGCAATTATTTAATATAATTGCATACATCTCTGTTTTTTCTGCATATTCATTATAACTGCAAGTATTTAACTATCATATTATTAGATTGTGTATATTTATTTCATAATTTTTAATTTACTTTTACAGAAGAACACAAAAGAAGAAATAAAAGAAGGAAAAAAAGTAATGTTGGAAACATCAATTGTTCCCGTTGAACAACAATCAGGATCAAATATTCTACAGAAAAAAGAAACACAATCAGTGAAGAGAAAATTACATCAAGAGAAGATAACTACATAAATAATTTAAGGCCTTTCATCGATGTTCTTGGCAGGACTAAGAAGGAAGAATTGCTGACAGTATCACATACAAAATATCTCCAGAATTTACCTTTCTACAAGTTCATTCATATGATCTATGTTGAAATTATACCTGCAAAGGAAAACATAAAAAACTCAACAAAAATAGACATAATCATCAAAGCATACAGAAAGAATTTGAACTGCTTCCAATTTGGAGATATGTTACTAACATTCACAGAGGATGATATAAGCCAATTGTTATCAATTCCTATAGAGGGTCAGCAAATCAAAACTTCTGGCCATATGAAAAAAGAGGGTAAAAGCAATGCTCAGTTTACATCATTCATCAGTAGACACTTTGAAGGAGAAACAAGTGTCAACAAAAAAAACATAGAAAGGGAATTGTTTACAACAATAAAAGGAACATCAAAAGAAGAAAAAGCAGATACGGCAAAGCTTTTGCAACTACATTTGGTTGCAACATTCTTAATATCAAATCCAAACTCAACTGTATCATGGAATATGATTCCATATTGTGTTTGTGAAGATAAAATGCAGCAGATATCATGGCCAAAAATGATTCACAAACATTTGATAAATCAAATTGAAAAATATATTGACACACCAAGGAAAATAAATGCATGCGTTACATTATTAATAGTATTAAATTTTTGATTAATTAGATAAATATCCTATTAATTAATAATTTATTCTAATACTAATTGTCTTTTTTGCAGTGGTAGATCTGTGAGAAAACACAAATTTTGAAATCTGCTAAATTGCAATACAACAACTCGTATCCCTTGGGTGGCAAATGGGATATATCAGAACTCAAGCCAATAATGTTATTGACCATAGAATACAACTCAGTAAGTATAACTGCAATTTAATTTGTAGAATTGTTAAGCTTCAGTAAAAAAATAGCCAGTACTCTATTTTTTTGCAAACTTATCTGCAACAGTTAACAATGGTTACAGATATATCTGCATTTATTAGCAGCAGTTGAGCTTTTTTGCTGCAATTATTCACTACAGATGATGACTTATCTGTAATTTTTATAAACAATTGCATATTTATCTGCACTTAAAATAGCAAAACTGAACATAGTTGTACAATTATTTACAATAATTAAAGATATATCTACAATTTTGTATAATACTTGCAAATTTTTCTGCCATTATTAAAAATATTTATGGACATACATACCAATCATAATTAAAATTATATTCATTTTTACAATTATTCACAGTTCTTACATAATTATATACAAATATTCTTAAGCTTTAATTTTGATTCAATTATTTATTCCAGGATTTTCAAGGAGTGGAACTAAAATTGTTGAAAGATATAGTTGAAAAAGATGAAGAATATGAAGCATTATACAAGAAAAGTGAAGAAAAATATAAAGAAATAATAAGAAAACTCGAATTGGACAATAGAAAACTTCAAGCTGAAAATACGCTACTAAAAAAGCAATTGAGACAATATGTGGAAACATCATCATCCACAGAATATGAGAATGTAGAGCTACAACTAATAGAAAGATCTGGTAGCAAACTAAACTCCTCAGATGAAAATGAAGAAAACAAAGAAAGTGAAGATAATGAAACAGAAGAGAATACGTCATCTGGTAATACTTTCAATAATATATTGTTTTCCAACAAGAATGTAAAAATTTAAAATATTTGACGATATATCTGCAAATATTCTTACTAAATGACAAAAGCATTTTTAAAGAATAAATGCAGATATCATTGCAATAATTATTAAAAAGTGCAGCACAATCTTCATTTTTTACATAATACATTGTAACATAACACATAAAATCTATAACTATGTCAAAAATACTAAAGAGTTGAATTGCAAACATATATTTCAGCTCAAAGGATAGAAGAAAATGAAAATTTAACTGATATTCAAACTGAAGACAAAACTGTTGAAGATGAATCTCAGCTAATGGAGAAAGATAAAGATGAAGAAAATGAAGAACAAAAAGAAAAAGATGTTGATAATGGGGAAAAAATAAATTTTGAAGCAAAACAGAAAGATCCAGAAGATGGTGAAGAAACAAAAATAGTTGAGGAAGATAAATCAATTGAACAAGATCCTTCATTTGGTAATGCTTTGAATAATTATAGTTTTTCAACCAGACTGTAAAAATTTAACATATTTGTTGATATATCCGCAAATATTCTTCCTATTATATATTAAAAAAGAAGAAGAATAATTGCAGATATTAATGCAACAACTGTTGTAAAGTGCAGCATATTCTTCACTTTTTCACAATTATTCACAAAAATTATATTAACCAACAACCAATAATTGTATTCCAAAAACCAATAATGAAATATTAACCAACATTCAAATTAATTTCAGGTGAAAGCATTCAAAATTATCCACAGTTACAAGGCAAACAAGCGGAATAAATATCCACTTCAGTAGAAACAAAAACAGAAGAAATCAAAGAAAAAACATTGGAAATTGAAAAGCCAAAAAAAGGTATAAATTAGCTGAAGAAGTGAATTTCCAAACTGAAAAGAAAGCAAAAAAGGCAAAACAGCAAGTACAAATCCTACCAATAATAGTTGAAGACTATGAATCTAAACCTAGATCAAAAGAATTATCTACCAGTACAAAAATAAATGTCAGAAGGAGGTCAAATGTACGAAGTCTATCTGAAGAAAAAATCAAGCTGCTTGAGGACTTCTTTAATAACTCCGACCTCAGGTAAAACTGTATAATTCTTTTAGTAGCCAAGTATACCAATAATTGCTTAACTAAAAGTAATTATTTAAATTTCCTAGTGACATATCAGCAAATATTTAGAAAATGCAAACATTTACTAATATTGATCATTATATCACAGCAAAAGTGCATACTTAAATGGAGACGATGACATAATTATAACTGGAACAACACTTGGTGAACTAATTATAAGAAGATTTCTTGATGGCCAGGTAGAACTTTACTCAAAAGTCCATTTATTTGCAAATTTATCAGCAACATTTAATTGGACTTGCTGTTTTATCTGCAAAAACCCATTTATCCGCAACAACTCCATTTATCTGCATATTTATCAGCAATATTTCTTTAAACTTATTGTTTTGTCAGTAAAATTCCATTTATCCAAAACAATTACATTTATCTGCAGATTTTTCAGCAACATTTAATCAAACCTGTTGTTTTTTATGCAAAATTTCAAGAACTTATTGTTTTTTCTGCTAATCATATTATAGTCTTCTGTCAACAAATATACTATCACTATTTCCTTATAATAATATTTGTAGATCATTGACTGGTATTCACATGAATTGCGTAAAGTTCATGCAGAAAACTTGTACTTCAAAGTTTACGCTACTGTAAGTTTTATAATCTTCTACTGAAGAATTTGTTTAAATGTTCATAAACTCAATTGTCTAATATATTCTCCTACAGACATTTCTACTGAGCAATTCAAAGAATGTAACACAAGCCCTAATCGATAATGTAGTAGCTAAAAATTTTGCAAACTGCAATAAAATATTCTTCCCTATCCACCAAAAATCACATTTTACACTGTTGGAGTTTATTAAACAAGATAGAATATGGATTCACTACGATTCCATAAAACCACGACACGAAGGAGAACATCAGAAGGCAGCAAGAAAGCTGGTATGTAAATTAAAAAATGAATAAATCAGAGAAAAATAAACTGTTTAACAAAATCTTTGTTTTTTTACAGAGAGTTTATATCACTGCCTTACTAAAGAAATTGGAAAAAGCGAGCATGAACCATCAAAGCAAATCACTTTTGCAAACAGCCCACAACAACGTTCTGATACGTAAGTACACAACAACAAAAATGTACAAATATTTCCATATCATAGAACATTTCTTCTAATAATTATGTAATATTTGTCAATTATTGCAGAGTTGACTGTGGCATATTTGTAATGAACATTATGAAACAAAGAAGTGAAGACAAAGAAATCAACAATGAAGACCCTGAATTCACATATGAAGCTATGGAATTACAAAGAGTTGAACTAGCACATCAAATTCTTTCTTGCAAACCTTACAGTTGGAGCTTAGACGAAAGCTTGACACAAAAGTTTTTACTTTCTGAAGCAAACCAAAATATTTGATGTATCAAACTGTAATGTTTTCTGTAAGAATACTGAAATGTATGTACATATTTTGCTAAACTTATGTAGTTGTAAGAAAATATTACTGTGTTAACACAATATTAGAGTTTATTACCAAAAGATTTATATATAAATTTCTTACAATTGTATTCAGCAATAAAAGCACATATCTGCAGTTATCTCGACAAATTTATAGGTAATTAAATACTTGCTCTTAAGAATTGCAGAAATGTCAGCAATAAAAGCATATATCTGCAGATATCTCAATAAATATTTATTTTTTCCAAATTCTTACTTATAATAATTTCACAAATGTTAGCAAAAGAAGCACATATCTGCAGATATCTCCAAAAATATTTAGCTATTGGAAATTCTTTCACCAAATAGTTGCAGAAATGTCAGCAATAAAACCATATATCTACAGATATCTCCACAAATATTTATATATTCGAATTTCTTGAACCAGATAATTTTAGAAATGTCAGCATAAGAAATAGATAATTGCCGATACCTCCATATTTATTAACAAAAATTGCACATACTTATGGATACATCTTATTTATTTCGTGTCAAACAATTATACAAATATCATCTTCATATAAAAAGCAGTATTCACAAAAGGGGTATAAAAAGTAAACAAATATTCAGAAAAACTGTAGAAATATGTGCAATTAATAGTAATAATTACAGAAAATACCGCAACAATGATTAATCTAAAGCATACCATGATTAATACATTACAGACATTAAACATCCAACCTAAGGACAGAGAAAATACCATTAAAATGAATAAGAAAAACATAAACTCAACTCCATACATTTTAGCTTTCCTAAATAAAAGAAAAGACTACATGTGTTTCACTGAACAAGTCCTTTTATTATGACCCAATTTCTTGCATATATTGCATCTAACAGTCTTTGAAATTTCACCAGCAGATTTTATCCTCTTAAATGCTGATGGTCGACCAGGCATTCTTCTACCTTTAGGAGGTGCTACAACCACATCTTCAATCAAAACATCTTCTTTCACAAAGTTTATAATAGGATTGATTGGATGAGAATATGCCGATCGAAAATAAACAACTTTGAAATAATCTTCAATGTAATCATAAACATTTAACTTTCCACAACTCAAAATACATCTAACAGCATGAGCACAAGGAAAACCATAAATTTGCCACAAATTACAAGAACAAGTCCGATTATTTAAATCAACAGATTGATGAACAGGAGAATGAACTTCAAACACATGATCACTTGATTTTATAACAAACCATGAAGCTCCTTCCAAATGAAGACTTTTCAACCGATTTTCATTCACCGGACAAACAACACTATTCCAACTATTAGCAAGTTCTCGACGATCAGAAATTAACTTCATCAACTTAACTCTAATGCTATCCAAGCATGTAGTGATTGGTAAATGTCTTTCTTCCAAAATCCATTTATTGAAACTCTCTGAACAATTTGATGACATTTCACCATAACGACAAGCAGGGAAAAAACATTAGTAAACTTCTCAAAGGGAATTCCATTCAAAAAGTTTGCCATAGTAGAACCACCAGCATCTTTAAAATTCTTCAATGCAAAATTGAAATCATCCAAATTAGAAGCATATGCAACACGTCCAAACAAATCTATCAACCATTTCTATTTTGATTTGGAAAATTCAGACTTTAAAGCAACTTTTAAATTATTGTTTAAATGATAAAAACAGGAACCATGAACTGAATCTAGAAACACTTTGGGAATAGCAACAAGAATACCAGGATGACGGTCAAAAATGAAAACAAACTTTCTACTATCATCTTTCAAAAAATCTTTAAGCTGTTCACAATACCAAATCCAATTATTTTCATCTTCACCAGACACAATTGCAACTGCTATAGGAAAAAAACCTGATAAAACAATAAATATATAAATAACTAAACAAATTTCTTAATACTATTCACTTATATTGAAAAGGTGCAGACAAAACTGCAACTATTACCAAATATTACTGCACAACAATTTTTCACTAATTCAAAAAGATTGCATACTTTTCAGCAATTTTATATGTAAAATTGCTTCGATTTCCGCAATGATTTCTGTAAGTAAAATATATTTTTTCTTCTTAATAAATGCTGATGTTGCAGCAACATATAATAATTATTGCAGATATTGATGCAATTATAAATTAATCTACAACATACCTTCATTGCCATTTTTACCAGTAGTAGCCATCAAACAACCTTGAGCTCTACCCTTAATAAAAGTAGCATCAACAAATATTAAAGGCCGACAAAATTGAAAACCATGTGCACAAGCTTCAAAACCAATGAAAACCCTCTCAAATTGACGAGTATCATGATTACACTCCAAAACTACTTTACTACCAGGATTACTTTCAATTACAGCATCACAAAAAGACTTCAAATGGTGATAAGACATCATATCACTTCCATGTAAATCTTCTAAAGCCAATCACTTCCCACTATAAGCAAAATAATACTTCAAAATGATATTATACTCAGTTTGAAATAGGTTAATAATGTCCTTTGTCTTCATTAATGGATTAGCTTGAATATGATCATAAACCAACAACTTAATCAATTTACTTGAAACAGGAGGATCATTAATATCATGAGTTCCAGCACTACAAGTATGTTCAGGATGAAATCTCTTTATAACAAAATAGCCAGGAAGATTAAACTTAACAGAAGCATGAATTCTGAAAGTACATTTTGTTCGAGAACAAATAGCCGTAACTCTTTCCTTATCATTCTTAACCAAATCAAGCTTATACCCAGTCTTAATACTATATATCATCAAATTGAGCCTAAATTCAGTAACACCACCTGGAAATTGTTGACCAACACCCGTAAAAACAGATTGATTGGAATCATTTCTCAATAACTGCCTGAATTGAATATTAGAATCACCGGTACTAACAAATGAGGAATCACTGCTACAAGAAACAACATCTGATCTAATATTGGTAGCTGAAAAACTAGCAGGAACAACATCAACAAAAATAACAAAGTAATCCTCACGGTTATGAGTAGACAACAACAAAATAGATTGAATATCAAAATTAGTTTCAATATTCCTTCTCAATCCATCTATAACGTAGTATAATTCAAATGACAATGAACTCAATTCTGTCCATTTACCACAAATAGCACTTCTCAACATAACAACCGAACTATCAAATTGAAGACGTAACGAAAAGCTATCATATCCAAACTTCAACAGCACAAGCACTCCAGCATCACCAGGAACACTTTAATTTTAAAAAAACATAATTACAATTATAAAAGAATAAATAAAAAACCCAGGATATATATATTATATGCTGATATGTAAGCAATAATTATAAAAAATTGCAGACAAATTAGCACATAAAATAATATTCTAATACATAAGCAATATCATTTGCTGGTATGTAAGCAATATTTCTAAAAAAAGCAGATAAATAAGCAGAAGTCTGAGCTTAATCAAATACAGTGAAATACGAACATTACTTGCTGATATGCATGCAATAATTGTAAAAAATTGTAGATAAATCAGGAACTATTGGTAATTTGTACCATTTTCACCATAAATATTCAAATTATTTGCGGACAAGTCTGTAAAATACCTACAATAACTCCAGACAAATCTGAACTTAATCAAAGCTAAAAAAATATATCATCGAACAGTACCCTATACACATGCATTAATTTTTCAGATAAAATAAACAATAGAATACTTGTAATTTTCATTTACTTTAAACAAAAAAAACTAACGAAACAGAAATAACAAAATTATAAACCAATATCGCAATATCAATTAAAAACAAAAAAAATCGATTACAAATCCAAACAATATTTTACCTGGAAGAAGATAAAGCCATGAATTTGAAATAATATCTTAAAACAATGATCGAACTGAATCAGAATTAAAAACTTGCAATCGAAATCACAACCACCATTAAAATTAGCACGACATGTAAACAGGAGTATTTATGGAATAAATTTAGCCAGAAATAAAAATAAGGATCAGAAATATAAGTTTTCAAACGGGAGGAGTTTACGCGGACTAAGTTTAATTACAAGGACGTGTGCCTAATTTTCACTTTATAAAAATATATGTTTGATTTGAAAATATAAGGAAAAATCGATATTGCTTTATTGGTATAATAGTAATTATTGTAAATAATTTTTAATATTAATTTATATGGTTTTATAATTCAAATGTGATCGTTTTAATTCATTTAAAATTATAAGAAATTTGATTTCAAATTTTGTGTAAAAATATATATATTAACTAATAAGTGAAAATCTGACTGGAAATCGGTTTCCCAATTTTCAACGGTTGTTCGAAGTGATCGCGACGATGATTGTTCTCTTGTGCATATATATATAACATGCATATACATATACATATGCGCATATACATGTCATATGCACATGAACATATACATAAGAATTTACCATTTACATTTATGAATTTACTTAAAATAAATATACAAAATATCTAAGATACTTGTTACATCCTTACCACTTAAGAAACTCAATGTCAACCTTCTTACACACCATGTACACACACGTGGTAGGGAGTCATTTCAGCCATGAAAGGTGACATAAGAGTGGTGATGGAGTGGTGACGTAGGGTGGCCAAAATATCATGATATTCTAGATGTGAACCTTGGCTATAAATACCTCTCACTTTCCCTCTTCTTCATTCCACCATATCTCCTTCAAATCTGAACGAAATGGTGCAATTATTTTTTCCAAACCATTCTAAATTTAAGTGGATACAACATTCTAGTTGACCACTTCTTCCCATTCTAAGCTTAGCTATGCTCGAAATTCCATTCTCTCCATAACATTTTCGAACCCAGTTTTAAAGGCCGAAAATACCTCTTATTCATTCGAGTATAACTCTACAGAAACAGGTCCAAATGAAGTAATTCTTTTATTCAAACCATGTATAATTCCAGTAGCTACAACTTTCATGTTTATCAAATTTTCTAGTTTTGAGTCTAACTACGTCAAAATTCGACTTTTACAGTGCATTTCCAGGCTTCATTTTTATGAATCTGAGAATACCCTCTCTTCTTTTGATCATAACATCCTCAAAACAAATTGAAATCAAGTGTTTCCTTTACTGATACCGTAGAGAAAATAATTTTCTATAACTTTCATGTTGACCACATTTCCAAATTTAGAGAATAGAATGTCCAAAAACCTAAGAGAAAATGACATATTTTGGTAAATTCAATAATAATTCAAACTCGTACACCTCATTCCTCATGCTTGGCCGAGCACCACTTTTGGTATAAAATGACCGAGCACAATATGAGGCAAGGTGTTAGGGTTGATGAGCTTGGATCGTGAGTTGTTGAAGCCATAGCCTTTTTCCAATAGAAAATCAAAGTGAGAAACTCCTAAACTATATGCTATTGGATGATATACATGTTTGATTATGATTGTTGATGATGGTTGTTTAATTGAATGTTGAACATATATGCAAGTCACGGAAATACACGTCGATAAGCACAAAGGAAATCATTTTTCTTTATTGAATGAATTGGTGTATATGGGATGTTAAACCTCTTTAAAAAGGTTTAAAAATGAGTTTGAAATGTTTTATAAACATATGAAAGTATTTTGGTGAAGTTTGAATGATAATTGAAAATTTGAGTCAAAAATAGGCGCATCACACGTAAAGGCAGTCACGATTTCGCACCATAAAAGTCAAACGAGTATATAGAATGGAATGCATCTAGAAATTCTTCGAGAAAAGAATTTTCTGAACTATTATATCCACAGTTTTCAAATAAAGAAAGAAAATCAAGATTTCGATAAGTAGATTTTAAAATACAAGTAAACAAGTTTTTGGAAAAATCACGGTTTTGCAGTTCTAAATCCATAAAAGGATTTCTTTAAAAATAATATTTTAAAATTATTTAAAAATATAAAATAAATTATAAAAATCTTTTAAAAGTGATTTGATTTATAAAAATTAATTTCCAAGTGATAAAATGTCGTTTTGATCAATATAGCTTAAAAAGTACTTTCCGCAACACTTTTCTACATCACTTATCTATAACTTTTAAGATATAGTTTTAAACGCAACCATTCTTTTTCAAATCTTTTGAAAATGTTTTTAAATGATTGATAAAGTTTTTTATAGGTGATTTGAAGGATTTGTGGAATGGTTAAATGTTAAATAATTTAGAGTCGATCAAATAACTTGACCGCCTTATGGGTGACAAAGAGATAATGTCTAGGCTTGAGTTTGGAAAACCAGTTTCCTGCTTTCCCTGGTTATCCGGACTAGCCCAATGGATGGGATAGTAAATTTGGTTTACTTGGATCAAAATTTCCAAAGTAGAAAAGATATGATTTTCCTAAATATAAATAACTTGGATTTTATGGAGATAATCTTCTTATACTTGGTGTTAAAGCCCCAGAGGAAACTCATACTACTCGTGGAATTTAAAAGGTAATTTCACCGTTATTCTGCCCATAGTACTTGTTGAATACGGGAATTGATATAGAGTAGAATTAGATGATTTTTATAGATTCTACTCATTTAATATTTACTGGTTTTTGGATTAACATCCTAGATAACATGGTTTTAAACTCAATCAAAATTTTGAGTTTTGAATTAAGAAATCTATGTTAAGATTTAAATGAAATGATTTGGAAATATTTTCCTAAGTGAAAAATGAAATGATTTCGAATTATTCCAAGTTTAAAAAGGTTTCAAATAATCAAAGGATTTGATAAGAGATGTTTAATGATTCCGTATATACCGAAAAGAAATGTTTTAAAGTTATATATCTCTAAGAGATATTTTTGATAAAAGGAATTCATTAATCAAATATTATTCACCTATTTATTTGATCTCTTTTATCGATGATTGGTTCGAAGTAACCGGGGTCGGATTTTGATGATTCTTATCCGAAGACCACTTCGAACCAATTGACGTATTCGAAGTAAAGGCATGGAAATGATTTGGAAGATGGAATATAGGGCTGCTTGTCACTGACCCTCAGGGGAAATTTCCCATATCACATTATGTGGCAGTAGTTCTTCATTTAAGATCTTCGATGCAAGGACTTCTCACTAGTAATCCTAGGGGTAATTCTCGACAGGATGCGGTAGGAGAGTGCCTTCGGTTTGTCCTACTCCTGGACAACTTGTATGGATGAAACCCGTATAACGGTCCGGCAACGAACACAACAATATCATCGCCTTTTTCTCTTCCTCAATCTTCAAATCTACCGCCTTCATCTTCATTAGCAAATCATCAAAAGTATTCAAGTGCACCGCAATCGAAGTACCTTCCTTCATCTTATAGGTGAAGAACGTTCGCAACAAAATCAAACAATTACCTAGTGACTTCTTCATATACAACTCCTCCAACTTGTCCTAAATACCCTTAGCAGTAATCTCACCACAAATTTTAGAGATAAAATTCTCCCCTATAGCAATTTGAAGTATAGTGAATGCCCACTCTTCCATTTCCTCTCTCTCAACATATGAGATGTCCACCGGCAACAAATGTGTGTCAAACACTACCCGATGCACCCGATTCCTCCTTAGAACCGCTTTCATCTTCCATTACCACTTTTTGAAATCATTATTGCCATTCCACTTGTCTATAACCAGTTGTGATCTCGAAGCCGCTACAATCCACGTACATAAGGCGCTACACCACTTGGATTAATCATTGAGGAACTACCTGAGGTATTATCTGATTTCGGCATTTCTACAACTATCTACCAGCACCAAAGCTCCAATACCAAATGCTGTAAGAAATTCTAACTCGAGACCACTCAAATAAAAACCCCAAAGCACAGCGGAAAACAAGATCGTGGTAAGAAGTGTAAAAACAACCAATCAATATCTCAATCCAATCCAATACCAATCACAATCACCCAAGAAGCAATATAAAATCAAAGCAATAACGATAAAAATAGATCACACACCGATTTATATTGGTTCCATAATAATATCTTGTTAGTATTACATCCACTTGGAGAGAGAGCCTTTATTAATACCAATGAGAAGAGTACAAGAGATTGATTACAATGATCAAAATTCTAATAGAATTAATTTGTGGAGAAGAGAATTGAAGAAAATTAGGTTTAGGTAAAATCCTAATTAGTGGAGGCTAAAACCCTTGATTAAACCCTTAATCATGCTTGCAGTTGTTGTCTCTGAATCCTAAAAATAGCTTATATAGGAGAGTATAAAACCTAGGCAAAGTTCCAGAATTGCCCCTGTGAATATCACAAATCTTCACACCAAAACCCGGGCTGAAAATAGGCTAAAAAACATCACAAACATCTGTCACTATGCGACAGACATCTGTCATTTACCTCGAGAAAACATTCCCTGACATCACAGACATTTGTCATAAAATGACGGACGTATGTCCAAACTCTCGAGTTCCAAACCCTGTAGTCACATACGTTTGTCACTTTATGACAGACGTATGTCGCCTGATGCTGGCCACAACACTCCACTGTTATGCCATATCTTTCTCCTTTGAGCTTCGATTTGCGAACCGTTTTCACCGTTATAAAGCTACTTTCGACCTCTTCAATTCTCTATATAGTGTCGCCAAAATTCAACAATAGTTCTAAAAACAATCTTTTCTTAGCAGCATGTGTACCAATCCATATATTTACGTGGACCCTACACGAAGTCATTAGAGAACCCCATATTACTGCATTTGGACTTGTCAGCTCTGGTTTGCCTACCTGAGTGTTAATGTATTGATGCATATGCTGATCTTTATTTAAACATTTTCTCTGTTTTGGTTTATGAATTGTCAGTTTTGGTCTGAACTTGTTTGAATGTTTTCATTGTTTTGAATACGGGAATATTTTAATTTTTCAGTATTTCAATTTCAAAATTAGTCTTCTAATATCACTATGGATCATCATGATTTTTAAATCAACATTAGTATATTTTGCCATATACTTCAAATTGATATTATATAATATTAGGATGTAGTGGGTGCTAGCGTTTATTAATGGTTTCCCAAATATTACTTTCCACTTTTGTTTGATAGGAAGTTGTTGTTTAGTGTGCTTTTTCTATTTTACCCAATACGCAATGTGGGTTACCTAGGACTTGCTAAAATATGTGGATTAAGTGTTTGTCAAAGTTACTTAGTTGACTTTATGGTACTAAAATATATAATGTTGTTATCAGTGCATTGATTAGCAGAGCAATAGTAGCATGATCACTTCCTGATGTTTGTTTCTTTTATTGCCTTAAGCCATAGGAAAGATTCTGTATAAAGAAAGAATGCATAGTCCAAAAGAAAGAGATAAACGGGGAGTGTTCAAATTGATTAACAATAAGGGGACAAGCATAAGGATGGCATGCCAATAATTTAGATTTATGAAAAAATATAGTCATCCTGTTTGCAATCTAGTATTAACCTTAAAATCTATTATTAGTTTTATTAAAATTAAATGATACATTTTGTATATTTAGTGTTCTTTCTGAACAAACATAACAAATGTAACATTGGGTACTTAAAATTAATTTATAGTCAAATTAAATCCATCCGTCTCTTTTGGAAAAGTAATTTTGGTGCATTAATATATTTTGGATCTTTACTTGAATATCCGTCCATGCATATATAAGTGAAATTACCATCATTATTCATGCGTAAGCCTTTATAAGGATTTACGTGAAAAATATTCTACTTGAATATCCTTCCATGCGGTGATTGTTGTTGATAACATGATTTGTAGGAGTTAATACCGTCATCATGGTCTTACAACCGAGTTTATTGATAATGGATGCTAAACTGATAAATGTTTTATAACTTGGTTTTGGATTGTGTTCATTACCGATGAGCTTCATGATATGTTTCACTACAACTGGTTTTGTGAATTGTGTGCATGTTTTGGTGAAATAGCAACCTGTACAAAATTCTTGCAAATTGTTTGGTAAAATGACAAGTAGCTAAAATCTGAAATCATATTGGATATATTATGGAATGATTAGAAATTGAATTATATTTTCTAATTGGAAATAATAGTAAATTTATTTGTTTCTTTTCTTGTTTCATTACTTAGTGTTAATTAAAATATTGCTTGTTCTATGTATTTTTTTAATTATTATTTAGTTTATTTTATTTCATATATATAAATATATAAATATATATTTACGTATATTTATATACATATATGTATTAATCTTGCATTTTTTGTATAGTTTTCTTAGCAGCTACATGTACAGTTGCTGGAATAGACTGTCGATCTTGAGGATTAGAGCATTTATCACATTTTGTTTTGTTTTGTTGTATGTTTCTATTATGGACCTTACTTATATAGGTTTTTGGGAGGGCTTTTTATTTTCTCTTATTTGTATGGGGTGGTTTTGCTACCTGTTAGGCTTGTTGGTGGCTCTTTCTTGAGTGTAGAATAAAATTATATAAGTGCTCTTCTCCTAGCGAGGATCACTCATTTTCATCAAAAAAAGAAATTAGCTTAAGGATATAGATAATTTGCTAAGCGTACCATTACATTCATCAGCCTTTAGTTAATTCTTAGAAGATTATCTAAGCTCCCTCAAGCAAAATTAAAAGTCACTCCCCAAAATTTCTAAGCTACACAAAAAAGTACGCAAATATATTTAAGCCCGTGTGATGTACATAAATCATCCATATTCAATATGTGACCAACCACTTGTTCGAATAAATAGACTTTACCTCCGAATGAGTATCGCTCACTCGACCTCCCTAATGCAGATTCGGATCTGGTTCCTTGATTAAAACCCACCATTCTCCTTACATAGTCAAATACTATGATTAAAACCTAAGTATCATATCAAGAATCCAAATCAAGTGTTTTCTATTAAGTGTCAAGTGGGAAATCCTTTTTCGGACGGGTGTTAGTCACCTCGAAGTTATGTACTCGAATCATAGATCAAAAACCATGCGAATAGAATGATTTACGCATAACTTACCTATTTAAGCTTATCGGTTTCTTAACTACACCAATCTTTTTATAAACCACTTTCATTTTCATTTCTAGTATTTCATTCAATACTAAAATTATTTATGAATTACTTCATAAATTTTCACTTAAGTTTATAAACATGTTATAAAGACACAACTTTATAAAACATTAAATTAAAAACTTACTCTACCCTTATTTACTTGTATAATTCTCTTCTACATCATAAGAGTATATATACAAAAATTTCAATTTTACTTTATTTTTCCAAAATTCAGATGGAGGCCCATACAAAATATAGGTCTTAAAATCGAGTTGACTACTCCGACCTCTTTACCTATCTGGTCCAGTAAGTAGGTAAGAAGAGTAAGATGTTGGTATCCAAACTCAATCCTAGTGTCTATATTCCTTATACATCCCTAAGGTAAAGATGTTTATTAGTCGGCCCAATAACATCAAATAGTTTATATGACTTAGATGTTTAAACAAAGACTACGGTTTTAATAAAACAAGCTTACTAAAATCTTCTTACCCGATTTAACTCATTTAAAAATTGAGTTAAATCATCTTTTCTATCCAAGAGTTAAAAATTTTCGTTTATCAAAACATTCTTATACCTTTTATTTTAAATCAGTTTCCTCTAAGGAAACTTAAGAACTAAATACCCGGTTTTTTTCAAAACCCTTTTGGAAATCATACAACATATATTCTATATATACAATAACTTTAACAATTTATTCACTAACACTCACTTTGAGTTTGTTCAGATTTGAACTCATTTCGTTCATACAATGATAAAGATAATAATTTACTAAGTGTACTACAACATTTGCCTAAGCAAACATTCGTTTGTCACTTAGAAGATTATTCAGATTACCACAAACCTAATCGAGATATTTTCCCTGAACTATCTAAAGAAAATGTAGCTTTCTTAAAGAATTTCTTTGTAATATTTATACTTACAAATATTTTCAAATAATACTACCATTACTTTTCTCAAAATCTTTCTGAAATCATTTCAAGCAATACCAGGATTTAAATTCTCAAAACCCCTTTTTATTTATAAAACACCTTTTATAAATCATATAAATTATTTTATATACCATACTCGTATAAAATGTACATTTAAAATCAACTTATATTATAATAACTTCCCTTTATTATAATAAACTTTTCACAAATATTTATCCAATAAATGTCTTATCTTCCCATTTAGATATATTAAACAAATTTATTAAAAGATGACTTTTAACTTAACATTTTCACCGAACACCTTATAATAAAAGTGTGAAACTTAATTCATAAGGGGTTCGTTTTAATGTTCTTACAATTGTCAAAACACTAAATGCCTATAAACTGGTCAATCGTAAATTAACAATCAAAAAATAATAATCAGTGCTCCTAAATTATTTGAGCACGACAAATCAGACAATAATGATAATAAAGAAATATTACAATTACCAAACAAACACACTATAAATAACTACATAAATCTGAAAATTGTTTCTCATATATATAATATATAATCCTAGGTAAAAGATTTTATTTACCAATTATCAAAATTCAATATCATGTCTGTTTGCCTTGTTCGAGTATTTAGAAATACCTATCGACACCGTAGCATCCCACGTCTTGACCAGAATTCACACACAACCCAACAGACCAATTAACGCAATATGTTCTTATAGCAATAACAAATATGCGCTCGTATATATAACACTGTCAACTCAATATAGGGTGTCACTTATCCTATTTCTAATGAGTTTAACCCACCAAAACCAAGGTTCTCGCTTAAGCTGGCTCTCATACCAAATGTAACGACCCGCCTTTTCGACCCTCGAAAGTCAGCACTTAATACATCCACGGTATTAGAATGTCAAGCATCAAGTGTCGAAAATTCAGATTGTTAGGGTAAAATAAACAAAAAAGAACATGGGGAAACATAATCTCACAGCGGAGCGATAACACATAATATAACAAAGACAGTAAAAGTTATCCTTTAAGATACATGGTATATCAAAGTTAAAAACAAACCTCATCGACCTGGATAGCTATAATTTCCTAACATTACAATTGCTGATGAGTATACACAATAAAACAATGGAAAGTAAAAATACTATGGCGGGTGAACATTCAACTCTACTCCATAAGCTTCACGTATCACCAACAACAATATAAAAAAATACTCGATCTGAACCGAGCATTATAGATAAATAACACCCGGATAAGTCTGGAAAACCAACGTGAGAAAATTCAAGAAATATGGTGAACATATAATAATCTATGAGACTACACCGCTGAACACGAAACGGGTTTTACCTCACAAGAACAACATTCATACATGAAAGAATGGAAACAAATCAGAACAAAAACCAAATTTGGAAGAATGGGAATAAACAAGATCAATATCCAAACTTAAATGATGGATATAAATAATGTAACATAAAGAAGAGAACAAGGTACTTCTCGATGCAATTAAGAAAACAACTCAAGGATTTGAATTAAAAAAGGGAAAGGAAATTTTCCAACAATGACTAGGAGGGTGCGCCCCCTTACCGAAAGTATACCTCTAGAAAATATACTTGACAACTATGATGGCTCTCGAAAAATTTCATAGCCAGACCCCTCCAACCTTACCGAGAATCCGAATATTTCACATCTTGCGCGCATACTACCGAATCCAATTTATAGTAGATGTGAAGATACCCAAATGGGAGCAACCCCACATAGCTTGATGTCCACTCGCTTTTTGGGTTTATTCATTTCCGACAAAGGAAATCAATGCTCTAAATTAGCAACAAATCATCTTAGGTTGATGAAACTCAAATAAGATAGCAGAATCGATAGTCAATAAATCAACTACCGGGAATAAAAAAATGATCATATATGAAAATTAATACTCTTACACTTATCACAACTCGTCGATCCCAAACTAGCACCGCCACGGGGAAAACAATGAAGCCGAAGAAGTAAGGGCAGTGTTGCTTCCCACTTTGTCATGACAACATTCTTAACTTAAAGAATAGCAAGAGTTCCTTCAATGTTTAGTGCTAAGTGTAAGACTAAATATTTTCAATAGACAACATTCTTAACTTGAAGAATAGAAAAAGTTCCTTCAATGTTTAGTGCTAAGTGTAAGACTAAATATTTTCAATAAAATGAATCAAACTTTTAAAACATTTGACTCACACTTATGCTTGATAGTCACATCAAAATATTGGTAAAATACTTTAAAACACTCTTTAATATATTCTTTTTAAAGATCAAATTATATCTCTAAGCGTATTAAAAACAAGGGTCAAAAACAATATCATTAAAACTTCGTTTACTATAAACCCAAAACTGTTACACTTATTTTAATTTTAAACGTTCCTTTTTAAAGATTTTATTGTTTATACACTATCATTTATAACTTTAAAACAACATTTATTATCTTGGAAGATAATAAATCAACTTAAAATACTTCTATAAATTTAAAACAAGGTCAATCATCCCGAAACAAAATTGATACATTAATTATCTCAAAAGAATATTAATCAAATTAACAATCTTTTTACAAATTTAAAATAATATTAATTATCCTGAAAGATAATTAATCAAATTTATAATCTTTTTATGAATTTAAAACAACATTAATTACCCTGAAAGATAATTAATCAAATTTATAATCTTTTTATAAATTTAAAGCAACATTAATTATCCCAAAAGATAATTTATCAATTTTACAATCTTTCTACGAATTTAAAACAATATTAATTATCCCGAAAGATAATTAATCAAATTTATAATCTTTCTACAAATTTAAAACAACATTAATTATCCCAAAAGATAATTAATCAAATTTATAATCCTTTTCTAAATTTAAAGCATTAATTATCCTGAAAGATAATTAGTCAAATTTATAATCTTTGCATAAATTTAAAACAACATTAATTATCTTGAAACATAGTTATTCAAATATATAATCTTTTTATAAATTTAAAGCAACATTAATTATCTCGAAAGGTAATTAATCAAATTTATAACTCCTTTTATAAATTTTAAATAACACTTATTCTTTGTTTCAAAATTCTCAAAAATATTGGAAAATATAGTTCAAAAAACTTTCAAAGTGCAAAAATGTGACCAAACATTTATTTTGTAAAAATACAAGCACAAGTTCAACACAAACAAAGATTAAAGGGGATGATATTTCATAAATGACGGTACAACGATAATCGCTATAACGACACTTATACAAATCAAACAATATGTCGTAAACATTTTAACCAAACATCAATATAAGCAAGATAAGAATATAAGTAAATCAATATTGGCGAGAAACCCCATAGGGTCTCTCTATAAAAGTCTCATGTAAATCACATATATGTATGTGTATATCGAAGTGTTCCGTAGCGACCTATTCGCTACATTCCATTCGACTTCCTTCTAGTTTTATTCCTTTCAAAACATTGGTTATTTATGTCATCTGCTTCCAAGCGGGAATCAAATCCAAACGAACAATCAAACAACAATATATAAACAATCATCTAAGCATTCGACAATAATCTATAGCAACATATGTATAATATAGTTTATTTAAAGGTGAGTTAACTCCCCAAAATTACAGTTGATACTTTCACGTTCCGGTTCGATCTAAAATCTGCTGGCTCCAAATTCAACAAATCCAACTCTATTGAGTAGATTATATTGATACGAGTCAACTGCAAAAGACCGCGTCCAAATCCGACCTTGTATGAGTGAGATATTGATTTGATAAGATTTGGAATTAATTAAATTAATTAATAATCATCATTAGCAACTAATTACCAATTAAGTTAATTTCCCCAAAATAATCCTTCTTACCAAATTATCAAATGCATGTACACGCACAAATGCCCATCTCCAAGCGTGCATAAATCAAAGAGACACGGAGCAACTCTCGATGAGATCAACTTTCGTCACTACCAACGATCTTTTCTTCGCGAGCTCTACCTCCCCGACCCAACCTCATCTCGTTCGATATCTTTAGATAGTCGCAACCTATAGGGTTTTGGACCACGACATTGAAATGTCGCATTCCACAAAAGATAATTGCACCACCCTATTTCACCACTAACCATGCTCCTCCAGCCGAGCAACCCAAATCCACACTCTGATTCACCTGACGCTACCTAGACCATCGTCAAAGTCAAACCCTAGGTCATGCCTCAATGGTCGAACATGGCTAAACACAAACGCACCTAACAAAACTTTTATAGATCTAAAGCTCATGCCAATATAAACTCAACAGATCCAACGGTTTAATTTATCATTGAATAAATCATTTGATTTTCATATTTGAAGTGCAGGGTTTTGATTTTCATTGTACAGTAAAGGAAAGAGGAAAGAGAGAGAGAGAAGAGGGAAAATGAAAATGAGGGAGAATAGTCTTAAGTTTTGATTTGTTTATTCTACAATTTCCAGTACGACGCTGCATAGAATTTCATTCGTGTATGAACCGCGAACGACGGAAATAAAACTAAGATTGCGCACAATAATGCGATACGATCTTAAAACAATAATAAAATACACCGGTTATCTTATTCTGTGAAATTTTAAAAATATCATCATTTGTCAAAAAATACGTCAAATGATAATTTAAATATTTTCCAAATTAAAAATTATGGAAAAATCCTATAAATTCATTTAAAAATATATCATTAAAAATCAAGTTGTTTTTATTAATAATTGATTTTCTTATTATTTATTAGAACTATGTATTATTGTAAATTTATTTACAAAATGAGCTCACCATTATTATGTATTAATTAAAAGGAGTTAAATAAGACTATTAAATCCATTTAATTAATATTTGATTCACAATTGAAATATTTAAATAATCCCTATATTTGAATATAAGTTATTTAGATTTTTCCGGGATGTTAAACTCTCCCCCTTTAAAAGAATTTCATCCCCGAAATTCCCAAAGGAAGAAAATATTCTCCCACCCTTAGGCTTTTAAAGTTCCCTATATTACGGAAAATTTCGACAGCATCTTCTTTGCATGGCTAGATCCGAAAAAACTACAACTCACCACGACTGGCCCAGATCAAAAAAAAAACAAAAACCCAAAAGTGGCCTCCTATATCTAGGGCATAAAATCATCAATCAATCACCAAACTCTAAATCTACTACCTAACCTTTTTTTCCGTTTAATTTTTGGCAAGCAACTTACTATATCGATGCGAATGCAGGTGCGCAAGAAATCAAATAGTAATCTCTTACTTCTGTGTACCTATCTTGTACTTACATAATCTAAAAGAGAATCATGCTGACAAAAGTGCAATACACTAGCTATTTATATCATAAACACAAGCAACATAAATAATATAACAACCATATGTAATAAAATTACAGAGAATACTCTATAATAAAATATTAAGCACCCAATCTTTTCAAAAGATAAATTTAGACCTAAATGACCAGGTTTTTATATTCAAAATATATTTTCAAATTCCTCCAAAGAGAAATATATCAAAACCAAAATCAATTATGATAAGGAGGAAGCTCCTCCTACCGAAGCATGGTATAACTCTAGAATCAAAACAATACAGAGCGTCTAGTGGTAGTCTGGAGTAATTAATTATACCTAGCGAGTCTTCCAAATCAGAAAACCCCCCATCGACCAACTTTAGTTATAACAAAATATTTGAAAAATCACTCCACAAAAACTCTTTTCAAATATCCTTAAATAATAATACTTCACCAAAGTTTTCAAAACAATATTATTATTTCTTTTACAAATTCTTTCGAAATCACTTTTCAAAAGCATCATGATTTAAGTCCTAATAAATAGGAACTTTAAAATCCTTTGCTTATAAAATCATAGTATATAAAATCACACTATCAATCAAGTCAAGTTCCATAAAGGAATAAACTATCACTTGACATTATTTACAATGTTAAATGACTAAACAACAAGATATAGAATTTTGCTTAGATTCGCAACTTTCTCGACCGTCTAAGGATATAGATAATTTCCTAAGCTTACCATTACGCTCATCATCCTTTGGTTATTTCTTAGAAGATTATCTAAGCTCCCTCAAACAAAATTGAAAATCACTCCCCAAAATTTCCAAAGCCACACAACAAAGCATACAAATATACTTAAGCCCGTGTGATGTACATAAATCATCCATATACAATATTTTATCCACTACTTGCTCGGATGCATAGACTTTTACTTCTAAACGAGTATCGCTTACTCGACCACCCTAGTTCGGACTCCTATCAGTTTATTTGATTAAAACCCTCCATTCTTCATACATAGTCAAATACTACGATTGAAAACCTCATTGTCATATCAAGAATCCAAATAAAGTGTTTGTTGTCAAGAATCAAGTGAGAAATCCTTTTTCGGACCGGTGTTAATCACCCCGAAATTATGTACTCGAATCCTAGATTAAGAACCGTGCGAATAAAATGATCTATGTATAACTCACGTACTTAATCTTATCGGTTTCTTAACTACGCCAATATTTTTATAAATCACTTTCATTATCATTTATAGTATTTCATTCAATACTAAAATTATTTATGAATTACTTTATAAGTTTTCACTTAAGTTTATAAACATTTTATAAAGACACAACCACTACCACATAAACAATCGTCAATAGCGACATATAACCGCTATAAAACATAACTATAGAAGTTCGATAAACGTTGTATATCGACATGTTATAAAAAACAGTGGCGTATTTATAACACAACAAATGCTGCTATAAAATAGTAAGCTTTAGCGGACCGCTATAAATTTTAATTAGGCATAATAGAAAATTTCCGCTATAAATAACATTTGTAGCGGTTATATAAACGTTATATATCAACATGTTATAGTATATTCTAATTGGTTTACAGTATATCAACATGTATATGCTACTATAAATTGTTTAGATACATAGTGCTTTTAATTCGCTGTCCTTTGATAGTAACGACCCGCATTACATTGTCTTTTTATAGTGCTTATATTTTATAACTATAACGCTTTTATGCGCTATGGTTTATTTTTTTTGTGTTTGATGCATCCTGCTATATATTACAGTTTCATAATAGAATATCAAAAATAATTTTTCTTTAAACACATAACAATATGAACAATGTAAGAGTCGAAGAATATAACAATCAGGGAATGTAACACATTATATCAAACGTACCAAATATCCGTAGACATTGTATTAGACATGATCAAACATACACATAATATTCATTACATATGTTTTCAGCACATACCAAAAAGTTGTAGCAAATGTATTAATTACACCCTAAAAAGTTGTCTATGTTTAGCGTCACTCAGTAACAGGCAAATAGTTGTTTTTCCACCTCCAGTTTCACCGTTAAGAAGAACAAGTTCTTTCATGTCATAGCATCGCTTTACAAGATAATACAGCCTCTTCATATTTTTAGTCCATACAATACTGCAAAAGAAACAACACTTGTGAGAACAAAAGCTATGACATGAGAGTTTGGATGAGATAAAAGCTATTAAAAAAGCAAGCAGTTAGTCTCACTTTTGGATGCTCACTGGTTCAGTTTGTCTTTTCCTCGGAATTGCACATGAGATATTGATTAAGTTATTCAGCATATGATATTTAAATAAAAGGGTCTGTAAAGTAGAAGATATGACACGTAACCAACATCAAGAAATATCGACAATATACCGCATTTCAAACTTCATCCTATACTTTTTTCGAAAATGACAAGACATTTTAACTTAATCAAACGTGGCAATGCATAAATTCAATGTGCATGCATAAATATAATGCACTATGACAAAATAATAAGGCCTCCAGCATGCATAAATTGAATATCAACAATTAAGGGTATAAATTATTTGAAAGCTTTTTTACTTGCTTATATTAACAACAATGTTACTCAAATTTAGGATTTATAGTCAGTCAGCAATATGTACATTCTACTGGTACTTTTAGGAAAATGCAATTTTCCTATCATTAACTTGCGAGTTATTTGCTGGCATGGATGTATTTCAATAGTTTAAAAAAAGATTAAAACGACAAATGAGTGCAAGAAATATCATGAACCACATGCAGTTGCCAATGCCGCGCTAACCTATGGATCAGCAGCTTGCTCTGCTTCAAAATAGGTTGTACATAGCTTTTAAGTTATACTATTCAGGTAGGTACCCCTGTAACAGGTCAATAATTTATGAAAAAAATTAACTTAAACAAAGTTAAAACATACTGCTTTTCCCAATGATTGTTTACGCCAAAAATGGGCACAAACACCCTGTTATAAGTGAAAGCACCAATATCCAATATTTAGATCCAAACAGAGAAGTATAACTAGATTCAAAGATCACAGAATAGATTGCAGAAAAGTAATGAACACGCAAGTTTTATGGTGGTTCGACAAATTCTGGCTTACGTCAAATAATCTTTTATTTATATTGTAAGATTACAAGTACAGTTGTTTTTGCTTAGAAAATTAATGGAGGAAGAGATAAGAAGTTATGAAGGAGAGCCAAAAGAAGATCCAATTGGAAGAAGCAGAAGATCCTTTGTATTGAACCAAGTTCGCTATATTTATAGGTGAAGACGTGCATGGATCGGGCTAAAATTTTGCCAAAAGAACCTCCAGAGCCGTACGACCCGATCCACCAATTTTTAGATCGATCGCACACCGTTGGAACGATCAGTGCCTGTAACGAGAGGGATTTTGCCCGTTCGAAAATCGACATCCATACTTTACATCGTACTCGAATGCCATAGATTCGACCGTTCAAATCCGAGTCGCCGGAGCTTATAACACCATTAAGTATAACAACACAACGGAATAAAAATAGATGATATCATATACAATCCAATGAATACAATATCTAGTATGATATACAACAATGATATCAATATGATACAACAATATCAGAGATACAATACAAGAAATAGCAGCAGAAAGAAAAGATAACACCAGCAGCAGATAGAATATCTCCAATAGAATGCTCCAATCCATAGCTAGCGGAAAGCAAGGTCAGTCGTCCAAGGACTGACTAGCTCCAAATAATCTACTAAACCTGAATATCTGAAAACCCCAACCCTAGACTGCTCGTGTAGAAAATTATGAGCACCCAGAGTTTAGGAAAGGAACAATAAACTCCGGATCAGTCATGGAACTGCTGTGAGCAACAAAAACAGTTTATCTTTAAAACAAACAACAACAGAATTTTAAACATTGAAATCCGCAATACTTTTGGAAAATGAAACTACCATAAGGCCTCCCGCACACACACACAATGCAAACGCAGAATCGGAGGAGATTTCTCCTTATGATAGTCAAAGATGCTTACTACGCAAATCATTGGGTATTATTACCAGTGCATAGTGCAGAAAACATTTCGAAAGTATAATATTAATCTTAGCTAGCATAGACATTCCGAACTATGCCTACTATAGCTACCATCTAAACAGTGGTGACCACCATAAGTAAATGGCAGGTTCTACAACTAAAACCGTACAAGTTCCGTATTGGAGAAATGGATTTCCAATAAATGGTCAGGCTAAGGAACTTCCTATGCCACGTAGGAAACGCCTCTGGCTGGACGCTCCGAGAGAAAAACTGCTCTCTGCCAACAAGGCCGGGTTACCCCTATAATAGGTAACTCACGAATATGCCACCTCCTGGTCCTTTGGGACCTTTATCCGAGTGCTCGGTAACCAACATCACACATAATAAATAAAGTGTGTCCACATGAGTAAGTATCTGGGCTCCATACCATGACACCACCCCTTTCCAGAAGGAAATGACATACCCTAAAGGGCGCGACCCTCATAACCTTGCCGCAACATTCCTATTTCGACCATTTCCGGGTTGTGAGGCCCTGACGAAGTCTCGTCCACAAAGCTACGCTTTGTCACAAAGCCATGCTTTGGGTCAACAGATGATCAACCTATGATCACAAAGATAAAAGATCAAACAAATGATCATATCACAAATGATCAAACACTGATCATCAAACAGCAACACTCAGCATGCCACATTACCAAATTGGGAATATATCGCTGATAACCTTCAACTACATAACCTCTGAGCTCGTACGTCTCAGAGAAGGGTGTTAAGCTAAGAGAATAAATTCTCCGCCACCAAACAGAAATGTATTTGAAAGAAATCGGCTTTATATCTCAAAGTGTAATGTCAGACATGTAACCATACAAGTCTGTTCCGGGTTTGAACAGAACCGAAGGCACTTCCGAAGAAGCCCTTGCAAATCCGGGTATTCACGATCCCGATCGAATTTCCCATCACTTAGGGGATCTCTATACTAGGAGCTACCCAATGCAGAGACAATCGATAGGTTATCCTATCGTTTTCGCAAACACCCGGTCTTCAACACCGGTCTTTAAATGCTATCCATATACGACGTATCACTTATTCGGAATGGGATATATGACACAAAGGTCCTCTCCCGGCTAAACCGAATAGTGAGCGTAATATTTAAAAACAAATGGATAATGGGATTTCCATTAGGTCACAACTTATTACCCAAAATTTCCTTTTCAAATGGTTTAACAAATTACCATTTTCAAATCTTTTAAACAAAAAGATTCATTTACAGATTTTTCCAAATCAATTCTCATTTCAATTTGATTAACTCGTTAAATCTTTAAAACAAAGATTTAACTTATAGCTTTCAAAAAAAACAATTCCATTTCAAATGGTTTAAACAAATCATCATTTTAAATCTGTTAAAAATAAACAGATTTAATTCATAGCTTTCAAAAAGAATTTATTCATAACTTGGAAACCATTTTTTTTCAATTCAATCTTGAAATTCCTTTAATTAAACTGGAATTTCATTTCTTATCTGAAAGCTTTTATTCTTTTAAAACCAACAGTTTCATTTTTGGAAATCTGATTCATTCATACGAGTTAAAATCTTCGAGTTAAATTCAAATTCTCAAACCAATATTTTAAAAGTGGTTTAAATTCATATAAACACATTTATAATATCTTTAATCAAATTTCCAATCATTGAATTCAATTCCAAATATTGAATTCGAATTCAAATTGAATTATTTAAATTGGAAGCTTTATTAAGTTATTTAAAATAACTTTTATCTTAAAAACTCCATTTCAAAAGCTTTAACATTTAACCCAAATTCATTTCTAAAATCAATTGAAATTAAAATTTCAATTTCAAAAATATCAAATTTAAATCATCTGTGACTTAACTGATTTCCACGTGAAATCCATATTTGTGTGTGTAAAAGTGTGGTCCAAGGGTTTAACACAATAGTGCAACTACATAAATCATCACAGATATATCGATATCGATAAGTGGTACGCTTATCTTCATTCACAGTTTCACAGATAAAATAAATCACAGATAAGTAAATTACAGATCACAACATAAATCAGAATATATCACACAACATCACAGATCAGGGAATATCAACAATTCAATCATTCAGTCAGGTCCAAACATTCATAGGTAGGATCAATTTAATTATCTGGTTGATCTAAATCAGATTTATTTCTTATGAATAAATTACTAATCCTGGTTAATTAACATTAATAAGTTACAAATCATTTTGATTAATTACTCTTTAATCATTTATTAATTAACCATTAACAATAAATTAATTAACCTTTAATTAAATTCATCAACCCTTAATTATTAGATAATTAACCTTTAATTATTAAATTCACCATTTAATTAATTATCTTTAATTAATAAATTAACCCTTAATTATTTAATTACCATTTAATAAATAAGATTTCAATAAGTGATCATCCCTAACAACTTACATTAATTAATTAACCTTTGATTAATTTTCTTCAAATTAATTGCTTTAATTAATTAACCAAATTAATTAATCAATCTTTAATCATTAAATAATTTATCCTTAATTACTTTCATTAAGCAATTATCCTTAAGTGACCGATTACCCTTTTGATTACTTTTAATTACTTAATTAATTCAAAGATAGATCATTTATCTTAATTAATCACTTTATTATCATTAAATTCTTTAATTAATAAAATCCATAATTAATCATCATTAACATTTCATTTTAATTACTTACATTATTTATTTAATTTAAATCAAGAATTAATTAATAAATAATGTCACAAAAATAGATTTATTAAACTTAATTACTTTTAAAATAATTTATTTTTGAACTTCAAAACTAATCCCATGTTTAAAACAAAATACTTTCTCAAAAGAAAATATTAACCTGTTAAAATTTGAATTAGTTTAAACTTTGAAAACTGGTTTATCACAAACCCGAGTCCTCCCTGAATGCTCCCCGAGACAAAAGCCTGTTTACTTCGAGTTTTCCCCTGAATCAACCCGGTACAAAAAAAAATTCAACTTAAAAATTTGTTTAAGTTTTAAACGACCCGGCACACACATGGAATTTACTCGAGTGTTCTCGTGTTAAACCCTGCAAATCAAACATCACCAGACACATCCCTACACCGTGCATATGCACGGAGGTTCCAGCCACTATGGATCGTCAATGATGATCGACCCACATCGGAGATCAACCTTGCAACCCACCACGATCAACAATTCACCTTCCACTGCTCGAAATCAAATTCGAGTCAATACTTCAAACCTGGAAACAGCAGAACGAAAACAACCCAAACCAGGAAACATCAGATATCCTCCCATCCCAACCTGTCAACCTCTCGTCCTTACATCTCCGATCGCCAGCAAAGCAATGACTCCGGCCACAAGATCGTCTATGGCCATACTTCCATCTCACCAAACCTTACTGCACTCGATCAACCACAAAAGTCGAGACGACCAATTTACTAAACCTATCAAAACTAGGGTTCCGGACAAGAAAACGTCACCGCTGCCACCTCGATGAAGTTCATCGCCATCCAGTATTTTCGCAAGCTTCACTGATCACTCCCCTACCCACTGGAAGAAACCCGACCCTCCAAAATCAATAGATCACCAGAAACTACTCCATTTCCATTTTCTGGTCAACCCAGAAATGCCAACTCAAAACACAACTAAAAATTGTGATTTTAGTGTTAAAAATCATATTTTTATATAAGCATTTGATTCATATGCCTGAATCTATGAATTAGATTAGTTAAATTTTCAACTTATTTTAGTTTGCCCTGTAGTCTCCTTCTTTCCAGAGACAACACAAAGTTATTTTAACTTAACATGTTTTTAATCTAAAATCTACGATATAACAACATATTTTGTTCTAGACTTAGGTACAAATAAAGATTGGATCATGAGCACTTGATTTATGAATTGATTAAGAACCTGGAACTAAAATCAGTGACAACATCCAGACATATAGTATACACACAACAATATATTCACACAAATATATATACAGGGGTTAAAATATATTCACAACATACTTGTTTCAGAGACGGTCAGTCAACACATTTTATATACTTAAATTTAAAAATAATGTTACTCACCTGGTCTGAGAAGAAGAACAGAGAAATTTTTCTGGAAACAATCTGTTTGAACTTAGATTTGAGTCTAGTACTTAATGCTGCATTTGCATTTGATTTCCAGATTTCTGAAATTGCTTGTTTACTGAGTTGCTTCTTTGTTTAAATTTTTAGATGATATTTACTTTAATTTTTTTTCTTAGCTTTTGAATGTCAAACTAATGAAACAAGGCTGATATTATAAAAGAAAGTGTACAGGTGATATATTGTTGTTTGTACAACTAGAGTAAGGCTGAAAATGCTTGCATTAAATGCTAGAAGTATGTTGCATTTATTTCCTTAGTCCTTTATGTCTTCGGCTGATATGATGTTTGCTTGGGTTTTGTTTATATTCTTGAGTATATTTATTTCTTTTGCTTTTAAAATGGTGGCTGCACTTATTATGTTGTCTTGTTAACACTTTGTAATTCATTTGCCTAGCTTGCTTTATATTTTCCTTTCTATTTGTTTCATTCTTTGACAAGTGTTCATATATATGTTTATATCTTCTTTTCTTTATTATCATTCTATATACATATATCTATATTTTATAAATATACTTTGTTTGTAGTTCATTTTACTTATATATTAAATTTTAATTTAAACATTTATTTCTAGATTTATACTAATTATTTTTATATTCATTTTGAAATATAGTTGAACTCCTAGATTTAGTTTATGTTATTAAATTTTATCCAACGTATTTATTTTATACTTTCACATCTTATATAATTTCATTTCTTAAACCATTTACTTACATTTTAAATTCAAATCAAAATATATATACATTCATATATATACAATATTTAAAGTTTAGATGATTTATACCAAATTTATTTTAATTCGGGGAAACTCGCATCACTTTATTGATAAATTTTACAAATTTTATTCAAAAATTAATTTAATTATCAATTTAAATTTATATAAAATCTAGGGTCGTTACACGATCGTTCATATTAGCACCAATGGGTGTGCAATTGTTTTGTGGGTCCTCCATGGTGTTAGCTACTTACTCTCCAAATTTCTTGCATTCTGACTTACGCTTGTGAGATTTCGCATTTTCCGTGGAGTTGGGATCGTTCAGGCTAAAATGATACGATCGTTCAAGTTTCTCCAAATAATGTGCGATCAATATAGTAGGTTCCTTTACATAATATTTTACTATTCCCAAAGTTTCGTGTCATTCCGACTTTGAGTTTGTGAGATATTGATCGATCATCATTGATTAGAATTTTTTTATGGATCGATCCATATGGATCATGACAGATCGATCCAACTTCATCGTGGGGCCCAATGATCGATGATGTAGGTCCCTCATGGTGTACTGTAGCTGTCCTCCAAATTTTATGTCGATTTCCTTTGTAGATTTTGAGTTATAGATCGATCATCGTCGAAAATCGTCAAAAACGGTTGTTGAAAAAACCACTTTAGAGTTGACTCGAAGTGAGACCCGAAGTAATAACCTTTCTGACTCTAAGCAGGTGCTGAAGATTTTGGCCTAGGGTTAGGCTCTGGTAAGATCGAAATTTTCTCCAAGCGGACGTGATTTTGACTCTAAGCACGAAAAACAATCAGTGTCGATCGTTTTTCTCCAAGCAAACATGTATCCAACTCCAGGCACGATCCAACACTTCAAATTTCTATGACTCCAAGAAAACCATGCGCCGACTCCAAGCAAGTAGTAAATTTTCCCAAGTCCGGCTCCAAGTAAATTACAACTGATCAGATCGATACCGATCCATCTTCTTTTGTCCCTAACTCGAGCACACGAACTCCAATCGACTTGAAATTTAGAATATAGCCTCATGGGGCCTTCCTTGTCACTTCATACCGATTGCATCTGTTGCCTAAGGGAAGTGCCAATTCCATACTTAGCCATTTTTGAGTGTTGTCCATCCGAATCCATTCAACTATCATCCATAGTTTCAAATACAACCGATCTCCAATCCCGATAACCATCCGTTTTTGCAGAATTCACGGTATCCCGACTTGACCGAAAGGCGAGATAACATTTTCCCCTAAATACAACCAATCTCCAATCTCCAACTTAGAGAGTGCGTATTTGTAATTTTTATTCGTATATATATATCTAGTAGATAGATCGACTTGATAGGTTTGACTAGTACCCTTCTATCAAAATTTATCTAGTCCAAGTATTTTAAGAATTATCTTACTATGCCAGGTAGTAAGACATGAGTAATAGAGTCAAACGATGTAGGGGAGCAGGTAGCACTACAACTACAAATGGTCGTATCTCAAATCCTAGAGAAGTTCAGATTACCGAAGAGGTAACACCAAAGCAGCCGAGAGTGAATTTCGCAAGATTATGCAAGGATTACACCAATCTATAGGAAAACTATTTAAAGGGACTGAGTCTATCATGGAAGTGCAAGCCTGGTTGCGATCTTGCGAAAAGGTTTTTAAAGGTCTTGGTTTATCAGATGAGCAAAAAAGTTTCTTAGCAGCGTGGAAACTGCAAGAGGAGGCAGCAGCTTGGTGGGACTTCCTTACTGCAAATATTCTTGAAGAAGAGTTTTCATGGGCCCGATTTAATAAAGTTTTTGAAGACCAATTCTTGCCAACAGCTGGAAGGACGAGGATGTACCGCAACTTCATGGACTTAAAGCATGGGGATCTATCCGTAGGAGAATATGAGATGAACTTCAACGAGTTATCTTGTTTTGAACCGAAATTGATTAACACCCCGTTAAATAAGAACGAGATGTTTGTTTTGGGTATGAGGGAAGAGTACCATGAGAAAATGACTGCTCATGCCAAAGGTACTTTTGTGGATTTAGTTGATATGGATTTGAGGTATGAGGCCTTGGAAAAGAAGAAGCCTACTCCAGCAGCACATAGTCAAAATACCGGTGGAAATGGTTCTAACAAGAGGAAGTTCAATCCTAATTGGAAGAATCAGAGAAAGCGAAAGCCTGGCGGAGGGACTCATGGGAATCATTTGAAGGATTTTGTTTGCTATAGGTGTCAGTAGAAGGGCCACATAGCAAAGTTTTGCAAGGATTCTGGAATTCAGCAGCAACAACAACAAAGTGGACCTATCTCCCCGATTGGTCCAGAGGACCCTCAGTTTTAATTGTCATCAGGCCGAGCATATGGTAAAAGACTGCCCACTCATGAAGAAGGTGCAGCAACCCAAGTTGTACGCCATTAAGAACGAACCTTCGAATTCAACGAATGTAAAGGGGAAAAGGCATCCTTAAAGGTACCTTACTGATTAATGGTATTTTTGTTCGAGCATTATTGGATACTGGTGTCTCTCATAGTTTTATCTCTTGTTAATCAGTAGGCAAATTTCATCTTGTATCTAGTATTGTAGAAAACCCTATGTGTGTGTCTAGCCCCATATGTGATGTAACCCATTTTAGTATGATTTGTAAGAATGTGCCAATTTCCTACCTTTCTCATCACTTTTCTTGCGATCCATATATCTTGGACTTTAAAAGATTTGACATTATTCTTGGTATTGATTAGTTATCAAAGTATGGAGCTGTCTTAAAATGTAATAAGAGAACTGTATCTTTAGTGACCGATATAGGGAGGAAAGCTAAGGTATCATGTAAGGAACCCGGTATTCATATGTATAGTTTCCTACATGCTCTTGAAGTAGCTCAGGAGGATTTAGGGTCTATTGAAGTTGTTAAGAATTTTCCCGATATATTTAAAGAAGTTAAAAGTACCCTCGCACCGAGAGATAGAGTTTCGCATTGATTTGGTCCCTGGTGCAAGGTCCGTGGTTCAACCAAAGCGAAGGACGGTTCCGAGGGAGAGAGAGGAGTTGGTAAGTCAAACCTAGGACCTATTAAGAAGAGGATTGATTAGACCCAGTCGTTCGAGTTGGGGATCAGCTGTAGTGTTTGCGGCTAAGTCTGATGGATCTTTATGGTTGTGCGTGGATTATAGGGAGTTGAATAAGCTGACCATTAGGAACAAGTATCTCTTACCCCGCATCGATGATCTTTTTGATCAACTTCATGGAGCTACGGTATTTTCTCAAATGGATCTAGCTATCGGATACGCATCAGTTGAGGGTTGCTGAAGACAATATACCCTTAACTGCTTTTAGAGGCCCTGATTGTTTCTTTAAGTGGTTGGTTATGCCTTTCGGTCTAACTAATGCACCTGCATATTTTATAGACCTCATGAGCCATGTTTTTCGAGATGTTCTTAACAAGTTTGTGTTAGTTTTGATCGATGGCATCCTTATCTACTCCAAATCCGAGGAGGAGCATAAACATCATTTGGAAGTGGTGTTGGAGACATTGAGGAGACATGTCCTTAAGGCGAATTTTTCGAAGTGCCATTTTTGAAAATCGAAGGTAAGATTCTTAGGACATATTGTGACAGAAGAAGTTATTTCAGTGGATCCAGTGAAAGTGGAAGCTGCTCAGAAACGGAAGCAACCGCGAACTCCTACCGAGGTTCATAGTTTCTTAGGTTTGACTGGATACTGTAGAAGGTTTATTCAATATTATTCTAAGATTTCTTCTCATTTGACTAAGCTGACTAAAAAGGAGGAGAAGTTTGTATGGACTCCAAAGTGTGGAGTGGCATTTCTGGAACTGAAGAAGAGATTAATCAGTGCACCAGTTTTAGCTATTCCGGTTGGAAATAGTGGATTCACGGTTTACACAAATGCATGTGGAGTGGGACTTGGTGCTGTTCTGATGCAACATGATAGGGTGGTTGTGTATCCAAGCAGGCAGTTGAAGCCTCACAAGAAAAACTATACTACGCATGACCTGGAGTTGCTAGCTGTTGTCTTTGCATTGAATATGTGGAGACAGTAAGACACTACTTGCTGGGTAAGGATCCTTCTATTCCTCTTAGTTTCTTTCTAATCTTTAGAGATTTTAGGAGTAAGTTTTCTTTAATTAGGTGTAAATTCGAGCTCTTCACGGATCATAAATCCCTGAAGTATCTTTTTACTCAAAAGGATCTGAACCTGAGGCAACTGAGGTAGTTAGAGTTTCTGGCAGCTTATGACTTGGATATTCTTTATACTCCAGGAAAGGCTAATGTGGTGGTAGATGCCTTGAGCAGGAATGTCGTTCTGACTCTTTTGGAGGTTACATCTACTCTCCTAGAAAGAATAGTGAGCAAGGGAAGGGAGGACAGAAGCTTCATGGCGATCATTAGGAAGGTTGAGGAGGGACAGTGCACAAGTTTTAAGATTGACAACCGAGGAGTTTTGAGGATGAATGGATGGATCTGTGTACTGAATGTCAATGGTCTTAAGCAGGAAGTTTTGTTAGAATGCCATCGTTCTAAGTTGAGTGTCCATACAAGTGTCTCAAAGATGCATAGGGATATGAAGCGGATATTTTGGTGGAAGAGAATGAAAAGAGATATCTCTATCTTTGTTAGCAGGTGTTCGTGCTGTCAACAAATCAAAGGTGATTATCGGAAGAGTGCCGGATTATTACAACCTTTGGAGATTCCCAATTGGAAATGGAAAATGATATCAATGGATTTTATCGATGGTTTACCCAGAACCAGGAAAGGAAATGAAAGAGTATGAGTTATCGTGGATTGGCTAACGAAGAGCGTGCATTTTATTCCGGTGAAACCGACACCGCTGCTTCTTTAGCTAAAATTTTTATGAGGGAGATAGTCAGGTTGCATGGAGTTCCTATGAGTATTGTAAGTGATCGAGACCCCATATTTACTAGTCAATTTTAGGAAGCATTGCAAACAACCCGCAACAAAGTTGAGCTTAAGCACACTATACCACCCCCAAACAAACGGACGGACGGAGCGAGTGAATAAGATTCTAGAACATCTCTTGAGGGCATTTATTCTGGATTTTGGTGGATCATGGGAGGATCATTTACATTTGGTTGAGTTCTCTTACAACAATAGCTTCCAAGCAAGCATCGGAATGACACCATATGACACCCTATACGGAAGACCGTGCAAGTCGTCAGCATGTTGGGTTGAGATGGGAGACAGATTAGTACTTGGCCGGACATGATCCGAGAGGCTATAGAGAAAGTTGCAGTGATTAAGAAAATGATGAAGGGGGCTCAAGGTTGCCAAAAGAGTTATGCTAATAGGAAGCGAAGGGATTTGGAATTTATGGTTGAAGACTTGGTGTTCATAAAGATTTCACCAATAAAAGGAGCTATTAGATTTGGAAAAGCTGGGAAGTTAACTCCAAGGTATGTTTGACCCTTCCATATTCTTGAGAGGATCGGATCGCTTGCTTATATGGTTGAGTTGCAAAAGAGATTGGTGTAACAACCCTGATATTTGAGTTGATTAAATAAAATGAATAGGGATTTAAACTGGAGGATTTAATTCATTAATCTAGAATTTAGAATGATTATTCATTAAGAAATATTAGTATTTGCAAAGCATTGCAATTGTAAAAATTTTAATGCCGATTAAAAAGAAAATATGGAGTTAATTTGAATCTTTTATTTTAAACAAAAGAGAATTTGGGATTTATTTTAAAAATTATAATGTAAAAGTATAATTAGCATTTAAAATGATGTTTAAAATAAAGATGTACATTTGTATTGTGTTGTATTAAAATTTGGGTTTCATAAAATAATAAGTATGGGCCTTTGTTAATTAAATAAATTATTTAACATCTTAATGGGTTAGTTTTTAATCCAAGCCCACTAGCTAAGGGAAGCGAAACATAATTTCCTTTTCTCATTCTTTTGCCTGTACGTTCATTCCATCTTCAGTAAATAGAAAACAAGAGAAAACCTTGTTCCTCTTTAACCCTAGATTCTAAAATCAACAAATTCAAGTGCAAATCAAAGGGTTTTTTGTTCTATAATGATAAGTAAGTATTCTAAACCCTATATCTACCTTTTAGAAATATAATAGAATGATTTTTATCATATTTTTGATTGAAGTGCTGCTGTGTTTGTTTGGGTTTTTGGGTTTTTAGGTGATTTAGGTGAAGTTAGGGGTTTAGCAAGGCTTATTTGGTGATCTAACAAGCTATATGAAGTTAAAAGGTGAGTTAATCACTTACACTACTACCTTTAATCTATGAGAATAATTTTTAGTTGCTATTTGAATTGAATTGGATGGTTTGTTGATTGAATTGCTTTCAAATTGTTGTGAATTGTTGCTTGAATTTGAATGATTGTTTGGTTGTGCTTTGCTGAAAATTGTTTGTGAAAAATCGCTGCAGTAAAACAGCGATATCTTAGTGCAAATTTATCCAAATTAGCTCAATATTTTTGCAGTTGAAAGAACATTATGTTAGCTACAAGTTCTCCTTTAATTACTTTATGAAATTCTGTTGCTTAGAGGGTCGAACTTAAGTTTGAAACTGATGTACACAGCTCTGCTCTGTGCAATTTTTTTAGTTGAAACCTGATATTAAAATCACCATAACTTTTGAATGGTGGATCGAAATTGAGTGAGGTTTTTTTCAGTTGGAAGGTATATTTGTAAGGAAAACCTTTTCTGTTTATCATTTCCTGTAAATCTATATTTTACTAGTTGTAATATGTGTTTGAAGAGAAGGTAGCCTCTCTGTCCTGTGTTTTTAATTTTAACTTTGAAATACAGAATTGTTTTGATCATATCTTTTTCGTCTTCAATCGGAATTTGATAATTTTTAATGTTATGGAAACTTATACTTTTAGCTACAACTTTCATGTTTTATGTTTTGCTAAATTTTGAGCTTTATATAGTCAAAATCATAATTTTTGTCGCTGCCCGGAGAATAAACGACAGCGACAATGAATTTAAATCTGAAAATTATTTCGGTCATAACTTTTAAATGTAAATTCAAATTAGATGATCTTTTTCTTGTTTGAAAGCTGAGACTTTTGTCTACAACTTTCATATTTTAAGTTTTGGAAAATTATGAGATTTAGATGGTCGAAACTACATATCTTTAAATCATAAATTTGAGTTAAACGAAGTAAATAGACAAGCTTCGTATACAAGTAATTTTATGAAAGAGAATTACTTTTAATTTTCAAATCTTAGTATTGTTTATAAATTAATTTAATAAATATTAAAATGATTTTTTTTGCAAGTTATGTTATATATTAAGCATGTTTAGTAAAATGTTTATGGATCTGGAAATATGACTTTGGAAATACAAATCTAATTTATTTTTACATAAAAGTGATTATGGAATTGGAATATAAGTATTATGGTTTTATTACATAAATAATTTAGGATTCATGGAATTTGGAAATGTAGTTTGAAAAGTATAAACTTAGTTTATTTCTAAATAGACTTGTTATATTTTAATAGGATTTAGAAGAGTAATTAAATATGGTTAAAATATGGTTTTGTGAATAATACAACTATATGAAAATTTGAGACATCCTTGTGTATATAAGTGAAATCTTGGAAAACTTCGGGTTTATGGAATATTTTATCAAATAAGTGAAAGTTTATTTTAATCTAAATAATAAATAAACTTTTGGAAATTTATAACAAGTGTTTTAAACAATAAAATCAAAGAGAGAGAGAGAATGTTTTGAGAACCTTAATTTTATAATTTGAGGAGTACTAATAATCGACTTAGTGTCATCGATTGGTTTAAATGCTTTCGAATAACGCTTCATCGAATATGGTATAACTCATTGAATAGAATGTTTGAGTGGAACTTACTAGCCCATTAGCAAATACTTGAATTTCACCGGGTAGTATAGGATGCCTTAGTTAAATTTGTGTGATTGCTATTAGGAAGTATTTTACACTTTAGAGTTGTATTCTCTTCTGGTGTGTGACAAGTGGTTGCTTGATCCTTTAGAGAATATGGTTCAGGTTTTCCAGCGGTATCCGTAATAAGTGATATTTACTAGCTTTTAGTAAATACTTGAATTTCACCATACGGTATGGGACGTATTGGTTAAATTCTAGTGATTACTGAAGGTGATAGTATTTGGCACTTTAGAGTTTACTCTCTTTTGGTGTGCGGCAAGTGGCTGCTAGATCCTTAAGAAGTTTATTCCTGGATTTCTTTTAAAACATAATAATTTAATAATATTAAATAAATGTGGAATTATCGAGTCATGGTTTCTACGATCACCTTGATCGGTATGGACTATCCTTGAGATCATTCTGTGATTTTGTGATTCTATGTTCCCGGTCTGAGTACGATCCTTGGTATCAGATCGGTTTGAGTGATACCAATTTGTCTGTTTGTTTGCCACGGGTTTTGAGTACAATCATTGTGATTGTTTTGGACGATCATTATGATCGGTTTGGATTAAGATCTCTTGGATTCTGGATATTTGGATTATGTGACTGTTCTGTGTTTGTGAAATAAGTACAATACTTGTGTCTTGTGTTTGTGAACTAAACATATATTCTTGTGTCGTGTGTTCGTGAAATAAATATATGTTCTTGTGTCTTGTGATGGATGTTAAGTTAATTCTGTAATTTTGTGTTTAGTGACTAGTGCGTGTTTGTGACGTAAACTAATAACCTTGTACTGAGTTAATCACTGATATTTGTGTGTTTGGAGATATTGTGTTTTGTTATGAGAATTCAATCTTGAACATCTGTATTTACTTATATATTGTTTGTTCTTGTACTATATCTTGTTCTTACCCTATTGGATATTTAGAGATAGTCAGACCCGGGTGTTATTTTGCTCGGGTCAGGCCGAGACTTTTCAGGTTATAGGACATGTTGACCTTTGAATAGTTGTGCTAGCAAGGAGATAAACATTTAGACTTTTAGTTTATCCCATTTAGGAATTTGGACCTTGTATATAAAATGTATAATTGAGATTAGAAAATTGTTAAATTTGTATAACAATCGAGTTTAGTATTTCATTTTGTAAACTAAATATTTTGTACATGTTTAAGTTGAGATTTATTCCACTGTGATCTGTGACTGTTATTTATATGATATATTGTTCTGATTCTGAAAAATCGATGTGTCTATTACTTTGTATTAATACTGTACACGTCAAATTCAGTTCAGATATTAAGTGAAAAGGTATAAATGACATGTCAGTGTTAGTATAAAGATATATTCACATTTGATCGCCTTTAACAAGCCGTATTCTCCAGATTAGCAGACAACATTAGTTATAATGTTCTTTGCTAACCTGGGCATCGCGGTGGGGTCGTTACAATTGGCGTCAGTTCATAATGTGTTCCAATGTCTCATTTGAGGAAATATGTTCATGACCCATCTTTGATTGTGGAGCCATCGGTTCAAGAGAAATTGGAAATAGAACCGATCCTAACAGTGGTTAGAAATCCAGTTTATGTTATGGATCAGGATGAAAAGAGGTCCTGTAACAAGGTGGAGCGACTAGTTAGGATTCAGTGGAGCGAGGATCTTAGAGACTGCATTTGGGAGATGGTGGATCGTATGAGAGAAGCCTATCCTGATTTGATGTTAGGATAGTTAATGATTGTCTATTGTATGTATATTGTATGTTTGTTTGTTATGGATGCTTAAAGTATGTATTTGTATGTGTTTTATGATATGAATATATAGCTTTTTGCGTAAGTTCGAGTTTTCTCCTTGTTTGCTAATTTCGAGACCAAATTCTTTTAAGGGGTGAGAGTGTAACGACTCAAAATTTAATCGCTATTTAAATGAATATTGAATTATATTTTAAATAATTAATAATTGGATTTTTATTAACAAATAAAACTATTTTAAATAATAACTAATGTTGATAAAATCGTTTTCAAAATTTGTTTACCAAGATGAATAGTTCATAGAAAATAGAAAATGTGACCGGAAATTATTTTCCGAAATATCGATTTTTCATTGGTTAAAAGTTATTCGAAATGTCATAATACTATTTTAAAACACATATGCACACACTACAAACTATTTATACATGATAAATAAATATGTACATGTACGTGTATATGCTCTCTTTGAAGAGTGTGTGTGTGTGTAAGGATAAAAGAAAATAATTTTATAAAGGAATATATATATATATACACACACACACATTCATATATAAAATACACATTTTCAACACATGTCTTGAATAGTGCAAAGTAGGGGGAGTACAATGGATGGGATTTGGGGGGAGGGGGAGAAGAGTATGGTGATGCATGCATACTTAAATTTTAATATAAATGCTAATATAATTTTTAATTTATTTTCTAAGCTTATAAATACCCCCTAACTTTCATTCTTTTTATTTTACAATCTCTTCCCCCACTTTGAAAATCCTAAGAGCTTAAGAAACTTAGTCATGGCCTCCTCTTCATAAATTCTAAAATAAGATATATCACCTCTTTCACTAAAAATTGCCTTTTTATTTCACAAAACCACTTCTACAAACCATTCAACCCCTCCTCTTCCAAGCTACAACACTCCATCCACCCAAGAACATAAAGGCCGAGCCCAAACATCCAAAGGCTGAGCCCAATTAGCCTAGGTCGAACCCATCTTGGAGGTTCAAGCACTCAAAAGTTTCATATTTGCAAATTTTCTAAAGCGTTTTCAAGTTTTGAAAAAAGTTCGCTTTGATTTAGAGAAGTTTTATTGAGTAAAACTAATGTTTTTGGAAAAGAAAACAACTTGTTTTAATGATCTATACGTTGTGAAAATATTGTGTTTGTTGTGTTGAATTATCATGTTGTTTGGATGATATATGATTGCAAGTTGGTTGTTTGGAGTAGATTGGTGATTTGGATAATATGTTGGATATGTATATGGATATGTGATATTAGTTATGATATAATGGTAGTGTGGTTATGAAACCAAAATCAAGTATATGTGATGAATTTGTTGTAAAGATAGCTCATTGAAAAGTCGCAAAAGACTTGAGATCCGATTTGAAAATAAAAGTTTATTTTCTAGTTTTGAATTTTGAAAATGTTTTTCCAAGTTTTCACATTTGTTTAAAGATTTCAAAACTTTTCCATTTGTATTTTCAAAGATGTAGTAGCTAGAGTTAAGGTGAAGTTTTCACCTAGAAAAAAATTCAAGCGGACTGTGCTCATCGAGATAGTTGCTATGGATGTAGTTTGGGAAATTTCACGATTTCAAGTTTTAAGTGATTTCTTTTGAATTGTTTTGAAAACTTATTTCAAACTAAATTAAGCAAGTCAAAAGTTTAAGTTTTAAATTATTTAATAATTTAATTATCTAATTTATTAATTAGGGAAATTATTAATTAAAGTAATTAGATTAAGTAATTAGAGGTTAAGAAATTTTCAACTACGTTAATTTTTTTTAATTAAGTAAGTTTTAAATAATAAATAATTAAGATAAAGAAAATTAAATTAAATTTATTTTAATTAATTATTTAATTAGAGTTTTATTTAGTTAATTATTATTTAATAAAAGGTTAATTATCCACTTAATTAAGGTTTAATTTCTTTAATAAATGTTATTTAATTAAGGTTCAATTATAAATAAATTAGGAATATTAAATATTTAGTTTTGATTTAATTAAAGATTAATTAAGGTTTAATTAAGTTTTAAACTTATGATTTAATTAAAGTTTATTTATTTTAAAGTTTCTTTTAAAACTCTATTCGGGTGTTTACCTTTAACCAAATTTCTTGTTTAAGTGAATTGTTTTAAACCCAAGGATCTCTTGTCCATGCTATTAAGTAGCCAAATGGATTAAAGTAGTTGTAATAAAACGATGACGCGTTTTATTGAAAGTAAGTCGACTTGTATTTGTCACAAATACCGCACTTCGGGAACATGATGAATACAAGGAGTTAATTTCGATAAGCGGGTCATGATAATCTAAGCATATGGAACGAATGTCCATATGTAAGTCTTTACACCCTGATGGTGGGATAGTTCACTATAAACAATTTGACCCATTAAAGTTATCGAACATTGGTTTGGAGAGACCGGGATCAGATATTAATTATTATCGAAAACCACTTCGAACCAATGTAAATGTTTGAATTGAAAATAGCAAAGGCAAGGTCCAAGATAAAGACTTTGAAGTGCAAAGGCTATTTGTTGCTAACTCTAAGGGTGATTCCAAAACGGATGTTGTGGAAATAGTGTCTTCGGTTCATTCATCTCCTGAACGACTTGTATGGATGAATGCTGACACTGTGTCAACATCTGGAAGGCAATGTTAGCATTCCAAGTGGCAATGCTATATTAAACGTAAACGTAGCCTCAGGCCTCATCAACCGGGAATGGCCAAAATAGGGTATGCAGCAGGGCTATGTGGGCCGCGCCCATCAGGGTATGTCATCACCATATCTAGAATTGATATTTGACCCATTTTTGTATGCTTCGGTACGGTTGTTGATCCCAACCATGGTGGTGACGTATTCGGTACTATTAGTTAAGTGGTAGGCCGGTTCTGTGTAGTAGGAGTACAAGATGTTCTTGTCAGACCCTAAATGTATTTTATATAGAGATGCACCTTCGAAAGGTGGTTCCTTACATGGTCATGTATGGAATCCATTTTGTAATAAGTGCCTTCGATCTTAGTTGTATACTTATTATGTTGTAATTTAATTAATGTAACAATTTTGGCTATTTGAATTATTTACTTGAAAACCCTTGACATTATGATAATATCACTTAATTTCTATATAAAGTGTTTTGGTTATTGTAAGGTAAAAACCCGTCTGTGTTTATGTGCGACGTGGTCTTACGAGATACCTTTGATTTTCAAATCGTTTTATAAAAGTAAAAATTAAGTTGTTTGAGTTTACTCACATTAGACCCATGTCTGACCCAGAGTTTTATTTTCTTTTTCTAAAACTCTTAGGTACTCAAATTTGTATGAGTAGCCAAGTGATCCAGGTTTCTTACGGGAGCATTTTGAAGGAGTTGGAGCAGATGGCTTCACCGTTAGTTAATTTTTATCTTATTCTGCTGTGTTTGCATTTGATCCATATATTTTGTAGAGGACGGGAAGTTATAACTGTCTAGTTGAAGTATAATGTAACGACTCTGATGTATTATTTATATGGAAATGACTATGTAATACCTTATGTTATCTATTATATATTGTTCTGATTCGTGGTGAGATTCTGTAATTGTGTAGTAACTTCTTATCTTTCTTTTTCTTCTACCCTTGATGTCTCGTCTTTCAGTACTAAAAAGGCGGTTGTTACACGTATTTTCCAATCCATCGCCAAGCCAAGTTGCCATAACCCATCTCGAATCTGCCCGGGAGTTGGTGTTTGCATGTCGAATCCTCAGTCTCTTCGGATTGTTAGTGAAGTCTACGACTGTTCTGAGTTGATAACCAATTCCTAAATCATTCTAAATCCTTAGCTGAATCCACTTCCATCCTAAGCCATAGCAAAATCCACGATCTTACCGGATCGTTGTCTAAGTGCTCGATCTCATCGGATCGTTACCCAAATTCGGGACCACTCCGGGTTCATATCCAAATTCGTAGCTGTTCGAAGCTGGTATCCATGACCTCTCCGGATTGTTATCCTAATCCAAATCCTTGATCTGATCCATGCCAAGTACAATCCGTACTCGACGACCTGAGTTGGCCGATTCATCGCGTTCGATCGAAGCAACCTACCCCTTGCCAGGCATAGCCCATACCCGACGACCTTGATCTTTCTGGATCCTTACCAAGCACAATCCATACTCGACGACCTGAGTAAGCCAATCATGTCGCTCTCCGGCGAAGCGACCTACTCCTTGTCAGGCATAATCCATACCTGACAACCTGTTGGGTTTTATTCTCCGGCCTCGACTCTCCGTTCAAGGACTTAATTTGTGGGGTATCCTTCTCCGGCCTCGATCCCCAGTCGAGGACTTAATCCATGGAGTATCCTTCTTCGGCCTCGATCCTCGGTCGAGAACTTAATCTGTGTACGAGTCCATCCTATCGCCCTTCGGCGAAGGGACTCGCACCTTGCGGTTATTGACCTGTCTCTCCGGTCGGGACCAAAACCACGACCTGTGTTATTTATCGCAGGAGTGTGGATCCAAGTATTTTAAGGTTCATTAGTTATGGTGGTTTAATACCATCTCAGAGCATACCTAAGGACCATCCTTGATCTCGTACATGTGTAAGTGGCTTAGCCATTTTAATGTAGAGTTTATTAGTTATTTAGTTCATGTCATCCTAATCAAGAGATTACGACCTGTGCCCTTAAGTCGGGCTCGCTTCGATTTGTAGTGGATGATGGCTGATCCTGTTCTATCACCGTTATTCGAATTCTTCCAGAGTTAATTAGATCTGTTTCCCCCAGTTCCATGGGGAGCAGTGCTGATCCATTCTCCTTGGTCAGTGTTTGCCTTCAGTTGCTCCAATCCCTATCCAAGTCGGCTAGTTTTCCGCTCCAAATCCTGGATTCCAATTTCCAGCTATTCCGGCATCCATAAGTGGTCTTCGATCATCATTTCCATCCCGCCCCCGAGTCTGTGAGGGAATCCCAAATTATCCTATTCCAGACACGCATCCAAGTTCTGATTGACACCAAACTGCTTAGCATTGTCCAACACCCGACCTAGGATTGATCCGGCATAACCCGGGGCATGCTCTCGAGTCTAGATCGATCGGCGCTGATCGTTCTGGAACGATCGGTACCGATCATTATGTGTCGTCTGAGGACTGCCCCCGGTTGTACTACTCCATCTTGCTGTCTACTAGCTTCGTTTCCTTGGTCCTTATTCTGGTTTTACTCAGCTCCTACTGCTCCAACTCTGCGTGTAACATCCCGTCTCTAGAGGCCAAAAGCTAAGCGCTACAAATGCTGCAGTTATCCATAGTATTAACTTCTGGTGACAAAATACGGTAATGATAATGGTATTCATAATATCAGAAGCACATGAATATGAACAAAATCATAGATTTCAAAAAGAACATTTTGCTGATTACATTTCAAAACAATAATTCATATCCATGTTACATAATCCTTTAAAATTTCCCTGGCAACGATTAAATATATCATTACAAAAATACGCCAAGAGCGACATATGACGATGCCTTCTTGGTTGATCAAAGTAATATACACAGCGGAATCAAAACAAAATGAAACTGCAAATCCTAATTAGTTATCCGTCAGCCACCTGCTCGTCTTCGGAAGCTTTATTCACCAAAAGACTAAGACCTGAAAACCTCAACCCTCAGCCTACTCAAATCAATTTTGAGTACCTGAGAGTTTAAGGGGATTCAGAAACTTTGAATCGGACATAAAGCCCGGTGTGAATAATTCTGTTACATCTCAATTTACTAATATTAAGTGAGACCACGCCGCTTAGCGGAACGGGTTTCCTCTCACTAATATCCTCTTTAAAACATATATTTTACAAATCATTTTCTGCAACCAAACTGGTTAATCAAACTGATTATATCAAAACAGTAATATCCTTTATGCTAATAAGAGGACTATCTGTCTGTAAAACAGGTAATATGTGAGCTACCTACCCACAATATAATAGCAAGGTCCGTTATGCTACAATGGACTATATGTCCATACAACTGGGCTGACTGCTCGCAAACTGGACTAACTGTCCAAACTCTAGGCTGACTGCCTGCAAAATGGACTAACTGTCCGAATTATTTTCTTAGGGTTAACTACCCATTAAGTTTTCCTAGAAAACCTTTACAAAATGATTTAGTCCTTCAAATCATATATATATATATATACAAGGAAAATATATATTTAGCTTTACTCTAAGCCAGTTTGCCATGTTATATATACTTTACTCAAAATAATGTTGATGACAATTAATGAGGATTAACTATCCTTCCAAAACAAGTTAAAACCCTTTTTAACTTGAAAATACTTAGGCTACATTGCATATTCAATACATTCGAAACCTTTGTTTAAAACTGTTCCCTTTCGAAACCATTAAATATTGTTTTTCGAAAATATTGAAAAAACCTTTCCTTTCTTTTCTCTGAAAGCTTCAAAATATTAGAGATCCTCCTTTAAAACCTTTTAAATATTGTCTTTCGAAAACATAGAAAAAACCCTTCCTTTCAATCCTTTCGAAACTATGAGGAACCACCCCTTTCGAAACCATTCATTAAAACCTTTCGAAATAGTCAAAACTCAACCCTTTCGAAAACACTTTAAGTTCAATTTAAAACATATGGAAACCTTTATAAACCTTTCAACATTTAACCCCTTCGAAACCTTTTAAAAAGTCTCGATCGAAACCAGTTGGATTCTGCCTTCAAGTAGAACAAAAGGATTAAAAACCCATTAAAGTCGAAAGCATCTGTTTTGAAACCTTTTAAAACTATTTCTTTCAAAACCAATTGGGTTTTACTTTACTTATAGAAAAGGGATCTTAAAACATTCAAGTCAAAAGCTACTGTTTCGAAACCATTTCTTAAGTAATGAAGTGATGGTGTTAAAACCACCCTTCGAAAGAATTGGAGAGGTGGTCAAACTTTAGAAAACAAAACAATCCTTTCGAAACTATCTGGGTCGAAAGGTAAAAAGGCGGCAGCAAAAAGGTTTCGACTTAGTCAAAAGCAATTATTTAAAATCAAAGGCGCAACCCAATCGAAACCATTTCCTTTAAATCATTTGACCTTGTCGAAAGTTACTTAGTCGAAACCACTTAGTCGAAAGTAAGCAGGTGTATTTCTTTTATTTAAAACAAAGGACTGCCTCAACCTCTTCGGAACCTCTGTTTCGACTCCCTACCTTCCGCCTACATCCAATTCACTACGTACCAGTAAACTAGTACCATGTGCATTGGTTTCGACTGTGTCGGAAGCAAAGATGAGGAGGCGGAACCCGGTGCCGACGATGTCGAAACAGTAAAAAATATGTAGCAAATAGTTCTTTCACCTAACTTGCCTTACGTGTTTAATTGTGATTGGTTTCCTTTTTCTTTACCAATAAAAAGTACCACACTTTGTCAAAAGTGCTGCCGACTTTTCAGATTTAACAATTTAAGTTATTTTACAAAAAACTCTTCTCCTATTTAAATTATATAAAACATTTAAGTCTCATATCTTAAATAATTTTATTTAACCCTCAAAACACTTAAGAAAAATCTAAAAAAATTCCAAAAAAATTATTTTAATTTATTTTCCAACATATAAAAATTTCAGACCCCAACCTTTTATTATTTAACCGAAAATAATTATTAACCCAAATTAGCATTTTCTTTATTAGAAAATTCATATAAATTCCACATAATTTCAGAAAATTCTAAAAATTGAAACCTATCTCCAAAATAATATTTATGACCTTCATAAAAATTCGCAAGGCATTTAGATGTCATTTTATAGGGTTTCACCTTAAAACATATCATAAAATCAATATAAACATACATAAATCATCAACATGTATATATAATCATTCCATCATTCAAATCATGGCAAATCAATGCAAAATATTCTGCAATCATCTAAAAACTGAAAATACAATAAAAAATGAGATGTAAACATTATTCACCTTAGCTTTAGAGATTATGGAGATTGAGATGTGAATAGACTTGATTTGAATTGGCTTCTTCCTAGCATTTCTTCCTCTCTTCCTTATTAATGGTTATCGGCCTCTTATTTTAAAATTTGAGAATAAAAAATGAACGTTTAAAATTTTACACGACCAAGGTTTGGAGGATATAGAAATGGCCTCTTTCATATTCTACCCATCCTCTATTTCAATTTAAACTTCTTTTAATTCATTGTTAAATAGCGCGGTTACACCTTACAAATCTCAATTCTCTAATCAATACATTATTTTATTTAATTTAACTAATTAAATATCCTAAATAATGTTACCAAAAATCTGGAGTGTTACACTGTGGTCCATAGCTCCAACAGTTCCTGCCATTCCAACCTGTCCAATTTGTCGGAGTAGATTCTGCATCATCTCCTCATGTATCTTTAGCATCTGTTTCTGCATAGTGTTCATCATCGTCTCCATCACATCTCCAGTAATGAAGACTGATGTTAGATTAGCTCCAGAAGATGCCACTTGACTTCCTTTATGGTGACTCCTTTCTGCCACCTGTCTCCTTGTTGATTGCCTCACCATTGATCCAAATCCAAGCTTTCTTGTTGATTCCAAATCTAAACTCCAAATCCGCTGAGGCTAGCTCTCTCAGTGAAACCACCAAAATATTTACGCCAAAAATGAGCACAAACACCCTGTTATAAGTGAAAGCACCAATATCCAATATTTAGATCCAAACAGAGAAGTATAGATTTAAAGATCGCAGAATAAACTGCAGAAAAGTAAATGAAAACGCAAGTTTTATAGTGGTTCGGCAAACTCCGACCTACATCCACTTCAATAATCTTTTATTTATGCTATAAGATTACAAGTACAGTTGTTTTTTCCTTAGAAATTTAATGAAGGACGAGATAAAAAGCGATGAAGAAGAGCCAGAAGAAGAGCTAATTGAAAGAAGCAAAAAACCCTTGTAATTAGACCCATCAAAATTGACCCTAACTCATTTACCCAACCCACTTACCCTAAAATTAAAAGGGTCGGGTCCAACCCGTTTAATTTTTTCTTTTTTATATCCAACCCGTTTACAGCTGCCAGACTAAACCTTCCAAACCAACCCAATCCCGCTTACCCACCGCTTACCCATCCAACCCTAATTTCTGCTGAGATCACGATAGAAAAAAGTAGGCGACCTCTCTTCCTTCGTTCCACAACCCTAAATTCTAACTTTAATCAGTCGAAGAGAAAGAACGATACGTTCGACAACCCTAACTTTGAATTCGAGTGACTGAAGAGTGCGAGCTTCATCGTTGTTCAGATTTGTAAACCCTAGGTAATTAAGTTCTTGCGATTTTGTCTAATTTTCATGTCAAGGATTTGTAAACCTTCAGCGTCTGTTGATTGATGCTAAATTGATCCTAATTTGATTTTTAATTTACGCGAAGCGATGAAAATGATGTATTATTATGGCGTTTATGTATACGGTGTATCAAATCAAATGGATTCAGATGAAAATTAGTTCAATTCGAAAAGAGTTATCATTATTGCAGACGAAATATCAGTAATTTTTTTTGAATTAGGTGTATTATACATATTTATGAATTTAGTTGTATTATAAGTATTTATAAGCAAACAAATGATCGCATCTAGTTAAAAATTAGTTCAGAAATTAGTTGAAATGATTATCTGAATTATACGAAGCAATAGCAAATACGAAAGCTATTGCTTTTGTTTTGTAAACAAACAGTTATATATCATTATCTCCACTGTTAAAGAGGTGGGGTATTTTCTCTTGTGCTTTTCCATTTATTTTTTTACAGGATCACAACATAGGAATCGGTTTTTTCTCTCCCTTTTTTCCCTTGTTTCCTCACATTGCTTTTGTTTCAGCTGCTTTAAATTCAAAAGTAGAACATGAATTTTGCCGTAGATGATATGAATTTTAGATGCTTAAATAAATTCCTAATTTAGGACATGAGTTGTTTATTTTTTTGGATATGCAGTTAATGCGAACTTCAAAATTTTATTTTGATTAGTATAGCTTATATAAAGTTGGCTTTTTGTTTGTTGTATGTGCACAATCAACTCAAAACTCTCCAAACAGTCTACATTATATGTGCACAGAACTGTATCAAGCTCAGGCTTAAACACCATTACCATTGCCTCTATCATTTTAGTGGTGACAAGCGTTGAAGAACTCTTGAAAATATCATTATCATTATCATTATATATACATTAAAAACCTATATTTTTAGAAACATCCATTTGAGAATTTGAGATTAATATTTTTAACCGAATCTTGATTTGCGTTTGTTTCAGTTTTGTTAATATGCAAGTTAAGAGATGTATACTGAGTAATTTTACCGATAACTAATATGTGGTTAGTAGGTAAGCTAACCACATGTTAGTAATTATAAAAATCATATCTCAGTGTCCATCTTAAGCTTGTTGGGATACTTTGAGATGTTTTGAAATATTTCAACATCGAGTAATATACCAGTGGTTATATCTCTTTGCAACTTGGATTTTATTTCTATGTACTTATACTGCTATATTTATTTGTTAGGGCTGCTACTTCTAATTCCTGTATAAAGCACATTTTATGGTAGAAATGGAAAAGAATTATTGAATGGGTCTGTTTTCTTTTCTATTTACCTTCCTTTTTTACTTAAGGTTTATTTTATTTTACTGTAATTTTTGCATGCAAGAAATACCACAGATGATATTTTATTAGCTGGTAAGACAAATTTTATGGTTGGTAACTTGTGGAAATACCACAGATGTAATATTATAGCTGGAGCACTTGTGCATCAACATTGACAGAGAAAGCTTTCCACAAATTAATCAGACAGTTTATAGTACAATGATAAAGGATGATTTATGTTGATAAATGTATGCTTTATGATTGATGAAATAAATAACTCTCCTACCTTTCTCAGTGAAATAAAACAACAGAGGTCACTTAAAAAGCTATTTTCCATAGCTATATGGATATTAGGTAGGGATCTGCTTTTCATTTATATGTTTACTAGTATGAGGGCCGGGCTTCATACGCGGGGTACCAGTTGTAATCTAAGTTTAGGTTGATATTTACTTGGCACAGATTTGTTGATATAAGGTTTAGTATATAACAAGCTTAGCATTTTTTGTCTGTTAGTTGAGTAAATATTATTGTATGGACAAAAAATACAGTAGCATAATAGAAATATTCAGTTTTACATATGATTAATATTACTTGAAAATATTAGAATATAATTCAATCTCATGCTATTTTGGATTTCATATTATATAATATCTCTCAACAGGTCTCCCCATAGTGTTCAAAACACATGGTTGTAATATACTTTATGTTTAGTTTCGAAATATAGAAGTGCATCATAATTTTTTTCTAGGAGAGTTTTTATTTTTTTACCAACTGGTTCCTACTTGGATTTCTATTAATCTGCTAAAATAAATTCTTTAGTTTGTACTCACATGTCAATATGTAAAAATTTATACTTCTAAGTATTAGCATCATGAATGAATCTAGGTACTTTCATTTTTAAATTTTTTATAATGATTATCTTATGCAGACAAGGAAACTAATGTTTGAGGTGGAGAGCAATAAGTTGTCATGCAAATTAAAAGAAACAATGCTGGATTGCAATAGAAAGAGAGGCAATTACAGGTGAATTTATTTCTTCAGAGCCAACAACTTAGATAATCAAATTAAACTTTTAGAAGTATGACTTCTAGCCTGCTAACATTAGAGTTGCTGTGAACAGAATTTATGTTTATGCCTATTTGTATTCGTAACTGGTAAAGTATACAACAGTAGAAAATGAAAACAAACAATTTCCTTTTAATTTTAACTACAGTATATTTACTCCATAGGATTACAAAGGTCACCAAATATTACATTTACAATCTTATATAACCTAACAGCCAGCTATTACGTAGACAAACCACTTGCTAACAACAACTTTTCTTCCACTTTTCACCATCATGGACACTTTATGTTCATCTATACAATCACTTACTATTGACAGTGTTGGAGCAACAATCCGGGTTCGCGTTGCCAGGATGATTACCTGCATATATGTATGAGTTTTCATCATCTTAATTCTTACCAAATTTGTGAACTGATAGTATGTGACTTGCTTCAGGATTACAGGGTCATGCTTAAAGCTTCAGGATTACGAGAATGCTCATATGCCGCAAAGCTTTCTATTATTTTGCAGTTTTATTACTTATATAACATGTTGCTGATTTTGTAGTATTTTGTTTAGTTTTTGATGCAGTTTTTGTGTTGAACTATGAAGTTTGTCAACTAAAATTGTACTATGTTGTATCTTTTAGTTCTTTATGTTGTAGTTTGTAATTATCTTATGTAGGACATTCAAATATTTTCTGGTTTTTGCATCTAGTTCAGTTTCTTAATTTTCCAGTGTTGTTTTTCATCTTTTATGTAGTATGCAGTTCTTTTATTTTTTGGCGAAGTTTTTGCTGAACTTTTTTGTTCAATGGGTCGGATCGGGTTGACCCTTCTAATAATCGGGTCAGGTCAACCCATTTATTAAATTTGTCAAATAGGTTAGGTATTTTTATGGCTTGAATGAGACGGGTCAATTTCTACCCGACCCATTTATGACCCGACCCGTTTGACGGGTCTAATTCAAAGAAATGGCTTCCCGTTACCGCATTATGTATTAAAAGAAAATTTTAATCACTTCAACATCACATGAGACAAAAATTTAGAATAGTGATGTGTGTAGCCAAGTTAAAGCCGAAACTGAATCTGCCTTATATTTGAAGAAAATACAGCGAAACATAACGTTTGCAAATACTTTTATGGTGAGCAGTTGTACAAATCCAATTTAATATATTCAAAATCCTAAATGAATACGTGGTATTAACTAAACTATTATGGTAAAATCATTAAATAAAGCTGGTAAAATTACAATTGGTAGTAACTAATAATTTTATTTTTAACAAAACCTGTACATAAACGAACAAAACCACCAAAATAATTTTTATCACAATTTAACTCCATGATCTCTCTTATAGGCATGGTCTTCTACTTGTTTTCATTTTTTGTACTATTCCGCACAACCCATCACATTTCCTTATTTTTACTCCCCTTGAATCACGTCCACATTAGGCTTTAGGCTTTGTTCAAAACCGAATTAGGCTTTAGGCTTTGTTCATAAGGAGATTGATCTTAATGGGAGATTGTAACTATCCTTATCATTCTATTTGGAGTTGCTACTCTTGCCAATTCACCATATGCTAAAGTAGAAAAACAGATTCATTAACCTCTATCAGATGCAAGTAAAACTGGCATCTATAACACCAACTATTATAGTGAATAATTTGTCTCAAAAATTAGGGAGAAACCGAAGGGAGTCCTAAGTCCTATAAATGCCACAAACTTAATACCTTTGCACATACATACATAGTAAATTACCTCTGACTTGTCAAGGACATCTTCATTCCACCCTCCATGGACCTACTCAAACATTACATCCGGAAATGGTTTATTTAATGCATCCACCGCCTGGAAAAGAAACTTGATGACAAATATCAAAAAAATCAATAATTTTTTGTTGAATACAACTATACTAAAAACCATATATGTAACTTTAAAGAACTAATATACTTAGCGCCTTTGCAACAACAAACGGCATTTGCTCATTCAGCCTGCACAGGAAAAATGTTGTCCTCAATGGATGGGCACTAAGTTTATGTGATAACTATCTTGAACTACTATTATATATTTTAGCAAAGTTAATTAGTGCAAAATCTATTAATGTTATAAATATAAAGTTTCCATGATCTCGGGAAGAAATCTTATCCATAGTAAGGTTATGTTCATGGAATATTTTTTTGAATCGAAAAGGTTATATTCATGGAACAATAGTGCAAATTGTCTCCATTGACTACAAATGATTCAAATGTGCAACAACCATTACACAACTTATTCTCCTAAGGAAATATGCACTTCAACTATTTACCCCAGCTTACGCCATGTGGTAATTATATATTATATGACCTTTATGTTGTAACTCTACACTACAAGGATTACTGTTTATTCCAACGGGGGGGGCGCAACGGCCGCCAACGGCATTGACCAACGGCTTCCAACGGCAAGTATTTTCCGGATTGTTACCAAGAGATTAAAAAGATAGCCGTTGGACGCCGTTGGAAAATGCCGTTTGCGGCCGTTGGTAGCCGTTGGAAACCCGAAGCAAAATAAACGGCAGCAGCTTCTTCTCCCCCATTTCGTTTTTCACCAAAATTTTTCCCAAAACCCTCCATCCTCCTCCCCAATTCGCCACCCACTTCCATTCCAACCTCCAACGTCACTCGGTAGCATCTAGAAGCCCTCTCAAACCCCTAATCTTCTCCAATCAAGGTATAAACCCTAATTCCCTTTTTTATTAAATTAGGTAATTTAGTGTTAGATTTGCAAATTATATGTTTGTATTGACTATTGTATGTGTAGTTTAGTTTATTGATGCTTAATTTTTATTATTAACCTATGTATTGTAAGTTAATTGTATATTATAGTATGTTGTATGTATGGTGTATAGTGTATTGTGTGTATAGCGTAGTGTAGAATGCTGCTTGTATGAAAATATAGTGCGATAAGTTGAATGATGACATTAGATTAGAAAATATCGAAAATGATATTTAATTTTATAATATACGGTTACTTTGATTTTTTTTAATAAGTAATATAGTGTAGTAATTTTATAATGTACGGTTAAAAAATATCGAAAATGACAATAAGTATAGTATCGAACGTCAATTTTTTTTATAAATATAATATGTTACAGAATATGTAATATATTCGAAAACCCTTAGAATGTTTTTCGGCCCCGTCTGATAAATATTGTATATGATCGTTATGTGGATATTCGTTTTTTTAACAGAACGGACATCTGTATTCATCTTATACAGTATTTGTTGGATTTGTCCCTGTATTGGACAAGTTACGAATACAATAACGTAATTAAATCGCGTAAATTATTTCATTTTAAATGGTTCACAAAATTTCGACAGCGCTTCGTTTATGTTCCCTGTGTACACGCAAATGTGTACTGTTCAGGGAACTAAAGCGAAGCGCTGCCGAAATTTTGTTGAATCATTTAAATTGAAATAATTTACGCGATTTAATTACGTTATTGTATTTGTAATGGGAGGTAGGACGACCCATCACCATAGAGTCAATGATCAGTTATTATAAAATTCACCTGTAAACTGTTTTAATAATATGTCAATGCAAATTAATATCGTACTTTTTAACTATATACGTAGGTTAATGGACAATTATTTTACTGATCGGAGCTGGATGTACAAAAAACAAAGAGTTGAAAGTGAAACGTCAATTAGTGAACATTTTAATAATGGTGTTCGCGTATTTATTGATTTCGCTTTAAGTAATAACAGAAATGACAAAGAAATCCGTTGTCCATGTACTAAATGCAAATTGTTAAAGCATTTGGTACCAGAAATGGTAAGAGTTCATTTGCGTCAGTTCGGTTTCGTGTCGAACTATTTGGTTTGGGATCGTCATGGAGAACCGTTAGCATCTAATCGTGTTGAAGCTGAGGAGGTATTGAGTAATGAAATTGATACGACAATTCTCGTAGAACATATGGTTGAAGATGCTGCACGTTCAATGTTCCCTGTTTCTCAATTAACCGATGACGATGGTAATACTGAAGACGAACCAAATATTGGTGCAAAAAAAATATGATTTGTTAGAAGCGGCGAAGAAACCCATTTGAGAAGGTTGCACAAGCGGAACCCAATTGTCAGTGACTGCTGAGTATATTGCGATGAAATCTAAATACAACCTCACAGAATCTGGATTTACAGCTGTTGTACAAGCTGCGAAACGGCATATGCCTCCCAATAATTTAATGTGCGAAAATCATTATGAAGTAAAAAAACTAATGTCGGCTTTTGGTTTACCATATCAAAAAATAGATACATGTCTAAACGGTTGCATGCTGTTTTGGAAGGATGATATCAATCTTAGACATTGTAAAATATGCAATCAGGAAAGGTACAAACCAAGAAAGAAAAAGGGAAAGGAAGTCCCGTATAAGCGTATGCATTATTTACCAATTACTCCTAGACTTCAAAGGTTATATGCATCTTCTGTAACTGCGCAACATATGAGATGGCACAGTATGAGAATACGAGAGGAAGGTACGTTAACACACCCAGCTGATGGGGAAGCATGGAAGCATTTTGACCAAAAGTATCCTGATTTTGCATCCGAGAGTCGTAATGTTAGACTTGGTTTATGTATGGATGGATTTTCACCATTTTCTCAATTTGGTTCTAAATATTCGTCCTGGTCTATAATTGTCACACCTTATAATTTACCTCCTTGGATGTGTATGAAAACTCCATACATGTTTCTTACAGTTGTTGTTCCTGGTCTCGATGATCCGACACAAGGAATCGATGTTTATTTACAACCTTTGATTGAAGAATTAAAAACATTGTGGTACGAAGGAGTAGAAACATATGATATTTCTAAAAAAAAAAACTTTCGCATGTATGCTTCTTTGTTATGGACAATCAGCGATTTTCCTGCGTATGCAATGCTTTTAGGTTGGAGTACGGCTGGTCGCCTAGCTTGTCCTTACTGCATGGAAGAAACAAGAGCATTTCCTTTACCTCATGGAAAAAAAATTTCGTGGTTTGACTGTCATCGATGTTTTTTTTATGTTAATCATCCATTTAGAAGAGATAAGAAAAACTTTACAGCTAATAGAGTTGAAACTTTAAGCGCACCTACGGTTTGGTCAAGCGAAGATATTTATGAACTTGTAAAGGATTATCCAAAAATACATGAAACCGGAAAGCAAATTGAAATTCAAGGTAAATCATCGATTCATAACTGGTGCAAACAAAGCATATTTTGGGAGTTGCCTTATTGGAAAAATCTCCTGATTCGTCATAATATTGACGTGATGCACAATGAGAAAAACGTGTTTGATAATGTGTTTAATACAGTTTTGAATGTCAAGGGGAAGACGAAAGATGATTTGAAATCAAGGCGTGATATCGAAGTATTATGTAATCGTCCTGAGCTTCATATGAAACCAAATGAAACAAAAAAGCCAAAAGCGTGCTATGAGCTAGACAATAATCAAGTTAAAATATTTTTAAAATGGGTGGAAGGATTAAGATTCCCGGATGGTATATCTTCTAATCTTCGTAGATGTGTGGACTATAAGAACAATAAACTTAGCGGGATGAAAAGTCATGATTGTCATGTTATGATGGAAAATTTATTACCCGTCGCTTTTAAAGAACTATTGCCCGTAAAAGTTTGGACTGTTCTAACAGAACTAAAAGTTTTAAGTTTATTAAAATAGCATTATCTAAATTCAATTGTATTTTGCATACTAGGAAAAGTTTCAGGACGCACGGACATTGATGCTCCAGGACACCGGAAGAGCAGAGTTGACCATTGATGAGGAGAACGCAATATTTGAGTCTGTCATGGATCCAACGACCTACGGAAGGCGCTTTGGATTTGGAAGCCAATCGGTAATTTAATTTAAAATAATTTTTATGAAGCATGTTCATTTCGATATCATGTATATAAACACTTTAGATGTGAGCTTAGCTAGAGTAAATATTTAAACGTATTTACACATATATTTACACATATTTACTAATATTTACAGGTTGACGTAGTGCAGAAGAACTACCAGAGGGCTCAAGATAAGGAGGAGATCGCACAGCTACGAGCCCAGATCGCCACGCTTCAAGACCGCGATCGCCGCCGTGAAGAACAAATGGAGCAGCTAAACAATAAAGTGGCGGAGTTCATGGAGCAATACGGGCGGTTTCCTTCCTCCGGTGGTTCTGCTGGCGAGTGAGTTGAGGTATGTTTGAGATGTTTTCTTATGTGTGGAGTGGTGATGGTTTGTATATATTGTTGTATGGTGTTAGACATTTGGTGATGATTTGGATGTGTTAGGCATTTGGTGATGTGTTTGGATGTCTTAAACATTTGGTGATGGTTTGGATGACGATTGGTGATGGCTTTTTATGTGTTTTGTTTGTATATATGATGACGGTTGGTTTTGATGTAGAAACTAATTTGATGGATGTAGAATTTAGTTTGTTTTGATGGTTTGGTTGTTTATGTGTATGATTTGATTATTATATTGTGTTTGGTTATATATATGTGATTGTTATTGGATATACGCTCAAAATGGAGCAGTTTTGATATTTATGATATTGTGTGTGGCCGGAGGTGAGTAGTAGGTGCTGGGCAAAAAAAAAGTTTCAGATTTCCAACGGCTTCCAACGGATACCAACGGCCATTTGGTCATTTATAGGCAACGGCTTCCAACGGCTACCAACGGCCATAACCAACGTTTTCCAATGGCGTACCAACGACAAGTTGGTCAACGAAGTTTTCCACGTGGCCAGATGAGCCGTTGGTATAACGCCGTTGGAGGCATTGGAAGCCATTGGAAGGCGTTGAATTGTATTCCAACGGCCTTTCCAACGGCTTCCAACGGCTTACCAACGGCCGCCAACGGCTTGGAGCCGTTGGAAAGAGCTGTCTCCCTTGTAGTGCTACCAGGAATGTCATTGCTAGCGCTCTTTTAATTTTCTTCTTTATGGTAAAACCATAGTAAGTAGTATATTAATGTAGTTTAAATCAATCATGCATATGGATAATTAGATGTAGGAATATTTGAATAGAAAAGATAAGTAATCCTTTAGCATTGTAACAAAGAAGTAAATCCTCGCCGTTTGAATGTGGATCATCACAGCTAGCCGAAATAGAAAGAGATCAAACATTAAAGAAAATATAAATAATTTAACAATACGCTTTCTTATGCAGATAAAATATGTGTGCTAGACCCAGTTTTGTATTTATGCACCAAGAACAAAAAAATCAGTACTTTGATTTGATTATTATATGCTTAATAGAAATAAAGAAAAGTAAAAAGTAAAATTACTACTATTTGTGAAAAAAATTATGAAAATAGCGGTGTATTATTACCTGCATTAGGGATTATTCAGCAAGTGTTTCAAAAATGCTTAAGAAAAACCCGACTGTCAATCGACAGAAGACTCCAAATTGCCATCAATCTGTCACGGGATCATATGAAAATGCATTATCATCAATAAATGAAGATAAGTTATTTAATATTTTGTATCGGCTGTGTTTACTCAAAATTTTAGCTACCACACAGTAAGACAGTTCTGTTAAAATAACTATCACGTCTTAATAATAATAATCATTGAAAATTTTGAGTATAAGATAAACGAAAATTTGAATTGAGCTCCTCGTAGATCTGTGCATGGCTAAGATTAGGAAAGATACAAAGTTACAGTTATCCATTAGGATTGAGCATTACTGCAAGTAATTCTCCTAAGAACAGCAGCAGACAAATAGTTAAGCCTATTTATAACATGCAATAGTTAATCCATGAAAAGAAAGCTTGTGGTTCACCTAGCAAGGGTGAAAGTAAAATATATTCCTTCATGTGTATTTTACCATTATAAAGTAAAATATATTGAATCATGTTAATTTACCATTATAATTTCATTCCACGACATAGCATGATTACAAAATAGTTGATGATATTCATTGTCAATTATATATTATGGAATATTTTTTGACAGGAATAAAGCAAATACATACGTTGAAAGGATAAATGTGCCACATACAAAAGTTTAGTCAATTTTATAAGAACGAAAAAGACCGCATTTCACTTAAAAAAGTGGAACAAAAAGTGAATGACTTATCATGCATTATATGTTTAACATGAGGTAGGAAGAAATATAGTCGAAATAGTTATATAGTAATGAAAAATCAAAAGTAAATGTAGATTGAGAAATAATGTTTTGAGTCAACAACCATGGAAGCTGTGCTGTTTTGTTAGACCGAAGAAGAATGACATTGAAAGAAAAAATTGTTTTTATATATTTCAGCTATGTTTCTTACAGAAAACAACCACCCTTATAAACTGGGTGCATACATGTTGGGCCAACATGCCTTATTATCTATGAAACTCATTTACAATTATCTATGTCAACACCCCCCTTCAAGTTGGAGGGTGGTTATTAACCATGCCAAACTTGGATAACATTGGTCTCAGATGAATGCCAGCTAGGGGCTTGGTTAAAAAATTTGCTAATTGCTCTGATGAAGAAGTGTGAGAGAGAGAGATATCAAACCTTCCAAAAGCTTTTCTCTAGAGAAGTGGCAATCAAGTTCTATGTGTTTTGTTCTTTCATGAAATACAGGATTGCACGCAATGTAAATTGCTGCTTGGTTGTCACATTTCACTGGTATAGGTGTAATGCCCTCCACTCCTATCTCATTCACCAAATTACTCAGTCAAGACAGCTCAGCACAAACATGTCTCAAGGACCTATATTCAGCTTCTGCTGATGACAGTGAAACACTTTGTTGTTTTTTAGACTTCTAAGAAATCAAATTCTGCCCCATAAAAATGACAAAGCCACTCACAGATCGACGAGTATATGGACAAGAAGCCCAATCTGCATCACAAAATGCCTTCAACTGAAAGTCATCTGAATCAGTGAGAAGAAGTCCTAAGTGAGAAGTACCCTTAAGGTATCTCAACACATGGAAGGCAGCATTCATATGGGGATGTCTTGGTGCTAGCATAAATTGGCTAAGGAACTGTACAGCATAAGCTAAATCTGGTCGTGTATGTGTTAAGAAATTAAGCTTACCAATTAACTTTCTGTATTGAAGTGGATCATCTAGCAAAATTCCTTGATCTGGTTGTAACTTCAAATTCATTTCTAGAGGACTGACAACAACAGTCAATTTTTCACAAGAAAATTCTTTAAAAATCTCATGAATGAACCTTCTTTGACTCATCACCAAACCATGTGAAACCGGAATAAATTCCAACTCTAGAAAAAAGTTTAGAGAGCCTAGATCCTTAATTTTAAATTCTGCAATTAGAAAAACTTTGAGTGCATCCATCTCTACCAAATCATCCCCTGTCATCAAAATATCATCAACATAAACCGCGACAAACACTACAGAAGAAGACGATCTTTTATAAAAAAGAGAATAATCATTCATAGATTGTTTATAGCCTCTTGATTTCAGAGAAGTGCTCAGTTTAGAATACCACTGTCGTGATGCTTGTTTCAAGCCATATAAGGATTTCTTTAGCAAACAAACCTTGGACTGATCATTCACTTCAAGCCCTGGTGGCACCTTCATGTAGACATTTTCGTCTAAATCTCCATGTAAAAAGGCGTTATTTACATCTAGTTGGAATATATTCCACTTCCTTTTTAGTGCCACAGAAACTAGAGACCTCACCGTGGTCATCTTAATGACAGGTGAGAACGTCTCATTATAGTCTATCCCTTCTTTTTGTGTAAAACCCCTCACCACCAGTCTTGCCTTATACCTATCTATCACTCCATTTGCTTTTCGCTTTATTTTATAAACCCACTTGCAACTTATAGCTTTCTTTCCCTTTGGTAAATCAACAATATCCCAAGTATGATTCAATTCTAAAGCTGCAAATTCCTCCTTCATGGCTTGCTGCCAAACCAAATGTTTGCAAGCTTCTGCATAAGAAAAAGGTTCAAGTTCTGGCTCATAGTCAACATCAGTGCTGCTCATTGGAAAACTGCTTGTAGAAGTGAGAGTATGAGCACAAAAATGGTGAGTGTCGGTGATAGCTCCACATACATAATCAGCTAAGCGGGAAGGAGGTGCATGACTTCTGCTGGATCTTCTCAAGCTTGGATGCAAAGAGGCATCTGATTGAGATGGAGAGGATGGAAAAGATTCTTTTGGCGGTGTTTCTATATCTTCAAAAGTTGTAGGATGGGAGGAAAACATATAAGTGCCAGGTTGTGTTTCGATGGGTATTTTTGCAAATGGAAAAATAGTTTCATGAAAAACTACATCCCTAGAGAATTGGATTTGGTTTGTCTCAAGGTTATACACCTTGTATGCTTTCTTAGCAAAGGGATAACCTAGAAAAACACTAGGGGAAGCCCTAGCCATGAACTTATCTCTTCCTTGCCTCAAAGTCGATGTAAAGCATTAGTAGCCAAAAGTTCTCATGTGATCATAATTTGGCCGTTTTTGAAAAACAATCTCATATGGTGTCTTTTGTTGAACAAGTTTTGAAGGCAGTCTATTGATGTTGTATACTGCAGTCAAAACGCTTTCTCCCCAAAACTTGAGAGGAAGTTTAGACTGAAACATAAGTGCCCTTGCTACCTCTAGTATATGTCTATGTTTTCTTTCTACTACCCCGTTTTGCTGAGGTGTTTCTGCACAAGAAGTTTGATGCACGATTCCTTTTGAAAGAAAGAATTCTGATCCTGCCCTGCTGGATCCTAGCTCTAGTGCATTGTCAGTTCTTACTACCCTTATTTTTTTTACTAAACTAAGTTTCAACCATAGAAATAAAATTCTTAATCAACTCAAAAGCTGAGCTTTTAACTGACAATAAATGCAGCCACGTTGCTCTACAGTAATCATCAACTATAGTTAAAAAATACCTATAACCATCCAAGGTAGGTACTCGATATGGCCCCCACACATCAATATGAATCATATGAAATGGATGCACTGTATTTATAGAGCTATTTGGAAAAGAAAGTCTATGTTGTCTAGCTTGAGCACACACATCACAAAACTGCAATTCAGCTTTATTACATTCATTTGCAGTAACAACATTTAAAGTGCTCAACTTGTATGAAGGCAAATGACCAAGTCTCATGTGCCAAACTTTAGTTCCAACATGACAAGCAAACAAATTATAATTTTTCAGTATACCTTCTGTCTTTGTCTTTGACTGTTCTGTATGCAGTAGAAAAAGATTCCTATCAGCTTTACCAATCACCATCTGTTCCTTCAAAGTTGGGCCCTGCAAAACACATTTTCCTTCTGTGAACAAGACATTGCAGCTCATATCTCTTAATAATTGTCCTACTGATAAGAGATTGCATTTGAACATTGGAACATATAACACATCCTTCAAGATCAAGTTTACAAGGAGTTTACAGTTCCAATAATATGTACTTCTGCAACTCCTCCGTTTGGCATAGAAATCACAAAAGGCCTCTCTAATCTTCTTTTGTTAGTAAACAATGTGATATCGCAACTCATATGACAGCTTGCACCACTATCAATTATCCAAGAAGTTTTATTAATAAAACTTTCATAGGAGCTAGTACCTGCAAAACCTGCGAAAACATCTTGTACTATCCCTTTTCCTTTAGCAGTGCTAGCATTCAACAGCTCAGTAACTGAGCAACTTGATCTGGTGTGAACTCCGATCGAGCTATTCCTAATGCCAAACCAGATTCTGAACCTGCATTGTCTGTGTGTGAAGCCGAACCAACAAATTTTCCTTCATCTTGCTTTTTCTTATTCTTAAGCTGCTTGTTTTGTGGAAATCCAATAATGAAATAGCACCTGTCTATGGTGTGATTTGTCTTTTTGCAATTAGTGCAGTAAAGAGGCTTTTGGTCACCATTGCTTCGAGGATTCCTAGTTGATCCTCCATTTGAAACAGTTGTCGCCATCATAGCTGCAGAATCCGACATGTTTCTTGTGTTTGCCTTAACTTCTCTTTGTGTTTCGTCTTGTGATAGCAATGAGTATGCAAGGCTCATCTCTGGAAGTGGATTCATCATGAGAATTGTGCTACGCACGCCTGCGTACACGTCATTGAGTCCCATTAGAAAGTGAATCAGACGTTGAGCTTCCTCGTACTTTACAATTTTATCAACTGAACCACATGTACATGCTGGAGCTCTGCGCAGGCTATTAAGTTCATCCCAAAGAGACTTTGACTTTGTGAAAAAATCAGATATGGTGTTAGTGCCTTGATCTAGCGAGTTGAGCTCCTTTTGCACATCATAAATCTGTGCGTTGTTTGATTGACCAAACCGAGTCTGTAGCTCCTTCCATATTCCTGCTGCAGTCTCAATATATAACACAGATCTGCGAATTTCACTGCTCAAACTGCTAATCAACCAAGAAATAACTATACACTACAACAAAAAGACCCTATTACAACTGTATTTTTACAACTGTCACAATTTGTCAGTTGTAATAGAGGTTTTTTACAACTCTTTTTTTCTGAAAGTTGTAATAAACTTACTTTCAACAACTCTTCTTTTTTGCCAGTTGTAATAGATGCCTATTACAACCTTTCTTTTTTTCCAGTTGTAATAGATGTCTATTTTTAACAACTCTTCTTTTCTATCAGTTGTAATAGATCCTTGTTATAACATTTTTTTTGCTAGTTATAATAGATGTCTATTTTTTATAACTTTTTTTGTCAATTGTAATAGAAACTTATTACAACCTTTTTTGCTAGTCGTAATAGATGCATATTTTTAACAACTCTTTTTTTCAGTTGTAATAGGTGTTTATTACAACTTTTTGTTTACCACTTGTAATAATTAGTTAATAATTATAATTGAATATTAATACTTAATAATTAATAGTCAATTAGAAAATTAATAATAAATAATAATTACTATTATATAATAATAATAAATTTAAAATACTAATAAATAATATTCAATATAATTAATAATTATTAAATAAAAAATAATTAATAAATTAGAATTAATTTTTGATAATTAATAATTAATAATTAAGAAATAAAAATTAATATTTAATAATTGATATTTAAAATATAATAATCAATAATTAATAATAAATATTCTTTACTATTAAATAATAATAATTAATTTGAAATATAAAACAATTAGTATTAATAATTACTATTCAACATGAGTAATAATTAATATAACAACTAATATTCAGTATATTAGAATTAATTTATAATAATTTATAATTAACACTAATAATTAATAATTAAGAAATAAAAAATAACATTAATAATTAATATTTAATAATTGATATTAAAAATATAATAATCAACAATAATATTTAATAATTAATAAGAAAATTAATAATAAACTATAAATACTATTAAATAACAATAATTAATTTGAAATATGAAGTAATTATAACTAATAATTATATACTAACTATTTAATTGATAATTTATAAATAATAATTACTATCGAATAATAGTAACTAATTATTAATAATAAATTTTTTGTAATAATAATAATTAAATAAGTAAAAATTAAATAGTAATAATAAAAGTTAAAAATCAATGTTAAATAATAATAATAATTAATAGTTAAATTAAATAATAATAATTAAAATGAAATAGTATTAATTTACTAGATACCTATTACAACCTTTCTTTTTTGTTAGTTGTAAAAGATGCCTATTTTTAACAACTCTTCTTTTCTGTCAGTTGTAATAAATCTTTGTTATAATACTTTTTTGCTGGTTATAATACATGCTTATTTTTTACAACATTCTTTGGGCTCCAAAACCAAATTTTTCATTGGCTCCAAACCCAAAATTTTGGGCTCCAAAGCTAAATTTTCACGTATAATCACCGCTCCTTCTCTCTTCTCCCCTGGTAAACTAAAATTTTGTTTTCCTTCCAAAAAGAAAAAAATCTTTCGATTTCCTCAAACCGTATCTCCTTCAAGACTGAATCGCAGTCGAAGCCAATCAATTTGGGGTTTTGAAACCGAAAGTCACCAAGTCGAATCGTCATTGCTGTTATTGAAGAGCCTCTGGTGCTTGTGTTTTGATAGCCACCAAACGACGGAACTGAACCTGAAGGTGATGCCTGAGCCACTTGATCCAAAATTCACTAGTTCAAATCTGGATCTGATTCGTTCGTCGACGCTGTTTTCCTGGATCTGGAGAACTTGTAGCCAAGGTTTGATGCAGTCTCCCATAGATCTATCGCAAAAGCATGTAAGGGAAGTCCACAAATTAAAACGGTTGCATAAATATATAAGTGGATGATGAAGGCCAGTTTTTTTAATTTTGGTGTAATGTTTGATATTTGTATTTTGACTGCAAAGTGTTTGTTCAAATGTTAGGTACAGATAAGTTGAGTACCTTACAAGAATAAAAAACAATTATAATCATGACAATAGAATAAAAAAGACCCAGCATATTTACAAAATAAAAAAATAGACATGTTGTACAATGGAGAGTGGCATGAGTACAAGACCGAAAAGGTTGATGCATTTGTAGATGATAAAGGCCTCTTTGTCATGAATTTTGTCTTTATAAAGAGGTTTGTATGTGAAAATGAAGAGAATGAAGCCTAGTAGAGAAGTTAGAACTACAATTACTGTTATTGAGATGGTGAAGCAACATATATTTTGCTTGGTTTTGTCTTGATTCACTTTTTGCATTTGGATATTATTTTTGGGTAGTTAGAGTTGTAGAGATATATTCGTTGCAGATTGAATATAGAATCTTTTAGATGGATGCATGAAAATAGGGGCTGTTACGACTGTTTCAGCACAATTTTTGCGTCCAATTTCCAGAAAATATATTACAAGCATTCAGCCAAAATTCTGATTTCAATGTACGATCAAGTTTTTATTGATTTTTAGAATAATTATATGAGGGGCTTAGTGGTAGAAAATTATGAAACAAGTAGAATCAAACTAGGTGCAATAAAATTTTGTTTTGTTTAGAAGACTTTTGGTGGTTATGGAAAACAAAGAATTGCATGGACATGGAAAATAGGGAGCATATATTACATTTGTTACAGGATAAAATGCAGAAAAATTTTCCAAAGTAAAAATAAAATACATTATTTCAAATTTACAAAATAAGTAACTCTTTTACCAACTCAGAAAGAAGGAAATTTAGTAGTTGTTCATCAAGGGCTATTGCAGCTTCTTTATTGTGCTTTGAACATTGCGAAATATCTGTAAAATTCAAACTTAGTTTCTTCACTTCTAGTTCTGTTAGCAGACAAATTTCAGTCCACATATCCGATAACACTAGCTGCCTTCTCTTTATCCTGTTGCCGTCAACGATTGTATTTGTCTTCACTTGCCCTTCTTTTGAGGTTTTATTGATCTGTAATGAGCTCAAATGAGCTCAGATGAGTTTTTTCCACTATGTTTACAGGTTTGATATGTTACATTTGCCCTACTCTAGGTTGTATTATTTTTTCCTACTTGCTGTATAGATCAAAATGAACATATCTGATTATTAAATCGAAATTGTGGATGATGTTTAGTATATATTTTGGTTACAACTTAGTACCTACGTTTTTCCTCTTTTTACGTTGTCATCATATTGAATGCATGCTTTTCAGGTGGATAGGCGAATCCATTGCCAGAACCTAAAAGTGAGCCGAAAGCTACTAAACAAGCAATTAAAGGAAAAAACAAACAGCAGCTATTTCTGAATTTAAATGACCATGCAAAGTGGTTAGTTTTTCCTTCTTCCCTTTAGTAAAGATACATCTATAATATGATCATATATTTTTCAGTATGTTGATACTGACATTGTTCCGGATGAGCTTAAAGAAGATGATGCTGCAGTTGGTGGTCTCTTGCCTATGCATATGATCGTGAAAGGTATTTATATTTATTTAATAGTTGGCATATCATTATGTTCATTTGGTTCTCTGGTTTGACCATCAATTAAGTTTTATGTACAAAATTGCAAAAAATTGGACAGGTAAATTTTGGAGGTTAAAAATTAATCAAACTAGAATATTACTTTTTTATTTTACATGAGAACAGATAATGATACACTTTTTGACTTTGATAAGCAAAGCGAATATGTGGATTTGGATCACATGCTCTGATGTAATAACAGAGTATCATGTGAGCAATGATATAATTAATATTAATGTTGTTTCCCCTTAAATTTACCTCGTAGGCAAAAGTAAAAAAGCAGAGAAATAGTTAAGTATTTTCAGTTTTGAAATGTAAGCTTGGATACTTGGTTTTTGCAGCATATTTTTTGAACCGTTTAATCTTATAGTCATCATGAAGCAGTATGCAGATTCAGTTGGGATTGAATGGAGATGACTTGTAAGGTAATTCTTTCATGCTGAAATACTATGGTGACTATGACCTTTTTTACACCCATGATTTATTGGATAACCAAAAATGTTAATTAGATGTTAGCCGAAAATGAAGAAGGATCTGTAGTTTGTGATGAAAAAAACTATAATAACACGTTCTACTTTATGGTAAATGATTTTTTTTCAAAGCCAATAACCTGCCTCACATTTTTCTTTCAATGCATAATCCCTCGGATATCCGTATGTACGATTCTAGAGTGTTTGTCAGTTTGTTGATTATCTTTAACTATATATTTATATACACTCCAAAAACCGATTAGATTTCTACTTTTATCGATTGGTTCAAGTTCCACAGGTTTTATATTATGTTCTTTCAACATATTGAATTATCTACTTTTTGGGTACTCAATGCTAATCTTACTTTTTTCCTTGGGTTTCTCTTTTTAACACGATGTCCACTACTGCTGTCCTGCTACAATATAGTAGACAGTTCCTTATAATCTTCAAATGATAAATCACTTTTGGTTGACATCTGTATCTGTAGACAGTTTATGCGATCAAGATTGGAGCATTGCTCTCCATTGCCTTGGGCGTTGGGGTTATAATCCCTGCATCAACTGCTTCGTACAAGGCGGCTGCTTCTCTGTCTCAACCGTTGATACCATCGCATTCAGAAGATGTTTGATTCAAGAAGAAGTTGCATTTGTGTTTTAGAGTATTAAGTTTGCTAGTATTATGCTTAGAAACTAGGATCTTTTGCAATAAAAAAGATTACCAAATTGTTTCAGGTTATTTGTTGTAGTAAATATGGATAAGTATATGCCCTTCAAGCGGATGTTTATTTTTGCAATCATCTTTAACAATAAAGAATGGATGTATATTACTGTGATGGTGTATAATTTATAGATTGTATTGAATATAAAGTTGTGACGTCTTCTCTATGAATGAATTATGATCCCTTTGAATTTATGTCAATTTTTTTTCATTGCTTATATGTTCTTGCTGCATTGCAAAATGTGTTTAGAATATTTTTTTTTTACATCATTTAACCATAACTGCCTATAGCAGTTGCGAAAAGGTCTTTTATAACTGCTAATAGCAGTTGTAAAAGACCTTTTTACAACCACGATTGACAGCTGTAAAAAAGCCTTTTACGACTGCCACTGGCAGTTGTAAAAAATTATTTAACAACTGCCGAAGACCGTTGTAAAAAAAATAGCCCTATTACAACTCTGGATACCACGACGGTTGGTTGTCCGTTGTAATAGACTTATTACAACTGTTTTTGGCAGTTGTTAAAAGGTGTTTTTGTTGTAGTGATATCATTACATCGTTCCCATAAATGAAACTTATCTGAAGTCTTGTCTGGTCGTGCTAGGGTTCCATCTATGAATCCAGCCTTGTTCTTTGCCGAGAGAGATCGATCTGCGCCATTCTCCATAGTTCTTGCCATCAAACAGTGGAGTAACTAGAACAAGGCCTGGATGATCACTTGGATGTAGATAATGAGGATCGCTAGAATCAACAACTTGAATCGCCATGTGAATCTAGATCTACGAGAGGGGGAAAACTGGATAAATGAAACGAAAATCAACAATCAGTCTAAAAGGACATTGAAAGAAAAAATTGTTTTTATATATTTCAGCTGTGCTTCTTACAGAAAACAATCACCCTTATAAACTGGGTGCATACATGTTGAGCCAACATGCCTTATTATCTATGAAACCCATTTACAATTATCTACGTCAACAGTAAATTGTAGTACATAATTGTTGAAAGAAGAATAATAAATCATATGCGAACTCTGGTTAAGACACGGGTAATACTTACCGTTGGTGTGTAAATACAAACTCCAAATTTAAATATAAAATATGTAATACGAAAACAAATAAGCCAAGATCCAAAATAAAGTAGAAGAAGAATTCTATTTTTTGGTATAAACTAATAAATAGAATCACATACCTTTTGTATATAATCTCATTGAATTGGGAACTTTAATGTTTAAAAAGAGAATATAATCAAACTAAATGGAGAGCTCAAGCTAAGAAATTCATTTTTTTCTCTTCATGTATATTACGTGCTAAATATAAGAAGGGAATGTTTTTGAGACAGACATGATTACACGGGTGAAGGTATTTTGAAAGAGAGAAGAGGAGCATGGAATTACTGATCGTGGAGTACTTGTATTCGTTTCACGCTTTGAATGGATAAAAGCTTATGCAAAATCCAGTACATCAGAAAATAATATGAGAAGAAATATTCAAAATATAATTAAAGCAGCGTGTGATCATTTATCAGTGAAGGTAGAAAATTTATTTACAAAGATTGAAAATGTGTTTGTAGTGGAAATGTGTGATATAAGGAAGCTTTTATTTAAAACATTGTTTTCAACTATACGAGTTATGGTTTTGCATAAATCACTTGATTGAAAAACAATTAATATATATTCTTTTGTTTGTGGGAGATGAATTTAAACCAAAATTATGATATTAAAACAAATATTCAAGTTAGCATATTTAAAGGATTCTAAAATTTGCCTTGGGACTTCCTTATAATACTCAAATCTATTTAAATCCGCTTAATGCCTTTTAAAACCTTATTTTGATGCTTAGCTTGATAATATAGATGATAGTTTCATAAGAATGCAGTGCTTTGCAATTCAGAATTCTCATGTATATGTTTATTTAATGTTATAAGTTATAACACAATACAAAAGTATAATAACAATTAAAAGTTGTATTATGTTACATGTTGAATTTGACGTAAATAATGATATATTCAAGCTGGAGAATACCCCTAGTGACTGCTACTCCCCTCTTTTATTACCCTCCAACCTGGCCACACAATCTTTTCTTCTATCTAAGCTAGAAACATGCTACATCCCCATCGTCGAGCATAGTTCCTTCTTATCATTGCCAAAAGTGCCACATAACATAGCCAAAAAATGCACACAGTAGCCTATGTATTGACTCTTAGAGGATATCATCTCCTTTCTCTTTGCTTGGTAGATGCTGTAAAGCTCAAATATTTTTTACTGTATTAGAGCAATATGGAGACCGTAATTATTTTCTTTGGAGCCAGCAAACTATAGAATCTGTATCTTTATTGTTCTTTCTTACAGTTAATAGAAATAAGTTTAATTATTTTGTTTGGTTAGTCAGTACATATAATTATTATTCTATAAAAAGTTAAAGTTATTTGTTGTTATATTGCTCACTATGCATTTGGTATATCAATATAGTTTGCTAACCTTGTTCTTATAGTGCACATATATACGTAATTACTGACTTAGAGTGCATATAACTAGTTTATAACCTCTCAATAAACATATTATTAGAAGAAGTTGCCTTAGTTGCTTACTGTCATAGGAAATAAAATTGTAATAATGGATAGTTGTACGTCGTGGGAAAAAAATAGGAAAATTTGCAAACTTAGACTTGTTTAGGTAAATAATAACATAAATAACCTGGTTTTGATGATAACTACAAACATAGACCTGTTTTTGCTAGGTAGACGATGACGAATTTTCAAAATGCGCCTTCGGACGAACTTTCAAAATGTGCCAACATGCGACTTTCGAAAATTCGTCCAAAGGCGCATTTTGAAAATTCGCCTTTGCAAAAACCCTGCACACAAACAAGGCAATAGGCAGAGAGTTTATCAAATCTAACATTCACATAGATATATAATTTCTTATCTAACAACTTTCGTAGATACCAGCTTGCAAATCTAACAATTGCAAAGTTCATTTAAGTTTGATACATAACTAGTTAGTCTGATACATAGAAATTACATTTGTTTAAAGTTGAATACACCGAAATCTTAATTCGTTACAAAGTCATACATTTGATAATGGAAGTTTAGGTCGCTGCAGTACATCGCTTTCTGTTATGGCCCTTCGATCCACATTTGATGTACCTGTTTGTTTTAGGCGTTTGAAGCTCGTCCATAACATTTTTTATCCTTGTAGATTTAGGTCGTCCAGGTTGTCTTCTTGTAGGTGGAGGCAATATATGTGGATCGGTGTATGGTCTCCAGTATCTCTTATCACGCACCGGATGAAACTCTGGCTGATATGAAGCTTTGTAACTGCGAACAGAGTACCACTCTGATGCGAACTCACCGTAATCCTGTGTCGAACAAGCCGCCATTACATGGGCACATGGTAATTTTTGCAGTAGGGGGATGTTGCATGTACATGAGCAGTTAGGACCATCAATTAACACTTTAAATTCATCGCCGTAGCAATGAATAACTTGCCATTCTGTTCGACTAAAGCGAACTAGTTTACAACGACGTGCTTCAATAGCTCGATCTACTATTTTAGCTTCCTATTTTGGAGTCAAACGTGTTGTGATAGCATCCGCCGTCTCTTGTCTCTTACAGAAATATTCAACCGATCGAAAGAAGGTTTGTGCAACCAACGCCTTTATAGGTAATGATCGAGCACCTTTCAGTACACCATTAAAACTTTCAGATGCATTGGTGGTCATAACATGAAAACGTCCTCCATCGTCTTTGCATAGGGTCCAATTTTCTTCAAAATTCTCTAAACTTCTTTCAATCCATTCATGAGCCCGTGAATTTGTAGCTTTAATTTCTTCTTTGATTTTGTTGTACTCAACTACTTCTGAAGCACATGCAGCTGAATAAAATAAAGTTGTAAGTCGTTTATCCCTAAAACCCGCTGTTTGAAAATTAGCTTTAAGATGTCGTGCACAGAACCTATGTTTGTGTGGTTCTCGCCACTTCTCCTGTAAAGCCTTCGGAATTCCTTTCATCCGATCAGATATAAAAGTAATATGACGATTGCAAATACTGTGAATGAATTCACGCATGCAAGAAAAAAACCAACCCCAGCTATCATATGACTCAGATTCGACAACTGCATAAGCTAATGGAAACAGACAGTCATCCGCATCTACAGCAGTAGCAACAAGCAACGTCTCTTTGTATTTATCATACAAATGTGTCCCGTCAATACATAGCAATGGCCGGCAGTGTAGAAAACCTGTAATGCAAGGGCCAAATGTCCAAAACGCACGATCAAATACGCTAACTTCATCGTGGATCACATGTCCAACAGTCCCCGAATTACTTCTCTTTATTTCCTCAAAATATTAAGGCAAAGTCACATACGATTCGGCCCAGTCACCATAAATTCTTTCTATTGTTTTGTTTAATGCTCGCCAAGCTTTCATGTAACTAATTTTGATGAACAGTTGGTCGTCGACAAGCACTTGGACTGTACCTGCTGTGATATCCAAGGAAGAAGGGGCTAACTGGTTATAACAGTGCAGGTTTCTATTGGCGAATTTTCAAGATTCGCCTTTGGGCGAATTTTTGGAATTCGCCCACTGAAATCTGCTGCTGCAAACAGAGCAGCAATTACAATCCCCGACTACAACATATTACACAAAAAAAACACAACTACACAAATTTAACAAAACACAACTACACAAATTTAACAAAACACAACTACACAAATTTAACAACATTTTACAAATCCAAACGACATTAGTTTGTACGTTACATATCACTTTCCATATCACCTCTAACTATTCGCATCAAACAAGATTATCGATTTAGTCGTGATGCTCATGAAATTCGCGCAGGCTTCTTCTTTGCCGACGCGTTACTAATGGTCTCGAACTGCTACTGCTGCCGCTGCTGCTCCATTCTCTGCACGTAGTGGAGGACGAAGGTAATGCGGCCGTTGGTTGAGATGAGCCAGGAACAAATTCTTCGTGTACCGGTGCAGCTTGTGACAAGGTGCCCTGTGACGATGAACCCGCACCTCCTCTAGGACGACGTCGTGTGTACACAAGCGCTGGAGGTGGAGATGGAGCTCTCGGCCCATCAAGTTTATTCCGGCATAACACAACATCTAGAATCCTTTGGATGTTAGTGCACATTCTCCTACCCTCCTCGTCGGTTTGTCGTTTGCGAAGATTTTCTGCTTCTTCCCAAGCCCTACTTATACCAGCTGCTTGTAAAGTTGAATGAAAATTAGCAACAGACAAAACTATCATAACTAATTGATATACTACTTACAACATCAACTTACCACGTTCCTCTCAAGTGGTGCTCTGGGAACGTACGGACTTCTATACACTGCCTCCACTGGCGCCGTAAGAACATATCGCCGTGTTATGTTCCAGTACCACCTTTTGTACTGCTCTAGCGTAATGGTGGGCTCCCTCTCAATTTGGGTAGCTATATGCCGCTCATTCCACAACTGAATGTAGGTTCCATACTCCTCTGCATTGTACGTAGACGTGCAGGGTGGCGCACATCTGCTATATGCTGCATCATGCCGAACTGTCTCATAGCCCTGTCGGGTAAGTGAAATGCAGTCTGGGTGTAAAATATGAGTGGTACTCTCACAGTCCACAAGTATCTAGCAGCTGTACACATGGCTGGAAGCTGTGCTAGCACATCCTATGTGTACGGTGTCCATGTCACCTTGTCATCCTCCAGCACATCTAACTCGTTGCGGTAGAACTTCACACTTCGTTTTGGAGTTTGGCGCGTTTTTTTGGTCCTACCCACCTGTTATAAGATGTTAACAATTGAATATTACACATGAAAATTGCACTGTTTAATTAATTTAAAAGGATAAAAAATATACCAAGACCCAAGTGGCATCGACTGATCGACAACAACGTTTGTTACTAACAATCTTCCGATCGGAAGATAAGTCCACGACCAAAGCTGCATTTATAAGAAAAAATTACGACCAAAAATCATGTAAAAATGTAAACTATTGAAGTTTGTTTCAAACCTGTACTAGTGTCAGACATCCACCAATAGATTTATTCTCCAAAAGAGAGAGCCTGGATAACTCCATATATGTATAAGATAACACAACACCGCCCCAAGAAAACTTACCACACTCCCCTAAATCAGCAATATACGGTAGCCATTTCAGATCTACCCGAGTCTTTGTATGGTCGCACATCAATCGGGAAACAATGATGTGCAAAATAATAGCACATGCTCGCTGCTGAATCTGAGCCTCTGTACCATCAGCAGGAATATCGTGCGAATATTGACGTCTATACCACATGACTTCCAAGAACTCATTGCCCCTTGTTTGTTCGGGGGGTGGGTCAAGACCAAGTAAATCATGACACAATTGCATATAATCATATGCCACTCCTCCATAAGCCACTGCATTGCCTTCAATAGGCAAACCTAGCAACACGGCTACATCTCCTAATGTAATCGTCATCTCACCAACAGGAAAATGAAAAGTGGAGGTCTCCGGTCGCCATCTGTCTACCAAAGCAGTGATAAGATAGTGGTCAAGCTGGATGTATCCTAACTTCATTATGTGTAAAAAACCAGCCCTCTCAATCTCAACCAATACTCCTGGATGGTTTGAAGTCACTTTCTTCACCGACGTGGAGTGATCTATAGTTGTATATGGATCGTCACGCTGATCAAATGATAAATACATAATTAAAAGCAGGAATTATACCAACCGATGCAAAATTATAATTTTTTTAAAACCACCTGCATCCATATGTCGTCAGAAGTACGATGCCGTGCTTGAAGAAATAATACCCTTTCATCAACGGGTCCGGGCTCCGTCTCAACATACTCTACAAAATACAAATATTAAAAATCAATTCATTTCGATAAAAATTATACACTAACTAAAAATTGACAACCTCCTAACCCACAAAGTAGTATGAATGCACGTAAACTCCTTGTCGTTCATATAGATTGCTTATAAAAATAATCTTAAGTTGCTTTTAAGAACCTTTTTTAATATGGCTTTTATAAACTACTACTAACTTAGTTCAAATTGCTTTTAATCTAAGACTAAAATGTGTACAAATACATGTAATGATAGTGTTGTAAATGCTTTATCAACGGTGATATTAAAATGCTTTACTTTACAAGCACAATTTTTTTTCATGAAGTAAGATTGCAAAACATTCATGCCCTAAATTAGAAACAATAAATTATGGGTATAGATTCATACCTATTTCTTGTTCTATACCTGACGTGCTTGCCATTGACTAATTTGTGAAAGAATTTGAATAAAAATTGAAAAAATGGAAGTGGAGGAAGGTTTTGAGGAATTTGGGCTTTTTGAGTTCGGTTGGGAGAGAGTGGAAATGAAGAGGGGGGCTGCTGTCTGGTTATTATGTGTGCAGGGTTTTTACGATGACGAATTTTCAAAATGCGCCTTTGGACGATTTTTGAAAGTCGCTGTTGGCGCATTTTGAAAGTTCGTCCGAAGGCGCATTTTGAAAATTCGTCATAGTCTACCTGGCAAAAACATGTCTATGTTTGTAATTATTATCAAAACTAGGTTATTTGTGTTATTGTTTACCTAAACAAGTCTAAGTTTGCAAATTTTCCAAAAAAATATTGTTTTGATCCAAATTAAATATAGAAGCAAATAAGACAAACAACAATTCATAGCAAACAAAGAAACATAATATTTCACAACCAAAACTAATTTAAGCGAGTTTTTTTGACCCTTTTACAGAGTTATTGCATATCTACAATGCGATTTATTAACAAATCTGATCACGTAAATGTAATTTGCTGATAAATTTAACTTTGAATAATAGAAACATTGTGAATGGACATGAGAGGATGAATTCATTTGTTATTTGTGAATGCAAAATGGTGTAACACTACATTCAAATCTTTATAAATACTTACGAAATAAAAGTAGTACCACCAAATAAATGAATAGCATAAAAAATTAGTATAGACTTAATTAGTGAACTACAACATAGGGCTGTCAATGAGTACCCGAAAAATCCGATATCCGTCCGAATCCGTATCCGAAAATGTGAAAAATATCCGTTATCCGAAAAGCGGATACGGATATCCGATATCCGAAAAGCTTTCCGGATACGGATATGGTTATTGTGGTATCCGTATCCGAAAAATATCCGTCCGATTAACTGATGCATATATATACTTAATTAAAATTATATTTAATTAATATATACTTTTCCAACTATTTCCTAACCATTGGATGTTACTACGTTATAATTTTTTACTCATTTTTAGTGAAAACAGACAATTTTAGTGCTTAATTTTTGAATATTTTTAAAAACACATATAGATATTAATATAAAACAATGTTTTATCATCACATTTTTTATTCCTTGGTTTTTTTATGAACATTAGTACAAAAAATGTTTTATGCTGATCCTAACCTTTTCATTTATTCTTTTAAATTTATTGATTATGGGCGGAGCGGATAAATATCCGATATCCGTCCGTATCCGAAAATTAAGCGGATACGGATATCCGATATCCGAAAATTAAACGGATACGGATATCCGATATCCGAAAATGATTTTGGATACGGATACGGATATGGCACTATCCGTATCCGAAAGTATCCGTTGACAGCCCTACTACAACATCAAAGTGAATAAAAATAAATATAGAAGGAATAAACTATTTTGACATCAAGAACAAAACCATAATTCGGGTTTTTCCCTCCCTTTTCTAGATTAGGTTATGATACTAATAATTTGTGCATAAATATTATAAAAATAGGGCATGGGAAGCTTCGACATAAAGCCATCGTACTTTGTATAACTAATTCAACTAATATAAATTGGATGAGAATTGTTCAATACTACTGGACATATATAAAACTAACCCATGGAGTGGAAGATTAAACCATATACTTCTTAATTCCATAAATAAAAGGATATCATATTTCCATGGTAAAATTTAGAAATCATATAAACATATTATGTAATTATTCAATTTCAAACAATAATTTAAACTTCAAGATTAGAATACCTGCAAAATGTTATAATTTCTCCATCAAAATAATACTCCACACTATTTGTCGCATTTCAAACTAAATGAAAACAATACGTATCTTACTTGTAGAAGCTACCTGACATCGCCTCTAGTGGTTATTGGATTAGTAACTTGGATTCCAAATTGTTTAGCCCACATATAGTTCTCAAATTTACTTCATCAAGCCATCTACAAATAAAATTCAATGATTAATAATAAAATTAATTAGAAATTTTAAATAGATTTGCTAATCAAATATCTACTGCTAATCATGTATTTATAATACTATATTTTTGCTGTGTTTGACGTCTTAGTTTCTACTTATATCAAATGGAACAATACAATAACAAAAGGCATCATTAAATTCATGTTTATGGACCAACAAAGTTCTACATGTTAACATATATGCTGCGATAGCCAATCATATGCTTAGATTGAATAATTAATAATGATCACAAAAAAGTAAATATGAGATAATAACGAATGTATGAGATAGTGTCCAATCCATGAATGAACACGAAATAATCCAACTGGAAGTATATTTCCAAACTATTGTATCAAACATAATTCTCAATAAGATTTGATATCTATTTATAATTTGAAAAGGTTTTCCTTCCACTGGTTGCGGTTCATGGGATTCGATAGAAGCAAATGCTGATGATGACTAAAACAATTAGTCAAAATAATTTATCTAACTATTTCTAACGAAATATAGCATTTTGGAAAGATGTAATCTAAAGCCACAAATCAATCTAAAAAGAGTAAACCTGAACTATAATGTCTCTCTTTCTCTATTTTCATGTTGAAGAAGATCAATCAACTTAGGTCTCGACTTTATTTTGTGGTTAGAGAGTAACTAATGAGAAGAGCGACATCCATGGAATTAGGGAGACGGAGGAGAAAATGAATTTGAGGATGGAGATAATCATTAAAAGAAGAAAAGTGACAGTGGGAATGAAAAATAGTTATTTTTAAAAAGATGATGGGAGAGTGGAGAAACCATGTACTATATGGTAAATGATGATGGTTGAGTTGAGAAATCGTGTACTATGCTGTGGAAGAAAGAAGTTTAGCAAGAGTTGATGGATGTTAGTTTTTGTTAAGTTGTACAAACCATAGCCATTTGAAATTTACTACACATGCACACACACATAAAGTTAAATTTCGTTTTAAAATCCCTTTTAAAATTAATATTTAATTCGAATTTTTTTTGTTTTCTTTGCTGGCCAAGAGCTATATATGCGTGCACACACACTGATATATATATACGAGTATGGTGGCACGTCCGTTGGACGTGTGAAAAGAAGGAAGTGAGAAAAATTTTTCTTTGCTGCAATTATGGTATTGTGAGAGATTACGGTAAAGTTTTCGCTAATTGTGGAAAAAAAGAGGGAAACGATATGGCAACCGAACAAAAATAAGACGGTGTAAGAAAGACAATGGGTAAAATGATGATGATGATAAACCCGATTAAGTTACATCAAACTTTGAATTATCTATGATATTTCAGGTTTAGTTAATAGGAAATTAATCAAGATATATTGGTTTTAACATAAAGAATTGCTAAAATTGTTCTTCGGATAAAGAAAACACATGCTTAAGCAATTTATTACTTAAATTTTATATTTAGAAGATGGATGTCAAAACCTAAGTACAGTAAATAGGAAAACAAAAAGTATATAAAACCCGGTCTACTTGCCACATGTCCATAAAGAATTGTGCACGGTTTAGTTATAGTACATTCACATGGATGACAACGATACTAAATCACCGGATAAATTAGCTTTTTATTCAGACTATAACTCTTGAAATGCAATTGATATACAAAATTTCATCTCCTTTCAAATTCAAAAGCCATCGCAGTTTCTATTTATCTTTATCATTTGTGAATATCCTGAAGCATCATTAGTGTGATGGCACGCGGTCTGCGCGTAGTGATGGACGTGCAAGTTAGATTTCCCTTTTAAATTTAATCATCTAATTCGCACATTATAAGGAGCGAGCGGTGCTCATTTGCTGAAATTACTAACAATTTTGATGTCACATCCATCTCAGACGCCCCTTGGGTGTATACTTGAACACTTGCCTCTTGGGTTGCCGGTGTTCTCAATGTCCCTCATCGACCCACTTGGGATTGGATGTTGTCCAGGTTTGTTGTAAATTGAGTCTAGCTTGGAAGTTGGAGAATATTTTGTATAACAGGATCGTTAATCAAAGTATTAGTCATTTTTCACACTATTAATATTTAAGCAAACACTAATAACAATTAGTTTCTAATAAAACAGTTTGACTACATTTGGTTTGCCATTTTATGTTTTCATCCAACCAAAAATATACATTACACATGTATTTTTGGAAGACAACCAATTTGGAAAATGAAGTTAACAACAAAATAGAAAACAAAATTATTTTATTTTTTATATTTTGGAAAATAACGAAAGCATGAAAAATATTTCATCCCCTCCACAATCCCTCCAACATTCTTCCATCGTCATAATGATTTAGAATTTCAAATCTTCTTCTCCGCTCTTCTCATATATCAGAAACGCAAAATACAAAAATCAGAATGAAAATAAACGAATATTTATCATTTTAATTCTACTTTTAAAACTCAAAAACAATCTACTTTCATTTTCTTTCTCCTTTTCCATCTCCTTAAAAATTATTTTGTTGACACACTTTTTCACTTGATCACAAAGGAACCATCTATGATCAGTTTATACACTTTTAATTAAAAGTCCAGGAAATATGTGTAATTTACCCGTTGTGTTAGAGAAAAAATTGATTGTGAAGAATTGTGCTTCTATATTTTGATTTATACACAACACATAGGCACGTCCAAGCATATGCTAACAAAAATAGATGCAAATTCATTGTACTAAATGTGAATTAATGGGCGTATGTATTAGGATATTCATGGTATAGAATAATAGTCTTTCTGATCTTGTTTGACCTCTGACACTAATTTTATAAGATAAGAAAAGGCTTTTTTATTACTGTTCAGTCAATAATAGTATATTGTATGGATGCATGTCCACTTATGGATAAAGATACATCATCTTCCAAAGCATAATTGACAGTCTGACAGTCATGGTTACCGAAACACTGTAATTTTTTTCTATAATAGTTGAACGCTCGTTATTTACTTACTTTTAAAAGTTGATTTATATACACCACACCATTGGTTAGTGTTAATGCATACTCAGAAATAAAAGTATGATTTTCACATCGTTGTACAAAGAAGAAATGAAAAAGAATGACCATGAATATAATTGCAGTTGCATTCTATTTTTTTTACAGTACAAAAGCAATGTATCCAACTTGTATCAAACAGTGCAAATAATTTTGAAAAATTAGAATTGCTCAATATTTGTCAAATGAGTGGAGTATATTGATCGGGTGTTCGCTGAAACTTGAGATACATGTTATAATTGGATGAGCCAAGCAGTTGGACCACATACATTGAAATCCCATTGTCCGAGATATGTTATCAATCCTAATGTACAGGTACAATAGATTTTCCCACTATACCACTTAAGCTTTGCCGACGTCCGTCCGATCATTGTTAGCATCAATTGTTCATACACGAATGTTAGCGTCAGTTGCCTCATGCATGACTGTGCTGTCACTCGCTCAGCTGTTGGAAAAATGCAGATTGTGAGCCCCACTCTTGATTTAATGTAAAATATAAGAATGGAAGTTGACCAATCAGTAAAGTGAGTAGAGCGATTGCGAACAAAAAGAGAGTAGGCGTAGCAACTCTATTATTCATAATAGTCCATCAAGTTTATCATTGAATAAAAGCACCAAAAGATAGGTGAATGTTCTGATTGACTTGACATTGCTAGTAATTGCAAATTCTTTTTCTATTAGTGGAACAAATAGAGTATGAAACAAAAAAAATTGTGGTAAACTACTAATCCTCTAATAGCTAATTAACATTTTTACGGAAAATTTATCGGTATATTAAAATGTGAAAAGGTAATTGTTAAACCAAACAAAACAGTTTTATCGAAAAAAAAATAAGAGTATAGAAAAACTAAGTACACCTAAAGAAATGTGCAATCAGATTTACCTTTTAGACCAACGCAAGTTAAATCAATTTGTTGGTAGATATCTGCTCTATGTCAAATGTTCAAGAGTAATCCTGGAGGAAGCAAAGGATAGCAATGACTATAGGCATTTTCAGTAAAGTGCATAATAAGAATATATACATTTTTTACTTCAAATTATGAATACTAAGAAAAGCACATAGAATAAATTAATAAATAAAGCAAGTAAATAACGACTGGAAAATAAAACAGTGTTGAAAATGCAATTCAAAGAAGCAAAGAGAACAATGATTACACTCTATTCTACCGAAATTACATAACAGTTATTTTTGAGCTTTAAATCATGAATATTCTTCAGTTTGGAATAAAATAGGACCTGGCATATATAAATTAAAAGGGTAACGAATTCACAATTGGAGAAGAATAAGAATATTGGGAAGCTAATCAAATTCACCGAAAGAAATCAATGTGGGCAAGTGAAACATGCAATAAAAGGTTGATTCATTTTTGGACCGTACATCATGTCATAAAATTTAGTTCTGTCGATTATACATATATTATTGATAATAATTATTTTAGATAAATTATTCATTAAATTAATTACTATAAAAAAACCAAGCATATGTAAGGAAAACAATAAGTATAATACAGTGAGTCTCACTTTATTCATTAATTTCATAAATATTAAACTTAAAAACCCTCAATAATTTCATCAATACTAAATCTTACAGTTTGAAGCAAATTCAAACAAACATTGTGATAACATAAAATAAACAAAGGATGCAACTGTCCTTTATGTTTAGTCTTACAACTTTATCAGTCAATATTGCCACTCAATCTATTAATTAATACATTAACATGATAATGGAAGAATAAGAATATAAAGTTCTCCTAAAAGAACGCACTCACAGTGATACTTTACATGAGCATATGGAGCATATCATGAGAGAAGCACACTTTCGTTAATCATTGCAATGATCCAGCAACCACCTACAATCTAATCTCTCCAGTGGCAACTTGAAAACCGATAACATAGTGGAACAACGAATAACTTGTTAATGATCAAATGTTTCGTCAAATAAGAACATGAAACATGATGTTAAGGCCACTAATTTCTACCTATGCCATAACAATTTAATGCAATTTCAAGTAGTAACTTGAAAGAAAAGGCCTATAAGTATTTGAACATTTTATATGATCAATACCAAATTATAGAAATAAAATCTCTTTAACTCCTATTTAAACGATCAAATTGCAAAAACAATCCTTGTTCAACAATAACCAAATTAGTCAAAACACCAACACTGCATATATCAAGCAATCGTACTGAAGAAAAAAAAAGAATATTGTTTCGTACTCTTCTATGTGTGTGCCAGAGCCGCAAAGAAAATATAGTTCTGTTTAGTAATAGTACCATTTAGAGCTTACTTTGGAACTCACATTTTAAGAACTCTCATGTTATACATGTAAGAATCAATAGCTAGATTAAAAAAAGAAGAAATAAAAGCTATTTCCTCGAAAGCTATGGTAGAACAGGGATTTAGGTTTTATTATTGTAGTTAACAGCACCTAAAAACTCAGTCTTACCATTAATGCATCTAAAATTCTTTGGAAATTTGAGAGTGAAGATTCTACAAATGTCATATGGGGTTTGAGAACACTTTATACACAAAAAATGATTTAAGGGTCTGTTATAATTAAAAGATAGCAATATTAAGATATTTTTCATATTTTAGTATCATGTACGTTTAAGTACAAACCAAGATCTGAAACTGCAAAAAATAACATATTGCATATCTCATAAAGTTGGAAGTCAACATTTATATATTCCTCAAATTAACTAAGCTTTAGAATGAGAAGTCGGGTTTAAAGAGCTTTGACTTATATGTATCCACATTTTGTGTAGACAGAAGAATTAACTAAAGGCAGCTATGGCCTTAACCACTTTTTTGGTAAATGTTTGACCAACTCCATCTGCATTTAATTAGAAGAAGTAAAAGCCAACTCCATCTAAGCTATTTTCTTCCCGAAAACAGCAAAATTTAACAAATCCTAAAGACAACTATACGATGTTTTAGAGTTTAGAAGCTCAAAATGAAAAAATTATGATATGCTTGTTTGCTTTGCACTCATAAATCAGCTAGTCAAGATAACTTTGATAAACAGATGAAGAAAAAGTTGGAAATTTCAGTGGACACTTGATCTCTCTTTCAATTACACACATACATACATTTATATATGTGTGTGGATGAACATACACACCATACATATATAGTAACCGTTTGGATCTCATTGTGTTTACAGCAGAGGTTGAGTCATGGGAAGATTTGATGTGCCATAAATTGAATCCACAATTTGTGTTCCAATAAAATTTCATGTGTGTATGTGTTATAATAGTTAAACATCAATATGAAGCTTTTGAAATTACTAAATCGGCTACACATTTATTATCTAACAATCTAACAATAAAGGGAATTCATGAGCATTTTAGTCATTCATTTTGACCACGTTCTGATCATGCATGTCCATTCTAGCTTCCCTGTCTAAAACAATGAAAAGTAGACTGCAAGAGAAGCTGACAGTAAAGTACATGACTTTAAGCTGTATATTACAACATCAACTTTTATGCTTAACAAAACATCGGGTTAGAAAATTTTAGTTACCTGTTAGAAAGAACTGAACCGGATTTCATGCATCTGATGTAAGTTCTTGGCTTCGTCCTATGGCGAGCAAAAGCCATAGCTAGTGTACCTGCATTACTATCAAAATCATATAAATAGTGTGCTTATTTACTTTTTGATATTATGTGTATATATTCAGCGATGTCTGAATATAAAAAACAAACCATAAATTTCTGCAAAAGCAATTTAGAAATTCATATTGGAAATCGAATTATGTTACCTTGAATGATTGCTAAGCCGCCCATACTCTGATAATTTCTCCAACCAATTTATCATTACCAACTCAAACCACAAAGTAGTTCCGTCCATTCCTTTTGCTATGACAATTGGATCTAATATCTAAAAAATCAAATAAAATTCAAAGTGTCACTCAAAACTGTATACTATAATTGAATTGAACCATTTCTGATTAGCTACGTACCTTCTAGTGATGCTTTGTTTCTCAAAGTTTTTAAACGTTTTGAATGTCAGCACCACAGAATGATATGGGAAACTTAAGGTTGATGCAAAACTTTGTACTACTGTAGAGGATTGATACCTTTTGATCATCGGCGTTTAAGCAGAGGGCAGTGGAACTGAAACCGTGGGAAGAGCCTCTGGTGCAGTGAATCAATCGCGGTGAACATCATTATCGAATCGTTAAGATTATCATGCCTACCCAAAAAATGAATTGCGACATCAGTAATTGGAATTGTAATATGATGACGGTAATAATATGATGAAGGTAACATTTTACCGAACTTAGAATTCGTTTACTAACCTTGTTCTCAGATCCGAGTTTACTTTGGGAGGAGTGGACGTGGTTACATCAAATCAACACTGGCGCACCGCCATTGTTTTCGCTGTTTCCTTATCGTTGTTCATACTGCAGTTACCATTTAGAAGAAGAAAGCGTAAATTAAAATCGATTAAAAGGATGAGTTTATCATCGATGTTGTATGAGAATAGCGCACAAAGTCGACTGTCTTACCGAATCGAAAACGGAGATAACGAGGTAGAGAAATGGTGTTCTACCATGAATCAATCAAACTGCTCCACTCTACCAATATCAAAATCGCTTTTGAAGGCGGCTACATGGGAGGAAATTGTTTGATTTGTCAGTGTGCGAAAATTGTAAGTTTCAGTTAATGAACATTTTTTTGTCTTTCGATTTGGAAGGAGGAAGGAATAATTGGGAAAGTGGATTCTGGCAACCGATTTGGGAACATGGTGGACGGGAGAAAGACAATGATACCCTCAATCTGTTTTAATTGTCGTGGACTGAAAGGGAGATTTTTGGCAAGGAGAAAAAGGCTTCACTTTGACCGGTTTGACCAAGGTTTTGCATTATAGTATAGGTATATATATATATAATTTTTTTAATCACAATACGTATATACATATTCACGTACAATGTTGACGGCACACATATAGGGATTCGTTAGATTGAGATCTAATCTAAACACATATGATTCAAGATAATTATCAAATATATATATGTATAATTGTAAATAAATAAATTATCTTGACTATATCCTAATTAGTACATGTTGAATGCTGAATCGATCGATCCCATTCGAATCTGAATTCAAATACTTCTAAAGAGAGCTACCGGACTTAAAACACTACATACTATTATTCTGATTTTACTTGAATTTGTGTTTTTAATGCTGGAATCAATGACAAAAGGGGACTTCCATTTCGACTAGATATGGATGTAATAGAGGCTCAAAAAAAGGGCAATAAGTGAGGGGTTAGGGTGTTTAAATAATAGAGAAAGAAAAGAGCAAAAAGTGGATTCGAATCCACAAATATCTCTACTAAGTCAAACCCTTTTTTTTGAATCAAATCCAACCCTCCTCTTACACCTATAGCTAGCCATATTAGGTCCCTTTATGGGCCTTCTAATCACTTCAAGCCCAATCAAATAAAATACATTTAAATCTAGCTTAAACATACATCGATATCGTATATCGATAAATGTGTATACAACTTTATATACGCACTATTTTCAACACAAATCAAATAAAGTTTCATAATTAATATTTCATATATATTAATTAATTTATAACAATTATAATTAATTAAATCAGGCAGTAGTCACAATATTCAACATTACGATATATAACTCTTAGTTGTAAATTAGATCAATGATTGATATCGAACAATTCAAATATTGATGTTCACACATCACTTAGCAAGCGGTATGATATTATGGCCAAATTTATCAGTTACATAACTTCGATAAACATCTATTTTACATCGTTAAGCGTTACCCGGTAGTGACAATTATTTATACCAATTCTCTTCGTAAAAAAATATAACATTAGGACTGGAATTTGGTAATGTTCAAAATTCCAATATCGTCCATGTTCAACTTTATAGTCCAAACACAAAGTCGTTGGTTCAATATATAATAATAATAATAATTGACTGTATTACTCTAGCTAAGAGACTTTGATTTTGAGTTGACATCAGTTGACCATGATACTGACCTTATATAATCGTGGGCTCACTTGGCTGCCCATAGAGCTGCCCTAACTTTTAGTTAAAGATATTAATATAATGATTAATAAGCTAATGTAATTATAAATTAAAGAGACAATTTTTAAAATGCCCTTCCCTAAGTTTTAAAATGCATGGCGACCCACTCTAAAAAATGTAGTCCACCAAACACCTCTATAATTTTTTTATCTTTTCACATTTTGCATCTGCATTGCAACGACACAAAATTTGAGCAACTTTCGAAAAAAATCAATTTTTTTGGAAGTATATATCATAAAAACTGCATATGTATTCAAATATAAAATATATCCTTTTATTTTAAATGACTGCAAAAAAGCACATATCAAAATTTTGGAAAAAATGAGAAAGCAAATAATTCTGAAACATAAGAATGAGTTTTTGGTGAAGGTAGGTTTAAGAAAGAGGATTGTCGCGTAATAAGTTTTAAAAAAGGGATAGTTTGGCTTACATCCCTGTTAAGTTTCAAAATAGAGAAAACATCCTTCTTAAAATAAACTTACGTTTCCAGTCCCTATTTTCAAATCCGCCTGTCAAAAGACCCAAATACCCTTTACATTTTTTGCATTTCAAACGCGCATAACTTTCTGTAGAAACATCGGATCAGCATACCGTTTTCACCAAAAAATCATAAATTTTACAATCTTTAAAATGAGATCCATTGTTGATACCAAAAAATCATATTTGCAGTAAGGCTACAATTGTTCTATATATTTGCAGAGAATTCTGCAATTGGAATAATTGCAGACTTCTCTGCTATTATTCCATATAATTGTCGACTTTTCTGCAATTATTCCGTATACTTGCCATTTTCTGCAATTATATGAAATAATAATCAATTTTTCTTCAAATGTCAGTAATTATTCCATATAATTGCAGACTTTTATGCAATTATATGGAATAATTGCAGACTTTTATGCAATTTAGTGGAATAATGGCAGACTTTTCTGCTATTATTCCATATAATTGCATACTTTTCTGCAATTAAATGGAATAATTATAGAGTTTTCTGCAATTATTCCATATAATTTTATACTTTTATGCAATTGTATCGAATAATTGCAGAAAAGTCTATAATAATTATTTCAAGTATTCACAGAAAAGTGCAACTATACCATATAATTGCAAACTTTTCTGCAATTATTGCATATAATTGTTGAATTGTCTGCAATCATACCATATAATTGTAGAAAATTTAAAAAGCATCAATTTGAATAACTTGGTCTGCTGTTGTTTTTACATATGCATAATGCCACTCATTAGAAAGATAATAAAATTTGTGTTTTAATGGTGAAAATGGTTATTGCGTTTTAACGATTGATAATTAATGTGGTGCAAATTTTAATTATGGATGTGAGAATAACATCTACATATGAAGAACCAATGTTCAGCCATGGAGCAAAGGGGTATTTTAGGGAAGAAAATTGCACTATTTGAAAATAGGAATGTAATTTATATCTTTTTTTTAGAGGATGTTTGGTGTATTAAGTTTGAATTTAGGGGCGTGTCCCTTATTTTCACTTTAAAAAAAGGGGATCTATTTCTAATTTACACTAAATTAAAACGAGTTAAATGATTAGGGTTAATTCATGAATAATTAATAATAAATGAGGTGATTGATTATGATTCGTAATGTGGAGAATTTGATGAATAAAGAGTTGATTATAGGGATTTATTTCTTAATGGATCATGGCTGGCCAAACCCATTTACCCTTACAATACACCCCACTTTGATTTCTTCTTCATTTTCATTATTTTCATTATCTCAAAATAAGTCAAAAACCGAAAAAGAACATTTCCTTATAAATTCTATCGAAAATCAAGTGAAGAAAAAGATGAAAGCAAGCAATTTAGGAATGCAGGAGCTCAGTGAGCTTAGAAAACCTCCATTTTTGGGTTTAAGTTGGTAATATTACCATAAGGAAAACCTAAACCCTAAATAATTCAAAATTTGAGTTATGAATAGTGATTACTGTTGGGTTTGGTTCGTAATGCGGTGGGTGGTTTGGAGTAAATTTCAAATAAAAATTCCTAAATGGGTATATGTTGGTCTTATATATAAATATTTTCATTAAACTAAATTTAATGTATCGAATATTGTTTGATATCATCATTATATTTCATATAAGGTTTTAACTTACATCATACGTGACATGATATGACAAATGATATAAGATAATAAGTATGTCTACACAACGCATGTGTATAATATGCGCGCGCACACACATAGAGTTATTGGGTTTTATAACCAATGTATATATGCATATAATATACTATACATATTCATATGAGGTCCTTATATACATATCAATTACACACACACATGGTACATACATATGCTTATATGCATTAAAATATATGTATATGGTTTATATACGTATATATTTAATACCCCATATATATAATTATATATTATCCATAATATTTTAGGTCATATACATGTGTGCATGCATGCATGCATGTTAAATGATTTGTATTTTGAACATTAGGTGTATATATGTATTTAATTAATCATACACACACACACATGTGTGTATAAATTTTCAAATATCATTTATATATAGAATACCTTTTGTTAATATTTTACCAAGTCAAATAAATATACATATACGTATATGTTTCCTATTATATATATATATATTTTGTATAAAATAGTTTTGGTAAAAATAAGTGTAAAATTCGAGGAGGAGAGCACTAATGTATTTTATTCTACACTTAAAAAATGATGATGCCAACAATCTTGGCGAGTAGTAATACCCCCCGTTTATAATACAAAATGTAACTCCCTCGATACTAATGACCATACTCCATAATGTAAATAAACTAACAACAAAATAGAATAAAACAAAAAAAACTAAGTTGAACCCTAAATATAATCCAATATCAACAATCCATCAATGATAACAAACTCTGCTAAATCCATCCAAGCACTGATACATCTAAATCCAAAAAAAACTCAACCAAATGATTAGATCGATACATATGCATGCACACACATGTGTGTGTGTTGTATATACATATATATGCCATGTTAAGATAAAATAAACTTACTAAGTAAGAGATACTAAGTAGGAGATAAAAGAGAGAATAAAAAACATTATTTTATAGTATATAGTGGACTTGTATAGTTATGAAATGAAAGATAAATACTAAACAACAACATTTTATAGTCTAACTAGTTTCATATTGAAAGTATTGCATTAGAAAATTCATTAGCACACGTATTTATTTAAAAGGTATGTAGAGTATTATTATTACTTCTATTTTGAAAAATGAAATTTTCCTTAACTAAATCAATAAGAAATTTCATCTATTTAATATATTCATTGACCTAATATTGTTAACTATTTTATAACTAGGATTTAAAATCCAATTAAAACAAAGCAAGGCAATATAATATATTAAATTTTCCATAGGAGTATTTATATTATCAAAAACCTTTGATTTCTTTCAAACCAAATATACCAACATATTATAGTAAACATTATATCAAATACTAATCTATGAAATCTAGTATAATAAAATCTAAGGCTGTACCAATATAATTCAAAATTAATGTCTCTATTTTATTTGTTATAATAAAAAATACTAAGACTATTTATAAGAATAAAACTAATGATATGATATCAAAATATAAATGCAAAATATTTTCCATTTCCATATTACAGAAAAAACATTTATTGTCAATAAAAATATTTTTCTTTTTTAAAATTTCTATAGTATTTAATTTTCCATATACAACCAACCACATTTGTACTTTTGCTTTGGGCAGAGCATTACCTTTCCTAATGTATTTAAATATGTTTGACTTTATTCTCGAAAAACTTAGAGATATATCAAAAGAATGAGATTTATATATATACTCTTATCCTAACACCATATTTTATTGTCATTTTCATTATCAATGTTGTATAGTTCTAATTTAGCACAATAAAGTAAATCAAGATAAAGTATTTCAAATAATGTATGATAAAAACTAAATTTTCATGGGAAATTTAAATTTGGTCTATATATTTTTGAAATCAACAAATTTTAATATTTTGTATAAAATATAATTATAATATATTAATACATGTTTAATTTGTGTTATATAATTTAATAAACATATACATATATATTCATAATATTATATAAATAAAATCCAAAATTAAAATATATACGTGCATATATATTTGAATTTTTTTAACAAAATAAAAAAGGTCAAAAATATATATAAGAAATATTTAACATGTATGTATATACACACACACACATTAACTATATTTGAAACATATACGTATATATACATTATTTCAAAATAGAATATGTAATTAAATAAAATATATAATGTAGTATGTCATATTATAATTATTTTAGAATAAACATTATTTCAAATATATTTTCATACCTAGGTCATGAGCCATTAAAGTTTTTTAAGATTAAATTCAATTTCAATTGCATATATATAAATATATATAATTTAAAATAATATTAAACAAATGTCTATTTGTGTATAAAATTGAATGTTCATGGTTAAAAATATTTAGATGAAATTTAGAGTTTATGGTGTGAATAAAGGAAAGATTCACCACTTAAATCATGCTTTTTCATCGCACGTCTATTTGAAAATCTCCTATCAAAATCAGTATCCTGCTTACTTAGGTTTGCAAGGCTCACAACAACACACTGAAGAGAGAGTCTTTGTGTTTGGAAGAGAGGAGAAGAAGGGTTCGGCTATGGAGGGAGAAGAGCAAGCGGAAATAATTAGGAAAGAATGAGGAGGCCTAGTTTATACAAGAGAGTATGGATAGATATATTGCCTAAAATATCTCTTTGTTTTACTCTTTCTCTTAATCCAAACCATGCCACCTCACCAGTGCACATGCATGGCCGAACCCCCCTCTCCGATTCAAATTTTTTGTCCATAATAATATACATCATTATACTTAAACCAAAATTTAAATATCCAAAATTTTTTAAGATCAATACCAAAATTACTAATGGCATCCAAACACTATAACAGATAGTAATTAATATAACAATCATGTTAATTAATTTATAATATTTTATAAACCAATTAAATCGGTGATATTTCAAATGACTACATAGATTTAGTTGTTCGACTCATAGGTGTGATTTCGATCATTGATTAATATCTAACACTTTGAATATTAATGTTCCATATCATCTTAGCTAGTGATGTGACAGTTTGATTAAACTCATTGCTTTTGGACATTTAAGGTAATATCGTACTTTAAGCAACACCGTCAAGCAATGATATATTTTATGCACATTCTCTTCGTCATCACTATATAACATTTGACATCTAGAGCTTGGTCTTTGTCAAAGCTCTATCAATATCCATATACAACTATATAGTATATCTCCTAAGTTTTAGTTTAATAAAAGCATTTATTATTATTATTAACCAATATGCTATAGCTAGAGACTTTGACTTTGAGTTGATCATAGTTAACTATGAAACCAACCTCTTACAACAAAGTAGACTAATTCTTTATTATATAGTGTTTCACTTCTAACACTTCAACTTAGACCCAACTATAGCCGCATCATTAATGGTATGTAATGATTCAACTATAATCAAAGTGGAGTACTCACTTCAAAGTTCCAAAGTATTCTCAAGTCGAAAGAATTGCGTAAATCGTCAGACTGAGATTTCCTATTTGACCAAGTTGTGATTAACCAATAAGAAACTCTTGATCGAGTCATTCTACAGTTATCCTATAATAATAAGTACATAACCCCTTAGTTGCCCCCAACAGCCCTGAGTTATACACTGCCTAACATTTGTAGAACATTACGTACTCCATTCTTAATGGATGTATCGATATCCTTATCTCACAATATCTCGACTATGAATATTTAAAACAAAATGTTATTTTGACTATGATTTAATACTCATGATTGCAAACTATTTGCAATTGTGGTCATATAAAAAAATTACTCAAGGATTTTCTATTTGTATGTGTTTAATTAATTATCAATTAATTTATATAACAATATAACACAACATACAATAGAAAAATTAAAACTAAAGAAGCATATTTTATTATGAACAAGATTGTAAAAATAGCTTGCTTATGTAATAAATAACATAATTTACCCTAATGCATACCACCGACTCTTTCAATATTCCGCTTGCACTTGGGGCTAATGATGGATTAATAATCCCATCCCTTCAATTAGTTGATCAAGTATTAACCAAGAGAGTCACATAGTGAATGGATTTGCTATATTGTCTTTACTATCTACTTTATCAATCCATGCTTCTCCATCAATGATAAACTAGCTTATCTTGTGAAACTTTTGAAGTATGTGCCTTGACGTCTTACGAGGTTTAGGTTCTTTCACGATCTGTATCACCGCATTGTTATCACACAACAATTTCATGGGATTCTAAACATTTGGAATCACTCCAAGCTCCGATATAAATTTATGCATCCAGACTACATCTTTCGTTGCTTCATTCAAGGCAATATATTCAGCTTCCATAGTTGAATCAGTTACTACGCCTTCCTTAAAACGTTTCCAATTAACTACCCCACCATTTAATGTAACCACATATCCTGACACTTATTTGCTCTAATCGACATTATTTTGAAAGCTTGAATCCGTATACTTTGTCATAATGAGTTCATTATTCTCATATATTAGGATTAAGTCCCTAGTGTTTGACAAATACTTGATAATACACTTCACTGGCGTCCAATGCTTTACTCCTAGATTCGACTAATATTGACTTACATTTCTGAAGGAAAATGCAATATCTGGCCTTGTACATAACATTGCGTACCTTCTGGATCTGACTACGGATGCATACAAAATCCATTTCATATGCTCTTTATCCTCATATGTATGTGAGCATCATTTTTAAATAGGATGATTCTCGATTGTGTTCGACCATCTCTGTGCTTGGAATTTTCCATACTAAACCATTGTAGTATGGTATCTATGTACGAGGAATGGGACAATTCCAACAAACTCTTTGATCTATCACTACAGTTCCTTATACCAAATATATAGGTTTCTTTGCCTACATCCTTCATTGAGAAATTCTTTGATAACCAATATTTCACCGATTGCAACATGAGTTCATCATTACCAATCTGTAGTAAATTGTCAACATATTGTACTATAAATGTAATAGCACTTCCTTACTCTTTCCTATATACGCATGGTTCTTTGTATTTTGATTAAAACCTAACTGTTTGATTACTTTGTCAAAATACCTATTCCAACTCCTATAACCTTGTCTAAGACCATATATTGATTTCAATAGCATACATGCCTTTTCGACGCTCCCACTGACCTTAAAACACTCGGGCTATGACATGTAAACTAGTTCTTTTAAATCACCATTTAGAAAAGCCGTTTCCATGTCCATCTGCCATATTTCATAGTCATAGCAAGCAATTATGGCAAATAATATCCGAATGGACTTCAACAATGGTATGGGTGAAAATGTTTTTGTCATAATCAACACCTTGAATTGAACAAAAGCCTTTCACGACTAGCCTCGCTTGTTAGGTCTCAACCTTCCCATCTTCATTTAGCTTTTCCTTAGAAATCCATCTACAACGAATGGGTTTTAATCCATCAGGTACATCTTCCAAAATCCATACTTTGTTAGTGTACGTGGAATCCATTTTGAATTTCATAGCTTCAAGCCATATGGCGGAGTCTTTACTCTCTATGGTTTGTCGGAATGTGAGGGGAGTATCATCATGTGTGACACAATCCTCTTTCTCGCAGTCCATGAGGAATCAATAATATATCTCTAGTGCATGTGATTCCTTATTATAACTTTTAATATATTGCATGCTATCTTGTATGGGTGAATTTTCTTCATTTATAGGTTCAACCTCTATGCATGTTCCTTGGATCTCATCCATGTCTACAACATCGTCTTAATTTCCTTTGAGAGAATTCCTTTTCTAAAAAAGGCATGTCTCAAACTAGTAACCTTTTGTTCCTCTATATTGTAGAAAATATATCTCATATAATCTTTGGAATATGCTATGAACTTGCACAGTGCCGATCTTGCCGCAAGCCTATTGGAGCCAACGTTCTTAACGTAGGCTAGACAACCCCAAACCTTCAAATATTTAAGGTGAGGTTTCTTCCCATACCATATCTCATATGGTGTCTTAGGCACATTTAGATGGCATTATATTCAACATATGCATGGTAGATTCTAATGTATATCCCCAGTAGGAAAGAGGTAACTCAAACCAATCATCATTGATCGAACCATATTTAATAGGATTCGATTCCTTCTCTCTGATACACCATTGTATTACAGAATGTAAGGTGGAGTGACCTACGAGATAATACCATTATCTTTTAAATAACATTAGAGTTTATGTCCATCGTATTCACATCCTTGATCAGATCAAAGTGTTTTAATTTTATGGTTAGTTTTTTTCAACTTTCATTTAATAATTGATGAATTTTCCACATACATCAGATTATTCTTCATAATATATTCATAATCGAGTCTAGAATAAGTACCAGTAAATGTAATGAAATACAAGGAATTATCTTTGGCGGCTTTAGGAATTGGGCCACATACAATAATATGTACAAGGCCCAAGAATTCATTTACTCTTTCATTGCTCCCACTGAATGGGTGCTTGGTCATTTTTCCTTTGAGACAAGACTTAAAAATGTCAAATGATTCACAATCAAAGTACAAGTGAAAATCCTTGTCTCTCATTTTGATATGTCTTTTCTCGCTAATATGACCTAACTTGCGGTGCCAAAGATAACTGTCATTAACATTCGATGCAAAGGTATTTCTAACAGTAAACACATGTTTATAATTCAAAATATAAACGTCATTACTCAAAGCACTAGTACAAATAAGTTTTCCATCTAACATAGATTTCATACATCTTTATTACAAAGAAAATCTAGCCTCGACTAGTTGAGACACCAAAATTAATTTACAGATGAAATTTCATACAAAATAACAACTACTCAAAATCAAAACATGTCCAACTGATATAACATTTAGTATTGACCCATTAGCAACTTGAAGACTCGTCTCGCCTTTTTCCATGGGACTTATACTCTCAAGTCCCTATAATGATTATAAATATGAGTTCCGGACTAGATATCTAAAACCCAAGAAGCATTATTGATTGTTAAACAATTTTGAATATACCTTTTGGAGCGGGGAATCAGATTCTTTCTTCTCCTTCAACCTCTTTGGATTATCAGGACAGTTCCATCTATAGTCCCCTTCTTGTGACACTCACCCTTCTCACTAGAGGCACCACCTTTCCCCATTTTGCCTCTCTTTCTCTTCTTCAAACCTTTTAAAGATGAGGCCTTACATTTAGTCATGAATAATGCCCTTGATCCTTTGTAAATGATCCCTCGGTGGTCCTTAATATATTAAAGAGTTCAACTATGCTCACTTTCAGTGAATTCATATGCCAACGGGTTAAGGCAGAACATCAGAAGCCAAGTAGAGCTTTGTAGCCTTTGGAAGTTTGAGTGTGGAAATGGGATTCGGTTCCGATGGACTTTGTTGATGGTTTGTCAAGGACTAGAGCTAAGAATGAAAGTATATAGTCATAGTAGATAAATTAGCTAAGGGTGCTCATTTCATTCTAGTAAAGTATGCAAGGACGATAACCAAATTAGCTAAGGTATATGTTAGGACTCTAATGAGACTTCATGGAATTCCAGTAGCATAGTTTGTGACCAAGACCTTTTCCAATGAATTTTGGCTGGCCTACAAAGTGCTTTGAGTTCAGAATTGTGTATAGTATTGCTTACCATCCAGAGACAGATAACAAGATAGAGAGGGTCAACCGAATGCGGGAAGATTTACTGGGAGCATGTGTATTAAACTATGATGGTTCTTGGGAAGATCATTGCACCTAGCGTAATATCCATAAAATAATATTTATCAATCTAATATTAGGATGGCACCTTTGAGGCGTTGTATGGAAGACCTTTGTAGTCATCAACGAGTTGGTGTGAAAAAGGAGATAAACTTCTCCTTGGGATAGATCTCATCAGAGAAGCTTCGTATAAGGTTGAGTTGATTCGATAAAGGATAAAAGATGCTCAATCCAAGTAGAAGTGCTACGTTGATAGAAGGCGGAGGGATTTAGAATTTGATCTAAGGGGTCATGTGTTTGTCAATGTTTAACCGACGAGGGGCATTATGAGGCTTAGAAAGGCCGGAAAATTGGCCTCAAGATATGTGGCCCACTTTCGATACTAGAGCGATCAGCAAAGTAGCTTATAGAGTTAAATTGTTGAGTGCTTTCATAAGGATCCATAGTTTTTTCATCTATGACATCTACGGTATTATGTTTGAGACCCAAAGTATGTTATTATTCCAAGAGAAATGTAAGACTTAGTTATTGAGCCAAATATGACCTATGTTAGGAAGCCCATTCAAATTGTCGATTGAGATGTAAAGAAGCTTAGGAATAAGAAAGCAAAGCTTATTTGGGTCTAGTAGAGTAAGGACCAAGAGGATTATACTTGGAAAATGAAGGATAAGATCAAAAGGACTTATCCCGAGCTATTTGTTTAGTTTAGCATGTATGTTTGCTATGATTTGTTACAGACCATGTATATACATAATAGTATGGTTGACATTATTATGTGTTGATTGATGGACCACTATAGTTTATTTGAAGCACAAGGTTGGGGAACTTATGAGTATAGAGTAAGCATGATAAAGTTTAAGAATCATAATTGTAAGTTTGTAACAACCCGTATTTTACGTATTGAAGGATTGTAAAATATTATTTTTAAAATTCTAATGAGGTCGCATGACCCTATCACTTTGAAAATGCATGTTGGTGACATTTTCTATCTTTAGAATTTTTCCAAACGAATTTACCCCCGAAAACGTGTAATGACTATAATTTTTTATAGAAGCTGAATTAGCGTCTGATACCACTTTCATTAGAAAGATATGATGGTTTCCCTTTCGGTAGAGTGGTCATAATAGCAATTTTGACTTTCTACCTGGGAGGTATGGCAGTTTGAAGATTAGCAGTTTTTGGAGCAGCTTAGTGGGTAATTAATGAATTTAGGGGTAAGCCCACTAACCCATTTTGGGGTTGGAGACTATATTTGACTGAACCGTCATCCCCAATTGACTTTTACCTCTTCCCAAATAGATGTAAGCCTCCATTAACCCATTCTCCACCAAAAATTTCTCTTTTCTCCTCTAAATCAAGTCTTAATCATAGATTAAGGATAGATTAGCAAGGAGATTCATTAGAGATATTCAAACCTACATTATTAGGGAGGGAATCAGATTTTGGCTATTGATTTTCGGATTTACCTCGATCTGCGTGTAAAATTTGGATTTTGGAGGTTTTGGTGAGTGATTTACTAATTCACACCTTACTATATATGTATCTAAAGGTTTTAATATGTTTTGGATCTATTTTTAAACTTAAAATTAAGTTTTAATGTTATTTAAAAGTGAAACCTAAAATAAAAATGAATTTAAAATGTTTTAAAGTGCTCTAATAATGTTAATTTGATGTGTGGTTACCTGGATGTGTGTTGGGATAAGTTAGAGACATATTATAGGATGATCTGGCAAGAATTATTGTATGTTTGAATGTTGCTTGGTGAATGTATGGTGTTTGCTTGTATGGTTGAAGATGCTCATCGGGCAACTTATAGTAAGGAACCATGAAATCGGGCTTCGATGGATTTACTCAAGATTGTTGAGAGTTGTATCGTTGTATATAGAAGGCATTCAGATCAAAGAAAAAAGCGTAGCGGACAGAAGTTTGGTTTGGTAGTAGGCTTGTTTGGTGGTAGGCTTGTTTGGTGATTTGTTGGCTCGACGTGGACTTTGGGCTTTGGAAGATTTGGCTTATGGTGAGGTTAGTCCGGCATTGGAGAAAGACCGGATAACATTTGTTGTTCGGTGGTGTCATGGGAGATCGAACAACATTTGTTGTCTAGTGATGATGTGGAGGACCAAACATCATTCGCTATCCGGTAGTAGCAAGGGAAACTAGACACCATTTGCAGTCCGATGGTATCAGTGGGTACCCGATAGCATTTGTTGTCCGGTGATGCCATGGGAGACTGGACAAAATTTTCTGTCCGGTGGAGCTATACCCAAATACCGAACAAGGAATGGTACTCGGGGTTGCATCGTGGCTTTAGTTTGGCTATAGGATGGGGACCAGAAAAAACATGGGATAGTGTTTTAGGGTGTTTGCTTTAGGCTCGACATGGAGGGACTTCGGTGCAATACTTGGGTTTGCTTGGTGGTATTGGGAGCTAATTTGGGGTAGGGATAGATGACTCTGGGATAGCTTCAGGACCTCAGTGATGGCAACTCAATGGTGACTGAAGTTAGATTTTGACGATGGAGAATCGATGTTGAAGGGAGTCGTGAGATGGTTGTCCACAAAAGGTAAGGTTCTAGGAAGGGTGACCCATGGATAGAAGGTGGAATGGTTCTATAGTGGAAAAGAACGAATGTAGAATGGTTCCTTGAGGATAATGGAAACTAATTGGAGTAAGGAAAGGGCTTGGATACGCGTGCTAAGGGATCGTTGATATTCAGAGTGTTTTCTACTGTACTCAAAAGCAGGGGTATTATAAATGCACTCATGAGTACTTTAAAAGGCTACCCCAAATTATTTGAAATGATCCATACCCTGAACCATGGGAAAAGGCGTATCAGCTTCAGGCTAAAGACAAGTATACTAAAAATCGGGATTTCCATTAGTCCCTGGCATGGGATAGGCCATAGAGTTATCATGTATGTAAAGCATATTGAGTGATAGTGAGGATTGTTTCATGGATGCTATGGTTTCTTCAATTGTTTTCTTCAATTGTTTTCTTCTATACTCTATCACTTTAGGGATGTCACTGGAGACAGGTATTGCGGATAGGGATACCTAGACATCCGTCATCATACTTAGTTAGAGTATTCCAGTATGATATTTGTAGAGTAGAATATTATGTTCGTTATGTGCTAACTCTTTGATTGCAGGGACAAGTCTTGTATGATTCTTCATACCCTATGCCCCTATTTACTATGTACGGTTTTTATAGTATTTTGGGATGATGTACCGCTCACACTAGACTGTTGTCTGATCTGAGGTTTTATGCTTTGCTTCTTATTATCTCAAGTGCTCTTAAATGAGTAGATTAGGGATAACAGGTCTAGATATTACATGGAGCTATACATAGTACAAGAAGGGGGCTATGCTTTCATATACTTATACCTTGGAGCTTATATCACTTATATTCCAATGTGTAGTACTGTAGAGATATGTAAGTACTTGTATGTAGAGAGACAATTATAGAATTTATTTTGGAGACTTGGGATGTATAAACTCTTTATTTTAGTTTTTGTATAGTTTGTTAACTTGATGCACTCCGATGTTCTTATTTGTGGTTCATTTGATTATATCACTGTCTCGCTTGTTTTACATCTATGTTATTATACTATATTTTGTCTGCACGATGTGAGATGTCCTAGAATTATTGTGCTTGGATTTTTATTACTTGACACCCTTGGCAACTATCCTGCATCGTTCGCACAATACATGTATATTGGGCATCGAAAGTGTAGGGCGGTCGTCGCAATTGGTATCCAAGCTAGGTTGCATAGAAAACTAAGTTGATACTAGGATCCATTAGAGATAAGGAAGGAGTTATCACATTAGAATGGATCGAGTGATATAAGAGAGGGCATATTTGTTATATTTTGGTTTTCAAAACTATATAGTAGTATATGATAGTAAGTCACATTGTAGATATGAGTACCATTGATGCAGTTTTCCTCTATGAGAGGCTGATCATTCTTATTACATTTGGTAAGAATGGGCAGGCATATTGGAAATTCTATACAGGAAGCTAAGGATGGAAGGGTCACGGGATAGCTAATGACCTGGAAGTGCATGGAGCATTCATCTGTATAATGGTGAGCTAATGTGAGCAGCCTAAAGAGGAACTACATATGTTAACGCTAAAAAATGAACGCTAACACCCGGTGTGTGTAGTAATAATGTGAAAGCACCACCCGTTGGTACGGAAACAGAGTATAAGCAGGAAATAGCAGAAAACAGTAAAAGACAACGATTTTATAGTGGTTTGGCTCGTAATTAAGCCTACGTCCACTTTATATTCTCTTATTGCTGATTTGGTTACAAATTGATACAACGCACTTCAAAGTACAATACACTTCGATTACAAAACACTTCAGACTAGTAGTTCAAACTTCGATGATGAGATTCTTTGATTCTATGTCAGATGATCGAGATCTCTTTCAAAGCTTGTTGTAGTGTCTTCGGTGTTTGGAGTTCTTTAAGTGTTGATTCAGTTGAGAAAGCGGCAGAGTAGCGGCGCTTCAGAGAATGATCGAAAAGTCCTCCCCCTAGTTGGAGTTAAGGCTGTATTTATAGGAAGATTCTAGGCAAAAATCCCCCTCCAAGTCTTAGGTCGTGTACGACCTAAGTTAGGTCGTAGGTCGCGGGCGACCTAAGATAGGTCGTGGTCCATTCGTGACTTAGGAAGTGTAGCCTGATGGAGTTGCACTCGGTCTTATCTGAATAAGGTGGCAAGTGGTAGGTCGTAAGCGACCTAAGGAGTAGTTGCAGAAGTTTTAGATCGTTGAGCTGCTTTGTGAAGTTAGGTCGCGAAACTTTAGGTTGTTAGGTCGCGAAGCCTTAGGTCGTTAACTTCTTAGGTCGTGAGTGTTTTAGGTTGTTAACTTCTGGGTCGTTAGCTCGCAGGTCCTTTCAGTAGTTAGGTCGTGAAGTCCCTTAGGTCGTTAGGTCGTGAAGTTCCTTAGGTCGTGAAGTTCCTTAGGTCGTTAGGTCGTTAAGTTTCTTAGGTCGTGAAGTTCCTTAGGTCGTGAAGTTCCTTAGGTCGTTAGGTCGTGAAGTTATAGGTCGTGGAGTTTTAGGTCACTCAAAAATAGGAGTTAACACTTGCCCCTCGAAGTACAGGCCTATGTCGTAGGTCGTGTGCTTCGACTTAACTTTGCTAGGTCGTGAGCGACCTAAAAACACATGTTAACTCATGCGCCCATTCGTCTCCTTCTTGCCCTATATAAACTGTTAGGTCGCTCCTTCCTCCCTACCTTACTGCTCCGATCTCCCACTGCCATTGATGAATCTCCGAACTTCCAAAGGCGAATTCAATCCATTTAGTCGTCGATTCATCTCTACCAACATACTACGTAAGTGAATTCGATCTCTATTCCACCATAATCGCCGCTCAATCGTGAATCCATGTTTTCCGACCCAAGTCCAATTTCATGTGTCGTGCTTCATTTTGAATGGTCATTACAATCGATTTTTGATCGTCATTTGATATGTTGTTGTGATTCATGAAGGCACGATAATATTTATAATGGATCGGAGGGATTTGGAATCGATTTTTTTTGGGTGGTTTGGTGGTTTGTGGAGATGAATGAAATTCACGAAGAGGATGATAGATTTCTTTGTAATGGCGATATCAGGTTATCGGGTCTAGTAAGTGATTGCGTGGAGAGGAAGTCAGCGACCTATCAGATCTGAGCGACCTAAAAATTAGGTCGTGTTGGGATTTTTGCGACCTAAGTCTTACGACCAAAGAATCCTGACCGACCTAAGAATTCCTGCGACCTAAATAAAGCTGAACAACCTTCTGCGACTTAACCCTTTTATGACATATAGGTCGCGGCCGAGCTATCACTTAGAATATTTCCTGCGACCTAAGAATTCCTGCGACCTAAATAAAGCCGAACATCTCCGAACTATGCTAGGTCGTGAGCGACCTAGGACTTGAACCGTTTGGACTTGATTGAGCTTTGAACAGAACGACTTGACAATTGACCGACCTAATTTCTACGGCATAAGCTCTAGGTCGCAACCGAGTTAGGACTTGACAAATTTGCATTGCCTTGAACTTTTTGACTTGCACAGTACGTTCTAAGAAAGTCTCCGACCTATGCTAGGTCGCTGGACGACCTATGACTTGTAAAGTTCTGGGAGAATTTGACTGAACTCGAGCTTGAACTGTGTTGCACTTTTTTGCAGATCGTTTTAACTTTAATGCTAATAACCTGTTAAACACAATACTTGCAGGAAAAATGGGACGAATATACTGCCATTGACTGCCCACATCGAACGACAGATTAGCCGATAAAGAATAATCCACTTAAATGAACTTATGTGAATGAAATGCTGTGAATTAACAAGTCTAAGTGAAGTATTAAAGCAAAGCTAAAATAATCAGCTAAAGCTGATTTGTTTGCATCAACACAACACTGTACTTGGACTTAAGATAACAAGCCTTGAAACTTTATAATCGACAAATATCAATTAATTTGATTTCAGTTATATTCGCTTGTTATTGTATTAGTTTTACACAACACTTCGCACTTTTAGGAAACGTGCACCTTCATATTTAAATATCCAGTTCCCTGTATAGAATGACATCTCAACAAGAAGATACAGGACCAGCCGGAGAAGCTTTCCCGATTGCTAACCCATTGATCGACCCTCCAGAAAGAACTCCGACCACCCTGAGCCATAAAGTTTTCAAACAACTGTGCATCCAGTTCGGTATTGCCGAAGCAGATGCTTTATTTCCTGGAGCAAACGACACTGCTGACAGGCCACCTTTTGGTTTTGTCGCAGTTAATCGTCAGATGTGCTTGAGTGGAGCTATCCCGCCGTTCAACGACTTTTTTCGAGAGCTTTTTCTTCGATTAGCTATCTCTCCCTTCCAGCTACACCCCAACGGTTATGCCGTCTTGATGGGTTTGTGTGTTCTGTTTAGGAGGATGCTCAACCGTCTTCCAAGCTTTGATGAGACTTTCTATTTGTGCACCTTTGCGAAGAACAAAGACCACCCTTTAATTATACTTGTAAGAGGTGCAAGAAACCGCAAATTGATTCTAGACTTGCCCGACAGTGCACACGGGTTCTTAAGTCAATTCTTTTTCGTTCGCTGTCCTCCAGGATTCTATGCCGTCTAGAGAGTCGGAAGTAAGATTGCCTTTCTCTATTCATCTCATGAGCCTTTCGAAACTCGAATTATCAAATGCTTAACTTCATTTTCTACTTTTTGTTGTACTTCCTCCTCCACTTAGGAATCCCAGCCTCAAGTCTATCTTTGAAACTTTAAACGCTGTGACTGCTGAAGAAAGAAGCACCAAATTTTTGTTGAAAGATGAGTTCCTGCATCAGTTCGGACTTCTACACTCCTTACGATCTACCCAGATTCACGAAATCTCTAGTTCTGAGATCGAAACATTGGGTGCCTCCAGTTCTCAAGTAGAGACATTAAATGCCCCAGTTTCTGCAGAAGATATTGCTCCGAAGGAACCTATTGTAGAGGCTACACTGGTGAAGTGCTCCACCCCTGTCGATGTTGCGGGTTCATCTGGTAAATTCTCGCTTTCCCCGGTGATCGAAGAAGGAGTTGAAAGAGAAGACTCCGCTGAGCACGACGGTGGAGATACTTTTGATGATCTAAGCGACTTAATGATAACTTCACAAGAACTCTTTAAGGATGACCTTATTACTACCAAAGTTATTTCTTCAGCAATTGAGGCGACATCCGTCTTGCAGCAAACTCCATCAACCCAAGAGTTAACGCCAGTTGCAAAAGTTGACGTTACTCCCAAGCCGAAGAGCGGTTTGTAGCTTGACGCGCATAGTTTACACGCCACACACACACTTAGGATTTTTCGGCACTTATACGCACTTAGCTTCCTCTTTCTGGAAATTTCTAAATTCTACTTCTTTTTCATTTTCAGGTTCTCCGATGGGTCGAAGTGGATCGTACTACGACAAATTCCAGCGCCATGGAAGCCGCGAAACTTATGATTTTAGGCGCTATCTTACTGCCCCGAGGGAAACAGATGAAGAAAGAGCTACTAGAAAAGCTCATGAAAGGCGAAATTATAAGGAGCAGCAAAGAAGAAGGGATGATCGACACGACTCTTATCACAGAAGCGATGATTCTCATAAGAGGAAATCCCATGAGGGGAAGGGCCACATTGCTGACGATCCGAGCAAACATATTAAACTTAGCGATCAATCAGCGTCTGCAATTTCTGAGAAAACCGATGTTCGTAACCCTCTTGACATCTCCTTCGGTTCTCCTGCTTTAGAGAGAACCGACATTCAGACAATTATAAACAGGCCTCAGTATCAAGTCAAGGATGCTCCGCCTAAGCTTCAAAGCCGATTCCCAAACTGGTGTCTAAAAGGAGTTCGCTTTGACTTAGACTTGGTTCCCATCGATAAGCAGGCCATGTTGAAGAATCTCGATGCTGTTAAGCTTGACATTGAGAGAATGTCTGGATGGCAGAAATTGGTTGACAAGCTTCAAAGAGTTAATCATATGAATCTTGAGGCCATGTTAACTATGGAGAACGATCATTCAGAGTGGAAGAAGATTCTCAAGCAACACGATGCGGAGATGACGAGCATCGCTGACGACAATGCAAGACTTGATTCTGAAGTTAAGAAACTCAAGGAAGATCTTGCCACCTCTTCCGCTTCGCATTCCCAAAAAGAAGAGGTCTTTCAAAAGCAAATGCGAGATGCACATGCTGCTCAAAGAGATGCTGAAGCCAAACTTGAAGCGGAGCAGCATATTGTTGAAAAATACCGCAATGACACCGTCCAGCTGCGGGAAGAAGTCAGCTCTCAAGATTTGGAAATTGCAAGGCTGCAAGCTCAGTTATTGAAAACTGAAAAAGAGCGCGATGAGGCAGTTGCCGGCCAAGCTGCAGCCATGGCTGAAAAAGAAGCGGCTGAGCAGTCGCACGAGGCGACGAAGGCCAAAGTCAGCTCTACTTTATTTGACTTTTATATCCATAGCGTTTTGGGGGCGCGGAAGCCTCTCAATTCTGGGTCCGGCATACGAAACTACTTTGGCTGAAGTGTGGGAGGCGATAATTGATATGTTTGGAGGCGCTGGCTATGCAGAGGCGGATCTTGAGGCGACTTATCTGGACTATGAAGCATGCACCGCCCTTGCCAGGGGAAAAGAGCAGCTTGCTAGGGAGCGAGCCGAAGCAGCAGGAGGAGAGCGTTTAGAGAAAGCGACTTCAACTGACCCCGCTCGTCCTCCGGCTCCGGTCGACCCCGACATCATTGGCTCTAGTTCTTATTCTCCATCTCCTGCAAAAGCCGAAGCTAAAACCACAGCTACTGAGCCTCCCACTGTTCAAGACGAAGAGAAGACTCAAGACGACATTGAAGCTGAACAATTTAAAATCAATGTGATTAAACCAACTTCTCCAGGTAACTTCAATGTTGATCCAAGTCGAGTAGACTACTTATTTGCTTCAACCGAGTTTGATGAATTTCTCGATTGTTACTTAAGTCTTGATGAGCTGATATCTTCTCTTATTTCGGAGAATACTGATTTTAACTTATTTTCTTCTGTAGCGGAGGCATCGAGCGCTGTACACACTTCTCCTCTTCCAGCTGTTCCTCCTCCAACCCTTCAAGTCACTCCTGCTTCTCAGCCGGGTTCACAGGAAGAGCAAATAGAAGCCCTTCAAGGCTTGGAGGATCCACCTGCTTCACAAGAGCAGAAGGTGGAAGATCTTGAGGACAGTGAGAAGACTCCGGAGCAGTCTCTTGATGATAACACGAAACTTTCCACGCTGCTTACTACTCCGGGAAGTGAGTCTTCTTCGAAGAGGAAAGGGAAGCGCGCCATGAGGAAGAAGAAGAAAAACATTTCAGCTGGAGAGGATAAAGCAGAAGAAGATCCAGCTACACCTTCTTCTCCTTCTTCCCCAACCCATCCACACCGGATTCCGAAACTAGTCATCAAACCGGGCAGGGGTACTAAAGGTGGCAAGAAGAAGGAGTGATAAGCTGGACTCTACTTTTCTTATTTTGCTTTTCGCTTTTTTGCATGTATTGACCGGAGATTATGCGGATACCGGCCTCCGCTTATTGAAACCTGCACATGTACAAAAATTTCATAGTATGGAATAAAACACTTCTTTTTACTTGTACAATTTCTTGTCAGTATGTATGTGAATGTTTTTATTCCTTGTTTTTTGCACAAGTTTCTTTATTTACTTTATATGATATTGCAGTGAGCTCGTGGTATGATGTTTGAGCGTTGTCTTTATTGATATAGCTATATGCCCCCATACCACGGCTTACTGCAATATTCTGAAAAGACTTGTATTCTTATTTTAGAGAATAATTCTTCCGTTTTGAGGAAATATTATTCTGCTTTTAATAGAATATGCTTTGTATCGGAGAAGTTTCTTTTTCTCTTTCTTTTTAAAGAACACTTCTACTTTCAGGGACGATCACTTTTATTTGTTGAAAAGTGGATTCCCCTACGCAGTGAAGCGAGCTTCTAAAGAATGTTTTGATCCGTTGGACGTGCCTCGTTAGAGGGATTTGTTTGATATGCCTTTGGGAAGGGCTTTTTTTGTTGTGCCTCGGGAGAGGGCTCCTCCGAAGAGTTGTGCCTCCGAAGAGGGCTTCGTTTGTGTGCCTCCGAAGAGGGCTTGTGCCTCGTTAGAGGGCTTTGGTTGGGCACTTCAAGCTTGGTGAAGTGTGCCTCCAAAAAGGGCTTGCGCTTTCGAAGCAATTTTCTGCCTACGAAGAAGTCTTGTGCCTCCGAAGCAATTTCTTGCCTACGAAGAGGGCTTGCACCTCCGAAGCAATTTCTTGCCTACGAAGAGGTCTTGTGCCTCCGAAGCAATTTCTTGCCTACGAAGAGGGCTTATGCTTCCGAAGCAATTTTCTGCCTACGAAGAAGTCTTGTGCCTCCGAAGCAATTTCTTGCCTACGAAGAGGGCTTGTGCCTCCGAAGCAATTTCTTGCCTACGAAGAGGTCTTGTGCTTCCGAAGCAATTTCTTGCCTACGAAGAGGTCTTGTGCCTCCGAAGCAATTTCTTGCCTACGAAGAGGGCTTGTGCCTCCGAAGCAATTTCTTGCCTACGAAGAGGGCTTGTGCCTCCGAAGCAATTTCTTGCCTACGAAGTGGGCTTGTGCCTCCGAAGCAATTTCTTGCCTACGAAGAGGGCTTGTGCTTTGTTGCTTGTGTCCTTCCACCATCTGCTCCTTAGCGATTCCTCATTATCGCTTCTAGTACATGTCCCGTTCCTTTGCAAGTTGTTTGTTTTTTGCCAGAGAAGTGTACTTTAACGTTGAGTGAATCCACGAGGCAGACGCAAGCTACTTTACCGGATGTTTGTTTGCACAAACGATCGCAATTGGTTAGCAGGGGTCTGAAATCTTCTCATTAAGAAGGTGCCTACTTTGGTGGAATCACTAACTGTTTGAATAGCACTTCTTTTGTAGGAGTTGAATTTTGGGACTTTTTTGGTTTGACATTTATTTGTTGAGTGATTTGTGGGAATCGCTTGAATATGTGATGTGTTGAATAGGTAAGCTTTGCTTTGATTGCCTGCAATATTAAATCGATATTTTAGCAACACATTTAAGATATTTGCACATCGAAATGAGATAGGCAATTTAAAATAGTAAAAGACACAAGATTTATAGTTCTTTATTATTGGATCACACTGATTTCTCAACGGTTTACAATACAAGAGTTATACATCCACCATCATTTTACAAATCTAAGCAAGGCTGTTAAGTAAAAAATGGATGTAAGTGATTGTTGTTCCAGAATCTCTGGATTGAATTTCCATTTCCACTGGACTCGTAGTTTTTGGATTTATATGCCAGAGAGATTGGAAAATGCCCCAGCTGCAGTCTTGTGGGTAGTCAGCAGTCGTCCCAATTCCTGCCTGCTGGGTGAGGACCCCCTGTGACAACATTAATGACAAGCTTTTCGGAATCTTGCACTGCAGTGTTGTTGCCAGAGCCAGATCGATGGACAGGATGTTGTTGCCCCTAAGTGGATGAGGTTGGGTCGACTCTGTTTTTCTTCACATATTGTTGCAGTTTACCCTGTTTCAGCAACTCTTCAATCACATTCTTTAACTGGCGATATTGGTTAGTGTCATGGCCAGGTTGATTGTGAAATCGACAGAATTTCCCATTATTCACTACACTTCCCCTCATCTCAGGTGGTTTGGGATACTTGACAACATCTTTTGTCGCGAAAAAGATATTTTCCGGCGTGTCAGTTAAGGGAGTAAAATCTGAAGGATTAAAGCGGCGAGGTTTCTTATCATTCCCCTGCTTCTTTTCTTCATCATTTTCCCTTTTCTGGTTTCCAGATTCTCTTTTGTTAGAAGCAACATCGTTATTCTTGACTTCGGCAACAACTGCCTTTGCTGGCACATGAAGGCTTTCTAGGCGCATGAATTCGTCGGCCTTTTTATAAAACTTCTCAAGCGAATTCGGTTCCTTCATTTTTAGCCACTTTCCAAATTCACTTGATTTGTCGATGGCTCGCATCAGGTAAGTCAGGATCATACGGGGTTCTGCATTATCCACTTCGGCCAGGGCTATATTGAAACGGTTCAAGAAAGATCTGATAGATTCTCCCGGTCCTTGTTCAAGGCTAGACAGTGACATTATATCCTTAGCTTTTGAAGCATACAACCTGAACTGATCTTTGAATTTTCGAGTTAAGTCAGAGAATTGATCTACGGACCGAACTGGTAGCTTAGTGAACCAAAGTAGAGCCACTCCTTCCAAGTACACTGGAAAGTATCGGCATTTAATCTCATCTGATGCTCTTGCACTGGTCATATGCCAGTCGTACTTATACAGAAAATGATTAGGGTCGCTTGTCCCTCTATAAGCCGGGATAGTGGGAGGTACAAATTTTCTTGGAAACTCTGCTTTCAGGATCCTTTCAGTAAACGGAGTTCTACTTGGTGCAAATCTCCAATCACTCTCATTTTCTTTCCTCTGCATGCTTTCTTTCATGATTCGGCGAACCTTCCATGATAGGTATTCCTCATTGTTCAGAGGCATCGCTGGGCAGACATCAGCCGTTCTTTCAGAAGTTTGCCTGGGCAAATGCTCGCGAAAAGTTGGCTGCGGCCTTGGACCTTCAGCTTGGAAAGGTGGCGCTTCGGCGGTGCCAGCTGCTCTTTGAGGAATATCTTTCTCTTGGGAATTATGAGCATCTTCAGCGAAGACTGTTTCATTGTTTTCTGGTCGTTGATTTGCCCCAAGTAGAGCGTTTAATCTGTCCATCATCAAAGCATTTTGAGTTTCAATTTGCTGGTATAATCCAGATACTGCGTTGTCTAATTCAGCCCTTGTGACTCCAACGGTAGGAGTTGTCTGGTTTGCTGTTGGGGAAGCGGAGGTTCCCTCGTGAGCATTTCCAGATCTGGTAGATCTACTCTTTCTTCCAGGAGCCATGATTTCAGATAAACTTCTGGTCTTTAGAGAGATTCTCTCAACAAACTTTTGCGGAGCAATGGTCAGAATATTCTTGAGTTGGGTCTTTCTCAGTGAAAGCACCAAAATGTTAACGCTAAAAAATGAACGCTAACACCCGGTGTGTGTAGTAATAATGTGAAAGCACCACCCGTTGGTACGGGAACAGAGTATAAGCAGGGAATAGCAGAAAACAGTAAAAGACAACGATTTTATAGTGGTTCGGCTCGTAATTAAGCCTACGTCCACTTTATATTCTCTTATTGATGATTTGGTTACAAATTGATACAACGCACTTCAAAGTACAATACACTTCGATTACAAAACACTTCAGACTAGTAGTTCAAACTTCGATGATGAGATTCTTTGATTCTATGTCGGATGATCGATATCTCTTTCAAAGCTTGTTGTAGTGTCTTCGGTGTTTGGAGTTCTTCAAGTGTTGATTCAGTTGAGAAAGCGGCAGAGTAGCGGCGCTTCAGAGAATGATCGAAAAGTCCTCCCCCTAGTTGGAGTTAAGGCCGTATTTATAGGAAGATTCTAGGCAAAAATCCCCCTCCAAGTCTTAGGTCGTGTACGACCTAAGTTAGGTCGTAGGTCACGGGCGACCTAAGATAGGTCGTGGTCCATTCGCGACTTAGGAAGTGTAGCCTGATGGAGTTGCACTCGGTCTTATCTGAATAAGGTGGCAAGTGGTAGGTCGTAAGCGACCTAAGGAGTAGTTGCAGAAGTTTTAGATCGTTGAGCTGCTTTGTGAAGTTAGGTCGCGAAGCTTTAGGTTGTTAGGTCGCGAAGCCTTAGGTCGTTAACTTCTTAGGTCGTGAGTGTTTTAGGTTGTTAACTTCTGGGTTGTTAGCTCGCAGGTCCTTTCAGTAGTTAGGTCGTGAAGTCCCTTAGGTCATTAGGTCGTGAAGTTCCTTAGGTCGTTAGGTCGTGAAGTTCCTTAGGTCGTTAGGTCGTGAAGTTATAGGTCGCGGAGTTTTAGGTCGCTCAAAAATAGGAGTTAACAACATAGATAGTGAACAGTGCTCAATTGCAAGCACATTAGGTTGTTATTCCTCAAGGAGAAGCTAAACTCCAAGTAAGCGGAAGTGGCAAGAGAATGAGGGACAACTATGATGAGAAACAGTCCTAGGAGAAAGGTAACCAAATGAAAGGCAAGTGGATTGTTAGTACCTTAGGTATTGATTTTGATGATAACAACTATAGGACATTATATAAAATATAGATACTAATGTTTTATCAAGATATATATAGTATATTATGTAGGATATTAGACAGGTGTTGATGAAGAAGAATTATAGTATCAATAGTAGATTCAAGATGCTGATATAGAGTTTCAAGAGTTCAAGAATGAAGACTCATGAATATTGAAGAGTTCAAGATTTCAAGATATTCCAGATAAGTTATAGAGTCATAGATTTTATGTTAAAATCTTGATAGCACTTTCCTGATCTCTCTTACCTTCTCCAATTTTCTTTTAAAATTGTTTTTCAAATATTCTATATTTAAAATAATCTTTTCAAATATTTCTAAAAATGATTTTCAATCTCTTATATTTATAAAGATATTATTTTAATATTTTTAAGTTTATATATTAAGTTTTTGTTTATACTTTAATAATTTATAACTATGTTGATTTTATATATATTATTTACATTATATTGAATATTCTTATTAAATTTTTCAAAACTATTTTATGAAGTTTTAATATGATTAAAATTTGTACAAGCTATGTTTAAATGTTTGTACAAAGTTTCAAAATATTCTACAAAACTTAATATTTTCAAAAAAAATATTGAGTAATTTCTCAAAATACAAAGGGATATGTCAACGTACTAGCCGTAAATTTCAAAATTCAAATTTTGAATGGAAGTGTCTTTTCGTCATATTCTTTCGCGAATGGACATGACCGTTGTTTTCTTATATATACCAGACTTCCAAACGAATTTTCATTAACTACTTTCTTATTTCTCTCTCCTCTTTTCACTCTCTTGATTTCTAAATCAATTTTTATCAAAAATCTGCCGAAATTCAACCATAATAAAATTTAATCATTACTAGTCTGATTCTCTTTCATCTACTCTCTGATTTCTCTCAATTATCTAACTTAAACCAATATCAAAGTTCTATTCAAGAGTTATAGGATCAATTGTAATCAAGATCGAAGATCCGAGTCTGTAAAATCTATCAAATCATACTCTTATACTTTGTGGTGTGCTTAGTATCCTTGAAATCCAAGTAGGTATGATTATAGCCTGTTAAAATCAATTGGGTGTGCTTAGCAGCCCATAAATCTAGTGGGTGTACTTATGGCTTGGAAATCAAGAGACTCTACCCAGAGGTCGGAATTCTAGAGGGTGTGTCTCGTAGCCTTGAAATCGAGATTGTATTTGCATTTACTAGTTGAAAAGAAATTTGTACAAGGAATTGTGCAGGACTGGATGTAAGGTAACTCCGAACTAGCATAAAATTCTGGTGTGTTCTTTCCTTTTTACTTTTACTGCCTTTATTTTTATCTGTACTTTTATTCTGTGATTGTTTCTGTGATTGTTAATTACACCATTCCAAGTAGAATCTTAAAGAATTTGAAAGATATTCATATAATCAATTAAACACTATTCACCTCCCTCTTTAGTGTTAAATTAGCCTTAAGATCTCTATTCCACTGACTCATATTTAGTATTAGAGCATTAGTTTTCAAAGTATTCATCACCAGATTTATGAAAAAAGTTTAAATGGCTACCGACAGTGGTAATAGTACTGTTAGTAACACTGTTAATATACTTGTTAGTAACTCGTTTGTCAAAGGACAATCCACTACTAGACCTCCACTTTTTAATGGTAGTAATTACACATATTGGTTACGTACAATGATAATTTATTTACAGTCAATGGGTTTAGACAATTGGAATATCACACAAACTAAGTACACTGAACCCGAGACAAATTTTGCACAGTCGACTGCTGACCAAAAAGCAGTTGCATAAAGTAACTCTAAGGCTATTAATATATTATTTTTTTCACCGGATAGAAATGAATTTAATAGAGTATTTATATGAAAGTCTGCATTTGAAATTTGGAGAACTTTGCAAGTAACACATGAAGGGACAGGTAAGGTCAAACATACCAAAATTTACATGTTAACAAACCAGTTTCAATTATTCAAAATGAGTTCATATCTGATATGTATAGTAGATTCCAAGATATAGTACACTCACTTATTGCACCGGATAAAAGTTTTTCTGAAGAGGATCAAGTTAGAAAAATCCTCAATTCACTTACTCCTAAATGGGATCAAAAGACTCTTGCAATTGAAGAGGCTAATGACATTAGCACTCTAAAAATGGAAGAGTTAATTGGAAATTTAATGTCTTTTGAAGCACAAATGCAGGGCGGGAGAGAAAGCAAAGCAATAGAGAAGAATCTATAGCTTTTAAAGCAATAACGGATATTCTGGATTCAGACAGCGTTGACAATGAGAAAAATTTCTTTCATGATAAGGAATTTCAAAAAATTTCTAAGATGTAGGAAGATGGATAATTTTCAAAGAAATGACAACAGAAATCTAGGAAGCGGAAGTGGAAACGAAAATGGCATTAGATGTTATAACTGCGATAACCCTGGTCATTTAAAATGAGACTGTCCACATCCCGATAAGCTGAAATCTATGCCAAACACTGATTCATCCAGAAAACGGAAAAGAGCATATACTGAAACATTAGACGATTTAGACACATCCTCAAGTAATAATGGATCAGATACAGAAATGGTTAACATGTGCTTCACAACAATACATAATTTAGAACAAAAATGGTGAAATGGATCAGAAAAAGGTACGCTTTTAATATATCAAAAGTTTTATATTTAATTTCTTGAATGAATTTTTCTTTTCTTTTGGTTGCTTTATTGGTGTTAGGAATATCCTATAGATTAATAATAATATTGGTTCAATATTATGTGATTATATTTTAAATATAAATATTTTATATATTTTAATAATAAAATAATAATATAAAATATATTTAAATTCTAAAAATAGAATAACTATAAATAGATCTATATAATAAAATAGGATATAGTTAAACAAAAATCATTTTTGGAAATTTCGACCTATATGTCGACATACTCCACGAGCATATGTCGCCATTTGTAGATAGATTTTGAATTTCAAATTCAAATTCAAAATTTGAATTTCCCTCCACCTGTTCCCCAACTCCTATGTTATGAAAAGTTGCCTTTTGATCAAAGAACATGTCATTTGATTCTCTATTTACTTACTCTATCTCCATCCATTCATTTATCACTTTCATTTTCAAATTCAAAAATAATAAACTCTCTTATCTCTTCAAACTATTCTTCAATGGAATCCTCAAGCAATACTAAGGCAATCGTGAGGCTTTCTAAGAAAATAAAAGAATATCTTTTTAATGATCAAGAAGCCATTTAAGCATATATTAAGTATTTATCTTTCGGAAAAGTCTTTCCTAGAAGATTTGCTATTTTTGAAGATTTTCCTACTTATGATCTTTTCAACCTTTGTTTGGAAAATGAAACTCTTGGTTTAACCGATGCTACTCAAAATGATTTTGTTTGTTATCCAAAATTAGTAAAGATGTTTTATGCAAATTTAAAAGGAAAGTTTAATGATGGTAGTGAAGGAGAAGTTTGGAGTAGTGTCAAAGGGGCACAAATTATTTTAAATTGCGAACTTTTGGGTCACATTCTTAGATGCAAATTTAGTAAAATGGACCTTTCATCTTTTCAAATTGATTTTCAAAATCATGAAGTAATCTATGATATTTTCAAAAGTGATGATGATTTTGAATTTAAAGACAAAAACTTGTATCCAAAAGCAAGAATTTTAAGCCTTCTTTTGCAACAAAGTATCACTCCTAGAATGGGTAATTATAATAACCCGACTCAAAAAAGTTTTCAAAGCACTTTTCGCAATTTATGGTCAATACGACATAAATTGGTGTCAAGTCATTTTAGATGAACTTTTTTCTAAGAATCTTTCTAAAAACGAAAACAATCTATTTCATGGTGTGTATCTTACTCATGTTTTCAATTATTTTGGTGTCGACCTTAAAAAAGAGGAAACAATTCCTCGAAAAATATTTGATAACGCCAAAATTTCACTTATGCATATTTCACCCTTATTCAAGCCTTATGAAATGCTTGTGGAAAAGGAACAAAGGTTGGCTTGGGAAGAAGAGCATGAAATAAGTGAAGAGGAGGAAGAGGAAGAGAAAGGAGAGGAAATGGAAGTCGAGGAGGAAGAACAAGAAGAGGAGGAGGATACTTCTTTGGAAAGTATTAATATGCTACCAAATCCATCCAACAATGATCATCTCAAAAATCAAGAGAAGATCATCCATAACCAAAGGAAGCTTAAAAAATAATTTTCAAAGAGATTTACTCCAATTTCCAATAAAATGGATAAATTCTTTGAAAAGATCATCCGCAAGCTTGGTGGTTCTTCTTCATCTTCATCCATATCTTTCTAGTTGTTTGTTTGAACTATCATTGTATTTGGATTTTCTAGTTTTTGTTTATGTTGAATCTCATGTATCTTTCTTTTATTTCTTGTACTCATCATCATTGTCAATAAAAATTCTATTTCTTATTGTTATATATTGTCAACTATCTTAGTAAAGTCATACAAATATAATAGTATAAGCCAATTACAATAAAAAAAAGTAAAACAAAATTGTTTTGAAAAGTTTCGCATATTTGTCGACATACCCTAGGTATCTATGTTGTCATACAATGGTAATTTTTCAAATTTTTTTAATTTTGAAAATTGAATAGACAGCAAATGTCTATTCATTTCCAATGAATTTCCACCCCTTTAGATATCTGTTAAGACTAGAGAATCATTATTGTCTACTCTCTTTCTTCTTCATTTGCATTCCTAAACTCTAATACCAAAATAATGGCTTCTCCTATCTAAAAACTAACCGAAAACCTCGAACAAACTCTTGAATCATTCAACCACATTCTTACTTTCATCCGAAGAAACCAGATGCACTTAGAATTGAGTCAAATGCAAATGATCAAGGAGCAAAAAAGGCATTTTGATGCAATTCGGTGGATGATTTCTGCCTTGAACAAAGAAGAACCAACCACCCATCCAGAGTGTACCATCAACAAAGATGATGAAGACTGGGATGCTATCAAAGTGGATCTAATTTTTGGCGCTGATGGATGGGTTGAAGTTCCTCGAAATGTCTAGTTTAAATAGGTTCGATTGTATATAAATAATAATACTTGATTTGGTTTGGATTTGATTGGTTTTGATTTGTGTGGATTTGTTTGAATGATGTGTGACATAAACTTTGTTTGATTGGATGAATATTTGGATTGAAAATTTCATGATTATCTAGTTTTACATATCACTTATTGTTTTTATATAATCTTTCTCATCATCATTATATATAATTCTTATACATATTGACTAGTATTTTATTTAGGGAAGTTAAATTTAGAATTAGAGTTAGAGTTAGTGTTCGAGTTATAGTTAGTTATTTTTGTTGTTGACAAAGGGGAAGAAATATATAAAATCTAGGCATAGATTAAGGGGGAGTTTTGTAACTCAAAGGGAGTTATAATATATTTTATATACAAGGTTGTCATCATCAAAAAGGGGAGATTGTTAGCACCTTAAGTATTGGTTTGATGGTAACAACTATAAGACATTATACAAAATATAGATAGTAATGTTTAATCAATATATAGTATATTGTGCAGGATATTAGAAAGGTGTTGATTAAAAAGACTGTATAGTATCAAGAGTAGATTCCAAATGCTGATATATAGAGTTTCAAGAGTCCAAGAATGAAGACTCATGAGTATTGAAGAGTTCAAGATCTCAAGATATTGCAGATAAATTATAGAGTCATAGAATTTATGTTAAAACCTTGATAGCACTTTCCTAATCTCTCTTACCTTCTCCAATTTTATTTTAAAATTATTTTTCAAATATTCTATATTTAAAATAATCTTTTCAAAATATTTCTCAAAATGATTTTCAATCTCTTATACTTATAAAGATATTATTTTAATATTTTTAAATTTATATATTAAGTTTTTGTTTATACTTTAATAATTTATAACTATATTGATTTTATATATAATATTTACATTATATTGAATATTCTTATTAAATCTTTCAAAATTATTTTATTAAGTTTTAATATGATTAAAATATGTATAAACTATGTATAAACTATGTTTAAATGTTTGTATAAAGTTTCAAAATATTTTACCAAACTTAGGGTCTGTGTGGTTTCATTTTGTATTTTGAGTTTTGTGTTTTCAACCTAGACTAAGAAATAGTAAGAAATAAGAGAAGAAGATTATTAATTCTTAGTCATTGCGACGACCAACGGATAACGAAAGAGTTGGATTATTCTCTGTGCTTTTGTTATCTCTCGAAACATGAAAAACAAAATAAACTTGTTTTCTATTTTACATGTTAATTTCATTTTTCAAAATTGTTTGTTTTTCAACAACACATACAACGGATGCGCTTTTGTATAGACGAAAACACAAAACTTAAAACAACAAGCCAAACAGGGCCTTAATATTTTCAAAACAATTTTTATTAAGTAAATTTTCAAAATACAAAGGGATATGTCGACATATCCTCTGCAAGTATGTCGACATACTAGCCGTAAATTTCAAAATTCAAATTTTGAATGTAAGTGTCTTTTCATCGTATCTCTTCATGAATGGACATAACCATTGTTTTTTTATATACGCCTTCTAAATGAATTTTTATTAACTACTTTCTTATTTTTCTCCCATCTTTTCACTCTCTTGATTTCAAAATCAATTTTTATCAAAACTCCACCGAAATTCAACCTGAATCAAATTTAATCATTACTAGTTTGATTCTCTTTCATATACTCTTTGATTTCTCTCATCTCTCTCACTCAAGCCAAGATCAAAGTGCTATTCAAGAGTTATATGATAAATTGTAATCAAGGTCGAAGATATGAGTCTGTAAAATCTATCAAATCATACTCTTATACTTTATGGTGTGCTTGGTATCCTTGAAATCCAAGTAGGTATAACTATAGCCTAGTAAAATCAATTCGGTGTGCTTAGTAGCCCGTAAATCTATTGGGTGTACTTGTGGCCTAAAAATCAAGTGATTTTACCCAGAGGCTGAAAGGTGTGTCTCGTAGCCTTGAAATCGAGATTGTATTTGCATTTACTATTTGAAAAGAAATCTATACAAGGAATTGTGTAGGACTGGATGTAGGGTAACTCTGAATCGGTATAAAATCCTAGTGTGTTCTTTCCATTTTACTTCTACTGCATTTACTTTTATTTGTACTTTGATTCTGTGATTGTTTCTATGATTGTTAATTCAATCTTTCCAAGTAGAATCTTAAAGAATTTGAAAAATATTCATATAATTTATTAAACACTATTCACCCCCCTCTAGTATTAATTTGGCCCTAAGATCCATATTCCGCTGACTCACATGGGTGCCAAGGTGCTATAATTGCAATGAGAGGGGTCACATTAGTGAGGACTGTAAGGACCTAAAAGGAGGTGAGAAGAAGTGCTTCAACTGTGGTAGGACTAGGCACGTTAAGATAGGTTGCCTAAAGCCGGTTAGGGAGGTGCATCCCCAAATGAAAAATGGTCCGGGAAAGAGCAAGTGGAAGCCTATATGCTATAATTATGGTGAGAATAGCCATATTGCTAAAGATTGTAAGGCGGGAGGCAAGAAGTGCTACAAATGCAACAAGCTTGGGCATATCAAGAAGGATTGTCTAGAACCAGCACAGTGGAAGCAGGTTGTGAAGGCATATGCTTTGGATGTTGTCCCGACTTCGTCGATTGCTCCCTCGATGAAGGAGAAAGGGAATAGCATCATTATTCAAGGTATGCTTTCCATTTATGATGTCACCATACATGTTTTATTCCCATACGTGTTTTATTCGATCCCGGAACTTTACATTCCTTCATATCTAGTGATCTAGTATATGGATTGGGATTAAAACTCGAAATAGTTGATCGATCTTTGGTTGTGACAAACCATGTTGGAGGCTCCACTAGCCTGTGTATGGTTTGTCATGGTTTAGTCTTATCGAGTCATGGACGCTCTTCTATTTGTGATTGCTTTATTTTGAATTTCGTTCGATTCGGGATTGTCTTGAGGATGGACTAGCTTAGGAAGTATATGGTACTAGTGGATTGTGAGAGGCTGTTGGTGACGATCGGAGTTGTAGAGGGGCGGACGGTAGTGATTGGCTGCCTGCCAGAGGATTGGGTTATGGTTAGCATTCTATATTCGCTCAAGGTTCCACATGATGGGTTGTCATATATGCCTATCGTTAGAGAGTATCCGGACGTGTTTGAGGAGGTGACCGGATTATCGTTGCAACGAGAGATTGAGTTTCGGATAGACCTAATAAAGGATGCCAGACCAATAGTTATGCCTTTGAGGCGTATGGCACCTAAAGAGCAAAAGGAGTTGGAACTGCAAGTAAATGACCTATTGAAGAGAGGGTTCATTCGTAAAAGCATATCTAAGTGGGGCACACTAGTATTATTTGCTATTAAGGCGGATGGTTCTCTGAGGTTGTGTGCAAATTATCGTAAGCTGAATAAGGTGACGAAGAAGAACAAGCATTCACTCCCTCGTATTGACGACTTGTTCGATCAGCTCCAAGGTGCGAAGGTGTTCTCCCAATTGGATTTGGCGACGGAATTTCACCAGATGAGAATAGCAAAAGAGAGTGTGCCAATCATCGCATTTGGTACGCTGTCTAGTTTCTATAAGTGGTGTAATGACCTGCCTTTTCGACCCTTGAAAGTTGCCATTTAATATATCCACGGTGTTAAAAGGTCGAGCATCCAAATGCTGGAAAGGCAAATTGTTAAGGTAAAAAGAAAAAGAAAAAGAGCAGGGAAAAAAAATCTCACAGCGGAACGACAACATATAATATAAAAAAGACAGTAAAAGCTGTCGCTCTAAAATACATAGTATATTAGAGTTAAAAACAAACCTCACCAGCCTAGACAGTTATACTTCCTGACCTTACAATTGCTGATGAGTATACATAATAATATGGTGGAATATAAAAATACTACGGTAGGTGAACATCAAGCTCTACTCAATGAGCTCCATGTCTTACCAACGACAACTTGGAAAAATACTTGGTCTGACCCGATCATTATAATAAAATAACACCCGGATCAGTCTGGAAAACCGGCGTGAGAAAAATCAAGTAATATGGTGAACATATAATAATTCTATGAGACTACACCACTAAACATAGAACGGGTTTTTACCTCACAAGAACACCATCCATAAATGAAAGAATGGAAACAAGTTGGAACGAAATCGGACTTGATAGAATGGAAACAAAAAATTAAACATCGAGAAGAGCTCTAGGCACTTCTTGATGCAATTAAGAAAATGATTCTAAGATTTGAATCGAATAAGGAAAATTGAATTTTTCCAATAATGACTAGGAGGGTGCACCTCTTACTAAAAGTATACCTCTAGAAATATACTTGAGAACTACGATGGCTCTCGGAAATGTACAAGTTGGACCCTGCCAACCTTACAAGAATCCGAGTATTTCACACCTCAATGCACATATAATCTAAACCAATCTAGAGTAGATGTGAAAACACCCTAATAGGAGCAACACCATATAGCCTGACGTCCACTCGCTCTTTGGATTTAGTCATTTTCTAGCAAAGGATATCAATGCTTAATGAGCAATAAATCATCTTGAATAAACGAAACACAAAGTAGATAGAATAATCAAAATCGATTGGCAATAAATCAACTATCGAGAATAGCAAAATGATCGTATATGGAAATTAAATTGCATACACCTACCATCAATAATTGAATCAAGTTTTTAAAGCACTCGACTCACACTTATGCTTGATCTTCACATCACAAATATTTCTAAAACACATTAAAAACGCTCTTTAAAATATTCATTTAAAGAGTAAATTATATTTCTAAGTGTATTTAAATAAGGGTCCAAAATAAATGTCATTAAAACATTGTTTAATATAAATCCAAAACAATTTACACTTAGTTATTTTTAGATATTACTTTCTTATTTATAGACTATCATTTATAACCTTTAAAACAACATTTATTATCCTGGAAGATGATAAATCAATTTAAAATACTTTTATAATTTTAAAACAATGTTAATCATCCCGAACGATAATTGATGTAACTCTTTTATAAATTTAAAACCACCTTAATTATCCTAAAAGAAGGTTAATCAAATTTATAATATTTTTATATTTTTTAAAAAAACATTAATTATCCCGAAAGAAAATCAATCAAATTCATAATCTTTTTATAAATTTAAAACAACATTAATTATCACGAAAGATAATTAATCAAATTTATAATCTTTTTATAGATTTAAAACAACATTAATTATCACGAAAGATAATTAATCAAATTTATAACTCCTTTTATAAATTTTAAACAACACTTATCATTTATTTCAAAATTCTCAAAAATACTTGAAAATATAGTTTAAACAACTTTCAAAATGCAAAAACGCGACTAAACATGTATTTTGTAAAATTCAAGCACAAGTTTAACACACACCAATGTTTAAGGAGATGATATTTCATAAGTGGCGGTATAGCAATAATCTCTATAACGACACTTACTCAAATTAAACAGCATGTCACAGATATTTCAACCAAACAACAATGTAAGCAACATAAGAATATAAATAAAATGCATATGACAGTAAATTAATAATGGCGAAAAACCCCTTAGGGTCTCTCTACAAAAGTCCCCTTCAAACAATTGTTATTTATGCAATCCGCTTTCAAACGGGAATTTAAATCCAAACAAACAACCAAACCATAATAACAAACAGATTATTATCAACAATTAGCAATCAATAACTAACATATCATTTATTAATTTATCCACATAATAATTAATTTCAAAAATAATCTTTTTACTTTGCAAGCACAAAACGGTGATTTATTCTATCGATAGACGCATAAACTAATCTATTTAATTTAATTATAGCAGAACGGTGTTTTGTTCTACTAAATAGATATCACAAACGAAGTATAACTAATTTAACCATGTTAAACATAATTAAATTAAATTGCTAAATTTTTATCATTAATTTATACATCATTAAAACTATTAACTATCATCCAAGCATTCAATAATAATCTATAGAAACACAGATATCATATAGTTTATTTAGAGGTGAGTAAACTCACCAAAATTCCTGCTAGTGCTTAAGCATTCAAAAATGTTTGCTCCAAAATTCCACTGCTCCAAATTCGATGAATTCAACTCAAATGCGTAGATAACATCGATACAAGTCCAATACAAATGACCAGTTCCAAACCCGACCTCTACGAGAGAGACACGAGCATTAGAACATTTTGAGATTAATTAATTAATAATTCACTTAATTAATCAGGTAATTAGCTAATTACCCATCCTAATCCCAATTAAACCTTAAATCCCCTACTTTCAAAACCTAGACCGCGATATTTCCTCCATTCATCTTCACGGCGTCGTCACCTGCCTCCAAACACTGGCTCTGACCAAAACGAACCCAACGCCACTAGCCTTTCCTTCTCTCATCACATGTAGGCCAAGAACAAACTTGTGAAAAACGACTCTGTTCATCTCTCCCACAGCGTCGCGACATACCGCCATTCATTGTCGCTCCACCTCTAGTCGAAAGCACTCATCAACCCCGACCAAATGCCACCAAGTTCGCCCTCCAACTCGATGTTGTCACCGAGAACGAGCCCAAAAAAGCAAACCCTAGCTACCCTCATCCATCTAGATCCACGTCGCCTCGCCTTGACCCATGATGATCCAACCGGTCAAAACACTCATCTCACCCCATGCATATTTTTCATGTTAGGACCATCCCCTAATTTGGCCTCTAGTAACACCGCTCAACGATAGCTATTGGATGAGGTTAGCTTAGGTTTCTGAGTTAGGAGAATGAAGAGAATGCAAGGTTCCTTTTATAAACTTTTCTCCATCACTATTGAAACCCCCAAAATCACGAACTCCAATGGAGGCGTGCTCACTGGTAGTCTTAACTAAATACCCATATTCCAAACTCAATGAAACTAGTTTCGAGACCTAATTCCATCATATACAAAATTTGGCTTTTATGATCAAATTATATTATTATTTTAATTCTGTAAAATTAACCATTACGCGTTTCAAGCTCACACGATCATACGGTAAGTTCGATCGTCACGAAACTCGTCGGCATATATCGCTTTATTATTCCAAACTTAATGGCACTAGTTTCGTCCAAATCCAAGACGGCGCCTCGGAATGATAATTTCATGCGTCATTATCGATATTTATCCGAACTATTTATTATTATAAATAAATTTACAAAATGGGTTTACCATTATTATTTATAAATTAAAAGGAGTTAAATAAGGCTATTGAATCCATTTAATTAATATTTATTTCACAATTAAAATATTTAAATAATCCCTATATTTGAATATAAGTTAATAGACTTAAAAAACCAATTATCTAAATATTAATAATTAATTAAATATCCAAAAATCAAAACGATAATATTCTGGGATGTTGTAAGTGATTGCTTATGCCATTCGGGCTAACCAATGATCCGACATACTTTGTTGATCTTATGAACCGTGTCTTCATGTATCGGCTAAACAAGTTCGTACTTGTGTTTGTGGACGATATCCTTGTTTATTAGAGGATGGAGGAAGAACACAAGGAGCATTTAAGGATTGTGCTCGAGTTGTTAAGGAAGCATTAATCGAAGGCGAAGTTTTCAAAATATCACTTCCAAGGGAAGTAAGATTCTTGGATCATGTCATCTCTACAAAGGGCATCGTAGTTGAGCCTACCAAGTAACAGCGGTTCAGGATTGGAACCAACTCAAGAATGCTGTGGATGTGAGGAGTTCCCTAGTATTGGCAGGATATTTTAGACGCTTTATCAAAGACTTCTCGAAGTAGTCACACCATTGACGAATTTGACGAAGAAGGATCAGACTTTTATTTGGGATGCAAAGTGTGAGCATGCATTTCTAGGTCTGAATGAGAGGTTAACGAGTGCACCAGTATTGGTCATTCCGAGCGGGAGTGAGGAGCTGACAGTATACAAAGACGCATATGGTACTGGGATACAGAAGGGAAAAGTTGTCGTCTACGCTAGTCGACAGCTAAAGCCGCATGAGAAGAAGTATCCAATTCATGATTTGGAGTTGGCAATGATACTGTTTTCTTTGAAGATTTATAAGCACTACTTATCAGGAGAAAGGTTTGAGCTGTTCACGGACCATAAATCCTTGAGGTACCTTTTTTCACAGAAGGATCTCAACCTTCGCCGAAAGTGATGGTTGGAATTTTTCGCCTTCTACAACTTTGGAATTCCCTATACATTTGGTAAGGGAACTGCGATCACCGATGCATTGAGTAGAAAACATGCCAATTTAGGAGTGATGTTCCTGGAGTGGAAGCAGTTGGAGTATATTGCTGGCTATGACCTCAAACCTCATTGCGAATTAGAGCCCGAGATATTGGTAAGTTTGACGATCATACCTACTTTGATTGAGAAAATTGGTATTCGTCAGAGGCAAGATGCTAGACTAGCAGGGATCATGGTAGAAATAGGACGAGTAGAGTCTAAAGATATGAAATAATACATACTTGATCAATAAGGTTGGCTCTGTAAGGACGGATGATTGTTTGTCCCAGATGTTGATGGATTATGAAACGAGGTGCTATGAGAATGCCTCCATTCTAGGTTGACCATACATCCCGATGAATAAGATATATCATGATATGAAGCACACCTATTATTAGGAGGGGCTGAAGAAGGATGTCGGGACATTCATCTCAAAGTGCATGAACTGTCAGTTGGTAAAGGCAAAGTAGAAGAAGCCAAGTGGCTTGCTGCAACCGTTCGAGATTCCCGAGTGGAAATGGGAACATGTTTCGATGGATTTCATCGATGGATTGCCGAGGACAAGAGGAGTGTACGATAGCATCTGGGTCATAGTAGATAGACTGACGAAAAGCACTAGATTTATACCCATAAAATCTAGTAGAATGAAATCCAAATTGGCCAAGTTGTATGTGAAGTGGGTTGTGCAGTTCCATGGTGTGCTAGAGAGCATTGTGAGCGACCGAGAAGCTTTGTTCACTAACAGATTTTGGAAGAGCATACAAGAGGCGTCGGTTGTGGAGCTATGTCTCGGTATAGTTTATTACCCACAAATAGATGGGCGGACCAAGAGGGCAAATCATATTTTGGAGGATCTCTTACGAGCTTGCATTCTCGATTTCGGCGGCTCGTGGGATGATCATCTTAGTAGAGTTCATATATAATAACAATTATCATTCTAGCATAGATATGGCACCGTTTGAGGCATTATATGGTCGATTGTGCAATGGTCCTTCATGTTGGTGGGAAGCGGGCGAGAAACTGATATTCGGACTAGATATGGTTAAAGTGAATTTAGATAAGATCGAGATCCTTCGACAACGAATGAAAGCTGGGATAGACAGAAAAGCTACATAGATAGGAGAAGACGTGATCTAGAATTCTTCGTCGATGATATGGCATTTGTCAACATCTCTTCGTTGAAGAATGTTGTTCAATTTGGTACTAAGGGGAAGTTGGTGCTGAGATTCATTGGTCCTTTTTTAATACTTAAGAGGATTAGGAATCTAGCATATAGAGTCGACTTACCTCAGAAGATGGCGAGTATGCACTACGTGTTCCACGTCTCTCACTTGCAAAAGTTTGTGCATGGCTCAGACGTGATAGTTGGACCGATTCAGCTTAATGATACCGAGAATGAAACGGAAGCATCGAGACCTCGTAGACATATTCATATCATCGACCGCGATACAAAGCACCTTAGGAGGAAGACGGTAGAGCTGGTGAAGGTTTAGTGGAGTGAGAGCTAAGGCGATTGTACTTGGGAGACCAAGGAGAGCATGATGACTGCTTATCCAAAGCTCTTTTCTTGGTGGGACTTTTATTTATTGCATTTACTTTCACTTTCGATATCATATAAGGTAGTTTAGTATCCTACATGTTAGGTAGGCATAGATATAATTTTTGATTTTGTATGCATGTTTAATATGTTTTCTCGTAGACGTTAAGCATGCAGGGTAGCTATGTTTGATTGTACCTTTTGGTTGTGTTGGAAATGCGGGGGCAAAATTCTTGAAGGGGGGATGTAACGACTTATATTTTACATATTGAAGGATCATAAAATACTATTTTTAAATTTTTATGAGGTTGTATGACTCTATAACTTTGAGAAATGTCTATTGGTGACATTTCCTATCTTTAGAATTTTTGAACAATTTTACCCTTGAAAACTCATAATGGTTTTAACTTTTGATAGAAGCCAAAATAGCTTCCGAGACCACTTCCGTTGGAAAGATATGATAGTTTCCTATTTCATACAGTGGTCAAAATAGCAATTTCAACTTTCTCGCTAGGAGATAAGGATGTTTAAAGATTGACAGATGTAGGAGCTGCTTAGTGGGTAATTAGTGAATTTGGGGGAACACTAACCCATTTAGGGTTTAGAGAATATATTGGCTGAACTATCATCCCCAAATCACTTTTACCTCTTGCCAAATAAATCTAAGCCTCTATTAACCCATTTGCCATCCAAAACCCTCTCTTTTCTCCTCCGAATCAAGTCGAATCCATATATTAAGGGTAGATGGCAAGGGAATTCATTAGAAATCTTCAAATCTAAATTTTTAGGAAGGGAAAATTAGATCGTGGCTGTTGATCTTTGGATTTACCACGATTTGCATGCAAAACTTAAATTTTGAGAATTTTAGAGGTTTTGGTGAGTGATTTATCGTCTCGCAACTCACCATATATGTATCAATAGGTTTTAACATATTTTAGATCCATTTTTAAAGTCAAAATTAAGTTTTAATTATATTTTAAAGTGAAACAAGAAGTAATAATGTATTTAAAATGTTTTAAAGCGCTCTAATCATGTTAATTTGATATGTGGTTGCTGGATGTGTGTTAGGCTAGGTTAGAGACATATTATAGGATGATTTAGCATGAATTATTGTATGTTTGCATGTTTGAATATTGTTTGGTGCATGTATGGTGTTTGCTTGTACGGTTGAAGATGCTTATCGGGCGAATTAGAGTTAGGAACCACAAAGCTAAGCTTCAACGGATTTACTTGAGATTGTAGAGAGTTATATCATTGCATACAGAAGGAACTCAAATCGAAGAATGGAGCGTAGCGGTGACATCGATGTGAAAACGGAAGTTGGAGTCACTACAAAGTTTGGTTCGGTGGTAGGCTTGTTTGGTGATAGGCTAGTTTGGTGGTAGACTTGCTTGGTGATTGGTTGGCTTGGCTTGGACTTTGAGCTAGGGAGGAGTTGGCTCGGGGCGAGGTTGGTTCAGCATTGGAGAAAGACATACAACATTTGAAGTCTGGTGGTGTCATGGGACACCGGACAACATTTGTTGTGCGATGATGACATGGATGATCGGACAGCATTAGCTGTCTGCTGGCAGCAAGGGAAATCAAACAGCATCTGATGTTCGGTGGTATTAGTGGGTACTAGACAACATTTGATGTCCGGTGATGCCATAGGAGACCGGATAGACGTTTTTGTCCGGTGGAGCTATACCCAAGTATCGAACAAGGAAGGGTACTCGAGGTTGCATCATGGCTTTGGTTCAGCTATATGAGGGGGACTAACATAACATGGGATATGGTTTTGGGTTGTTTGCTTCAGGCTCGGCATGGAGGGACTACAGGGTAATACTTAGGTTTGCTTGGTGGTTTTGGGAGCTAGTTTGGAGGAGGGATGGATGACTCCGAGATAGCTTCGGGACTTCGATGATAGTAACTCGATGGTGAATAGAGTTAGGTTTCGAAGATGGCGACTCAATATTGAAGGGAGTTATGAGAATGGTTTTCCACAAAAGGGTGGTATCTATGAAAGGCGACCCATGGATAGAATGTGGAATGGTTCTATCATGGAAATTAAGGAATATGAAATGGTTCCTGAGGATAATGGAAATTAGATGGAGCAAGGAAAGAGCTTGGATACGCGTGCTAAGGGATTGTTGATACTCGAAGTGCTTTCTAATGTACTCTAAAGCAAGGGTATTATGAGTGCACTAATGTGTACTTTGAATGGCTACCCCAAATCATTTAAAAGGATCTGTATACACTAGACCAAGGGAAAGGGTCTAGTATTGCTTTAGGCTAAAGGCGCGTACGCTAAAAACCAGATTTTTGTTAGTCCCTGGCATAGGAAAGGCCATACGAGTTATCATGTAGCTAGAGCACATTGAGTGATAGTGAGGATTTTTACATGGATGCTATAGTTGTTTTAATAGCTTTCTTCTGTAGTCTATCACTCCAGGGATGTCACTAGAGATAGGTATTGAGGATAGGGATACCTCGACACCCGTCATCTTACTTAGTTGCAGTATGCCTTTATGATATTTGTAGAGTAGCATATTATGTTCGTTATGTGCTAACTTTTGGTTGCAGGGACATGTCAGGTATGATTCTTCATACCTTGTACCCCTATTTACTATATACGGTTTATATAGTATTTTTAGACAATGTATCGCTCACACTAGACTAATGTCTAACCCAAGTTTTATGATTTTCTTCTTATTATCTCGGGTACTCTTAAATGAGTAGATTAGAGATAATAGGTCTGGATAGCGTATGGAGCTGTACGGTGTACGAGCAAGAGGCTATGTTTTCATATACCTATAACTTGTAGCTTATTATCGCTTATATTCTGTTGTGCGGTACTATTGAGCTATGCCAGTACTTGTATTTAGAGAGACGGTTATAGAATTTATTTAGGAGATTTGGATGTATAAACTCTCTATTTTAGTTTTTGTATAATCTGTGAACCTAATGCACTCTGGTGTTCTTATTTACGGTTCATTTGATTCTATCACTATCTCGCATGTTTTATATCAATGTTATTATATTATATTTTGTCACTACTTTGGGAGATGTTCTACAAGTTCCACGCTTGGATTTTTATTACTTTACCCCTTGGCTATTGTCCTGCATCGTTCGGGTACCTCTATGGCGCACTATACAGGTATATTTGGTACTGGATATGTATGGCGGTCATCACAACAATCGTGCCTTATTTGAATTTCGAGGATGAAATTCCTATAAGAGCGAAGCCTATAACACCTTGTAAATTAATAAATAAATAATAATTTATTAATTATGTGACCAAGGGTTTAAATGATTTAATCATCAAACTGAATAATAAAATGTTATAAGCATTTGAGTGTACATTTACTTATTGTTACCCGGTGCCTTGACCCGGATACATAGGGTTGATTACGAAGGCCAGACTCGACTGTTGATGGGAAGAATTGTAACAACCCGCATATTTGTCGATTTTATATTTAAATATTTTATTTAAATATTTTATCGTTAATCGGATTTTGGTCCGAAAATCTACTTTTTGCATACGGTCAAATTAGGACTCGAGACCACTTCCATTGAGTTCAAAATGACGTTTGCGATCTTTTTGAGTGTAAACTTCGGTATGTTTGGAGTTAGTGGAATTCTCGCTACTTTTTCCCGCTTGTGACTTTGGTTTGGACTGCACCTTCCTTAGTTCAACCCAACCCTCTTCCTCACTTCATTCATCATTTGTTTTAACATTCAAGCTTCATCAAAAATGGTGGTGGGAATGGGAAATTAAAACTCCAAACTCAAATTCAATTGCAAATCCAACATTCAACTCCAAATTCAAGTAGAAGATATTGGATTCAAGATTTGGATTGAATCTCCTTGCTTTCAAGCTTCATCTTCATCCATTTTAGTGAAAAGGTGAGATTTTTAATCTCACATCTTGCCTATAACTGTCATTGAACTGTTGGGAATGATTCCCCACCACTTTAGCATGTATGATTGCATTGGATTTGGATTGGATTGGTGAGAAACTCAAATTTTCAGCGTCTTTGGCAAATTCTGGGCACTAGGTCGCGCTGTCTAGAAGCCACTGTCTGCAGATTTTTGTTCTGGCCTTAGGTCGCTCGCGAGTTAAGCGTTAGGTCGTTTGGCCTTTATAACGTTAGGTCGCTCGTGTGTTAACACTTTAGGTCGTTTCTGGCCTAATATCACTCGGCCACACTTAAGTCGCGAACTACTAGGTCACTTTACCCCGTACCCAGTTAGGTCGCATACCTCGTTAGGTTGCGAACCCTTTTAGGTCGCGAACCCCTTTTAGGTCGCGAACTCCTTTTTAGTCGCGAACCCTTTAGGTCGCATACCCCTTTAGGTCGCGTACCCCTTTAGGTCGCATGACCTTGTTTATGTTAGGTCGCTTCCTCCGTTGGGTCGCTCAACATTGACCTCGTTAGGTCGCTCATCACCGTGTCGCTAGGTCGCTCGACTCCGGACTTCGTTAGCTCGCTCGGCCTTGTCATTTTTACCTCGTTAGGTCGCTCGCGTGTTCCATTAGGTCGTTAGGCCTTTACCTCTTTAGGTCGTTAGGTCGCTCGGAACTTTGGTGTTAGGTCGTTAGACCTTGTTTTCTACTAGGTCGTTTGGCCTTGTCTAATGCTAACTCGTGAACACCTCTAGGTCGCAACCACTAGGTCGCTTGACCCCTTAGACCCCTAGGTCGCATCCATTAGGTCGTTCGACCTATTTGACTTAAAGCCGTTGTACTTTAATTCGACCACGTTTGGTCGCAAGTTTATTTCTACTATGATGGCTTTGGAACTGATTTCCTTGGTTTTTTCTCACGTCTTCGAATGTGAAATTTTGTGATGCGATTTGTTTCAACAATCGTTTTGTGACTTGTCACTATAAAATTGTGAAGGCTTCAATACTAGTAGTGATTACCAAAACTCTTTCATCAAAGCGATTTCAACACTGTTTTAACTACAAAGCTCCTTTCTTCAAACTGTTTTCCAATCTACTAGTATATACAAGCCTTTACTTCACTCGGATGAGAAATCTAATTAAACGACTTAGTAAAACGAGTGGTATGAAACGCTTGCGTTCACTTCGTCGGTTAATTCTTGGACTTGTTCGATTGAACCCTTTTGTGACAATTTCCTAGTGAAGATCTACAGTTTGTTCGTAAATATTTAAGTTAAGCTAGTGGTTATGGGATATGAAGCTAAACTCATATATTTACTAGCTTAGTGTAATTGACACTTCCTTATGATCATGACGATCATTTTTGTGATTTAGACTAGCGATTGAGCGATGTCTCCTTGTCTGCGAGGGAGACTAGACCCCGTTTTTGTGATGTTTCACCATCACATATATGGGGTAGCACCCCATGGTCTTCGGGCCGTTCATGTGTTAAAATTTAATGGATAACTTCCATGAGATAGCTTCTCGTTCATGTGCTATACGCGTTGGTGAGTTTTCATGCTCCCGTTCATGTGTTAGGCCTTCCCCCTTTTTATGTGTTTTCCTGGATTTCGTGTGTTGATTTCTGGAATTAGTGCTTCACCAATTTTCATGATTTTCGTTTATATGATATCAGTTTTTGTGCATTGGTGAATTCATGTGTTATTGACTTGTTATGAATACAAGTTTAGGGTATGATACCCTATTTTATCTTTGAGAAGATTCTTGTGATATTGGTTAATCTTTTGTTGATTATCATTTACATACTTATAGTAGTATGCCGTTATGGTTGTTACATGTTCATGACATATTATTTATCCTATACCTTATCATCTGATATTTATAGCTAGACTGATCCGTTTATTATTTTCTTATATATAATACTCGGGTCAGACCGAGATGTTACAGGTGCTTCTGCTTGACTTCTCTTCAGGATTATTCTGACTTTTGGCTAACTACATAGATTAGTAGTTTTTGGGTGTACACATTTGAGATATAGACTCTGTGTTATGTACTTATTCTTTTGTATAGCACGTGTTGCTATTCTTTTGTATTATCGTGGATCTTCCCGACCACTACTCTGATGTACACTTTCATGTGTTATATATTTATTCATATCTTCTTCCGCCTTTGTGATATGGATGTCTGTGACTGATTTATGTTATGATTATTTCTATGTTTGTTTCCGAAGATTATATATAAACACCGTGTGATAGCTTTGAGTTTGTATCGGTATGTCGGATTTCCTCCTTAAATGATATGCATTCTATTCTATATGACATATCGGCGCTCGCACAAAGAAGTTACATGGATGGTCGCTCCTCCACAGCCTTATTCTCCGTGCTAATTGACAGCACTACATCGTAGTGTTCTTGGTTAGCGTGGGTATAGAGGTGGGGCGTCACAAGAATGGTCATGAGACAACATCTACATGACCAAAGTATAACGTCCGAATAGTTGTATCCAGCCCAAGGTAAATAGGGTCAATAGATAGTTAATGCAAGATGTCAGAATTATGGAATTTAGTTTGGTTGGAATAGGGGTCGGCATGGATATTTGACGAATTGAAGGAAATATGGATGGGTTGGCATAGTTTGTTTGGATCAACATAATATGTATACGTTGACATAATGTAAATGAGCGGTATAATATGGATGAAACGTAGAGGGATCGACATAGCATTTGGGAAATGAAGGGGTCGGCATAAGTTTATGAGGGCTCGATGGATCGGCATGATGCACTCGAGAGAGGGTTCGGCATGATGAACTCGGGAGTTAAGGGTCGGCATGGTATGGTTCATGAAAGAGGGATCGAAATGCACCTCATAGGGAAAATGGATCGATATATGTTAATAGTTACAGGAAATGGGTTGGCATGTTGATGGTCATAGAGATGGATCGGCATGTTAATGGTCGTGAGATAGGGGTCGGCACAATTACACTCCAGGTGTATGGATCGGCATAGAACCCTTAAAGGATATGGATCGACATTGGCCAGGCCAAATCAAGATTCAAGTTGGAACATTGCAAAAACTAGAGTTCCATGCATCCAACCATTTTGATATTTGAAACATCATCAATATAGACTATAAGAAAGCCACCATAGGGATCGCTAGCCCAAACTCAACCCATGGAGGGGTTGGTACCGATCCTCATCCATTGAGAGTTGGGCTAGCCCTCCTTATGATGGGCCCATATGGTTTAGGGGGTCCAGATGCCAAAGTTTCAGTCAGATTGGAGGCTGCCTTCATCTATAAATACAGGAACAGGGGGCCATTTTGAGGGACCTTTTGGCTTGCAAGTAAAACTTTGCCATTATTTTAACCAATCTCCTTTTATTCTCTCCTAATCTCTTGCTGTTTCTTACTATTTGTAATTATAATCAAGTGAACTGTGAACTGTGAAGCAATGAAGAGAATATTCAAAGTGGACGTAGGCAATCGACGCCGAACCACTATAAATCTTGTTTTTTGCTTTCTGCTACATTTTTCTTAATACTCCTCTGTTTTCATTTAATTTCTTCATTTATTTCACTACTTAAACCTATCCTTGGGTGTTTGTGGCCAATTTGGTTTCAAACATTTTGGTGCTTTCACTGAGAACGTCGATTCTCAGGCTATTTGGATCACCTTTGTTGCTACTGGATTGAAGAAATCCCCCGAAGGAGATCCAGGTTCATTTTCAAAAGCTTACAGATACTATTCAGATTTTTCAAGATCTAAGCAAAGGAATCTAAGATTGTAAGGTGCACCAGATCTACTTCTCACAATGTTGATGCCAACGAAACATGCAATGTCCAACAAGGGAGCCCAAGCAACCAGCCTGCTAATGTGAATGTGGAGCCTGCTGCAGTTCGAAACCCCGTTGATTCCGTTACCCGAGCTGAATTTAATGACTTGAAGAGGGAGTTGATGGAAAGTCGGAGGCAACTAAACAAGCAAATTCAGGCTAATGCCAACCTCATTAATCGGATTGCCCAACAGCAGTGCCAAAGTGCCGGAGGAGGTCTCGCTTCGTACTCGACGTCTGATAGTACGACTTCTTCGGACGAACATCACAGGCGAAGGGACCGTAGAGTCGAAGTAGCACGAGCAGGAACTTTGGAGCAGCACTTGGCAGACCACCACGGCCTGCCAAGCTGGGTCGGTGCCGATCCCTCCCTAGGGGTCGGTACTGATCCCTCAACCAAGGGGATGGCTCCTCAAATACAGCTGGGGGGTCGACTTGAAACCGGGAACTTGGACACTGGAGCACGCCTGGATGTTGATCAACTACCTCTCCAGAATGTTAATAAAGTGAATGCTCAAGATACACATCTGGAGGATGATAGACCAAGGAGGCATGGAATGCCCCGGAGACATCGGCCAAAACATTCACACGGGATGGAGCACGACCACCACTTGGCGCCACCTATCCAGACACCAGATTTATCCACGATGGTCAGACAGTTGATGAGAGAGAACCAGGGCTTGGAAAATGATGACTGGGAAGTCTCTAGGAGCCACACCCCATTTACCGATAATGTTTTACAGGTGGATTATCCTAGAAGGTTTAACATGCCTACGATGCCTGCTTATGAAGGGAAGACTAACCCCAAGCAGCATGTCATGAGGTACGAATGGTTGATGGACTCGGAAAGAGCAAATGATGCTACCAAATACAGATGCTTTCCTATAACTTTATATGGGATCGCTACGATATGGTTCACGAGACTACCCACACGGTCGATCTCAAGGTTTGACGAGCTGGCAACAAGATTTGTGGAGTAGTTCTAAATTCACGTTACTCGCCCCAAAGATGTGATGTCGCTATCCAGTTTAATCCAGGCTCCAGGGGAATCACCGAAGGACTACTTGCAGAGATTTCATGTTGCTGCCATTGAACTTAGTAACCCAAATAACCACGCCATACTTATGGCTGTGACAAGGGGGGTTGACCCAGAGTCCGAGTTCGGTGATTGACTACCAAGAAAACCGCCAGCCATGCTGGAGCGTTTCTACACAAAGACGACCTAGTTCATGAGAAAGGAAGAGGCCAGATTGTCTAGAAGAAGAAATGCTACAGGGCCAAGCGGAGAAACGGTGCAGAGCAACATCGCAGTAATGCAGTCTGGTAAGAGTTCTAGAAAGGTTTAGGTTAATGTTCAAAACAAGCCGGGTCAACAAAAAAGGAGTGGGAAGGGAAGCCTGACCGGAGGAGGGAGCCTGAAAAGTGGAGGTCAAAGTTTCCTATGTATAATGACTATACACCTCTGAATGCATCTCTGGAGAACATCTCTCTGTCTACCTGTAATACTTTCCAATATAGGAAGCCACATCCGAAATAATCGACCGAGGAATAAAAGCAAACCTGGAAGTACTGTCAGTTTCACGAATGTTACGGGCACAATACTGATGAATGTAGACATCTCCATGATGCCATTGAGAAATTGACTCGGTATAAAATGTTGCAGCAGTTTGTCAAGAATCCGCAGGATCGCGGACAAGGAACGTCTGATCCCAATCGAGGGAAAGCTCCGCGGTGGCCTGAGGAGCCCGCTCAGACAAGTTGGAGGTTGGTAATAAACACGATAGTTGGTAGACCCTACCCTACGGATAGGAGTTGGCAAGAAATGGAGCGTTATGCTAGTTCAATGAGACATGTGGACTTTGAATGTTGTTCAAATACAGAGGATGGAACTTCGGCCAAGCAATAGCATACAATGACGGATGATATAGTATTCAGAAGCAGAGATGCCGATAGAGTAGAGTCCCCTACTATTGATCTGATGGTTATCTCCGCCATGATTGGCCTTGCTCTGGTAAGGAGAATTTTGATTGATTGCAGAAGCTCTGTGAACATTATCTTTAAGAAGGCATATGATCAATTGGGGATGGAGGCTAAGGACTTGAAACCATCTAAAGCTCGTATACACAGGTTTAATGGTGTGGCTATCGAGGCAGTTGGTTATGTAGAATTACCGGTCTAATTGCGGGAAGGTGAACGTAGGAGGGTGCGAATCCTACCGTTCATTGTTTTGGATGTTGATTCACCGTACAATGTTTTTCTGGGGCGTCCGGCCTTGGCTGAATTTCGGACAGCTCTTGCCCCATGGTATTTGACATTGAAGTTTCCGACTGATAACGGAGTAGGTGTTATGCATGGTGATCAGGCGACTGGGCATGCCTGTTATGTGGCTTAGTTGAGAGTGGCTCAACGGAAAGAGAAGGGGAAGGGTGTGGACAAGTCTGTCCACATCCAAGTCACTGAAGATTGACAAATGGCGCCTAAGCCTCGGCTTGGGCACCACAGTCGGTTCTATAGAGATATAGATCCGAGGGACGATGAGGAGGAGCCCGGAGACCAAGGCTACGCCGGCTGAGCAATGATATCACAGTCAGCCATGACGACCCGTCGCGGGTATTGAAGATTGGATCGCAACTCAGCCCATCGATGATGGGAGAACTTACTGACTTCCTCCGAGCGAATCTGGATGTATTTGCTTGGACTCATTCTGGCATGTGTGGGATCTCGCCTGCCATTGCGAGCCTTGCATTAAACGTTGATCCAAAGCATGTTCCGGTGAAACAGAAAAGATGAGGGAAGGATCTGGAGAGATGCGTTGCTCTTAAAGAGGAGGTGGATAAACTTAAAGCTAACCGTTTTATTCGTGATGCCCTCTATCTCGAATGGATATCTAACCCCATGCTGGTGAGGAAGGCAAATGGGAAATGGAGAACGTGTATTGACTATTCGGACCTGAACAAGGCGTGCTCTAAGGATAGTTTTCCCCTGCCTAGAATTGATTAGCTAGTTGATTCAATTGTAGGGCACAAATTGTTATCATTTATTGATGCGTACTCAGGGTACAACCAAATCCCGATGCACGTCCCAGATCAGGAGCACACCAGTTTTGTCATGGATGTTGGGTTATACTGTTATGTAGTAATGCCGTTCAAATTTAAGAATGCAGGAGCGACCTATCAACGTTTGGTCAACCGAATGTTTAAGGATCAGATCGGGAGGACAATGGAAGTCTATGTGGATGATATGCTCGTGAAGTCACGACGATCAAACGACCACATTCTAGACTTAGCGGAGATGTTCGATATCCTATGATTTTATAGCATGAAAATCAACCCTCTGAAGTGCTCATTCGGTGTCGCGTCAGGGAAGTTCATGGGCTTTATTGTCAATGCACGAGGAATCGAAGTAAATCCAAAAAAGATTCAAGCCATTCGGGATATTCAAGCACCCAGAACTATTAAGCAAGTGCAGAGCCTGAATGGGAAGGTCGCTGCTTTGAGTCGGTTCATCTCCAGGGCGATCGATAAATGCATTCCTTTCTTCGATTTGATAAGGAAAGGGAAGAGGAATTTCGAGTGGACACAAGATTGTGAAGGCGCATTCCAAGCTTTGGTGAGTTATTTGAAGAGACCCCCTGTTTTGTCAAAGCCGGTAGATCATGAGGAGTTGTACATTTACTTAGCTGTATCGCCACATGCCATAAGTGCCGCTTTGATTCGTGAGGAGAACCGGATCCAGAGACTGCTGTACTACGTCAATAAACGATTAACGGGGGCAGAAAGAAATTACCCGAAGATAGAGAAATTGGCGTACTGCTTGGTGATCGCATCACGCAAACTTCGCCCGTACTTCCAGGCACATCCAATCAACGTCTACACCGATCAGCCTTTACGATAGGTCCTGCAACGACCCGAGACGTCTAGAATGTTGCTTAAGTGGAACATCGAGCTCAGTCAGTTCGATATCACATATCTGCCTCGAAGAGCTATCCAGGGACAATCATTGGCAGACTTCATAGCAGAGTTTACCATGTAGGACGAGCCCCTAGAAAGTGGTGTAATCCCTATTGTACGATGGAAGATGTATACCTATGGAACATTCAATAATCATTGTTCCGTAGAAGGCATCGTTCTTGTAACCCCTAAGAACCGGTCAATTTGTTATGCTTTGAAGCTTGATTTCCCTGCTACGAACAATGAAGCCGAGTATGAGGCATTAATTGCTGGACTTAAGCTTGCTAGAGAGCTCGGGGTGAAATCTATCGAAATCTTTTGCGACTCACAACTGGTGGTGTACTAGGTTAGAAGGGACTACCAGGCAAAGGGACAACAGCTTGCCCCATATCTTACCCGAGTTCAAGATTTATTGGCAGATATCGGATACTATGACATTTCTCATATTCCGCATGAGCAGAACGGAGAAGCCGACTCGTTGGCAAAGTTCGCGAGCATCGGTGATGCACAACGGATGGGCTTGGTTCCAGTCGAGACACTACATACCCCAAGTATAAATGTGATAGAAGTTGATCAAGTACCGGGAAAGGAACCCAAAAGGGAATCATGGATGACTCCATTTAAAGAATACCCATTGCATGGAATCTTGCTTGAGAAGAGGAACGAAAAGCGACAAGTCCTTTGTAAAGCTTTATGGTACATTATGCAAGAAGGAACTATGTATAGAAAGGGGTTCTCTGTTCCTTTAATTCGGTGTATCATCCATGAAGAAAAAACGCGTGTCTTGAAAGAAGTCCATGAGGGAGAATGTGGCGATCACACTAGGGGCAAATGCTAGCAAAAAAGATACTCCGTTATGGGTACTACTGGCCGAGTGTGAACCAGGATGCCGCCGATTATGTGAGACGATTCGACAAATGCCAGATATATGAGAAAGTCCCAAGAGCACCGCCGGCAGAGATCACGCAAATGGTTAGTCCATGGCCATTCGTTGTATGGGGAATCGATATCATCGGCTCTTTGCCAATTTCCAAAGGCGGCCCGAAATATGCAATTGTCGTTGTTAACTACTTCCCTAAATGGGCCGAAGCGGAGCCATTAGCTATGATCACAACTAAGAAAGTCATCAACTTCATTGTTTGGAACATTATGTGTCGTTTTGGTCTTCCGCGAACTACCGTGACTGATAATGGGACTCAATTTGATAGTGCTGAGTTTAAGGAGTTTTGCCAGAGATATAACATTGAAAAGGTATTTGCGGCGGTCGCTCACCCTCAAACGAATGGACAAGTTGAAGCTATAAACAAGATCATAAAGTCTATCCTGAAAAAGTGTTTGGAAAAGGCTGAAGGTAAGTGGGTGGATGAACTTCCTACGGCACTTTGGGCCTACAGGACCACTCTTAAATTTGCGACTGGCCACACTCCATTCGCTCTTGCATACGGAGCCGAAGCAGTCATTCCTGTAGAACTCGAAGTCCCTTCCCATCGGGTGACTTACTACGATCCCAGAACAAACCAAAATCTCTTATTGGAGTTATTGGACTTTATCGATGAGAAGCGTGAGGAGGCCAATTTGAGAGCCGCTGCACATCGACACCGAATCAACCGGCACTATAATACTAGAGTCCGACCGAGAACCTTTGAAGTTGGCGACCTTGTCCTGAAATGAATTTTTCCGGTCCCGTCGCACATGAACCCGACAAGGGAAGGGCCATACGTCATTGAACAAAGTCTTGGAGAAGGAACTTTCAAGCTAGCGACTGTTCATGGTGTGATGCTTCCAAGAGCATGGAATAGCGAGCATTTACGATGCTTTTTCACCTGGACTTTTTCTTTCACATTTCAGTAGTATTTGCTTTCAATATTTGCTTTGGTATTTGGCCTTTTTGAAATGTAATAAGACAAGTTATTATGTTCCTATTCTTATGATGAATAAAATCTTAAAGCTTCCTTTGCATAAATTTCTGTTATTGCATGTTATGCTAAGTGTGTATTGCAACTAATTGATATCGGCATCTGCGATGTGTGAATAGATTCGTAGAGTTACTAGTCGACTAGTCACGCCGATCCCCGATGAGATCGAACGAAGGGGGCTTTGAAAGTTTGCCTGGCTGGCGATCCCCACAGATGAATCAAAAGGTAAAGTTCGGAATAAGGAACAAAGGTCACCGATGGTAGGAGAGTGACAAAAATCTCTAAGTTCCTGACGCAGACTAGAGTGCTCTAAGTCCCTGATGCGGACTAGAGTATAAATGATTTGACAAAAATCTCTATCTCCCTAATGTGGACTAGAGTACTCTAAATCCCTGACGCAGACTAGAGTATAAACGATTTGACAAAAATCTCTAAGTCCCTGATGCGGACTAGAGTACTCTAAGTCCCTGACGCAGACTAGAGTATACATGATTTGAAAAAAATGTCTAAGTCCCTTATGTGGACTAGAGAACTCTAAGTACCTGATGCGGACTAGAGTATAAACGATTTGACAAAAATCTCTAAATCCCTGAGGCAGACTAGAGTATAAATGATTTGACAAAAATCTCCAAGCCCTAATGTGGACTAGAGTACTCTGAGTCCTTGACGTGGACTAGAGTATAAACGATTTGACAAAAATCTCTAAGTCCCTGACGCGGACTAGAGTACTCTAAGTCCCTGACGCGGACCAGAGTATAAACGATTTGACAAAAATCTCTGAGTCCTTGACGCGGACTAAAGTACTCTAAGTCCCTAACGCGGACTATAGTATAAACGATTTGACAAAAATCTCGAAGTCCCTGACGTGGACTAGAGTACTCTAAGTCCCTGACTGTGGACTAGAGTATAAACCATCCAGGCAGAAGCATGACTGCCCACGATGAAAAATCTTAAGTCCCGGACTGCAGACTAAAAACTTCTAAGTCCCTAGACTACAGGTTAACTTGAAAACCCAATGAGTGGACAAACGAGCTTTCAATCGTTTGTTATCCTACGAGTTCCGATCTCAAACCAACGGAATAGGCTCAAGCTGTTAGCGGCAAGGTACAACCATTAGTTACAGTTCCGGCTTGGCATTGCTTACGACTTAAGGTGGCGCCTACAAGGAGGCTTCGAGATCGGGATAGTGAATTATTAACGAAACTTGTGAAAATTAGTGCGATTACACCGAATGGAAGGAAATTACTCTATTGTTGAAGTAATAATTCACACGATGATTAATCAAAAAGCAAAATCTTTTATTCACAATCTCAGAAATTCCTTACAAATTATTCAGAAGTTCAGGATCCACACCCGTACGTCTACAACTAGGAAAAGAAACACATGTCCAACTTATGCAGACCATGTACAATGACACAAGATGCTAACTATTTCTTCGATTTCTTCTCCTTTTTCAGTTTTTCAGGAGTTGAATCGGTCGAGTGTCTCTTTCAAGATCCTTTTCCACCCTCAGTGGAGGCACTTGAGGAAGGAGGAGGAACCTTGATAGGAGTTGTCCCGCCAGGCGAGATGGATTACAGAGGCCTAAGGAGAGGATCTTCAACTGCCACCACATCGGGTTCACCCTTGACTTCGCATTTCGACTTTTCCTCCTCTTCAATTTGTTCTTTCATGCTGACTTTAGTGGTATGCTCCGAAGTACCCGTGACCACAACATCATCAAGCTCTTCAGCAAAAGATGGGTCTTCGGGCTTGTCCTCGTCGAGTGCCCCAATCACTTGGGCGTCGGGCCCCGGAGTATCTATAGCAGCCGGAGCCTCGGCCATTTTTCCTTGGTGCTCCGTGTGACATTACTCCTGGGAGTTAATTTAGAACCGGGATGACCTACAAAAATTCATCAAAATGCAAGCAATGGCCTATAGCCGTTATGTGCCAGAAACAGCATTTTTTTAATTCGAAGGAGTTCAATACGGTACCAGCATCCGGTTGGGTCTTAGTGGTCATCGGGGTGCTCCCTTCAATGATGGGAGAGAGCATGTGTGGGCCAAGTCTGGGCCTGTCTGGATCATAGCCAACGTGTTGCTCCATGGGTTGGGAAGATGACGTTCTAGCCAGTTGAATAGGAGAAGGACCCTGGGGTTCAGTTTCGGAAGACCCTACGATATCTTCTTTTTCCTTAGTCGGTGTAGGAGCTTTGCAGAATTGAAGTTTTCGGCAGCCAAATCAGACGGCTCGTTTTCTCGGAGCACTTCCTGCACAAGTGCCTCTTTATCAAGCACTGCCACTCCCAACTCTTCTTTCTTGATTTTTGTGATGATCTCCCAAGCTTCGGCGAGCGATTCGAGATAGCCTTCGCCTAGAAAAGTCAAGTCGCAGTGAAGGAGAACTTGCATTGTATTCGAGAATGAGCGGATCGAACAAGTTCTTGATCTCTTCCCTGCCGGACTCAATCGCTGCCTCAACTCGGGAGTTGGCTTCTGCAAGCAGCTCTTTCCTACCTTCTACATAGGCGGCTTCTTTCAAGACTTTGATTTGGGCGAGTTGTTTATCGAGTTTCGTCTTTAAGTTCCTTGTTTCGACAATCTCCTCGCAGTATTTCTACGACTCTTCCTGTGCCTCAAGTTTTTCCTTCCTCTCTTTGGACAATAATTTTTCTATCCCCTCAACGTGGCAGGCTAAGACATCTTTCTCCTTTTGTAAGGAGTCCTTCTCTAAAGCCAAGGTGCCACTGCGTTGAAGTGCAGCATCCAGTTCCTTCTTCTGCGAAGTCTCCAGGCGACTTACTGCCTCAGCCGTTTCCTTCGCATTTTAGTTTGCCTCGGCAAGTTGAGCCTTACATTCGAGCAATTTAGCATCTTGATGTTTGATGATATATTTGTCGTGAATGGCCTCTAACTTAAGGTGATCGATTTCGTGCTGGCGCTCGATGGAAACTTCGGAGACTTTCTCAGCTAAGTGAATGAACGCTTCATGTTGGACGCACACATTATTCATGCATGCTAATGAGCTCTCTTTGGCACTTCCAGGAATGATGTGTATCGAGGGGAGGAATTTGAGCCTAGCAAAGCAGATTTTTGGGAAAGTAGCTTTGAGTTTAGCTAGTTTATCTGCTGTGGTAGGATTTTGGGCAGGAACCGGGGGGATCTGTTCAGACGCAACCAGTGGTTGTTTGCGACGATTAGGAGATTGCCTTGTGCTTGACAACCTGGAGTGTTGGTCGTATGGAGCAGCAGCTTGGGAACCCTGGTGTGAAGATTTATCTCCGCTAGGAGCAGGAGGGTTTGATGGATCGCCTTGGCACAGAGCGTGTGTTTGAGACTTCCTTCTGGACGAAGAAGAAGATTCTCAAGAATAATAGTCTTTGTCCTATCCTTCATCTTTGTCTTGGTGTCTTCTAGATTCGGAATCTCGACCCAAGTGGTAGTAAGTGGAAGAGCCGCAAAGGCGATCGAAAGTATGCGAGTGAGACATTGCACCTGTAAAAAAGCCAAATAGGAGCATATTAGGAGTTATTATGTGAAGAGTTAATCACAAGTGGATGGTGGAGTGCAAGTGCTTGTGTGTGTCCCAGTGTTTCCCCCCGACGGACCAATAACATTAGCTTTACTCATTGGAGTTCCCTCTCCCCTGTTAGAAGGTTGCACGCCCTCACCACTTCTTGCAGGTGAGTTAAGCCCTTCAATGTCAAGATTAGTGAAGTTGTAGTTTAACAAATCATCCGGGATCGGAATGTCGGAGAGTTCCTTCAACGAGCTCTCCATCTGTTGAGAAGATAATTCTTTTTCAACCAGAGTTATGAAGAATTTTGGGATTGCCCCGGCCGTCCTCTTTCGTATCTTGTACGCCAAACTTTTTCCCCACTTCGGGGGAGGTTGCAATTGGCTGGTATGTGGCGCGTCAACTGCTGGCGTTTTTCCAAGGCCTATGTCTTCGTTTCTCGGCCCTACATCTTGCGATTCCTTTATCTCCCCCTCTTCGGTGTCTTCTTGGATTCCCCTAACAGGGGGCACCACGGGGTCATTTATTTCTTTTCTTCTCTTGAAGACAGTCTTCGGTATCGCTTTGCTTCCAAGGAGACCAATTTTGTGGCCGTCTTCTAACAACCCGAATAACGAGAGCAACTCATCGGTGACGAGGAGTTCGATGTCCCGATCCTCCACAGGAGTAGCGCGAATGGCCGCAACAGCCCTGGAGTAAACCTGAAAGAATTGAAGATATTAGTATGATTAAGGAGGAAGCTGCAACTTGAATCTTTGAACTAAAGACGAAGGCAGAAGTGGCACTTTCATCCTTCCAACCATCTTCTTGCAAAGCCGAGAGGACACCATACATAGAACCATTCATGTTTGAATAGGGAAAGCTTATACCATGTGCCCGTTAAGACCTGGCATTTGGGCAAGGGTTCAAGAAAGACGTACGAAGGACTATCAGCCTATCTTTTGAAATTGTAAATGTATCGGATGTCTTCAAAAGTTGGCGGACGAAATAGGACGTTCATGAAGGGAAGAAAAGTGCCATGGATAAAAGCATAACTGTTAAGGTGTAGCTGAGTAGGAGTGATCCCCAAATATATTAATATTTCCCGAACGAAGGAATTGAACGGAGGCACACATCCGGCCCAACACATGAACTTGTTACACGCAGTATATCCGGCTAGGGGCAAGTGAGGTCTATCTTGCCTCGACGGAACTAGAACATCTTCGAAAGGAATCCCATGGATAGAACATAATCGACGAAGAGCGGCTTTACCGATTCTGGATGCTTGTGAGTCAGCCGGATTGTTTAGAATAATGGCATCCTCCGCAGCGTCGAGAGCTGGGTCAATAACTTCTGTAGGAAGAACTGGGATGTTGGAAAAAAATATTTGTTTGTGTGTCAGTTGCCCTTACTTGTTCTATTTGCTGACTTGGTGCAGGTTTATCAGATAAGGTGGCGGAGCTTGATCTCGCGGCCGATTCAGAAGACATTATGGTTGGGCGCTTCGTATGACTTGGGATCTATGTCAACTGTACTCAATAGACAATCAATATTAGAAATAATAACGTGTACCCCCGTGTCAAGTGTGAACTAGTGCAGTGCAATATGAAATAAACGTAAGCAGTTTGAAATCAGAAAAAGCAAAAGTGAAATATCAAAGCCTGGAGGTTTCGTCCAGAGAGACCGTCATTGTTGACCGTCTCAAATGACATAAAGGGTGATTGGCAACCAAAGCTTTAGGATCAGATGTTGACATTCTGAATTATTAAGTCCATTGTTCAAGTATGTTTGGCCGATTTTATACTTAATTCATGTTAAGTAGGTTGGAAATTTGTTCGTTCAAACTTAAGTCTGTTGGTCCAAGTGTGCAAGTCATTTTGTTATTAGTCATTTTATGCTCGGGCGAGGCAGTGTGCATTAAATGTTTGGGAAACTTGAGTTGGGCAAGTTTTTATGGTCGACACTGATCCCTACTGTGTATGTCGACCCCTGTGTTTCAGTCTCATAGCCGGTCCCTATACTTCAACTTATGTGAGAGCACCGATCCCTTCCTTCTAACCTATATGTCGACCTGTGAACTTAAGCTTCTAGGATGAACCCTCCTTTTTAATTCCAAACCGACCCTTATAGATAAGCCTCTATACCAATACCTATTAAGACACTTATCTATGCCGATCTCTTAACTGAAGACCAACTACCGATCCCCATCTGCAGACATTGCCGATCCCTATGCTAGACAAGTCATACTGATTCCTAAACCTACCCATGCTAACCCCTCACTTAGCTTATCCCTTCTCTAATCACTCCGATATCGATCCCTATGGCACTAACCCCTTTTTGGTCCTAAGGCCTCGACTTTCCTCCATCCCTTCGAAGACGCCAACCAATCCCTTCTTCTCTCTCCTTCTTCTTCCTCCTTCTCCTACTCCTTCGCCTTCTCCTCTCCCACATGACATAATCCACCGCACTAGGTAGTACACCTAACAGACACTCAAACACGTCCAAGCTCGAGGTTCACAACCCAACCACACAAATAAGGAAGAGATGATAACTATTCGATCTGGATTACAAGGCCGAAGCTTGGATTAGGAATAAATTGATGGTAATGGAGGTCGAAGATGTGGTCTCACACTCGAATTCAAGTTAAAAGAGGGAATTCGTCTTACTTCAGAGCTTTCGGTTGGGCAGAGAGCAATAGGAAAAGGTTTTAAGTGTTGGGAAGTTAAAGTGAAAAGAGAAAGGGGAAAGAGATGTGAATATTTATAGGCAATGAAGGAGGGGAGATGAACCAGTCACACCAAGTGACTCGGTTATAAGGTTGAAAAGGGGTCGGCCTCGAGGTTCGCCGACCCCTATCAAGCATACTAGCCAAGGGATCGGCATACACAATGCCGACCGCTTCAAAAAAAATGTGTGTATAATAGAATAATAAAAGAATAAAAATACATATATGTAATAATGTGATATAAAAAGGAAAGGAAAAGGGAGATGTGCATGAATGATGAATGTGAGTGAGATAAGAAGGAGAGCAAAGGGCAATAGCAAATATTTTAAAACCCAAATGGCAACCGATATCGTGAAGGTTAGGTAATAACAGAAGCATACAGAATAAAATACTTTGGCTAAGGCCAACGAACGTCCGAACACGTCAAGAAGTCAACAACAGAAACATGTGTATGAGTGTGCACGGAAGGGTTTTGTGAATTCAACTTTTTAAAAGGTCAAATCAGAAGAAAACTTGATGATTTCATATGACCAAATCTATGCATTCTAACGAAATGTGACATCAGACCTGTACCATCAAAGGTTAATAAAGGAACAATGATCAACCAGGGACTTGGATAGGCTTGTTCCCAGGAACTTGGGTTTCTCCAATTCAAAGCACATCATGTTATTCACAAGACGTACTTTGGAGGGCAAGTGTTACCCGGTGCCTTAACCTGACTACATCGGGTTGATTACGAAGGCCAAACTCAGCTGTTGATGGGAAGGATGGTCACGAGACAACATCCCCATGACCAAAGTATAACGTCCGAACAATTATATCCAGCCCAGGGTAAATAGGGTCAACAGATAGATAATGCAGAATGTCGGAATTATGGAATTTAGTTTGGTTGGAATAGGGGTCGGCATGGATATTTGACGAATTGAAGGAAATATGGATGGGTCGGCATAGTGTGTTTGGATCGGCATAATATGTATGGGTTGACATAATGTAAATGGGTCGGTATAATATGGATGAAGCACAGAGGGATCGGCATAACATTTGGGAAACGAAGGGGTCGGCATAAGTTTATGATGGCTCGATGGATCGGCATAATGCACTCGAGAGAGGGTTCGGCATGATGCACTCGGGAGTTAAGGGTCGGCATGGTATGGTTTACGAAAGAGGGATCGGCATGCACCTCACGGGGAAAATTGATCGGTATATGATAATAGTTACAGGAAATGGGTCGACATGTTGATGGTCATAGAGATGGATCGGCATGTTAATGGTCGTGAGATAGGGGTCGGCACAATTACACTCCAGGGGTATGGATCGGCATGGAAGCCTCAAAGGATCTGGATCGGCATTGGCCAGGCCAAATTGAGATTCAAGTTGAAACATTACAAAAACTAGAGTTCCACGCATCCAACCGTTTTGATATTTGAAACATCATTAATATAGACTATAAGAAAGCCACCACAGGGATCGCTAGCCCATACTCAACCCATGAAGGGGTTGGTACCGACCCCTATCCATTGGGAGTTGGGCCTAGACCTCCCTATGGTGGGCCCATATGGTTGAGGCGGTCCAAATGCCAAAGTTTTTGTCAGATTGGAGGCTGCCTTCATCTATAAATACAGGCACAGGGAACCATTTTAAGGGACCTTTTGGCTTGTGAGTAAAACTCTGCCATTATTGTAACCAATCTCCTTTTATTCTCTCCAAATCTCTTGCTATTTCTTACCGATTATAACTATAATCAAGTGAATTATGAAGCAATAAAGAGAATATTCAAAGTGGACGTAGGCAATCAACGCCGAACCACTATAAATCTTGTTGTTTTTTCTTTCTGGTACATTTTTCTTGATATCTAGCATTATTCCTTTGTTTTCATTTAATTTCTTCATTTATTTCGCTACTTAAACCTATCATTGGGTGTTTGTGGCCAATTTGGTTGCAAACACTTACCATGATTATTGTTTAGCAAAGCTTAACTGAAAAGAATTAAATAAAGAAGAGAGGAATAGGTTGGTGACCAAATTATTCATTAAAATAAGGATAACCACTTTCTTCTTTTCATTTCATTCTTTTCTTGAAGCTCTTTAATAGTGATTACGGCGTAAAAAAGAAAGAATAGGAAAAGAAGACGATCAACTAAAAACATCAGTCAACTATGAAATATAGCAGAGTAATATGTTCTCTAATCCCAATTTCTTACGGGCATAATCATTACGATTGATTCTCATGCTTCTTGTAATTTATGCCATCCAAGAATTTAATATGATGTTAGGAATGAGTTATTGAAAAGTGTTTTGATTTATAGAATTTTCCACAAGTAGTTGAATTGATATAAATTATTTAAGAACTGATTATTATAGAAAATGGCTAGAAATGAGAAGTTATAGAAATTTTATAAAAGAAATTACATGTGAATGTTTTTTATAAATTTTATTCATAGAGGTAAAAAGCCTAAAATCTCATCCAAAAAATCTCCACCTCATTTTTCACACCTTAGAATGTTTCTCCACCAAAGTAGGATGCCACCTCATCAACTTATATGGTTCGGTATGACCCCAAAGGCTTGGGTCAGTATGACTCCAAGGGCTTGGGTCGGTACAACTCTATAAGATTGACAATCTGGTCATCTTGAACTCTTCGCTTTAGCTCATTTTGTAGTTAGCTTCATGATTCCATGGTTGTTTACACCAATGTTAGCTTGTTTCGGAGTCTAAATGATGAAGTCATAGAAGAACAGAGTTGCTTATTTAAGAGTTCATGGAGATTGATAGAGAATTGCATTGGAAAAACAAAACAACACTTGGAGTAGGCTTCTAGCATCGAGTAGAGTGTGTAGACAGAAGATGGGACCCATTAGTGGAGGAAAGTTGCATCGGTACAACTCCAGGTAGTTGGATCGGTACAACCCCAAGGAGTTGGATCGGTACAACCCTAGGGAGTTGGAGTTATACAACTCCAGGGAGTTGGATCGATATAACCCTAGGGAGTTGGAGTTGTACAACTCCAGGGAGTTGGACCGGTGTCGAGCCACCACTTAGGTGGATCCATGTACTTTTTGGCTTGGGTTGGTTTCTTGTTTGGTTTTTGGATTCTTGCGTTATCTCTTTAGGCGTCTTGCCTTGATAACTTCAAATTTTAACTCGTTCAGTTTGTTCGAATATTGCATGGTCAAAAGGCGGGATAACATGAACTAAACTCACTTACATCAAAGATCACCCCATATTTCATATATGAAGTAAACTTAGAGGGGCATGTGTTACACCAAAATTTCCCAACAGTACAAACAACAATTATCTTCCTAAGAAAAGTCCTACACCCTTTAATTATATGTATTACAAGAATTATGTTGTTTTATTGTATGAGGACCGAATGGAATGAACTCGTACTAAGAGAACAATAGCGAAGGACAAAAGCAGTACCCTGTCATCATATTTGATGCCCAAAACATCAATTTGTAATGGCAAGAATCAACAGTCGAGATGGCCAACGAGACAATGCACGACTTAGATACATGAGGTCACCTGCGCGGGAAATGTTCGTCGACGGAATTTCTATCGGTTTAGAAAACCGTCGAACGAATTTAGAAATAAAATATAACCGCAAGCGCACGACGTACACTTGTAGTACGTGGCGAATACGGGTCGATCCGTAGGGAATTGATGATTTTAAAATTCTATTCAATCAAATTAAACCAAAGTTGAGAGTGATTAGCTAAAAAAATGAGAAAAATAAGCAAAAGAAAATTGATAAAAATATGAGAGTTTGAGGACAACTTAGAGATAAATCCACTCTCTAGATCACATAAATCAACAAAATGAAGTTATGATCTCTCTTTTCTTGTCATTAGTGTAATTAGTTGATGTGCTTATCATAAGTATGGTATATTTGTGCTATTAATTAGCCCAATATAAACCATCAAACTATAACACAACCACTAATACACATTTAACTCTTATGAAATATGACAACAAAGTTGAAATAAAAATCTATTTTAAGCATAACCTATTAACTATTGTTTAGAAATATAGGCTATCAAATTTCAATTTCAACATTCACTTCTTTGCCATAGTCATATTTAGATGAAGAGGCAATTTGTGTTATGTTTGTTTAAGCATAGCCTATTTGTTATGAACAATATAGACTATCAAATTCAAAGCTAAACAAGATCATTAAACCACTTCAAGTGTTTCCATTAAAGCACAAAAAGAGAGTATAAACATCAAAATGTTGCATCTACATATTAGAGAGCTTCATTACCCCTAAATTTTAGGGATTAAGCTCTCATATTTGTTATCAAATCAACAAATGTAGAAAACAACATGAAACTAACAAGAGGAAAAAAGAGAGAAAAATGAAGGAAAAGAAACTATTCTACTTGCATGAAAAATAAATCTACACTACTAACATGAAAGTAAATAAACAAAAGAAGCATGTAAAAGAAAGAGAGCACTAATTAACATTGCATAAAAAAATGTAAGTTGCATGAAAATAAAAATATGGCTAAGTAGCCATGAAAAGAGAAAGAGAGCTTTGAGTTTTATTTTTGAGCCTAAACTAAACTAAGAGAGACTAAGGGGGGAGGAAGAAGGTTACATGAAGATATGGGGTATTTATACAAGTGTTAAACCCTAATTCATATTTTTGGGGAATGCCCAAAATACCCTCTTAGGAAGTGTGGAGGCCAAGTAATCATTAGCTTCAAATAATCCTCATTTAAGTGTACATGAAGCCAATAATTCCATAAGCATGTGCATTAGCCTCTAATTTGTACATTAATGTAGGTGGGTAGGTGGGGTCCTCCATTATCTTCACTTTGAATTATTTCCATCTTCATTTGTTCTCTTCACTCTTGTGCATGCATATATCATCATGTAACCACTTGTAAAATTCACCAAATTTCCTACAAAACAACATAGAAAATTCCAAGTAAATTTTCACAATTTAATAAATGCATAAAAATGACCATTTTGCCCTTATATGAAGATGAATATGTGACAATTTCAAATAATTTGAATTTTGGTTTAAACAAGTTAAAATACCCAATATGATCATTTATTTAATTTAAATAGATTAAATATGGTGGTTGAAATATGCACATTTATGTGCACATTAAATACCCCCACACTTATCTTTTTATTCGTCCTCGAATAAACTAAAAACTAAGATAAATCCATTTTCGTAGGAAGCACGATTGCATTGAGCGTATGCAACAAGCCGTTAAACCTCTGGGTGTCCCCAGTAGGACGAGTGTTGTCTCGTGAGTGTTTTCAGCGGATACTACCCACAAAATCCGAATGCAAAGTGAAAATATTTACAAAATGCAAGATTTATTTACAAAGAGATTAATGCAAAATTTTGAAAATATTTACAAGTGAAAGATTTACTTTTAAATTAACACAAATAAGTTAAATATAGGTTTGGTTATTATCTTTGAAAATTTAAGTCATTTACTTGTCAAAATTTCCAACAAAAATCAAGTTATCATAACAAATAGACAATAGTTTAACTCGTTGTTTTGGTTGATAACACAGTGTAATTTGACATGGATCCTTAGTTGATTATCAAAGTTTATCAAAGTGGTATTTTCATTTCTTTTCAATAACAAGTCAAATCAAATAAGTTAAAATAGTGCTTGGATTTCATTTGCTTACTCTCTCCATTTTTTTCTTTTGAAAATTTTATTGATATTAACAATATTTACATATGCCTAACTCAGATAAACCGAGGCCAGATATATTACTCATGCACTGCCTTGCGGACTGATGTGAGGGGAATACAGAGCGTGGCGAGTGAACACACAAGTGTGAACACTTATTGACTGTAGGCGTTATTAGTAAAAAAATTTTCTATATACACACCTAACTCAGATAAACTGAGACTAGATATACCGAATGTGCACTGCCTTTCGGGCTTACGTGAGAAGGGTACAGAGCATGGCGAGTGAACACACAAGTGTGAACACATGACTCTAGGTGTTTATTAAAAACTATACATATATACAAGAAACATTTTTTTTATATTTTTTTCTTTTTGTATTTTTTTTTCAAAGAGAGAGTTTTGCAAAATCATCTTAGCACCACTTAACTTAGAAGACAAAAAAAAAGTTATATCCTTTACTTTAAATCAACCACTTTTTAAAACAAAGATTTTAAATTAGGATATATTTCATAATTATCACGTATGAATCTTCCTATATACTAGTTAAACCATTATTATTTGTAATCAAACTTCATTTTTATTTTTGTTAAGACGAACAAATTTTCAAAAATTTCAATTTAATAAACCAAAACCATATATTTATCTTATAGTGTTTCTTTAAAAATAAATCAAAATGCTTAAAAATTGTTTTTGGGATTTTTTTTTGAGTTTTTTTAAAAGAAAATGCAAAAATAAATCATGAAAAAAAAAATGAAGACGAGTCTCCCCCTACACTTGATTTTGACTATGTCCCCACAGTCAACCCAAGTGGAAGGAGAAAAATAAAAATGAAAACATGACCATTATTTAAATGAAAATTAAAGGTATTTACACGAGATCAGAAAGTATATCGTCAAAAGGTAAATGAAACGGTCTTCCAAAGACCGATTCATTTGTCTCATCAAATATGCGAGACATAGCTTAAGCTCGAAAAACCAAATCGTAAAAGATTTCAAAGTTGAATGTTGATTTGGAAAAACGAATGTCGTTTTATTGAAATATGTACGAGTTGTTTTATTTTCGATGATTTTCGAGGTTGATAGAATAATTGATTGAAGTTCAAATTTATTATCACCAAGTTGAAAGTCAAGTTCATCATCAACAAATTTTTCAAAATTATTGATTTCAAAACTGAAATGGTGATTTAAATCTTCCCCGTCGGAGTTTAACAACTCGTCATCCAAAAGTCCAAAAAATTTATGTTCATTAAATTCGCCTTCCTTTGTTGGATTATCAACAACTTTATTACACGTGTCAAGTTCAAAGTCCAAAGTTGTTGTGTTCAAAATTTCAAAATCGAGAAAAGGAAGATCGAATTTTAAATTTGGTTCCACACCCTCAAAAGAATTGAAATCCAACTCAATTACCAAATTTTCAACAACTTCATTAAGACCATTATTTTCAATTTCAAAAGTTGTTATTTGAAAATCATCGATTTGGGTAAAAGATGGATTATCGTTGGACTCGTCACACGTTGGAATTTGATTTGGTTGTTCACGTTGTTTCATATAAGTTTCAAACAACGAATCTGTGTGATCATCGTAAATTTCGTTCATTTGTTCAACAAAATCTGATTTATAATTATTAGCTTGAGGATTTTCGATTTGGATTTGTTGAGAACAAAAATTTTCACTTGCATCATAGTCGAGATGATTCCCATTTCCAAAATTATTTGAAAAGTGGATCCCATTTTCGTTTTGATTTTGAAATTCATTTTTGGACTTCAAAATTGAATTGGCATGGGTTATACTCGAAATCGTTTGAATTTTGAATTGAATTCAAATTTTGATTATTTTGAAAACTTCGATTTGAATCATTGCCCAAATATGAATTACACAAATCATTTATCATTTGATTTTGTTGTGTAGAGATTTCAAGTAAAGACGAAATGCTATTTTCAAGATTCGAGGGTTGGTCATCGTTTTGAAAAAATTTTGGTTCAAAATTTGAATCATTTAAGCAATAGTTGTTGTTAAAATATCCATACGAATTTGGAGTGAAATCATATGGATTATATTGATTTTCACTACTATCGTAGATTTCATGTAAGTAGGGAAACTTGGACATTTTCAAGAATGTTTTTGTTTTTTTTTGTAAAGGAAAAATATTTACAAATAAAATTTATTTTTCAAAAGGGAAATCGATTTTTTTTTGTTTTTCAATTTTTTCTTTGTTTTTGAAAAGGTTTTATAATATTTTTTTTTGGATTTTGGTTTTTCTAATTTTTTTTTGGATTTTTTGAAATTTCAAAGGAAAAGGATTTAAAAGTTTCAAGGGAAAAGGAATATTCACAATTATTATTTTTTTGTTTTTTTTAAATATGCATGAACTAATGCAACTAAATAAATGCAAGGGTTAATTACAAATGATTTATCCTAAATTAACCCAAAATTGTATAATTACAAATTGTCTTAAATCAACAAGATAGTTCTCAACCAGGTAACGGGCAGGATTTATCGGTGCACCACGAATCACCGTAGCAATGCAGCCGAAGGTTTAAGTACCTTCAGAGGAACAACCACTATAATATTTACGAATCACCGTAATATTTATAAATGGTTATTACTTTGCCGTAGCCTAGACACCAAGAAATTGAATTGTTCAAAGAAGACAATTTGCCAGTATACAATTAAGTGTTATCAATGTCTAATCGTTATTATTAATCAAAATGAAATGCAAAGCAAAAATTAAACGTGTATTAACAATTCAACTACGAATGTGTTTTTGTTTTTTTTGTATTTTTGAATACAAATGCAAATGCAAGCAATCAACAATGCAAGGAAAAACAAGAGATGAAAGCACAATAGATAGGGATTTAAAGCAGCAATATTTTTATATGCAGGCAAGTAGTTATTTTTTTGGTAGCAATTCTTCTCTTGAATTTTCCCTTCTGCAACCTGAAAGATAAAACAAAGATATATACACAGTTTTTTAATTTTTTTTTGAAAAGGAAACTGAAAAGTGATGTTTTACTTAAAATAAAAAAAATTGGAAAGACAAATGAATGAATTTTTTTTTTGGATCAAGAGTTAAATAAAATAAAATTTTATAACAAATCAATCTAAAAGAGAATTTTAACAATTACTTTACAAAACACTTTCACAGCCCACTAGCAAATCCCCGGCCTGTTAACACAACTCAAACATTCTCTTCCATTTTATTTGTAGGCTTGGCCCATTCCCTTAACACCCAGCAAAAACAAATTAAAATTCCTAACAAGATTCTTGTTCGTTCCTAAACAAGGAAAATTCCCAAACTCAATTTTTTTTTCGAAATCGAAATTTAACTTTAAAAATCGCAACTAGCGGTTGCGAATTGGAGCTCGTGCGCGTGGTTTCGGCATACCGTGAGATGGAATTCAAGCGATGTGGAAGACCGTTTCATTTCGATTGGAGTTCGCAACTGCATGTCGCGATGGTTGGGTCGGTGAGGGAGTTCGTGGGAAGTTGCGATTGGTTGCAGGCAACTTAGTATCTGGGGAGATTCGCGGCAGGCGATTCAGGTCAAGGCACTTTGGTTCGTGGGTTGGGAGTGATGGCGGGCGAAGTAGAGCAGTGACTGGTTGTATGCAGTAAGGAGGTATACGATGGTGCAGCAAGTGATGTAGCAATAAGCAGTAAAGGATGTTGGATGAATGGAAGTTTGTGGCTGCAGTTTGCGGTCTGCTGTGATGGTCGTCGGTGGGGGTTTGCGACAGTGTAATAGTGATGGAAGTTGTATTTCGAGTTGTTTATAGCAGAGTTCAGGTATTGGAATTGGCTTGCAGCTTTTTGTTTCTTATCTTTCTCTTTTTTTTAGGAGGAGAGTGGTTTGTGACAGTTTGTGAATTTGTATGGCAGTTTGAGGCTCGTGACCGGAATGTTATGATTATGGTTGAAGTGTACGGATGGTAGTTCAGGCGGTTGAGGTGGTTGTTTGAAGTTGGGGGTTGGTTGCAGTGGAGTAGGTATGAACAGGGGGTGGGGAAGTGACTGCGATGACTGCCTGTTGTCGTAGCAGTGAAGTGTTGAAGCGTTGAAGTGAGGTGTTGAAGATGAAGCTTTGGATGAAATAGCAATGTGATGTCTAGTAGGGGATGTATGCCAGTGGGAAGTTATTTGGAGATGCAATGCAAGTTTTTGGTAGTGAAGTTTGAAGTTGATGTTGGTGAGGCTGGTGGTTGAAAGCAAGGCAGAGGGGTGGGTTCCGTGTTGAAGTGAATGATGTGAAAGGCAGTTGAGTGTGCACTGGTGGACTTGTAGGTGGATGATACTGTCGCACAGTAGTGTGGTGGGTGGTTAGCAAGGAGGAGTAGTTGCTGATGTTATGTGTTGTACTGTTGCACAGTAGACGGATGGTTTATGACTGTGTGTTTGAGCAGATAAGTGGTTTATGACTGTTGGTGGATGTTTGGTGGAATGGCTGAAATGTGATGGGGGAATGTCACAGCAGTTATGGTAGTATGGTGACGAAAATCTGGTGAATTAGGCAGAGGTGGTATGTGAGATTGTTTGATGCTTTTGTGACAGGAAGAAGTTGATTAGTGTGCCAGTGGATGGATGACAGTGGTCAGGGGGAAGGGGTTTTCGGAACAGTGAGTGAACAGGTAGAGTGAAAGTTAGGAATGTTTGTGGTTGTGTGCAGTGGACAGAGGATGTTGCGAGGTTATGATGGGAAGTTTGGTTAGTTTGATGGGGTGAAGTTGATGAGGCAGTGGAGTGTAATGGTGGGAAGGTGATGCTGTAAGAAATGTGATAGAGAGGGGATTTGTGTGCAGGCTGATGTGCACAGTTTCGAAATTGTATATGTAAAATGTAAAGGCAAATGTAATTATGAATGTAAAAGCAAATGCAAATAAAAAGAAATATTTTTGTTTTTTTTGAAATTGTGTGTTTTTTTTTCTTTTTTTTTAATATGGAAATGCAAATGAAAATGCAAAACAAACAAGAACACAAACAAAATGCACACAAAATCAAACAAACACACACAAAACAAACACACACACTAAAATCAAACACAAATAATTCGAAGAATAGAAAATTGAAATCAAAACAATTCCCCGGCAACGGCGCCAAAAACTTGTTCGTCGATGGAATTTCTATCGGTTTAGAAAACCGTCGAACGAATTTAGAAATAAAATATAACCGCAAGCGCACGACGTACACTTGTAGTACATGGCGAATACGGGTCGATCCGCAGGGAATTGATGATTTTAAAATTCTATTCAATCAAATTAAACCAAAATTGAGAGTGATTAGCTAAAAAAAATGAGAAAAACAAGCAAAAGAAAATTGATAAAAATATGAGAGTTTGAGGACAATCTAGAGATAAATCCACTCTCTAGATCACATAAATCAACAAAATGAAGTTATGATCTCTCTTTTCTTGTCATTAGTGTAATTAGTTGATGTGCTTATCATAAGTATGGTATATTTGTGCTATTAATTAGCCCAATATAAACCATCAAACTATAACACAACCACTTATACACATTTTACTCTTATGAAATATGACAACAAAGTTGAAATAAAAATCTATTTTAAGCATAACCTATTAACTATTGTTTAGAAATATAGGCTATCAAATTTCAATTTCAACATTCACTTCTTTGCCATAATCATATTTATATGAAGAGGCAATTTGTGTTATGTTTGTTTAAGCATAGCCTATTTGTTATGAACAATATAGACTATCAAATTCAAAGCTAAACAACATTATTAAACCACTTCAAGTGTTTCCATTAAAGCACAAAAAGAGAGTATAAACATCAAAATGTTGCATCTACATATTAGAGAGCTTCATTACCCCTAAATTGTATGGATTAAGCTCTCATATTTGTTATCAAATCAACAAATGTAGAAAACAACATGAAACTAACCAGAGGAAAAAAGAGAGAAAAATGAAAGAAAAAAAACTATTCTACTTGCATGAAAAATAAATCTACACTACTAACATGAAAGTAAATAAACAAAAGAAGCATGTAAAAGAAAGAGAGCACTAATTAACATTGCATAAAAAAATGGAAGTTACATGAAAATAAAAATATGGCTAAGTAGCCATGAAAAGAGAAAGAAAGCTTTGAGTTTTATTTTTGAGCCTAAACTAAACTAAGAGAGACTAAGGGGGGAGGAAGAAGGTTACATGAAGATATGGGGTATTTATACAAGTGTTAAACCCTAATTCATATTTTTGGGGAATGCCCAAAATACCCTCTTAGGAAGTGTAGAGGCCAAGTAATCATTAGCTTCAAATAATCATCATTTAAGTGTACATGAAGCCATTAATTCCATAAGCATGTGCATTAGCCTCTAATTTGTACATTAATGTAGGTGGGTAAGTGGGGTCCTCCATTATCTTCACTTTGAATTATTTCCATCTTCATTTGTTCTCTTCACTCTTGTGCATGCATATATCATCATGTAACCACTTGTAAAATTCACCAAATTTCCTACAAAACAACATAGAAAATTCCAAGTAAATTTTCACAATTTAATAAATGCATAAAAATAACCATTTTGCCCCTATATGAAGATGAATATGTGACAATTTCAAATAATTTGAATTTTGGTTTAAACAAGTTAAAATACCCAATATGATCATTTATTTAATTTAAATAGATTAAATATGGTGGTTGAAATATGCACATTTACGTGCACATCAGGAACAATTCACCAATCTACGCCTTCTATGTAGCACCGTTAGATGTTCAGAAAAAGCTCAAAGCTTAGCCGCTCAATAGGCCACATCAGTAATCCAAGGAGAAGACTCTCCACTAATGGAGTTATGGCATATTGCCTATAAATAGGCGGCAATCCCAAGGCGCAAGGATCTTCTGGCACAAAAAATAATTGAGACATAAAATAATATTGTACATTCCTATATTAGTGCTCTATTTACAAACCTATTAATGGCAGAAATGCAAAAACTCGATGTAATAAGCCTCTCGACTAGATAAGAGTGACTAAATAAGGAAACGACAGTGAATGTAGATACTTTCGGCCCGAACCACTATAAAGTTTTGGTGTTATTTACTTTCTGCACTTTACCTTCTCTGCATTTGCTATCGTGACTCTATGGTCCAACATTTTGTAACCTAAGCTTGATTAAATCACATCTCGGTAATCTCTTCGTCGGGTTCGGTCTTCTAACTAGCTTTCGGAGCTATACCTTTGGACCTTGGGGTGTTGGTGTAGACGAAAATTTGCACTAACAATATTGAAACCAGAACTAGTTGGCTTTCAGAAGAGATTTTATGATAGGGCTTAAGATGACCTAAACTAGTACTTAGAACATTAATGATAATGTAATAAGTAACATTTTTAGCCGAGAGGTAGTTATACTAATTGTTAGATTAATGAATATCTAGGACAAAAGCCTAATAGTGAATGGTTAGGTAGGGTGTTCAGTAGTTGACGTATGGCCTGAGGTGGTGCTCAAGGGATCAAGAAGCGAAGAAGTAAGGCCTCGGTGGCATCCATAAACAAGAAAGCAAAGAAGTAAGGCCTTAGTGGCATCCACAAATAAATATGTAGGCATAAGGCCTGAAGTGGTAGCCGAAACCGTGAACGTAGTTGTAAGACCTAAAGTGGCAATCATAGACGAATGTTGGAGCAAGGCCTAAGGTGGCATCCAAATACAATTGGTGTAAGGCCTCGGGTAGCAACAAAAGGTTCTAAGATGTAAGGCCTAATGTGGTAGTTAAGTACCAAAAGCAAAGTATGTGTAAGGCCTTTGTGGCTACCAAAATACTAAAGCATAGGTTCCAACAACCGAAGATAAAAGAAAAGCAGATGTGAGGCCGGGTGTGGCAGCAGAATTATGAAAGCGATGGTGCAAGGCCCAAGTGGCAAACAAAACTGAAAATGATTTTAATGAAATTTAGGATGCAGCGGAGGCATAAGGCCTTAGTGGCAACCGAATGCTTAGATTAAAACCTTTCATTATTATAGAAGGCATAAGGCTTTAGTGGCTGCCTAGAACTAAGCATTCTGGATTGGTTAGAATGTGTAGGATAACTAGTAACAGATTGTGTGAGATGGCAATTTAGCCTATTAAGACAACCTTGACCTTATTATGTACTACATTGTTTTGAATGAATACTTTGTTATAGTGAGGGGAAAACTCATTTTGTGCTTTAGCGGCATGGCCTCACTATGTTTGTGTTTAGGATAAGATATTGCTCATACCAGACTTTATGTTTGACTCCTTTTTTATTAGTCATTTCCCTTTATACTCACGGGTACTCGTTCAAGTAGGTCGAGTTTATGGGTTTAGTCAGCGTGTATTTTGGGGGCAGATGAATAAAGGAGCCAAAGGCAAAGTATGAGACTTAGGATTTTTATATGTTATTTTGATTCCATTGTACCAAATTTTAATATTAGCATCTTCATATGTTGAGCATAACACTATTATTTATATTGTATGATATTTTTAACCCATGCATGGGCCCAAACATTGAGAACTAAATGGTTAAATTTGAATTGTAATGATGTGATTCTTACTATTAGTAAACCTCCATTCCGTTTACTTAAGACTGTATAATAATCGATCTCATCTTTGTCGCTGAATGATAGTTCTAAGGTGATTGAAGCACATTGAAGCTCACTCTTTGGGTTTTAGTACAATTTCTCTAATGGGCATTTAGGTCCACTGATCTTGGGGTTCTAACCATTAGTTTGGTCAATAAGCCATTTCCCCATAAGCGATGGTTAAAATTTATCTTTATATCCTATATGACTCTTAACCATGTGCTCCTTGCCATAATCTCAATAATTAGTTTGCTCAACAAGCCATAAGAGATAATTCGCTCTGATCTATCATTTGGCGATGGCCTAAGAATAAATTACTTACACCTTGACTTTGATCAATAAAAGTAAACAATGCCCTTACTCGTCTATGGACATATTAAATAGTACTGCACGTAACATCCTTGGCTTGCGTTCACTCAACAACCAACATATATGCATGTAATCTACCTAATATGTAAATGATAGAGGGCAACATTATCATAGAATCATAATCTTAATAATTAAGAGTGATATCGATGTAAGAAATAATGTATTTTATATGAGATACCCACATGATACAAGTGCCAAACATATATGATATCACTGTATACGTACATGGCATACGTATTTATTCCAAAAATCTAATTTATGTTTTTATAGTTCCACTTATAATTTATTATACATATAAGTTTGGTTTATTTATAACTTCTATAATGTAATTTTATAAAACTTATGTATTATAACAATTAAATGATTTTAGTTTATTTTTAATTATTAACTTAATTAAACAATTTAATTAAATTTTATGTAAACTTTCAAAAATTTATATTTACTTTTTAACTAATTTAAAATAAATTATACAACCACAACACTTATAGTTATATATATATTTTAAAACCCAGGAGAACCCGGCGGGCTGGTAAACTCCTGAGGAGGGTATAATAAAGCCGTCCGCTGATCCAAGCCCCCATACCCCGGGGTAAATTTATATAGGATAGGGAAGAGCATGGTAGGAATCGAATCTGGGTCTTTTTACAAGAACAGTTTATTTATTTAAACACTTTTATTTTAGTATTAAATTTAAAAAATTATTTATAATTCCCAAAACAAGTTTTAGAAAATATGCGTTCATATTATACATAAGTATATTACAACATTTACAATTCATGTTTATATTTAGAACATTTTTAAAAGTTTTATATTTTATAACATTTATAGAATTTTATATTTGAAATTAACTTTTAAATTCTATATATATTATAATCTTCAAGTACCATATGTGATATTAGCCCAAGCCCCAAAACAATTTTAGGCCTCACACTTGGGCCAACCTTGAGAACTTCCTCCATCAATTGGGCAAGGCCAGGGGCCAGGGAGAGGAGGATACTGGTTGCTCTAACTCCAAACCTTAGACACTCCTATTCTAGCCACCCGTTGTACAGAAAAGGCTAGTAGTTGGCCTAAATGTTGGCTAAGTATTTATAGAAACTGATAGGGCTCTAACACTAATGTTGGATTTGGTCCATTATACAACAGGTAGTTTGGGATAAATTTCATAAAATTCCTTGGATGGATCTATATTGGGCTTAAATAAATAATTATTCTCATTATATCAAATTTAATGTATCAAATATTGTTTAATATTAGCATGATATTTTATATAAGGTTTTAACTTATGTAAATATGACATGAATGAGACATATAATATAAGATAATAAATGCATCTACACTAAGCATGTGTATAATACACACATATCTAATTATTGGGATTTATAAACAATGTATAAGTACATATAATACACTATACATATGCATATGAGGTCCTTCATATACATACCAATTATACACACTCACTTACATACACACAGAGACATATAAATACATACATATATACATAAATATACACAATATATATATATATGTTTATATGCATTAAAAAATATGTGTATGGTGTGTATAATATATATTTAATACCATGTATATATTATATAAATATATATTACCAATAATATTTTAGGCCATTTTTTGTATATGTTAAATGATTTGTATTCAAAGCATTAGGTATATTAATAATGTGTCTAATTGAATATGATATACATATATATATAAGTTTTCAAACATCATTTAAATATAAAATATCCTTTATTTAAAATATTTTACCAACTCGTATATATTTATATATTTTATATAGTAATTTAATTATAGTATATCTTTTATTCAAATATCGTTTACTAAGTCAAATGATTATTATAATGAATCAAATTACCTAGTTTAAAATTTAAAATATATAAAAATAATTTTATTCTAAAACTAAATATATGTTTAAGTAAAATATATAATGTACTAAGTCATATAATACTTATTTTACAATAAACATTATCATCAGTATATTTTCATATTTAGGCCATGAGCTAAAGTTTTTTTAAATTAAAATCATTTCAATTGAATATATATAACTATATATAGTTTAAAATAATATTAAAATAAATGTTTATATGTATATAAAATTAAACGTCCATGGCAAAAATATATATATGAGATTTGAAGTTTATGGTGTAAATATAAAAATGTTTGCCTTTTAAATCATGCTTATTTCGATCTGAAATTCGCCAATCAGAATTGGCATTTCACCTACTTGAGTTTGCAAGGCTCATAACGACACGCTGAAGAGAGAATCTTTATGTTTGTAAGATATGAGGAAAAGGTTTTAGCTATGGAGGGGAAAGAGAAAAGAAGTGGGAAATAATAAAGAGGAGGCTAGGTTTATCTAAGAGAGTATGGAGAGATATATTCCATAAAATATTTCCTCTTTTTTTCTCTTTCTCTTACTTCAAACCATACAACCTCACCAATCCACATGCATAATCAACCCCCTTCCTCTCAACTTCAAAATTTTCAACACAACATATATCATTATAATTAAATCAAAATTTAAATATTATTTTAATATTAAATCATATTTAATATTTATGTGCATAAATAACTATCATATATACACTTATATAATTACTATGAGCATCTAAATATTTTTAAACCAATGCCAAAATTATTACTGCACCCAAATACTAAAATATTTAATAATTAATTTAACAATTACATTAATCAATTTATAACATTTTATAAACTAATCAAATCGGGTGATAAAGACTGCATATATTCTATTGTGCGACTCACAGGGGTCGGCGAATAGTATCGAACACTTCGAATATTAATATTCACACATCACCTTAGTTGATGGTATGATAGTTTGATCAAAGTAATCGCTTATGGACTTTTAAGGTAAAATCATAATTTAAGCAACATCCTCAAGCAACGATATATTATACGCACATTCTCTTCGTCGTCACCTATCACGTTCAATATCTAGAGCTTGGTCTTAGTCAAAGCCCTAGCACTATCTGTATACGACTATATAGTCCATCTTCAAAGCCATTGGTTCAATAATATTATTTATTATTAACTAATATGCCTTTGCCAAAGACTTTTACTTTGGGTTGACCATGATTGACTGTGATACTAACAGAGGAGACCAATTCTTTATTGAATAGTGTTTCACTTCAAATGCTTCAATTCAGACCCAACTACAGCTATATCATGAATGTTATGCCATGATTTAATTATAATTGAAGTGGAGGATTCATGTCAAAGTTTCATAGTATTCTCAAGTTGAAAGAATTACATAAATCATCATATTGGGATTCCCATTTTAACCTAGTTGTGATTAACCAATAGGAATACTCGATTGAGTCATTCTATAGCTATCCCATAACTATAAGTATGTATACCCTTGGTGTCCCAAATTCCATGACTAATATATTACCCGACATTTGGGGTGTGTTACATACTCCGGTCTCAATGGATTTATAGATATCCTTATCCTAAAACATCTCAACCAGAAATACTTAAAACAAAATGTTATTTTAACTATGGTTTGATGCTCACGACTACAAACCATTTGCAATTACGATTATATAATATTTTATATAAGGATTTTTTATTTATATGTGTTTAATTAATTATCAATTATTTTATATCACAATATAACACAAAAGAAAAAGAAAATCCCAAAAAGCTTACTTTTATCACAAACAAGGCTGTACAATGGTTTGTTTGGATAATAAGTTATATAATTGGCCTTAGAGCATCCACCAACTCTTTTAATTATAAGTGTTCCCAATGGTTGGCTTGGAATTATAATGTCATTATAAGAGGTTAGCCCTAATTTTGAGTTTAAAAACATATGAGCCGAATTTTAAAATGATAAATTTTGATTTTTATGAGTGAATTCCATGTGAAAATACATGTAATGAATTTTAATAATTTATACGAATAACAGTGGTGAGAAATGATTTTTAAATGAAAGAGAAAACTTTTAAAATGTCACATTTTTGCCTAAAATAGATTTTTCCTTAAAAAACAGGATGATTTTATAAATTTATTGGAATTTTCTAAAATGATTTAGAATAGTTTTTTAAGAGCTCTTAGAGTGAGACTAAGAGTATTAATTAAAAAGATATTTTAATTAAAATATTATGTACTTAAAAATACAGGAAGAAAGTTTCCTCGGCATGTTTTTCCTATATTTAAGTACAAACGGTAACTATACTGACATGTGATAATTCGACACATAGTGTGCGGAATACATAATAAAGCAAAATGTGTAAGAATATATACCTAGAGGTAAATGATTAGTAAAAACATTAAGCAGTGGGTTTTTCTAAACACTGAACCTGAATGTGAGGAGAGCCGAGGGAAATGCAAGCTAGAAGAATAAATGACGAGGGCCATGCACTTTGTATAAAATCGAGGCTGTGGCAACTTGGTTTGGAAATAATAAAGCCGAGGATGAATACCAGGATAGTTGGAACCTAAATAGGATAGCTTCTGCAGTTGCCAACATTGAGATAAAAAGCTGAAGAATGATTTCTACTGTTTCTCGATGTAAGATCGAAAATGGTAAGCTGAAGTCACTTCCCTTTGGCTTTAGTCAAGGAAGCACTTGGTAATTTATGTGTTATGTACTGTAGCTTTCATACCATTGTTAAATTGGGGTGTTTGGATTGAATATGGCCAAATGTATATAACCGGAGTATATAACTGAAAATGCAATGCAATAAGTAAAGTAATCACATTATCGAGTTATACTAGTTTGCACCTCGCGTCCTACTTCCAGTCTAAGAACTCCTTTATGGATTTCCTATACACAACCCTCACTTCACATGGAGAAAAATATTTCTACAACTGCCAAAATAACTTAACTGGACTTCAACACAACTGCCCGAGGATACCACAATAGGACTTCACAAACTTTTAGTAATATATTGACTTTGACTTACTTATCTCTAAGTAGATTGATTTTTCAACAATGTAGTACAAAGATTCTTATAAGTATCATAAATGAATCAAAGTGGAGTTGTAGAGGCTAGGATATAATAATGTCTGAATTATGGTGATATAAAATGCAAGAACGATGGTTATGGCAATTACTTCTGAAAATGATTTCTGAAATGAATGTTTGATAGAAGTAAGGAGGGCATAGAATAGAAAATACCGATTTGAATTGATTTGAGAATGATATAGTCTTGTGTAGGGGATGCCTTGAAAGGTAAGAAACCATTGGGAGAAGATGCAAGAGTAAGAGAACCGATGGAAGGGAAGACACAACATTCAAAAATTCAAATGTCGTGCTCAGTACTAGGAATAAAATTTGAATCTGGTTGACCTATTAATTTTAATCGGTTAGCTGACTAGAGAATTTTGAAAAATTACTAAAGATATATAAATGTGTCAAGAAGTTTAAATAAAAATCTAGGTCAAAATATTAAATTTTACATTTGCAAATATTTTCTACTAGACGGATTGTGCTTATTTTACGCCCATTGTGTTATAAAAAAATATAAAATTCAAAAATCATACTTTTATGGTAATAAAATTTAAACATGTATTAAATAGTCTATTTATCATGTGTAAAAAATTCAAAGAAAAATATTAAAGTTAACATCTTATATAAAATCAAATGAACTCTCAAATTTACTAAAGCTATATTTTTGAAAAGTACATTTTTACAGAAAGTGTTTTCATAAAAACTGTAAAAATTCCAAACGTATCCAAAATATCATAGATACTCCCTAGGAGATATTTGATAATGTGTGAATGTTTAGGGTGATTTGAATATCATTTACGTAGTTTTAACAAATCTAGACTCTACTGACTCAATATCAACTTTATATAAAACATACTTTTTTTTAGTTCTATGATCCATCTTCAATTATATATTCAACATATACACGCTCCAATAGATTTTTTTACTTCATTAATGTTTTAAAAGCTCATTGACTCCATTATAGCCCTACATGCTCCGGTGTTGTAGATTTCTTCATCCTCCCGTTGTTTCTTTGTGTATCACTCTCTTACAATGCTACAAACCCTGTAATATCTTGATAAATACATTAATAGCATTTTCACATGGCTGTTATCATCCAAAAAGCTAAAATCATATTCCTAACATCACTTACAGATACCATAATAGGAATGATTGAATTATTTATATTGAATTAAATAAAGATCAAATGGAAGACTTACCAAAATGAGATGCTAGGAAGAACGAATTGACTAAGCTAAAAGTAGCTCCTTGGATCATGTTTCCTTGCCTTGAAAATTGAGTGTCAGTAGTCTAAATGCACAACCTTGGCTAGTGAGAAGGCTTAAATCCTATTAGAAGTGATCATAAGATTAGAATAAATAGGAGAACCCACTTGAGGTAGAATGTTGTTTATAACTCTTATGATATAGATAAATGTATACTCTCAATTCGAAAAAGTAAGATCCTTTTAGTCCAAGGTGAATGATAGTAACAACGGGGTTAATTGTGCACAAATAGGCGAATGATAATAGTCTTAATAATAATGAATTACCTAAGCTTGGATGGTAAACACCAAGGAAAACAATAGTAACCTTCGTGAGAACAATTTACCGAGGCTGGGCAGTAGGAGAATGATAGTAACATTCATGGGAGCAACCTACCAAAATAATGAAGTAAATACCTGTAACGACCCAGAATTTAGAACGCTTCATATTTAAATATTTGAATCTTGAATTTAATATGAATAAATGTGATTTTATAAAACCTTGTTAACCCCCTTTTAAATAATAACTAATGATAAGAAACTTATTTTTGAAATTTGTTTACAAAAATAAATAGTCTGAAGAAATATCGATAATGTGACCGAAAATCATTTTATCGATAAATGACTTTTTGCTAAATAAAAGTTATTCGAACTTCTTGTACATGTCTTAGAAACAAATGAATACATAAATAATAAGTTAAAACACTTAAGTTAACAAAAAAATTATTTAAAGTTAAAGTGTTTAATTAAGGGGACAAAGGGGAGAGATTCTAGGCCTGATTTAAGGCATGGAAGGTGGATGGAATAAAGGAGCATGTGCATGCATTGGAAGGAGAGAATGAGAGGGGTTTGGCCCACCAAAAATGAATTGTAATTGGTGCTTTTTTCTCTTATTAGCGTCCACACTTCATCTCTTTTCATCCCATTATTTCATTCCTAAAGTTTTGAGCCAGAAACTTTTATATTCAAACTCTCTTTTCTCTCTTCTTTCTTCCATAACAAATTCAAATCAACTCCTTTATCTTCCAAACTTCACCAAAAAACTTTAAATACCTATAAAACATGCTATAGCATCTTAATAGTTGAAAAAGAGAAGAAAAATGGGTAACCTACTAGAGGCCATGAGCAAGAAGGAAGTGGGGGAAGGTCTTGATTTGTGATTTTGGAGCAAAGATGGAAGCTTTGGTGTTTAGGTGATGGTAGGAAGTTGTTCTTTGTTTCTAGGTGGCTTATGCTTGGATTTTTCATGTTTATATGTGAGCTTACTTACCATTTAATTTGTGTATGTGTGTATATAATGTTTGATTGTTGAAATATAAATGTTAAGTAAAGAACAATGCAAGTTATTACTTTTGGATCTCTCCTTGCTTTCGAAAGAAAGTGACAACATTTATAGTAGTATAATATCTCTTATAACCCTCTAAAACATGTATCATAGTCATAAATTTGTGTTTATATTTTTGAAAATATTGTATGTGAAGTTGAAGTATGTTGTGAATGTTTGAAGCGAAATAGTCGCTATAAATCCACTTTGAAATTCCTTGTATTTATCATATGTGAAAAATATATGTTTTGGTTGTTCTCTACACTTATAAGAGTGTGTTGATAGTAAGGAATTGATTTGGAAAGTTATATAAATTGTATAACAAAGTTGTAAAAGTTAGGAGCGAAATAGTCGCTATATCAACACTTTTAAATGCCTTGTTTTTAAGAATTTTTATATAATTTTGTAAATACGTCCTTAGTGGTTTCTTTATCATTTTTACAACTAAATTATATTTTGTTCTTACTATGAAAATTTTGGAGTTTAAAACATTTAAGAACTAGTCAAATAAAGTTAAGAAAGTATTGAGTAAAAAGGACGCTATATGAACACTTTAGTAAATAGCTTGTTTTCGAGAATTTTTATAAATTAATTGAAAGATATTCTATGTGGTTTCTTTTCATGGTTTTTAATTCGTCTACGTAAAGTAATTACTATAAAAAAAATGGATCAAAAGTCATTTGTTTAACCATCAAAAACTGGTCTCAAAGTTCTTGCAAAAATCATGTTATTTTTAGAAAATATAACTTTAGATGGCATTTAGAAGAATGCTATCTTTGCTTCTGAAACGCTTTTTACCCTTGCAAAAACTTTAGGTCGCATTTTTGAAAATGTTATCGTTTCTATTTGAAACTTTAAACTGTTTGAAAATCATATTTAAATTAAGTATTTTCTCTAATCTATTTAGGGTTTTTTCCTCTAACTTATATTAGAGTATTTTAAAATTAGTTTCATGTTTAAATATACTTTTTATAATTAATTATGAATTTTTAAAGTAAGAGGCTTTTAAAATAAAACATGCTTATTTTTTGTTTTTCAATTTATTTTAAAATTTGTTATTTTTACATAATATTCTATATAAATAATTATTATATACTTTTAAGTAGTTTAAAGTATTTTAACATAATTATAAGTATTTTAAAAGTAATTTCATTCTGCTGAAAGTTTGCATGAAATTTTAAAAGAAAGGAATGAGAGAGTCTTTAATAGCAAGCAAAGAAAACGAATGGAGATATACCATGCAATGTGTCATGAAATAAAATGTGTTCTATTTCTCTCTATGGTCCATTTTGATAGGTCTTGCATTCTAAATTGAGGCTGTAATTAGTAGTTTGTGGTCTTTTTGCCTTTTTTGTTTTTGTTCTTTTCTCCTGTCTTGTTCTCGTTGTAATTCCTATTTATACGTGTAAGATATTCTTACTTTTTTATAAATAAAATGGTAGGGGTCCATTTAACCCCGTTGGATTCGCCAAAAAAAAGTAGTAAAAGAAGTTTTGGATTTTAACTTTTAAGTTAAAATAAATGGTTTAGTGAATTTAATTAAAAGTGTATTACCTTAATCAACAAGTGTGGATGGTTTAGATCTTTAACATGAATGTTTAAAAGTTAATAACAAGTATAAAATGGTTTAGGGTTGTAGTAAACAATGTTTAAGTAGCATTTGTTTTTACCTTTATTAATTACACTTAGGAATATAATTAGATCTTTTATTAGAATGTTTTAAAGATAATTATAAATAAAATGGTTTTTGGTTTATGGTGACATTGTTTGAGCAACATTTTCCTTTAACCCTTAAATGTAATTAAATCTTTAAAAAACAAGTTTTTATGAAATATTTAAGTGCGAAATGGTATTGGGTTTGTTGTGAAATTGTTTAAGTAATAATTGTCTTTAACCCTTAAGAATAAACTTATATCTCTAATAATGGATATTTTAAAGATAATAACAAGTATGAAACCTTTTATAAAAATATAAAAAAAGTAAAAGTTTAACTTATAAAAGAGAAAGGGTTTATAGTAAATAATGTTTAAGTTACATTTGTTTTTAACCTCTTTGATTATATTTTAAAGTAAGTAAATCGTATTAATTAATGATTTGTGAATACACTTATACCATATGTTTTATAAAGGTAAATTAAATCTACATACAAGTATAAAAATGAAGTAACTAGAAGCTTTACGGCTTCATATGATTTGAGAACCCTCGGGGAGGAGCATTGCTATGAAAAGTGTCTAGCTTTAAGATATTATATATTTGAGATCCCTCGAGGAGGACTCCTATATATAGTTCGCTTATTTCTGAAGGAAGTAGTAATTAATAGAGAAGTTTTATTAATTAATAGATGAGTTTAATTAATAAAGGAAGTGGTACTTAATTAACGAAGAAGTTTAAATTAATAAAGGAGTTTCATTAACAAAGGTATTTAATTAATAAAGGGGTTTAATTAATAAAGGAGTTTTAATAACACTACGCCATAAATGGCCTACTGCAACACAAAAAAAATGTTGGCTCAGGCCCGAAAAATGTTGCCATAGGTCTATGGCAACACTTTTAGGGTGATGCAATTTTTGTCGTTGCCTTAGACCTCAAAGGCAACATTTTGACTATCTAAGGCAACATAAGTAATATTGTTGCAATAGAACCCTATTTGGGTCTATGGCAACACCCATAGGTATCTGTAGCAACATTCCAAAATGTTGCTATAGATATTAACTTTCTGAATTTGTGGGGCCCACAATGTAGAGCATATTTGATTTTTTAATAAAAATAAATTTTTATTTAATAAAATGCTATTGCATAGAATTTGATATTTAAACAGTAATTTATTTAAATAAATATTTTATTTCAACATTTGAAATAGTACAAATTCCTGACTCCACTATTTTACAATTCAATGATATATAACACTGATATTCACATATACAGATATTCCTCACTACATCACTCAGTTCACTCATTACATATGCAGTTTCAATTTATACAGACACCGACACTAAGAAATATATGTCGAGCCGAAGGCGAGCCGAGTGCCGAGCCGAAGGCGAGCCGAGAAGCGGGTCCGGGCGCAGCGCCGGCGGGGGTCCGGGGCACCGCAGTCCCGGATGGAGTCCCGGTTAGGTCGAACAAGTGGGCACCGCCCGATTCATCCGATTTCGGAAGATCGAGCCTTCTTTGAAACGACGTAAAATGATGCACCACACATACTTCTAAACCACCAGCCTCCATCCTCTAATTGCCTCACCAACAAACTATTTCAGTTGCCAAATCGCCTAATCACCTAATCACAATCGCTGATTACCCATTCCGACAACCCAAACATCATCAAACTTTCACACTGCAAATTCGCAACAAAACCAAGCACCACCCTTGGCTGATAGCAAACAACATTGCTTCTCACATTGCTTCTAGGTCAGTTCATACATGTACATTAGTTCAAAGCACCAAGCTATATATCTTCAGATTTGGACCATCATTAGCCTACAAAAGAAAAACCAAACTCGTTTACTCAATGTGAAAGAACAAAATGCAGTGAAAAATTTGAAGTATATCAATGTGAAACTACAGGAAACCAGACATTTTGATAACAATACCATTCACACAAAGTATCGAACACTTTTAGTGCATTACAAAATAGCTCTTCCAGTCAGGAGGCACAAACCGGAAATGCATAAAATCCACAGTATCAAATATCACAAAATGAAAAAAAAGGTCAAAACAAACCGGAAATTAGACAGCCTGCTCTTCATTGGACTGCAGTGGTATCTCAAGCAACTCAGGAGGCACAGTCTCGACGCTCTTAGGTGTGTTCCTGGCAGCAACAGGAACAGCAAGAATCGTGTGCCCTAATTTTCACATAGAGAGGAACGAGAAAGAAGAGCTGATGGCGACGACAGCGGTGGCAAAAGGGGTTTGAACGGAAAACTTTGTTTGGCTTCGGGTTTTGGTGTCGTGACGGGGCTCTGGTTGGAGCTAGATGGTGGTGATGGGTCAGGGAGTAGCTGGGGGCGATGGGTCAGGGGGTAGCTGGGGGCGATGGGTCAGGATTTGGTGGCGATGGGTCAGGGGGTTGCTGGGGGCGATGGGTCAGGGGGTAGTTGGGGGTGAGGAACGAAAATATGATTTGGAAATTAGGGATTTGGAAATTGGGGGTGAGAACGAAAATGATATGAAAATTAAAGCGGGAAAACGAAAATTTGCAGCAAATTGTAGTGGTGATCCAGTTTAACAATCAGATTAAATGTAGACCGTTGGATCGTATTCACGCGGATTGCTAATTTTATTAATTTTTTAATCTGAATACATCTATAGCAACACTATATAAAAATGTTGCATCGTGTTACACTTTTTTAGCTAGAGCAACACATTTTTATGGCTAAGGTAACACCATAAATACAAAGTTGCAGTAGGACCAAAATTTTATATCTATCGCAACATTTTAGCTGGCAACACCTTGCAAAAATGTTGCAGAAGGTCATTTATGGCGTAGTGTAAGGTAAGAAGTTTATCTAAATAAGTGAAGTTTTAATTAATGAAAGAAGTTTTATTAGACAAAAGGAGTTTTACTAATAAAAGGGGTTTTAACTAACAAAAATCACTAATTAAATAAAAAGGGAAATTAAAAGTCGTTTATATGACTTGATCGTGCTTTGTGTGAGTTAATCATGATTTGTGTGTTTACTTATGTATGGAAAATGTTTAGTCATGCGCTTAGCGCTAAAAGCCGATAAAGTAAATTTGATTATATCGTGTGCTTAGCGCTAAAAGCCGACAAAGTAGACTTGATTCTATCTATGAGTATTAGGAATGATGATTCAAGTAGGGTGTAGAAGCAATTGTGCTCTAACCTACCGGGCTTCACTCTTGACCGAGGGATAGTGGAAGTTGAGAAGGTCAGAAATGTGATAAGTATATCAGACTTTGTTTTCATATGTGATCATGCTCATTGTTGTTGAACATGACCAAATTAATTTAGAAAATATCTAGAGGAAACATGAGAATTATATGGTACGATTATTCATTTAGTGATGATACAACCTACGTATAAACTCATCTTGCTCTTTTAGGACAAGAGATAAGGAAATCTGTTCGGATAAGAGATAATCTCAACCCTTATCGTTGTCCGTTTATTTCTAAAAAAATTGGAGTTAAGTTAGTCGAAAATTTGTCGATTCAGTCATGGAGAGAGCGGGATCAGATAAGTATACTTAGGTATTGCTTACTGAAAACCACTTCAAAACAGATCTACTTGTTCTATCTCTTAGAAGTGGATCCGTTCGAGATGGTGAATCTATGTGGATATTCGAGATCTGTTCAAGATGCTAAAAACCATGTAGAGGTTTGCAATCTATTCGAGATGCTGGAATCCATTTAAAGATTCATGATATATTCGAGTTATGGCTAGTGTGTAAAGATGCTAAACGTGAAATCACCATCGGTAATGATAGAAAACAGAGTAAGGGCGTAGCCAAGGGGATTTAGCTAATGCTAAGGGTATATCAACATCATATCTAGAGATGCTTTCGATATGTTGGCCGGCAGGAGTTGATCATTATATCTGGGATCACACTTTCAGGCATGGACCAACTATGTTTTCCTTTGTTATATAATATCTAGAGATATACGATGCTCGGAAGGTAGTCTCTGACCGTTATTAGGAGGTCTGCCTCAATATACCGAGGGCACCTCCAATGGAAAATCCATATATGAACGCGCCTTAGCGGTTTTGATTGTATACCTAGCCAATATTGTTGTATTGTGAGATGCATGCAGCATAGTTATTTTCTAATTTATATTCTTCACTCTAGACACTGTTTGTTATATCGCAATATGTACTTATTAGATGGTTCGGTTCTTTTGAGGGGAAAACCATCATGGTGATTCGAACGGTCTCAGAAGGTTTGCTATACGGTGCGTTATATTTCTTGAGTTTCTCACACTAGGCTTATGTCTGACTTGTGGTTTTATATTTCCCTTAATTCATCGGGTGTTCTTTCGAGCAGTCCGAGAAAGACATATTTTTGTTGATGTTCATTGAGCTCTTGGAGAGGAGCTGCATGTTTTACATACAATATTATTTATTTCCACTACATTATCTTATATATATATATCAGTAATTATAAGGACAGACAGTAATAACTGTCCAGGCTGATGATAGCACTTTGATTAGTAACTTTGAAATGTCATGTATCTTAGAGTAGCTCAGTGTACTGTCTTTTGATATTATATGTTATCATTATGCATGTGAGATTATATTATTTTTGTTCTCCTTTTTCTTGTTCCTTTTCTTTTCTTCTTTGTCTTTACCCTAACCATCTATCTTTCTGGCACTTGGGTGCTCGACATGTTAGTATTGACATTTGAGGGTTGAAAAAGTCAATCGTTACAACATCGAGGAGATGATAATGACCTTTTGAGACCTATTGCCAAAATAAGTTAACACATAGGCAAACGATAGTAAACTACGTGTGAATTAAGAAATATACTATTAAGTTGACTAGTGTTACGTAGGTGAATGATATTAATTTTCGTAAGTGCCCAACACCATATTGAACGAACAATATACCTAGGTGAATGAAAGTAACCTTCGTAAGTGTTTCATACTAAGGCGAAAGCCAAGTAACACCAGGGATAGGTCAGCCGTGAAAATGTGTAAATAAGAAACAAAACCCATTAACTTATATATCAAGGTAGAATTAACTTAGGTAGTTATGACACGAATGTCTGTAACAAACATGAGACCTTATAAAAAAAATCACATGTATAAAATGTAAATATACCAGCAAGACAGAATCCACTTGTTGTGTGGTTTCACTATGTATCGTTTATGTTATAAATTGATAAGGCTAACAATGATCACACCAGGCTTATATGTGGCCAAAGTTTATGTTTTCACCTTAAACTCTCGGGTACTCATTTGAGTAGGCTAAGGGTGAACGGTTTAGCAAGTCCTTCATGAATAGCCGAAGAAGACAACTGCATGAGACATATTTAATTATTCACTTCTATTATGTATAATCATATTGCAACTTGAGTTGCCATAATGTAAAACAAACTGATGATTCTTGGTGGTATTTTCATATGCACATCATATAATATTTATGTTGTATATTATATTTTCTCTCAATGATAGAAATATTGTGTACCGACCCGATATTTTCAACCATTCGCATCCGCACATGTCGGACTTGAATTGCTCAAAATACCGCGTTGTAAATAAAATTTGGCAAATCTCAGAATATACAGTAAATAAATAATCACAGATCACAGACACAGAGTAATATAATGCAGCGGAAGTAAAAGAGATAGTAGTTCATGAAGCAACTATGTAAATATATCAGAGTTAAATAAGATACAACAGAAGAAATAAAGTACAACAGAAGTCTCAATAAGTACAAGCTGAATAGAACAACAGAACTGAGATAGATAGACTAGATAAGTAGATAATCTCCAGCGATTCCAATCTCCAGAAAGTGGAATCCAAATCTGTGAATACTCAGGCTGACCCGAGCGTAAATAAAAATACAAACACTCGAGTCAGGACATACATACTTATACAATGTAAACCAACTCAGGTGAACTGTAATAAAGGTACAAGTAACTTAAAGAATGCTTGGGATCGCCCATTCTTTAAGGATCCGTTAAACTATCTACTATGTAGTAATATTCGCTATTATAATAATGTCTAATCAATAAAATAAACATACTTTAAAATAGCATTAGGGCTTTACATTTAATCTGAACTCACCCTAACACGTAATATGCCAATAGTCTACACAGTACCTACATACCTCGAAAGGCTATGAGAAGATACTCCATAGGTACGACACAAATAGAAACTCGTAGTAAAGCTCGATATGGTAGGTGACACGACACAACTAGGCAATGCCAGGGTAGATATACCAATTACGCATCCGGACTGGTGGTGACGCATAGCAGCCACTACCGCCCACCTCGAACAACACTCCCAAATCAAGGGTGCGCACCAAATCAATCACAAGTAATAGAATGGTATCGAAGAAGTGTGTCCGATCAGAGGTGCTACCTCATTGATCCGTCAATCGCTCTTGTTTTAGCCACCTTATGCCAACTCTCGGGAGTTGGGTCCATGTATATACCTTAGGATCGTCGCCACCATCCTACTTCATTCTGGAAACTCCACCGCGTACATAGTTGTCAAAGTGGTTTTCGGTATCGACAGAGAGTATGTCCATATCCGATCCCGGTCTCTTTAACAACCAATCGTTATTATAACCCGTGGTTATAATTTTAAAATAATATTTTATACTTCCAAATAGAATATCATTTCAAATCCAAATCTTTATCAAAATAAAGATCAAATCAAATTCCAAACCATTTCAATATATTAAAATATCATATCTTTCCAAAACTTCCTTTCAAATCATTTTAATATATCAAAATATCATATCCTTTCAAACTTCATTTCAAATCATTTTAATATATCAAAATATCATATCTTTCCAAAACTTCATTTCAAATCATTTTAATATATCAAAATATCATATCTTTCCAAAACTTCATTATTAAATCATCATTTGAGTTCAAACCCAAATATTCAACTTAAATACCTTTTAAATTCAAAGATATCATTCATTTATTATCATTTCAAGCCACCTTTTAAATAGTTTATATTTCAATCAAAATAATTCATTTAAACCATTTAAAAGTGTAATTATTATACTTTCAAATCAAGTATTCAATTTCCAAAGTTTTAAATTATTCTGAGTTCATTTACTAAGTTAAAAACCATAAACATTGAAAATTTCAGCCTTTCACAGCATTCATAAAAACTGTTATAAGTTATACTTGAAACCATTTTAATTCAGCAAAGATAGCATTTTAAAACTGCTGTTAAATCTCAATTTAGTTGAAAATTAGTTTAAAACAGCAAAGACAGCATTTCCAGAAATGCTGTAATAGCTCAGGTTTCAAATTAAAGATTTTAATTAAATTCAGCAAAGACAGCAGACCACTACAGCATTTACAGAACTGCTATAATAGGCCTTTATTAAGTTTTTAGCCTTTTAATTTACTACAGCAACTACAGCATTTCAGAACTGCCGTAATAGCCTCTTTATAAAGCTTTTAGTTCAAAATAGAAATCATAGCATTTCTGAATGCTATTAAAAGTAATTTCTAGATTTTAGTGTATTTCCAGCAAATAATAACCTTCAATATTGAACCTTTTAAACATTATAAAAATCATAATTTGACATTAAAAAATGTTCATTATATTTACTCTTTTAATTTATGATTTTTATAAGAAACATTTACAGTAAAATCCAAATTTCCAATAATTTTACTTAACAAATCCAAATGTACTTTTCTTCACATTTTTAACAAATAAACTTAACACTTATATTTTATTTCCATTCCACAAATTAAACTAAATTTTCAATTTTTATTTAATTAACTTAAACCTTTAATAAAACCCAAATTCACATTTCCAAGTCAAGTTATATTTTAAAATTACACTTTTAAGCATTCATTTATTTAACCATTTTAATACATAGAAAACTCAATAACACTTTATTAATCATTTAAATTCAAATTCAAATCAAATTATCATATTTACCGTTTTCCAAATATAATTAAATTTCCATTTTATTTATATAACTTAACTATCATTTTAAAACCAAAATTCCAAATTTCCAAACTTAAGTTATATTTCAAAAATTCACTTTTACCATTCATTTAAATTACATTTTTAACTTCTAGAAAAATCCGAATTTCTTTATTTAAACATTAAAAATCCAATTTAAATCAAATTTTCATAATTTTACACTTTAAAAAATATTTAAAATATTCAAAATACTTTATAAAAATAACCACGGGCCTGTATATAGTTTTCTAACCTAGGTCAGGTGATACAGATATGTATCATTTCAATCCGCAGTTTAAAAAGCAAAAATCCGAGTTCTATCATTCCAAACCCGCAATCCCAAGTTAAAATAAATAAATAAAAACCGTTCTGGCCTATCATTTCAGCCCATAACGATTTTTCCCTATTCTAAAGTCCGTTCGGGTATGTATCATTTCAACCCATAGTGAATCTAATCTACAGGGAACTTGTAGTGTGATAAACATGTATAAATGAACGGTTTAACAATAAATAACAGTAACAGATAATATGACAGGTAAAATAATAGGTTTAACATCATATAATTAATAATCATAGGCAGTTATAACATCATATATAATATTCTACACATTCAATTGTTGTCAATTCACATTTGCATAAGTATAAATGTCAGGTGAGATTTACTCACCTTTTGAGCTGAAGTTAGCGAATCAAATGACACAAATAAAGTCCAGAAGCACGATATAGCACGACTTTGGATTTGAGTGGAGAGAGCCAAGATGTTACTCTTGTATACAATAATAAAACAAAGCACTATATAAATATATTTTACATACAAATAAAGTCAACAACTTTAGTTTGCAAAACAATTGCAAAACATGAAAGATAACCAAACCTTAGAAGCAAAAGGCTTGTACAAGACAACATAGGCTTGGCCTAAATGCAAATGGGCTTGATCTCACCACACCTAGGCTCGGCCTAGGTCATGTATGCTCGGCCATGAGTCATGAGACATGGCTATGGACATGAAAATGGAAGGCAAGGGCATGAAGATGCAAAGGTATGCAAGGGGTCAAGGGATGGAAGGTTTTGGCTCAAGGGATGTAAGGTTTTGGTGAATCTAAGGCTCGGCCATGGTCACTAAAGGTCAGGTCAGAGGTTGAGCTGATGGTCAGAGGTCATGGCAGCAAGTGGTGGTGGTGTTAGAGGTGGTGGCCAAGGCTAAACATGAAGGTGATGGTGGAAATGGCTTGGCTAGGCATTGTTTTGGAGTTTTGCAATGTTTTTGTGGTGTTTGCATCATTTGGTTGCCATGGCTTGATCTGGTCAGGGGAGGGGGAAGGTCAGGCCGTGGATTGGGTGGGGAAGAGGAGGAGGTGGTGGTCGGTGGAGGAAGTGGTGGTGAAGGCCGAGCAAGGCAAGAAGAATTCAAGGCAAAATCAAGTGGAAAAAGAAGAAGAAAAGTGGAGAAAGAGAAGCCATTGCTCATAAATTTTGTTTTGGCCGTGAGAATTGAAAATGAGAAAGTTTCTCACGTGAAACACAAAGAAAAAAATACACGGCTACCATAGAGGAAATGGACGGCCAAAGCAAGTGAAGAGGAAAAGTCAAGCAAATGAAAAGTCAAGCAATCGAAAAGTCACAAGCAAATGAAGAGACTTGTCTCTTTGAATTTCAATTTCTTTTAATCAAAATAAAGCAAATAAATTTCAGTAAATACATTTTAAAACTGAAAAAAAGTAAAATAAAATGAAGATAAATAATTAAAATTAAATAAAATAGAAAAAGAATTAAAGAAATTGCTTAAAAATTGGAAAGAGGACATGAAAATTACAAATAGAATATCACTAGTTTTAGAAAAATTATAACTTTACTTCTAAACCAATAAAAAGTCAAGTAAAAATAAAATAAATGCTGAAAAAAATGAAGTGGAGATTAAATAAAATAAGGTCTCAAGGAAATAGAGGAATAAATAAAGAATTTCTTTAATTAAATGAAACTGGAAATTAGGAATTATAAACAGAATACAACTGACACTGGAAAATGTCAATTACACTTTTAAAAATGTTTTAAAACCAACATATATACATGACATGTTAGTCTACCCATATAAATATAAATTAGAACATTACATGACCAGATAAAATATTATTTATAAAATTTAAAATAAACAATTTGGTTAAATACAGCAAATTACACACAATAGTTAAAAAGGCATAACTTTCACATTATAAATCAGATTTCAACGAAACAAAAAGCAATATTCTTAAAATTTTATCTACTTTCATAATTAAAGATAAAATTCAAATTTTCAAACTTTTAAAATTTTAAATTAAAAAGTCAAAGTTTGACCAAATTGACCAAAATTCACATTTCTGTAAAATATTCTTTTTATTCATGTTTGGAATTAAAATTCACATACAAATCAAAATTTATATTTAAAATAACAAAATTTATTCATTTTAATAAATAAAATAAAGTTTTTAAATCAGGAAATTCAATTTAAAATAATTACAAAATACAGGGTTGTTATATATTGGGTAGTTAATATTCTTTAAATGATGAATTCAATTTATTTAAGAACCACGTCTCTTTATCATTTCATAAACATATGAAATGATTGGATCTCATACTATGGCTTGAAAATAAATTTATAGTGGTTATATCACTCTAGGATTCATTTTTTGGTCTTAAAACAAAGGATGTAACATTTGGTATCAAATAGTTTGCTAGCACTTGATGTAACACCCGTTAATCCTCCCTTCCCCCCAACTTGAGAGGCCAACGTGTGAACACATACTCCATCTAGGCATTATGGTTGTAACTCACACCAATGTGGCATCACTCTTCTGAATCACGAGATTCACTTCGGCTTACACTCTAAATAAGCCACAATCTACAATTCTTATTGGGAATAGGCTTCGATACTAATGGTTCGCTCCTTAATAATGTAGATATTGTCCCCTAACTTAGTCAAATCCACCTCAGATGCCAATCCAAGATCTGGGGTTTTATTTCTTAGAAGGCCTCACGTTATTACTTGAGGTGAAGACTTGGTATACAAGCATTCTAGTGTTTTTATTCACAATGTGGAACTATAATCTCCTATGAAAACCTCTAGCGCACAGGTTCAAATCTCAAAGCACTAGTCTACATTAGTCTATATAGGAACCACGAGCACCTAAGTTTGATTTGTGTAAGGAGAGCTATTTAAGGGAGGTAACAATTAAAGAAATTTAAATTTACTTGCTGCAAAGAATGAGAGATATAAAACACCCAAAGGAGCGACATGGGTTTATGATATAATGCTATTGTGATTTTTACAAGTACATATGTACCTCCTCATTTTCTACTTCATCTGCATTTAGTTTCTTATGAAGATTATTATATACACACCGTAAGAGAAAAGAAATGATGAATTTTTGGAGGGGTCGATTGAATATAGGAGGGGAGTGTACAATTAAGGGTGCGACAACAAAGGTCGTTAATGTCGGGATAGTTACCGAGACAACACTTGGAGCTGGAATGATTTACAACACGTTTCATTCGATAATATATGTATAGAGAGCTCATTAGAGAGCACAAATGCTGGCTGCTCTTATTATAGTACTGGCGTAGCCTTAGGAGAAGGGATGGCTAGAGAAAGTCTGGGCACATAATTGGTTATGGCCGAGGTGCTTAAACTTGGGCTGTTAAGGAGTACCTGAAGTATGAAATCTATCTGTATATGTATCCAAAAAATTTGAAAAATAAATGATATCCAAAAGTAGATACAAATGTCTGATACTTGAAAGCTCATCGAATCCGGATATAGATACGACAGTATTCATATCAGAGAAATATCCATTTGTGATGCGATTGAAATTTTTATTTCAAAGTTATACTTTAACAAATACTAAACCAAAGCTAATATACATAATAAGTAGTCATTATTACTAGCCATTAGATCTAACAACCAACATCCTATTGGCTCATATTACTAAGTACTATACCCTAATAACATCACTTCTAGCCATTAGCTGCTCCATCTCGATTCTCAAAAAATGTACCCAAATTTCTTTCTCATAATGTTATACTATGCGGCTATTCATATTTGCTTTAACATCCACAACACTATCATCAACCACTTCCATCATTGGAATGGCTCCCATCACTAATGATGCTCCCATCATCCAATGCTCCCATTGTATGGTTTCAATTTTTTATCCTTCCTATTTGAAGTTTATTTTTTTATGTTCAGAGTTTTATATTGATAATACTAAAATGATTTGATTCATCCTTATACTCATCTTATTTTACAATGTTAGGTAGTCTAAATTATACTTTTTTATAGTTTTATATTAGGAACTGTTATAGTTGAAAGTAGTGTTTTTAAATTAGGTGTTTGAAATCATATTAGTTTACTGTATAGAAAATTCGTTTTTTTCAACTTTATTTATAAATTTGTGCGCCTACGCATAAGGGTTGAAGCTATATTTTATTTGGGTAATTACTATTAATCGTTGTTTGTTTTGTTGTAGAAAAATTATTGTAACAATAATTAACTTGAGGACTTTAATCATTTTATTCTTATAAATGACTTACAAGTTTTCAAGTCGCAACCTTATTTTTGAACAATATTTTATTAAAATATTGAATATGTTATACTAATGTAGTTAAAGTACTCAATGGTTTCACAATGGCGAAGGTGCGAAATGATATAGCGAGTATATAGTAGACAATAGTGAAGTGCAAAAAACAATATTGAAGACCAAATCCAATTTCCAAAATTAATTTATTATTAATCCATCATCATTTGTGTTGGAAAAGGACATTTTTTACTCTCATATAAAGAAACCTAAAAATGTCTTGATCCCTGCAGCTTAGACTTTGGGTTAGAAACAATAATTTAACTTGTTTCGTATGAGTGCTTAGGTCTTGAGCTTTGGGTTAGAAACAATAATTTAACTTGATCTGTATAGTTTAGACTTTGGATTAGGCATTTGGGTCTTGAACTTAGGTATATACCCTAGCATTGTTTGTTGATTTTAAAAGAGAACCGAACAATGTAAAAAATATTATATTAAAACTGCTAAAGAGAGTGCTAAAATATTCCACTTTAGTGATCTATGCGGTGAATAGCAAGGTTTTTAGTCGATTCTTTATTTAGAGCATCAAGTCGTAACAGCGTAGTGGTTGAAGAGTGCTTTAGCGGGCTTCCACGAGCTTTAGCAAGGCTTTAACTACATAGTGTTGTAATCCACGCAATAAGATAAACATATCGGTCAATCATTCCCATTAAAGTGACTTGAAGGCAAAGCTATTATTATATGGAGCATCTGCGCAAATGTGCTAGATAATTATGTCATATTGATTGTGAAATCAAAATGCTATAGCTAGTTTTGTATGAGTGAATTTATTATTAATTTTAATATTACTGTTCACAAAAGTTTAACGTTTTGGTTTTAAAATTTTGTTTATGGCGCCATATACGATATTTCTGTTTAATTAATGAATTTATAAGAAAAAAGAACCAACACATAGATAAAATATGTTTATTGACCTTGGACTTAGAAAATGTAATGCATATTTTAAGTGCCCATTAAATAATTCTATTTTTGTAAACACGGTAAATATTTTTTTACTATAATATGACCAACTATGATTTTAACTATAACTACTATTGGAACAACTTTAGATTACTATATGTTGAAGGTTATAGAATTTTACTTAATGCTATCATCACTTTTACTTATTGGTATCTATAGTTTGAAAGGAATCAAAGAATGTTCAACATCGTTAATACTCCCTCGGATAATCTGATACACGATATTGCACTTATTAGTTATGATTGGGTTGCAAATCCAGATATAAATTGACCAAAAATGTCTACTTAGGATTTTCTTAAAAAAGCATTCATAACCTAAAGGTAAATTATTTGTAGCAACAAGAGACATAATATGGCCTTAAGCAATGACCTAATTGATACTTCTAATAACGATAATATATCAAACACACTTTTCTATCTAGAAAATCAACTATGCTCTTTTATCTGTTTTCGCTTTGCTTTCCACGAATATATACGTGTATAATCATTTGACTATATGCATATATATATATATACACACACACAACTCTCACTTCTGTGTTAAGCTTTTCAGTTTTAGAGGTTACGATGGATTGGACAGCTTATGCTAGGGTGATTGGCCGAATGAATTATCGACAGTGGATTGTTGTGATTGGCTCCCTATTGATGGCCTACCTAGGAGTTTAAGCTTGTTGTGCTTTTACTAATTTACATCGTCTTGATTTGTTTTTACTGTTCCTATTTGTGTGATTGGATCTGTCTTGTTTCTGGTTGTTCAACGGATGTTATACCCAACTTTTCTTGTATCTTTAGCCTTTTGTCTTCTTTTTCCTACTATCCACTCTAGCCTTTACGCTTTGGAGGGCTTTTTTCATTCCATTTCTTTGTATAGTAGGTTTTTGCTACATGCTAGTCTTGTTAGTAGCTCCTTATTTAAGTGTGGAATAAAACTACACGAGTGTTCCCCACCTTCGGAGGACCACTCATCTTACTCAAAAACAAAAGCTTAGTTTTGAATTGATTGTTATTGACCAAAACCGATTGCAACATATCTAAGCTTGGACCATATACAATTATATTATATAGTATGTTGCATAATCATATATGAGAGGTGACATACAATCATTTTGAACTAATATTCTTATTTTCATTTAAAATTAAAGGCCTAAATTACATGTCATTTGTTTGCCAATATATGTCTCTAGAGCAATTAGTGTGTCGCAGAGCAATTAGTGTGTAGTTAATTTAAAGCATCCTCTAGATTTGATGTGTTAGTATAACAAAACCTCAATTTTTTCACTATGTAACATATTCACAATCAAATGTAAATTCACAAAAATGAAACAACATATCATAATAATCTATGCAGTTCGACTCATAAGCAAAAAAAATACATCTAACTCTTCCCTCAATGCATGTGACGCAATAAGGGTTATAAATGTTAGTATCTTAGGATTGGTTTTGATGACAACAACCACATGAGATCATATAAAATATAGATACTAATGTTTTATCAAGTTATATATAGCATATAGTGCAGGATATTAGACATGTGTTGATTAAGAAGACTGTAAAGTATCAAGAGCAGACTCAAGAGGCCGATATAGAGATTCAAGAGTTAGAGATTGAAGACCCATGAGTTTGAAAATTCAAGATAAGTTATAGAGTCATAGATTATTTTGTTAAATCCCCGGTAGCACTTCTTTGATCTTTCTTCATTTTTTTCAGAATGGTTTTTAAAATATGTTCTCTGATTTTAATGATTTTCAAATATCCTGGTTTTAAGAAAAATGATTTTTAAGAATCCCTATTTTCAAAATGATTTTTCAAACATATTTTCAAAATAGCTTTCAAATGATTCCTAACCTTTTAATTATTTATTTAGAAAATTATTATATTAAGTTTTAAGTATTTTATACTTTAATATATACTTTTAATTTATTGTATTTAGATATAGGTTTTGGTTTTATGTTTTCTAAATGTTTATGGTATTTAAAACTATATTTTGACATTTATTAATACTTTGATATATATATATATTCACTAATACTTTATACATTATTTTATTTTTTAAAGGAAATTTATATTCAAATCCTTTATATATTGAAATATTTTAAAATATATATATAAAGTTTTCTTAAGTTTTATTATGATTAAAATATGTATAAACTATGGTTAAATGATTTTACAAAGCTTAATATTTTCAAAACAATTTTTATAAAGTAAAATTTCAAAATACAAAAGGATATGTCGACTTATCCTTCTTATGTATGTCGACATATAAGCCAAGATTTTCAAAATTCAAAATTTGAATGGAAGTGTATTTTCGTCGCATCTCTTCAAAAATGGACATAACCGTTGTTTCTCTATAAATAGGGATTCTCACAACGAATTTTAAATAACTACTTTCTTATATTTTCTATCATCTTTCACTCTCTTGATTTCTAAAAGAAATTTCACTCAAGATCTTCTCAAATTCAATAAAAATCCCAGCGCGATCTCTCCAATTCTTTACTTTTTTACTTTTACTGTATTTATATTTACCATTGTTTGCATTTATGATTGTCAATTTGCATTGTTTAAACTATAATCTTAAAATAATTAAAAAGATTCATAAAATTGGGTAAACACTATTCACCCCCACTCTAGTGTTAAATTAGCCTTAAGATCCTTAGTTCTGCAAACTAACATTTGGTATTAGAGCATAATTTTGATTTTTGAAAAGTTTAAATGGCTAACAACACTGTTAGTTCACTTGTTAGTAACATCTTTGTCGAAGGACAATCTACTGCTAGACCCCCACTTTTTAATGGCGTAATTACACATATTGGTCATATAGAATGAAAATATATTTACAGTCAAATGGTCTAGATATTTGGAATGTCACACAGAATGAGTACACTAAGCCCCAAACTAACTTTTCACAATGGACTGCTGACCAAAAGGCACTTGCACAAAGTAACTCTAAAGCTATGAATATTTTGTTTTGTTTATTAGACAAGAATGAATTTAGTATAGTGTCTATTTGTAAGTCTGCATATAAAATATGGAGAATACTGCAAGTTACACATGAGGGCACTAGTAAAGTCAAACAGACCAAAATTTCTATGTTAACTAATAAATTTCAATTATTTAAAATGAGTCCAAATGAGTCCGTTTCTGATATGTATAGTAGATTTCAAGATATAGTACATTCACTAATTGCATTGGGTAAAAGTTTTTCTATGGGATCAAGTTGGAAAAACTCTCAATTCACATACTCCTAAATGTGATCAAATGACTCTTGCAATTGAAGAGGCTAATGACATTAGAACCTGAAAATTGAAGAGTTACTTGACAATTTAATGTTATATGATGCACAAATGCAGGGAAGGAGAGAAAGCAAGGCAACAGAAAAGAAATACATCGCTTTTAAAGCAACAAAAGATGATATGGATTCAGACAACGACGATGATGAGGAAATTACTTTCATGACCAGAAGTTTTAGAAAATTTCTAAAATATGGAAAAATGAATAATCTTAGGAGAAATGGTAACGAAAATCTAGGAAGCAGAATTGTTGTTAGATGTTTTAACTGTAATGAATTGGCCATATGCAGAGAGACTGTCCACAACTGGAGAAACCGAAAATCTCACCAAAAACTAATTCGTCCAAAAACTGGAGAATGCTTATACCGCAACATTAGATGATTCAGATATTTCCTCAAGTGATAATAAACCGGATATGGAAGATGTCATTGTGTGCTTTACAGTAATAATCAATTAAATTAAGAAAAGTTCGAAGAAATGGAGCAAAAATAGGTACGTGGTTAAATTTAAATTTTTTATTTGGATTTTTGGTTGCTTTTGATAGGATTAGATTAATAATGATATTGGATGAATATAACACACACACACACATATATATAAAGAAAATTTTATAAAATTATTTTAATAAGAATATAATATTGAATAAAAATAATATAAAATATATGTACATATTTAAATTAATTTTAGATTATTTACTAAGAATATAAATTAGTAATAATTATAGGATAAGTAGACATATACATATGTAAGTAAATAAAAATAATTAATTCAACTCCTCCTTTTGAAATTCACGGGCTATATGTCGTACGCTCTACCCATATGTCGACATATGCACATGAATTCAAAATTTTGAATTTTCATTTCAAATTCAAAATCTGGATTTCCCTCAATCTTTTCACTGACCCTTATGTTCTGAAAAGCTGTTTATTGACCAGAGAACATGTCTATTTACTTTCTATTTAATTACTTTATCTCCATCCATTCATTTCACTCTCATTTTCAAAATTAAAAAATCCATTATCTCTCTTAGCTCTTCAAACAATTCATCGATGGCTTCCTCAAGCAACACTCCAAAAACCATAAGACTTTCTAAGAAAACCAAATGCTATATTTTCCATAAAAAAGAGGCCATTAAAGCCTATAAGAAATATGTTTCTTTTGGAAAAGTATTTCCCGGAAGATTCACTAAATTCGATGATTTTCCTTCTTATGATCTTTGTGATCAAAATGGAATTCTTGGTTTAGTTGATGCTTTTCAAAATAATTTTGTGTGTTTTCCAAACTTAGTGAAAATGTTTTATGTTAATTTGAAAGGAAAGTTTATGAAGGAAATGAAGGTGAAGTATGAAGTAGCATCAAACGCACTCAAATTGTTTTGAATTATGAACTTTTAGGTCGAATTCTTTGTCTTTAAAAATCAAAAATAAAAATTGTGCTATTCACAACATTTTTGAAAGTGATGATGATTTTGAGTTTAAAATAAGAATTTACATCCTAAAGCGAGAATTACGAGTCTTATTTTGCAAAAAGCATAACTCCGAGGATGGAAAATTATAATAACCCGACTCAAAATGCTGACAAATCACTTTTTGCGATTTATGGTCATTACAACATAAATTGGGCACAAGTCATTTTGGATGAATTCTTTTCTAAGAATATCTTTAGGCACGAGAACACACTCTTTTATAGTATGTATCTCACTTGAATATTCACATATTTTAGTGTAGACCTAAGAGGAGAGGAAACCATTTCTTGAAAAATCTTCGACAAGACCAACATATCCCTCATGCATATTTTACCCATCTTTGAGCCTTATGAAACTCTTACGGAGAAGGAAGCAAGATTGGCTTGGGAGGAGGAGCGTGAAATTAGAGAAAAGGAGGAATAAGAAGGAGGAGAAATGGAAGTGGAGGAGGAGGAAGAACAATAAGAGAAGGAAGACACTTCTTTGGAGAGTTTCGAAAAGCCAACTCATCCATCCACAAAAGAAATTCTCAAGAATCAAAAGAAACTTCTTAATAACCAGAAGAAGCTTAAGAAATCATTCACTTCTCTTTCCAACAAAGTAGAAAAGTAATTTGGAAAGATTATTTGCAGCATCAGTGAAAAATCCTCATCTTCATCTACTTCTTCCTAGTTGTATTTCCTATGATTTTCTAGCTTTTAGTTTGGACTGTTCTAGTTTTAATCCATATTTTTTTATGTTTATCTTTAAATTTTATGTACTCATCACTGGTTATCAATGAAATCTTGTTCCTTGCTGTTATATGTTGCTATTAGTCTCTGGAAAGTCATAAAAGTTCAATAGTTTAAGCCAATAACAAAAATATAGCAAACAAGTAAGTATTGCAAAATATGATATATATGTCAACATATGTGCACCTTGTATGTCGACATATAATGGGAAGTTTGCAAAAAAATTTAAAATTTAAAATAAATTAACTACCATCAATTCAACTTATCCAAACGATTTTTCACCCCTATATAAACATATTCACTCTAGAAAAGCACCATTTCTATTCTCATTTTTCCTCCGTTTTCACTGATAAACTTAAATTCTGTAAAATGACTTCTCCACACAAAATTATGTGAGAATCTTGAACAAACCCTTCAATCGTTCAAGAATATCCTTACTTTTATCCTTAGAAATCAAAGATACTTAGAATTGAGTCAAATGCTTATGATAAAAGAACAGGAAAAACATTTTGATGCTATTCGATGGATGATTTCTTCCCTTATCAAAGATGAACCAACCAACAATCTGGATAGTGTCATCAACTGATACAATGAAGGTTGGGATGCCATCAAAGCAAATCCAATTTTCGGTTCTGATGGTTGGGTAGAAGTTCTTAGAAAAATTTAAATTGATTGGTTGGTTTTTGAATAATATATAAGATTTGATTTAAGTTTGTATATTAAAAGATCACACTAGAATAAGAAGTATGGATTGGTTTGTACGAACTTATTTAGGATTAGAATTAGTTGATTGATTTGTTTGATTTGTGAGTTTTCCATTATCGTTTTAAATTAAGTCTCTAGCTTAAATAAACTCAATTAACTAATATCCATTAATTCTTCTAATAAATCTTAAAAAACATTTTTTAACGCAACCCCTCCCCAACACAAACAAAAATCAAATGTTGAAACATATCAATCTATTAAATAATGGTAAATCGGAAGACTTGTAGAGTCCCGTTAATTCTAGCAATTTTCTTTTCTCTCCTTACTACTTTCATGATATATTATTTTGAAATATCTTCATACAATTTTTGATATGTAATTCGTCTAATAAATCCTTAAAAAAATTAGCAATTTCTATATGTATACCACATTTATATTAACAAAAATGAAAATTTTAATTTTTTATTTAAATATTAAAATATAAATCACGCAAAAATATGGATAAACAATAAAAATAACTAATTTATATTTCATTTATCTATCTTACTAAATTATTTATTAATTAAATAATAATAAAGCAGAGGAAATTCAAGCCCTCTCATTAATTTCAGTAGTTTTCTCCCCTCTTTAAACCTATCCTTGTGTTTTTTCTCTCTCAAATCATGTATGTTCATTTTTACAATTTTCATACCTTGGTTAGTGCTTGTTGATTGCTTAGCCATTCCGTTTGGAATCGGCAGCAAAAGAAGGGAAGACCAAAATTAAATAGTGTGTTTATAGTTGTGATGCATAATGACATAAATAATGTAGTCTTAATCTGACCTTTCAAATATTCTCCCTAAACTTAAATGTAGTAGCTGATTTATGCTAATGAAAGAGTTGCTTGTCAATGTATTTCCATTAGTAATGACACATCAGATCCGCTTCAGTTACGATAATGCGTTTTTGGGCAACCACAGTCAATCTCAATTTCTTATTTGTTTTTTATGAAGAATTCATTAGTGACATTTGATAGCTTTTTTCATTTTGTAGGTAGGATGTACGCAACCAAGAAGAGTTGCCGCCATGAGCGTTTCTGCTCGTGTATCTCAAGAAATGGGTGTTAAACTTGGCCATGAGGTTTGTTTACTGACTAGAACATATATTTATAAACAAGATGCTCATTGTTTGTATACTAGCAAACATGGTCAGTCTACCAAAATTTTTTTTTACTGAGATAGTCTTGGCATATGACTTATGTACAGGTGGGTTACTCGATTCGGTTTGAAGATTGCACTTCAGATAAAACAGTTCTTAAGTACATGACTGATGGTATGCTGTTGCGTGAATTCCTCGGGGAATCTGATCTAGCAAGCTACAGGTATATACAAATAAAATAATTTAGCCACATGAGTTAATCATTCATTTTTCGTTCTATTAAATAACATTTTATTCTTGATCAGTGTTATCATGGTTGATTATCATGGTTGATGAGGCGCATGAGCAGACACTTTCTCGCTTCCGTAAAGATCTCAAATTGCTCATCTCAAGTGCAACACTTGATGCCGAAAAGTTCAGTGATTATTTTGATTCAGCACCTATTTTTAATATACCTGGTCGACGGTATCCGGTAGAAATAAACTATACTACAGCCCCTGAAGCAGATTATATAGATGCTGCAATTGTCACTGTTCTTCAAATCCATGTGACTCAACCACCTGGTGATATTCTCGTGTTTCTAACTGGCCAGGAGGAAATAGAAACAATTGACGAGATATTAAAACATAGGACTAAAGGTTTAGGAACAAAAATAGCAGAACTTATCATATGTCCTATATATGCTAATCTTCCTACTGAACTTCAAGCCAAAATATTTGAACCTACCCCTGAAGGAGCTCGGAAAGTTGTGTTGGCAACAAATATCGCTGAAACATCATTAACCATAGATGGGATTAAATATGTTGTTGATCCTGGGTTTTGTAAAATAAAATCATACAATCCACGTACTGGAATGGAATCTCTGTTAATTAAATCCTATCTCAAAAGCCTCTGCTAATCAAAGGGCTGGTAGATCGGGTAGAACTGGACCTGGTAAATGCTTCCGGTTGTACACTGCGTATAACTATCATCATGATTTGGATGAAAATACTGTACCTGAGATTCAGAGAGAACTAACCTAGCAAATGTTGTGCTCACTCTCAAAAGTTTGGGCATTCATGACCTGGTGAATTTTGATTTTATGGATCCACCGCCATCGGAAGCATTACTTAAAGCACTTGAGCAGCTCTTTGCGCTTAGTGCATTGAATCGTAAAGGAGAGCTCACCAAAGTTGGAACGCGAATGGCTGAATTTCCACTTGATCCTATGCTTTCAAAAATGATAGTTTCTTCAGAGAAATACAAGTGCTCCGATGAGGTCATATCAATAGCCTCTATGCTTTCTGTTGGCGATTCAATTTTCTATCGTCCAAAAGACAAAGCCGTACATGCTGACAATGCTAGATTGCACTTTCATACTGGAAACGTTGGAGACCATATTGCCCTTCTCAATGTTTATAATTCTTGGAAGGAAACAAACTTCTCCACACGGTATGGTGCTATGAGAACTATATTCAGGTAGCATTTCTTATTTTCATGCACTTCAAAATTTAAGTATCATCATTATATAGAAGTTGCTGTGCTTTTATAAGGAGCATGAGTCTTTTTGAGCTGCCTTTCTTATTTTTGGATTTGGTTAAACAGAATTATATATATGTAGGACTGTGGCATATGTTTCTTATCTGCTACGACTTCTGACAAGCTAACTATAAAAACTAACTTTGCATACCGATTAGTTAGATAAATTGATTGGGGTTTTATGTGTAATAACATTTCAGATGGAAGAACCTTTAAGGCATAGATGATTTATTTTCTAGTATTTTTATGTTATCCATTATCTCTATATCCAGTTTTTATGTTTTTAGTTCAATCTGGAAATACTGAGCATGCACTCCAAAATTCAGTATATACAGCATAGACGATATGAGATCTAACAATTTCTTCTCCATAGGCCACCTCTAATTATTTTAAAAGCATACTTCTCATATTTTGAATATTTTTATAGTCCATGTGTTTAACTTAATTTCTAAATATCTATTTCGAATAGTAATTTTATCCATTAAAAGCTTGTTGTTTGTGCACTCATTTTCTGTAATAAAAAATAATATTGATAATTTGTTGCCCAATATCTGATATGAAGAATTAATTATATGTCCTAATTTGATCTTTTTCCCACTTATATGTCAGATGAGGAGCATGAAACGTGCTAGAGATATCAGGGACCAATTGGAAGGGCTTCTAGAAAGAGTTGAGATTGAAATGACATCAAATGCCAATGATTTGGATGCAGTAAAAAAAGCAATTACTGCTGGGTTTTTCCACCATACATCAAGATTACAGAAGGGTGGTGCATATAGAACTATAAAGAATCCTCAAACAGTTCACATACATCCAAGTTCTGGTCCAGCGAAGGTATTATATTAATTACCTCTACAATTATTTCATAGAAGCTTACTATATTTTTAAATAACAGTAAGCGAGTAGGATTTTTTATGCTCAAATGAAGTTCAATTAATTCAAATTAAGCTAATGGATGCATTTTGTTCTCTCGTAGGAGCTTCTGAGGTGGGCCATCTATCATGAGCTTGTTTTAACGACAAAAGAGTACGTGCGACAGGTAACTCTACAACTGTTTTGTTGTTCTCACCTGATGCACCAATTAGCCCTGCACAGGAAGTTGCACATGTTAATGATACACTACAGGAGAATGCACGTCCAAAGAGGATGATAAAGATACCCAATAGACTATTGGATTAGGAGTATCAAAATGACAGCTATTTGTTTTACTTTTTATTCTGCATTTGCTTTTTATTTTGCAGCTACTTTTCTGCCAATTCTGTTATGAATTTGGCGCCTAAATGAATGCCACATCCTCAAAGTTGTTGAGGGAAATGGTTATATATATCTGTACGTTGAGAAATAGAAGATATGCAAGAATTAGTTGTGAACTTTCTCTCTCTTTTAACTTTCTTCTCCAGCCTAAATTCTTCCTCCTTCCTTTTTACTCTTCTATCTCTCAACCCAACCCTCTGTGTCCTTATCAAATTGGTGCTTTCACCACTTGATCTCCACCATCCTCCCCAAATATCCAACACCACCCCATCATGACCTGCCTGGAAGAAGCCGTCCAACAACTCAATCACCACAACGAAACCATTACCGCAATCCAATCAACCCAATCCAGCCATGGCTCCTTGCTTGAATCTCAAAATGCCGATATCATCGACATTAAAACAGCAATACAATCATTAACCAAATCAATGGCTGATCTAACTCATAAATTCGACACTCAAACACCACCTTCGCCACAAAACCAAACATCCACAGCAACTAACCAGATGTTACCCACACGGCAACCACCACTACTATCCACACCAAACCAAAACCGTCCACCAAAAATCACCCTCATTACTTTCGATGGCACAAAACCCCACGACTGGATTTTCCAAGCTGACCGCTACTTCGCTTATTACGCAACACCTGAAGAACAGCGCGTAGAGCTAGCTAGTTTCCACATGGAGGGACAAGCTCTAACGTGGTTCCAGTGGATGCACAGGAACAAGCAGCTGTCATCATGGCCAGCCTTAGCCAAAGCAGTAGAACAGCGCTTCGGTCCACCCACGTTTTTACAACCACAGGCCACCCTCTTCAAGCTTAAGCAAATCACAACGGTCGACAACTATCAAACCACTTTCGAGACGCTATCCAATCGAATCACCACCTTAAATCCCGAGTCCATATTACAGTGTTTTATTTCGGGTATGAAACCCTCCATCCAAAATGAACTCCTACTCCTCAAACCATCGACAATATCCGACGCCATCGACATAGCCAAATTGATTGAAAAGAAATACCTGGACCAACATAAATTTCCCTTCTCTAAACCTTACCAGAACAGTTACAAACCCCCCCACTTGCAAAATACAACTCAAACATTTCCTCAAACACCTCCTCCTCAAACAACCAAACCAACCATTCCTATAAAACAACTCACACAAGCCGAAATGAATACACGAAAACAGCAAGGCCTCTGTTTTAACTGCGACGAAAAATACCATTTCGGTCATCGCTGCAGACCGACTCACATCCTCATGATACTTCCAGACGTCAATTCTGATGAAACCAAACCACCGGACGATCCAATCAGTGAACCATTCCACCAAACCGAACTAAACACCACCGAAACACAGGACGACACACCACAGGAAATTTCCTTTCATGCCCTAACAGGATCTTCCCACCCAAGAGCAATCAGACTTCCAGCGTGTATCAATGGCAACCCAATTTCTATACTAGTCGATTCGGGTTCCACACATAACTACTTACATCCCAAAACAGCGAAGTTTCTGGGACTCAGCATCAATAACGAGAGCTCCTTCACAGTAACAGTGGGTAATGGCGAGAAACTACGAAGCTCGGGATGTTGCAAACAAGTTTCGGTGGATATCCAAGGGTATACTTTCTTAATCGATTTTCATTTGCTTGATATTGTGGGTTCAGACGCAGTTTGTGGGATACAGTGGTTAGAAGAATTAGGCCCAATAACCATGGACCACCGTAAATTAACTATGCTATTCAGCATCAATGGCAAGTCCATTTGTTTGACCGGGCTCGGCCCATCACCTGATGCCACGCAAATATCGGTCAACCAACTCAAACGTTTTGAAGCTACATCCGCAATTTCCAGTTACCTATATTTACAACTGCAGCCCGCCACCGGCCCACTAGCCCATAAGCCCATTAATCCAGAACTCCAGACCATATTAAACACATTCAAACATATTTTCTTCCCACCTACAACGCTTCCACCCCACCGAAACCGAGACCATCACATTAATCTCAACCCCAACTTCCATCCAATAAATATTAAACCATACCGATACCCATATTTTCAAAAAAACGAAATAGAAAAACAAATCCACGACATGCTCCACTCCAAAATTATTCAACCGTCCACAAGTCCATTTTCTTCGCCCGTTCTTTTAGTCAAAAAAAAGATGGGTCATGGAGATTTTGCGTCGACTACCGCGCATTAAACGCGATTACAATTAAAGATCGATTCCCAATACCAACGGTTGACGAATTATTGGATGAACTCTATGGATTCATATTTTTTTCTAAATTAGACCTCCGAAGTGGCTATTTTCAAATTCGTGTCCATCCACCCGACATCCCGAAAACCGCATTTCGTACTCACGAAGGCCATTATGAATTTCGCGTTATGCCATTCGACTTAACGAACGCTCCATCCACTTTTCAAGCAACAATGAACCATATCTTTCGACCACACTTACGAAAATTTGTGCTCGTTTTCTTCGACGATATTCTCATCTATAGCTCTTCTTGGGCCGATCACCTAGAACACCTCCACAAAACCCTCACAATTCTAGACCAAAACCAGTTCTACGCTAACCAAACCAAATGCACTTTTGGGCTTACCGAACTCGAGTACTTGGGACATATAATTTCGGGCCAGGGGGTCCACGTCGACCCAACAAAAATTGCAGCAATGGTCACTTGGCCCACTCCAACCTCCCTCACAGCAGTCCGCGGATTCTTGGGCCTCACCGGCTATTACCGTCGCTTTATTAAAAACTATGCAGCAATAGCCAGCCCAATTACAGACTTGTTGAAACAGCCCATCTTTTCTTGGACCACAGAAGCCCACGCGGCATTTGACGCAATGAAAAATGCGGTCTCTTCTACCCCAATTCTTGCCCTACCTGACTTCACAAAACCATTCACCATCACTACAGATGCTTCCTCCACTGCCATCGGAGCAATACTTTCCCAAGCCGACCACCCACTTGCATTCTTCAGCCTCAAATTACCCCGTCTCCTCCAAAAATCTTCCGCCTATTCGAGAGAAATGTTCGCAATTACTTCTTCTATAAAAAAATGGAGACACTACTTGCTCGGCCGCCCCTTTGAAATCGTCACCGATCATCAGAGCCTTCGGGAGCTCACCACGCAAACCATTCAGACACCGGAACAACAGAAGTGGCTCACCAAGTTACTCGGCTTCGATTTTACAATTCGCTATAAACCAGGCAAGCAGAATGTTGTAGCAGACGGATTGTCCAGATTTTCCGCCGCCGCGACCATGCAAGCGATCTCTGGCCCAACTTTTCCACTACAGGCAGCGATTCAATCTTCCTTAGCACAAGACGCAACGGCTCAGCACATCATCCAGCAACTAGCTGAAGGTACATGCCTTAATCCGAAATTTCAATTTCATCATAATTTACTATTTTGGGGAAACCGTATTTTTGTTCCGGATGATGTCGCACTTAAAAACCAAATTATGGACGAGTTACACGCCTCTAAAGTTGGTGGCCATTCCGGCATCAAGGCCACTATTGCAAGAATATCGAGCAACTTTTATTGGCCAAAGTTATCCGCGTCAGTACAAAACTTCGTCCGACAGTGCCAAACGTGTCTCCAAACCAAGCCCGACAATACACCATACAAGGGACTGCTGCAACCATTACCGATTCCAGTTCAAATATGGGAGGATATTGCAATGGACTTCATCACTCACCTACCCCCCTCCTCTGGTCGTACCGTAATTTGGGTGATAATCGACCGGCTCTCTAAATATGCACATTTTTGCGCACTGCCAACATCAGTGACAGCCACTCAACTCGCCACTTACTTCCTACAGGAGTATGTCCGACTTCACGGATTCCCTCGGACCATCATATCTGACCGGGATAGACTTTTTACAAGTCAATTTTGGAAGGAGCTATTCCGACTTCATGGCACGAAACTGCACATGAGCAGCGCCTACCACCCTCAGACGGACGGACAATCAGAAGTGCTGAACCGTTGCTTACAAATGTACTTACGCGCTGTGGTCGGAGATACACCAACAAAATGGGTCAAATGCTTGCCTTGGGCAGAATGGTGGTATAACACCACCAAACACTCATCCATCGACATGACGCCATTTCAAGCAGTCAATGGCAGAGCACCACCTACCCTCGCTGACTACATTAACAGTTCTTCTACCATACCAGCGTTACATGAATGGGCTGCTTTAAGAGATAGATTACTCAACATGATTAAGTCAAATCTACAACGTGCACAACAACGTATGAAAACACATGCTGACCAGCATAGAAGTGATAAACAATTCGCAGTAGGTTCTTGGGTTTTCCTCAAACTGCAACCATACCGTCAACAGACAATGCGCAACAATCATCACAAGCTCATGAAGAAGTATTATGGACCATTTCAAATCATTGAGAGAATCGGCCAAGTCGCATACAAGCTGCTGCTCCCACCATCAGCTCGTATACATCCAGTATTTCACGTATCACTGCTGAAGCTCTGTCCAAATCCAGCGACCAATCCGACTATACCACTTCCAAACATCATTACTGACAAGTACACCGACCTTGAGGACAAGGTCGCTCTCGATGGGATAGGCATTGATGCACCAATTAGCCCTACACAGGAAGTTGCACATGTTAATGATACACTACAGGAGAATGCACGTCCAAAGAGGATGATAAAGATACCCAATAGACTATTGGATTAGGAGTATCAAAATGACAGCTATTTGTTTTACTTTTTATTCTGCATTTGCTTTTTATTTTGCAGCTACTTTTCTGCCAATTCTGTTATGAATTTGGCGCCTAAATGAATGCCACATCCTCAAAGTTGTTGAGGGAAATGGTTATATATATCTGTACGCTGAGAAATAGAAGATATGCAAGAATTAGTTGTGAACTTTCTCTCTCTTTAACTTTCTTCTCCAGCCTAAATTCTTCCTCCTTTCTTTTTACTCTTCTATCTCTCAACCCAACCCTCTGTGTCCTTATCATCACCTTCCTCTAATTTCTAATTCAACAATGATAAAAGAAAAACTGGAGTGGACAATGTTGAAATACCACTTCTACACTTATCTTATAATTCATCATCTTTTTGTTAGTTTGACATGTATTTGAATATACTTCGTGATAGATATCAGCAAGAAAATGTGTGTTATTTCACATATTATTTGTGAGGAATACCAGCAGAGCTGGCCCTAGGTGTAGTATATTTAGGGAATTCTGATGAAATTTTAAATTGAATTTTATTTGAAATTTGTGCGGTTATCTATTCTAGTCATATCGACATAAGATTCATGAATGCAATACCAAGTGGTAGAAATATTTGGCAATTTAAATTCAATAATATTTTAGATTGATGGATATATAAATGGTTTAAATATTTCCAAGCTTAGTTAAAGTCCCCCTGTAAATTGACCTACCGAATCACGGTTGGTCCTGAATACCAGTGAGAACATGCTCAATTTTCATGGTCATCATACGTATCAGGCATTTGTAGTTCAGTTTTTGTCAGTGTTTTGTGTCATAAGCAAATCATTTTTCATTTTCTGTATTTGTATTGTTGGTTTACTGTTGTACAATCGTTTACTTAATAGGTCATATCATTAAAAATGCTCCTGTATTCTTTTTAACTTAGCTTGTGCGTGTGTGTAACCTTTGGGGCTCAAACAGTGTTGTATATACAAGACAGAAAATAAACATATATGACATATCATATATAGTTAATGTTTATTTGTCGCCATGCAGGTTACTGAACTAAAACCCGAGTGGCTTGTTGAAATTGCTCTTCACTACTACCAATTGAAGGACGTTGAAGATTGTATGTAACCTTTGTACTATCTTCTGCTTTCTATACATTTTTCATACTGTACTATATTGCTTAAATATACGTGTTATTAAGAGGTAATCAACCGATTTTTGTTTTGATGAAAGCAGCTGAGACAATGAAGATGCCTCGCGGTGAAGGTCGATCGCAGCTCGCTAAACAATTATGATATTTTCTCCTTAATTTTTTTTTTTGTAAATTATGAGGGAGCTTCTTTATTATTGAAGCTAATCATCCTTGCAAGAAGCATATCATATGGGAAAGACGATACTTAGCGGAGACAAAGGAGATGCCTTTTTATTAAGTTGATCAATTCAGAAATTATCACTGTATTTTGTGATTCACAAAAGAGATCCTTCATGGATTTTTGAAGCTAATATAAATTATGGAGGGAAGACGCACTTGGCTAAGTATAGAATGGAAATGAAAAGTGTGGCGTTATGTAAATTTTCAGTGAGGTGGAGGGATTTTATGCCATCAAGTTTTTTGCAGATGTCTACCATTTGGTAATGTAATTACAGTATATGAGCTCATTTGCAACTTTAGCATTTAATGGAGTTGCAACTTGCAAGTATCAAACGTAGAGTATATTATAGTTTGGATTTCCAACATTTTGACTCTTGCGATTCTGTGTTTTAAATTCATCAACTTTATTTTAATATGTATCAAAAATAATATATAACAAATTCCCTTCCACTTAACGAAAACAGAAAAAGTGATTAAACAAAAGATATCAAACGCTCTTAAAATGTCCACCTAATCAAAGTTTTAACTTCCGTTAATGTTGACCAACCACACCGTTATCTTCTGTTTCACCTAACTTTGTGGTTTGTATTCTCCTTCAATTTCGACAGCCAACTCCACGTTTATCCACTTGCCCCACCATCATTTCAAATATACTTCACCCACAAACAGTTACTCATTCATTCTCTATTTATTATTGATATCCACCTATAAGCCGTTACTCATTCAATTCAACTTCTTCTCTTGGATGGGAATCATTTAAAGGTCGTTTGGTTTATTTTGTATTTTATGTTTTGAGTTTTCAACTTAATTACAAAATATGAGAAGAATGAAGGGAGGTCGGAAGGGATGAACGGAAGATTGGAGGGGATCACGAAGTGGATGGAGGAACGACGGAAGGATGTTGTTGCTCGTGCTTCCGTTTTTCACAAAACACGAAAAATGAAAAAAAGTTGTTTTCTATTTTGTGTGTTAAATTCGTTTTCTAAAATGACCATTTTTCATAATATACATGCGTTTTTCGTATTTTTGTATGGTCGAAAACTCAAAACTAAAAACGGTAAACCAAACATAGCCTTAACTTTTTATTCAGCCGATCACAGTTGCAGTCAACATTCTTGGATCAAATCTTCTTCTACACGTTGGATGCTCCATATTGCGTCATACCAGGGAACTCCATACTTGAATTTGCTTTTTCATTTGAATTCGCGGCGATCAAGATAGTCGCTTCGCCAAAAGATGAACTCGCGCCTATTGACTTTCCGTTTGGTGGATTCTTACTTGGCTGTAATGGTGCTATTCTGACTTGGTTCTCCGGGTATAATTATCCTCACCTAAGATGCTCTTTATTCTACACTAAAGTTACTGACGATATGCGATTAACTACTTGGTTCTCGAGGTATAATTATCCTGATTGAGCTATGTGGTTTGTATTCTATACTGTTTTGTCATTGGATAGCAACGATCAACTGCTAGGCAGCGAGCGTTTACTTTGTCACAACGTTGGATAAATCACTAGTGTTAAATAAAGTCGTTACCCACAAAGGTATTGTTTTTGTCACAATTTGTTTTCCAACGATTTTCTCGTTCAAACTAAAATTTTACGGATCAAAGCATGATTTAAATTTCTGTTTCATGTTCATACATTTCCATTTAATCTAATACATTAAAAATACAAAGACATAAATGGCTTTGTCGATTCGCCACATCTAGTACATCCCCTACCATCTTCATCATCATTGTCGTCAGCTACACCATCTAAGTTTACGAAGTCATTGCATGCAGATCAACATAAAAGAAATGTCACTCCACATTAAAGGTGTTGTGATATTACAAATCAACAGTAGCTACTCGTCGCCTTAGATCGGGTACTAAATATGTTCTTGGTAAAATGCACAATGATCTGTTTCATAAAAAAAAGTACGTTTGCATCCCATCATACCTGATGATCAACAGCAGCCAAAGCTGTATAGTCGTACAATTGTATCATTTTGTTATTCATTTAAACAGTTGTTGTAGTGGGCATTTTCACCCATGGCACAATGATATAAAAAGACGTTAAGCATAGAAACGGCTGGAAAATCCGTAATTGTAGCGCCATCACTCAATCACAAAAGAAAGACAATACGGTAACATGATCAAAATATAACTTGAGAAATTCCCAAGGAAAATACAAGTTTGGAAGAAGCTAAGTAAACGGTTCGGTAGACTCCAAGACAAACAGCTCGGCAAAACAATCACCCAACAATTCCGTAGCAGTCCACTACTGAACTGGAAACGGCAGACAACTACCGAACAAGAAAAACGATTCGTTATTCCTCATGCTGAACCAAACTTCTACCAGATCAAACCTACAAGAACCAAGTGCTACCAAACCGTTTATAAATGAAAAGTGCCTATTTTTATGGGATTACCGAGCCAATCACTATATATCTTCATATCTATAAATACCTCAAGGAATGAGCATTAATGGCAAACAAACTAAAGGGCAAAGACTACTGACCAACTCCTGCCGGACACAGAAACTTCTACCAAACCAAATCATTTGGAGCATCATTATACATTTCTTTAAGCAATAATCATTGTATTTTGCATCTTCTGTGGAATATAGTTCACGCCTGGTGCATGCAGTTATTATGTGGGCCTAATACTAGTTAAAACCCAAGTGAACCTATTCATATATATGTGCTATTTCACACAAGAAGAGTGGGTTAACTGAGAGTAAAAAAAAAAGGGTTTAGCTTCAGCTGCAGTGAGAGATTTGTGTAAGCTTTGTTTGTATCTTTCATTTTGCTTCTCCATTGTGCTAAATAAAATCACTCTCTCTTGCCCGTGGATGTAGGCTATTGCTGAATCACGTTAAAATCTTGTGTGCTTTCTCTTTTTTCAGTTTTGTTTTGTTACTTTATAGTTACAATATAGATACTATCAAAGTATACTTCCGCTGTGTATAGATCGGTAGATCTACAGTTGGTATCAGAGCGCTCGGTTTCATTTTCTGGAGTTGTGGTGGTGTTTTGTTGAGTGCACAGAAGGTGTTTGTGTTTATTCCTGAAAGCTGTTTGTGTTAAATATGAACGAATCGAGTCGATCCGAGACTGTTGAAACTGTTCAAGCACCCAAAGAGGAGAGAACAGTTTATCATAGAGCAAGGTTAGAGGTAGACAAGTTCAATGGTACCAATAACTTTGGCTTGTGGAGGACTGATGTGTCTGATGCGCTTGAGCATTTGGATCTACAAGCATGTTTGGGAACAGAGAAGCCTGATGACTGGTCAGACAAACAATGGGAGAAGAATCAGCAACTTTGTTTGGCCGCAAGCAGGGGCTGTCTAGAAACTCATATTAGAGTGAACTATCAACATGAAACCTCGCCAAAAATGTTATGGGAGAAGCTTGAAGCAAAATACCTTGTGAAGAATGTGGCAAACTGAATTCATTTGAAGAGAAATTTGTATCGGTTTAACATGAAGAAGGATGCAACTCTAACCGAGCACATAGATTCTTTCAATAAGCTTTTAACCGAGCTGGTCAATTATGATGAGGTCATTCCAGATGAAGAAAAGGCTATATGTTTGGTGAATTCTCTTTCAGAGAAATATAAGCCCGTAATCAAGTCATTGATTCATGGCAAAGCTAAGCTCACTTATGATGAAGTTGTCACCGCATTATGTAGTGAAGAATTTCGTAAGATGCATAGAGATGACATCTCTAGAGAAGATAGTGGTGACACTCTAGTAGCGAGGGGTAGGAAAAATGACCACAAGAAAAATGGTGGCCAAAATCGTGATAAAAGTAAAGGACCCTCAAAAGGAAAAGGGCGTTTAGCTAAAGATGAATGCGCATGGTGTCATGAGAAAGGCCATTGGGCTAAAGATTGTCCGAAAGTGAAGGAGCGGGACAAGAAAAAGAAAAATACAGCGAATGTTGTGCAGTCCAACAAAGATGTAGGGGCTGAATCGGATTTTTCTTTAATCACAGTGCCTTCAATTCTTTTGGCAAAAGATGATGAGTGGGTACTAGACTCGGGAGCAACTTTTCATGTGACTCCAAATAGAGAATGGTTCTCAAGTTTTACAAAATTTAAAGGTGAAGTATTGATGGGAAACCATCATTCTTGTAGCATTGTGGGTATTGGAAGCATTCGGCTAAGGTTGCATGATGGGATGATTAGAGAATTGAAAAATGTGAGATGTGTGTCGAGTATGAAAAAGAATTTGATTTCTTTAGGAATGCTTGAATCAAAAGGGCTTAGAATTGATGGTCGAAATGGTGTTATGAAGGTGATTTCCGGAGCTATGGTTGTCATGAAAGGTACACGTCATCACAACTTATATTACCTAGATGGAAGTACGGTGATTGGTGATGTAGCTACAGCTGAACAAGGTGAAGTTGCAGCTAAAGAAACTGCCATGCTATGGCACATGAGACTTGCACATCCAGGTGAATTTTTTTTTGAATACTTTGATACAACAAAATTTGTTGAAAGGGGCTGCTGCTAGTAAGCTCGATTTCTGTGAACATTGTGTGAAAGGCAAGAAGACCAGGTCTCATTTCAGCAAAGGAATGCATAAATCTAGTGGTGTTTTGGATTATGTACACTCGGATGTATGGGGTCCTTCCAAAAATGCATCTTTGGGAGGTAAGCATTGGTTTGTTTCTTTTATTGATGACTATTCTAGACGTGTATGGGTGTATGTTATGAAACATAAAAGTGATGTTCTAGAAGTATTTGTGAGATGGAAGAAAGCAGTTGAGACTCAAACTGGAAGAAAAATCAAAGTGCTTCGTTCAGACAACGGTGGAGAGTATACGAGCGATCCATTTCATAAAGTATGTCAAGATGAGGGAATTAAAAGACATTTCACTGTTAGAGAAACACCACAGCAGAACGGAGTTGCAGAAAGAATGAATCGTACATTGCTAGAGAGAGTACGATGTATGTTATCAAATTCTGGTTTGAGCAAAGCATTCTAGGCTGAAGCTGTTACATATGCATGTTTCCTTATCAATCGGTTGCCTTCATCTGCATTGAAGGGAAAAACACCTATGGAAGTATGGTATGGTAAGCCTGCTTATGACTATGATATGATTCATGTATTTGGTTGTCCTGCTTGGTATCATGTGAAGGATAATAAGCTTGGTGTACGTGCTGTTGAGTCAATTTTTGTTGGCATGAAGACTGGAGTAAAAGGGTTCAAACTATGGAATCCTATTGAAAAGAAGATGATCATAAGTAGAGATGTTACATTTAATGAAGGTGTCATGTTGAAGTCAAATGATGTTAAACCAACAGAAATTAGCCCCAACAGCCCCAACAGCTCCAACAACCCCAAAAATGTGCAGTGTGTGAAGTTTGATGTTGTAACGCAAGCTCCAACTGCTCCTGAAATGTCAAAAACTGCTCCTGAATTGTCAAAAACTGCTGCTGAAATGGTAGAATCTGATGCTGAAATTAATGAAAATGCTGCTGACCTGAGTAGTACTGATGATTCAGAAGTTGAAACAGAGATGAATATGCAGAAATCAATTGCTACAAGCAGGCCAAAAAGGGATATCAAGAAACCAAGTAGGTTTCGGGACTGTGTAACCTATGCTTTGTCAGTTAATGATGAAGGAATTCCTGAAACATATATGCAAGCTATTCATAGTGTTGAATGTGAGGAATGGAAAGAGGCTATGAGTGAAGAAATGACATCTCTTCACAAGAATGACACTTGGGTTCTTACCAAACTTCCAAATGGCAGGAAAGCAATTGGATGTAAGTGGGTATATGTTAAGAAAGAAGGAGCAAAGAAGGATGAGGTCCGCTACAAGGCGAGACTAGTTGCAAAAGATTATGCTCAAAAGGAGGGAATTGACTATAATGAAGTATTTTCTCCGGTTGTGAAACACTCCTCTATTCGCATTTTGTTAGCCTTGGTGGCACAATATGATTTGAATCTTGTTCAAATGGATGTAAAAACGGCGTTTTTACATGGAGACTTAGAGGAGGAAATTTATATGTCTCAACCAAGTGGATTCAAAGCTTCCGGTGGAGAGGATCTTGTATGTAAGTTGAAAAGATCATTGTATGGATTGAAACAATCTTCGAGACAATGGTATAAACGATTTGATCGTTTTATGTTAGATCAAGCTTACACTAGAAGTCACCATGACCATTGTGTTTATTTCAAAAAGCTAAGTGATGGTTCTTTCATTTATTTGCTTTTATATGTAGATGATATGCTCATTGCATCGGCTTGCAAATCTGAAATTAACAAATTAAAATGTAGGTTGTCGGCTGAATTTGAAATGAAGGATCTTGGAGATGCTAAGAAAATTCTTGGCATGGAAATTCATAGAGACAAGATGAATGACAAAGTGTGTTTATCTCAAAAGGCATATTTGAAGAAGGTATTAAAGAATTTTGGCATTAATGAGAGCACCAAACCAGTGAGTACTCCTTTGGCTGCTCATTTTAAATTAAATGCAACTATGTGTCCTTCTTCCAATGATGAAATTCAATTTATGGCAAATGTACCGTATGCTAATGCCGTGGGGAGTCTTATGTATGCGATGGTGTGTACACGACCCAACATTTCACATGCCGTGAGTATGGTTAGTCGTTACATGCATGCTCCTGGAAAAGAACATTGGAATGCGGTCAAATGGATTTTGAGATATCTTTTGGGAACTATTGATGTGGGTTTGGAATTTGTGAGAAACATGAACAACAATCAATTATGTGCTGGATATGTAGACTCGGATTATGCTGGTGATTTGGATAAGAGACGTTCAACTACAGGTTATGTATTCACTTTGGCAAGTGGTCCTATATGTTGGAGATCAATTCTGCAGTCAACAGTAGCTCTATCTACTACCGAGGCAGAATATATGGCTGTAACCGAAGCATTTAAGGAGGCTATGTGGCTACAAGGTTTGTTGGATGACTTGGGAGTGGTGCAAAAACAACTTGCTGTGTATTGTGATAGTATGAGTGCTATTCTCTTAGCAAAGAATCAAGTTCATCATGCTAGAACAAAGCACATAGATGTGCGTTATCATTTCATTCGAGAAGTGTTAGCTGAGAATCGAATTTTGTTGGTGAAAATTGATACAAAAGAGAACCCGGCTGACATGTTGACTAAAGTAGTTCCAAGTGTCAAGTTCAAGCATTGTCTTGACTTGATTAATGTGCTTGATGTTTGATAGATGATACCCAGATTGGGTGGAGGTTCTTCGGAACATTATGAAGTCTCATTTTGAGACATGTGAATGAACTACGACAGCTTGATCCTTTGGGTACGTAGGCAGCTACTATGTGGTGCAGCTGATTATGAGGCAAATTAGAGTGGTTTGTATGTGATCATCTCATGCTTTTGAGCATGATCTGAGGTGGAGAATTGTGGAATATAGTTCACGCCTAGTGCATGCAGTTATTATGTGGGCCTAATACTAGTTAAAGCCGAAGTGAACCTATTCATATATACGTGCTATTTCACACAAGAAGAGTGGGTTAACTGAGAGTAAAAAAAAGAAAATGGTTTAGCTTCAGCTGCAATGAGAGATTTGTGTAAGCTTTGTTTGTATCTCTCATTTTGCTTCTCCATTGTGCTAAATAAAATCACTCTCTCTTGCCCGTGGATGTAGGCTATTGCCGAACCACGTTAAAATCTTGTGTGCTTTCTCTTTTTTCAGTTTTGTTTTGTTACTTTATAGTTACAATATAGATACTATCAAAGTATACTTCCACTGTGTATAGATCGGTAGATCTACATCTTCAACATTGTTCTTGAGATCTATAAGAAAAGTAACGATAATGAGCCGTGGATGTTGGCATTATTCATCCAAACCATTATAAGTCTATATGTTCTTTCCTAATTTACTGCGTTTTATTTCTACATTATTTGCGTTTGATTTGCTCTCTATAATTCATAAACAATATACATAAAAAAATTGTGAAATACATATGTATCCACAGTTATGCAACAAATAACTTGGACGTTGTGAAATCCCCCATTTTAAAATTCAAAAATAGACATTAATTACGTTGCAGTCACCCTCAATATTATTTTCCAATAACAAAATAAAATTGTAACGACCCACTATTTTGAACCATTCAAATCGACACCTTTAATAAACCAACTCAAGTGAACTATAATAAAGGTACAAGTAACTTAAAGAATGCTTGGGATCGCCCATTCTTTAAGGATCCGTTAAACTATCTACTATGTAGTAATATTCGCTATTATAATAATGTCTAATATAAAATAAACATACTTTTAAATAGCATTAAGGAGTGACCCAATATTCCCCTTAACACATAATAGTCCCAGTAGTCTATCCAGTATTAGCATACTCCCAAAATGGGGGCTACCCTCGATACTCCACAGGCTACGGGAGAAATTCAAACTCGTAGTAAAGCTCGCTATGGTAGGTGACACGGCACAACTAGGCAATGCCATGGTAGATATACCAATTACGCATCCAAGCTGGTGGTGACGCATAGCAGCCACTACCGCCCACCTCGAACAACACTCCCAAATCAAGGGTGTGCACCAAATCAATCACAAGTAATAGAATGGTATCGAAGAAGTGTGTCCGATCAAAGGTGCTACCTCATTGGCCCATCAATCGCTCATGTTTTAGCCACCTTATGCCAACTCACGGAAGTTGGGTCCACGTATATACCTTAGGATCGTCGTCACCATCCTACTTCATTCTGGAAACTCCACCGCGTACACAGTTGTCAAAGTGGTTTTAGGTATCGACAGAGAGTATGTCCATATCCGATCCCGGTCTCTTTAACAACCAATCGTTATTATAACCCGTGGTTATAAATTTAAAACAGTTATATTTCAAATCAAAATACTTCATTTAAACCATTTAAAAACAAAGTCATTATCCCTTTTAAATCAAATATTCAATTCCTAAAAATTTACCCGTTTCTGAGTTCATTTATTCACTTAAAAACATTAAAATTCCAGCTTTCACAGCACTTAAAAAGTGCTGCGGTAAGTTATATTTGAAAACAATTCAATTCAGGAAAGACAGCATTTATAAACTGCTGTAATAGTTCAGTTTTAAAGGAAAAATGGTTCAATTCAGAAAAGACAGCATTTACAAAACTGCTTAATAGTTCAGGGTTCAAATTAAAGGTTTTAATTCAATTCAGCAAAGACAGCGTTTTAAAACTGCTGTAAAAGTTTAGTTATGTACAAAAATCACATTTCAGCCTACTGCAGCACTTAACAAGTGCTACAATAGCCCCTTCATTAGTTTCCATTTTAAATTTAGTTCCTGCCACTACAGCACTCACCAAGTGTTGTCATAGCCTTAGTTCATTTTAATCTTTTAGTTCATTTATGCTACCACAGCACTTACAAAGTGCTGCAGATTCTACTTAGTTCAGAATTTGTTCATTTCCAGAAATGATAGCATTTCTGAAGTGCTATTAATTGAATTTCCAGGTTTTAAATACAATTCCAACCACAAATAAACTTCAATTTAAATCATTTAAACTTATAAAAATCATATTTTTCCACATCAAAAATGTTCATTTAAATACCTTTAACTAATGATTTTTATAAAGAAAAATTTTACAAATAAAAATCAAAATTTCCAAAGTTCACTTGTTTAATTCAAGTGTGTCAATTTCCCCTTTTTTCATTTTTAACAAATTACTTTAACACTTAAATTTAAATCTCCATTTTTACCATTTTAAACTTAATTTTCATTTTTAATTTAATTAACTTAAATTTCCATTTAAAAATCAAATCAAAATTTTCAATTTAAGTTATATTTAAAAATCACAATTTTCTACTCATTTATTTTACATTCAACACATAGAAAAATCATTTCCACTTTAATAAATCAATTTAAAATTCAATTTAAATCAATTTATCATATTTTTACATTTTACAATACTTAAAAATTTCTAGAAAAATATATAAAATAACCACGAGTCTGTATAATATTTTCTAACCTAAGTCAAGTGATATGGATAATATATCATTTCAATCCGTAGTTTACAAAGAAAAATCCAGGTTTTATCATTTCAAACCCGCAATCCCAAGTAAATAAAATTAAATAAAAGTCGCTCAGGCTTATCATTTCAGCCCATAACGATCTTTCCCTATTCTAAAGTCCGTTCGGGTATGTATCATTTCAACCCATAGTGATTCTATTCTACAGGGAACTTGCAGTGTGATAAACAGAATAGAATAAACAGTAAATAAAACACAACAGATGATGTGACAAGTTAATTACAGGGTTTAACATCATATAATTTACATCACAGGCAGGTATGACAAATATAAGTATTTCTATACTTTCACTTGCTATCAATTCACCGTTATATAAGTATGGATGTCAGGTGTGATTACTCACCTCTATAAAGCTGGAGTTATCAAATCAAATGACACAAACGAATTCCCAGAAGGCACGATGACAAGACTATAGATTCAGGTGGAAGAGAACCAAGCTAAAGATCTTGTTAATAACCAACAAACAAGACACAATATCAATATAAATCCAATACACATTGAATAAAACAACATTGAAATAAAACAAATAATGAAATGAATGCTTTTGCCATGCTTTCTACAATCATATGCTCGGCCTAGGGGGTTAATATGGCTCGGGTTTGACATGCTTTTGGCTCGGGTAAGGACCCATGAAGGCACGGCTACAAGTAATTGAAGTGGTAGAGGAGTTACATCATAAGAATACAAAGAGGCAAGCAAAATAGTGGAGTTTTGTGCACCATATTGGCTCGGCCAATGGATGCTTGGGCTAGGCCCTATCATGTTCAGGTTTGGTCAGTTGTTGGAGTGGTGTGTAGGGGTTATAACAAGGTGGTGGTGGCGGCTATTGGTGGTGGCCGTGGTGGTGGATGAAGGTGATGAAGTTGTGGTGGCTCGGTTATGTATGTTATAAGGAGTTTGAACATTGTTTTGGAGTTTTTTGAACAATTGGAAGGCACGTCCTTGACTGGTCAGAGGGGTAGGTGCTGCTAGGTGGTGGATGGTAAAGAGGAGAAGGTGGTGGAGGTGGTGGCCGAGCAAAATAGGCAAGAGAACATGGCAAAACAATGTAAAATCAATAGGAAAAAGAAGAAGGAAAAAAAAGAGAAGCCATTACCAAAGTTTTCAGATCTGAGATGAGGCCGAAAATTGTGAAATGAGAAGTGAATTTCACGTGAAAAATGGAAATAAAAGTCACGGCCATCAATAGCAAAGTAACGGCCAAAAATGAAAAGACTAGTTAACCAAAAGTCATATGTTATAAAGCCTTTTTGTCTCTTCCAATTTCCATTCTTTTTAATTAAAAATAAAAGCAAATAAAATCAGTACATAAAATAAAACAAAACTGAAATAAAGTGAAAAAGAAAAATAATTATTTGTTTTTAAGAAAAATAGGAAGAAAATAAAGAAAATGCTTAATATATTGAAACTAGCTTTTAAAAATTGCAAACCAATACACTTAACTTTGGAAAAATTATAACTTCACTTCTAAAATTTATACTATACTTCAAAAATGTTTGAAAAATAAAATAATGAAATAAATTTTCATTTAAAAATGATTTAAAAATATTTACAAAATATTAGGGTTTTTATAAAAATTATTTATTGTATCATTAACATCATGACCATAAGAACTTGCAATTTTCATAAAACATTTCAATTCATTTCAAATTCATTACATATCAATTACATGACCCCATGGTCACATCATTTAGATGAAAAAATATATATAATTCTAAGAGCGACATATGAAGATGCCCCTTGGATGATCGGAGTCATAATTACTGATGGTTACAATACTCGTCTTTACATAAAACAACAAAAGCAGCTATACTGCACAACATAAACTAAACTAGACTAGTAATAACTTGCCTCCTGCACGTCTTTAGAAGATTTAATCATCTTATCTTGTAAATCATACACTCGACCTACTCAATTGAGCACTCAATGATTTAGGGAAAAATCAAAACTTCAAGTGAGACAAAAAGTTTGGTGTGAACAATATTAGTCCATCCCAATTAAAAATAGATACATAGTGAGGCCACGACACTGAGCAGAACGTTTTTTCCCATGCTAGTATCTTAAAATCAATGAAAAACACAACATTTTCCTACACCCACAATGGTTAGACCATAATATAAACATCATACAAAATGGGTCAAATATGAATAGTCTGGTATTCAATAGAGTATAAGGGTTACACATTCTCATATATGCCCATCCCATTTGGTGTCCATACACCGACATAGTTTTTCTAGGGTTACTATGAACCTATTAGATTTTACATACAAACTAAAAACCTATTGGGTTAACTCGAGCCAAAAATATAACCAGATAATCCAACGATTTGTCGTTCCCTTAAGGATACCAAGATATCCCCGTGAAAAAAGAAGAAAAACAACGGTGAGCGTCACCGGTACGATTCCCGGATGCGTAACCATAAAATTTTAGCCTTAATATCAGCAAAGCCCTATGCATCAGAATCGCGGATCCGAATAGCCAAGGGCTTAATGGCTAAAGTAAGGACCGCTACCTCACACTAATCACTACCCTTAAGTATGGTTTTATAAGCATCAAATGAATCATTTCTTTTGATCAGTCCTAGACATCCTAACATAATTTGATCTTCTCGATCCCCTGTATAAAATTCTACTTATATAGGAGTTTAATCTGACCATACTCACTAATCGAACAACCCTAATTGGTCATTAGTTCCCAATCACTACAAGAAAAGTTGTTTTTTATAACACCAATTGATAACGCATTTTTCTGTAGTGTTATTGTTCATAATAATTTGTGTTAATTTGCTTTATTGGCTATGCAACACTTTTAAGCGGGATCCCCAAATTATTTTCGTGGCCGCCACTTCTTTTAATTATTTTTCTCTTCCCTCTTCCTCTTATTTTCTCAAATTCTCACATAAAATTTCCTCCCTTTCATGGTGGCTCCTTAGAAGATCAAGTTCCCATGCTTGGTAGTTTTAGATCCAGCCTATGCACATCCTCCCGTTCTTCTAGCTTAGCTTCGGTAAGTACTCTATTGTTTATTCTCTTTAGAGCAATCTGCAGTTCACTTTTAATTAAAGTACTAACAAGATCTGCACTTTTCTCTATATTCTTGAAAAATCTGTTGTTACGCTCCTTTCATACATGCCAAACCATAGTCGTAATGGCTATGTTGGAGATTTGGACATCAGATCTGCCTCTTGCCAGTGGTGCTTTAGGTATAATATTTTGAGCTCAATTTGCCTATCGTTTGATCTCCTATTAGCTTGAATTTTAGGTTTAACCAAATGTAATTACTATATTCACATTCAAAAAAGAGGTGTTTATGATTTTCTTCTCGTTTTAAGCACAATACATATATTTTTCTATAAGAACTCACCACTTTACCAGCCTGCCCTTCATAGCATGCCTGCCCATTTTTTGTTCTGTAGGTTGTAAAGGCCATTTTTTGGGTCATGCTTTGTCCCAGATGAATCTTGCCCATTCTAGGACTGGACATTTTGATCTGGCCACTTCCCATTCTGAACTTGTAGTGAATTCCTTACATATATCCCTCATGTCTCCTTCAGTAAATTTGATGCTGGTGCCTAATATCATTTATACACACACAAGTATTATAACAAGTTAGCTTGAAGAGTATTGCACAAATCAGTACTCCAGATGGTAGTTCGCTACTTGTGCAACCATATGACAAATCAAGGTTAATTAACTTGAGGAGTTGTTACTTTTAGACATGCATTATTATTATTTTTTAATATTTATATCATTATTACTTTTACTAACTCAAAATTTTACATCTAGCTTGAAAATTATTGAAAAGGCAATAGTAAATTCAGATCTTGGTTTAACTTCGAATAATGATGGAGAAGCTATACGGTTGACCATTCCTCAATTAACATCTGATAGAAGAAAGGTCAGTTTGTTATATACTTATATTGGACTCTTAATGCAAATATATCATAAAAGTAACATGCATTTTATTCTAGTAGTAGAGTTAACTACAATCTTGACAAGTTTCAACTGTTATTAGATAATTAGAAACCAGATGCTTATTACAAGTAATTTTTTATTGGTATGATAATTTTTTTGAGTACAAACAATCATATTTTATTGAGAAAATGGTCATCATATTTTATTTATATGATTGGAAAGACTGAATAACTAACACAAATCTTATTTTATTTTTTTATTTAATAGTTCTCTATTCCACATTTAATATACACTTTGATATTTGTTCTTAAAGGATTAGAGAAAACATCTGATATTTTGACTTCCCGACTGCAGGAATTATCAAAGGTAGTTTCTAAACTTGCTGAAGAGGGAAAGGTACAAATTCAGTAGCTTTTCCATGTTTTTCGGCTTTGTGTTACATTTTGGCCTTCTTTCTTTTTTTTGGGTCAAATCACAAGTTTTGTCTCTCACAGGTTGCTATAAGAAATATAAGGAGAGATGCAATCAGAACCTATGAAAAACTTGAAAAGGTAAAGCTTAGCTAACAATATCATTTCAAACCTTGGGAAAAATGCAGAATTTTGCAATAGTTTTCTGGGATCTTTTCATTGTTCTTTCTATTATGCCTGTCATGCAGGAGAAAAAGCTTTTAGAAGATAATGTAAAAGATTTATCATCAGACCTGCAGGTAGTTTCCAAATCACTATTATGAACTTAACTCTGGAAATAACTATAGATTCATTTTGTTATCCCTTATTAAAATTAGCAGACATTATGAACTTGATGTATCATAAAAAATCATGTCTGGCCTTTCATTTTGTTCCATTTTTCACAATAATCATCTAGAATCGTCTGATATTCATGCAGAAGTTAACATATACATATATGAAGAAGATCAAGTCCATGCATAAATAGAAGGAAAAGGTAGTTTTGTGATTCTGGACCCTTTTTCTGCTATATTTTCGACGTAAATTCGACGCGGCGTATAATTTCAATGCGCACATGTGCTTCGAAAGGCCTCCGTTGGAGATGTCCAAACCATCTTAAGTGGTATTGGACTAGCTTCTCCTCAATTGGTGCTACTCCAAGTTTATCACATATATCACATACATCCCTTTTTGATTCCGTTTTATTACAATTTTCCCTACATTAATTGTATTCCTTTTTTGGCATTGATGCATTGGTGACAGTAATTTTTCTCACTTGTATGATAACTGAGTTTCGTCTATGTTGAGTTTTGTTTACAAAGAGCAAAAACAAGAATCAAAAGATGAATGTTCAAAAAGTGTTGGAGCAAAGCCTTGTGTTCTTGTTAATAAATTAATCATTAAACTTGAGGTAAGGTGATTTGCATATTTTGGAAAAACCATCAATTGGTTCCAAAATAATTATCTCATATGCATGCACTATGCAGACAGATGGACCCAGTATGATTGTTTTATGAGCATGCACATTACGCTCAAAACATACATGAAAATTGCACACTTTCATAATCATTCAATTATGTAAATGTAGGTCAATCAAGCTCTAATTGGGTTGATCAAGGCAACAAAATCAAAGCTTAAGCCACAGGACTGGTCAAATTCATACAAACCAAATCTGGTAAGCATATTTTAGTAAATCCACAATCCAAGGTTAATCAGTGTGAATTGATGTAACCTAGAAAATATTATCCAGGATGGATATTAGAGGATACATCAATATGGACAAGTAGTAAAAATTACGATGGGGAAAATTATCTTACTACCCTCTATAACTTAGTTGGAAAGTTACAACTGCTCTTCCTTTACTTCATTGGAGTATTTGTAATGGGTTTTGAGCAATTGAGGATAGTTGTCACTACAGTCAAACCAGTTCGAGTATCTACCTCTAATTAGTGGGTGAGGTGATTTATTCTTTCTTCCTTTTAATTTCAGTTCTTTGTCAATAACAAGAAAAGCATACTGTCAAATTGTGCTTGTTTTCAGTTGTATAGTTGAAATTCTATTTTACTTTAACATGTTACACGGCACTTGTTATTCATCCCTATATGCCTTGTATGAAAGTGGCTTTGCAATGCTTAAACTAAAATATTCATCGTGTTAAATAATGATGTAGGTGTACAGATTACATCAAGTCCTAGGGAAGATGTGAAATATGGTTAAATTGGCCTATCCGCTTCCTGTATTTTATATGAAAGATATATTGTCAATAAAGGAATAGAAGATTAAAAGCATCACAAATCATAGACAATTTTTTGAGAAAACCAACATTTTTGTTTGTTTCAACATATTCCCTGTATGCTGAAATCAATAGAAAAGCGAAACAATCATAAGAACAAAAACATATTTTGATAATAACAACATTGTTATCAGATAAATTAATGACCTATGACAATTGATAATACCGATCCAAGTGCACCTAAGAGTACAGAGAAGGGAGCAACTATCATGATTGCTTTATATCCCATGTCACAAACCTATAGCAGCAAGGCAAATTTATGACAAATCTATGATAGCTGTTAAGTCGTCAAAATGCATGTTATCACAGTTTTACATAATTATTTTCACACTGTTCTGAATTTTCAGGAAGTACTACCAATGAATTAAGACATACATAAAGAAAGGCTTTGAGCAGTTCAAGTTCTTAGTGTTAACTTCGCAGGCTTATTTGGAAGGAAGCAAGGTCCTTAGTACGCAACTAGATCAGATCTTGCATGTTGGAACTCTGTAATGTTTGTACTCTGTAATATTTGGAAGGATTGCTTTAATGTTTGTACTCTGTAATGTTTGTACACTTTTTAAATTGACATTATTTTCTGTTTCTTTGTGTTAACTTGGCTGCAGGCTTATGTTTTATTCAATGGTTATGCACTTGCTTTAATGTTTGTACACTGTAATGAAAAATATATCACATTTCTTTCTGAGCATGCTCTTGTGTTATATTTGTTGATTATAATCTTTATTCGTTTATGAAGATTTAGTTTGATTGCTATTATTAAAATGTAATATATGAGCTGTAAAAGAATTTATCAATACTATAACATGTTGATTTAATAGCGTGAAATGACCGCTATTGGATAAATATTTTATAGTGGCAAAATGGTGTTATAAAGATTTCCAATTCCATTGAGATTTAGCTGTATTATAGCGGCTATAATGAGCTATTGAATAAATATTTTATAGCGGCAAAATGGTGTTATAAAGATTTCCAGTTCCGTTGAGATTTAGCTGTATTATAGCGGCTATAATGAGCTATTGAATTAATGTACCATAGCGGCGAATTTGCGTTATAAAACTAAGCTCAACCATAGCAGCATATTTTGTGTTATAAATATTCAACAGTTTTTTATAAAATGTCGATAGACAGCGCTTATCAAACCGCTATGGTTGTGATTAATAGCGGCTATATGCCGCTATAAAAGACACTTTTTGTTGTAGTGAATCCCCAAGGTTATAATTATTGGGTGATATAATACGAGTGAGCATCTCAACAATTTACATAAACAATAACATAACTGATCAATGAATATAAGTTAATATATAAATATATCAATTATCATATAATATGTTCTCATAATATCCATCTACACATAAATCACATATACACATGCATGTAGTTTATTCCATATAAACTTTGTAAAATTGAGCTAAAATTTCTTTTCTCTCCTTTAAAAATCATATTATTCAAATTTATAATTTAACAAAAATCCATACTTTTATTACAAGGAAAAGCCCAACACAAAATCGATTATGCGATACCGTATATAAAAAGGCTGTCGCACCTACCAAAATTTTATTTCTATCGCACCTTTAAATTACTTAGTCTATCATAATTATAAAATTTCATGTGATATCGCACCTTCAAAATAACTAACATAAGTATAAAAATCAGTGTGCTATCGCACCTTTAAAATAGCTATTGTAAAACACAAAAACATGTTCTATCGCACATTTAAACGGCTGTCATAAAAAATATAATACATAGCCCTCATAAAACATAAAATCTTCTGTTATCCCACCTTTAAATAGCCATCATAAAATAAAGAATACATAACTATAGTAAAACATAAAATCTTGTGCGAAGCACCTTTAAATATTTATCATAAAATAAAGCTATCGTAAGTTTAAACAATAGTTATCACAACTTCACAAGTATAAATGGGCTAACGCAAGCATAAAATCACAATGTCGTCGCACTTACAAATACTTAGGTTATCGTTATAAAACAATTTGCTATCGCACTTCTAAAATCAGAGTTATTGTAAGTGAAAAATGACATTTATGCAATTACAGTAAAAACTAATTTATTTCTTTAAAAGCAATCACTTTTTACCAAATCATACTGTTACAACCGTATTTCCCAAATGTCGCTAAAGGAAAACTGATGCAAGCATTGAACAGAAAAAAACTGCACCCACAATAGAAGCTGGACTACAAGAAGGAAGCGAGGAATAAGACAAATTATAGATAATACTATGCCCCTATAACAACACATGATAGCTATATTACACGGTGTCCGAACCACACTACTCCACCCAAAATGGTGGCAAAGCGCAATATTAGGAATAATGGAAACCAAACAGCACAACTCAGTAATAGGGCCGTGCTGCCATTATGAAGCCCAATCAAACCAACTAACGAGCTGCACTAGACATACCTCGTCCTTCCGACAACTCTGAACTCGGATAAGGCAAACCATGCTAAATGGTCATCAACGCTCAGCCAAGATAGGATCACAATGAATTGCGCTCAGTCTACGCACCTTCCCTCCAATTATATCCCATCTAGAGTAAAACCACCCGGAGCCCTTAACAAAGCAGTCCCTTCTCAAGATCATAATAAGCCTGCACCCCTCAACCCATAAGTTAACCAGGTAAACAACGTACACAAGTGTCAGGAACAACCCTTCACCAATAACTACTCTTGATCCATCCCGAGAAAAGCATAGATAAACACTGCGCATACCCAAAAGGCCCCAGGAACACTAACATTATTCCAAAAATTTTTGCATTTCTAACACTTTCAAGTGCGAATTTGCACTATGCTTAATGAAAACTCCCTAAGTAGTACCATGTAGAGTCAAAATAATTCCAACGGCTGCATATAGGGTCATTCAAACAATGCTCTAGCATACAATTGTTGGTAAACAACTATATATTAAAGCATCTTTATCGAGAATCAACACAACCCTGTGAAGGAACCCACACATCTACACAACCAATGCATCTGTGCAATCCTAGCTAAATAAAGAAGGATGGCAAGGAAATGACTCATAGCCTACCAATCACATTTCCAATAACCAATAAAAGGGAGAAGAAAGGGTGCAGTTCTCCAACAAACGAGTGCAGTTCGGAACAAGGGCAGAAAAGGCAGGCACCACGGGTTGGACAAGTGTAATGACCCGGAATTTTACCGCTTTAATTTTGGAATATTTAATTAATTTTAAATATTCAAATAATAGGTTTTATTATTAAAATAAAATAATTTAAATAGTAAATAATGAAGGTGAAATATTTTTTCAAATTTGTTTACAAAAATATATAGTTCAAAGAAAAATCGAAAATGTGACCAGAATTCGTTTTCCAAATTTTCATCTTTTCGTCGGTTGAAAGTTGTCGGAAGTGTGTAAATCTTTTTAGTATAAATATATAGATATAAATATTTAAATTCATTTACAAATGAGATGGTATATACATATGTATTTATACTTAAGTATGTAAGGTTAAAATTTAAAAGAAGTAAAAAGTGAAGTGGAAACATGAAATGACATTAGCAAAAACATGTTTAAACATAAGTACACTTACACAATTAATGCATGTTGGGTTGGCATGTGTGGGAGGGGACAAAATTTCGAAATTTGCATGGTAAAGGAGGGGACAAACTTGATGATGTGGTAAGAAAGGAAAGGAGGGTATGTACCCAGGGGTATTTAGGTAATTTGCATATTTCTGTTTATATAAAAGCAAATTCTCTTATTTTCTTCTCATTTTTCATTTTCTTATTTCTCACTTTTCAAAACTTCCTCTTCTTCCTTAGCTTTTGAAAACATTTTCATGGCTTCCCTTTTAGTTTCCAAAGTTTTAAAATTTTAAGTTTTTCCTTTTAAATTCATTTCAAACATTGTTTCAAAACTTCTCCATGTTCCTCCTCTTTCTTATATCTTCTATCCCTTTTCAAACCATGCGAAATTTCAATGGCTACAACTTTTATATGTACCCCATTTTCAAATTTTGAGTGTAGCTATGTCAAAAATGCATTTCATTCAGACATGTTTTTGGACTCAAAATTTTCCAATCCGAAAACACCCCTTCTTCTATTGACCATATCTCCCTCAAAAACCATTGAAATTTAGTGATTCTTTCAGAGAAAAGAATTTGCAAAAACTTTTCTTTTGAAAACATTTCCAAAATACGAGAGTAACATGCCCAAAAATCGAGTAGAAGTTAACCAATTTTCGAGATGATTTTTGTGGTTTTCCAGGATTTAAAAGTTCTAAAGTATTTCAAGTTTTCAAAGCTTTTCGGTGAGTAAATTTCTAAACTTTTTTGGAAAAGAATTTACCTTTATATATATGGTTTTATAGATGATGTTGTTGTTTGAATTATGGTATGGTTTGGGTGTGCATGTATGTGCTAATTTGTGGTTTAACATTAGAACTTTGAATTGGTGATTAAAGTGACGTTTTGGTTATAAAGGTGTGATCTTTGTCTTATCATTGGAAGTGATATGGAAAGTTAGTAAATGGAAAAGTTAGTGAGCAAGGTTAGCACTTGAAATATGTTGTGTTCGACATAGCGATCCTTTGAGTTTCAAATTGATTTCTTACTTTGTTTTAAAAGAAAAGGTTTTCTAACCTTTTGTTTTGCTTTTAAAACTTTATACTTAGTTCATAAAGTAAAATAAAGTTAGAAGTAGGTGTTTTAGGATTTATTTGATGCAACAAGTTTTGAATTACGGGTACTCATAGCGATAGTCGTTATGGATGCAGTTTCGCTTTAAAAACCTGAATTTTTCAAATTTAAGTTCTATACTTAAAAATTGTTTTGTAAATGTTTTACAAGCCTAATAATAATGTTTTTAAATCTTGGAAACCCACAAAAATCATCTCAAAAATGGGTTAAATTATCCTCGATTTTTGGGCATGTTACTCTCGAATTGTGGAAATGTTTTCAAAAGAAAAGTTTTTGGAAATTCTTTTCTCTACACTTTTAAAAAAGAATCACTCAATTCAAATGGTTTTTGAGGGAGATATGGTTAATAGAAGAAGGGGTGTTTTCGGATTGGAAAATTTTGAGTCCAAAAACATGTCTGAATGAAATGCATTTTTGACATAGCTACATTCAAAATTTGGAAATGGGGTACAAATAAAAGTTGTAGCCATTGAAATTTTGTATGGTTTGAAGGAAAGAAAATCTCCATTTGGTTTAGAGATGAGGAAGATAGGATAGAAGAAAGAGGAAGAAAATTTTGAAGTTTTGAAATAAAGTTTGAAATGAATTTAAAAGGAAAAACTTAAAATTTTAAAACTCTGGAAACTAAAAGGGAAGCCATGAAAATGTTTTCAAAAGCGAAGGAAGAAGTGGAAGTTTTGAAAAGTGAGAAATAAGAAAATGAAAAATGAGAAGAAAATACGAGAATTTGCTTTTATATAAAAAGAAATATGCAAATTACCTAAATACCCTTAGGTACATATCCTCCTCTCCTTGCTTGCCACATCATCAAGTTTGTCCCCTCCTTTACCATGCAAATTTCGAAATTTTGTCCCCTCCCACACATGCTAACCCAACATGCATTAATTGTGTAAGTGTACTTGTGCTTAAACATGTTTTTGCTAATGTTATTTCATGTTTTCACTTCACTTTTTACTTCTTTTAAATTTTATTTTAAACCTTACATACTTAAGTATAAATACTTATGTATATGTCATCTCATTTGTAAATGAATGTAAATATTTATATGTATATACTTATACTAAAAAGGTTTACACACTTCCGACAACTTTCAGCCAACAAAAAGATGATAATTTGGAAAATGAATTCCGGCCACATTTTCGATTTTTCTTCGAACTATATATTTTTGTAAACAAATTTGAAAAAATATTTCATTTCACTATTTACATTTAAAAGAGTTTTATTTTAATTATAAAATCTATTATTTGAAATACTTAACACTACTCATCAATCTATAAGATGTACATAGATCATTCCCATGCAAAATCTAATTCGACCACTCACTCGAATACATAGCTTTACTTCCGAACTAGCATCGCTCACTCGGTTCTCTAGTACGGACTCCAATCAGGCTTCTCAAGTAGAAACCTCTGTCCTCCTTACATAGCCATATACTATGATAGAAAACTTTTAGTTCCATATTAAGAACCCTCACCAAGTGTTCGCCGTCAATGATAGAGTGATAAATCATTCTTCAAAATAGGGTGAAACACCTTAAGTCATGTACTCGAATCTTGGATCGAGAATTATGTGGAAAAGTGAAAATGATCTACGTAACGCTTACATACTCATCTACAGGTTCTTACTATCCATGTAACGACCCATATTTTTAATTATTTTTAATTATTAAATTTAATATAAATTTTGAATAAAAATGGTAAAAAAATATAAAAAATATAATTTAATGATTTATATTGAAAAGATAAATTGAATGATATTAGTTGTAAATAATTAATAATAGGAATAGTAATGTTTATTTTGAATAAGAGATTGATATATGTAAATAATAGAAGAACATGAGTTACAACATTTAATCGAAATTCTAAAATGACGACAAGTTGTAATAAAATAAAAAGTGTAACTTATATTAAAATTGGAATTAATGATATTAGGTTGTAATAAATTTATAGCAGAAATCGAGGTAGTAAGTGTTAAGTTAAAGTGAATGAATGAATGAATGTTTATTAAAAGAAGCTCATGTTGTGTTTAAAATTTATTCTCATAAGTTTATGTGATCGGAGTTTTAACGAATTTAGATTTAGTGGATTAAATAATAATTCCAGAATAAAATAAATAGTAAAATTTAATTATGGGAAAAGTTAAATTTTGAAATGTGTCTAATGAGCGATAGTGAAAGAAATTTTATTTGTTGCGAAATATGTAAATTTATCGGTTTTGAGTTTTAATTCAAAAATCAGTTAATATTTTAGTGGGAGATATTATTTTTTGACATATAAATATTTTTACTAGAAATGATCTGGAAAATTTTCCGATTGAAACGTCAAAGTTCATTTCGTCCAATTCTGATCTTTCTAGCTCCATTTATCGCGATTTGTCGTTTGGCGTACGTTCTAATCGGGATAATTGGCGACAACGGTGAATTTTTGACACGATTGTCGTAACGAAGATTTTATTACACCATTTGATTCGTCTCATCACGTTGATCTCCGTAGTATATTTACTTCTGTATTTCGGTGTCCGGTGCGCAACGATAAGTGGTTGAATATTAGTGCATATTTATGCCCACCAGCCCCATCATCCATTCAATAAATATTCTGCCACCCAAATTTATTGCGCTGCCCTCCTGTCGCTTGGTCTAGAAAGTTTTGGCTGCGCATTTAGGTTTATTAATACTACACGTATAAAACACGTTACCCTAAATTATAGTAATATAAAACAAATATAATTGTATTGTTTACGCGTATATAATGTTTTCCTGCTCATCTCTCCTCTTGCCTCATTTATCCGACCAAGGTCCCGCTCGTCCTCCCCTCCGCCACATCACCGCCTCCTTGTTAGCCTTCCCGTCTACCCCTTCCTCCATCCATTCGCCTGACTTCCTCTTCCACCTTCGTCCGCCTACCTCCAACCGATCGCCACAAATCGCCACTCGTCCTCCATCCTCTCATTAGCCTGGAACCGCCGCAGCCCCGCCTTCCTTCTCGCGAGTCACCAGAACCGAGCTGCTCTGTCTTCTCCAGTCGACCATCACCCTGCCGAGCCTTCCACTTCGCCAGTGCTCGGCCCAGTCACATCTTCAGCAGCCACCTCCACCATTCGCCTATGTTTCACGTCCGCCTACACCCATCAACCCAGTCACGTCCTCCGCCAGTCCCCACTCAACACGTTAGCGCAGCCACCCATCCACTAGTCGTGTGATGCATAGAAGCCATCGACCGACCGTAGCTCCTGCTTGTCTCCACTGCACCCGAAGGCTGACTTATCGCCACATGTTACCAGCAGCTTTTGCCGTTGTCCAGTCATCATTCCGCAGTTGCCACGTCGCCGAACCCCGAAGTCAATTGCCAATTTTGTTGACAGCTGTTCGTTGCAAGCAAGTTGCTTTGTCGAGTGCGTGTCCGCTTGTCCGTGACTGCGTGTGTTGTATCTGTGTCGTGTTGTGTCGATCGTTCGTGCTTTCTGATTCGTGAAATACAGGTGAGTGGTTAAATCCATTCAAGAAGTGCTAAATTTCTTACTGTTAGTGAAACCAATTAGCGTAGTGATAAATTTATATCGATTGCTGTTCCGAAATTTAATTGACTGAAATCGAATTGATAAAATTTGAACTGATTGAATTTAAATCGACATTTAAATTTGATCGTTAAATTGACAATTTAACTTGGTAGTTAAATTAGACAATAAATTGGCAGTTAAAAATTGATAGTTATAAATGTGACATTTAATTTGATAGTTAAATTCACATTTGACTTGATATTTAAATTAATGTTGATAATTGAAATTCCATCACTTTTAAACAATCGACATTGATAGTTATTGGATGTTGATTGGTATGGTTGAATTGGTTGCTTTGGATGTTGGTTGATATTGTGATTGGCTGTTATGTTGTTTAGTGATCTCGATATATCCATATTATCACCCTGTTATTATCACTATGGATATGATTGATCATTTGTACACCGAATTTGGATCCTTTGGATCATCCTATTTGATATGTGAATTATTGGATGCATTGTTGACTGTTTTGACAATAATGTGATTGTTGTGATTTTTCACCGTTTGGCGAAATTAGAGATTTTGATAAATTGAATTTTTAAACCCTAAAAAGTTTTAGAATTTAACCCTTGGAAATTTATATATTATAAAGAAAGTAAATTTTGTAAATTGAGTTAAATCGGATTTTAGAAAATAATTTTAAATTCATTTATAAAACTTCTTAATTTTATTTTTTTAATAATATATGTTTCTAAAAAGGAAAAAAAGGGAGTTTGTGAAATTTTCTATATCTTTTCATGGTAAAGGAAGTATTTTTGTAAACTAATCTATGATTTGGAAATTCGACCAATTAATGATTTTGGGTACTTTATACCTTGAAATGTGGAATTATCGAGATTTTGGAAATATATAAAGTAACACGGAACCTCTTGAACGAAAATAAATATTTGAAAAATAATGATAAAAGAAACTTGTATTTATTTCGATGATTCTAAAATTTGGAGATTTTCAAACTTTGAAGTTCGCCGTTTGAAAATACATGGAAATTTTTAAATAAATTTGAAGTTGATAAATTTATTGCAACCCTTGAAATAAAGTATAAACTGTGAAACCTTATGTGAAATTCAAAGTAAATTAGAACTATATTCCACCTGATTTTGGTTTAACTTACATGAGGATTTTTAGTCCTAACTCGAGTGTTTTGTTTTTCATTACGCTCGGGTCAGACCGAGTTTTTCAGTTATCGAAGACAGTCATTCCGGAGGACGAAGATGAAGATTTGGTATATCATATTTATTAGTATCTATTCCACTGCATTATTCATTCTGTATATTGAATGTATAACTCTGAAAATACTGAATATAACTCTAATGATGTAATAAATTAAACAGCTTCACGAACTATTTATGTGATTATTGTATTTTATCGTTCCGCTGCGAGATTATGTTGTTGTTTCTTCTTTTCTTCTATTTCTTTAAAATAAACCCATTGATAATCTATCTTTTAAATGGTTTGAGTAAGATATGTGTGGTTTATTGTTGACTTGAACTGTTCAAAATGGTGGGTCGCCATAGTTGGTATCAAAGCTGAAGGTTAAGCGAGAACCTTGGCTTTTTTAGGGTAAACTCACTAGAGATTAGGTCGGTAGCACCCTAGAATGAGTTAAGAGTATTGAGAGAGCGTATTTGTATTTTTATATAAGTATAATTTAATACCCATGAATTGGAGTAAAGGAATTACAGTTAGAAGAGCATATTAAAATCCTTAAGTATATGATCAAAATAAATTGGATATGCTATCAATTTAGACTTATTTAAAATAATGAATTTTGTAACCATTGGATTCTAAAGGAATTTCATTCTAAAGCTAGTTAAAATGCTAATAAACTTAAGAATAAAACTGAAAATTTAACTGATGGAGATTTTATTATATGACAGGAGAATCTTATTAAACGTTTAATTCGAGTAAGATGACAAAAAGTGCAGCATAGAAGGCAGAACATAAGGCACGAAAAGAGGCGGAGTTAGAACAGGAAAAACTGATTAGAGAAAGGTCAAAACCAGGCCCTTGTGATAACATCGTCTGTTATAGGTGTCACCAAAAGGGACATTTTGCCGCTATGTGTGATAAAAAGAGGCCGTGGAAGGAAAAGGATGACAAGCTTGTTCGCTTTGAGATTGTATGTTTTAAGTGTCATAGAGAGGACCATTTTCGAAGCCATTGTCCTAAGGCGAGGTAGAAGAAGCGTGTACCCATTATATCAGTGGACGAATCAACCATTTGCTTCCATTGCAAGCAGACTGGACATATCGCTAGAAGTTGCCCTGAGAGACAACGTGGAAGGAAACCCATGATGTGCCACGCTCGAGCGGCTTGTGCAAGTTTCAAAAGGGAAGATGGGAGTATAGTGTACTTCTGTAACAAATGCAATAATTGGGGACATGTTGATGTGGAGTGCACCGGTCACTTTGAGGCATCATCAGGAAGGATAAATATCGAAATATTGTTCTCGAAGGAATGTGGAGAAGTGGAAGAAGCCGTGTAGGACTCCTTATTTCGTAAATTCTAGCTAGTAGTGTCTAGGTAAAGGCCTTTCTTTTGGTGCAACCTTGTGTATGGGATATAGGATCCTATTGTATCCTTAGTTTTTGAGTAGTTTATGCGTCAAGGTTAATGATATGTACAATTAAATTCTTAATGCCTTTCCGTATGATAAAAGTTTGAGAATATCCATAAGTAAAGAAGAAATCGAAAATGGATAAAAATTAGTAAGTATTGTAATCTTTTGGGAAAATGTTGGAGGCAAATCTATCTATACAATATGTTGAATGATACCGTTTCTTAATAAGAGGTTGTGATAATGTGGAAAAAAAGAGAAGAAGGAAAAATTTGAAGTAATATAGGTTATGTAATTAATCTAAGCAAATATATACAATTATGAAATGATTTTATATTAGAAAATGACCTATATAAATATGGTTTTGACTAGGAAAAAATTTTAATATGAGAATTTGGGGATTGGAATTCTGATGTTCGAAATCGTCTTTTAAGGTGTTGGAAAATAAAAATAGTTGTAACTCTAGTTAAAGGATAATATAATTTAAACAAGTTTTAAATTGTTGATTTTGGTAAGTAAAGTGAATAAGATTATTTTGTATTATACAAATATGAAATTGGTTTTGAATGTTTAAATGAATTTTTTTAAGAAGTCTTTAAGAACTTAGTAAAAGTTTTATAAATTTATTTATGCATAAAATGATGGTGGAAAATATTTGATTTCTAAAAGGAAAATCTTGATTTATAAATTTGATATAAATGGTAAGCTGAAGTTGGGAAAAAACTATTGATTTGAAATTTTGAAAATTTTGAATTTTGAATGACATTCGATTTGAAAAGGAAAAATGATTGCTGAGATCGTATATGGATTTAAAACTGAACTGATATTTGAAAATGGATTGATTTCGAAGACCTTTGACTCTATAAAAATATTTGATTTGAAAGTTTTCGATTCTTGTATGAAAAGGGTTTGTATAAGTATGAAGTTATTTCGAAAACTATTGATTTTGAAAGATGTTCAATCTGAAAGTGATACTCTTATATATAACGGAAGTTATATAATAATGATATGATATATTCGAGACTATTAATTTTGGAAGGTACTCGATTTGGAAATGAAATCTTATATATAATGGAATTTATATACATGTGATATTTGAAGTTGTGATTTGGAAATGGTACTATATATAGTATGATATATTTCGAAGTAAGAGAAATGGGAAGTACCCTCCATGATTTTCGATAATTCACTTGGTGGATTCATTCTATTGTTTGATTTCGGTCGTTCGGACATAAACTCATGAGTTCCTTTGAATTCCACAGCATAATCTATGGTCTTATGATTCAATTAGCATAGCATAATTTAGGGGCGTGATGTCTACAGTCTACTTATGATTTCGCTGGGATAGCGACGTAACCATTGTGTAGCTACGATCTATGGTTGGTGTATTTGGTGTAATTCGAGGTGGCAGAGATTGCCTACAGTTTACTATGTTTTCGTTGGGATAAAGACGTAACCATGGGGTGTAACCACTAAGTAAACTACGATCCACATGGCGTAATTTGAGGGGCAGCGATTGCCTATAGTCTACTATGTTTTCTCCGGGATTGAGACGTAACCATTGGGTGTAACCGCTAAGTAGACTACGATCCATGGGCGACTTGATTTTGATTTGCATGGCATAATTCACGGGATAGAGATTACCCAAAGTTACAGATGTTTCCTCTGGGATAGGGGCGTAACCACGGTGTAGCTACGATCCATGATTGGTTTTCGAGTTGTGCTTTCCGTATCTGTTTTAAAAGTTTTTTAAGTATTTTCACTGGGTGTCAAAACGGGTCTACTAAGTACTTAGATATTTCTAGCCTTACGACTGATCAACGTATTGCCAGATTCTGTAAGAATGAGGATAGACTTGTTGAAACATCGAGTTATCAAAAGTATTTTCAATATAAAATTATTTCAATATAAAAGTATTTTGTTATAAAAGAATTTTTTTAAAAAATTTTGAACATTTGAGAAGTGAATTTATAAAATAAAAATAAAATAAAATAAAACACTTGAATTATCTATTGGTGTAATTAAGAAACCAATGGAATAAATACGTAAGTTGTATATAGACCATTCTATTTGCGTTTACCGTTTTGATTCAGATTTGAATACACGATTTTAAGGTAATTCACACCTGTCTGATTTCAGATTGTTCGCTCGATTTTCGACGACGAACACTGATACGAATTTTTGATACAAATCTGAAGTTCTTTGTCATAGTTATTGCTATGTAAGGAGGATGGAAATTTCTAATCAAAAAGTAGGATTAGATCCGCACTAGAGTAGTCGGGTTACCAATACTAGTTTGGAAAATAAGATTGCGTGTTCGAGTAAGAGATCGTAATTGTTATACGTACGAATGGCATATATATATATATCGTAAGGATTTTAATAAAATGATTGTATGCTATGATTGCTAGCTATGATTGTTTCATGCTTAGGATTGCTATGATGTTTAGTTGCATGTAGTTTAACATCATCCTTATCAGTTGCATTACATGCATGTGTTGCACATAGTTGTTATAATAATTTCTAGTTGCGTTTAGCTTTTACATCATTATAATTTCATATAGAACTGAATCGTCCTTGTAGTTGCGTCATATTACCAATGTTATATCTGGTTTCTTTGTTTTATTGATGTTTATGCTTATGGTTTAAATTAAGAATTCATGTTATATAGTTCTATAAAACTCATGCATGCTTCTATATCTTTTTATCAACAACTAATATTCAAATTTAGTTGAGATAGGCACATTGGAAGACCTTTTGGACGTATATGCATTTTGGCTAGTTTTGGCTCATTTTTGCTCGCTTTGATACGAGTGAACTCGCTCGTATCAATAATAATAAGGTACATATCTCGGATTACATACCACACTTTTATATTTTTACCTACGGGATTCCTCATCATTGAGATGAGATGTATATTTGATATATATTTAGGTTATATAATGTATTGTAAAATCTTTACGATCGAGCCGCACAAAGGAGACGCTGCCAAAATTTTCCGTAAATTCGGGTGTTAGAAAAATTTCGAGAATTTAAAATTTTTATAACTTATTTTAGAAATAAGCTAATATCAAAGTGGCATAGTAAAAGCGTATTAAATGTTTTGCAAATAATATTTTAATGTTTTGAGTAAAATATATCGTATGTTAAATTCCTTACTTGGTTCTTTTCGAGGACGAAAAGTTTTGAGTGGGAGAGATTGTAAAGACCCGTATTTTTAACTATTTTAAATTATTAAATTTAATATAAATTTTGAATAAAAATTGTAAAAAAACAAAAAAAAAAATATAATTTAATGATTTATATTGAAAAGATAAATTGAATGATATTAGTTGTAAATAATTAATAATAGGAATAGTAATGTTTATTTTGAATAAGAGATTGATATATCTAAATAATAGAAGAACATGAGTTATAACATTTAATCGAAATTCTAAAATGACGACAAGTTGTAATAAAATAAAAGGTGTAACTTATATTAAAATTGGAATTAATGATATTGGGTTGTAATAAATTTATAGCAAAAATCGAAGTAGTAAGTGTTAAGTTAAAGTGAATGAATGAATATTTATTAAAAGAAGCTCATGTCGTGTTTAAAATTTCTTCCCATAAGTTTGTGTGATCGGAGTTTTAAGGAATTTAGATTTAGTAGATTAAATAATAATTTCAGAATAAAATAAATAGAAAAATTTAATTATGAGAAAATTTAAATTTTGAAATGCGTCTAATGAGCGATAGTGAAAGAAATTTTATTTGTTGCGAAATATGTAAATTTATCGATTTTGAGTTTTTATTCAAAAATCAGTTAATATTTTAGTGGGAAATATTATTTTTTGACCTATAAATATTTTTACATAGAAATGATATGGAAAATTTTCTGATTGAAACTTCAAAATTCATTTCGTCCAAATTTGATCTTTCTAGCTCCATTTATCGTGATTTTTCGTTTGACGTACGTTCTAATCGGGGTAATTGGCGACAACAGTGGATTTTTGACACGATTGTCGTGACATGGATTTTATTACACCATTTGATTCGTCTCATCGTGCTGATCTCCGTAGTATATTTACTTCTGTATTTCAATGTCCGGTGTGCAACGATAAGTGGTTGAATATTAGTGCATATCTATACCCATCAGCCCCATCATCCATTCAATAAAGGGACAGTTTTTCATAGGTTCCTAATAAGTTTCAAAATACACCAAAACCCCAGTAAAAAAAAGTTTGTAAATTAGGGCCCTAGAATTAAGTTACCGAATAATGGCATACACTTATGCAATTATTCAGTGAATAATTGCAGATATTTATGCAATTATATCAAAAAATTGCAGACATTTCCACAATTATTCATTGAAAAATTGTGGAAATTTCCGCAATTTTTTGAAAAAGTTGCAGAATTTTCCGTAATTATTCACCGAAAAAATTGCATAAATTTATGCAACTTTTGGATATAATTGCATAAATGTCTTCAATTATTCAGTGAATAATTGCATAACTATACGCAATTACTTCGTAACTTAATTCTAGGAACCTAATTTACATACTTTTTTTACTGGGGTTTTTGTGTATTTTGAAACTTATTAGGGACCTGAGCCTAATATTCACTTCAACAATAAATATCTCTGCCACCCAAATTTATTACGCTGCCCTCCTATCGCTTGGTCTAGAAAAATTTGCCTGCGAATTTAAGTTTATTAATACTACACGTATAAAACACATTACCCTAAATTATAATAATATAAAACAAATATAATTGTACTATTCACGTGTATATAATGTTTGCCTGCTCATCTCTCCTCTTGCCTCATTTATTTTTGCAAGCCCAGCCAAGGTCCCGCTCGTCCTCCCCTCCGCCACATCACCGCCTCCTTATTAGCCTTCGCGTCCACCCCTTCCTCCATCCATTCGCCTGACTTTCTCTTCCACCACCATCCACTAGCCATGTGATGCATAGAAGCCATCGAACAACCGCAGCTCTTGCTTGTCTTCACTGCACCCGAAGGCTGCCTTATCGACGCCTGTTACCAGTAACTTTTGTCGTTGTCCAGTCATCATTCTGTAGTTGCCAAGTCACCGAACCCCAAAGTCAATTGCCAATTTTGTTTGCAGTTGTTCGTTGCAAGCAGGTTGCTTTGTCGAGTGCGTGCGCGTATCCGCTTATCCGTGACTGCGTACGGATTATTTGTGTCGTCTTGTGTCGATCGTTCGTGCTTTCTGATCCGTGAAATATAGGTGAGTGGTTAAATCCATTCACGAAGTGCTAAATTTCTTACTGTTAGTGATACCCAGTAGCGTAGTGATAAATTTATATCGATTGCTGTTCGGAAATTTAATTGACAAATCGAATTGATATAATTTGAACTGATTGAATTTAAATCGACATTTAAATTTGACTGTTAAATTTTTAACTTGATAGTTAAATTAGACAATAAATTGGAGGTTAAAAATTGATAGTTATAAATATGACATTTAATTTGATACTTAAATTTACATTTGGCTTGATATTTAAATTGATGATGATAATTGAAATTTCATCACTTTTAAACAATCGACATTGATAGTTATTGGATGTTGATTGGTATGGTTGAATTGGTTGCTTTGGATGTTGGTTGATATTGAGATGGATGATATTGTGATTAGTTATTATGTTCTTTAGTGATCTCGATATATCCGTATTATCACCCTGTTATTATCACTATGGATATGATTGATCATTTGTACATCGAATTTGGATATGGACCTTTGGATCATCCTATTTGATATGTGAATTATTGGATGCATTATTGACTGTTTTGACAGTAATGTGATTGTTATAATTTTTCGCCGTTGGCGAATTAGAGATTTTGATAAATTGAACTTTTAAACCCTAAAAAGTTTTGGAATTTAACCTTTATATTATAAAGAAAGTAAATTTTGTAAATTGAGTTAAATCGTATTTTATAAAATAATTGTAAATTCATTTATAAAACTTCTAAATTCTAATTTTATAATAATATATGTTTCTAAAAAGGAAAAAAAGGGGTTTGTGAAATTTTCTATAACTTTTTATGGTAAAGAAAGTATTTTTGTAAACTAATCTATGATTTGGAAATTCGACCAATTAATGATTTTGGGTACTTTACACCTTGAAATGTGGAATTATCGAGATTTTGGAATGTATAAAGTAACGCAGAATCTCTTGAACGGTAATAAATATTTGAAAAATAATGATAAAAGAAACTTGTATTTATTTCGATGATTCTAAAATTTGGAGATTTTCAAACTTTGATGTTCACCGTTTGAAAATACATGGAAATTATTAAATAAATTTGAAGTTGATAAATTTACTGAAACCCTTGAAATAAAGTTTAAACTTTGAAACCTTATGTGAAATTCGAAGTAAATTAGAACTATATTCCACCTGATTTGGTTTAACTTACATGAGGATTTTTAGTCATTACTCGAGTGTTTAGTTTTTCATTACGCTCGAGTCATATCGAGTTTTTCAGTTATCGAAGACAATCATTCCGAAGGACGAAGACGATGGTATATCATATTTATTAGTATCTATTCCGCTGCATTATTCATTCTGTATATTGAATGTATAACTCTGAAAATACTGTATATAACTCTAATGATGTTATAAATTGGAATCTAATATATATTGTTAAATAGCTTTATTAACTGTTTATGTGATTATTGTATTTTATCGTTCCGCTGCGAGATTCTGTTGTTGTTTCTTCTTTTCTTCTTTTCTTCTTTTCTTCTATTTCTTTAAAATAAACCCACTGATGATCTATCTTTTAAACAGTTTGAGTTAGACATGTGTGGTTTATTTTTTACTTGAACTGTTCCAAAAGGTGGGTCGCCACAATCCAACTACTTTCTATCCTCCCCAAAAAATTTATGAAAACATTTCATAACAATTCCAATTTAGGTTCAAACATTTTTAAATGATACAACTTGATTTATAAAATCCTTTTCATAAAATTATTTTAATTTATTACTTGCATAATACTCTCCTACATCCTAAGAGTATATATACAAAACATCATATTTTTAATTCTATTCAGTTTTTAACTATTCAAATGTAGATCCAAAATAATTTTGGGTCTTAAAACTGAGTCGACCAATTCAACCTCTTTACCTAATCGGCATGGTAAGTAGCTAAGATGAGTAAGATGCTGGTATCCAAACTCCATCCTAGAGTCTACATTTTTTTAGACACCTCTAAGGTAAAGACGTTTATTAGCCGGCCCAATAACATCAAATAATTTTTGACTTCTAGATGTTAAAATCAAAAGACTCGTTTTAATAAACACCTTTTATTAAAATTCTATTTTTAACCCAACATTATCATCGAACGCCTTATAGTCAAACTGTGAAACTTAATTCACAAGGTGTTCAATTCAATGTTCCCAGAACTCTATCTACCTAACCTATACTTAAAAGGAAAAACTACTAATAGATTAGAAAATAGTCAGTGCTAAAAAAATGGACGAGCATGACTAATCAAATCCTATATGATAATAATTAAATATTATCAACTCCTACCAACAATCACATTATATATAACTATATTTTATTTTTGAAAATTATTCTTTTATATATAAAATATAATTTACGTAAAATTATTTCATTTACCCATTTAAAATAATACTATGTTTTGCCTAGTTGAAGTGTTTAGAAACCCCTATCGACACTGTGATGCCCCACGTCTCGACTAGAATTCATAAACCACTCAACCGATAAATCAACACAATATAAAACATTTTTATAGCACTAACAAATACGCACTCAATATATACACTCAAACTCATTCTAGGGTATCGCTTCCCCTTTCTCAAATGAGTCAACCCCACCAAAGCCTAGGTGTTCGCTCAACCTAAGCTCTGATACCACATTGTAACGATCTGCCTTTCTTACTAAAGACGACACTTGAATCCCTTGAATTCAAAACCATCTTTGAAAAAGAAGTTCCTTTAAAACAATTTGATTCTTGGAAAAAAAGGACTTAAAACTTTAAAACTCTTTTTAAAATAATTAATTATAAGTTAAACTCTTATTAAGTCATAATTCACATCTGTAGCTAGGTTAAACAAAAGAGGTGATAAAAGATTACCTTGCCTTAAACCTCGCTTAGATTGATTTTATTACCTAAAATACCATTAACCATAATACTAGAGTTACCAGTATTGTTTTAATAAGAGTTTAACTTATAATTAATTATTTTAAAAAGAGTTTTAAAGTTTTAAGTCCTTTGTTTTTCCAAGAATCAAATTGTTTTAAAGGAACTTCTTTTTCAAAGATGGTTTTGAATTCAAGGGATTCAAGTGTCGTCTTTAGGTGTAAGAAAGGCAGATTGTTACAACAAGGCAACTCAACACCATACACCCTCAACATAGTATCAAGAAGGCATTGTAGACTAGGCAAGATAACTTAACTCCAATCACCCCCAGAGCAACACTATGTAACGTTGCACACTAGATAGCGCATTTCAACTCCATAGGTATCGACACCGCCCAGATCAGAGCAGAGGAACAACTCTCAACATTTTGTGGCAAAGTTGCTAAGGGCGATGCAATTCATCCAAAAGAAAAGGAGAACACCTTGTCACATTCTCAGTCACGCACAAGAGTAGTACATGGGTCGTTTTCTCCTAAGGATTAGAAATGTATAATTCAAATTTGAGTTTCTCTTGATTAGTTGTAGTATGAAGAAAATTGCATTAGCTTCCTTCTTTTAGCTTTTCTTCTTCTCCTCCTCCTCCTCCTTCTTCTTTAGTTTAATGAATTTTAATGGAGTTCTCTTGGTATTCTTTTCTTTTTCTTAGATATAAGGTGAGGCCAAAATTATAAGGGAGAGGGGAGAGAGTTAGGGGAAATAAAAGCCTTATATCCCTTTCCTTATCCTTCCCTACTTTGATTAAATCTCTTAATTCCTTTCCTCATTAAATATTATGGAAAATCTCCATACTTAATCCACTTTCCCACATTATTTAATTAAATATCAATTAATTAAAATTTTGGAATAATGTGCCATAAAATAGGGATGTTACAGGTTCTCTCTTTATAAAAAATTTGTCCTGGAAATTCTGATAAGGATAGCAATCAAGCGTATCAATCATGCATATACATGACACAAGAAAATAACAAAAATCAAATATTACTGGCATAACTACTAGTCAAAAAGTCTATACAACCATATATAGAACATACATCAAAATAACTCAAGGTAAACCTCTCTAATCCTATCCTCAGCCTCTCAAGTAATGTCTCTTTCATCATCACTCTACTGGACTTTTACCAAATTGACTGTCTTATCTAAGCTCCATCATATTCGGATCCATTATACAAAAAGATCATCTAATAATAGTCATATCAGGATTTACTACTAAATCCTTCAAAATCATTGGCTCGGTATTAGTCTCCAAATCACATATACTATCTCAAGTAAGAGATGTGAAAAGCTTATGGACTCCTACCAAAGTATTCGATAACTCGATATGATATGCGAGTTTCCTAATCCTCTCTATAATAGAAAATGGTCCAATGTACCTTTGTGCGAACTTCCCTGATTTTCCAAATCATATAACACTCTATATCTATGATACTTTCACAAAAACATGATCTCCAACCGAGAGCTCTAAATCCTCAGCATAGCTCTTCTACCTAGATTGAGCTTCATTCAACCTTTAACGAATCAACTCAATCTTTTTCATTACTTCTTTTACCAAATATGGACCAAGTATTGGTCTGTCACCGGTCTCCAACCAACAAGTTGTTGATTTTCACGACCTTCCATATAGAGCTTCGAAAGGCTTCATTCCTATATTCGTCCGATAACCATTATTATAGGAAAACTCAACTAAATATAAATGGTATTCCCATGACCCTCTAAAATCTAGTACGCCGGCCTATAATAAATATTCAAGTACTTTGTTAGCCCTTTCTTTTGCCAATCATTTGCGAATGGTAAGGGTACTCATCTTTAGCTTAGTACCCAGTACTTTTCGTAAGCTCTTCCAGAATTCACTGGTAAATAAAGGATCTCGATCACCCACAATACTACTCGGTATCCCATGAAGTCTTACAATATTCTTTATGAATAACTTGGCCAAACTTAGTGTCGTTCTTGTCGACTTAACAGGGATAAAGTGTGCACTCTTTATCAATTTATCAACAACGACCTAAATGCTTTCATTCCCCCTATTCATTCTTGGTAACCCATCAATGAAATCTATGGATATCGAATCCCATTTCCATAGTGGAACTTCTAAAGGTTGAAGTAATCTACTTGACTTTTGATGTTCGTCTTTAACTTGTTGGCAATTTAAACATTGCTTCATCCATAAGCCTACATCTCGCTTCATTCCTTTCCAAAAGAAACTCTTTCTTATATCTTGATACATCTTCGTACCTTCGGAATGCATAGTAAATTTTGATCGATGACATTCTTTAAAATCGTCCCTCTTAGATTATTCACATTAGGATCGCATAGTCGTCCCTTCTTTCTTAACCTTTCTTTTGGTCAAGTACAAAGTCTTTCAAATCATCAATATCATTTCCCACTTCTAGTCTCTTGATTCATTTGGCTGGTAATGGATAATCTGTTTTTCTAAATTATTTCGACCAATACCGGTCGAACTTCTAACCAAGAGACCACTACAGTATATTTGCTAGAACTGATCGTCGACCTCATAAAACAAATCTTTAACCCAATAAGTGCTCTTTGAACCAAGCTAGATAGTCTCCTATCACTAGGCTCACCAATCAACTTGGACTTTGATTCTTATTTTTTACTGGATATCAAAATCATAAGGATTGTCCATTAGTTCCCATATGACATAAGCGCTCTTGGGTGGAGTGGGCCATCATTCGCCAGGTCTTTAAGTTGCCCAATTAATATACAGGCCATGTGGTTGGCGCACTTGGTGTGTAGCGACTCTACTTTTAGGATCCGGCTCTGTCTGCCAGTTCTTTGGCTCTACGTTCGGTCGTGTGTGGTATGTTCGTGATTCGTACAAATGGAACGCATCATGCCTTCCTTTATTGGGCCATTCCATCAAGTAGGCGAGAACAGGGGCAGATTCAACGGATGGAACCAGGGCATAGAGTAAGCGACCTTTGATTATCCTGTAAAACTCCATAAGAAGCCAATGCCCCTAAATCATTCCATTTAGCTTACACCGCCAATACCACATTCTGATATTTTCTGCTAAGTTCATCCACAGCCTTGTTTCCTTTTCCCGGTGTATACTGTATCCCAAAGTCATACATTCCCAAAAAACTCCAGCTATCTTTGTCATATATTTAACTCCTTATGAGAGAATAAATACCTCAAAGACTTATGATCTATAAAGAACTTGAATTTTTCTCCCAAAAGATAATGCCTTCACACCTTCAATGCAAATATTACTGCTTCCAATTCCAAATCATGAATAAGATAACGAACTTCATGCATTCAAAGATGTCGAGAAGCGAAGGCAATGACTCTACCTCTCTACATCAATACAGCTCCTAACCTAGTTCCACATGCATCGGTATACACAACTAAGTCTTGATTCTCATTTGGCACAACTAATATAGGCACATTAGTCAATAAATGATTTAGCTTTTGAAATGCTTCTTCACATTTATCGGTCCAAACAAACTTCAAATCCTTCCTTATTAGTTTAGTAGTCGGTGCTACTATACAAGACAAATCCTTAATGAATCTTTGATAATAGCCAGCTAAACCTAAGAAAATTCTAATCTCAGTTATGGTCTTGGGTCTCTTCCATCTATTAATGGCTTCGATCTTGATGGATCCATAGACAAGCCATTCTCCAAAATCACATGACCAAGGAACTTCACTTCTCTTTCTCAAAAATGACATTTTGGAAACTTCGCATTTAGTTGATGCTGCCTTTGTATGTTAGCACTATTTTTAGATGAACTTCACGATCTCATTTATTCTTAGAATATATTAATATATCATCAATAAATACCAAAATGAATCTATCCAAATGCTCCAGGAAGATTTGAATTAACAAATCTACAAAGAAAGTGGGTGCGTTGGTCAGTCTGAAGGGCATGATTAACCACTCATATGACCATATCTCATTCGAAATGTCGTTACAATATACTTTCCTCCGCCACTCTTAATTGATGGAAACTCATTGCTAAGTCCAACTACGAGAGCATGTTGGCTCCACTCAATTGATTAAACAAATCATTGGTTCTAGCCAATTGAAACCTTTTCTTAATGGTCTTCTCATTTAGCTTTCTATAAACAATATATAACCTAAATTAGTCGTCCAATTTCTTCATGAACACCCTGCATCTCCCTAATTTGAACTGCTTGGTCTAATAAAATTCTTCCCTTCTAACTCCACTAGATGCACCTTTAACTCCATCTCAGTAGGTATCATTCTGCTAGGTGGCCTACTTACGGGTTTAGCTCATGGTACGAGACCTATCCAAAACTAAATGGCACGTTTCAGTGGTAGTCCCATAATTGGCTCAAAGACGTCAGCATACTCTCTTACTATAAAAACCCATTTTATTTCATCCTCCGTACTTTTTATAGCACTCAACAATGCAAATACATTGAAACTTGATTCTTCTAATGAACATATAATTCAACACAACAATTAGGGTGTCTTAAGGATATCATTCTATCTCGGACAAATATCCTAGCATTGTATATTCTTAAACAATCCACACTAAAATTATCCCAAAACCCACAAAGTTAAATGCATACAAATTGCAGGTAAACATATGACCTAATAAATAAAATTCTACATGGCCACAGTTTAGTTCAAGAGTTACAGAGCTTTCGATTGAATTCGCAACCCTTGGAGAGGTTATATGGTATGTTGGTTCAAGGTTTAATTTATCTACTAAACATCTAGATATAAAAGAATGTGATGCTTCAGTATCAAACAATATTTTAATTGGTATGTTATGTATACAAAGTATACCTCCTAACACAAACTTTCCCTTCTCTTCAGCAGTCGGTCCTAAAGTTGTAGGTTCTAGTGCATAAACCTTTCCCTTCTCAACTTTGAATGGTTCATGATACCCTCTCTTGAAATGCCTCATCTTGTTACAAATATAACATCTCACTCCTTTCTTATGAGCAGCCTTCTTGCTATCACTGAAACGACACTCATTAGCAAAATTCCCCATATTATTGCACTTATAATAAGTCACCTCGGATTTTCCCTTCTTTGGAATTCCACCTTTCCGATCTCCCTTCTTATTGAAGAACTTCTTCTCCTTGTCTTGAAAACCTATGGTCTCCACTGACTTATTCCTTCCCAAGCCATGCAAGTAAAGCTTCATTCCTCAGAGCCATATCTACTACAACATTATATGGATCTCTAAGGTATGGCATGGTTGCCCTAGCAATTTCATGCTTCAATCCCCAAACAAACTTCTTATTCTTCTTAAGCGAAGTATTAACAACAACCTACCCATGCCTTGCAAGTTCATCAAACTTAGTCGCATATTCCAGAAAAGTCATATCATCCTGCTCCAATTCCATAAACCTCTTGAATAAACTGGACTTTGCTGCTTAGACAAGAACTTCTCCTCCAACCTTTCACTGAAGTCAGCCGAAGTAAGGTCGTCCTCCGGTACTCTCATAGTTACACTATTCCACCAATATAAAGCAGCTCCTTGCAATTGGCTTAAAGATAACCTCCTCTTATGTCCAAAATTCAATACTAAAGCAGCAAAAATCCTTTCACAATGAATAAGCCAATCCTCCACTTCGATGGCATTCTCTGTCCTTATAAATTGCTTTCCTTCCAATTTGGTGTAGTCTCTATTCAACGCGATATAATTATTGGAAGCAGCCATTTCAGGCACAGTCCAGTCACTGCTCTGACTTGCATCATATTAACTAAGAATTGATACATCATCCCCATGTCAACTGGTGTGGTTCCAGCACCCACATTAGCAATTGTCTTGATAGTTCAGTTAGCATTTCTAGCATTAGGTAGAACTTTTCTACTAGTTGTGGTTCTTTCACCTTCCAAGTTAAGTCTTCTACTTTTGGTTCCCATATCAACTGTTCTTGTAATCTGCGTACGAGCCTTCATGAGATTTAGAAGAATGGACTAAAGGTAGAGGGGAGGCTATAGATAGATACACAGACTCATACATAGACACACACACACATGTGTGTGGATATATATCAAATAACAAGTACATTACTATAGCGTTATCCCATTCTTCAATTTACTCATTTATTTCATTTGGGTAATATTTTCAAAAATCTTTTTAAGTTTTAAGCAAACATATGCCCTGTACCAAATTGTAACATCCCATATTTGAGACCCGAAAATAGACAACAATGGTGTTGCAATCATCCTTAGTATTATTTTTCAATGACAAAATGAGATCAATTATTGTAACATTAACATTAGAAGCACAAGAATTTACAAATTTCATAAAACATTTTCATTCATTTCAAATTCATTGCATTTCAATTACTTATCCCCATAGTCATGTCGTTTAGATAAAATATAATAAATACAAATATAATTCTAAGATCGACATATGAAGATGCCCATTGGATGATCAGAGCCATAACTATTGATGATTACAGTACATGTTTTTACATAAACCTATTAGAATTGGGTCGGTGTATAATGAGTGAAAGAGGTAGGTTTCAAAAATTCTCTATTTGGATCATAATGGGCCTATGAAGTCTAATGGGTTGTATTAGATCCAATCTAGTTAGTATAATAAAATCCAATTTTATATACTCATATGTGTATGACATGCATGTGCAGCATAACAAAGGTATACATGATCAAGTTTAAACATAAGTAGATATTGAGATTTATATGTCCTATGTATATACTTCACTCTTACGTATATGTCTATTACCAGAATAAAATATTGTATAAGAATATACATAATTTCAAAAAAATTAATTAATAAATATCTATAAATAATTTTAAATATTACACACAATTTTGAGAAAGTCATTATTTTTTAAATTTGAAATTTAAAATATCTAAGTTGACTTAGTAAAAAAGATTCAAATTCAAATTGGATCTGAGACCTAAATTCAAAATTTCAAAATATCATAATTTGACTTAGTATTATTATTGGTTCAAATAATATAAATACATTTTAAAACAAAGTAATGACCAAAAATAAATTTATCTACAAAACATTTATATTTCCTAAAAGACTTTTATATATAAATCGACATTTAATATGTGCATGTATGTATATATGTTTCGGTAAAATAATTTTTCTTAAAGTCGAAAGCATTTTTTAACATATAAAATTCATAACTAAACAAATATATTTATTCATATATAATATAAAATTATTTATATTTTAAATATAATTTGGTCGATATATTTTTTTGAAAATATTTTTTCAATGAATAAAACGCATATATATTATTTTAACTTGAGTTTAATATACAAATAAATACTTAATTACTAAACAATGTTTTCGAATTATATAGAATAATATTTTACTTACAATTTTAAACATATACGTAAAAAAAATCATGGCTGAAACATAGTATATATTTTTTCAAAATCAATTGATTATCATATTGTTGAGGTTATACACAAAGGTTAAATATTAAATATGAAACTAATATAAAGTGACAAGCATTAACATATATGAAAGGGGATACTATTGACATAACACATAATGATCATTGTATGATATTAAATAAATTTTACCTTGTGAGATGATGTCGTAGATTCACATGTTAATCTGGTCACAGATCTACAGCCATTGCCATAAACAGATGGATGCCAACACTGGATCTAACTATTTTTTAATGTTGTGGATGTGAATGGAGTTGAAAAAGTGGAGTATGAGATGATTGGATTTTCGGCCAAGACGAGAAGAGGGACAGGCAAAAAGTATTTTTGAAAGTGGAGGCTTATGTTCGAATTTATAGTAAGTTTAGAGAAAGTATCTCCGGTTTCTCTCCAACCGATTCAAACTCAAGACCCCCTTCTTTTGCCCCTTCATTTGGTCGGCCATATACCAATCCTTAGATGGACTAAAGTGCTCATTAACAATCTATACAGATTAAATCCAATTTAAATATACTTTGATATCGTATATCGACACATACATATAAAATATTTATATACGCACTCAATTAATTACTAATAGTACCTTGAACAATTCTAGTGGTCACTCTATTTTACTAAACACATCCCATACAATAAATGATAATTAATATTTCATAAGTATTAATTAATTTATAACTATTAAAATCAATTAAATCAAGCGATGTTTAAAGGACTAAATAGATTCGGTTGTGTGTTTCACAAGTGTGAATTTAGCCATCGATCAATATTTGAACAATAAAAAACTAATGTTCACACGTCACTTTAGCCAGTGGTGTGACTATTTGACTTAATATATCGCTTATAGATTTTATCGTTAAAATCCAATTTTGCAAATTTAAGCGGTACCTTTTAGTAATGATTACTTACACATATTCTCTTCGTCGATATTATACCACTTTAGGATTTATGAAATTTGGTTTTTTTTAAATTACACTATCATCCAAATTCAACTTGGTTAGTCCATAAACAAAGTCCTTAGTTCGGTAATAATATTTATTATTAACCATACTACTCAGGCCAGAGAATTTGTCTTTGAGTTGACTACAGTTGACTGTGAAACTAGCCTCATACAACCGAGGAGGTGAATTCTTTACTGGATAGTGTTTCACTTCTAATGTTTTAACTTAGATCCAACTATAGTTGCTCGATAGCCGCCATGCCACGATTTAACTATAATCAAAGTAGAGTATCAACGCTGAAGCTCAATAGTATTCTCAAATAGAGAGAACTGTGTAATATCATCACTTTGAGATTCCCAGTTTGACTTAGTTGTTACTAACTAAAAGGAAACTCTTGAATGAGTCATTCCATAGTTATCCAATAACTATAAGTACGTAACCCTTTGGTTCACCAAATAGCCATGAGTGATATACTGTCAAACATTTCGAGAGCGTTACATACTCTGCTCTCATCGGATGTATCGATATTCTTTCTCGAAACATCTTGACTAGGAGTATATAAAATAATATTTTATTTTATATTATGATAATTCTCTCATGATTGCTACTCCTTATAATTATTATCACATAACACACCATTTAAGGATTTCTATTTAATATGCTTAAATTGATTACTTAATTAATATATCATAATATAACATGTATATATGTAATAAAAATAAACACCTTATATTTCGAACGAGATTATCTTACAAAGTTAATAATCTATAATAAATAACGTAATTGCCCCTAGAGCATACCCTTAACTCTCTCAATCTCTCAATCGCACTTGAGGCTAATTATGGAATCTCAATCTCATTCCATTGACTAGTTTGCTTAGAATCGATCGAGCTAGTCCCTTCATGAATGGATCTGCCATGTTGCCCTTAGTGTCTGTTAGTACCTTAGGCATTGGTTTTGGTGACAACAACCATATGACATTATATAAAATATAAATACTAATGTTTTTATTAAGTTATATATAGTATATAGTGCAGGATATTAGACAGGTGTTGGTTCAGAAGACTATACAGTATCAAGAGAAGATTCAAGAGGCTGATATAAAGATTCAAGAGCTAGAGATTGAAGACTCGTGGGTTTTGAAGATTCATGATATCAAGATAAGTTATAGAGTCAGAGATTATTTTGTTAAAACTGTGGTAGCACTTCTTTGATCTCTCTTCCATTCTTCAAAAAAGGTTTCTAAATCTATTCTCTGATTTTAAATGATTTTCAAATATCCTAGTTTTCAAAAATGATTTTTAAAGAATCGCTGTTTTCAAAATGATTTTTCAAACATATGTTCAAAATTGTTTTCAAATGATTTTTAAACTTATTTTTATGAACAAGTTTATTATATTTTGAGTAACTAAATTTTTAAGTATTTTATTTTAAATATACTTTTAATCTATTATACTTTGATATAGTTTTAGTTTTATGTTTTCTAAATGCTTATGGTATTTAAAAGTATACTTATACTTTATATATATGTACACTATCAAAAGAAATTCATATTTAAATAGTTTATACATTAAAATATTTCAAAACTATTTTATAAATTATTTTCTTAGCTCGCTACGCACCTCTGTAATAATATCCCCTTTCGCTATTATTATGCCCACATGCCAGATCGAATAGTTGTTTAGCTATGCACGCCCAGTATACTAATTGTGGATCGATCCATTCTGTTGTTGTATATTTGTTATGGAAACCACGACATTTCAGGCTATAGGGAGAACTTCGTGGAAATTTTCTTAAGATTTATTATGATTAAAATGTGTATAAACTATGTTTAAATGAATTTACAAACTATCAAAATATTTTATAAAACTCAACATTTTCAAAACAATTTTTATTTAATGGTTTTTCTAAATTACAAAGGATATATCGAAATATCTCCATTATGTATGTCGACATATAAGCCGGGAATTTCAAAATACAAATTTGAATGGAAGTGTCTTTTCTTTACATCTTTTCACAAATAGACATGATATTGTTTCTCTATAAATAGGGGTTTCCAAACTAATTTTTGTTAACTGCTTTCTCATATTTTCTCTCCTCTTTAACTCTCTTAATTTCTGAAAGAAAATCTAATCAAAATCTTCTCAAATGCAACCATAATCAAAATTAAACTCTATTGATTTGATTCTCTGTTATTTACTCTTTGATCTCTCTTATCTCTCTCTCTCTCTAATCAAGATCAAAGTTCTATTCAAGAGGTTATATCGACCCGTATTTTTGGGTCTTCGAATTTGAATATTTAATTTGTTTAAATATTCGGATTTGAATTTAAATTATGATAGAATATACGATTCAAATGTTGACATGATTTTTGATGATAAATTTTTAGTTTATTTTATAGGATTTTTCCATAATTTCTAATTCGAAAAATAATTAAATTTTCGTTTGACGTATTTCGGTACTTTTGAAATTTAATAGAATAAGTTAACATGCCTATTTTATCGCTGTTTTATGATCGTCTCATGTTGTTATGCGCAAATGGAATTTTGTGTACCTACCGCAAAATCTAACTTTTTAAAACAGCTTTCCTTATGTAAAAAAAAAAAAAGCATGCACGTCACATATCTTTCTCCCATGCCATGCCACACACGTTCATCATTCTTACTTGCACTTATTTTTATTTTTCTAAGTTTGGTTAAAAAAGACCATAAGTGGTCTCATTCTCTTAAAACAAACATGCAAGTCACGTACACCAACACTATGCCTTTCCCTTATCCTTACATGCGCATTTATATCCTTGCTTGACTTTTGATTTATTTTTTAAAACTATTTTAGATTACTTAGCTCTCAAATATTTTAGCTTATATATATATGTTCACATTTGCAAGCAAAAGGGGAGACACATTCATCATTTCATTCCCTTTATTCTCTGTAAACACAAAATGGTTGCTTACGTAGCTTGGTTGTTGAGTGTGGAGCTTGCATGAAGGTAGCAGGTAGGTAAATGGAGAGGGAAGAAGATGGAATGTATGCACTAATGCACATGCATATTTTTGGAATATGAAAGTATACAGGCATGAAAAATGTAAACCTCATTTTCATTTCTTCTCTGTATATTCAAATACAACACAGAGGATAACAGAAATACACACACACATAAGAACTAGTACACATAATTCACATTCTCTTCGTGTGTGTATATTCATCCACACATGCATGAAAAAGGGGAGAGCACGAATGAGGGGGACGTGTGAAGCATGGCCGTGAGTTTGTAAAGATGTGCACGGCTGGGTGGAGTGGGGTAGGAGCTTGCGTGAGAGAGAGAGAGAGAAGAGGACATGTATAGGCGCATCTAAATGGGAGAAAGAAGAGAATGGAAATATGTAGCACAGTTTATTTCAAATGATTTTGCGGTTTGGTCCACTTCATTATGGACAATTGTGTATGGAAGGAGGGAGATTGTTTGCTTGCGTGAATGGTGATGGGCCGTGCATTCTTGGGTCTTGATCGTGTGTTTTGAGTATGGTTGGGTGATATTTTATTTTAGTTAATAGTTTTAGTTTATTATGGGTTATTGTTCTTTTGGGTACGGGTTAATATGAGGTAAGTAGGCTTGGGCCGTAATGTTTGGGTGAGGTAAGAATCTAAGTCAAATAATTTAAATTATTAGTTATTTAATTTAGTTTAAGTTTAAAAGGTTTAAATTTTAAATCGAACAACTTCTCCGTTTAACCCGCGGTCTTCGACACTAGATTCGTATAGATGAATAGAACACATTAGTATAAATATTTGACACTTTTAGAGAAGTATAAAATATTAATATTTGTTAGGGATTGAATTTAATTACGATAAACATAATTAAATAATTATATTTTATTAATGGCATTAGAATTAGCAGAACGAACCTCCATTCTGCTATTATAAACAGTGTAGATTAATTATTGTTCGATAAATTGATATGTTAGATATTGATTGTTAAATATTGAATAAATAGATGTGTTTGTTGTTTATTATTATTATTGATTGATTGTGTGATTTGTGCTCGGTCAGTTTATGAGCAATAATCCTTTTCTTTTGTTTTCACATGGGTTGGGTAGAAAACATTTGTAGGCTAATACCTTGTGATTTATTTCACAATTTGACTTTAATGTGTTTAGCGATAATATTGGTTCATTTAATTGTTATAATTAGTCATAATAATTTGACATCAATGGAATTGCTTTCAAAGTTGGTTTTCATAAATGAAAGTTTATGAAATGTTTTAAAGAAAAGAAGATATTTGGAAGTAAATATTTTGAAGTGATAATAAAAGTGATTTACATAAAGAATGGTTTTTAAAGTGTTTTACAAAACGAATAAAATTTTGAGGACTAAAAACTCAGTGTTTGAAATTGATTTCGAAAAGATTTTGAGGAAATAAACAATACTACGTTTGAAAGTATTTGTGATTATTAGGGCAAAATGATTTGTCACTTCGGGTAACAAAATGATTTGTTATGTTACCGATGATTCGGGTAACCCGTAACTAAAAAGTGGGCAAAAGGGTGGTTTAACCCTTAGTATAGTCTACTCTTTGTATAGAGGGATATACTTTGTTTATTTATCTTGTGAAGGATGGGACCCAGTTGACTTGTTATTGGGAGAAACCTTCCGATCTGGTTGCATATATTTTGATACGCTTTTATAGTAGAGTATTTGTGGATTTCCAAATAAATATATCAAATACACCACTATATTATTATACAGAGTAATTGATACCGGTTTTGACTTAAATCCCGAAGAAAAGTATGATTTGATATAAAAGATATATATATATATATATAAAATTTCAAAAGGATTTGAAATAAAACTGGGAATTTCGTTTGAAGAAATTATTTTCAAAAAGGATTATATTTCGAATATGATAAAGTTAATTAGATTTCATAAATCTAAATATGAAGATTAAGCCTAAGTGGGTAGTTTGGGAATTGCATATTTGTTTGTTGCATCATAGGCTCCTTGAGTCCTATTTGTGGTAGGAGAACTACGTTGGCTTGATTCTGTATCTAATTGGGTACCCAAATAGATAGGTACGTAGGCAGTCACAAGTGGTAGTGACGCAGCCCCAATAATAATATATATTTCCTGTTTGTTAAGTATCTTTTGTTGTTGTATCTTTCCTACTTACTATTTTATTCCCCGTTTAACATGTTTATTGAGTTTGCAGGAATGACTATTGCGGTCTCTCTCATCAGTGTTGTGCAGCGTTATATATTTGTATTTGTATTTGGTATGTATTAAAGTACACCTAGTAGGTTAAATTGATTACTCTGATAACTTGTACCACAGAAATTGTATCTTATACATTTAATATTGTTGAATATTTATCAAATATTGTGTATTATGTTGGTAGTTTTCTTCGTAGTATTAGAACATACGGATCTTTCGGCATTTTGACTGGTCCAAAAATCTGGGTCGTCGCTTTATAGGATCATTTGTACTCAAGATCAAGAAATTGAGTCTGTAAACTATATCAAATCATACTCTTACACCCTTGGGTGTGCTTGGTGTCCCTAAAATCTAAGTGGGTGTGCTTGATGTCCCTGAAATCCAAGTGGGTGTGCTTGTGTCCCATCTGAATTAAGTAGGTGTGCTTGGCGCCTCATTTGAATCCAAGTGGGTATGTTGGTGTCCCGTCCGAATCCAGTGAGTGTACCCAGAGCTTAAAAAATCCGAAGAGCATGCCTCTTAGCCTTGAAATCGAGATTGTATTGACTTTGATATTTGCAAAGAAATATGTACAAGAAATTGTACAGTACTGGATGTAGGGTAACTCCGAACTAATATAAAAATTCTTGGTGTGATCTCTCCAACTCTTTATTTTTTACTTTTACTGCATTTATATCTATCTGTATTTGCATCTTTGATTGTTGGTTTTTCATTGTTTAATCATAAACTTAAAGGAATTTAAAAATATTTACAAAATTAGTAAACACTATTATCCCCCTCTAATGTTAAATTAGCTTTAGGATCCATCTTCCTCAAGTTAACATTTTGGTATCGGAGCATTGGTTTTCGAAGTATTCATAATTTTGATTTTTGAAGTTTAAATGGCTAACCACACTATTAGTAATACTATTATTTCACTTGTTAGTAATACCTTGGTTAAAGGACAATCTACTGCTAGACTCCCTTTTCTAATAGCAGTAATTACACATATTGGTCATGTAGAATGAAAATCTATTTACAATCAACTGGTTTAGATATTTGGAATGTCACACAAAATGAATATACTAAGCCCGAGACTAACTTTTCACAATGGACTGCTGACCAAAAGGCACTTGCACAAAGTAACTCTAAAGCCATGAATATTTTGTTTTGTTCATTAGATAAGAATGAATTCAATAGAGTGTCTATTTTTAAGTTTGCATATGAAATAGGGAGAACACTGCAAGTTACATATGAGGGCACTAGTAAAGTCAAACAGACCAAAATTTCTATGTTAACAAATTAGTTTCAACTATTTAAAATGACTCCAAACAAGTCCATTTCTGACATGTATAGTAGATTTCAAGATATAGTATATTCATTACTTGCATTGGTAAAAGTTTTTCTGAAGAAGATCAAGTTAGAAAAATCCTCAATTCACTTACCTCTGAATGGGACCAAAAAACTCTTGCGATTGAAGAGGCTAATGACATTAGCACTTTGAAAATTGAAGAGTCAATTGGCAATTTAATGTCATTTGAAGCACAGATGTAGGGTAGGAGAGAAAACAAGGCAATAGAGAAGAAATTCATCACTTTCAATGCCATAACAGATGATTTGGATTTAGACAACGATGATGATAAAGAAACTTCCTTTATGACCAGAAATTTCAGAAAATTTCTGAAATACTAAAAGATGAATAATCTCAGGAGAAATAATAACAAAAATCCAAGAATTGGAAGTGGAAGTGGAAATGTTAGATGTTTTAACTACAATGAATTTGGCAATATGCAGAGAGACCGTCCACAAATAGAGAAACCAAAAATTCACTAAATACTGATTCGTCCAGAGAATGGAGAAGGGCCTATACTGTAACATTAGACGATTCAGGTACTTTTTCAAGTGATAATGAACCAGATACGGAAACTGCAAATATGTGCTTCATAGCAATAATCAATTTAGAAAAGTTCGAAGAAATGGAGCAAAACATAGGTACGCGTTTAAAATTTAAATTTTGAATTTTTGAATAGAGTTTTTGGTTGCTTTTGATTATTAGGAATAATCTATAGTTTAATAGTGACATTGGATGAATTTAGTGTGTGCATATATATAGATTTTAAATATTTCATAAAATTTATTTTTATAATATATTACTAAAATAAAAATAAATATATGTATATTTTTAATTTTAAAATTATTTACTAAATACATAGATTAGTAATAATTAAAGGATTATTATATATATGCATATACAAACAAGTAAGAATAATTTATTCAACTCTTAATTTTGAAAATCACGGGCTATATGTCGACATATCCCCTAGCCATATGTCAACATATGCACATGAACTCAAATTTTGAAATTTCATTTCCAATTCAAAATTTGAAATTTCCTCCACCCTCTCACCAACTCCAATGTTCTGAAAATGTGTCTCTTGACCAGAGAAACATGTCTATTGATTCTCTATTTAATTATTTTATCTCCATCCATTCATTTCACTCTCATTTTTCAAAATTCAAAAATCCATTATCTCTCTTATCTCTTCAAACAATTCATTAATGGCATTCTCAAGAAATACTCCTATACCCATAAGGCTTTCCAAGAAAACTAAGAGCTATCTTTTCTATGGTAAAGGTGCAATGGAAGCTTATATGGAATATGTTTCTTTTAGAAAAGTCTCTTCGGAAGATTCGCCAAATTTGATGATTTTTCTACTTATGATATTTATGATATTTTGTGTTCAAAATGAAATCCTTGGTTTGATTGATGCTTCCCAAATGATTTTGTATGTTTTCCATATTTAATAAAATGTTTTATGCAAATTTGAAAGGAAAGTTTTATGAAGGGAATGAAGGTGAAATTTGGAGTAGTGTCAAAGGCACTCAAATTGTTTTAAATTGTGAAATTTTAGGTAACATTCTTGAATGCAAATCTGGGGAATGAACCTTTCGACTTTTAAAATTAATATTCAAAATCGTGAAGTTCTTCACGATATTTTTGAAAGTGATGATGATTTTGAGTTCAAAAATAAAATTTTGCGTCCTAAAGCAAGAATTTTGAGTCTTCTTTTGCAACAAAGCATAACTCCGAGGATGGGAAATTATAATAACCCGACTCAAAAAGTTTTCAGAGTACTTTTTGAAATTTACAGTCATTACAACGTAAATTGATCATAAGTTATTTTGGATGAATTCATTCCTAAGAATATCTTTAGGCACGGGAACACTCTTTCATGGTGTGTATCTCACTAGAATATTCAAATATTTTGGTATTGACTTAAGAGGAGAGGAAACAATTCCTCGAAGACTTTTCGACATGGCCAATATCTCTCTCACGCAAATTTCATCCATATTTGAGCCTTATGAAACACTTGCGGAAAAGAAAGAAAGATTGGCTTAGGAAGAGGAGCATGAAATAAGAGAAGAGGAGGAAGAGGAAGGAGAAGAAATGGAAATGGAGGAGGAGGAAGAACAAGAAGAGGAGGAAGATACTTCTTTGGAAAGTATCGAAATGTCATCTCATCCATCCAATAAAGAACTTCTCAAAAATATAAATAAAATTGTTAATAACCAAAAGCAACTTAAGGGATCATTTTATAAGAAATTCACTTCTCTTTGCAACAAAGTAGACAAGTGCTTTGGAAAGATCATTCGCAAGATTAGTGGAAAAGCTTCATCTTCATCGACTTCTTCCTAGTTGTATTTCCTTTGGTTTTCTAGTTTTTAGTTTGAATTATCTTTGTTATAATCATGTATCTTTATGTATATCTTTGAAATTCCATGTACTCAATTATGATCATCAATGAAATTAAGTTCCTTGTTGTTATATATTGTTACGAGTCTCTGGAAATCCATAAAAGTACAATAGTTTAGTCTAATTACAAAAATATAGCAAGATTGTTATTTTTTTTAAATGGTACATATGTCGACATATGTATAACCTATATGTCGACATATAATGGGCAGAAATCAAATTTTTAAATTTTCAAAATAAAATAACCACCAAATACCTATTCATTTCAAATGACTTCTCACCCCTATATAAACCTATTCACTCCAGAAAAATACCATTTCCACTCTCTTTTTTCTCCCTTTTCATTTATAAACTTAACTTTTCAAAAATGGCTTCACTACCAAAAATTATGTGAAAATTTTGAAAAACTCTTTAGTCGTTCAAGAATATTCTTACTTTTATCCTTAGAAATCAGAGACACTTAGAATTGAGTCAAATGCAGATGATAAAAGAATAAGAAAAGCATTTTAACGCGATTCGATGGATGATTTCTTCCCTTATCAAAGACGAACCAACCAACAAACCATATTGTTCCATCAACAAAAACAATGAAGATTGAAATGCCATCAAAGCGGATCCAATTTTCAGTTCCAATGGTTAGGTAGAAGTTTTTAGGGAAGTTTAAAATAATTGATTTGTTTATTAAGATTTGATTTAAGTTTGGATAATAAAATATTGTACTACAATAAGGTGTATGGATTAGTGTGAATTGACTTATTTAGGATTAGTTATGATTTGGGTTGACTTTGGTTTGATTTATTTTTGTATTGGATTGAATTAAAAGTGTGTTTGTATTGACTTGGATTGATTTGAATGAATGTATGTATTGGATTAAAGTAATTAATAAAATTGGCTTGTGTTACTTCTTATTTACATATCAATCTTATATATCATCCTTATCCCTTTTTATATATCATATAGTACTTAGTTAGGGGGAGTTTTGGTTATACTTTTGTTGAAGACAAAGGGGAAGAAATATATAAAATATCTAGGCATAGATTAAGATTGATTAAGGGGGAGTTTTTGTAACTCAGGGGGAGTGATATCATATTTTATAAACATGGTTGTCTTCATCAAAATGGGGAGATTGTTAGTACTTTAGGCACTGGTTTTGATGACAACAACCATATGACATTATACAAAATATAGATACTAATGTTTTTATCAAATTTATATAGTATATAGTACAGGATATTAGATAGGTGATGATTTAGAAGATTGTACTGTATCAAGAGAAGATTCAAGGGTTGATATAGGGATTCAAGAGTTAGAGATTGAAGACTCATGAGTTTTAAAGATTCAAGATAAGTTATCGAGTCATAGATTATTTTGTTAAACCCCAGTAGCACTTCTTTGATCTCTCTTCCATTTTTTTTAAAAGGTTTTTAAAAATATTCTCTGATTTTAAATGATTTTGAAATATTTTGGTTTTCAAAAATGATTTTAAAGAATCCCTGTTTTCAAAATGATTTTTCAAACATCTTTTCAAAATTGTTTTCAAATGATTTTTAAACTTATTTTTATTAACAAATTTATTATATTTTGAGTAATTAAGTTTCTAACTATTTTATTTTAAATATACTTTTAATCTACTGTACATTGATATAGTTTTAGTTTTATGTTTTCTAAATGCTTATAGTCTTTAAAAGTATATTTTGACATTTATTAAACTTTGATTTTAAATATATACTCACTTATACTTTATATATATACACAGATACTTTCAAAAGAAATTCATATTTAAATACTTTATATATTAAAATATTTCAAAATAGTTTTATAAAGTTTTCTTAAGATTTATTATGTTTAAAATGTGTATAAACTATATTTAAATGATTTTACAAAGTATCAAAATATTTTACAAAACCTAACATTTTCAAAATAATTTTTATTTAATGGTTTTTCAAAATTACAAAGGATATGTTGACATATCCCTATCATGTATGTCGACATATAGGATGGAATTTCAAAATTCAAATTTGAATAGAAGTGTCTTTTCATCGTATCTCTTCACGAATAAACATGACTGTTGTTTCTCTATAAATATGGGTTTTCCAAACGAAATTTTGTTAACCACTTTCTCATATTTTCTTTCCTCTTTTACTCTCTTAATTACTAAAAGAAAATCTACTCAAAACCTTCCAAAATTCAACCAGAGTCAAATTCAAACTCTATTGATTTGATTCTCTATTGTTTACTCTCTGGTCTCTCATCTCTCTCTCTCAAAAATCAAGATCAAAGTGCTATTCAAGAGGTTATAGGATCATTTGTACTCAAGATCAAGAAATTGAGTTTGTAAACTATATCAAATCATACTCTTATACTCTTGGGTGCGCTTGGTGTCCCTGAAATCCAAGTGGATGTGCTTGTGTCCTATCTAAATCAAGTGAGTGTGCTTGGCGTCCCGTTTGAATCCAAGTGGGTATGCTGGTGTCCTGTCCAAATCCAGTGAGTGTACCCAAAGCTCAGAAAATCTGGAGGGTGTATCCCTTAGCCTTGAAATCGAGATTGTATTGACTTTGATATTTGAAAAGAAATCTGTATAAGAAATTATACAGGACTGAATGTAGGATAACTTCGAACCAGTATAAAAATTCCTGGTGTGACCTCTCCAACTCTATATGTTTTACTTTTACTACATTTATATCTGTCTATGTTTGCATCTATGATTGTTGATTTTGCATTGTTTAATTATAATCTTATTAAAAAGATTCACAAAAATTAGCAAACACTATTCACCCCCTTTCTAGTGTTAAATTAGCCTTAAGATCCATCCTTCGCAAATTAACAGTGTCTACTCTTTTAATCACAACTTCTCTATTACTGATAAATTCCCTTATCAGTGGAACTTTCGAAGAATGTGCCACGAGTTCTTGTAAGCTCTTGGTTCTTTCACGATCTGCATCACGACATTATTATCACATAACAATGACATAGGATTCTCAATGTCTGGAATCACCCTTAGCTCATACATAAACTTGGAATCCTAACCGCTTTTGTAGCTGCTTCTTTGAGGGCAATATACTCGGCCTCTGTCGTTGAATCAACTACTGTTTCCTACTTGGAACTTTTCCAACTACCGCTCCATCATTCAATGTAAATATATAACAAGACACTGATTTACTGTCATCGATATCACTATATAAGTCGGAATCTTTACACCTCTTCATAGGGAGGTCTTCATTCCTATATATAAGGAATAAGTCTTTAGTATTTCTTGAATACTTATGAATCCACTTCATCGTTGTCCAATGCTTTTCTTCGGGATTAGACTGATATCGACTTATGCATCCTAATGCATAAGCCACATCTGGTCGAGTACATAACATAGCATGCATGATGGAACCAATTGCTGATGCATACGGTATTCTCTCATCCACTACTTCTCCTTATCAATATGAGGAGCATCCTTCTTAAAAAAGACGATTCCAAATTTCATCGGAACATTTTCGCACTTAGAATTCTTCATACTAAACCTTTGCGGTATGATATCTATGTACAGGGATTGAGACAATCCCAACAACCTTTTGGATCTATTTCAATGGATCCTTATACTAAGTATATATGCTTTTTCTCCCAAATATTTCTTGGAGAAACTCTTGGACAACCTTGCTTTCACCGATTGCAACAATGCAATATCATTGCCAATCAGGGGCAAATTGTGTACACACAAGACTAATAACACAATAGCACTTCCCTATTCTTTCCAGTATATGCATGCTTCCTATGTGTTTTGATAAAAACCAGACTGTTTGATTACTTTATCTAAACACTTAGTCCAACTCCTTGAATTTTGATTAAGACCATAAATTGATCTTAACAATTTGCATGCTTTCCCCTCGCTCCCATTGACCTCGAAACCCTCGGCCTACGACTTATGAACGGTCTTTTCTAAATTGTCATTTAGAAATGCTATTTTCACCTCCATCTGCCAAATTTCACAGTCGTAGAATGCGGTAGTAACAAGCATTAACTGAATGGACTTAAGCATGGCTGTAGGTGAAAATGTTTCGTTATAATCAATGCTTTGAATTGATGAATACCTTTTGCGACTAGCCCGGCCTTATAGGTCTCCACCTTTCCATCTGCATTTAGATTCTTCTTAAAAATCCATTTGCAGCCGATGGTTTTTATTCCTTTCGGGTATGTCATCCAAAATCTATACTTTGTTGTCATACATGGAATCCATCTCGGATTTCATAGCTTCAAGCCAAAGTGCAAAGCCTTTACTTTGCAGTGCTTATTGGAATGAGCGGGGAGTTTCATCCTCTAAGACATAATCTTTTTTCTCTCCATCCATGAGAAAACCATAGTATCTCTTTGGTGCACTAGATTCTCTATTAGACCTTCTAATGGGTTTCATGTTTTCGTATAATGGTGAATTTGATTCTACTAGCAGTTGAACCTCTGTGTTAATTTCTCGGATCTCATCCAAATTTGCAACTTCACTATTAATTTCTTTTGACAGAGATTCCTTTTCTAAAATGACAAGGTGCCAAGAAACAATAACCTTTTGTTCCTTAGTGTTATAGAAAATATATTCATAGAATTCTTGGGATATCCTATAAATTTATACAAAGCCGATCTTATCTTAAGTTTATTGGGGACAACTTTATTAATGTTGGATGGACAACCCCACACCTTCAAATATTTAAGGTTGGATTTCTTTCTATACCATATCTCATATGATGTCTTAGGCACAGATTCAGTAGGCATCAAATTCAACATATGCGCTGCGATTTCCAGTGCTTGTCTCTAATAGGAAGAGGTAACTCAACCTTACTCGTCATGGAATGAACCATATCTAATAGGGTTCAATTTCTTCTTTCCACAACACCATTGTGTTGTAGAGTATAGATTAAAGTAATCTGAGAGATAATCCCATCATTTTTTAAGTACCATTAGAGTTCTTGTCGAACATACCCACCTCCTCGATCAGATCGAAGTATTTTAATTTTACGGTTTGTCTAATTTTATACTTCATTCTTATATTCTTTAAATTTCTCACAAACATAGGATTTATTCTTCATAAGATATATATATATATATATTCCAGTCTCGAGAAATCATTGGTAAAAGGTATGAAGTAAGTTGAATTGTCCTTTGTCACTATAGGCATCGCACCACATACATCAGTATGTACGAGACCAAGAGTTCATCAACTCTTTCTTTGCTCTGACTGAAGAGGTGCTTTGTCAATTTTCCTTTGAGACACGACTCATAAGTGTCAAATGATTCATAATCAAATGACGTTAGAAAACCCTCAGTTTTCAGTTTGTGCAGTGGTTTGTCACTAATATGACCTAGCCTACAATGCCATAAGTAACTATTATTAATGTCAACGGAAGATTTATTAACTAAACATATATGATTAAAGTTATGTACATAAATACCATTATCCAAAACACCATCACATATATTATTTTCATCAAACACAATATTCATAATACTATTACTACAATGAAAATCAATATCTGTATTAGACAATCTAGAAGTAGGTATAATGTGACAAATAAGATTTTGGACATAATAGCAGTTATAAAGAACTAAACCAAATCCATTACGCAAAATCAAGTGATAGTCTCCAACTGCAATTGCATCCACTATAGATCCATCATCATCTTGAAGCTTCATTTCACCTTATTCCACGTACCATCTACCCCTAAGTCCATGTAAAGAATTATATATATGAGTCCCAAATGCAGTATCTAAAACCCAAGATAATTTATTGACTGCAAAGAAATTTTGAATCATAAACGTACCTCTATGTGCCTGATATTTCATTTCTCTGACCATCTTCAAATAGTCCGAACAATTGCGCTTCTAATGCCTCTTCTTATGATAATGGTGACATTCACCTTTTTCAGTAGGAGCATCTTCCATTTCTTAAAACCATGCTTGCATTTCTTCATACCTTTTGAAGACGATGCCTTTTCCTTTACAGCTACCACTATGCCTCGATCCTTTAATGAGCCCTCAGCTGATCGCAACGCATTGATTAGCTCAATGAGGCTAACATTAATTCATATTGCATGAATGCTTAAACTGCGGAGTCATCGAGTCTTGGATCAAGTCCACTTACAGTTCATTTCTTATCATAACATCTAACTCAAAAGGTCTAGCAATATAGCCTTTCATTGTTATGATGAAATCCTAAACACAACTATCCTTACTCGTCTTGTATTGAATAGTTTCTTAGTAATCTCGTGTGTAGCACCCTTAATTTTGGTTCATATTATCTTGAATATTTAATTAGGAAATAATTATATAGATAATGTAGAAGAATATAAATGTATAAATAGTGTGGGCAATATCAATATAAATATGATTTTAATTTTAAGCTTTGAATAGAGAATTGGTTTATAGAAAAAGTAATCAAAAAGGCCTTAATTGCATAGAAGAGAAATAAGGAAGCAAAGATAATTTATATAATTTATTTCTCCTAACATATTTCCCCTTCCACTCATATATTTTTGGCCACTGTTAATAAACCGAAGAAAACAAAACAAAACCACATAAAACTCCATTAAATTTCATTCAATAAAGAAGAAGAAAAAGAGGAAAGCTCAATGGGAGAAACAAAGGCAATTATTGTAACAACCCGCATATTTTACGATTGAATATTTAAATATTTTTATTTAAATATTTCGTCGTTAGTCGGATTTTTATCCGAAAAGCTACTTTTTGCAAACAGTCGAATTAGGACTCGAGACCACCCCCATTGAGTTCAAAATGACGTTTGCGACCTTTTTGAGTATAACTTTGATATGTTTGGAGCTAGCTAAAATTTTGACCTTTTTCACTTTGGGTTTGGGTTTGGGTTCAGCCCACTAGTCCACATAATACCCCAAACTGAAACACTTCTCTTCATCCACTCCCATTTCTTTACCTTTTCAGTTCTAAAGAGAATAATGGAGGAAGAGAAAAAGAATTAAAATCCTAAACCTTAGTTTCCATTTGCAAGCTCCATTTCTTGCTCCAAATTCAAAGAGAAGCTTAGGTAAGCATCCTCTTCATCTTCTCCAACTCATTCTCTCTTCAATTTCAGAAATTTCCTAAACCTAACTTAGGGAATGTTCTTCTTTTTAGCTTAGGTTCAAGCTTCTTGAGTTGAAGTGAGGAGTGTTGATCTTTCCTTGGTGATTAAGCTTCTCATTCATTGTTTTTGGATTTAAAGGTGAGATTTTTATCTCACATCTATGTCTATATCTATCTTTGTTGTTAGGTATGAATTCCTAACATCTATTTTGTGTTCATTTGCTGTGATTTGAATTGGTTTTGTGAATTCTCCAATTTTTGGTGTTTTGGTTCAATTTTATGAAAATCCTTTTATAAATGTTTGAACATGTTTTTGGTGATGCATCGAAGTGCCTACAAGGCTGGGTTGCCGATTGGCGTAAACCCGTAGTGCTCGTCGCTCGTTCGATCGCATTTCGGTTTGGATTTATCGTTTTTGAGCTAGGCTGTTTTTTTTTGCCTAGCAGAAAATTTCAGACGTTTGAAACCAAATCCAGACGTTTGGTTGAAAAATCCAGACGTCTGGAAAGGGGTCTGGAAAAGGCAGTAACAAAATCCAGACGTCTGAAACAAAATCCAGACGTCTGAAATCAATTTCAGACGTCTGGTTGAAATTTTCAGACGTCTGAAATGGCCCAGGAATAAAAAATAGAAGGGAGAAAAACACATATACTTCCAGAACCTAGGGCCAGACGTCTGGGAACACTTACCAGACGTCTGGAACTGTTTAATTTGCCTATTTTGAGTTGATTTCCAATGTTTATCGATTTTTGTTGATCCGGTTAGTTGTTATCACTTATTATCGACTTTGATGACTTCTTTCTTTGGATTTTTGGGAATATTCATTTTGATGGATTTGGTATCGATTTCTTTGGATTTAATTCACGTCTTCGAATGTGAATCTTTGGTGATTAATTGTTTCTACAATCATTTTTGTGATTTGTCACTTTCAAATACAAAGGTTTCTATACTAGTAGTAAATATTCAAACTCTTTCACAAAGATGATTTCAACTCTATTTCTAATACAAAACTTGTTTATAAAACCGTTTTCCAATCTATTAGTATATACAAACCTTTACCTCATTCGTATGAGAAAATCTAATTAAACGGCTTAGCAAAACAAGTGGTATGAAACGCTTGCGTTTACTTCGTCGGTTTATTTATGGACTTGTTCGATTGAAACTCTTGTGACAATTTTTGAGTGGAAATTTACAATCTGTTCATAAATATTTTAGTTAAGCTAGTGGTAATGGGACATGAAGCTAAACTCTTATATTTACTAGCTTAGTGTAATCGACACTTCTTGATGATCGATGATGATCATTTTATGGTTTAGACTAGCAATGTGCGATGTCTCTTTGTCCATGTAGGGGACTGTACCTCGTTTTATTGAGCTTCGTCTCATTTCTTTTATGGGCTAGCGACCCATGTCCTTTTACGGTTTTTGGTTCATCGGATGTACCGTTATTGTACTACATCGATGTTTCGAGTTTCGAGTTCATCGGGCGTACCGTTATTGCACTACGTCGTTGATCCGAATTATTCGAGTTTCGAGTTCATCGGGCGTACCGTTATTGAACTACGTCGTTGATGCGAATTATTCGAGTTTCGAGTTCATCGGGCGTACCGTTATTGCACTATGTCGTTGTTCCGAAATATTTGAGTTTTTGGTCCCTTGGGCGTACCGTTATTGTACTACGCCATTGCACCGGCTCTATGCTTAGCGACCATGGAATAGCATTCCGTTTGTGATACACGTGTTGGTGAGTTTTTTTTGCTCCCGTTTGTAATAGGCCTCCCCCCTTGTGATTCATGTATTTCTAATTGATGATTTCTGGAATTTATGTTTCACCAACTTTTGCGTTTGGCATTTATATGTTTGTCAATATTTGTAGTTTGGTGAATAAAATAAAGAATATGATATTCTTTTTGGTATTTTGAGATGATTGGAGATATTGTATGATTTTTTGTTGTTATTTGATGTATACTTGACACAGTATGGCATTTCTTTGTTATCATACGTTTTTGGTCACATCTCTTATCCTATCTCATTTTATCTGATAATTATAGCTAGACTGATCCGTTTATTATTTTCTTTTTAAATAATACTTGGGTCAGACCGAGATATTTCAGGTGCTCCTGCTTGACTTCTTATCAGGGATTATCATCTGATTCTTTTGGCTAACTACTTTAGATTAGTAGTTTTTATTATTATACGCTTGAGATATGAACTCCTTGATGTATAATTATTCTTTTGTCTCGCACTTGTATCTATTCATTGTGATGTAGTGGATCTTATATGACCACTATTTTGATGTACACTTTCATGTGATATATTCATGTCTTATTCCACCTTTGTGATATGAATATCTATGACTGATTTGTGTTATGTTTATTTCTATGTTTGTTTCCGAGGTCCACTTAGCCACTATGTGGTAGCTTTGAGTTTGTATTTGATATGTCGGATTTCCTCTTGAAATGAAATGTAAGTTATATTTTCTGACATATCGGTACTCGCACAAAGCAATTACACAGATGGTCGCTCCTCAACAGCCTTATTCTTCGTGCTAGTCGATGGCATTACACTGTAGTGTCCTTGGCTAGCGTGAGCATAGAGGTGGGGCATCACCATTATCTTCACACAAAATCAAATCTAGGTGAATAATATATCCATCTCTTTATTTTATGTTGTTAAATTTTGGACTATGATAGAATTGAAATGATTTGTTGATGTTTATCATGCATATGGCTTAAATAATCATTTGAATATGTTATGGTTTTCATTAGATATTTTTATGTAATTTCCTTGAGGGATTTTGGTGTAAAAACTATGTATTTGATCTTCAAACGCTTTGAATTTTTGATATAATGTTTGAAATGATATTTTGGTGATGGATTTTTAATTCCATAATTTTCTAAATTATTATGAATTACTATGGATTTTCTAAGTGAGAAAATGGAAAATTTTAGATTTTGATTATTTAAAATAATTATTTTGCTCGGAAATTTTTATATGATCATGAAGTGGAAAATTCTAATTTTTTGAAATTTTGGGGGTTTTCCCAAGTAATTTCGAGTTAAAAGGAATTGTTTTATGCAAGAGAGATTTAATTTCAAAAAAGGTAATTAATGACATAATTAATAGAAGATTAATATTATGGGAAAGAAGAGAAAATTTCTCTTATTGTTTTGTTGTAAATTTCCGAAATATTTGTATTAACCTATGAAAATTTTGACAAAGAAATTTGTTTAGTTAAAAGTTACTACTTTTAAAGGAAATAAACCAGTTTTGCAAATATTTACAAAAATGTCATTATCAACTTGCGATAGCTATGTTTTATCAACTTGCGGCAGCTATATGTTTTATCAACTTGTGATCTGTGCAGTTAATGCCCCGCTATATCCTTGCTATAACTCCGATATATCTTATAGCGGATTCCTACCGCTACGATTTTTCCATATATCCCCAACATATAGCCTTTCTGCTTTAATCCCCGCTATTTCCGCTATATCCCATTATTTCCGCTATATTCCGTTATTTCCGCTATATCTTCTATAAAAAATTGGATTGAAAAATGATATTTATACGCTATAAAAATTATGAAATTAATTAATTTCATTGAATTTTTTATATATGTTTAGAAATGATAATACTCTAATATTCTACTAAATTAAATTAAGTTATATATTAGTTTTACGTTCATTTACAATACATTTGCACATATTTTTATTTAAAATTATTTTTGTATTAATTATAATTCAATTGAATGTTAATTTTTCACATAATTACTATCTATATATTTGTAAAAAAACAAGTATGGGATTTATATGTTATTTTAGAGTAATCCGGTATATCCCGCTATATCTTCGCTACATCCCCGCTATGACTTTTTGCACCTCTACCGCATTGAATCCACCGAGCGCTTTAACTGCATAGCTTGTGATAGCTATTGGTTTTATCAACTTGCAATGGCTATGTGTTTTCAACTTACGATAGCTATTGATTTTATCAACTTGCTATAGCTATGTTTTATCAACTTACGATAACAACATGCAATGGCTTTATGTTTTTAACTTGCGATAGTTATTGATTTTATCAACATGCGATAGCTATGTTTTATAACTTATGATAGCCATATGTTTTGTCAACTTGCGATAGCTATTGGTTTTATCAACTTGCGATAGCTATCTTCCATCAACTTGTGATAGTTATGTTTTATCAACTTGCCATAGCTACTGATTCTAACAACTTGCGATAGTTGTTGGTTTTAACAGCTTGCAATTGCTATGTTTTATCAACTTGCGATAGCTACTTGTTTCCAACTTATGATAGATTTATTTTGGTTGATATGCGATGGCTTTATTTGTCAATATGTGATAGCATCATATAATGTAAACATATGATGGCTTTGGTTTATTTGATATACGATAGCTTATATTGTTGATATGTGATAGCTTGAAAATTGAAGTGCGATAACACATATTGTCAATGTACAATAGCACAATTTTTGAAAAGAAGGATAGCTTATTTATGAAACTTGATAGTTTTAATTCTATGTTGGGCTATGTTTTCCTTAACAAAAATGTAGTTTTTGGTAAGTACTTTGATAAGTTTTCAAAGGAAATAAAAGATATTTAAGTCCGTTTTTAAAAGAGTTTTTTTAAAGGAAATTATTACTTTGTTATAAGTAATTTTCGTATATAAAATTGCTATCATGTGAACATATATTTGTGATGGATGATGATATGTTATAAGTTCAATTTTGTATCTTAATCAGTTGTTACTACTCATGTAAAATTGTTGAAATGCTCACTTATATGTTATATGCTATCAGCCAATATTTTTGACCTTGGGGATTGGGAACTATTGTCTAGTTGGGTTGTTCCAGTAATGGGTATGATATGACTTGAACTTTTGAGTGAGTAGAATTGAATCCAATAGATCGAGAAGATCAAATTATGTTAGGATGTCTTGAACTAATTAAAAGACATGACTCATGGATGGTTTAAAACTAATTTTTTGAGTGGAGAATGAGGTACGGTCGTGCCCTATCCTCCAACGATTAATTTCCTAGTTGGTCAGGTCCACAGTTCCATTGCATGGGGCATTGCTGACGGATAGGCTAAACTGTGGAAGTTACGCATTGAAAGGAATTCATAGCAGCGATGCTGACCATTGTTTTTCTTCTATCATGAGAGTTTCTTGGTACTTATGGGAATGGAGACCGTTGTTATTTCCTCTTAATTAGATAAGAAATTTTGAGTTATTTGGTTATATTTTTGGTTCGATTCATCCCGATAGTTTTTAGTTGGCCTGAGAGAATTAAAATAGGTTCATAGTGACCTTGGGAAAACTTTGGCTTGGACTATTTATGTGATTGGATAATTATGTGAATATGTAAACCTTTGACCATTGCGAGTGACAGATTATTCATTTGAATCATTTATGCATTTTGATATTACGATTATGTTCTAATCATTCTAGTTGCCGATATGTTGTAACATCCCGTGTTTTTAGGGTGCTTTGAATATTTAAATTTTGGATACTTAAATATTTAATTGATTTATTTTATCGATGAAGGAAAAACTAGATTTTCGCAAACGGACTTTTTAGGACTCGAGATTATTTCCATGGGGACCGGATGGTTCGAGCGAGCCAGAGTGAGTATAAGCATCGATATATTTCGTCTGTTTGGTTTCGACTTAGAATGTCGAGTTCGATTTGTAAATCGAGCGACTCAAAAAGTTAACTTATGTATATGTTGGAATTAGATCTCCAAAATAGTCCTATTGAGTTCGGTATAGGGGTATTTGGCTAGAAATGTCAGTAAACATGCCTTGATTGGAGTTTGGAATTTTTTTTGGGTGAATAGTGTCGCAAAAAATTTCTATATAAGGACCATTGCCCTTCGTTTTTTCCTTCCCATTCCCAAATCAGACCCTTCCAAACCCTAGCTGTTGTTTTAAATCACTCACATTCAATGGCCACTATGCCGCGGTGCCACTAGAGGTCGAGATAGTCGAAGGCCCCAAAATCAAAGTTGTGTGCCTTGATGTGATGTAGAGGTTGAATGGTGTGATCGCCGTGAAGTGGCTCGACGCGACCCGAATCAGAGTATGAACATGGGCAGTAAATGATTTTAGCGGGGAGGCTATGGGCGGTGTCAAGCGGCGAGGCTGGTATCATTGGGAGAGGGTTGGCTGGGACAACCTTGAGTGGCAAAACGGCGGTGAACTAAGCGCCATGGTGGCGGTGATGGACGAGAATGATGGAGGAGGTTTAATGGCCTGGGGTGTTTAAACGAATAAAGGCAATTAGGGTAGATGCAACCGTGCTTAGAAATTGGTAATTAGGGGTTAATTTTGTAATTAAGTTAAATATTATATTAATTAATTCGAAAATCTTATAAAATGTATAACTTGTTCATACAAGGTCCAAATCAAACGCGGTTAGCTGCGTTGAACTCGTATAAATGATATCTACGTTACAGAATTGGATTTGTAGGATTGGAACTTGTAGAATTTCAAGCTAAAATCGAACGTTGTTCGATTTTAGACGGAACCGGAGCGCTTCGGCGATAACTGGAATTTCTATGAGCTTACTCACCTCTAAATAAATTATAAAATACCCATGATGCTATAAATTATTGTTGACTGCATGGATGTTAGTTTAGTTTGTTGTTTGATTGATTGTTTGGTTGGATTCCCGCTTTGTAAGGTGGATGACATATTATCCGATTTTTAGGGAATTCATATAACTATAAATTATTATTTGTTACTGCCTAGTAGCAAATGGCATAAATAACCATTTTGTTGTAGGGACAAAAGTAAAAGTCGGAGTGTTTTCGTAACGAATAGATTGCCACGGGACTCTTCGAAGTGCATATATGTGTGTGATTTACTAGGGACATTTGTAGAGACCAAAAGAGGTTTCTTGCCATTATTTATTTACTATTGTCTGCATATTATTTATATTCTTTCATTGCTTATATTGATGTATAGTTGAAATAATTGTGACATTCTATTTGAATTGTTTAAGTGTCGTTATAGTGATTTTCCCTATACCGCCACTTATTGAATATCACCTCTTTAACCCCTTTGTGTGTATTGAACTTGAGCTTGGATTTTCACAAAACAAATGTTTGAATCTAATTAATCATTTGATAAATGATGTTTCAATTAGTTAATCATTTTAATTAGTGATATTTAATTTAGTTGATGATTTTAATTAATGATATTTAAAATTAATTAATCATTTTAACTAATGGTATTTGAATTTAGTTAATCATTTTAATTAATGATGTTTGAATTTAATTAATCATTTTAATTAATGATATTTGAAGTTAGTTAATCATTTTATTTAATGAAGTTTTAAAGTTAATTAACCGATTTAATGAAAGTGTTTTAAAGTTAATTAACTGATTTAATAAAAGTGTTTGAAGTTAAATTATTTAATTTGACAAAAGTGTTTAAAAGATAAATTGATTGATTTATTAAAAAATTATAAAGTTCGTTCAATGATCCTTCGGGATGATTAGCATTGTTTTAAACTTTTAAAGGTATTTAAATTGATTTATTATCTTCTGGGATAATAAATGTTGTTTTTAAATTTATAAACGATAGTTTATAAATGAGAAAATGCTTTAAAAGGATTGGTTTAAAGATAATGCTAGGTGTAAATTGTTTTGGATTTATAGTAAACAATGTTTCGTTGTCATCTGTTCCTGACCCTTGTTTAATATACTTAGTATTACAATTAGCCCTTTTCAATGAATATTTCGAAGAGTGTTTTTAAAGTGTTTTACAAATATTTGAAATGTGAAAACCAAGCATAAGTGTAAATCAAATATTTTAAAGGTTTGATTCAGTTATTGGTGGTAAGTGTGTGTGATTTAATTTCTGTACACAAATCACTTTATTATTCCCAATAGTAGATTAATTGACCATCGATTTCGATTCTGCTATCTTCTTTGTGTTTCATCGATTCAAGATGATTTGTTTGCTCGTTTGGAGCATTTAAATTGCTTCTATTCTTAAAGTTAAGAATGATGTCGAGTCAAGTTAGATAGTAACACCGCCCTGGCTTGTCCGGCTTTATTGTTTTCCCTGTAATAGTACTAATTTGTTCGATAGTTGATTTATTGACTATCGATTCCAATATCTTTCCATGCGCTTCATCAATGTAAGACGATTCGTGGCTCGTTATGAACGTTAGCATCCAACACCATGGATAACTAAAACCAAAGAGCGGGTGGGAGCCAAGCCATGTAGATCACACCCATTAGAGTATATTCACATTTATCTAGTGGTGTTGATAGCATGCATGCATTGATGTGAGTATATTCGGATGCTCATGTGAAGCGGGATCCGGCTTGGAAATTCTTGAGAGTGATATGTGTTTAGCGTGGGCTCTCAAGTATATTTTATCTAGAGGTATACTTTCGGTGTAGGAGGGAACACCCTCCTAGTTATGTTGGATCTACTCATTCTCCTTATTTCGATTCGAACCATGGAATTAAACTTTTTTTTCGTCAATTTAAGATGATTTGTTGCTCATTTTGAGCATCAATATCCTTTTTCGGAAATGACTAAAACCAAAAAGCGGATAAAAGGGGGGTGCAACCTCCTAGTCATTGTTCAAAAAACTTCTTTCCCTTGTTTAATTCAAACCTTTGAATTGTTTCCTTAATTGCATTGAGAACACCTTGTGCACTTCTCTATGTTTCATTATTTGTGTCCATTCTTTAAGTTTGGATTTTGATCTTATCTATGTACATTAGTTCTTGTTTGGATTGTTCTGATTTTTTTTCTGTTTCTTCGCCTATGGATGTTGTTCTTATAAGGTAAAAACCCGTTCTGCTTTTAGCGACGTGGTCTTAAGAAGTTATATTATGTTGACCATATTATTTGAGTTTTCTCACGCTGGTTTTCCAGACTGATCTGGCTGTTATTTTATTATAATGCTCAAGTCAGACCGAGTATTTTCCCAGGTTGACTTTGGTGATAATAATGTTCACATATCGTAGTGTTTGACTTTCCGATGTATTATATTGTATGCCTATCAACAATTTGTAAGGTCGGGATTTTATAACTGTCCAGTTGATAAGGATTGTTTTTAACTCTAATTTACTCTGTATTTTTAAGTGACAGTTTTACTGTCTTTGTTATATTATATGTTTTCATTTCCGCTGTGAGATTCTGTTTCCCTTATACCTTGTTCTTTTCTTTAAATTTTCCCTAACAATCTGCCTTTCCGATGACTAAATGTTCGGCATTGGAATACCGTGAATGTATTCGGTGTTGACCTCTGATGGTCGAAAAGGCAGGTCGTTGCATTTGGTATCAGAGCTGAAGGTTAAGTGAGAACCTTGACTTTATAGGGTATGGCTCATTAGAGATAGTGTTAGCAATGCCCTAGAATGAGTAACTCATTAGAGATAGGGTAAATGGTACCCTAGAATGAGTTAAGAATATTATATATACGAGAGCGTATTTGTTATTATTATAAAAACATATTGTGTTAATTGGCCAGTTAAGAATGAATTTTGAATTCTGGTCGACACGTAGGACACCACGGTGTCGATAGGGATTGCAAAACACTTGACAAGGCAAACGGACATGATATTGATTTTTAAAAATTAGTAAATGAAATATTTTACCTCTATTTTATATATATAAAGGATAATTTTCGAAAATTTATATAGTTATAGAGTGTGTTAGTTTGTTTGAAAGTGATAATATATATTTATTGATAATATATATTTATTATCACTATTGTTTGATCAGCCATGCTTGACTAAATTAGGAGCGTTGATTATCATTTGTTGATTATTTGTGTTTAGCTTATTTTTAAGCATTTATTGTTTTGATTATAAGCGAGCCCCTTGTGAATTAAGTTTCACAATTTGACTATAAGGTGTTCAGTTATAATTATAAGTTAAAAGTATACCGTCAATAAAAGTTGTTTAATATAATCTAAATGGTAGGATATGGCATTTAGAGAATAAATATTTTGGGAAAATTTTATTATAATAAAGGAGGGTTATTATAATTTGAAATGATTTTATATAAAGGTAATTTTATATAAATTTGATTTATAAAATGTGTTTTAAAAAAAAAGGATTTTCAAACTTATATCCTGAGTTGTTTGAAATAAATTCAAAAGGATTTTAACAAAAATAATAGTAATATTATTTGGGTGTATTTATAAATAAAAATATTTTGGAAGTGAAATTTTAAATGGAATGCATTTTTTTTAGGTCGTAGAGGAAAACATCTCGATTAGTTTTATGGTAATCTGAATAATCTTCTAAGTGACAATCGGATGTTTGCTTAGGCAAACGTTGTGGAGCACTTAGTAGATTATTCTCTTTATCATTATGCGATCATAATGAGTTCAAATCCGAACGAACCCAAAGTGAGTTTTAGTAAATAAATTATTTGAAGTTATTTTATAAGGAAATATAAGTACTATGCTTTCAAAAAGGAGTTACGAAATAAAAACCGGGTATCTAGACTTAGGTTTCCTTAAAAGAAACTGGTTTAAAATAAAAGTTATTTTGAACAGTAATTTGATAAACGAAAATTTAAACTCTTGGATAGAAAAGAGATATTTTGACTCAAATTTTAAAATGGGTTAAATTAGATAGGTAGGTTTTAATAGACGTTGTTTATTTTAAAACCATAACTTTTATTTAAAACATGCAGGTTTTGTAAACTATTTGTTGTTATTGGACCAACCCATAAACATCTTTCATTATAACACCTTGAGGTATAAAGGTCGATAGGTTGGCTCATTTTTTAAAGACCCATATTTTGATTAGGTATCCATCTAAATTTTGAAAAGTAAAATCAAAATTGGTGTTTTGTATGTACTCTTAGGATCTAGAAGGGTAATACACAAGTAACTATAGTGGAGTAAATTTTATTTGATATTTTATAAAGAAATGCGTTTGTAAAATATTTCTAAACTTAGGTGAAAATTTATGGAATAATTCATAAATAATTTTGGTGTTTAATAAAATACTAAATGGAAAATATAAATGGAAAATATAAGTGATCTAGAAAAATTAGTGTAGTTAAGAAACCAATAAATTTAAAGAGTGAATTTTGATTTTGTCTAAGGGGACTTGAATATCTTCTGAACAATAACCAAAGACTGATGTGTAAAATGGTACGCTTAGATAATTATCTATTTCTTGGACAATCAAGGAAGTTTTGAACCTAAGGTAAGATTTGTTTGTTAGGCATTTAACATTTTAAATAATGTTAAGTGTTAGTTTATTCCTTTACAGAAATTGATTTGGTTTGATTTGATTGATTGTGTGATTTGATATACTATGTTTGTTTTAAGCCATAGGATTTTTAAGTTGGTGTTCATTAGGATCTAAATCCCGGTGCTTTTGAAAAATGATTTCAAAAGAATTTGTGGAAAGAAATAATAAAAATATTGTTTTGAAAAATATCGATGAAGTGTTACTGTTTCAAACATTTGAAAATGATTTTTTGAAATGGTTTTTCAAATATTTTGTTATGACTAAATTTGGGCAATTCGAGGTTTTTCGAAATGGAAGACTTGCCAGGTATATTTCTTTACTCTGGTTGTTGTTTTTAGAAGGAACCGAAATATCACTGGATGCTCCATGTTGTTTTATTCTAGAGTTATACCATGCTTCGGTAGGAGCAGCCCTCTCATTATCATTATTGATTTTGGTTTTGATATACTTCTTTTTAGAGGAATTGGAAAATATTTTGAATATAAAACTTGGGCATTTAGTTCTAAATTTATCTTTCGAAAAATTAGATGCATAGTAATTGATTTTAGAGTATTCTCTGTATTTTGTTGCATATGGTTGAAATGTTGTTTTTGGCTACATGTGGCTTTATTCATTTGAGTTGCATGTAGATTTTTATCATGCTATTTTTTGCGTGTAGAGTTGTCTCGTTATTATCAGTTGCATCATATTGCCTTGTTGCATATGTTGTTACATATTTTAATGTTTGGGCTTATGATTGAAATATCTAGTGTATTGCTCTTTTGTCAGCCTGATTCTCTTTGGGATTATGTAAGTACAACATAGGTACGGAGAAGCAAGAGGTTACTATTGGATTGTTTGCGCACTTGCATTGGTTTTGAGATAGTTATGGGTTGCCAAGAGATTCAAATGCCAAAGAGGTATGTAGTAGTTTTAGAGATTGGCGATTGATTGGCGATTTTATACCCCAGATATGGGAGGCCACTTTTGGGCTTTTGTTTTCTTTTGGTTGATTTGGACTTGTTGAGGCGAATTGTAGTTTTTTCGGATCAGCCACCCAAAGGAGGTGCTGCCAAATTTTTTTGGAATTCCACCTTAGGTTTTAAGGAAAGTTAGTGCAAAGATTATTGGATATCACTGATAGTTGTAAGAATCTGTGGCAAAGGTTATTGGTATAGCCCTGAGTGACGTAGGAATTTTAGTGACAATTTGGAAAGTTGTCACTATAAATGCAGTTGTTGTTACTTATTTGTTTCGCGTATTTATAACTCGATTCGGGTGAGAGTGCCATGTTGGTTGACATATGCCCATGTAGGTAGGATAGTGCTCAGAATAGACTAGTGTGGAGTTTGCTGTTTTGGCATGAGTTATAGATGATTTATATATCATCAAAGATGCTTGAGTGTTGGTGTTGGTTACTTAGTCCTTTAGGATTTTGGGGACGAAATCCTTTTAAGGGGAGAGAGTGTAACAAACCGTGTTTTTAGAGTGCTCTGAATATTTAAAATTTAGATATTTAAATATTTAATCGATTTATTTTATCGGTTAGTGGAAAACTCAATTTTTGCAGATGGACTTTTTAGGACGGGATTATTTCCATTGGGTCCGGATGGTCCAAGCGAGCCAGAATGAGTATAATCATCCATATATTTCATCTGTTTGGTTTCGAGTTAAAAGGTCGAGTTCAGTTCATAAATCGAGCGACTCGAAAAGTTAACTTATGTATATATTGGAATTAGATCCCAAAAATAGTTCCATTGAGTTCCAGATAGGGGTATTTGGCTAAGAACGCCAGTAAGCATGCCTCAATCGAAGTTCGGAAACTTTTGGGGTGAATAGTGTTGCACAAATTTTCTATATAAGGACAATTGCCCTTCGTTTTTTTCTTTCCATTCCCAAATCAGACCCTTCCAAACCCTAACTGCTGTTTTAAATCACTCTCATTCAATAGCCACTATGTTGCGATGCCAATAGAGGCCGAGATAGTCGAAGCCCCAACATCAAAGTTGTGCGCCTTGATGTGATGTAGAGGTTGGACAGTGCGATCACCGTGAAGTGGCTCGAGGCAACTGGAATCAAAGTATGAATGTGGGCAGTATATGGGTTCGATGGAGAGGCTATGGGCGGTGTCAGGCGACGAGGCTAGCATCATTGCATGTGGTTTAGCTGGGGAAACCTTGGGTGGCGAAGCGACAGTGAACTAAGCACCATGGTGGCGGTGGAGGACGAGAATGATAGAGGAGCTTTAATGACCTGGGGTGTTCGAACGAACGAAGGCAAATAGGGTAGATGCGGCTATGTTTAGAAATTGGTAATTAGGGGTTAATTTTGTAATTAAGTTAATTATTATATTAATTAATTCGAAAATCTTATAAAATGTATAACTTGTTCATACAAGGTCCAAATCGAACGCGGTCAGTCGTGTTGAGCTCGCATGAACGATATCTACGTTACAGAATTGGATTCGTAGGAATTGGAGCTTGTAGAATTTCAAGCTAAAATCGAACGCTGTTCAATTTTAGACGGAAGCAGAACGCTTCGGCGATAACTGGAATTTCTATGAGTTTACTCACCTCTAAATAAATTATAAAATACCCATGATGCTATAAATTATTGTTGAATGCATGGATGTTTGTTTAGATTGTTGTTTGATTGATTGTTTGAATTCCCGCTTTCTAAGTGGATAACATATTATCTTATTTTTAGGGAATGCATATAACTATATATTATTGTTTGTTCCCACCTAGTAGCGTATGGCATAAATAATCATTTTGTTGCAAGGGGAAAAAGTAGAAGTCGGAGTATTTTTGTAGCGAATAAGTTGCCATGGGACACTCTGAAGTGCATATATATGTGTGATTTACATAGGACATTTGTAGAGAGACCCAAAGGGGTTTCTTGCCATTATTTATATACTGTTGTCTGCATCTTATTTATATTCTTTCGTTGCTTATATTGATGTTTATTTGAAATAATTATGACATTCTATTAGATTTGTTTAAGTGTCGTTATAGCGATTTTCGCCATACCGTCACTTATTGAATATCACCTCCACCCCTTTGTGTGTGTTGAACTGGAACTTGGATTTTCACAAAACAAATGTTTGAATCTAATTAATCATTTGATTAATGATGTTTTAGTTAGTTAATCATTCTAATTAGTGAAATTTAATTTAGTTGATTATTTTAATTAATGATATTTAAAATTAATTAATCATTTTAATTAATGATATTTGAATTTAGTTAACATTTTAATTAATTATGTATGAATTTAATTAATGATATTTAGAATTAATTAATCATTTTAATTAATGATATTTGAAGTTAGTTAATCATTTTAGCTAGTGATGTTTTAAAGTTAATTAACTTATTTAATGAAAATGTTTTAAAGTTAATCAATTGATTTAATAAAAGTGTTTTAAGTTAATTTATTTATTTTGACAAAAGTGTTTAAAAGATAAATTGATTTATTTATTAAAAAGATTATAAAGTTTGATTAATGATCCTTGGGATAATTAACATTGTTTTAAATTTTTAAAGGTATTTAAATTGATTTATTATCTTCTGGAATAACAAATGTCATTTTTAAATTTATAAACAACAGTTTATAAATGAGAAAATACTTTAGAAGGAATGGTTTAAAAATAAAGCTAAGTGTCAATTGTTTTGGATTTCTATTAAACAATATTTTATTGTCATCCGTTCCTGACCCTTGTTTAATACACTTGGTATTACAATTAGCCCTTTTCAAAGAATATTTTAAAGAGTATTTTTAAAGTGTTTTACAAATATTTGAAATGTGAAAATCAAGCACAAGTGTGAATCAAATATTTTAAAGGTTTGATTCATTTATTGGCGGTAAGTATATGCGATTTAATTGCCGTACACAGATCACTTTATAATTCCTGATAGTTGATTTATCGACCATCGATTTTGATTCTGCTATCCTTTTTGTGTTTCGTAGATTCAAGACGATTTGTTTGCTCGTTTGGAGCATTTAAACTCTTGCTATTCTTAAAGTTAAGAATGTTGTCGAGTCATGTTAGATAACAACGATGCCCTAGCTTGTTCGGCTTCACTATTTTCCCCGGAATAGTACTAGTTTTTTTCCGATAGTTGATTTATTAACTTTCGATTCTAAAATCTTTCTATGTGCTTCATCAATCTTAGATGATTTGTGGCTCATTATGAGCATTGGCATCCAACACCATGGATACCTAAAGCAAGTGAGCGAGTGGGAGCCAACCCATATGGGTCGCACCCATTAGGGTATATTCATATTTATCTAATGGCAAGCATGCATGCATTGATGTGAGTATATTCGGATGCTCATGTGAAGCGGGGTCTAGCTTGGAAGTTCCCGAGAGTGATGCATATTTGGCATGGGCTCTCAAGTATATTTTTTCTAGAGGTATACTTTCGGTGTAGGGGGAAGCACCCTTCTAGTTATGTTGGATGAATTCACTCTCCATGTTTCGATTCAAACCTTGGAACTAATCTTGTCTTTTTTTGTGTTTCATCAATTTAAGACGATTTTTGCTCATTTGAGCGTCTATATCCTTTGTCGGAAATGACTAAAACCAACGAGCGCATGAAAAGGGGTCCACCCTCCTAGTCATTATTGGAAAAACTTCTTTCCCATGTTTAATTTAAATCTTTGAATTGTTTCATTGCATTGAGAATCGCCTTGTGCACTTCTCTATGTTTAATTATTTGTGTCCATTCTTTAAGTTAGGATTTTGATCTTTTATGTGTACATTTGTTCTTGTTTGGATTGTTCTGATTTGTTTTCCATTTCTTCATCTATGGATGTTGTTCTTGTGAGGTTAAAACCCGTTTAGCGGCATGGTCACACTGAATTATATTATCTTCACTATATTATTTGAGTTTTCTCATGCTGGTTTTTCAGGCTAATGCTCGGGTCAGGTCAAGTATTTTTCCATGTTTTTTGGTGATATGGAGTTCTTGAATAAGAGTTGGATGTTCGCATATCATAGTGTTTTATTTTCCATTTTATTATATAGTATACCTATCAGCAATTTGTAAGGTCGGAATTTTATAACTGTCCAACTGATAAGGATTGGTTTTCACTCTGATGTACTCTATATTTTTGAGTGATAGTTTTACTGTCTTTGTTTATATTATATGTTGTCATTTCCATTATACCTTGTTCTTTTCTTGTTATTTTACCCTAACAATCTACCTTTTCGAAGATTGGGTGTTCGGCATTGGAATACCGTGAATGTATTTGGTGTCGACTTCCGATGGTCAAAAAGGCGAGTCGTTGCATATGTTATGATTGACATATAAATTATAAGGGTATTATTGAGGGGAAACTCGTTCTGTGCTTTAATGGTGTGGTCTCAATAGTTACTTAATTTGGTTTGAGATGGTATAATATTATTCACACCAGACTTTTTGTTTGACCCGAAGTTTTTAATTTCCTCCTAAACTCGTAGGTACTCAATTTGAATTAGGTAGGCTGAGTATAGGGTTTTCAGGTTAGACAAATAAGCTTCCAAAGACGTGTCCAAGGCAAGCTATTATTTAAAGTTTTTTGCACTATGCAGTTTAGCTACTTTTATTTTGGTTGAATGTATGTAATGATGGGTACTGTAACCATTAAGTAGTTAAGACTTTGATCATCGAAGAAGGCATCTTCATATATCGGTCTTGGAACTATATTTGTATTCATTATAATTTTTCAGAATGATGAAATTGTGAGTTCATGTAATTAAATGCAATGGAATGTAATGAATTCACAAATCAATGAATGAAAATGTTTTGTTTAAAATTTGCAAATTCTTGTGCTCCTTATATTAATGATATAATAGCCGACCTCATTTCGTCACTGGTAAATAATGCTAAGGATGACTGCAACATCAATATTATCTATGTTCGAGCCTCAAAATGGGGGATGTTACATCGTACCTTACGCAACGAGATTGCTCTCCAAACAAAACTTTAGGTTTTTCGAAGATTTTGTGAATAGACATATTTTCATGTTGCCTTTGCAATGACTTATCTAAAGTTAGCAACATGAAAACTTGAACTAATTCAAAGTCAGCTATCCAAGTGTTAGAAGCATTTACTATCTCGATGTCAGCAGTTTCAACGGGTTTTCCTTTAAAGATTTAGTAATCAACGACCATAAGTGTTCATATATGAGAGCTATTTTAATTTCTCTTAATCAGTTAGTGTAGTTTGGTCCAGCGAGCTTGTCATTTTTCGAAACAGTCTTAGGTTAGTCATTTTGCTGCAAATTTAATTTAAGTAGATTAGAACAATTTATACACAGTTGATGTTCTTATATTATTAGAAAGATGAAACGTATTCATTTCATTTTTCTAATAATCTCCACTATATTTTCATGTTTCTCAAAATCCTAAGAAAAAACATAGAAATCTTTTGATTTCCCTAGTGGGTGTCAGGACTTGATTGCCTTGGAATTCCGACCTTGAGTTTGCTCAACAAATCATAGGTCCACAAGCGATGAATAACATTTTATCAGTGTATCATATATAACTCCTAACCCGTGGTCTTTTTCCCTCATCTTGACCTTTAGTTTGCTCAACAGGTCGAAAGAGATTATCCACTTATAGCTACCGTTTTGCGATTGCTTAAGCATAATGCATGTAACTTAAATTTGTTCAATAAATACGTTTATGTATCTTACCTCCTCTAATCAATATATTGATAGTACTACACATAACATCCCTAGCTTGAGTTTCTCAATAACTAAAGAGTATGTAAGTAACCTATTAATATATAAATTGTGGAGGACGACTTTATATATCAGGGATTCATAATCTTAATATATACATATATTACAGTGATACCGATTTAGGGAATAATGTATTTCTTTTCTTATGAACCCTCATCATTCAAATGTCGAACATATCAGAAATCACGGTATACGTACAATACATAAGTAATTATTCTTTAAATATGAGTTGGGTATCTTACAGTTCCACTTATGATTATACATTCATATCATATAAGTTTAACACATTTATAACCGTTTATAGTTTAATTAATTTATATAATATTCTTATGCTTATTATTAATTAAATCTTATTTAATAAGTTTTAATTTATTAATTTAATTAATAAATAAATTAAATTATATATAAAATTCAAAATTTTATTTTATCACCTTAAACAATTCAAGATGAATATTAATTATAACATTTATAGTTTTATATACATATATCATTATATATGCCTTTATCAATTAACATTTAACTAATTAATTTATCAAATAAATATTTTATTTAACTAAAAAAATTAAATTAAATATTTTTAATAAATTCAAAATATTATTTTAATTTACCTCAAACAAAAGATATTTAAATAATTTTTGAAAATGTTAACTTTATTTTCAAAATACTTTTGAAAATATTTTATAACTTATATAAAATTTATTTTGTACTTTAAACTTAACTTTTAAATTAACATATATTTTAAATTTTCAAATTGAATTTCAAAGATTAGCCCAAGGTCTAAATCAATGTGGCCTTTTATAATTGAGCGAACCTTTTGGACTTAGTCCACACAATCAAGCATGGCCGATAGCCAGGAGGGGAGAATACTTGATTATTCAACCCCAGGCCTAGATACTACTTTTCTAGACAACTAAGCAAATAGGTAAGCTTTAGTTAGTTGGCCTTAAAGTTGCTAATTATACCGCATAGACCATTTAGGCTATGGTACTGCTGTTAGAATCGGGTCAGTCTACAGCATGTGAAATAGGTAGATTTCAACTTTTTCCTTATTTGGATCATTGTTGGCCTGTACAGTCTAATGGGTTATACTAGATCCAATCTAGTTAGCTTTAATAAAATATATTTTTATTTAATTTTTTGATTTAATTAATTAGTAAGTTAATTAAAATTGATTTGTTTATAGTTTATGAGCATATCATTATGTACTCATATGTATATAACGTGCATGTGCAACGTAACAAAGGTGTATGTGGTCAAGTTTATACATAGTAGATATTGGGATTTATACTTAGTATGTATATACTTCGCCCTTACATATATATCGATTCCATGAATAAAATATCTCATAATATATATATATATATATATATATAGTTTTTGAAAATTTTAGTTTATAAAATATCTGCAAATATTTTTAAATATTATACAAAATTTTGACCAAAACTTTTCTTTTTAAAATTTTGAAATTTAAAATATCTAATTTGACTTAGTAAATAAGATCCAAATTCAAACCGGTTCTCAAATATAAATTGAAATTTACAAAATATCATAATTTAACTTAGTAATATTTTTTTAAGAAAATTATATATATATATATATATATAATAGCCAAAAATAAAATTACTATAAAACATTAATATTTATTAAAAGATATATAGATATATATATACACATTTAATATATATATATATTTGTATGTACGTTTCAGCGAAATAATTTTTTAAGGCCAAAAGCATTTTTAATATATAAAGTTCATAACCAAACAAATATATATTTATATATAATATAAAATGTGTTTAAATATAATTCGACCGATGCCTTTTTTTTCAAAAACATTTTGCGATGAATAATATATATATATATATTAACTTGGATTTAATTTATAAACAAAATAAACCAAGTACTTTTGAAAATTAAAACTTGTTTTTCTATTTATTTCAAAATTTATTATTTTTACAAATATTATATTTATAATTATCATATATTGTAAGTATTTTTAAATGTATTTTAACATATTAATAAGTATTTTAAAGATATTTCTATATATAAGTTTTAAATATTAAATTAAGTATTTTATAAATATAATATAGGGAGCTAGGATTTTAACACTTAAGTTAAAATAAATTGTTTTATGGAATCAACTAAAAGTGTATTACCTTAATTAATAAGTGTGAATATGCTTTGATCTTTAAATAAATTTTTAAGGTTATTAATGGATATGTAAATTAGATTTGGGTTGTTGTAAACAGTGTTTTTAGCAACACCTGTTTTTAACCCTTATTACTAATTATACTTGGGAATATAATTAGATATTTACTTATGGATATTTAGTAGAAAAATACAAGTAAATGGTTTTGGCTTTTATGTGACTAATGTTTTGAGCAACATTTGTCTTTAACCCTTAAATATAAATAAATCTTTAAGAAGGGAGTTCTAAAGAGGAATGTTTTCAAAGTATGAAATGTTTGGGTTTGTTGTGACAATTGTTTTTAGCAACACCTGTCTTTAACCCTTAAATGTAATTAAACCTTTAAAAGGAGAATTTTAAAGAAATGGTTAAATGGAATGGTTTTGGGTTTGTAGTAAACAATGTTTTAGCAACATTTGTTTTTAAACCCTTGAATTATATTTGGGAAGAAATATTATAAGTCTTTAACAATGGAATTTTAAAGAAAATAACAAGTATTGAAATCTTTTATAAAGAGATAGAAAATGTTATATGTTTAATTTATAAAAGAAAAGGAGTTTATTATGACAATGTTTTGGTAGTAATTGTTTTAATCTCTTTGATCGCATTTCAAGTAAGTAAAACTTGTTAAATGATTTGTGAATACACATATACAATTGGAATACGTATATGAATACTTTTTAAGTATTGAAAAGAGTATAGGTGAATAGTTAAATATATTTATACAAGAATATAGAGGAAGTTTTAATTAATAAAGGAGTATTAATTAATAAAGTGTTGATTTATAAAAGAAGTTTTATTAGATAAAAAGATGTTTTTCTGATAAGAAGGGTTTTTAATTAATAAAAGATAAATTAATTAAAAAGGGATTAAAAGACGTTTATTTGACTTGACCATGCCTTGCATGAAATGATAGTGCAGATGTATTACTTGCTTATGAGAAAGTATTCAGGACTTAGTTCCCTTATGCGATCATTCTCATTATTGTTGAATAAGACCAAATTCATCGACTCGGTCTTGGAGAGACCAGGATCGGTAAGTGTTCTACTTATCAAAAACTACTACAAGGCTGAGATACAGGTTCTCTGTTTTAGAAGTGAATGATGGAAACCACGTGTGGTTCCGAAATTTGTCGAGATGATGGAATCCATATGGGATTCATTATGTGATCGAGTTTTGTTGAAAACTCATGTGAAGATGCTGAACGTGACCACGACATCGGAAATGGCTAAAAACTGAGTAGGCCCATAGCCAACGGGGTTTAGCTAACCTCAGAAGGTACTGATCAACTCTATTATCTAGAGTATGCTCATCGATTTTGCTAGCTGGAGTTGATCGTATTCAGGACATGTTCTCTACGTGAACTAGCTATGACTTCCTTATTTGGTATATTTTATCTAGAGATATACGGTGCTCAGAAGGTACTTTCTGACCATTTCCAGGAGACTTGCCTCAAGGTATTGAGGACCCTCCAATGGAAAAATCCATTTATACAAACGTCCCTTAGCGGTTTTTGTTTGTATACCTAAATATGCTATCAAAAGTAACCAATGTAACCATTTTAGCTTTGATTTATATTTATATTGAACATCCTAGACATTATTATAATATAACTAAATTTTCTTATAAAATGGTTCGGTTATTGTAAGGTAAAAACTCACCCATATTTATTTGCGGCATGTTCTTATGAGATACCTTTATTCTTTTAAAGAGTTTTACAAATATAGTAATTCAAATTACTTGAGTTTTCTCACGCTGGTTTACCAGACTGATCCGGGTGTTATTCTTCTTTTAATGCTCGGGTCAGCCCGTGTATATTTCGAGATATCGTTGATGATTCATTGGAGCTCTACGAGAGGAGCTGGATGACTACCTACCGTAGATTTTATTTCCGTTGCATTACTTTGTTTATTTTTATATCGGTAATTGTGAGGACAGGTTGTTATAACTGTCCAGGCAAGTGATAGGTTAGTTTACTCTGATTATAGCATCTATACAGTTTTCTGTTGTAGAAGTATCATTTTGATATTATATGTCATCATTCCGTGGTGATATTCTGATATTGTATTCTCTTCTTTCTTGCTCTTTTCTTCTTTATTGTACCTTAACGTTCTGCCTTTCTGGCACTTGGGTGCTCGGCACGTGAATACCATGGATATATTAGTGTCGACATTTGGGGGTCGAAAGGGCATCCGTTACAATTTTAATACTCTTTAGGGTTTGATTTGGTTTGCTGTGTATATTCGGATTGATGTTTGGATTTGTTTTTGGTTTGATTGAATGTTTGGACTTATAGTATCATTTGATTTTGAACTAATAAAAATAGTTTGTGTTATCTTATTTATCATTTTTATCATAACATATAATCATCATGCATAATATCATATTACATCATGCTCAATATGCTTCGATTATTTTAGTGCTTAATTATTGATTTTGACCTATAGTTTCTAAGTATTTTATTTAGGGGGAGTTTTTTTTCCACCCATTTTTGTTGATGACAAAGGGGAATAAAATAAAAAATATACATGCATATATTCAGGGGGAGTTATCTAACTCATGGGGAGTTATATCATATTTTATATACAGGAATATTTAGTGGCTGTCATCATCAAAATGAGGAAGATTGTTAATGCCTCAGTTATTGATTTTGATGACAACAACCATATACAACCAAACACAATCAAATAATATATAGATACTAATATTTTTCCAAGTTATATAGTATATAGTGCAGAAAATTACACATATGTTAAATCGAAGACTGTATAGTATAAAGACTCAAGAAGATTGACATGAAGACTCATGAGTACAAAGACCAAGATACGAAGGTCTCAAGATTATAATTTAGTGTATAGAGTCATAACTTATATTGTTAAAGTTCTTGATACCAATCTTTGGTCTCTATCTCCTATTTTCTATCTTTTATACTTTTAAAAATTAAATTTTCAAAAAATATTTCAAAATATTTTATAAAAGTTTTCAAAGTTTAAAATATTTATAAACTATGTTCAAACTATTTTACAAAGTATCAAAATAATTTACAAAGTATAGAATTTTAAAAACATTTTGAAATAAAACAATTTTCGATTTTAATTAAGGTATGTCGACATACTCATATACCATATGTCGACGTATAAGCCGCCAAGTGGTTTATTGAATTTTAAAAGGATGTGTCTATTCATCGTAACTCTTCGCGAGCGGACACATCTGTTGCTTTACTATATAAAGGGAAGTTCAAATGAATTTTTTGATAACTAATTGCTTATTTTCTTCCCTCCTCTTACGCCCTTGAAAACTCCATTGAAAATATACTCTATTCTCTTTAAAATGATTTTATAATCCATTCATAGTTCTTCGTGATTCAATACTACTTTCTTACCGTTTTGGAAACATTTCTCACTCAGTTCAAAGATCAAAGTGTTGTCCAAGAGGCTATAGGATTCATTATATCCAAAGTTCAAGAAATTATCTTTGGAAAAACTATCAACTTTATTTGTATTTGTGTTGGGTGTGCTTGTAGCCCATTTAAATCAAGTTGGTGGGCTTAGTAGACAGAAAATCTAATGGGTGTGCTTTTAGCCTGGTCAAATAAAGTGGGTGTACCCTGAGCCCGAAAATTCAGGAGGGTGTGTCTCATAGCCTCAGAATCGATATTGTATTTGACTTTTGCCTATTTAAAGATTGACATTTGAAAAGATATGTACAAGCAATTATACGAGACTGGATGTAGGAGAAATCCAAACCAATATAAAATCCCTGGTGTCATCTCTCTAGCTCTGTACTTTACTTTACTACTTTTATTTTTATCTATGATTGCATCTGTGACTATTTGATAGTATAATTTTGTGTTGTTAATCTGTGATTTAATATTTAATTTGAATAAAATTTAAAAAGATTTACATAAGTTAGAATACACTATCCACCCTGCCCTAGTATTTAAGTAGCCCTATGGTCCATAATTCTGCATCCCACATGTCCATGAAGGTGGAGCCGACCAAAAACATGAAGGATAGGGGTTTAAATAAGTCTTTTGACCTAGATTAGATCTGGATTTAAAAGAGAGAGAAAAGTGGAGATATTTGATATTTCTAGTGGCTATAAGTAGCTTCACCTCCTCTCATTCTTCACATAAAAACTAAATAATGCCAACCTCCATTAAAAAATTGTTGGATCCTTAAAGTTAGGAATTACGCACCAACCTAGAAGGAGGAATTGCAATACGAGGAGAAAGAGCTAACATCACAACATTTTGGTAACCAGCATATCTCAGGTTAATATTTATTTTAAAATAATTTATATGTGCGTGTGTATATATTCAAATGATTTTGGCCATATAAAAAAAATTAAAAATTATATTGTTATATATATATATTTGCAAATATATATATAATATTCAAAAGAAATTTTTTATGGTTTGTTCATAACTTTATATGTATATGTATATATATATCAAATAAATCATATATACACACTCGCGACTTTAATAAAAAATTAATGAATTTTTGACCTTTGATTATAATATAAACATATATGGGTATTTTTAAAACACCATAAATTTAAAATGTTATATATAAAGTCCCATGCTTAAACTAATTTTTCTCACGGCCTTGTACAATAAAACTATTTTAGATATATTTATATATTAATATGGATAAGTTTAGATTCAGATTTTAAATTTTAAATTATATATTTTCATAAGTTAAATATTATATGAATATACATGCATACACTATTATATGTATATATATTAAACAAGCAAAAAAAATTATTTTTTCTATTATATATGTAAATGAGTCTTTTGACCTAAATCATATCAAGATTTAAAAGAGAAGAAAAGGTGGGGATATTTGATGTTTTTGGTAGTTACAAAACGCCCAGTCCCCTCTCATTCTTCACACATAAACCAAATAATTCAAGCCATCATTAAACACTCGTTGGAGCCTTGAATCTGGAATTTGCATACCAACCTAGAAAAAAGAAGGAAATAAAGTCCAAGGAGATAGAGCTAACATCACAACGCGTCGACAACCGACAAATCTAAGGTTAATGTTTATTTTAAATACACACACACACACATATATATATAAATATATTCAAATGATTTTGGCCATATAATTTTTTTGTAAATTAAGTTATTATATATTTGCAATTGTATATATACACAAATTATATATTTTTTAACAAGTTTTTTATGGTTTGGCCATAATTATATATACATATACATACATATATATGTGTGTGTGTGTGTGTGTGTGGGTGTGTGTGTATCAAATAAATAAGTTTATATCATACACACACATACACTTGTGGATATAATATGAAAAATAAGCCTTTGATTATAATATAAACATGTATGGATATTTTAAAACAACATAAATTTAAAATGATATATATATAGTCCCGAGTTTCAAACATAAGTTTTTCTCTCATAGCCTTGTATAAAAAACCTTTTTAATGTATATTTATATATTAATATGGATAAGGTTGGATTTAATTTTAAATTTTAAATTATATATTTTCATCAGTTAAATATATATTATATACACACACTCATATTTATCTATATTAATAAGCAAAAAAACTATTTTTCCATTATATATATATGGCTAAAAGTAAGCCAGGTAATCATATATACTTGCATAAAACTTATATTAACTCACGTTTACTAGGGTTTATGTTCTTAAGGTAAGTCAGGCAACCCCATACCTTAAGATAATTAGAGTGCAGTCCATACCTCATATGGGGTCCTAAGCACTTTTAGTTGGAATTTAATTCATTATGTATGCTACGGCTTCAAGCACATACCCCCAAAAGGAAAGAGGCAACTCAGTATCACTTATCATCCATCGAACCATGTCTAACAGAGTTCGATGTCTCCTTTCCCTAACACTGTTATGTTGAGGAGTACAGGGAGATGTGGCTTGAGGGAGAATTTTGTTCTCATTTAGGTACTCTTGGAGCTCATATCCAATATACTCACTACCATGATAAGATCGAAGTATTTTAATTTTCTTACACGTTTGGTTTTCAACTTCATTCTTATATTCTGTGAATTTATGTTAGATATCTTATTTGTGTTTTATAAGATATACATATTCATATCCGGATAAATTATTTGTGAAGGTAGTAAAGTATAAGGATCCATCTTTGGTAGCTATAGTACAGACATAGGATCACATACATCTGTGTGTACTAGTCCTAAGAGCTCAATAACTCTATCATCGCTCCCACTTACCTTTGAGACATGATGTACAAGTATTAAATGATTTAAAATCAAAAGGTGGAAAAAATCCTTGGTTTCTTAACTTGTTCAATCGTTTCTTACTTATATGGCCTAGCCGAAAGTGCCAAAGTTAGTTGTAATTTATTTTAGATGCATTATTACTTTCAATAGCAAATATGTGATTATAGTTAAGTATGTAAATGCCATCTTTAAGAATACCAAAGCAAATAGTTATTACCATAAAAAATATTCATAACATTGTCATTAGAAATAAAACTATAATCATTTTTCATCAAATAGGAAACAAAGATTATTCCACTAATAAAGATCGGTATAAAATAATAATTATATAAAACTAAATCCTATCCCCTAATAACCTTCGCATGGTAATCTACTACAAATACTACGATGGTTACACTAGCTTCATCTGTAACATGGAATTCCATAGTCCCTCTTGCTAAGGGTTTATTGCCCCTATGTCTCTATAACGAACTACATATATGAGTTCCAGATCCACTATATAAACCCAAGATGAAGCACTTATCAATAAACATTTTTCTATAAAGAAAATACCTTTGTGAGAAAAATTGCATTCCTCCCCTTTGGGCATCTTTAAGTAATCCGGACAGTTCCTTTTCCAGTGTTCCTTTTTTAAAGTAAGTGACGCTCCCCTTTCTCCTCGTTAGCCTTAACTTTACCCTTGCCACCTTTCGACATACGTTTTCTCTTCTTTGAACTATCCAAAGAAGATGTATCCTTGACTGTGAGTACCACACTAGGTTCTTTAGCAAATGTACTCTCGATCATCCTTAATATGTTAAGGAGAAGCATGACAGTACACCTCAATGAGTTTATATTAAAGTTCAATATAAATGGAGCAAGCTACGGAGTCAGTGATCAAAGAATTAAGTCAATCTGTAACATCTCGTAAAAATCTAAATAACTTATATTCAAGTATACATATTATTAAATATTTGGATTGTGAATTAAATATTAATCAAATGAATTTATTAGCCTTATTTAACTCCTTTTAATTAATCAATAATAATGGTGAACTCATTTTTTAAATATATTTCCAATAACAATTTTTTCAAATAAATAACAAGAAAATCAATTATTAATAAAACAATTTGATTTTTAATAACGTATTTTTAAATGAATTTATAGGATTTTTCCATAATTTTTAATTTGGAAAATATTTAAATAATCATTTGATGTATTTTTCGGTAAACAACGGTATTTTTGGAATTTCACAGAATAAGATGACCAGTATTTTTTTTTTGAGATTGTGTTGCATTGTTATGCATGATCGTATATTTTTTCTATCGTTCATGGTTCGTACGCGAACAAAATTCTATGTAGCGCTTTACCAGAAATTGTAGAATAACCAAACCAAAATATAAGACTATTCTCACTCATTTTCATTTTCCCTCTTCTCTGCCTTTCTTTCCTTTTTCCTTTACGGTAAAATGAAAATCAAAACCCTCCGCTTTAAAGAAGTCAAAATCAAATGATTTACTCAATGGTGAATTAAACCATTGGATCCGTTGAGTTTGTATTGGCATGAGCTACAAATCTATACAATTTATGTTGGGTGTGTTTGTGCTTAGCTGTGTTCGACCATTGAGGCGTGACCTAGGGTTGGAGTTTGACGATAGTTTAGGCGGCTTTAGGTGAATCGAAGTATGAATTTGGGTTGCTTGGGTTGAGGCTGTCTTTTGTGGAATTACACATTTCAATGTCATGGTCCAAAACCCTACAGGTCGCCACTATTTAGAAGGGTTAAGCGAGATGAGGTTGGGTCAAGGAGGTAGAGCTCACGAAGAGAAGACCATCGGTGGCGACGAAAGTTGATTTCGTCGAGAATTGCTCTATGTCACTTTGATTTGTGCACGCCTAGAGATGGACATTTATGTGTGTATGGGAATTTGATAATTTAGGAAGAAGGATTATTTTAGGGTAATTAACTTAATTGGCAATTAATTGCTAATGATGATTATTAATTAATTTAATTAATTCCATATCTTATAAAATCAATATGCAACGACCCATATTTTTCGGTAATTAAAATATCAAATTTAATAAGATTTTGAAATATCAATATTGTAAGAAATTAAAATTTATGATTTGTAATGATAAAACAATTAGAATGTAATATAGTAATGTTGATTTAATGTAATTGATAACCATTTTAATCCAATTTCAATCAATGGATATAATTGTAAGGTTATTTGGTTATAATTGTAAATAATGAAATAAATTAAATGATGCATTTAATGATGAGATTATATGTAATTGATTGGAATATGTTAATACAGAATATAAAATCATTTTGTTATAACCATTGGTTGTAAATGATAAGATAATGGACATGAACTATTATTATAAACGATGGTTGTAATTATCTTCTCATTAATTTGTCTGTTTGAATATTAAATGGGTAATTAATGGAATTAAGGCAATTGAATGTTGGAATTATATGTTGTTAATTGAAATTGAATATAATCAGTGATGTGTAAGTAGTCATAACATTTGTTGTAGATAATAAACTTATAAATATGATTAAATTACTTAAAGGTAACAATTGTTCATTTATCATCTCATTATTTAATATGTTTGGAATTAATTTGGAAATCAATGAAAATTTATGAAATTAATTAATATGGTAAAAGATATTAACGATAAAATAATGAATGTAATAAAATGTAAACTTATGTTAGTATAATTCATAGAGTATTGTTGATTGAATAATAAGGATGATAACATAGGTTTGAATTTAATTGGATGAGAATTGGATGCTTAGTTAATGGCATTTAACCTTTTAAATATGATAAGGGAAAACAAATTAATGTTGCATTAATTGATATTACATCTTTTAATTAAGATAAAGTGTAACGATCCGTAACTTTTAACAACTTTAAAATGGTAGTATTTTGAATTTAAATAAAAATTAAATATAAAAAAATTTGAATTTGTGATGTTGAGTGTTTTATTTGACCAAATTTAATATAATAAAATTTTTGTGAAATTTCAAATTTCGATCAAACAGTCAAAGATTGACTTTTGGTTGAAAAATTTAAATTTGAATTTTAAAATTTTGTTCTTTTTATATGATACTAGACTAAATTCTGATCTTCCCTCCACTTTTCGTTTCATCAAAATCAATTTCCTATTGCTCTAAAAATTTGAATTACTGTGAAAAATTAACATGAATTGGTAGTGTTTGGTTGTGTTTTATTTGGCTAAGGCATATTGGGTTTGTTTGGTCTAATGGGCCTTGGTTAACCAAGAGACTCTAGTCAGTCATGTGACCATTCCTTTGCCTACAACCTTATGTTTCTTATCTAATAACATCTACGTACATAATTTTTCTCCTGAGAAACATTCTCTGCACACTTCTTCTTTCTCCTCAAAATCTATAGAGAACTCTAGATCTAAAACTCCAAAACTTCACAAATAAAAACTCCTCTCCTTCTATCCTTCCTCCTCCCCTATAGCGGCCACCCTCTCCACCATCTCCAAGGCCATCTCCTTCCACCTTCCCTCTCCTCTTCTTTCTCCTTTTTCCTTTCTTTTCCCCTTCCCTATTTTCCCTCTTTCTTCCCCTTATTTCCATGGCTTTTATATTCCACTAAACCACTCCAAATCAAATATATATTTTTTGAAACCGTGTATAATTTCAATGGCAACAACTTTTTTGTTGAACCCTTCTTCCCATTCCAAATATTTCTATATCAAAAACTCCATTTTTCAAGTCCTATCTTGGGTCCAGTTTTGGCCGAAAATACTCCATATTGTATCAATCATATCTCCTTCAGGAATGAACCAAATTATGTGATTTTTTTTCAAACCATTTATTTTTCTAGTGGTTTCAACTTTCTTTTAGATCAGTTCTTCAAATTCCTTAATTTGCTATGCCAAAACTCAAATCTTTTCGAAGTATTTTTTAACTCAAATTTTCAACTCAGAAAACACCTCTATTTGTTTTGACCATAACTTCCTCAAGACAGAATCTATTTGAGTGATTCTTTTTTTGAAAGTGGATAGAAAAGAATTTGTAACAACTTTCTAGGTAATCACTTTTATAGATTCAGTAATATTCTGGTTCGAATATTTTCTTAAAGATGAACTAGTTTTAGGTTTTTCCGTAGTTTGGATCTTGGATTGTTTGGAAGTTGGAAGTAGTTGAAACTTGTTTATTGATTCATGTTCGTATCTAAGCTTTGTTGGATTTGCTTTTCATTTGGATCTTTGCTAGGAATCTCCATATTGCTCCATTTTTATCATCACCTTCGTAGCCACGAAAGGTGAGCAAACACTCACAACTACTAGATTTTCTTATGTTAGTTAAATTGAATTTATGATGTGATTAGAAATTGATTGGTTGCTGTTTAGTATATTTTAAATTGTCATTCCGGTTAAATCTGACTTTTAATGAATTTAATTGCCATTTAATTTAATATTGAAATTTAAATTGCTAGTTAAATACCTGTTAATGATAACCAGTAAATTGTTGGTACTTATTGGTTGATTTCAATGATGATTATGTTGTATGTTCAATTGTTGATATTTGGGTGATTGGATGGATGTTATTTGCTGACATTTTGGATGATTGGATATTATTTATGTCTATATCTCTGTTATCCCTATGGGCTGAAATGATACATACTCAAATGATCTTATAGATTAGGGGAAAATCGTTATGGGTTGAAATGATAAACCGAGCGGTTTTCATTGATTAGAAAATGTTAATTTTTGATACTGGTTGAAATGACATATACCCATATAATTTCTTAAATTTGGATTTTATTTGAAATTGAATTATTTAAAGGGTTTAAGTTAATTCAAACTTCGGATTTGTTTTAATTAGATGATTAAGATTGATATTTCGAATTATTTGAAACCCTTTAAATAATTATATTCACGTTGTACACTTGATAGGAGATGAAAATCTCGTAACATCAATGAAACCATTGCACTAATATTTCTATTTTACTTATTTTGATCTGACTTACATAAGATGTTTTAGTTCTGACTCGAGTGTTTTGTCTTTTCATTACGCTCGGGTCAGTCTGAGCTTTTTCAGTGCATTGAAGACTATTTTTTGGATGACGAAGACGAAGATTCAGTATATTATTGCTATTATTATTCCACTACATTCTGTGTTCTGCTACATTATTTGTTTATTTCTGATGTATGTATAACTCTGATTTGAATTGTAAAAGTGTAATCAAATATTATTTGTAAAACAACTTCATGAACTGTTTATTTGATTATTAATTTTGTCGTTCCGCTGTGAGATACTGTGTTTTGTTTTCCTTTTTTCTCTTATTTACCCCATTAACAATCCTCCGTTTTGAATGGTTTGATTCTGATATGTGTGGTTTATTGCCGATTTGAACCGTCCAAAAAGGTGGATCGTTACATAATATCTCACTCATACGAGGTCGGATTTGGAGTTGGATTCGTTGAATTAGGAGCTAGTAAAATTTTAAGCTAAAATTGAACGTTATTTGATTTCAAATCGAATCGGAACGCGAAAGTGTCAACTAGAATTTTGGTGAGTTAACTCGCCTTTAAATAAACTATATAATATCTGTGTTGCTATAGATTATTGTTGAATGCTTGGATGATTGTTTATATATTTTTGTTTGATTATTTGTTTAGATTTGATTCCTGCTTGGAAGCGGATGACATAAATAACCAATGTTTTATGGGGTACAAAACTAAAAGAAAGTCGAAGTGTACGTAGCAAATAGGTCGCTATGGGACACATCGAAATATACATACATATATGTGATTGACATGGGACTTTTGTAGAGAGACCCTATGTAACGACCACGACTTTCTCTCCATAGAAAGTCGCATCATTATTAAGAAAGAAAGGGATAGAAAAGAGAAAAGAAGAGAAAGAAAGAATAACAACACATCAGAATCTCACAACGGAACGAAACAAATATAATATATCACATAACTATTACATAGTCTTTACATAATCAGAGTACACAACTTATACATCACAAAATAGACAGTTATAAAACCTGTCTATTATACAACACAAGATACAATTCAAACAAACGACTCAGAGAAACCAACACAGCGGAATACTATATATCTACGAATGCTGAAGCCTCCTGCTCCATATCTCCTCACTTTATTTCTAATTAATTTAAAATAAATTAAATTAATTACTTCATCATAAATCTTACTTATATAATCATTAATTAATTACCAATAAATTAATTAATCTTTCTCTAATTATCCACTTTAATTAATCACCTTGATTAATTATACTTTAATTACCTTTAAGTAATTATCTTTAATTAATTTCACAAATTAATTATTCTTAATCAAATACAGTAATTAACCTTTAATTACTTCATTAATTAATTAATTATAATCAATTACTTTAAGCCTTAATTAATTATAATTAATCACTTATCATTTGATTTATTAATCTTAATTAATCAATTCTTAATTAAATCATTAATTATAAACTAATGATCTTTAATTACACCTTTAATTATTTTATTAATTACATTAAGTAATTATTCTTAATTAATCATAATTATTAATCACCTTTGATTAATATAATCCAGTAATTAACTTCCCTTAATTACTTCCCTTAGTTAATTACCTTTTAATTAATTACCTTAACAAATAATTAATTACCTTATTAATTAACCTTAATCCTTTAATTAAATAAATTATTTAATTAATAACACTAGGTAATTAACCTTAATCACTTCTTATTTAATTACCTCATAATTAATTAACTTTAAAACAATTATATTAATTAATTCCTTAATCAAATGAATATCCATTAATTACTTCAACTAATTACTCTTATGAGTAATTTCCATATAATCACTTACAGAAAGTCGGGTCGTTACACCCTAAGGGATTTCTCACCAATATTGATTTACTTATACTCATGTGGCTTATATTGATGTTTGGTTAGAATGTTTGTGATATACTGTTTGATTTATGTAAGTGTCATTATAGTGATTATCGCGATACCGTCACTTATGAAATATCATCCTCTTTAATCTTTATGTGTGTTGAACTTGTGCTTGTATTTTTACAAAATAAATGTTACGTCGCATTTGTGCACTTTGAAAGTTGTTTGAACTATATTTTCACCTGTTTTTGAGAATTTTGAAATAAAGAATAAGTGTTGTTTAAAATTTATAAAAGGAGTTATGAATTTGATTAATTATCTTATGGGATAATTAATGTTGCTTTAAATTTATAAAAGGATTATATATTTGAATAATTATCTTTCATGATAATTATAGTTGTTTTAAATTTATACAAAGATTATAAATTTGGTTAATTACCTTTCGGGATAATTAGTGCTTTAAATTTATAAAATTATTATAAATTTGGTTAGTTATCTTTCAGGATTATTAAGTTGTTTAAAATTTATAAAAATATTATGAATTTGGTTAATTATCTTTTGGGATAATTAATGTTGTTTTAAATTTATAAAACGACTATAAATTTGATCGATTATCTTTTAGGATAATAAATGTCATTTTAAATTCATAAAATGATTATAAATTTGATTAATTATTTTTCATGATAATTAATGTTGTTTTAAATTTATAAAAATATTATTAATTTGATTAATATTCTTTTGAGATAATTAGTGTATCTATTTACTTTTAGAATGACTAACATTGTTTTAAATTTATAAAAGTATTTTAAATTGATTTAATGTTGTTTTAAAATTATAAATGATAGTTTATAAATAAGAAAATCTTTAAAAAGGAATGTTTAAAATTAAAGCTAAGTGTAAATTATTTTGGGTTTATGGTAAATGATGTTTTAATGACATTTGTTTTTTACCCTTCTTTTTAATACTCTTAGAAATATAATTTGCTCTTTGAAAAGAATATTTTAAAGAGTATTTTTAAAGTGTTTTACAAGTATTTGTGATGTGACAATCAAGCACAAGTTTGAGTCAAATATTTTATAAGTTTGATTCGTTTATTGAAAATATTTAGTCTTACACTTAGCACTAAACGTTGAAGGAACTCTTGCTATTCTTAAAGTTAAGAATGTTGTCGTGACAAGGTGGGAAGCAACATTGCCCTTACTTGTCCGGCTTCATTGTATTCCACGTGGTGGTGCTAGTTCGAGATCGACAAGTTGTGATAAGTTAAGAGATTTAATTTTCATATATGATTATTTTGTTATTCCCGATAATTGGTTTATTGACTATCGATTCTGCTATCTTCATTGAGTTTCATCAATCTAAGATGATTTATTGCTCATTTAGAGCATTGATTTCCTTTATCAAAAATGACTAAAACCAAAGAGCGAGTGGACGTCAAGCTATGTAGGGTTTCTCTCGTTAGTATATCTTCACATCTACTCTTGATTAGATTCGGTTGTATGCGCACGAAGATGTGAAATACTCGGATTCTCGGTAAGGCTGACAAGGTCCAGTTTGGATATTTTTTGAGATTCATCGTAGTTATCAAGTATATTTACTAGAGGTATACTTTCGATAAGGGGAGTGCACCCTCCTAGTCATTGTTGGAAAAATTCATTTCCCTTATTTAATTCAAATGTTTGAAATATTTTCTTAATTGCATCAAGAAGTGCCTTGTGCTCTTCTCTATGTTTTGAGAGACCGGGATCAGATATGTTATTCGAAAACCCCTCGGAACCAATATATGCATTCACGTGGAAGACATCTTGAAGATGATTGAAGACGATGCTCCTCAAAGATCCTTTGGTTTCGCTCAGACACAGAACGAACTTGTATAGATGAATGCTAGCTTTGAATTTCTACCAGGAGGGCAGTGTTAGAATTCCAAGAAGGATTGGTAAATGTTAATAGCATAGCCTCACAAATCTCACATCTCGGTAATGGTCAAAACATGGTAGATGCGGTAGGGCTATGTGGGTCGCATCCATTAGGGTATGATCATCCCAAGATCTAGTGTCGATATCTATATGTATGCTTTGGGGCCCATTTTTGGTTATTGATCATAGCCAAGGGATGATCGTATTTGGTACACCCAGTTCAGAGGTAGGCCATCTTGTGTTAGCAAAGGTCGAAAGGTTTTCGATCTCACTGCACATTTTATCTAGAGGTGTACAGATTTTCCAAAGGTAGTCCCTTAACTTGCCACTTGTTGGAAATCCATTCTCCAATAAGTTCCTTCAGTTTTTGATTATCATGTACATGCATCACAGCTAATTAGTTATTAAATACTTTAAACCCTAGACATTATTATAATGTCACTGGATTTTCTATAGGAAATGTTTTGGTTATCGTAAGGTAAAAACTCATCCGTGTTTATGTGCGGAGTGATCTTACGAGATACCTTTGATTTTAAAGAGTTTTACAAGTTAAATAAATAAAATTCCTTGTGATTTGAGTTTATCATGATGGTTTTACATGAGTGACCTAGACATTGTTTTCCTATAATGCTCGGGTCTGCCCGAGCATATTTTCCAAATTTAGTTGGATTCTTTGGAGCTTTCAAGAGACGAGCGAGATTCTCCAAGACTTATTCATGTATCTTATATTCTTCCACTGTTTAATTGTTCTTGATGTTTGTTTGTTATATTTATCAAATTGTAAGGACGAGCTATTATAACTGTCCAGCTGATAATGGGTTAATGCACTATGATGTTGTGTATAAGAAAGATGATTTCTTTTCAAAAAGACTTATTTAGGTTATATATTACTTGTCATGTTTTGTCAGATTATGTTATGTCTTTTCTTTCTTTCACCACAAATGACCTGTCTTCTGGATACTTAAATGACCGACACATGAATATCGAGGATGTATTAAGTGTTGTCTTTAGGTGTAACAAAAGGCAGATCATTACATTTGGTATCAGAGCTTAGGTTGAGCGAACACTTACGCTTTGGTGAGGTAAACTCATTTGAGATAGGTAAGTGAGACTCAAGATGAGTCTGTGTGTATTATATAAATGAGCGTGTATTTGTTAGTGCTATAAAATTGTTTTATATTGAGTTGATTTATATATTGAGTGGCTTATGAATTCTGGTCGATACAGAAGGTACAACTGTATCGATAGGGGTTTCTAAACACTTGAACTAGGAAAACCGACATAATGTTGTTTTAAAAGTGGTAAATGAAATAATTTTACCTAGGAATATTATATATATATATAAATATAAATGATTCCCAAAATTAATATAGTTATATAATATGTTGAATAGCTCATAAGAAATTTTCCTTAGTATAGTTACTTTGATGTGTTGTTGTTTAGAGTTGAAAATATTTAATTATTATCATTTATAGTTTGACTAGTCATGCTCGTCTAGTTTTGAGTGTTGACTATTGTTTATTGATTTTCCTTTTTCCATCTTAGGTTGGGTAGATAGAAAATTTGGATAAACATTGAAATAAACACCTTGTGAATTAATATGGATGTTGGCTCAAGTGTACATGAAGGGGACATGTTGGGGGTGTGAGTTCTAGGGTGAAGGGAGAGGGGGACAAGCATGGTTAGGTGGCACAAAGTTAGTAGAGGGTAACGTACGGGGTTATTTTAGTAATTTGTCTAAGTGGTTTATAAAAAAATTTTTTTTTTTTTCATTTTCATTTTGTTTCACTTTTATTTATTTCAACTTTGTTCCTCCTTTCTAAAGCTCCTGTCATGGCTTCCATAGCCTTTCTAAAATTTAGAAACCATAGCTCTATTCACTTTAATTCATGAAAAACTTGTTTAAAAATCTCTCCACCCTTTTCTACAACTCTTCCTTCCTAAAGCAACCCTAAACACCATCACCCATGCATGGCCGAGCCACAAGCCTCCATGGCCAAAACACTATGGGCCTTTAGGTCCTCAAAAACCAAGTTTGTGTTTAAGGCAAAACATGGTTCTATGTGTTTTTAAAAAGTTAGTAAGAGTTCAGTTTGATTTAGAAAGCTTTTAGGTGAGTCTAAACATTATCTTAGTTATTATATGATTGGATGTTAGTTGTAATCAATAATGTTGTGTATGGCTTGTATATGTGTATACGTAATATTGATTCTTAGCTTAGGAAAGTAATGTAAATGTTAGTAACTTATGAAGTTAAGATCTTTACTAATTAAATGTTGTGATAGGTTGTATGTATGTTGTATGCATGCATATGTTGATTTATGTTAAAGAAAAAATTAGTATGTTCAAGTGGTTAGTTTGTGACATCAAGATCCTTTGGATTGTTAAAACTTGTCTCCTAACTTTACTTTCTCGAAATGCTTTATAAAGTTTTCAAAACCTTTGCTTTTGTATCCAAAACCTTTGCTTTTGTATCCCAAACCTTTTACTAAGTTATAAAGTTCCAACTTTACTTTAGTCTCCAAACTTGTATTAAAAGTTGTTAAAGAAGGTTAACATAAAAAATGATGTTTTGAAAACTATTTGTCATGTTAAAACAAGTTTTTAAATTTCGGTCTATTAATGGTTGTCGCTATAAGTGCAGTTCGTAAAAACGAACTATTTTTGAAATCTAAAAGTGTTTTCAACTTAAATGTTTTTGAAAAGTGTTTTCAAAACATATTTTAAGTATGATAACTAATTAATTAATTATTTATTTAATGATTATTTAATTAACTATTTAAGTAAGGTAATTATCACTTAATCATTAGTTAGTAGGGTAATCAAGTATGTTAACTAAAGTTAGTTAATTATTATTTAATTAACTATTTAAGGATGAATTATTATTTTAATTATTATTAAAGGTTAATTATTAAATCACTAATTAATTATAAAGGGGTTTAATTATTAATTAATTACTAATCAAGTTAATGTAAGTTAAGATTTAGTTAAAACTTAATTATGATTTAATTATTTTAAATAAAGCTTTAATCTATTATTTAAGTTTTAATTAAGGAATATTAATTAATTAATTGAGATTAATTAATATTTAATTATTATTTAAAGGTTTAAATAATTATTTAACAATTAATTAAAGATTAATTATGGTTTAATTATTTATTTAAAAGTTAACTATTATTAAATTATTTATTTAAGGATAATTATTATTTAATTATTTATTTAATAGTTAATTATTAATTAATTATTTGTCAATTATTATTAAAATAAAGAGTTTAAAATGTTGCTTAATTTTCAAATGATGGTTTAAAAGTTTTAACTACTTTATTTCTAAAGATTGGTTTTGTTCTTAAAGCAACTCTCTTTTAAAAGATGTTTATAATTTAACGGATTTCTTATCGACCACTCTTAAGTAATCCCAATTGAATATGAAACCCAATGATATCTGTTTAGCAGAAATAAACACTGTTCTGCTAATTGATTGTATTTGACATTTGTTTGGTAGAATAAATCACAGTTCTACCATTATTCACTGAGTAGATCATGTTGATTTCCCTTAAGCAGAAATAAAACCCAGTTTTGCTATTTTGCTAACTTGGACATTTACCTATATGTTGATTGATTGTTATTGGCTGATTCCCTTTACATATTTGCTCGTTATGTAAATACCCATATTATAACTAGAAAGTTAAACTGAATTAAATGAGAACCATTGTTGTCACTAAGCCTATTCTGATTTTGTGAAGTCAGTCATTTTAAATATATTTTTAAAATGGTTTAAAATTAATTATCATATTACTTAAAGGGTTTTAAAGTAAATTTACGATGTTTAAAGTTTATTACCATTTAAATTATGATATTTAAATAATAATTAAGAAATTATTTTATCAAAGGTGTTTTAAAGAAATTTATACTTTTTAAATGATTGTTTAAAACCATTATCTTGTTAATGTGGTTTAAAGATAATTAAAAGAGGAATGTTTAAATGCTAACTTGTTTATTTAAAGATGTTTTAAGATTTTATCAAAGGAACTTTGGTGATTAAAGTTCATTAAAGAAGTTTTGTTTTAAATAAGGGAAGTTTTATAAATGATTTTGGATATTTATAAAAGAGTTTTACAAATGATTTTGGATATTTTAAAAGGGTTTTATAAATGGTTTTGATATTTATAAAAGAGCTTTATAAATAAACTTGGAGATTCATAAAGAGTTTTATAAATAGATTTGGAATTTTAAGCAAAAGAGACTTCATAAATGAAAGAGATTTATTAAAAGGCATTGTTGAAGAAATTTATAAAATGAATTTGAGATTTAGATTTCCCTTAACTGACCATCTCAATTATGGTGGTGTTGAACTTTCATTCCATACTTAACACCGAAGGAATAGTGTTTGGGGTTGTTCTTATCTCTAATTTAAATAACATTTGTTTGATCCTTTTAATATGATTTTGAAATAAGAAATCTTTCACAAATGTTTTGTGAATATACTTGTGTTAGTGAAATAAGTACATGAATATTTTGATAAACGTTTTGAAAAGAGATATAATAAATGAAGATTTGTTTTTGAGGCTTAGTGGTTGCTATCGGTAATTAAATCTCCAGATATTTATTTGTTTGTGTATTTGATAGTTACATAACCGGCTATCAAATCTTGACCAGTTTTGACTTAGGAAGTATGATTGTATATGCGAGTTCCCTAGCGAGGACTCGAATACTTGTTGTATACTTCCAAAAGAACCGGGAACGAGTCAACCAGAAATTATCATTATTGGTTTGGAGAGACCGGGGTCAGATATGTTATAAGAAAACCACTCCAAAACAACATATGTGTTCATGTTGAAGACATCTTGATGATGATTGAAGACGATGCTCCTTGAAGAGCCTTTGGTTTGATTCAGACCCAGAACGAACTTGTATGGATGAATGCTAGCGTTGCATTTCTTCCTAGAGGGTAGTGTTAGCATTCCAAGATGGATTGCTAAATGTTAAGAGTATGGCCTCTCAAATATCACATCTAGATAACAGTTAAAACATGATAAAAGCGGTAGGGCTATGTGGGTCGTACTTATCAGGGTATGATTATCCTAGGATATAGTGTCGATATCTTTATGTATGCTTCGGGGCCCATTTTTGGTTGTTAATCACAGCTAAGAGGTGATCATATTCGGTACTACCCAGTTTAGGGGTAAGCCGATCCTATATTGGCAGAGATCGAAAGGTTTTCGATCTCACTGTACATTTTATCTAGAGGTGTATAGATTTTCGGAAGGTCTTACCTTGCATTTGATGGAAATCCATTCCCCAATAAGTGCCTTCGATTTTTGATTGTATATCTATTATTGCTGTCATGTACACACATCACAGCTACTTGGTTATTAAATAACTTAAAACCTAGACATTATTATAATATCATTGGATTTTCTGTAGAAAATGTTTTGGTTATCGTAAGGTAAAAACCTATCCGCATTTATGTCCGGTGTGGTCTTACGAGTTACCTTTGATTTTAAAGGGTTTTACAAGTTAAATAAATAAAATTCCTTATGATTTGAGTTTCTCATACTGGTTATACCAGACTGATCCTGCGTTGTTTTCCTATAATGCTCGAGTTAGCCCGAGCATGTTTTCCAAGTTTAGCTGGATTCTTTGGAGCTTTCAGGAGACGAGCTAGATTCTCCAAGACATATTCACGTACCTTACATTCTTCCGTTGTTTAGTTGTTTTGATGTCTGTTTGTTGTATTTATCAAACTGTAAGGACGGGCTGTTTTAATTGTCCAGCTGATAATATGTTAATGTACTATGATGTTGTGCATAGTAAAGATGATTTCTTTTTGTAAAGGCTTGTTCATATTATATATTACTCATCGCATTTTGTGAGATTCTGTTCTGTCTTTTCTTTCTTTCACACCAAACGACCCGTATTTTGGACACTTAAATGATCGGCACACGAATACCGAGGATGTATTAAGTGTCATCTCTAGGTGTATGAAAGGTAGATCATTACATTTTGTATCAGAGCTTAGGTTGAGCGAACACCTAGGCTATAGTGGGGTAAACTCATTTGAGATAGGGTAAGTGAAACACTAGAATGAGTCTGAGTGTATTATATAAACGAGCGTGTATTTGTTTGTGCTATAAAACTGTTTTATATTGAGTTGATTTATCTGTCAAGTGGCTTATGAATTCTGGTTGAAACAGAAGGTACAACTGTATCGATAGGGGTTTCTAAACACTTGAGCTAGGAAAACCGACACAATATTATTTTAAAAGTGGTAACTGAAATAATTTTACCTAGGAATGTATTATATATATATTGGAATGGTTTCAAAAATTAATATAGTTATATTAATATGTTGAATAGTTCATAATAAATTTTCCTTAATATGGTTACTTTAATGTATTATTGTTTAGAGTTGATAATATTTAATTATTATCATTTAGGGTTTGACTAGTCATGCTCGTCCAGTTTTGAGTGTTGACTATTGTTTGTTGATTTTCCTTTTTCCATCTTGGGTTGGGTAGATAGAAAATTTGAAAAAACATTGAAACGACCACGTTTTGAATTAAGTTTCATGGTTTGACTATAAGGCGTTCGACAATATGTTGGGTTAAAATTGGATTTTAATATAAGGTGTTTATTAAAAAGAAATATTTCAGATGGTTTTATTAAAAGTTGATTTTATAAATTAGGATTATAAAATATGTTTTTGAAATAAGATGGATTTTCGAAGAATTTAAATCCCGGTGGTTTTGATAAAATTTTCAAATAATTCTTGGAAAAATAGTATTACTAGAAAATATTTAAAGTATAAATATTTTTAAAGGGAATTTGAGAATAAGATTTTTCTTTGGACAGTTCGGGGAATGAGTCTCGATATGTTTTGTGTTGATCAGAATAATCTTCTAAGTAAAAATCATATGTTTGCTTAGGCGAATTTGGTAGTGCACTTACTAAATTATTTTCTTTGTCATTGTACGATCGAAAGAAGTTCGAATCTAAATGAATCTAAAGCAAATGGATGATAAATATTTTGTTAAAAACTATTTATTGGGAAATATATATAGTATTGTTTCAAAAAGGGGATCTGTAAGAGAAGAAATATTTTTATGATTTACTAGTTCGAGTAGCTTGAAAATAACTACAAATGGGAAAGGGATGTGTTCGGATTGTAAACACTTCTCTTAAGTATTACCTTCTTGGTATGGGAATATATGATACTCATTTTGGAGTTACTCGAGCTATATGTATGTTTTCCAAGGATTAAATATAAGGTATCATTTCAAAATATTTTTGAAATAAAACCTGGGATTTAGCTCCTAAGTTTTCAAAATAATAAGGTATTTTGATCAAAGAATGGGTAAATAAATGAAGTTTTAAAATTGAATTAATTTAATAAGGAAGTTTAATAAACTTTGTTTTAATAAACCGTGTCTTTGATTTTAACATCTAGGAAGTGAAAATTTATTTGATGTTATTAGGCCGGCTAAAAAATACCTTTACCTTAGAGGTGTCTAAGAAAAAAGTAAATTCTAGGATGGAGTTTGGATACCAGCATCCTACTCTTCTTAGCTACTTACCAAACCGATTGGGTAAAGGTGTTGAATTGTTCGACTCAGTTTTAAGACCCAAATTATTTTTGGATCTACATCTAAATAGGATTAAAAATCAGATGTTTTGTATATACTCTTAGGATGTAGAATAGTATTATGTAATTAATAAGGTAAAATGATTTTATGAAAGGGTTTCATAAATAAAGTCGTATCATTTTAAAATGTTTGAATCTAAGCTGAAATGTTGTGAAATGTTTTCATAAATATTTTTGGGAGGGTAAAAAGTGATTGGATAAATAAGAACCTTTAGATGAGTATGTATGTTATACGTAGATCATTTCCCTTTTTCACATGGTTCTCGATCCACGATTTGAGTACATGACTTGAGGTTTCCTACACCGTTCTGAATAAGGATTTATCACTCGATTTTCGACGACGAACACTTGGTGAGGGTTCTTAGTGTGAAACCAAAAGTTTTCTATCATAGTTTATGGCTATGTAAGAAGAACGGAAGTTTCTAATTAAGAAGCCTGATCAGAGTCCGCACTAGGGAGTCGGGTGAGCGATACTAGTTCGAAAGTAAAAGTTATGTATTCGAGTGAGTAATCGGATCATATTTTGCATAGGAATGATCTATGTACATCATACGGAGCGATGAGTAGTGTTAAGTTTTTCTAGTTTAGGGTTGTGGTAAAATTTCAGGGTCGAAATTCTTTTAAGGGGGGAGACTGTAACGACCTAGAATTTCACCGCTTTAATATGGAAATATTTAATTAAGTTTAAATATTCAAATAATATATTTTATAATTAAAATAAAAATATTTTAAATTTTGTATAATGATGGTGAAATAGTTTTCCAAATTAGTTTACAAAAATATTTAGTTCAAAGAAAAATCGAAAAATGTGACCGGAATTCGTTTTTGGAATTTCGACTTTTAGTCGGCTAAAGTTGTTGGAATGTTGCAAACTCTTTTGTATAAATATACACATACAAAATAAACAAGTTAAAGTTGTATATTGTATGTGTGTATATGTATATACTTAAGTATATATAATTAGATATGGTTTATTATGTAAGTATAAAATATAATTTAATGAAAAAGAAAATGTCACATCACATGAAACATAAATACACATATGAAACTATATGCATGTTGGCTCAAGTGTAAATAAAGGGGACATGTTGGGGGCGTGAGTTATAGGGTAAAGAGAGAAGGGGACAAACATGGTGAGGTGGTACAAAGTTAGTGGAGGGTAAAGTACAGGGTTATTTTAGTTATTTGTCTAAGTGGTTTTATATAAAAACAAATTCTTTTTTCCATTTTCATTTTCATTTCACTTTTCTTCATTTCAATTTTGTTCCTCCTTCCTTAAGCTCCTTTCATGGCTTCCATAGCCTTTCTAAATTTAGAAACCATAGCTCAATTCATTTTAATTCATGAAAAACTTGTTTGAAAATATCTCCTTTCTTTTCTACAACTCTTCTTATCTAAAGCAAGCCCTAAACACCGTCACCCATGCATGGACGAGCCACAAGCTTCCATGGTCAAACCACTATGGGCCTCTAGGTCCTCAAAAACCAAGTTTTTTAAGGCAAAACATGGCTCTAGTTTTTTTTAAAAAAGTTAGTAAGAGTTCGGTTTGATTTGTAAAGTTTTTAGGCGAGTTAAAGCTCACATCTTTTAATAAAGTTTCTAAACTTTATAATAATATTATCTTGGTTGTTATGATTGGACGTTGGTTGTAATCAATAATGTTGTGTATGGCCTATGTACGTGTATACATAATATTGATTCTAGGAATGTGTAGTAAAAGTTCGTAAGTTATGAAGTTAAGATCTTTACTAATTGAATGTTGTGATGGATTGTATGTATGTTGTATGCATGCATATGTTGATGTATGTCAAAGAAAAAGTTAGTATGTTCAAATGGTTAGTTTGCGACATCAAGGTCCTTTGGATTGTTAAAACTTGTCTCCTAACTTCACTTTCTCGAAATGCTTTATTAAGTTTTCAAAATCTTTAGTTTTGTTTCCAAACCCTTTTACTAAGTTATAAAGTTCCAACTTTACTTCGGTTTCCAAACTTATATTAATTTGTTTTAAAGAAGGTTAACATAAAAGATGATTTTTGAAAACTATTTGTCATGTTAATACAAGTTTTTAAATTTCGGTCTTATCGCGATAGTCGCTATAAGTGCAATTCGTAAAAATAAACTATTTTTGAAATCTAAAAGTGTTTTCAAGTTAAAAGTGTTTTCAAAACATATTTTAAATATAATAAGTAATTATTTAATTAATAATTATTTATTTATTTAATGATTATTTAATTAGTTAATAAATTAAGGTAATTAGTACTTAATCATTAGCTAACAAAGGTGATGCAGCGCTCACCTTAGGTCGCGTACGACCTAACTCCAAGGTCGCTGAAGAATTGAATCGCGAGCAGAGCAACTCCTTAGGTCGCGCGCGAGAAGCTCCAGAAGGTCGCGAACGACCTATGCCCTCCTCCCTAGGTCGCGAATGACCTATGCCAATTCCAGTAACTCGCGAACGACCTACCGTAAGTCGCAAAGCCTCACTCCAGAATCCTTGTGTCGTGAATTTCCCTAGGTCGTTGATCGTTATGTCGCGAGCTTCATTAGGTCGCGAGATGCCTTAAGTCGTTGATTGTTTCCAGCCTAGGTCGTGAGCACTTCGTTAAGTCGCTAAGTCGTTCCTGAAGCTTATGCCGCATTACTCTTAAGTTGCCCTGAAGCTTAAACCGAAGTCTGATTTCGCTACCGAAGATTGTTGAGTCGCTAAAGATTTCTTATGCCGCGTTTCTTAAGTCGCGTTGTATTTGTTAAGTCGTTTGAGATGTATCTGTTTGGTCGTTGCTGTTTGTTGTTAGGTCGTTTGTTTTGTAAGTCGCTTGTGTTGTAATTTTCTTAAGTCGTGTGTTGAGTTGTAATTTCCTATAAATAGGAGTGTATGGTCATTTGTAAAAAAAGTTGATTTTTGAATAAAATTTGTTTGTGTGCTTTGTGCCACTTTGTTGAAGTTGAGTGTGATCTCCTTCATCTTCCATCTTCGGATATTCGAGTGCGCTCGAATCAACGGACTTGAAGCCGATTCACGGAATCTCATGCGCGAGATCAACGTCGAAGAATCGTAGATCTTTTAACACGGTATTGTGCGCAATCAACGTGTTGGAGATAGCTAGAATCCGGTATCTCGTGAGATCAATGGATTTGGGCATTTATCTTGGGTATCATCAATCCATCAATTCATCATTGTATCATTTCATCGATTTGTTTGACACGAAATCTTCATTTTGTGGTCAAGTGTTATATCCGCTACATTAGTTTGGTATCAGAGCCATACTTAGCTATACCATAGCTAAGCCGAGCCTATTGGGAGTAAAGAGGAAGTGTTGCAGTTAGAGCCGAACTAATCAAAGCAAAGCCGAGCCAAGTCGAGAATAGATCATGCCTCCGAGATGTGCTAATCGATTTCAAAATGTTGAAGATGTATATAGGAGACAAGAAGTAGAGGCAATGGAGCAACGTATCAATGAGAAGTTTAACGAAGGTATTGGAAAGTTGGAGAAATTAATGACTGACATGAACCAGAGAAGAACGTCACCAGTTTCGAACCAAGGTAGAAACATGGTTTCGCCGTCGGTTTCGGGAGAAAGAATAATGTCACCGCAATCTTATCAACATAGAAGAGAATCATCAGTTTCCGTGATGAGAGACCACCAGGAGTACAGAAGTGAAGATAGAAGATCTCAACGTGGTTTTGAACATGAACCCTATTGTTATGTTGAACGACAGAGTATAAGAGACATTCATGGCCGTAGAGATGTGGATGGTCGAGAACGATATAGAAGTACATCTGATTTTGAGGAATATGGTGATAGAGGTAGTATTCATTATCGAGATCGAGGCCAAGTGCGAGATCGATATATGGATTCAGAGAATGATCGTAAATGGGAGTCTGGTATGAGGATGGAAATTCCAGAATTCAAGGGTGGTATGCAAGCAGAAGAATTTCTTGATTGGTTGTCTAGTGTTGAAGAAATTTTGAATTTTAAGGAAGTGCCAGAGAATCGTAGAGTTCAATTAGTTGCTACAAAACTACGGGGAAGAGCTATGGCTTGGTGGCAGCAAACTAAACTAACTAGGGAGAGAATGGGAAAATCAAAAGTTGTTACTTGGGAGAAGATGAGAAAGATGATGAAAGCAACTTTCTTGCCACACAATTATCAATCTCTTATGTATCAACGCTTGCATAATTTGAGACAAGGGACGAGGACGGTGAATGACTATTCGGATGAATTCTATCAATTGATTGCAAGGAATGATATTATGGAAACTGAGGAACAGCTAACGACTAGATATATTGGAGGATTACGAATGCAAATTCAAGACATGGTTAATATGTTTAATCCAATGTCTGTTGCTGAAGCACATCAAAAAGCTCTAGCTTGGGAGAAACAAGGGAGACGAGGAGTTGGTGTGTTTACGAGTTCTAACAACCAGAACAAGGGCGCTAGTAGCAGTGCTAATGTTTCCAAAGCAGTCAGTAAGCCGATTGTGAATGAAGCCGCTAAAGCAAAGGTCAATACCAGTATCAAATGCTTTAATTGTCAAGAGTTTGGCCATAAAAGTAATGAATGTACAAAACCAAAGAAGAGAGCATTAGTTGCAGAAGAATGTGAGTATGAGGATGTTGAAGCTGAAGTTGATTATACTCAATCACCGAAGTTTGATGAAGAAGAAGAAGTTGTGTCAGGAGATGAAGGGTGTAACTTGATGATGAGGAGGTCTTGTTTAACGCCAAAGCAAGAGGATGATTCTAGTTGGCTGAGGAGCAATATTTTTCAGTCTACATGTACTATCTTGGGAAAGGTTTGTCGATTTGTTATTGATGCGGTAAGCTATGATAACATTATTTCTGAAGAAGCTGTCAAGAAGTTAGGGTTGAAGACTGAAAAACACACTAGACCTTATAAACTAGCATGGCTAAAGAAAGGTGGAGAAGTGAAAGTGGGAAGACGAGCATTTATTACATTTTCTATTGGGAAGAAGTACAAAGATGAAATATGGTGTGATGTTGTAGCTATGGATGTGTGTCATCTACTATTGGGAAGACCATGGCAGTATGATAGAGCTGTACAATATAATGGTCGCACCAACAGCTACAGTTTCATGTTCGAAGGGACTTAAATCACCTTAGTTCCTAAGAAGCGTGAACAAAGTGAAAGCAAGTCAGAGCCGAAAGTGGAACCAACTAGTCTTTTATCTACAAGAGAATTTGTTGAAGAAGTGAAAGATAGTGCTGAAGTGTTTATGTTGATTGGGTATGAAACAAGTGAAGATCTTGAAATTCCTGAGGAAGTTAAGCCGGTGTTGAATGAATTTGAAGACGTCTTTCCTTCGGAATTGCCCAAGGAATTGCCACCACTGAGGGACATACAACATCTGATTGATCTAGTGCCAGGTGCTGTTTTACCGCATAGGCCACATTATCATATGAGTCTGAAAGAACATGAAGAGTTGAGGAGACAGGTTGAGGAGTTGCTTGAGCAAGGGCGTGTTCGGGAGAGTCTCGATCCTTGTGCTGTACCAGCTTTGTTCGTGCCGAAAAAGGATGGTTCGTGGAGGATGTGTACAGATAGCCGAGCACTTAACAAAATAACCATTAGATACAGATTTCCTATGCCAAGACTGGATGATCTGTTGGATCAAATTAGTGGATCTGTAATCTTTTCGAAGATCGATTTGAAGAGTGGTTATCATCAAATTCGTATAAAACCAGGGGATGAATGGAAGACCGCGTTCAAGACACGGGAAGGATTATATGAATGGCCGGTCATGCCATTTGGTCTATCCAATGCACCAAGTACATTTATGAGGGTGATGAATCAACTTTTCAGACCTTACATCGGGAAGTTTGTCGTAGTTTACTTTGATGATATCTTGACCTATAGTGCTAGTACAGAGGAGCATGTTCAACACTTGCGGAAGGTGTTAACTATTCTTCGTCAAGAACAATTCTATGCAGCAACGAAGAAATGCGTGTTCATGACGCAAAGTGTTTTATTTCTGGGATATGTCGTGTCCAAGAATGGTATACAGGTGGATCAAAGTAAAGTTGAAGCAATCAGAAATTGGCCACAGCCCAAAACTATAACAGAAGCCAGAAGTTTTCATGGGTTAGCTTCATTTTACCGAAGGTTTATACCACACTTTAGTAGTGTGATGGCACCTGTTACTGATTGCATGAAGGGGAAGCAGTTTTTATGGACAAAGGAAGCAGGATCAGCTTTTGAGCGGATCAAGGAACTTTTGATGTCAACGCCAATTCTAGTATTGCCAGACTTTCAGTTGTTATTTGAGTTACATACAGATGCATCGAAAGTTGGGATTGGAGGAGTGTTGAGTCAGAAGGGACGTCCAATTGCATATTTCAGTGAGAAACTTTCTGGAGCAATGATGAGATACAATACATATGATGTGGAATTTTATGCTATTGTGCAAGCTGTGAAGTATTGGAGACATTATTTATTCCATAAAGAATTTGTTTTGTATACAGACCATGAAGCGTTGAAGCATTTGCAAGGGCAGGATAAAATTGCAGTTGGGCATGCATCGTGGATAGCTTATTTGCAGCAATTTACATTTGTTGTAAAGCACAAGTCTGGAATAACTAATCGTGTTGCCGACGCATTGAGTCGGAGGAATCATTTACTCACTACCATGCGAGTAGAGGTGATGGGTTTTGACTTACTTCCGGAATTGCTGATTTCAGATTCTAATTTTTCCAGGATCCTAGACAAAGTCAAACAGGGGAACATGGATGGATATATGCTAGTTGATGGTTTTCTGTTCAAAAGAAATCAGTTGTGTATTCCAGATTGCAGTTTGCGACTGAAGATTATTAAAGAGTTACATGAAGAAGGACACGTGGGCCGTGATCGTACTTTACAGTTGATTGCAAAATCTTATTTTTGACCGTCAATGAGAAAAGAAGTTGAAAAGTTTGTTCAGAGGTGTCATATTTATCAAGTGTCAAAGGGGACCGCGACAAATGCAGGGTTATACATGCCGTTGCCTGTGCCGACTAAACCATGGGTGGATGTTAGCATGGATTTTGTGTTAGGATTACCGAGAACGCAACGTGGCAATGATTCTATCTATGTGGTGGTTGATCGATTTTCAAAGATGGTACATTTTATTGCTTGCAAGAAGACAACAGATGCGGTTAATGTAGCACAGTTATATTTCAGGGAGATCTATCGTCTTCATGGGTTGCCTGAATCTATTGTATCAGATAGAGACACTCGTTTCCTGAGTCATTTTTGGAAGAGTCTATGGAGAATGTTCGGGACTAAGCTGAAATTCAGTAGTGCTTATCATCCACAAACAGATGGACAGACTGAAGTTGTGAACAGATCCCTGGGTAATCTATTGCGATGCCTTATGAATGATAATTTGAAGGGTTGGGATTCGAAGTTATGTCAAGCTGAATTTGCACACAACCATGCAGTTAATCGTAGCACTGGGTTCAGTCCATTCCAGGTTGTGTACTCAACAATTCCTAAAGGACCGTTGGATTTATTTGTAGTTCTACAGCAGAAAGGAGTGATCAAACGGGCTAGTGATTTTGTGAATGAATTGCAAGTGTCACAAGGTTGTGCAGGAACGATTGCCTAAGGCGAATGAGAAATATAAGCAATCCGTAGATATTAAACGACGACATGTTGACTTCAAAGAAGGAGATTTTCTATATGCAGTATTGACTAAGGATCGATTTCCTATAGGTACTTACAACAAGCTAGCTGCTAGAAAGATTAGTCCTTTGGAAATCATAAAGAAGATTAATGAGAATGCTTATCAGTTGAGATTGCCGGATCATATCCATACTGCTGACGTTTTCAACGTCAAACACTTAATTCCGTATTATGGGGAGAAGCTTGTCGAAGAAGAGGAGAGCGTGAATTCGAGGACGAATTCTTTTCAACCAGGGGAGGATGATGCAGCGCTCACCTTAGGTCGCGTACGACCTAACTCCAAGGTCGCTGAAGAATTGAATCGCGAGCAGAGCAACTCCTTAGGTCGCTCGCGAGAAGCTCCAGAAGGTCGCGAACGACCTATGCCCTCCACTTTAGGTCGCGAACGACCTATGCCAATTCCAGTAACTCGCGAACGACCTACCGTAAGTCGCGAAGCCTCACTCCAGAATCCTTGTGTCGCGAATTTCCCTAGGTCGCTGATCTTTATGTCGCGAGCTTCGTTAGGTCGCGAGATGCCTTAAGTCGTTGATTGTTTCCAGCCTAGGTCACGAGCACTTCGTTAAGTCGCTAAGTCGTTCCTGAAGCTTATGCCGCATTACTCTTAAGTCGCCCTGAAGCTTAATCCGAAGTTTGATGTCGCTACCGAAGATTGTTGAGTCGCTGAAGATTTCTTATGCCGCGTTTCTTAAGTCGCATTATATTTGTTAAGTCGTTTGAGATGTATCTGTTAGGTCGTTGCTATTTGTTGTTAGGTCGTTTGTTTTGTAAGTTGCTTGTGTTGTAATTTTCTTAAGTCGTGTGTTGAGTTGTAATTTCCTATAAATAGGAGTGTATGGTCATTTGTAAAAAAAGTTGATTTTTGAATAAAATTTGTTTGTGTGCTTTGTGCCACTTTGTTGAAGTTGAGTGTGATCTCCTTCATCTTCCATCTTTGGATATTCGAGTGCGCTCGAATCAACAGACTTGAAGCCGATTCACGAAATCTCGTGCGCGAGATCAACGTCGAAGAATCGTAGATCTTTTAACACGGTATCGTGCGCGATCAACGTGTTGGAGATAGCTAGAATCCGGTATCTCGTGAGATCATCGGATTTGGGCATTTATCTTGGGTATCATCAATCCATTAATTCATCATTGTATCATTTCATCGATTTGTTTGACACGAAATCTTCATTTCGTGGTCAAGTGTTATATCCGCTGCGTCAAAAGGTAATTAGTACTTAAGTATTAATCAAGTAAGATAATTATAATTAGTTAATTAATATAAGGTTAATTATTATTTAATTAATTATTTAAGGATTAATTATTAATTTAATTAATTATTAAAGGTTGATTATTATTTATTTATTTATAAAGGGGTTTAATTATTAATTAATTACTAATCAAGTTAAATGTAAGTTAAGATTTAATTAAAAATTAATTATGATTTAATTATTTTAAATAAAGGTTTAATTTATTATTTAAGTTTTAATTAATGATTATTTAATTAATTAATTAAGATTAATTAATATTTAATTATTATTTAAAGGTTTAAATTATTGTTTAATAATTCATTAAAGATTATTTATGGTATAATTATTTATTTAAAGGTTAATTATTATTTAAATATTTATTTAAGGATAATTATTAATTATTTATTTATTTAATATTTAATATTTAATTATTAATTAATTACTATTTAATTATTATTAAAATAAAGAGTTTTAAAATGTTGTTTAATTTTCAAATAAAGGTTAAAAAGTTTTAACTACTTTATTTCTAAATATTAGTTTTGTTCTTAAAGCAACTCTCTTTTAAAAGATGTTTTTAATTCAATGGATTTCTTGTCGAATATCCTTAAGTAACCCCAATTAAATATGAAACCCAATGACATATGTTTAGCAGAAATAAACACTGTTCTGCTAATTAAATTGTATTTGACATTTATTTGGTAGAATAAATCATAGTTCTGTCATTATTCACCGAGTAAATCGTGATGATTTTCCTTAAGAAGAAACAAAACATAATTCTGCTGTTTTGGTAACTTGGACATTTACCTATATGTTGATTGATTGTTATTGGCTGATTCCCATTATCTACTCATTATGTAAATACCCATTTATAACTGGAAAGTTAAACTGAATTAAATGAGAACCATTATGGTCACTAAGCCACTTTCTGATTTTGTGAAGTAAATCATTTTAAACATATTTTTAAAATGGTTTAAAGTTAATTATTATATTATTTAAAGGGCTTTAAAGTAAATTTATGATGCTTAAAGTTTATTACCATTTTAAATATGATATTTAAATAATAATTAAGAAATTATTTTATCAAAGGTGTTTTGAAGTAATCTAATACTTTTTAAATGTTTTTTTAAAATAATTATCGTGTTAACTTGGTTTAAAGATAATTAAAAGAGGAATGTTTAAGTGATAACTTGTTTACTTAAAGGTGTTTTAAATAAGTTATTTTATCAAAGGAACTTTGTTGATTAGAGTTTATTAAATAAGTTTTGTTTTAAATAAGGAAAGTTTTATAAATGATTTTAGATATTTATAAATGAGTTTTACAAATGATTTTGGATATTTATAAAATGGTTTTATAATTGGTTTTGATATTTATAAAAGAGCTTTATAAATAAACCTGGAGATTTATAAAGAATATTATAAATGGATTTGGAATTTTAAGCAAAAGAGATTTCATAAATGAAAGAGATTTATTGAAAGGCTTTGTTGAAGAAATTTATAAAATGAATTTGAGATTTGGATTTCCCTTAACTGACCTTCTTAATTATGGTGGTGTTGAAATTTCGTTCCATGCTTAACACCGAAGAAATAGTGTTTGGAGTTGTTCTTATGTCTAATTTAAATAATATTTGTTTGATTCTTTTAATATGATTTTGAAATAAGAAATCTTTGACAAATGTTTTTTGAATATACTTATGTTAGTGAGATAAGTATATGAATGTTTTGATAATCGTTTTGAAAAGAGATTTAATAAATGAAGATTTGTTTTTGAGGCTTAGTGGCTGCTATAGGTAATTAAATATCTAGATTTTCGTTTTTTTGTGTATTTGATAGTTAAATAACCGACTATCAAATCTTAACCAGTTTTGACTTAGAAAGTATGATTGTATATCCGAGTTCCCCGATGAGGACTTGAATACTTATTGTATACTTCCAAAAGAACGAGGAATGGGTCAACCAAAAATTATCGTTGTTGGTTTGGAGAGACCGAGCTCGGATATGTTATCCAAAAACCACTCTGAACCAACATATGCTTTCGCATGGAATACATCTTGAAGATGATTGAAGACGATGCTCATCGAAGAGCATTTGGTCTCATTCAGACCCAGAACGAACTTGTATGGATGAATGCTAGCATTGCATTTCTGCTTAGAGGGCAATGTTAGCATTCCAAGATGGATTGCTAAATGTTAAGAGCATAGCCTCTCAAACCTCAAATTCCAGTAATGGTTAAAATAGGGTAAATGCGGCAGGGCTATGTGGGTCGCACCCATTAGAGTATGATCATCCAAAGATCTAGTGTCGATATCTTTATGTATGCTTCAAGGCCCATTTTTGGTTATTGATCACAGCCAAGGGGTGATCATATTTGGTGCTACCCAGTTCAGGGGTAGGCCGGTCCTGTGTTGGCAGAGGTCGAAAGGTTTTCGATCTTAGTGTACATTTTATCTAGAGGTGTACAGATTTTCGGAAGGTAGTCCCTTACCTTGCCATTTGATGGAAAACCATTCTCTAATAAATGACTTCGGGTTTTGATTGTATATCTACTATTGCTGTCATGTGCACGCATCACAACTACTTGGTTATTAAATACTTTAAACCCTAGACATTATTATAATATCACTAAATTTTCTATAGAAAATGTTTTGGTTATCATAAGGTAAAATCCCGTTTGTGTTTATGTGCGGAGTGGTCTTACGAGATACCTTTGATTTTAAAGGATTTTGCACATAAAATAAATAAAATCCTTTGTGATTTGAGTTCTCAAGCCGGTTTTACTAGACTGACCCAGGCGTTGTTTTCCTATAATGCTCGGGTCAGGCCGAGCATACTTTAGAGATTTAGCTGGATTCTTTAGAGCTTTCAGGAGATGAGCTGTATTCTTCAAGACGTATTCACGTATCTTATATTCTTACTTTGTTTAGTTGTTCTTGATGTCTGTTTGTTGTATTTATCAAATTGTAAGGGTTTTTGAGAATTTAAATCCCCGTATTGCTTGAAATGATTTCAAAAGGATTTTGAGAAAAGTATTGGTAGCATTACTTGGAAATATTTATAAGTATAAATATTTCAAAGAGAATTTTTAAAAAGGATACATTTTCTTTGGATAGTTCGGGGAAAACATCTCGATTAGTTTTGTTGTAATCTGAATAATCTTCTAAGTGACGATCGAATGTTTGCTTGAACGAACGTTGTAGTGCACTTAGTAAATTATTCTCTTTATCATTGTGCGATAGAAATGAGTTCGAATTCGAACGAACCCAAAGTAAGTTGTAACGACCCGATATTTTCAACCATTCGCATCCATTATAAGTGTATAGGTAGACACTCATGCCAGAATTGAATTGCTCAAAATACCGCGTTGTGAATAAAATTTGGCAAATCTCAGAATATACAGTAAATAAATATAATCACAGATCACAGACACAGAGTAAAATAATGCAGCGGAAGTAAAAGAAATAGTAGTTCATGAAGCTACTATATAAATATAACAGAGTTACATAAGATACAACAGAAGAAATAGAGTACAACAGAAGTCTAAATACAATAACCAAGTACAAGCTGAGTAGAACAACAGAACTGAAATAGATAGGACAAGACAAGCAGATAATATCCAGCGATTCAAATCTCCAGGAGAGTGGAAATCCAAATCTGTGAATAACTCAGGCTGACCCGAGCATAAAGCAAAACAAAAAACACTCGAGTCAGGACAATATATACTTATATAATGTAAACCAACTCAAGTGAACTGTAATAAAGGTACAAGTAACTTAAAGAATGCTTGGGATCGCCCATTCTTTAAGGATCCGTTAAACTATTTACTATGTAGTAATATACGCTATATACAGTAGTGTCTAATTAGTAAAGTATAATCATATAGAAAATAGCGTTAAGGGGATGGTGAACCTTAACGCGGTTGGATATTTAAACCAAAATCGTAGTGGGCTCGATATGGTAGGTGACACGGCACACAAGGCAATGCCAGGGTAGATATACCAATTACGCACACGGACTGATGGAAACGCATAGCAGCCACTACCGCTCCACCTCGAACAACACTCCCAAATCAAGGGTGCGCACCAAATCAATCACAAGTAATAGAATGGTATCGAAGAAGTGTGTCCGATAAGAGGTGCTACCTCACTGGTCCGAGATCGCTCCTGTTTTAGCCACCTTATGCCAACTCACGGGAGTTGGGTCCACGTATATACCTTAGGATCGTCGTCACCATCCTACTTCATTCTGGAAACTCCACCGCGTACACAGTTGTTAAAGTGGTTTTCGGTATCGGCAGAGAGTATGTCCATATCCGATCCCGGTCTCTTTAACAACCAATCGTTATTATAACCCGTGGTTATAAATTTAAACAGTTATTTTCAAAATAGAATATCATTTCAAATCCAAATCTTTATCAAAATAAAGATTAAATAAATTCCAAACCATTTCAATATATTTAAAATAACATATCATTTCCAAACTTCATTTCAAATCATTTCAGTATATCAAAATATCATATCTTTTCAAAACTTCATTTCAAATCATTTCAATATATTAAAATATCATATCTTTTCAAAACTTCATTTCAAATCGTTTTAATATATCAAAATATCATATCCTTTCAAACTTCATTTCAAATCATTTTAATATACCAAAATATCATTTGAGTTCAAATCTAAATATTCAACTTTAAATACCTTTTAAATTTAAAGATATAATTCATTTATTATCATTTCAAGTCACCTTTTAAATAGTTTATATTTCAATCAAAATAATTCATTTAAACCATTTAAAGTGTAATTATTATACTTTCAAATCAAGTATTAAAATTTCCAAAGTTTCAATTCAATCATTTATTTCAATTAAATTTCCATAGACCATTTCAAATCTTATAAATTTCAAATATAGATTTAATCCACAAAATAACTATTCAAATTATGAAATAAATTCCAAAGCTTTAATATCCTATATTTCATAAGTCCAATATCTTTTAAATAGATTCAAATTACAAGTAAACCAAATATTTTCCATACTAATATAAACTTCAATTATTCATTACAAGATTTAATATCATTTCAAATTCATTTTCAAAATATCAAAATATCATTTCAAAACATCATCTATTTAATTTAAATTTAAATACCATTTAATCATATTTCAAAATAGTTGTATTTCCCAAATCAACTATGCCATTTAAATCATTTAAAGTCAATTCAGTATATTTAATAATTAAATATTTAATTTCCAAAATTTAATCTTTTTCAAAGATCATTTATTCATTTGAATTTATTAAACAAAGAAAATTCAACTCTCGCAGCACTTAGAAAATGCTACGAGAATGTTATGTTTAAAAACAGTTCATTAACCAAAGACGGCATTTAAAATGATGTAATATCTTAATTTAGTTTCAATTAAAATTTTAGTTAAATTTAACAACTATAGCACTAACAAAGTGCTATAATAACCCTTAGTTCAAATTTGTTATTTGGTTCATTTAAAACAGCTACAGCATTTTCCAATGTTGTAATATCTTTAAATTACATTTCAAAAATGTTGTCAAATCAAATTCAGAGTTTTATTTACAATTTCACACATAATTAACTTTTAATATAAATCATTTTAACTTATAAAATCATATATTTTCACATTAAAAACAATCATTTAAATGCCTATATTTCTATGATTTTATAAAGTCAAATTTCCATACAAAAATCAAATTAAATAACAATTAAATTTTCATTTCTTTAATTAAGTTCTTAACTTAACAACTAAGTTTAAATTTCCAAAATATAACTTATTTCCATTTGTTTTACTTAATTAATATTTCACTTTTAAACAAATTTCACAAAAATTCAATTTAAGTTATATTTCCAAATTCAGCTTAAATATTCATTTATTTCATATTTTAAGTTATACAAAATCATTAACACTTTATAAAATCATTATTTCTTAATAAAATCATTAAATTCATTTTTAAATCAAATTTGTCATATATTCTTACTTTACATAAATTCCATTTATAAATAAAATCATAAATTCCAAAATTAACTTATATTTCAAATTCTACTTCACCATTTACTTAATTCACTATTTAATTTGTAGAAAATCACAAATATTTTATAGAAATAATTTTAATAAAGTTTAAATCAAAATATCATAATATTTACATTTTTAAAGTATTTTAAATTTTTTTAAGAAATATATATAAACCACGGGTCTGTATATAATTTTCTAGCCTAGGTCAAGTGATACGGATATGTATCATTTCAATCCGCAGTTTACAAAGAAAACCCAGGTTTTATCATTTCAAACCCGCAATCCCAAGTAATATAATAAATAAATAAAAAGTCGCTCAGGCTTATCATTTCAGTCCATAACGATCTTTCCCTATTCTAAAGTTCGTTCGGGTATGTATCATTTCAACCCATAGTGATTCTAATCTAAAGGGAACTTGCAGTGTGATAAACTGATATAAATAAACAGAATAACATAATAAACAGTAACATATGGTATAACAGATAAATAAGCATGGGTGAACATCATATAATCATAATATAACAGTTATAACAGGATGATATGCATTTACAGATTCAAGTGATGTCAGTTTATCACTATATAAGTACATATTAGTCTGGTGAGATTTACTCACCTGTATTAGCTGGAGATGACAAACAACAACACACAACAGAGAAGCTTTGAAGGCACGACAACACGAATATGACTTGAGAGTGGAGAGCCAAAGTGTAACAACCCAAGTTTTTGTAAATTTTAATTTTTGACAAAATGACGATTTAATCTAGTTGACAATTGATATTGAGTTTTAAATCGTATTTAAAAGTCTTTAATAAAATTGTTAATCGTTGTTTGGGATTTTAAATCAAATTTGAAATTCTTTTATAAAAATGTTGACCGGGCTTTACAATTTGAATCTTGGCCCATGTTTCTTGGCTTTGCCGAGATGATATCAGGGGCAAACCCGATCTCCTCTCTCGCATTCTTCCATTTTCGTAACCCTAAAACTAAATCAAACGAGAGAAAATAATGGCAGCTCGATTTTCTCGCGTTCGTTCGTTCCTCAAATTTGGGCTTCTTCGATCAATTGCTTCTGGAAATCGAGGGCGCCAACTTCAATGACTTCGCCCTGGCTGCTTCGATGATAGTCGTGCTCGAGGGGACTTTGGCTGCATCATTCGTGGCTAAGGTGAGTGATTACTTCGCTCACATCTAATTCAAAGCGTAGTGGGTTCGTGATTTTTCTCTACTCTGAACTCTCTGATATTTCGTTGAATTCATCTGTTGATTTGCTCTAGCAGTTGGTATTCGTTTATAAGTTGAGTTTGGTCTCTGACTTTATCTAATCGTATGATTGTTTAATACTGGGGATGATTTCTGATTTTGGATCGAAATCGATAAACATGATTTTTGATAATGGTTACTGCTATGACTTTGGCATGTCTGTTATTCTCTCTGTTAGCATCTGGCTTTGATTTGTATTTGTTTGAACTTTCCTTTAGTATCTTGAAACTGCTGCAGTAAAAATGTTCGACTTTAACTTCGTTAAAATTTTACTTTGTAATTGCTCTGAAAAGTGACCTCGGCCTGATTTTGCTATAACTGTTAAAGGCTTTGAAACCTTCTATGTCTTTTTCGAACTTGTGGTGCCCCTTGCATATACTGCCAATGTACAGTCTGTTGTCATTTATCCTTCGAATTAGTGCATTGAGTCCTCATTCCCTTCAGTTCATACTGTATATCTTATATGCTAGTGGCTGTACACATTGTATATAGATCTCAGTGATGCATTTGTATCCACAGCTGTTTCATGCATCTGTTGGTCTGCACATCCATGTGGCTCCTCTGTCGTTGGTTGTAATAGATTTGCACTGCTGTTCCTTCACGGTTTCAACTTGATTTGAGTGAAAACTATTTGAGATAAGAGTTTCACTTATTTTTGCGAAAAACTATTTTGGGAAAATGTTGGCTTCGGCCTTGATTATGTCCAACTTGAAGTTGAGTTGCCTGCATTTGAATTTGATACTTTGAGATTTGGTCCATTGTTTGCTACTTGACTTTAATGGTGGCACCCATGCACTTGTAGGTGTGCTTATGTTGTTCGACTTTGTCGATTGTTGATGATTTTACCATCTTTATAAATTTTGTATCATTTGGCATTTGATCGTATAGGGAACACTCTGTTTTATCACTTGCCACTGTATGTCTGTTCTTTGTGCACTTACCTATACTTGTGTACTCGATCATGGTTGCAGTTGTAATGGCTTCACTGTTATAAGTGCATTGATGGTCTTGTTTTCTGATGTATTTGTACTTGATACCATTCCGGTTGATTTCACTTGAGTCTGGTCACACTTCTGTAGCATCCAGTTTGGTTTATGGTTTGGCTTCCTTGTCCGGTAGCCTTGGTGGTTTTCACTGCACATTTACCTATGCTTGACCACCTCTCTATCGTGCACTGATTTGAGTATTTGTGCATTAGTTACTGATGTATTTGATTTGCAGTGCTTTGTGCATTCGCTTAGTCTGGTACAATTGCATTTATGGTAGCTGAACTTACTCGAGTTGTAATCATGAGTTTGTTGTGTTGCCATATCTTGATGTCTTGTTTCTGGCCATTCTCGGGTCTGGACTGCATTTGCATTATTTTGGTTCATTCTGTTAGTCGAGTTGCAGTGTCTCATCACTTGAGCCATGTATGTCTGCACTAATATTTATAGTGAGTTGTATTGTCTTAGGTTCGAACTTGCAAGCTTCATGTTGCCTTGACTTTGGCTGTTGCATTGTGTTGAGTCATGACTGCAGTGACTTGACCTTCGCAGCTTCGACGTACGGTAGTGGCGAGGCAGTGCACGCGTGCGTGTACTGCAGCCACACCGAGATTTAATTTAATTTGACGCCATCTGTTTCCGTTTTATTAAGCGTAGTTTGAAATGGTTCATTTTGATTGAATTGGATTTGTTGGCTTTTGGATTCATTGATCTTCTGAGTATTTGATAGACTGTATTGGCGAGGCAGTACACGTTAGCGTGTACTGCAGCCAATCAGCATTGTTGTTTTTAAATTGGCATTGTTGTTTTGTTGTTTAACACTGTATAGTGTTATTTCTGCCGTTATCCAATTCTCGTATCGAGAGTTGGATATACGAGATTTCTGTGACTGTCATCTATATTGAGATTGATTATTATTGCTTCTATGCTCTAATAACTGATTTTGAATTAGACTGATCCGAGTATTATTTTCTTTTGAATGTAATACTCGGGTCAGACCGAGTATTTACAGGTTGTAGATTTTTAGCTTTGGGTTGCTGCTAGAGCTATGAAGACTTTTTATATCAGTTGAAGTGGTCTTCGTACTGTTGTAGTAGTCAGTGTGTCTGTTTTAAGATGATAATGTATTCATGTATATTAGTCGATAATGTACTTGTATATATAACTTCTTGAGTCGACAATTGTAGTTGTATCATTTGTATTGTGTCAAATGTATTGTAACTGATATCAGTTATTGTATATATGAGACTTTTCGTTCCATCTTTATTCCGCATTTATGTTATCTGTGTTATTTTTATATCTATTGTCCTAAACTATTATAGCCACTGCGTAGTAGCTTTGAGTTTGTATCGGTATGTCGGTATTCCTCTAAAAATGAAATGCAATGTTTTATGATCTGACATATCGGTGCTCGCACAAGGCAATTACATAGATGGTCGCTCCTCAACAGCCTTATTCTCCGTGCTAGTTGACAGCACTACACCGTAGTGTTCTTGGCTAGTGTGGGTATAGAGGTGGGGCGTCACAGCTTGGTATCAGAGCCTGAGGTTTAGGACAATTATAAAACATAACTTAGATGGAGCTTGTGTTACAACTATTTGTCGATGTTTATCTCTCATCTTTACATACGACTATTTTTGACTGTTAGGTATGAATTCCTAACGCTTATTCTTGTGTTTTCGGCTTTGAATTGATTTAGCCGATGTTGATTTTGTTTTAATTTGGCAAATTAAAGCCATTTTGACTTTTGGACTTTGTTCCACTTTTGTTCTATGCTATGAGTGTCATTGTGTACCTGTTACACTGTGATGAAAAATAGCTGGACCAGTTGCAAATTGAGTGATTTTGATTTCTCATTCACATCTAGTTTGAATCTCAGCGATTTTGAACTTGATATTTTGTGTTTTCCTAATCTGGATTTCCCTTCGACTTCGGTCACTCTGTTTGTGAGAAATTGCTAATTTCTTGATTTTCAGTACTCTGATATTGCTTGCCGTTGGTTTCTTTGATAATGATAATTGATTCATTTTGTACTCGACTGCGGCTATTAATTGTTGGCTTCGACATTGACTTGATTCTTACTTCTGTAGGAGTCAATTATGCATTTCTACTCGTTTTGCTTTGTTTTTCCAGTTGATATCGATTCTTCTTTCCTAATTAGTTGTTATCACCTTTATTGATTTTGATAACTTCTATTTTCTGGAATTTTTGGGTGTTCCTATTTTAATAAATTCAGTATCGATTTCTTTGGATTCCATTCACATCTTCGTATGTGAATTCTTGTGATTGATTGTTTCTACAATCATTTTTGTGATTTGTCACCCTAAAAATATAAAGGTTTTCTATACTAGTAGTAAATGTTAAAATCCTTTTCTTCAAACAATTTCAAAAATTATTTTACTACAAGGCTCTTTTCCTGAATCATTTTCCAATCTATTAATATATACAAGCCTTTATTTCACTCGTATGAGAAATTGAATTAAACGGCCTAGTAAAACAAGTGGTATGAAACGCTTGCGTTTACTTCGTCGGTTAACTCCTGGACTTGTTCGATTGAACCCTTTTCGTGACAATTTCCTAGTGAAGATTTACAGCTTGTTCGTAAATATTTAAGTTAAGCAAGTGGTTATGGGACATGAAGCTAAACTCATATATTTACTAGCTTGGTGTGGTTGACACTTCTTTATGATCATGACGATCATTTTTATGATTTAGACTGGACCTCATCGGTGTGATTTCGTCTCACACATATCTCTTGGGCTTTGAGGATTGTCTAGACACCAGTGTGTGATTTCGTCTCACACATATTGCACGGTTAGACTAGGCCTCATCGGTGTGATTTCGTCTCACACATATCTCTTGGGCTTTGAGGGTTGTCTGGATACTCTTTGTGTGATTTTTATGATTTAGACTAGCAACTGTGCGATGTCTCTTTGTCTGCGAGGGAGACTAAACCCCGCTTTGTTGTAGGGTAGCGCCCTACGGTCTTCGGGCCATTCCTGTGTGAAAATTTAATGGATGGCTTCCATGAGATAGCGTCTCATCATGTGATACTGGTCGGTGAGTTTTCATACTCCCATTTTTGTGATAGGCCTTTCCCCTTTTCTTTTTATGATTTAGACTAGCGATTATGCGATGTCTCTTTGTCTGCGAGGGAGACTAAACCCCGCTTTGTTGTAGGGTAGCGCCCTACGGTCTTCGGACCATTCCTGTGTGAAACTTTATTGGTTAGCCACCAAGAGATAGCGTCTCGTTCATGTGATACCGGTGTTTTGGAGTCTTCATACTCCCATTTTTATGCTAGGCCTCCCCCCCCCTTCATGTGTTTTCTGGATTTCTTGTGATGATTTCTAGAATTTGTGCTTCACCAATTTTCGTGATTTCTATTGACAAGTTTTGTCAATTTTTGTGTATTGGTGAATTCATGTGTTATTAACTTGTTATGAATACAAGTTTAGGGTATGATATCCCTTTCTATCTTTGAGAAGATTCTTGTGACATCTTTGATGAATGAAAATTCATTTGGTATTATATTTTGGATGCCAGTTATTTTAATGAGACTTTGACGTGTTAACTTCGGTAACCGTCAATTTTGAAATGGATTTACAAGCGGTTCTCCCGCAACACTGATATTGCTAATTTAATCACGCGTTTTCAAAATTCTTTATTTTTAGAAGTTGTTTCAAAAATATAAATTAAAATTGTTTTCAAAATTTTTACAGTTTACAATTTTCAAAAGAACGAGGAAGCGATTTAAACGTTTCAGCAAAATCGAGGACTATAACCCCTTTCTTTTACTGATTCGCTTAATTCCGGACTTGTCCGTTTGAGAATGTGAAATGTTATTTTTAAAACACACAATTCTGCACTTTCAAGAAAACGATAAAGAGATTTAAACGATTTAGCAAAAGTAAGGAGTATGGAACCATACTTTTACTACTTCGGTTAATTCCGGACTCGTTAATTGAATATTTATGACTTCTGATTATCGTTTTTGATAATTAGATGTTTGTGTTTCTGATTATCGTTATTGATAATCAGATATTTGTGAAATTTAATTATCGCCTGAGATAATTAAATATTTTTCGATTTGATTAATCGAATGTTTGTGCTTCTAATTATCGTTTTTGATAATCAGATATTTGTGAAATTTAATTATCGCCTGAGATAATTAAATATTTTTCGATTTGATTAATCGAATATTTGTGTTTCTGATTATCGTTTTTGATAATCAGATATTTGTAAAATTTGATTATCGTTTGAGATAATCAAATATTTTTCGATTTGATAATCGAATCTTTGTGATTTCTGATTATCGTTTTTGATAATCAGATATTTGTGAAATTTGATTATCGTTTGAGATAATTAAATATTTTTCGATTTGATAATCGAATCTTTGTGATTTCTGATTATCGTTTTTGATAATCAGATATTTGTGAAATTTGATTATCGTTTGAGATAATTAAATATTTTTCGATTTGATAATCGAATAATTGTGTTTCTGATTATCGTTTTTGATAATCAGATATTTGTGAAATTTGATTATCGTTTGAGATAATTAAATATTTTTCGATTTGATAATCGAATCTTTGTGATTTCTGATTATCGTTTTTGATAATCAGATATTTGTGAAATTTGATTATCGTTTGAGATAATTAAATATTTTTCGATTTGATAATCGAATCTTTGTGATTTCTGATTATCGTTTTTGATAATCAGATATTTGTGAAATTTAATTATCGCCTGAGATAATTAAATATTTTTCGATTTGATTAATCGAATATTTGTGTTTCTGATTATCGTTTTTGATAATCAGATATTTGTAAAATTTGATTATCGTTTGAGATAATCAAATATTTTTCGATTTGATAATCGAATCTTTGTGATTTCTGATTATCGTTTTTGATAATCAGATATTTGTGAAATTTGATTATCGTTTGAGATAATTAAATATTTTTCGATTTGATAATCGAATCTTTGTGATTTCTGATTATCGTTTTTGATAATCAGATATTTGTGAAATTTGATTATCGTTTGAGATAATTAAATATTTTTCGATTTGATAATCGAATAATTGTGTTTCTGATTATCGTTTTTGATAATCAGATATTTGTGAAATTTGATTATCGTTTGAGATAATTAAATATTTTTCGATTTGATAATCGAATCTTTGTGATTTCTGATTATCGTTTTTGATAATCAGATATTTGTGAAATTTGATTATCGTTTGAGATAATTAAATATTTTTCGATTTGATAATCGAATCTTTGTGATTTCTGATTATCGTTTTTGATAATCAGATATTTGTGAAATTGATTATCGTTTGAGATAATTAAATATTTTTCGATTTGATAATCGAATAATTGTGTTTCTGATTATCGTTTTTGATAATCAGATATTTGTGAAAATTCGATTATCGTTTTAGATGATTGAATATTTGCGATTTTGAGATTCGTGCTTCGTCTTTTTCTCTGACGATTCAGGTGAGTAATTTGATTTACTCACATTCAATTCGTGCAGTACGTGATTTCTGCTCTGATTCCTTTTTCTTTCCATTGCTAGAACTCGATTGATTCTTGCTTCTAATAGTCGTCTGATTTTGATTCCTTGATCCCCACGATTGTTGATTCTTTTGATTTGAATCAATCGAACCTTTTGATTTCATATCTAATACTTCCCCTGCTGACATTTGCTTATGCATTCGACATTACCATGCTCTTATGGTTGTTACCTTTTGTCTGTTTATTCCTTATGATTGCGAGGACGCAATTTCTTTAAGGAGGGAAGTCTGTAACAACCCAAGTTTTTGTAAATTTTAATTTTTGACAAAATGACGATTTAATCTAGTTGACAATTGATATTGAGTTTTAAATCGTATTTAAAAGTCTTTAATAAAATTGTTAATCGTTGTTTGGGATTTTAAATCAAATTTGAAATTCTTTTATAAAAATGTTGACCGGGCTTTACAATTTGAATCTTGGCCCATGTTTCTTGGCTTTGCCGAGATGATATCAGGGGCAAACCCGATCTCCTCTCTCGCATTCTTCCATTTTCGTAACCCTAAAACTAAATCAAACGAGAGAAAATAATGGCAGCTCGATTTTCTCGCGTTCGTTCGTTCCTCAAATTTGGGCTTCTTCGATCAATTGCTTCTGGAAATCGAGGGCGCCAACTTCAATGACTTCGCCCTGGCTGCTTCGATGATAGTCGTGCTCGAGGGGACTTTGGCTGCATCATTCGTGGCTAAGGTGAGTGATTACTTCGCTCACATCTAATTCAAAGCGTAGTGGGTTCGTGATTTTTCTCTACTCTGAACTCTCTGATATTTCGTTGAATTCATCTGTTGATTTGCTCTAGCAGTTGGTATTCGTTTATAAGTTGAGTTTGGTCTCTGACTTTATCTAATCGTATGATTGTTTAATACTGGGGATGATTTCTGATTTTGGATCGAAATCGATAAACATGATTTTTGATAATGGTTACTGCTATGACTTTGGCATGTCTGTTATTCTCTCTGTTAGCATCTGGCTTTGATTTGTATTTGTTTGAACTTTCCTTTAGTATCTTGAAACTGCTGCAGTAAAAATGTGAAATGACCCTCCTATTTACACACTAATTTTATTGGTGATTTTTTTTTTTGCAATAGAGATGATATATAGATATATCATCTATTACAAATATATTTTAGAGATGATATATAGATATATCATCTATTACAAATATATTTCCCAGGGTCATTTTCTTTTCTCTAACAAACAAAATATATCCAGGATCTTTCACAATATAGAAATATTGTTTTAATTCTAAATCATTTTTAACATACATATATGAAGATATCTATGTTATATTCTACTTGAATCAGAGCATAATAATAAGTAGAAATCCTTTTTAAATTTGCATAAATGTGATAAATTCCCTTTTAAATTAAAACTTAATGTATCCTGATTTTTGACTATAGTGTCCACTGAAAATATGTACCTTAGACTGTTATTATAATTAAGAAATAACCAAGCAATGATCAGTGGAAAGCAAGCTTATAATATAGGTGATTTTCTTAAAGTCTGAATATTATCAAACTCAGGTTAAAAGAAAGCGGATCCTAAGTAAACGCAAGCAACATCTAGGCGTAATGGAAACGCGCCTAACTTATACATTCAAGGTCACGAGTTCGAGTACCATGCTGGTCGGTTCAAACACAATTTTTGGATTTTCTTTTTATTTTCTCCTGTATGGCTGAAATCTGATACCTACCTATAATTGTACATATATATTTAATTTTTGCCTATAACCTATCATACAAAACAATTCTTCTTGCATAACTATTTTTGAAATCCATTCTTTCAACTGTTTTAAGAATTTACATCTATATTTTTGCCCAATATCTACATGTACACAGATATACATGTACATGTCAGTGTCTTTGTTCATTTTCCAGAAAACTGAGCGCAAATGTTCCCTTGCTTCATTGATCTGAAGTGAAACATTCGGCCTGACCTATGGCCTAACCATGTGGTTACTCTGGCCATGCTTTTGTTTGCATTTTTACAACCCAGATTATACTAAAACATTGATACCTTTCCTTTTCAAAAGCATGTGTATATATTTGTGTGAATCAGACATTTTGTGATCATATATATATCATTCTTCCTAATCATACTTCTCTTTTAAAAATACATCTTTAAAGTATAAACACTTTTTCTTGCATCTGGACTTATGTCAATATCATAAATTGGAGATATATCAGTTTAATTCTTTTCTGGTTTTCCCAATATTATTTTCTGTATATCTATATTCTTTTTGAAAGAACTCAGGATTACTGAAATCATCATAAAATGATTATGCTTATAAAATCCAGGTTTTTTTTTCCTTTAAATCAAAACAACTTTAGCAAATAGGTTTTCAAATCAGTTCAACATCAATATTCTTAGTTCATATCAAATCAGAAATAACCAGAAACAACATAGCACATGTCTCTTACAAGTTCTTCCTACTTAATACATTTAGATAGCCATATCAATTAGGGAATACATGCATGAATTAACACATTCTAGCTTTTATTTCTAATTATCTTAGCATCCTCTATTCCATATCTTTTTAATCTTGCTTACTTAGCTCCATCATAACCTGCAAAAGCATTAGTGGCTGCCTCATTATAAATGAGACACCCCCATGTGCCATGAGCAATAAGGGTCAGATCTATGATCTGGTGTGAGCATTTCTAACATATCCATGATATTAAGCTAAGTATACAGCATAAATATACTTTGCATACTTGACAATTATTTTTATGTACAATACATAAGAGCAAACATATGCAACAAAACAACTTTTATCTGGAACTACTAGGTTGCCTTTTCTTTTTCTTATAAATTCCTGGCCTCATCTGCTATAAGGAATCAAAGGGACACATTGCCATGAACTAATTAACATTATGGCACAAAGATCTCAGGACTTAAACAAGCCATGTGCCAACTTGTCTACTTCAAATAGGACAAGCATTCCAGCAGCCTTCTTGGCACAAAATCCTTAGTTATATCACTAAGTGTATTTATGTTCATTCTATCAATGATAGCTAGGTGTACATACCACCTATACTCATGAAACATACTAGTTACCTTGCAGCCATGATATTGCAAGCAAGTTAAAGGTTACTTTCTAGAGATATAACACCCCAGTCATTCCATCTCACATTATTTAACATAGAAACACCCTATTCAAGCATATACCAGAATGTTTGCAACTGAGAATAAATACATGGCTCTATTGAGTTTATTTTGATTTTGCAAGCAACTATATTTAGCCATATTTTCAATCTTGTTTAAACATAGTTTTTAGGCTTGTAAGTTTCTGTTTAGTTTGGGGCTCAGCACTTATAGAGAAAAACTCCATTGCACCCTTAACCAATTATTTCAAGCCTCAGCACCATACCAATGTATATGCAGCTCATAGTTTTCTTTATCTTTTCATTCTTTGTCTTAAGCCATTATTCAAACTAGTTACAAATACTCTGTTATATGTTCCTTAAGGTTTTGGTATAATATACAGAGATGAAAATAGAATAACAAAGTTAAACATCCAGCATAGCAGATCATATCTCATCAAACAATCATGAAACCATCAGTAGCCAACATAGTTTTTAAATCAAAACATGCAAAATATAACATATAAAAGCTTGGCTGCCTAATCCCAGGTCTTAATGCCATGTATATGAGTGAGGATACTCACCTAAGTGTTTACACAAACTTAAACCAGAAAACCCTTCAAATCTTTAGCCTTATCTTCCTCTTCTTCCTTAGGTTAATTAATTAGTGAGAGAGCAGTTTTCTGATTGGGCTCTTGGTATAAATAAGGGTTCTGTCTAGGGTTTTGAGTGATGCAAAATCCCTATTTTAGCCCAGACCAGAATCATGCATTTGGCATTGCATATTCCCTCCTTCCTAATCCCTTAATATCCCGGCCAATATTTTAAAACAAGACTAAATTGTGCCTATTTTCCTTTCTTTTCAGAAAGTGATAACTTTAAGTATTTTTATTATATTTACTTCAAACATGATAATGGTGTGACTTTCTATTTTCTGCCCATGTACATTTTCTTTCTTGCACTTTGGTTCTTACTGTTTTAGTGCTTCCTTTTATTTATTTTCTGCTCAAATAATATCTGGATATATATATATACATTTATACAACTATGGGTGTTAATTTAATTTTAACCATTTATTTGCAGAAAACATGTGCATACTTATGTGCATTTCTACACCTATTTAAAATTTCACTTATTCATTATAAATCAATGTTTTCTTCTGCCTTAATTTTCAGACAAGTCATACATAGGCATATATATAGATATATATATATATACACACACATCCTCAGGAATTTTTTAATACTCATGTCTAAGTCTATATTTTCTTTATTTAAAACATTTTATCTAAATGTTTTCCTTCCTTGTTTTATTATCCAGGAATTCTGGATTTTCCCTTAGTGCCATAACTAGTGTGCACGTGCACACATGCACACAACCTTGCACCACTGAAAATCCCACCTATATAATAATTCTGATTTTCCCCCAGAATTTTAATCATTTATTAAAAGAATTTTCCTCAAAATCTTGGGGTATTACAATCACCCCTCCTTTTAGGAATTGTGCCCTCACAATTTACAACATATTCTTTGAGTACTCCTGCTTTCTTAGGAAAATTATTCAAATATGCATGAGCAATTTAAATAGTCACTGTCTATCATACATATCAAATTTTCTTAGTAATCTAAGAATTTACCTTTTAAATTTGCAAAGAGCCTAGGGTAATCCATCCTGATTTTATCCTCTAGCTCCCAAGTACAATCACTAGGATCTATACTCCATTGAATCTTTACAAGCTTCAATGTCTTGTTTCTTAATTTCTTTTCTTCCCTTGCCACAATTCCCACTGGCTCTTTCTCATAGATTAGATCTGGATTAATCTGAACTTCAGTAGGCTTTTCTAAGATTTCCTCCTTGTCATGTACCCATCTCCTTAGTTGTGACACATGAAACACATTGTGCATTGCACTCATCTTCTCTGGAAGCTCCAGCTTGTAGGCTAGTGAGCCTATCCTCTCTAAAATCTTGTATGGTCCAACATATCTGGGTCTGAGTTTCCCCTGCTTGCCAAATCTCAAGACTTTCTTCATTGGTGAAACCTTAATGAAGACATAATCACCTACTTTGAATTCCACTGACTTCCTCTTTGCATCAGCATACTTCTTTTGCCTATCTTGAGCTACTGCCATCCTCTTTCTCACCAGTCCTATTTTCTCTGTGATGTCTTTGACATATTCTGGCCCTAGGATAGCTTTCTCTCCTGCCTCAGCCCAACACATAGGTGATAGACATGGCTTCCCATATAGGGCTTCAAAGGGTGCCATTCCAATTGTACTTTGGTGGCTATTATTGTATGTGAACTCAGCCAAATGGAGGTGGTCCTCCCAATTTCCTCCAAAGTCTAACACACATGCCCTAAGAAAATCCTCTAAAATCTTGTTTACTACTTCTGTTTGCCCATCTAATTGGGGGTGATAAGCAGTGCTTAGGCACAATTCACTCCCCATAGCTTCTTGGAAGCTCTTCCAGAATCTTGAAGTGAAGATTGTATCCCTATCACTCACTATAGTTTTAGGAACACCATGCAGTTTTACCACTTCTCTCATAAAAGTTTGGGCTAACCTAGGTGCATTTCTGTCTGCTTTCACTGGTATGAAGTGGGCTACTTTAGTCAGCCTATCTACAATCACCCAAATACTTGTATTTCCCCTCTTGGATCTAGGAAGACCATCTATGAAATCCATAGATATGTCTTCCCACTTCCACTGTGGTATGCTAAGTGGCTGCAACAACCCTGAAGGTCTTTGGGTCTCAGCTTTTATTTGTTGACAAACCATGCACTTAGCAACATATCTGGCTACATCAGACTTCATTCCCTTCCACCAATATTCCCTTTTTAAGTTTTGGTACATTTTGGTGCTGCCTGGATGTATGGAATATTTGCTCCTATGGTACTCATTAAGGATTTCTTCTTTCAATTCTATGATGTTTGGGACACATATCCTTCCCTTGTACCTTAAGTATCCTTTTACATCTATGTGATAATCCTTCACTTCTTCCTTCTTTAATAGGAGAGACCTCTTTTCTGCTAAGTCTTGATCTTCTTCTTGCATTTTTGCCACCTTCAAGGCCAAATTTGATTGTAAAGTAATTAAACTTAACCTTCCTTTACTCTTTTCTTCCTCAATTATCTCCATACTTATCCCACTGCTCTCATCTATTTCCAAATCAGTGAGCATGGTCAAATCTCTAAACTCCTCCATCATTAACATGGCCATTTTTGCATGCTGCCTACTCAATGCATCTGCCACTTTGTTAGCCTTGCCTGGTGTATAAAGTATATCTAAGTCATAAGCAGCAAGAAATTCAACCCATCTGTGTTGTCTCATATTTAAATCTTTTTGTGAAAAGAGATACTTTAAGGCCTTGTGATCAGTGTATAAAATGAACTTTGCACCTAATAAGTAATGCCTCCAAAGCTTCAAGGCATAAACTACTGCTGCCAACTCAAGATCATGAGTTGCATATCTAGTTTCATGGGGTTTTAGTTGTCTAGATGCATAGGCTATGACCTGATCTTGCTGCATCAACACAGCCCCTAGCCCTGACCCACATGCATCTGTATATACAACCAATCCCTCATTGCCTTCTGGTACTCTCAACACTGGTGATTTTACCAAAGCCTCCTTGATCTGGGTGAAAGCTTGTTCACACTTATCAGTCCATATAAACTTTTGGTTCTTCCTAGTCAGGTTAGTGAGTGGCATTGCTATTTTAGAAAATCCTTGTATGAACCTCCTATAGTATCCTGCCATCCCCATGAATGACCTTACTTCACTAACATTGTTAGGCTTCTTCCATGCTTGGATTGCTACTATCTTATTGGGGTTTACAGAAATTCCCCTAGCAGAGACAACATGTCCAAGAAAGTGTACTTCCTCTTGCCAGAACACACACTTAGAAAATTTTGCTTTCAAATCTTTTTCTCTTAATCTAGATAAGACCAAATGTAAGTGGTTCTCATGTTCCTCTATTGTTCTAGAGTAGATTAGAATATCATCTATAAAAATCAGAACAAACTTGTCTAAGTAATCTCTGAATATCCTATTCATTAGGTCTACAAAGTAAGAAGGGGCATTTGTTAGCCCAAATGGCATAACCAGAAACTCATACAATCCATATCTTGTGTTGAATGCTGTATATTTAACACTTGATTCCTCAACCTTCATCTGATGAAACCCAGATGCCAAGTCTAGCCTAGAAAACACTTTAGCTCCACTGAGTTGATCAAAGAGATCATCTATCCTGGGTAATGGGTATTTGTTTTTGATGGTTACTTTGTTTAATTCTCTGTAATCTATACACATTCTTAAAGTACCATCATGCTTTTTAACAAATACTACAGGAGCACCCCAGCATGAATTACTTGGCCTTATAAACCCCTTGGCTTCTAATTCTTCCAGCTGGTTCTTTAGCTCTTTTAATTCACTTGGCCCCATCCTTGTAGGCTTTTTGATAACTGGGCTAGCCCCAGGCATAAGGTTAATCTGGAATTCAACAGGTCTATGGTGTGAGACACCTTTTACTTCCCCAAATACATCCAAGTATTCTTTAACTATGGGGATTTCATTAATAGCTATTTCCTTGGGATTATTTTCTAATTCAATTAAATGATTTAGACTGTTTTCTTTGATAGGTTCACATAGAATTGTAACCCTTTGGCCTTTAGAATTTTTGTAGTGAAATGGTGGATGCATCTAGGTCAATTATGGCTTTGAATTGTCTTAGCCAATCTGCCCCTAATATAACTCCTATATTTGGGAAGTTTAGAACATATAAATTGGAAACAAATGTGTTTCCTCCTATGTTCAAATTCACATCCACACAGATCATATCTAATACACTAGAACTTCCTAAAGGGCTTTGTATTAACAGAGGTATTTCAGCCAATTTGCAGTTCATTTTCAACCTTTTAACTATTTCATGGGAAATGAGTGAGTGGGTTGCCCCGGTATCATATATTACAGCTAAAGGTATGGTACAAATAAATAGTGTACCTTCCACTTGACCATGGTTTTCAGCATTAGCCTCAATTATGGCCTTGCCCCTACCTTCCAGGTTTGCCACTTTCCCTTGTTGCTTGTTTTCTGGGCAATTTCTTTTCATATGCCCTTCCTTCCCACATAGATAGCATTTGAAAGCTCCCCCTTTAAGCTCTGGGCATCTTGGCTTAATATGGCCTTCTTTCCCACAATGGTTGCAAACTATTTTTCTTTTGGCTTCATTGGGCTTTGCATCTACTGCCTTCTTACCATCTGCCTCTCCTTTCTTCTTATCATAAGGATGGTACTTCCCTTTGTTCTTCTTGTTACTATTGTTTTTGAAATTCCTGAACTTATCTCTTTCCTTGTCATGCTGCTCAATCTTCAGAGCCAAATCTATCACTTGATCAAAAGTTCTGTCAGCATAAGGTAGTATAGCCCTGCTAAGTCCTGGGTTCAATCCCTTGATGTATCTATCATTTTTGGATGCTTCATCAGCCACTAACATTGCCCCATAGGTTGACAATCCCTCAAACTTCTGGGTGTACTCTGTGACATTCATAGTCCCCTGTCTAAGTTTGATGAACTCCTCAAGTAAAGTGGTTTTTGCTGAGGCTGGAACAAACCTTGCCTCTAACATCTCCTTAAATTGATTCCAATTAATATCATTTTCATTCCGGCCAGCTATGATCACCTCCCACCAACTCAAAGCTGCACCTTTTAATTGCCTTGAGGCCACTTGCCTCTTCCTTTGGTCATCTAGTTGCATATCAGTGAAGATCCTCTCTAATGTCCTCAGCCATGCTTGAATCTCCATTACACTTTCAGTTCCTTCAAAGCTCTTGCCTCCCAAGTTGGTATAAGTCTTCACTAACTTGGAGAGCTCCTCATGTGGGTTCTCAGGTCTGTGCCCAATTCCATCTCTCAAAACTCTCACAAATTCCTGCATGTCAAGCATTTGTGGTGTGCTAGATCCTCCTTGATGATGAGACCCTCTTCCTACCATATTTCTAAAAGTATATGTACTTCATCTTATTAGTTTATAACACTTAGCTTTAATTTTAAATTGATTGTATCTTTTCCTATTTAATCATTGTGTATGTCACATGCACACACATACATACATTCAGGGAATACTTATAAACAGTCAAATATACAAACAATCCTAGTATAAACATAAGCATACAAACATTTTGCTATGTTAATTAAAACATAGCTCTGATACCAAATGAAATGACCCTCCTATTTACACACTAATTTTATTGGTGATTTTTTTTTTTGCAATAGAGATGATATATAGATATATCATCTATTACAAATATATTTTAGAGATGATATATAGATATATCATCTATTACAAATATATTTCCCAGGGTCATTTTCTTTTCTCTAACAAACAAAATATATCCAGGATCTTTCACAATATAGAAATATTGTTTTAATTCTAAATCATTTTTAACATACATATATGAAGATATCTATGTTATATTCTACTTGAATCAGAGCATAATAATAAGTAGAAATCCTTTTTAAATTTGCATAAATGTGATAAATTCCCTTTTAAATTAAAACTTAATGTATCCTGATTTTTGACTATAGTGTCCACTGAAAATATGTACCTTAGACTGTTATTATAATTAAGAAATAACCAAGCAATGATCAGTGGAAAGCAAGCTTATAATATAGGTGATTTTCTTAAAGTCTGAATATTATCAAACTCAGGTTAAAAGAAAGCGGATCCTAAGTAAACGCAAGCAACATCTAGGCGTAATGGAAACGCGCCTAACTTATACATTCAAGGTCACGAGTTCGAGTACCATGCTGGTCGGTTCAAACACAATTTTTGGATTTTCTTTTTATTTTCTCCTGTACGGCTGAAATCTGATACCTACCTATAATTGTACATATATATTTAATTTTTGCCTATAACCTATCATACAAAACAATTCTTCTTGCATAACTATTTTTGAAATCCATTCTTTCAACTGTTTTAAGAATTTACATCTATATTTTTGCCCAATATCTACATGTACACAGATATACATGTACATGTCAGTATCTTTGTTCATTTTCCAGAAAACTGAGCGCAAATGTTCCCTTGCTTCATTGATCTGAAGTGAAACATTCGGCCTGACCTATGGCCTAACCATGTGGTTACTCTGGCCATGCTTTTGTTTGCATTTTTACAACCCAGATTATACTAAAACATTGATACCTTTCCTTTTCAAAAGCATGTGTATATATTTGTGTGAATCAGACATTTTGTGATCATATATATATCATTCTTCCTAATCATACTTCTCTTTTAAAAATACATCTTTAAAGTATAAACACTTTTTCTTGCATCTGGACTTATGTCAATATCATAAATTGGAGATATATCAGTTTAATTCTTTTCTGGTTTTCCCAATATTATTTTCTGTATATCTATATTCTTTTTGAAAGAACTCAGGATTACTGAAATCATCATAAAATGATTATGCTTATAAAATCCAGGTTTTTTTTTCCTTTAAATCAAAACAACTTTAGCAAATAGGTTTTCAAATCAGTTCAACATCAATATTCTTAGTTCATATCAAATCAGAAATAACCAGAAACAACATAGCACATGTCTCTTACAAGTTCTTCCTACTTAATACATTTAGATAGCCATATCAATTAGGGAATACATGCATGAATTAACACATTCTAGCTTTTATTTCTAATTATCTTAGCATCCTCTATTCCATATCTTTTTAATCTTGCTTACTTAGCTCCATCATAACCTGCAAAAGCATTAGTGGCTGCCTCATTATAAATGAGACACCCCCATGTGCCATGAGCAATAAGGGTCAGATCTATGATCTGGTGTGAGCATTTCTAACATATCCATGATATTAAGCTAAGTATACAGCATAAATATACTTTGCATACTTGACAAGTATTTTTATGTACAATACATAAGAGCAAACATATGCAACAAAACAACTTTTATCTGGAACTACTAGGTTGCCTTTTCTTTTTCTTATAAATTCCTGGCCTCATCTGCTATAAGGAATCAAAGGGACACATTGCCATGAACTAATTAACATTATGGCACAAAGATCTCAGGACTTAAACAAGCCATGTGCCAACTTGTCTACTTCAAATAGGACAAGCATTCCAGCAGCCTTCTTGGCACAAAATCCTTAGTTATATCACTAAGTGTATTTATGTTCATTCTATCAATGATAGCTAGGTGTACATACCACCTGTACTCATGAAACATACTAGTTACCTTGCAGCCATGATATTGCAAGCAAGTTAAAGGTTACTTTCTAGAGATATAACACCCCAGTCATTCCATCTCACATTATTTAACATAGAAACACCCTATTCAAGCATATACCAGAATGTTTGCAACTGAGAATAAATACATGGCTCTATTGAGTTTATTTTGATTTTGCAAGCAACTATATTTAGCCAGATTTTCAATCTTGTTTAAACATAGTTTTTAGGCTTGTAAGTTTCTGTTTAGTTTGGGGCTCAGCACTTATAGAGAAAAACTCCATTGCACCCTTAACCAATTATTTCAAGCCTCAGCACCATACCAATGTATATGCAGCTCATAGTTTTCTTTATCTTTTCATTCTTTGTCTTAAGCCATTATTCAAACTAGTTACAAATACTCTGTTATATGTTCCTTAAGGTTTTGGTATAATATACAGAGATGAAAATAGAATAACAAAGTTAAACATCCAGCATAGCAGATCATATCTCATCAAACAATCATGAAACCATCAGTAGCCAACATAGTTTGTAAATCAAAACATGCAAAATATAACATATAAAAGCTTGGCTGCCTAATCCCAGGTCTTAATGCCATGTATATGAGTGAGGATACTCACCTAAGTGCTTACACAAACTTAAACCAGAAAACCCTTCAAATCTTTAGCCTTATCTTCCTCTTCTTCCTTAGGTTAATTAATTAGTGAGAGAGCAGTTTTCTGATTGGGCTCTTGGTATAAATAAGGGTTCTGTCTAGGGTTTTGAGTGATGCAAAATCCCTATTTTAGCCCAGACCAGAATCATGCATTTGGCATTGCATATTCCCTCCTTCCTAATCCCTTAATATCCCGGCCAATATTTTAAAACAAGACTAAATTGTGCCTATTTTCCTTTCTTTTCAGAAAGTGATAACTTTAAGTATTTTTATTATATTTACTTCAAACATGATAATGGTGTGACTTTCTATTTTCTGCCCATGTACATTTTCTTTCTTGCACTTTGGTTCTTACTGTTTTAGTGCTTCCTTTTATTTATTTTCTGCTCAAATAATATCTGGATATATATATATACATTTATACAACTATGGGTGTTAATTTAATTTTAACCATTTATTTGCAGAAAACATGTGCATACTTATGTGCATTTCTACACCTATTTAAAATTTCACTTATTCATTATAAATCAATGTTTTCTTCTGCCTTAATTTTCAGACAAGTCATACATAGGCATATATATAGATATATATATATACACACACATCCTCAGGAATTTTTTAATACTCATGTCTAAGTCTATATTTTCTTTATTTAAAACATTTTATCTAAATGTTTTCCTTCCTTGTTTTATTATCCAGGAATTCTGGATTTTCCCTTAGTGCCATAACTAGTGTGCACGTGCACACATGCACACAACCTTGCACCACTGAAAATCCCACCTATATAATAATTCTGATTTTCCCCCAGAATTTTAATCATTTATTAAAAGAATTTTCCTCAAAATCTTGGGGTATTACAAAATGTTCGACTTTAACTTCGTTAAAATTTTACTTTGTAATTGCTCTGAAAAGTGACCTCGGCCTGATTTTGCTATAACTGTTAAAGGCTTTGAAACCTTCTATGTCTTTTTCGAACTTGTGGTGCCCCTTGCATATACTGCCAATGTACAGTCTGTTGTCATTTATCCTTCGAATTAGTGCATTGAGTCCTCATTCCCTTCAGTTCATACTGTATATCTTATATGCTAGTGGCTGTACACATTGTATATAGATCTCAGTGATGCATTTGTATCCACAGCTGTTTCATGCATCTGTTGGTCTGCACATCCATGTGGCTCCTCTGTCGTTGGTTGTAATAGATTTGCACTGCTGTTCCTTCATGGTTTCAACTTGATTTGAGTGAAAACTATTTGAGATAAGAGTTTCACTTATTTTTGCGAAAAACTATTTTGGGAAAATGTTGGCTTCGGCCTTGATTATGTCCAACTTGAAGTTGAGTTGCCTGCATTTGAATTTGATACTTTGAGATTTGGTCCATTGTTTGCTACTTGACTTTAATGGTGGCACCCATGCACTTGTAGGTGTGCTTATGTTGTTCGACTTTGTCGATTGTTGATGATTTTACCATCTTTATAAATTTTGTATCATTTGGCATTTGATCGTATAGGGAACACTCTGTTTTATCACTTGCCACTGTATGTCTGTTCTTTGTGCACTTACCTATACTTGTGTACTCGATCATGGTTGCAGTTGTAATGGCTTCACTGTTATAAGTGCATTGATGGTCTTGTTTTCTGATGTATTTGTACTTGATACCATTCCGGTTGATTTCACTTGAGTCTGGTCACACTTCTGTAGCATCCAGTTTGGTTTATGGTTTGGCTTCCTTGTCCGGTAGCCTTGGTGGTTTTCACTGCACATTTACCTATGCAGATTTCTGTGACTGTCATCTATATTGAGATTGATTATTATTGCTTCTATGCTCTAATAACTGATTTTGAATTAGACTGATCCGAGTATTATTTTCTTTTGAATGTAATACTCGGGTCAGACCGAGTATTTACAGGTTGTAGATTTTTAGCTTTGGGTTGCTGCTAGAGCTATGAAGACTTTTTATATCAGTTGAAGTGGTCTTCGTACTGTTGTAGTAGTCAGTGACTGTCATCTATATTGAGATTTCTGTGACTGTCATCTATATTGAGATTGATTATTATTGCTTCTATGCTCTAATAACTGATTTTGAATTAGACTGATCCGAGTATTATTTTCTTTTGAATGTAATACTCGGGTCAGACCGAGTATTTACAGGTTGTAGATTTTTAGCTTTGGGTTGCTGCTAGAGCTATGAAGACTTTTTATATCAGTTGAAGTGGTCTTCGTACTGTTGTAGTAGTCAGTGTGTCTGTTTTAAGATGATAATGTATTCATGTATATTAGTCGATAATGTACTTGTATATATAACTTCTTGAGTCGACAATTGTAGTTGTATCATTTGTATTGTGTCAAATGTATTGTAACTGATATCAGTTATTGTATATATGAGACTTTTCGTTCCATCTTTATTCCGCATTTATGTTATCTGTGTTATTTTTATATCTATTGTCCTAAACTATTATAGCCACTGCGTAGTAGCTTTGAGTTTGTATCGGTATGTCGGTATTCCTCTAAAAATGAAATGCAATGTTTTATGATCTGACATATCGGTGCTCGCACAAGGCAATTACATAGATGGTCGCTCCTCAACAGCCTTATTCTCCGTGCTAGTTGACAGCACTACACCGTAGTGTTCTTGGCTAGTGTGGGTATAGAGGTGGGGCGTCACACAAAGCTAATGGCCTTGATAACATTTACACAAAACAATGCATATATATATAAGTTTCAAAACAATTCAACACTAGACAATGTTAGAAATCAATGCCCAAAACAAAGACAAATGTTTTGCACTTGTTCTCAACTTCACATACTTCATTATGAACTGAAATAGCACAGCAAAGGCATGAATTAAGGTCTGGTTTGGGTCCCTATAGGGTCGGCCTAGCTTGGGTTCAATGGTGAAGAGATATAGGTGCAACACTTGACAACTACAAGGCAACAAGTACAAGGCAAATTACAACATCTCTATGCCACAATAGGGTTCGGCCCTAGGTCCTATGGGCATGGCTAGGTGTCCAGAAGGTGTTGGGTGATGTGGCAGAGGGTGGAGGTCAGGTCAGAGCTGGTGGTGGTGGAGGAAGTGGCGGCTAAAGGTGGTTGAGGAGGTGATGGAAGCAAGGTAGTGATCGGCTTGTCATGTATGTGTGGTGTTTGCATATAATTTGGTGGATCTATCTCAAAGTTGGCCATGGCATGGGGTTGGGCTAGAGGTGGTGGTGGCTGGTTGTGGTGGTGGTGGAGGCAGCCATGGTGATGGAGGAGAGAGGTCAAGCCAAATAGAGATGAAGAGAGCAAGTGCAAAACCATGAAAACAAGATGAAAACATAAAAGAAGAAAGAGTTTTTACCAAAATTTTCACAAGCAATGGAACCGGCCATTTTTTTGTGATGAGAAGTTTTTTTTTCATGAATGGGATAGAAAATAATGTGCAGCTGAAAGAATTGATGGTCGGCCAAAGCAATTGAATGTAAGAGTTTGGAAAACAAAGAGGTGGAAAACCAAAAGCCTTAAGCAAATCAAGAGTCACAACTTTTCAAATTTCTTTTATATATATTTGTAATTTATAAATACACATAAAAACTGAGAAATAAAGATAACAACTCAGAAATAAAAATAAATATATAAAATAAATAATTAAATTTTGAATAAATAGAATTTAAATTAAGAAAATGGCTTAAAATGCAAATTAGGCTTTAAAAATTAGAAATAACTTCAGTACACTTTGGAAAAATCTATTTTAATTTAAATACATCTAGAATGAATATAAATAAAGTAAAAACAGAAAATAAAAGTGAATGCATAAAATAAATAAATAAATTTTAATTATATATAATTAAATTAAGAAAATAGCAAAGAAAAATGGAAATTAGGTTTCATAAATTGAAATAAATTCAAGTAAACTTCAGAAAAATTATACTATCACTTTAAAATTATTAAAAGATAAAAAGATACATAAAATAACATATTAACACGTATAAAAATAAAATATGACAAAGAAAATATAATTTATACAAATTTAAAATAACAAAATTGCAGAATAAAACAAATTGCACTCAATATTGAAATATACATAACTTTCACAATTTAACTCCGTTTCCAACGAAACGAAAAGCTATATTCAAGTTATTAAATCTATTTTCATAATAAAAGATAAAATTTAAGAATTTGAATATTTAAATTTAAAAGTCAAAGTTTGACCAGTTTGAACAGAAATTCACCTTTAAGTGAAATATCCAATTTATACTAGTTTGAAACTATAATCCACACAACAATCAAAATTTATATTTAGAAATGAAATGTTTGAAATAAAACAAGTTTAAAATAATTTGAAATAAAATAAAGTCAAATTTAAATATATGCAGAAATCTTGGGTTGTTACATAAGTGTTAGTGAATAAATTGTTACAGTTATTTTATATATAGAAACATATGTAGTATGATTTCCAAAAGGATTTTAAAATATAAAAAACCAGGTATTTAGTTTTTGAGTTTCTGTAACACCCCTATCTTGAGGCCCGAAGCTAAGCGCTACAAATGCTACAGTCATCCATAGTATTAACTTCCAATGACAAAATATGGTAGTGTTAATGGTATTCATAATATCAGAAGCACATGAATATGAAATAAAATCAACACAGGTTTAAAACAGCTTTTCTGATTACATTTCAAATCAATATTTCATATTCAGATACATAATCCCAAACGATTCCCAGGTTTTGAGCAAATATAATTATTACGATTCCCAGGTCTTAATGCATCATAGCAGAAATAAAACTAAATAGCTCCTATATAGCTAGCTTTGCCTCCTACATGTCTTCAGAAGCTTATTCGTCCAACCTACTAAACCTGAAAAACCTCAACTCTCATTCTACTCAAATTAAATTTTGAGCACCCGAGATTTTAAGGGGTAAAACATAAACTTCGAGTCAGACATAAAGCCTGGTGTGAATAATACTATTATATCTCGGTTTACTGATATTAAGTGAGACCATGCCGCTTAGCGAAACGGGTTTCCCCTCACTAATATCCCTATTTAAAACAAGTCTTTTGCAAATCAGAATCCTGCAATCAAACTGGTTAAAGAAATAATAGCAATATTATATATGCACATAAATCGGGTAATCAATGGACTATCTGTCCGAACAATGTAGTTATGTTTGGCTAACTACTAACCATTGGCTGACTCGGGCCTACCAAGCAAAATAAATAATCTGACTTCTATTAGACACACTCCTGCACGGTTTGTCCTTAAATTATTTCTCCCAGGGTCAACTGATCCCAATGGTTTTGCGGGCTCACCAGTAACCTACCTTTCTCTGTATATTCCTTTCTATATGTAACATCATTTTAGTCTTACCTGTGACAAAGCCCTACACACTGAAATTTTGGACTTAATTTAGATAGGGGCTAATAGCTAAAGTATAGGATGCGACCCTATACCAGTCCCATATGGTATTCTAATATTTGAGTCATTTACTTAGGGTTAACTATCCCATCAAATTTTCCTTGAAAACATTTCTTTCGAATTGATTTAACCCTTTAAATCATATTTAAACAAGGAAAATAAACTCTTTGCTTTACTAAGATATCTTTGCTATGATATATGCTTTACACAAAACATTGTTGATGAAAACCTAAATCAATAAGGTTATATATCCCTTTAAAACAAGTTAAAGTCCTTCTTTAACTTAGAAAACATTTAGGTTTCAAATCCAAGATCTTCTTTGAAACCCTTGTTTCAAAACTTTAAACAGTCCTTTCGAATCCATTAAAAGTACCCCTTTCAAAATAGGTTAATTACTTTACCTTAAAACACTAGGCCAAAAGGCCAAAACATGCATTTCGAAACCATTGAAAGTATCCCTTCGAAAGCTTTATAAAACCTTAGACATCCTCTTTTCAAAACACTTCAAACTTTCCTTTCGAAAGCATTGCAAACCTTCCATTCAAATACTAAAAGTAAGCCTTTAAAAAACATTGGGGAATCTTCCCTTCGAAACCTTCATTATATATCTTTCGAAAGCATTAAAGTCCTTTACTTAAATTAAACCTTTTGAAAGCACTGGGTTCAAGTAAAAGTTTGTGGAACATAGCTTCGAAACCATTCAAAACCATTCCTTTCGAAACCTTTGGGTTTAACTTTCAATATATCTAAGGGTTTTAAAAGAACTAGGGCGAAAACATTACTTTGGAAAGCATTATTCCTAAGTAAATGAAAGTGGATGGTTTCGAAACCAACCCTTTCGAAACCATGGAGAAGCGACTTCCTAGTTTAAAGGCAAAAGCACCCTTTCGAAAGCATCGGTTCGAAGGGTTGAATGCGGCAGCGGAGGTTTCGACCCCTTCGAAATCTTGTTTTCTACATGGTTACAATTTACGTTTCCGAACATTTCAGTTAAGTTTGTTTGCCGACTTTACGATGATATGGCATCTTAGATGACAAGATGTTTTTAAGTTGAACAACACTACATTCTTATTAGCAATTGAAAGCTTTGTAACTTGCAATTGTTCTCTGGCTGTTAACAACACTCAGTGCCATATTACTAGCTTGTAATGTTGAACCATTATCTGTTTATGGTTTTTTACTTATTTTTTATTGATGATTTTGCAACTTTTTATTTGTTGTAGGTCTATAAAAGGAGAAAACCATTCTGGAACTTTGCCACCAGAGATTGCTAAGCTTAAATATCTTCGACAGGTGTATGTAATTATAGTTTTAATTTATTGTTTCTACTAAACTTATGAAGCTTTGTAATGTACTGATAACATTTATGGAACCTAATTATCTATCTTTAAAGTGCCATAAAGACACAATATATCAGTAATTAATCATGTGTACATTCTCCTCCCACTAGATCCTGATTCTCTCTGGCAGTTGAAGTAAACTGCAGCAACAGGAGACCCAAGTTTGTAATTTTCTGCAAATTCTCGAGTATTAAAGTTTTGACACCAGTTTGACGCATATACATTTGGCGCCCAAGCTGTTGGAACGAGATAAAAACATAACGGTGAATACCAGCTTTCGGTCTCGGGCTTTCATAGCAAACAGTTTCTTGCCCTGTAGGTATCCTTTCGTACATAAGCTTTTTTGAAGAAAAGATTGGTTGCAGCAACGAATTGGTACTTGCTTTTAATCATCATTTATATTATAACATTTTGTGAGCACTAGTTGTGTAAGCTTCTCTATGTACAGTTATGGATTTTACACTAACTTGGTTGTATTGAAATTAGCTAAGTTTGATAAGCATTAACAAAGTTTATAAAAATTAGCTATGTTTATGATAATAATAACAATAGTAATAATAATAAACAATAGTTTGAATAAATTAACTAAGTTTTATAAAAATTAACAAGTTTATAATAGTAGTAGTAGTAGTAGTAGTAGTAAACTAAGTTTGATAAAAAAAATTAACTGAGTTTATAATAATAATAATAATAATAATAATAAACAATAGTTTGAATAAATTAACTAAGTTTATAAAAATTAAATACATTTATAAAAATTAACTAAGTATTATAAAAATTAACAAGTTTATAATATTAATAAGAATAAACTAATTTTGATAAAAAAATAACTAAGTTTATAATAATAATAAACTATAGTTTGATAAAAATAAACTAAGTTTATAATAATAATAATAAATTAATAAAGTCAACTAAGTTTTATAATTAATAATAATACTAACAACAACAACAATAATAACTAAAACTAAGTTTATAAAAATTAACTAAGTTACCTAAGTTTTATAAAAAATAAGTAAGTTTTATAAAAAATAAGTAAGTTTATAAAAATTAATTAAGTTTATAATAATAATAATAATAATAAATTAACTAAGTTTACACTAATAATAATAAATTAACGAAGTTTATGAAAAATTTATAAGTTTGAGATAATTTATAAAAATTAACCAAGTTAATAAAGTATAAGTTTGGGATAATCTATAAGTTTAAGTTAATTAAAATATAAGTCATGACATTTAAGTTTTAGCAATTGAGATAATTTATAAGTTTGAGTTAATATAAATAAAGTTATAAATAAGTAAACTAAGCTTTATAAAAATTTAACTAATTTTTATAAAAATCAACCAAAATTTTAAAAAGTAACCAAGTTTTATATAATTTAACTACGTTTTATAAAAATTAAATAAATTTATACAAATTAATTAAGTTTTATTAGAATTTAACCAAGTTAATAAGTTTTTAAAAATAAATAAGTTTATTATGAAAATTAACCAAGTTTTATAAAAATTTAACTAAGTTAACTAAGTTTTATAAAAATTATTTAAATTTAATAAATGTTTAACTAAGGATGTTTGATATACTTTAAATATGCAAAGCAGTTTCATAATCATTCGTTGATTATTAAACTGGTCTACGGGTAATTAGCTTTTTAGGAGTAAAGACCAGCTGTCGCGCAGAATTGTGGGTAATCAAGTAATGAACATGGCTTTAATTGTTATATATACTATAACATTTTGTTAGTACTTGTTGTGTAAACTTATTTATGAATAGTTATGGATTTTATGTGAATTTTCTCACTTTGTCGAAAAACTATTATCGAAATGGTTATGGATATTATATTTGATTATGTGATTATCGTGTTTTTTATTTATTTGAATATGATGATTATGTGATTGATTGATTGTTGGTTTGAATACGACGATTATGTGATTGATTGCTAGTTGTAATAAGACTATTATGTGAGCAATGATTGGAAATGGTGCAAGCCATTAACAGGAAATAGTAGCGTGTACAGTATGCTACAAAATAGTTAATAACTTTTAGTAGCATTTTGAAAACTCCACGGAAATAATTATAAACAGCTCTGATACGACTGTCATAGCGTTGAAAAAACGCTACCAAAACTTTTAGTACCATTTCCGTAAACACTACGATACGACATGCTACTAAAAGTCTGCAACTTTTTGTAGTGTTTCTAAAATCCTACAATAGGTAAAGTTTTGGTATCATTTTCTACAATGCTACAAAAAGTTTCAGACTTTAGTTGCATGTCATATCACAACATTTATCAAAACGCTACTAAAAGTTTTGGCTGCGTTTTTTCAACGCTACGAAAGGCCTTTTCTGGTGTAGTGTTTTAAAAACAAAAGACGACAACCCATTCAGAATCCCTTTCTTTATATAAACAGAAGCAAGTTGGTTAAGTCAAAAGCAAACTCCAACCCCTTTCAAAAGCTTCATTTGTAATCAAAATAGTTAAAAGTTTATAAGAGCTACTAGTACCCCTTCGAAAGCATGTTTCGACTCTATACCTTCCGCCTTTCTCCAATCCACTACGTGCCAAGATATTGATATCATGTGTATTGGTTTCGACTTGGTAGAAGGCGGATGTATGGTGTCGAAAGGTGGCTGCTATAAGCGGCGAAGCAGTAATCCTTTACAAAACTGATTTTTAACTTTTTAAAGTAATATCTTTCCAATTAACTTGCCTTATTTCTCAACATATAATTGGTTACCAATTCTTTTACAAAACCTTTTCTAAAAGTGCTGCCGAATTCAGTAATTAACGATTTTAAAACATTTAACAAATTGCTCATTCTCTTTTTATAAACATATAAAACATTTAAGTCTCATACCTTAAATAATTTTATATCTTTAATAAAATACTTAGGAAAATTCTCCAACAATTCTCATAAATCACTTTTAATATGTTTTCTAACATATTTAAATTTCTGAACCAAAGCTAACATATAATAGCCGAAAATAATTTAAACCCAATTTAACCATTTTCTTTCTTAGAAAATTCATAATAAATCCACAATAACTTAGGAAATTATGAAACTTGAAACCCATCTCTAAAATAATGTTTCCGACCTTATATCAAAAACGCAAGTCGTTTGGATGTCATTTATTAGGTTTTTCAAATCAAATCTTATCATAAATCTATATGAAACAACATAAATCATCAACAACCATATATATATATATATATATATCCATTTAAACAATCAAACCATGCCATTTTACTTGCAAAATAAATTCGGATCTCATCTAGAAACCGAAAGCAATAAAAATGAGATGTAATTTATTATTCACCTTAGCTTGTTGTTAAGGAGATTGAGATTTGCTCTTGTATTGATTTGCTTAAGCTTCCTTCTTGAATTTTTACTTATTTTCCTCTTGTTTTCTTCTAATGGGGGCCGGCCAAACTCTATGTTTAGTTTTGTTTGTGAATGTTGGAAATTAGAATGAGATAAGGGTTTAGGGTATAAGAATATAACATATTCCTATTTTCCCCTTATCTTATTACCTTTACTTCATTTTAAATTTCCATTTGTTTACTCATTACTTAAGGCATGACTACCTTATAATTATACAAATCTCAATCTCCTAACCACTTTAATCTCTACATTATTCTATTTAATTGATCTAATTAAATCTTCTTAATAATGTTATTTAAAATTAGGGGTGTTACAGACTTCCCTCCTCAAAGAATTTCGTCCTCCAAATTACGATAAGGCACTCATAAAAATCAATCGTAAAGGTAAAACATATCATGAAACAAATCAGGATAAGTATATTTAATCCTGCTCTCAGTTTCCTATGTACAGTCTCTCTCGTCGTCACCCCACTGGGCTTTGAATAATCTGACTGTCATGTTCCTTAGTCTCTTCTCATCTCTCGCTACTATACGAACTGGCTTTCTAACTATTGTCATATCCGGTTCCACTACTAAATCATCTAACACAATCAGTGCAATAGTAGTTTTTGGATCTCGAATACACTTCCTTAAATGAGAAATATGAAAAACATTGTGGACTCCTGCCAAACTGTTTGGTAACTCTACTCTATATGTGAGTTTCCCGATCCTTTCTATGATAGGAAATGGTCCAACAAATCTTGGCGCCAATTTTCCTGATTTTCGAATTTGATTACACCTTTCATCGGTGATACCTTGATAAAAACATGATCTCCAATTGAGAATTCTAAGTCTTTTCGTCTTTTATCAACATAGCTCTTCTGTCTAGATTGAGCTTCCTTCATCCTAGCTTGAATTAACTCAATCTTTTATGCACCTAACCAAATCTGGACCAAGAATTATCCTATCCCCGGTCTCTAACCAACAAACGGGAGATTTGCATGGCCTTCAATACAAAGCTTCAAATGGTGCCATCCCTAAACTAGTCTGATAACTATTGTTATACAAAAACTCGACTAAGTGTAGATGGTCTTCCCATGATCCCCCAAAGTCTAGCACACAACCTCTTAACAAATCCTTTAAGACTTTCTTAACTCCTTCCATTTGCCCATCTGTCTGCGGATGGTAAGCGGTACTCATCTGGAGCTTGGTACCCAAAGTCTCATGTAGACTCTTCCAGAACTCGCTAGTGAATAAGGAATCTCTATCACTTACTATACTACTAAGAATTCCATGCAATCTAACTATATTCTTCATGAATAATTTAGCCAAAACAGATGTCGTTCTAGTTGACTTTACTGGAATGAAATGGGCACTCTTGGTCAAATTGTGACGACCGCCCATGACCCCTGCACTGAACATAGAGATAGTGCGCTGTAAAGTGTGCCAGGCAGCCATGGACGATCGCCAAGGTAAAATTAAAACAGCAGAATCTATCGTATTACTCACAGCGCATGGATAAAATACAATAGAGAATATATATAGTGAAGCATCTCAAAATAGAATCTCATCAATTAAGCTTCATAATAGCTGAATACAAACATCTGAATAGTCAATACATCAAGCCTCACTACATATCACTCAGAGAATTATACAAAGCAGTGGAACATCCAGTACATATAGTAAGAAAATAATATGCAAGCCTCCAGCTCATCTTCGTCATCAACATCGTCGGAAACTAAGAATAGCACCTGTCACCTGCTACCTAGTCTGCCCATCCCAAAGCGGATGAACAGCCCAAGGAAATAAGAGTTAAACATAAAGCCTTGAGTCAGACAACAGTCTTAGTGAGCGGTAAATTAACTAACAACATACCAAAAGAGCATAAAGGAAAAAGGAATAGGAATCCAACCCTCCCACTCCACCTCTTTCTACAGTGATAGCCCCCAGACACACTAAGCAGAAGTAAACATAGCAATCAGACAATTAAAGTAAAGCAATTATCACTCGAGTCAAGGTCGGTGTTTTCCAAGTACAAACCCCCAAGGCCTAAACCAAGATCAGATAAGCACCCAGAAAACATCGCTCTTGAGACCGAATGACGATACAACCAAACATCCAAACATCCATGACTCTGGCTATCACTGTTATCATTGCTTCGATACCACCGTTAATTGAATGACCGGCACATTCTTTCAGCCGTCCGTCAAGGGTTAATGGCAACCCCGGTTCTAGACAGAACTCCGCACGTCGTCGCAGCCCGTGCCTAGGACTATCGAATCTGCCCAGAGTACTTGACTACAATCATAGTCTTTAGGGACTATCGAATCTGCCCAGCGTACTCTTGCTTTGAGTCTGCTAGAACCTTCAATAACGATGAAACCTCAGCCTTCTAGTCATCCTCCTCGACGATTATTTCCATACTAGCTCAAGCGCCTCTCGAGCAAACCATTATCCTCAAACCCGAACCATTTCACCGAGTTATCAACATGCTTGGAATGATCCCGTATGGATTAAACCAAGGCTATCTCATACCATGCCTCGCTTCATCTCATCATAGCAAAGCCTCATCTCAACATCAACATCATCAAATCTATCCATATGAGCTTCATCATTCGCCACATATGCCACGAGCAGCTTTTTCAATTCAAGAGCCTTTCCCTTAGCTTTTGAATTATCTTCGACCATCTTGTCCAAATCAAATCATAAATCAACTAATTTATAACAATCAATCAAGTCAATCATTAATCCAAGTAATCAAGCATTCAAACATGATCAAATAAACAATTATAACAATAATGGCAATCTTGTAAATAAAGAGTCCAAATCTAACAAGCATGAATTATGAACAACATCTCTACAACTTGATGAATGAACTTGCATAGATTAACATGTAGTAAAATGGATGTCAAATCATCATGAACAATAGATCTATACTTAAGTTTACGAAGATGCATGGAAATCACTATTTAACTCAAAATCAAGCCACCAATCTGATATACTCCTTTGGATCCGTGTGAGAGATAATCACCACTCACCAAATCACCTAAACACCTCAAAAGCAACACACTTCAGATCTGGACAGCGAAGGATCTAACTCGATTCTCCAAAACTCCGCTTCAAACGATGAAATCTCTCTTCGATGGATGTAGATCTTCAATCTAAGCTCTTGGATCTTCGATTTGGATGAAAGGAAGCACAAAATCAAAGTGGAGAAAAGAAGTGAAGAAGTGTAGAACTCGAGCTCTCAAAATAGCAGCACTTCGTCGCTTCAAAATTTGGATCCCAAAAAGTGAGGAAAAACCCCGTATTTATAGGCTGTTTCCTTAAGTCGTCCGCCCTCCTTAAGTCGTCCACGACTTAACAAACCCTACGACTTACGACTCAACAGCTCAGCAAATCCTACGACTTAACAAACCTCTCCAACCTACGACCTAACAACCCAAGCCTATGCGCATCCACGACCTAACGAGTTAGCAAGTATTACGACTTAACTGTAACGCAAGTGCGCGACTCAACGACCTAAGCCTTAACACTAATGCGCGACTTACGACCTAACCTTAACTCGCTCCTAGGTCGCTCGCGACCTAACACTCAGCGACCTAACCTCTTAAGCCTTCACGCGACCTAACTAGGATACGACTGAACGACCCACTACACATCAACCTCGCGACTTAGCGACTTAACAACATTCCTGACCTAACGACTTAACCCTAAACCAAGTCCCAACGACTTACGACCTAACTCCAACATAGGGTCTCACGACCTAACTATAACGACTTAAGCCTTATCTCGTCCATGACTTAACTACACACACAGGGTCTTACGACCTAAACTTCAACGACTTATCCCATATTTCTTAAGTCGTTAACCCGCTTAACCCCCTAGGTCGTTAACTCCCCTAAGCCGCTAACTCTTAAGTCGCCACTTCCCTTAAGTCGCCAATTACTACCACCAACTTCCTTAGGTCGCCAACTCCCTTAAGTCGCTAACTTCCTATAGGTCGCTCCAAACTCTTAAGTCGCCTACCCCTTAAGTCGCTCCATGACCTAACCTCCTTCACAACCTAAGCTACCACACGACTTAAGCTACAACACGGCTTATCTCCGAACGACCTAACTTCTACACGACTCAAGCTCTAGTCGACCTAAATTCTGAATGACTTAACAACATTACGACCTAATGACAACTGTTTTACAATCTTTCGATCCGTAAAAATACGGGTCGTTGCATTCTCTCCCCCTTAGGAATTTCGCCCCCGAAATTCCAAACAAACAAGAGCAATCAAAACTATTCTGCATGCCTACCATCCATAGCAATCAACAAACCATACATCCAATTCTAGCCTAGCATGTAGAATTCTAAAACTAGAACAAGTTACAATATCGTGAGATGACATGACACCTTATGGTCATACCTTGAAGAGTTCAGGATGAGTTGCCTTCATCCTCTCTTCCACCTCCCATGTACAGTCGTTAACATCATCACTCCATTGTACCTTGAGCAACCTAACTACCTTCCTCCTAAGCTGTTTCGTGTCAGTTTCTATAACACGAAGCGGCTTACGAGGTCTCTTATCAACTGGGTCAACTTCAAAATCTTCACAGCTATCAGCAGAAACCACTGTATTCGAGTCGTGCACATACTTCCGTAGATACGATACATGAAAAACATTGTGCACACCCGACATCTTTTCTGGTAACTCCAATTTATAGGCGAGCTTTCCAATTCGCTCGATGATCGGGAATGGTCCAACAAATCTCGGAGTCAATTTTCCTTTCCTCCTGAATCGAATAACATTCTTCAGTGGAGAAATCTTCACAAAAACCATATCACCCACGTCGAATTCCAAATCCTTACGACGCTTATCGGCATAACTTTTCTAACGGTCTTGGGCTGCCTTCATTCGTTGCCGAATGATCTCTATACAATTCGAAGTCTGTCGAATCATTATGGCCCAAGTATCAACTTTTCTCCTGTTTCTAACCAACATGTCGGAGAGTTACACGGTCTTCCATACAATGCCTCATATGGTGCCATACCAATGCTTGACTGGTAACTGTTATTATACGAAAATTCTACCAAATGAAGGTGATCTTCCCATGATCCTTCGAAATCCAAAACACATGCTCTGAGGAGATCTTCCAAAACTCGGTTGACTCCCTCGGTCTGAACATCTGTTTGGGGGTGATAAGCTGTACTCAAACACAACTCGGTTCCCAAAACTTCTTGGAAGCTCTTCCAAAATCCACTAGTGAACAATGGGTCTCGATCGCTCACTATACTCTTCGGAATACCATGGAATCGGACTATCCACTTAACATACAGCTCAGCCAACTTTGATGCAGTCCTAGTTGATCGAACATGAATGAATCTTGCACTCTTAGTCAAACGATCTACAATGACCCAAATCCCTTCATTTCCCGTTCTTGTTCTAGGTAGCCCATCAATAAAATCCATCGATATTTGCTCCCACTTCCATGTAGGAACTTCTAATGGCTGAAGCAATCCACTTGGCTTCTTCTATTTGGCTTTTACCAACTGGCAGTTCATGCATTTGGAAATAAAATTTCCAACATCCTTCTTCATACCTTCCCAGTAATAGGTTCTCTTCATATCCCGATACATCTTATTTCCACCTGGATGAATTGTCAGCTTCGAGTGATGACTTTCCTTCAGAACTTCCTCTCTCAATTCATCTATATCGGGAACAACTAGTCGTCCTTGCTTCCGAAGCCAACCCTCTCGATCGACCTCGAATCCTTTATCCTTTTCTGGGTCCAATCCAGATTCCAAATCACGGATAATCTTGACAAGCTTATCGTCTCGCTTTTGGCTCTCGCCAATTCTTTCCACAAGAGTAGGTCTTATCGATAAGTTTGCCAACATCTTAGGTTCCAATTCACATCTAGGCCTGAAGTCAAATCCAGCCAAATACTCGAGATTCTTCCATTCTGAAAACATGGCTCCCAATCCTGCATGTCTTCGACTTAACGCATCTGCCACTGCGTTACCCTTTCCCGGAGTATAGGCTATACCAAAATCATACGATGCCAAAAACTCTAGTCATCGTTGCTGTCTAAGATTCAAATCCTTTTGGGAGAAAAGATACTTCAACGACTTATGATCTGTAAACAACTCGAATCGAACTCCTAATAGATAATGTCTCCACATCTTCAGAGCAAAAACAATCGCCGCTAACTCCAAATCATGAGTCGGATAATTCCTTTCATGCGGCTTCAGTTGTCGACTTGCATACGCAACAACTTTACCCTTCTGCATCAGCACTGCTCCAAGTCCAGTACCACATGCGTCGGTGTAAACCACCATCTCATCATTTCCACTTGGAATAGTCAAAACAGGAGCACTTGTCAGTCGCTCTTTCAGGATTCCGAAAGCTTGCTCACACTTAGCATCCCATCTGAATACTTGATTCTTTTTCGTCAATCCTATTAATGGTGCAGCCACCTTGGAAAAGTCTTTGATAAATCGACGATAGTATCCTGCTAATCCAAGAAAACTTCTCACATCAGATGCATTCTTAGGTCTACCCCAATCCTGGATTGCTGCTATCTTGACGGGATCAACCGCTAAACCACTTCCAGAAATAATATGGCCTAAGAACCTCACTTCGCTCTTCCAGAAGTGACACTTCGAAAACTTAGCCTTTAGCTGATGTTTCCGTAAGCTTTCCAAAACAATACGCAAGTGCGTCTTGTGCTCTTCTTCAGTTCTGGAATAAATCAAAATATCATCCACGAACACTAGTACAAACTTGTTCAACTGATCTCTGAACACTCTATTCATAAGATCCACAAAATATGCTGGTGCATTGGTCAATCCAAACGGCATTACCAGCCACTTAAAGAAACCGGATGGTGTCCTGAAAGCAGTCTTCGGCACACTATCCTTAGCCACTCTTAACTGGTGAAATCCCGCTGCCAAATCCATCTGAGAAAACACCTTAGCTTCGTGAAGCTGATCAAACAAGTCATCTATTCTCGGCAATGGATACTTGTTCTTCTTAGTCGCTTTATTCAGCTCACGATAATCCACACACAACCTCAACGATCCATCCGCTTTGGTTTCAAACACAACTGGTGCACCCCATTCGGACACACTACGCCGAATGAATCCTTTCTGTAAAAGATCATCAACTTGCACCTTCAACTCCTGCTGTTCCCTAGGCGCTATCCGCCTAAGAAGCATTACAACAGGTTTGGCTCCTTCAACTAGATCGATACGAAACTCGATCTCTCTATGCGGCGGTAACCCTTTGACCCCATCAAAGACATCCTCAAATCCATTAGCGATTGGCACCGATGACAGTCCATCCCGTGGAACAACCAGCGAATACATGAAGCTTATGAAGACGCCTTCCTCATGCTTACATCGTATCACAACCTTTCGCCCTTCCACATTCTCGACTGTCACCTCCAACCTTTCACAATCAACCTTTGCCGCATACTTCCTAAGCCAGTCCATACCCAAAATAATTCCGAACCCCGCAAAGTTCAGAACAAAACAATCACAAACAAAAGAGCAATCATGACTCGATACAATCAGACCACGGCATAGCATACACAGACAAGACGAACCCCCAACTGGATTAGTCACAACCAATGGCCTATCAACGATATCCGGTTCTAAACCCAACCGGCCGACAAGTTCATTACAAACAAAAGAATGCGACGCCCCAGTATCGAATAACACTCTAACTGGAACACCACATATGGAAAGAGTACCTTGAACCACCACACTCTTTCCTTTCTCTTCAGCGGTAGAGGCTTTCAAAGATGATGGAACAGCCCCCAAAGCATAAGCTTGCACAATCTGCTTGTCCTTCCGCGGTTCTGGACAATTCCTCTTGATATGCCCCGGCTTGTCACAGTTGTGGCACTTCACCGGTACCTTTGGATTCTTGCAATCTCTGGAGAAATGGCCCTTCTGCTGACAGTTGTAGCAGGTCACTTCGCCCTTCGGCTTCTTCTGGCCATCCTTTCCCTTTTGCTGCTGCTGCTTCCTCTTCTTGTTTCCACCCTGCTGTGGTTTAGACTCCTCCTTGGTCACAGCAACAACAGATCCTTCTTTAGGAAACAGATTCTCGTGCCTGAGAGCTTTCTCCACAAGCTTTTCAAATGGATCGTCCAAATGATCCACCAACTGCCTCCCAAGATAACTGTCCAAGCCTGTTACAAACTTCTCGTTCTTCTGATATGAAGATTCAATATACGACCGGGCATACTTGGACAAGGCTTCAAACTCAGAAACATACTCAAGAACTGGTCTTCCTCCTTGCTTGAGCTCTACAAACTTCTTGAACAGAACAAATTTCTGAGCCGTAGAAATGAACTTAGCTTCAAATCTGGCTTGGAATTGCTCCCAAGTAATTTCTTCCTCCGGAGTATCAATGGTGATAGAGTTCCACCAATCAGAAGCTCTTCCTTGAAGCTGTCTTGATGCTAGCTTCCTTTTAGTTGCATCCTCGATTCCCAAGTCACCAAAGATCCTTCTACAAGCATCTATCCATCTCTGGACTTCAATGGTTGACTCTGTTCCCAAGAAAACCTTCCCTCCAAGAGCATGATAGTCTTTACACAGCTTAGCAAAATCCACCGGTCTTGGAGCTTGAACTTGAACTCCAACATCTACTGCTGACCCCGGAGCTGGCATCCTCCTCATGATCGAAGTCATCATAGCTTCGAACATAGCTGCATAATCAGCAGCCCCCTCAGCAGCGCGGCCTTCCCTAGCAGCTGGTCTCCCTCTTCGACTCATTCTTAATATCTATAAAAAAAATGATAAACACATCTTGAGAAACAACTGCATAAAGAACTCAAATCCTTCCAAGCTACAATATTATATATAGTAATCATCCATCAAAATACAATTACGTCTCTCATATGTAGTTATGTCAGCGAGCGTTGGGTAAAATCGATTAACCAAAGCTCTGATACCAAATGTGACGACCGCCCATGACCCCTGCACTGAACATAGAGATAGTGCGCTGTAAAGTGTGCCAGGCAGCCATGGACGATCGCCAAGGTAAAATTAAAACAGCAGAATCTATCGTATTACTCACAGCGCATGGATAAAATACAATAGAGAATATATATAGTGAAGCATCTCAAAATAGAATCTCATCAATTAAGCTTCATAATAGTTGAATACAAACATCTGAATAGTCAATACATCAAGCCTCACTACATATCACTCAGAGAATTATACAAAGCAGTGGAACATCCAGTACATATAGTAAGAAAATAATATGCAAGCCTCCAGCTCGTCTTCGTCATCAACATCGTCGGAAACTAAGAATAGCACCTGTCACCTGCTACCTAGTCTGCCCATCCCAAAGCGGATGAACAGCCCAAGGCAATAAGAGTTAAACATAAAGCCTTGAGTCAGACAACAGTCTTAGTGAGCGGTAAATTAACTAACAACATACCAAAAGAGCATAAAGGAAAAAGGAATAGGAATCCAACCCTCCCACTCCACCTCTTTCTACAGTGATAGCCCCCAGACACACTAAGCAGAAGTAAACATAGCAATCAGACAATTAAAGTAAAGCAATTATCACTCGAGTCAAGGTCGGTGTTTTCCAAGTACAAACCCCCAAGGCCTAAACCAAGATCAGATAAGCACCCAGAAAACATCGCTCTTGAGATCGAATGACGATACAACCAAACATCCAAACATCCATGACTCTGGCTATCACTGTTATCATTGCTTCGATACCACCGTTAATTGAATGACCGGCACATTCTTTCAGCCGTCCGTCAAGGGTTAATGGCAACCCCGGTTCTAGACAGAACTCCGCATGTCGTCGCAGCCCGTGCCTAGGACTATCGAATCTGCCCAGAGTACTTGACTACAATCATAGTCTTTAGGGACTATCGAATCTGCCCAGCGTACTCTTGCTTTGAGTCTGCTAGAACCTTCAATAACGATGAAACCTCAGCCTTCTAGTCATCCTCCTCGACGACTATTTCCATACTAGCTCAAGCGCCTCTCGAGCAAACCATTATCCTCAAACCCGAACCATTTCACCGAGTTATCAACATGCTTGGAATGATCCCGTATGGATTAAACCAAGGCTATCTCATACCATGCCTCGCTTCATCTCATCATAGCAAAGCCTCATCTCAACATCAACATCATCAAATCTATCCATATGAGCTTCATCATTCGCCACATATGCCACGAGCAGCTTTTTCAATTCAAGAGCCTTTCCCTTAGCTTTTGAATTATCTTCGACCATCTTGTCCAAATCAAATCATAAATCAACTAATTTATAACAATCAATCAAGTCAATCATTAATCCAAGTAATCAAGCATTCAAACATGATCAAATAAACAATTATAACAATAATGGCAATCTTGTAAATAAAGAGTCCAAATCTAACAAGCATGAATTATGAACAACATCTCTACAACTTGATGAATGAACTTGCATAGATTAACATGTAGTAAAATGGATGTCAAATCATCATGAACAATAGATCTATACTTAAGTTTATGAAGATGCATGGAAATCACTATTTAACTCAAAATCAAGCCACCAATCTGATATACTCCTTTGGATCCGTGTGAGAGATAATCACCACTCACCAAATCACCTAAACACCTCAAAAGCAACACACTTCAGATCTGGACAGCGAAGGATCTAACTCGATTCTCCAAAACTCCGCTTCAAACGATGAAATCTCTCTTCGATGGATGTAGATCTTCAATCTAAGCTCTTGGATCTTCGATTTGGTTGAAAGGAAGCACAAAATCAAATTGGAGAAAAGAAGTGAAGAAGTGTAGAACTCGAGCTCTCAAAATAGCAGCACTTCGTCGCTTCAAAATCCGGATCCCAAAAAGTGAGGAAAAACCCCGTATTTATAGGCTGTTTCCTTAAGTCGTCCGCCCTCCTTAAGTCGTCCACGACTTAACAAACCCCACGACTTACGACTCAACAGCTCAGCAAATCCTACGACTTAACAAACCTCTCCAACCTACGACCTAACAACCCAAGCCTATGCGCATCCACGACCTAATGAGTTAGCAAGTATTACGACTTAACTGTAACGCAAGTGCGCGACTCAACGACCTAACGACCTAAGCCTTAACACTAATGCGCGACTTACGACCTAACCTTAACTCGCTCCTAGGTCGCTCACGACCTAACACTCAGCGACCTAACCCCTTAAGCCTTCACGCGACCTAACTAGGATACGACTTAACGACCCACGACACATCAACCTCGCGACTTAGAGACTTAACAGCATTCCTGACCTAACGACTTAACCCTAAGCCAAGTCCCAACGACTTATGACCTAACTCCAACATAGGGTCTCACGACCTAACTATAACGACTTAAGCCTTATCTCGTCCACGACTTAACTACACACACAGGGTCTTACGACCTAAACTTCAACGACTTATCCCATATTTCTTAAGTCGTTAACCCGCTTAACCCCCTAGGTCGTTAACTCCCCTAAGCCGCTAACTCTTAAGTCGCCGCTTCCCTTAAGTCGCCAATTACTACCACCAACTTCCTTAGGTTGCCAACTCCCTTAAGTCGCTAACTTCCTATAGGTCGCTCCAAACTCTTAAGTCGCCTACCCCTTAAGTCGCTCCACGACCAAACCTCCTTCACGACCTAAGCTACCACACGACTTAAGCTACAACACGGCTTATCTCCGAACGACCTAACTTCTACACGACTTAAGCTCTAGTCGACCTAAAATCTGAATGACTTAACAACATTACGACCTAATGACAACTGTTTTACAATCTTTCGATCCGTAAAAATATGGGTCGTTACACAATTTGTCCAGTATAACCCATATACTTTCATTTCCTCGATTCGACCTTGGCAACCCATCGATAAAATCCATTGAGATAGAATCTCATTTCCATACTGAAACATCTAAAGGCTGAAGCAACCCACTTGCTTTCTGATGTTCAGCTTTTACCTGTTGACGGTTCAAACACTGTTTCACCCATAAGCCCACATCTCTTTTCATGCCTTCCCAGAAGAAACTTCTTTACATATCCTGATACATCTTAGTTCATCTTGGATGAATAGTGAACTTTGAACGATGACATTCTCCAAGGACTTCCTTCCTAATGTTTCCCACATTCGGAACACATAGTCTCCCTTTCTTCCTTAACCACCCATTCTGGTACAGACTGAAATCTTTGAAGCCGTCGCTCTTTGTTCCATCACTTAACTTTCTAATTCGTTCAGCTAATAATGGATCTACTCCTTGCTTAGAAGCAATCTTTTCGATCATCACCGGTCAAACTTCTAAACATGACAACATAGCAGTTTCCTTATTAGATCTAGCTTCAGATCTCCACTGTATTCTGCATGTCGTCAATGCTTCTAAATCTTTCCACACAGCTATCATTGCCAATACTGCATTCTGATGTTTCCAGCAAAGTGCGTCAGCAACTTTATTGCATTTGTAGGATCGTTTTCACCCTAGAGGAGGGGGGGAGGTGAATAGGGTGTACTAATAAAAATTAATGTAGAAATAAAAACAAAAACAAAAACAGAAAACAAAGCAGAAAAGAGCACACACATTTTTACCCAGCTTCGGCAATAACCTGCCTACGTGCTGCCCCCAAGGTTTCTACTAGAAATTAGGTAATCAGACGCTTACAAACACACATAAACTCGCAACACCCGTTAACTCGATTAACCTAACACTAAGCTCAAAACCCTGCCACAACTCAGCCACTGAGTTGCGAATTCTCAAACTACGCCCCGTAGTTTGTGTAGAAAGTTACACAATTTAAAAAAAAGAAATTACAAAATAAAACTAAGGCTAAAACAAAACCCTATTTAAAATTGAAGCCCAACACTCAAAAATTAAAACCAGCCCAAAAAATTTTATGCGGTCCAAATAAAAAATAAGATAATCCTCTTATTTCTTTTTCGTATGTCCAGGCCGTTCCTTTAGTTCCTCTTCAAAAATTAGGGTTTTGATTGCTTGAAGCCGCTGCTTAGAGATTGAATTTCAAATTGATTGCTGGTGTGCTTTCGTTCCTCAATTCTCTTCGATGCTTCTTCGTTCAGTGCTCTTCGATTCACTTCGGCTGCTTCAAGGACGAGTTCGAATGGAGTATAAAATTGGTATGTGATTTTGTACTTTAATTGCTCTGTTGTTTTGCTTGAATTCGAACTCATAATTTTGCCGATGATGATAATAGGAATTTATAGCGAATGAAACCCTATTTTATCGTTCGTATATGTTGCTTTGAGTTCTTCATGACATTATCTCTTGCGTTGGTTTTTTAATCGAACGATGCATGACTCGTTCATCTCTGATATACTCGAATTTGGTTGAAGTGTTTGAATCAATTTCGTTCTGTGCTCCTATGACTTCGGAATTTTGAATTTGTGATAATCTGGACTTGACGAATTTTGATCTGTTCCATTTTCTGAGATTCGAACTCTCTTGACTAGTTCCAACTATTCATTTTGATATAACCCACGGCTTCATGTAAAACGCTGACCATTTCTTTTTGAACCATGACTTGGCTTTGTCTGAACTGCTTATGCATTGATCATATATGTGTATACATATATATGCATGTATGTATACATGTGTATTTCTATTTGCTCTGTTCACTCAAGTGGCTTGCATTCTGACTTTGCTTGTACCTGACTATATGCATATGTATACATATGTCACTTTGCTTGCTGCTTCACTGTTCTGGTGCATTGTGGTCTGGCATTTTATTGTCCATGGTTTGTTGCACTACTTTGTTGTATTGTCAGGTTTACCTATGTCATGTTGACTTGTACTTGTGTAGATCTGTTGTCATGTTCTGACCATTGCTTTATTTAAACTGAACTTGATTATTGCATATTGGTTGAGTGTACTTGTATTCTCTGTTGTATATGTACATACAGCTGCTTCAATGTCATTTCATTGAGTTGCTACGTTCACTTGTTTGTGTGCCATGCTCTGACCATTTTTCTATTTCTCAAGTGCTTGCTTCCATGTATGATTCCCTTGCATTGCTTCGAGTTGACTGTGCAGTTTCTTTGAGTCGTTTCATTTCCAGGTCTGTGTTAGCCTTTCTGTGTTCATACCTCTGTTCTGATTTGAAGTCAAGTGTGTTCATGGCTTTAACTTGATATGTCTAGTTCTGGTTGTGTTGAGATTATGTGTATGGTGCACTTGTATTTGTTCATGTTGAACTGCTTGCTCATACTTGCATTGCATGTTCCTCATGTTGTGCATGTTAAAACTTCATGGTTCTGCATAGCTTGATGCTCTTACTTGACTTTCCACTACATTTTGATTTTGTTTTGTTTTGAAGTCTGGTTCGGTTTCATGTTGATTTCTTTGCATTTTGGTCCATTTGTGAGCATGTCTGAATGTAGCCTTGTTCCACTTGAATGAAATCTGGTTGCATGTTTTTGTTGTGTTATTGCACTTCGGTGTACCGACCATTGAACTTGTTGTTGATTTGAGCATTCATGTTCACCTCTGGTTCACTCGAGTTTGGTTGTATTGCTTTTGCATTTGCACCTATGTTGAATCCAGGCTCGTCTTGGGTTTGACCTTATGCTCACATGTCCCTGCTATTTTAACAAGCAAGTGTATTTAGGTGTGCACGACCTTGTGGCATGTACAGTGATACACTGTGCATGTCATAAGTTGTTCGTGTAAGTTGAATTAACAAAATGATGACGAACAACCCAAATAACTGAGGCAAACACTATTTTCAAACACACACTTCATTGTGCACCGAAAAATATTTATTTTTCAATTTTACTGCATCAGTGTTTATTTTGCAAATAGTTCAGATGCTGGATATAGGCTGAAACAAAGTTGAAGATCAAAATACAAATGAAGAGTGAATATATAGTGAGGTGAAAATTGTGTTGTATAGTGAGACTTGTATTGTAATTGAAAATGTGTAAATGTAGTGAGTGCTCAATTTTGTACTATTTGAATTTGTAATAAAATATTTGTTTGAATAAAATATTTATTTAAATATGAATTCTGAGTTATTTATTTTATTTAACAAATTTTATTTAATTATGTGGAAAAATGAAATAGTACAATAACAAAAAAAATTAAACGAATATATATATATGTTTATTATCATCAAACAAAAATCATAGGCTATTGTATTCTACAATCTCCCCTTTTGATGATAACAAACATATATTAAGATTTTGACTCTATTAAATGTATTTGGTCTTGAAGAATTGTATTAGCTCCCCCTATTTGAAAAATCCCCCTACAACAAAACCCCCCCTACACAGATGCGTGTAGTTAAAATTGAAAAATTAATTAAAAATAACTTTGAATAAAAACACTCTCGAATATTAGTAAGGATATCGCTCAAAAATCAAAATCTTAACCTCACTCCCCCTTTTGTTATCATCAAAAATAATAATAGTAATTGAAATAGCTACGATTTTGATTAAAAATATAAAATCAAATCAAGAGGGAAATATTAATTTCAAATTCTAATTAATCAAACAAAAATCATAATATTTTATTAATTAGAAACAAACTCCACTTTAGAGAAATAGTAGGATTATAGAAAATTTTATATAGTGACAAGATTTGATATTTTCAATAAAGGAATAATTTGTGCATTTTCCCTTTTCAAATATTATACAAAAAAATTGTAAAGCACTTACTAACCATGCATAACCGTTAGGACTTTTAAATGGGGTTAGTAGTTACCCTCCTTTTTTAAAAAATAAAATATATCAAGTATTTTTTAACCATGCATAACCGTGAGGACTTTTAAATGAGATTAGAATACACTTGATATTTATCCCTTTCTTATATGCGTCCCATCCATGCTTAACCGCGAGGACTTTTAAATGAGAATGGAAGCCCGTATATAGAAATTTAAGTAATTCACCCATGCATAACCGCAAGGACTTTTAAATGAAAGTGAATACTTTAGGATATAATTAATTTAAAAAAAATATTTCCTTATTTTGAAATACCAAATTCTGCACACTATAATATGATGTATGGATTTACAGAAAGGCGAAAGTAATAGAAATGATCATGGAATAGTACTAATCTAAAAATATTATAAAATTTGTTTAATTTTCGTAAAATTATAAAATTATACTTCCTCTTGTTATGAAATATAATTTAACCACTATCCATCACTTTTCAAGCACTATATAAGTTTGATAAGTTCTAAAAGATTCAATTAGTTAATGGTTATCTTTTCTAGAGTAAATCTCTTACCAAAATAAACTAGAGTATTTTTAACATGATGAAAACCCAAGTTTCAAAAATCAAAATAAGTGAAAATCAATTTTCTATAAGGGGGTTTTGTGAAAATGACTTCTAGATGAAAATCAATATAAATAATTAAATAATTGCAAAATGATTTTAACATGAGATGATATCAGATACCACTTGTATTTGAGGTATTCATGGTGATATATAGTGGTATATAAGAAAAAACGTGTACTCCTCAACACTTGAATTGTTTTTTGAAATTTTAAGCACGTCCATTTATATCAAGCACAAGTAAAGTAATCTATATTGAGCAAAAGCACACATTCAAAAAATTTGTCAAAGCAGTTTTGAAAATTTATTTAATAGACATGAAGAGAGTCAACAATGATTGTTGTTTCAAAGTAGTTGACAATCTTTGTTTCAAAGACTCACTCAATTTGAAACCTTTATTTGGCTGATAAAAGTTTGAAGTTTGATTTGGCTCATAACATGACAGTTTTAGATGTTCAAAAATGCTACTTGCCAAAATTGGTTTCAAGTCAATTTGTTAAATCAATCAAAAATTATACTTGAAATACCACAACTTGTTTGTGTAAAATAGATATGCTTTTTGAGTTATATATTGAATTTATTGTAATTTTTCATGACATTCCAAAGTGAATCAATAAAAACTAAAAACAGAAAAGTTGTAGCATTATAAATTATCCAGAACATCTTTAATTTTACAAATCGGAGTTAAGAAGCTCAAGATATAGCAGAAATACTTCAACAATGTCGATGAAAACATAATTGATAATATGTGAACAAAATTGAGTTAAGAGATCATACCTTACTTTCCTTCGATGTCGTGATATCTGTAACGACCCATTAATTTTGATTGGTTTTAATAACGTATTTAACTGAATTTTGTGAAATTTTAAATAATTGAATTTTGAAATAAAAATTTTATATTTGGAATACGTATTTAAAAACATAGCAATTGGTAAATTTTCATTAGAAAATAGGGAAGTTTATTTTATTGTGTAATTTTTATCTCAATTTAAATCAGTTAATAACAATTGAATTTAAAAGTGTTCCAAAACCTAAATATGGAAACATGAGAAAATTTACTTAGAGCACTCTAAATCTGACTGCGAAATTCGTTTCGCAAAATTCGGACGTTTCTAGCTCCGTTTGGATTTTTCCGTTCGGAATAACAGCATTTTCGGTACCGATTATCGACTTTTGATCGGATGATCCTGCCACTGGTATTTGTATATCGTTTTGATCGTCTCGTCGTGCTGATCTCAACGGTGTATTCTTTTCTATATTTTGAGGTCCGGTACGCGACGGAAATAATAAACTGTTCGTTGTATCGGTACCATAAATTGCAACTATTAGCTTTCTTGCTTTCCAAACTTTGAACCGTGCAGCTCAAGCAAGCAATGTAATAAATTGCAATAATTATTTTCAACTGAATCGAAGGCTTGACCATTGTTGTTTCATTATTTACATCTTTTACCTGACTGTTCACTGTTTGAAACGGTTCAAAAATTTTCTTTAATAACCATTCACTGTCGTTTTATTTATTTATTTATTTATTTACTTTTAGCATTCCTCCTCCTGTCCAATTCTTTTCCTCTCCTACTCTACAGCTACCCATTTTAATGGCCTCATCTGCATCTCCACCTTTTTCCAAAAGCATTCCAAAGCAAGAATCGAACTCATATCGAACTCATACGCATGAACAAGTGAACACAACCCACACCTCATCCTCAAAAACTGAAACATTGTCTTGCCTTTATTTGTTTGTTGTTGCAGCCATCTCCTTGTCTGCCTTCGGCCTGCTACCTTGACAACGCGGCAACCACCCTCACAGGAGCCGCTGCCTTTTCCACGCGAATCGCCACCTCCGGAAATGTCCTCTCGACCATCCTCCCTCCTCAACCCGCGCCGAGCCTCCCCCCCCCTAAAACTGTGCTTCATCCACCAAGGCAGCCGCCTACCCAGCCTACCCTGACCGAAGTAGCCGAGCAACCCGAACCACCCATCGCCAGAACCCGCCACTCCGCCTGTCTCCAGTTCTCTCCGCCCATCCTCCTCATCTCCCGACCGAACTTCCTTGCTAGGGATATATATATATATATGTATGTATGTATGTATGTATATTATGGTATGTATATGTATATCATACATTAGTTTACATATATATTCTAGTATGTATATATATATAAGGTATATCCTGATTCTCTGTTAGTTACATGTATATGTATATACGGTTGTTATCTAGTTGTATATAATAAGTTTGTTTAAGTTTAATTTTTATGAAACTGTTGTTTAGGTGTATATATATAGTATAATAATTCATATATTACGTTAGTATATGTATATATTTTGGGGTTGTGCGAGTATTTTGTAGAGTACAAGCTATGTTATATATTATATAAGACAGTATAAATTTATATATTAAGTGTTTGGTTATATATTACTATGTCAGTTTATATATTGAGTTATGTAAGAAAAATATATGTGTATGTATGTGTTTTATTATATACATATGATATTTTGATCCTTAAAATATAGACAGAGCTTTAAATTATGATTTACATATATCTGTTACATAAATAAAGGATGTTTATTATATATATTTAGTGTATGTTGTTTATAAAGTCTTAAAAAGTTGCCTGTGGTTATTTTCATATAAGAATATATATTATATATTGGTATATATATATATATATATATATATATACCGAGTGGGGTTTGAATATTCATATGCAATCTCTAGGTTTTATGGGATAGGCTCTGTGTTATGGATAAACGTATATAACCATATGTTGAAATTAAGATTTGTTGATATAAAGGCTTATACGTATAGGATTGTATAAGTTATAATAGTATATAAAAGTTGTATATATATTTGTATATTAGGCTCATTTCTACATACATTTGTTTATATATACCATATATATATATTAGTTATAAGCATATGAGTCCTGTTTTGTAAAGTATATAATATTTTTAAAGTTTAAAGTTATTTATTCCTGTTACAGTATTTATATAATAAGTTGCTAATAAGATTACAGTATATACTATATAAAATCTATAATATATATGGTGTTAGTTTTATAATATTAGTTATAGTATATGCACAGTTATATGCCGTAGCTTGCTTCTCTCCAATTCTATTCAACTAAGTTATTATAATATTGAATTTTGTTATATAGGGACTTTGATATAATGTGTTTTAAATTTGATACTAATTTCTAAGTTATATGTATATGGATTCTTTTTTTTGTGGGTTTTATTATATAAAGTGGTAATTTATATTTATTGAAATAGAGCAAATTTATTTTGATTTTTAAATGCAATATATATATAATATAATAATAATGTATATATTTTCAGTTTATATCAAAACTGATTATCTTGGTCTCATCGATTCTAATCTATCAGTTTTGTTCGTCGAATCGGGTCCATCTAACTTTACTTTGGAAGTCGTGCTTGCATTTCGTAACTCAACTTCATTGTCTATCTCTCTAGCCTCGAAAGGTAAACAATCACTCACGATTAACGTTCTTATATTTATTAAATTTGATTTCAATTGAAACGACAATTGAAATATGATGCTGTAGTTATTTAAATTGTTATATATATGCTATTATCTGTAACTGTTCACTTGTGGGATATGGCACCATATCCTATTGTTTACATTATACTGTTATTGATGATATATGCTTGTTATATTATTATATTATCTGTTATCACTCTGCAAGTTCCCTGTAGTTTAGAATTCACTATGGGTTGAAATGATACATACCCGAATGGACTTTAGAATAGGAGAAAATCGTTATGGGTTGAAATGATAGACCCAAGCGATTTTCATTTGAATTGAATTTGGGATTGCGGGTCGAAATGATATCTACCCGTATATATTTGAATTACGGATTGAAATGATAAATATCTGTATCACTTGACCATTGGATAGGAAATTATATACAGATACCGTTGGTCTATATGTAAATATTTTAAAAAATGATTCTATGGTTTTGGAAGGGAATATTTATATGGTTTTATTTAATATTGGAAATATTTTAATTTTTTATATAATGTAGATTTAATAATAAACTTTAAATCTAATAAAGTTGATTTAATTAATATAATATGTCTAAGTATTATATCTTTGAACAGATTTTTCAAGGATTTGTATAAGTTAAGTAAGATAAAGTTGAATTAAGTAAAATTGTATCTAATTAAGAATTCTACTTAATTAAATCGATTTGAACTATTGAATTTGAAGTTTAAAATTTCATTTTATAACTTGATTTTTGATTTAAAGTAATTAAATGGATATTTCAAGTTTAAAACAAATCGAAAGGAATATTTAGTTTAAAAGGTAAATTTAGGCTATTTAAATAATGCTGAATTTATTAAGTGAATATTTCAAGACTAAATAATAATGAGGTTAAATCGAAACTTATATGAAACTGTTAAATTGAACTTTGAAATGTTGAATATTAAAGCTTTGAAATATACTGGAATCTAAATGGTTTATTTGTGATTCAGATCTGTATTTGAAATCAATAAAATTTGAATTTGTTATTTAGAAAACTGAATTGAATGGAAATTGATAAATTGAGATTGAATTTGATTTGAATGGGAAAGTCGAGTTGATTTTGAAGCGATTTGTGAAATTTGAGGAATATTGCAAATACTTTACTTTATAAATTATTTAATATAAATATACTATTTTGGAAAATAGATATATTTGAAATGAAAATGATATCTTGGTTTTGAAGTATAAATTAATTTGATATTTCGCTTGAGTTGGATTTATTTATTTAAGAATGTTAATCATGACTTGAGTGTTTTGTGTTTTGCTTTACGCTCGGGTCAGACTGAGTGATACAGCATTTGAGACTCATCTTTGGAGTTTAGAGCTTCGTTTGGAGATCCATCTATCGATTCAGCTTTCAGCTTTTCCAGTTGATTTGTTCAGAGAGGTCATCTATTCGTACTGAAGACTTCACTGTATTTGAGATATTCTGTTGTATTTTATTTTTAACTCTGATGTTTATATAGTAGCTTTATGAACTACTATTTTATCTATTACGCTGCGTATTATTGTATTACTCTGTGATTGATTTATTTACTGTATATGCTGAGTTTTGCCAAATTTTAAATTAACAATCTGATATTTTGAGCAATTCAAGTCCGACATGTGCGGATGCGAATGGTTGAAAATACCAGGTCGTTACAGTTGGTATCAAAGCTTTGGCTCTAGGCAAACTTAGCGTATATAGTAAATTTATTTGCAGAATCACTTTCGTTCGAGCTTGAATTTTCTTCCTCTTTGATTTGGTTTTCCTTTGGACTTTGGAACTTTCCCTACGGTTCCAAAATCCATTATCTCCTCTCCTTATTCGTGGTTCTTGATTATGGAGTATCACATAACTCCACTTCGAATGATCTCTATAAGAATAGGCGATCCAACAAATCTTTGAATGATTTGTAAAGGGGTGAAACTCCTTTACAATTGGCACTGATTCACCAGAGATTTATATATCCCTCGGTTTAGATGCTGTTATCTCTTGTTATGCCGAAGTCTATCCCTGGTGATCGAATGTCGATTTGCCTCATAATTCTATACCGATCTTGTTGTGAAATCACGGTTGACCAGTTAAGTCGCCCGCGATTTATATAAGTATATCCATCTTCTATTTTGAAATTTAATTATCTCATCTTCGTTCGAGCCTATCTTCGAATCAAAAATTCTATTTGATTAGAGTCCCTCTAATTTGAATCTCTATCTTTGTTTTGAAATCCATTCTTGAATCATCCTTGGAAAAATCGGGTTATGTTTTTATTTTTAGAAAGTGTTTTATATATCGAAATTATTATTTTGATAAGTATGATTATATTATATATATATATATAAGTGATTTCGATAAGGATTATATACCTTTTAAAAATTGGAATTTGAAATTTCGAAAGGATTTGAAATTTTGAAAATTATATATAAGAAATTTGATTTATCTAAAAATGATTTATAACTGAAGGATTTTAAATTTGAAATTCGAGAATTGAACTCCGGTATTTTGAAATTGGTTTTAAGGTTTTGAAATATATAATTATAATATGATTTAAAAGTATTTTCCGAATAAGAAATGTTTCAAATGATTTTAATGAGTTTCGAATGATTTCGAAGAAATTTCAAAAGAATTTTGAGAAAATAGAAGTCCAGAACTCACTTATGTCGTTGGAAAATAATTTCGGTGATGAGTGCACGCATCATCGACATTGATTTTCGAGTTTCAGAGTGGGGGATAGGCCACTTCAGTAGCTTGGCTATGCGAGTGATTTTGTGAAACCATTTTTGATTTCAAATTCCGAAGTATGATTTGATATTCGAAAGATATATGTATATATATATATATATATATTTGAAATGATTTGAAGTAAGCCGGTGTTCAGTCCTCGAGTTTCGGATTTGACTTGGTATAACCCTATCTTTTGAAATTGATTTACTGATTTATTGCTGATTTCCAACTCTTGGATTGGAAATTTGATTTCTCCGACTATTTTAAATGTTCGAACACTTCTAAATCGAGGTTTAATTTTCAAGGCTAAGTAATTTCGAAAAGTATAAATTATTTGATAAGGGATGTAAGTTTAGTTTGGTATATTTAAGTATGAAGTAATATGATTTGAATAAGTTTGAAACTGCTTTGTTAAGTAAATGAATAAGACTATTTTGAATTATACTAATATGAAATTTAGTTTTGAAATGTTTTGAACAAAATTTAGTTTTAAATAATCTGAAAAAGGTAAATTGGGTCTTTTAAAATAGAAATAATAGTTTAAAGGTTTTAAAGGAATGGTTATAAACTGTGTAATCATTTTGGGTATAATTGATTTTGAGAAAATATTTGGTTTCAAAAATAGATTGGAATTTAAAACCAAGTATTTTATGATGATTTTGAAAATGAATTTGTTTGACATAAATTAAGTTGATTTGGAAACGAGGATGACTTTTTAAAACCTATTAACTTGGAAACTTTGAAATTGAAGATATTTAATTTGGAAGAATTTGGTGAAATCGTATATGATTTTGAACTGAACTGATATTGAAATGAATTGAAATTGAGAACCTTGTTTTACTAAATACTTGATTTGGGAGTTATCGAACTTATATAAAAATTGGTTTGTATAAGTATGATGTTGATTCGAAAACTATGGATTTGAAAAGGTACTCAATTTGAAAAGTGAAATCTTATATAATCGAAGTCTATATAAGTGTGATTTGATAGACTATTGATTTTGGAAAGTATTTGATTTCAAAATGGAATCTTATATATAATGGACTTTATATAAGTATCATATTTAAAAGTGATTTGAAAAGGTACTATATGATACATATTTTCGAAGTAAAGATATGGAAAGTGCCTTCTGCTTGATATCCGCTTTGTGGCCACATTGTGGATTCATTCTATCGATATTATTCTCTGATTTGATTTTTCGGATATGATACTCGAGTGTCCATAGAATTCCATGGCATTACCCATGGTCTTACGAGCGCGACTGCATAGCATAATTCACCTGGCTGGATGGCCTAGGGGTACGGATTGTTTCCTGGGGGATCCAGGCGTAATCATTGTGTATCATGTGATCTATGTGGGTCGCATTAGTAGCGAAACTGCCTAGCTGAGATGGCCTAGGGGTATGGATTGTTTCCTGGGGGATCCAAGCGTAACCATTGTGTATCCTACATTCTACTAGTCATCAAGGCATAACTCGCAGGGCTGAGAAAGCTTACGGATATGGATTGTTTCCTGGGGGATCCAGGCGTAACCATTGTGTATCTGTGATCCATGGTTAGACAAAGGTTTTGGTTGTTTTGTTTGGATTGTACTTTCCATATCTGTTTTAAAAAGTTTTCCAGTATTTTCACTAGGTGTTGAAACAAGTCTATTAAGTACCTGGAGAATTATAGCTTTGCGCCTGATCAACGCACTGCCAGAGTCTGCAAGAACGAGGATAAACTTGTTGAAACATCGAGTTATAAAATTATTTTATTATAAAGGTATTTTATTATAAAAGTATTTCCAACAAAGAAATTTTGTATTAATATTTGAAATTGAAATTCTTATGGTTTGAATTAATTATTCATGCCCGATACTATTCTTTTGAATCTACCTTATCTGCTCGGCTTTATTTATTCACATATATTCTGTTTTTCCAAATCCTCCTTCTTTTTCTTGTTGACTATATCCTTTTTAAAATATTGTTTATTTATATACAACGTGGTTTAATAGAAAATTTTAAGTGTTATAAATATTTTAGAAGTTATTACTTAAATAAAACATATTTAAAATAAATGATTATTGATAATGTTGAAAAGTATCTTGAGATAAATTAATAAATTTATGAATTATGGATTTAATGTTTTCAATAGCTTCTTTGTAAATATAAGTAATGATGTAAATAATTGTTTTCAAATAGTTTCATATATTTATAAAGGTGTTATTTAAACCTATAAATGATACTTATAAAGGAAACAAGAAATTTTACAAATGGGTTTGAAAAATATTAAAGTATTAAAGATAATTGAATTGCAAATGAAGTTTTCAAATGAATATTTCAAGTAAAATTTATATAGTTTAAATTAATTGTTTATCCTTGTCTTTTAATCTATCTTTTCTGTCTAGTTGTTTCTATTCTCCTACCTCTTTCCTTTTCGGGGATGAAAAGTTTTGAGTGGGGGAGAGCGTAACGACCCATAAATTTTGATTGGTTTTAATAACGTATTTAACTGAATTTTGTGAAATTTTAAATAATTGAATTTTGAAATAAAATTTTTATATTTGGAATACGTATTTAAAAACATAGCAATTAGTAAATTTTCATCAGAAAATATGAAAGTTTATTTTATTGTGTAATTTTTATCTCAATTTAAATCAGTTAATAACAGTTGAATTTAAAAGTGTTCCGAAACCTAAATATGTCAACATGAGAAAATTTATTTAGAGCACTCTGAATCTGACTGCGAAATTCGTTTCATGAAATTCGGCCGTTTCTAGCTCCGTTTCGATTTTTCCGTTCGGAATAGCAGCATTTTCGGTACCGATTATCGACTTTTGATCGGATGATCCTGCCACTGGTATCTGTATACCGTTTTGATCGTCTCGTCATGCTGATCTCAGTGGTGTATTCTTTTCTTTATTTTGAGGCCCGGTACGCGACGAAAACAATAAACTGTTCGTTGTATCGGTACCATAAATTGCAACTATTAGCTTTCTTGCTTTCCAAACTTTGAACCGTGCAGCTCAAGCAAGCAATGTAATAAATTGCTTTAATTATTTTCAGCTGAATCGAAGGCTTGACCATCGTTGTTTCATTATTTACATCTTGTACCTGACTGTTCACTGTTTGAAATGGTTCAAAAAAATTCTTTAATAACCATTCACTGTCGTTTTATTTATTTATTTACTTTTAGCATTCCTCCTCCTGTCCAATTCTTTTCCTCTCCTACTCTACAGCTACCCATTTTAATGGCCTCATCTGCATCTCAACCTTTTTCCAAAAGCATTCCAAAGCAAGAATCGAATTCATATGCATCAACAAGTGAACACAACCCACACCTCATCCTCAAAAACCGAAACAGCATCTCGCCTTTAAATTTTTTTTTGCAGCCATCTCCTTGTCTGCCTTCGGCCTGCTACCCTGACAACGCGGCAACCACCCTCACGTGAGCCGCTGCCTTATCCACGCGAATCGCCACCTCCGAAAATGTCCTCTCGGCCATCCTCCCTCCTCAACTCGCGCCGAGCCTCCCCCCTAAAACGGTGCTTCATCCACCAAGGTAGCCGCCTACCCAGCCTACCCTGACCGAAGTAGCCGAGCAACCCGAACCACCCATCGCCAGAACCCGCCACTCCGCCTGTCTCTAGTTCTCTCCGCCCGTCCTCCTCATCTCCCGGCCGAACTTCCTTGCTAGGGATATATATATATATATATATGTATATTATGGTATGTATATCTATATCATACATTAGTTTACATATATATATTCTAGTATATATATATATATAAGGTATATCCTGATTCTCAGTTAGTTACATGTATATGTATATACGGTTGTTATCTAGTTGTATATAATAAGTTTGTTTAAGTTTAATTTTTATGAAACTGTTGTTTAGGTGTATATATATAGTATAATAATTCATATATTATGTTAGTATTTGTATATATTTTGGGGTTGTGTGAGTATTTTGTAGAGTACAAGCTATGTTATATATTATATAAGACAGTATAAACTTATATATTAAGTGTTTGGTTATATATTACTATGTCAGTTTATATATTGGGTTATGTAAGAAAAATATATGTGTATGTATGTGTTTTATTATATACATATGATATTTTGATCCTTAAAATATAGACAGAGCTTTAAATTATGATTTACATATGTGTAACAACCCGCATATTTTACGATTTTATATTTAAATTTTTTTATTTAAATATAACGTCGTTAGTTGGATTAAAGTCCGAATAGCTACTTTTTGCAAACGGTCGAATTAGGACTCGGGACTACTTCCATTGAGTCCAAAATGGCGTTTGCGACATTTTTGAGTATAAGCTTCGATATGTTTGGAGTGAGTTGAATTTTGCTATTTTCTATTGGGCTTTTGGGTTTGGGTTTCACCCAACTCATCATATACTCTAACTCAGCCCCTCTCTTCATCCATTTATTCTCATTTCATTTCTTTTTCTCAAGCTCAACTGAAAATGGGGGAAGAGAAGAGGAATTAGAAATTCCAACCCTATATTCAATTGCAAACTCCATTTCTTACCCCAAAATCAAAGAGAAGCTTAGGTAAGCCTCCTCTTCATCTTCTCCATTTCATTTCCTCTTCAATTTCAGAAAATTCCTAAACCCTAATTTAGGAAATACTTGTTTTGATCTTAGATTGAAGCTTGTAGAGTTGAAGTGAAGAGTGATTGATCTTTTCCTTGTGTATGAGCCTCTTATCTTTATTTTTGAGTTAAAAAGGTGAGTTTTGAACTCACATCTACTTCTCTTGATATCATTGATGTTAGTAATGAATTCCTAGCACTTAGTCTTGTTCATTTGCTTTTGGTTTGAATTAATTTGGTGAACATTTCAATTTTTGGTGTTTTGAAGTCTAAAACTCTAAAAATCATAGCTTTGATGTTTGATCATGTTTTTGGAGGTGTATTGAAGAGCCAATAGGGCTGGGTTGTCGATTGGAATAAACCTCTAGCGCCCATTGCTCGTCCGATCGAAAATTGGAAGAGTTTGCTCTTCATTTGGATAGGCTGAAAAACAGCCCCAGTGCCAGTCAGTCGACTGGCCTCTGCAATCAGTCGACTGGTTGTAGCAACTGATAGTTCCTGGGACTGTCTGCAGAAACAGGAAGTCTTTGTTTCCTGCAGTCAGTCGACTGCCCTCTACAGTCAGTCGACTGACTGCAGGAAATGAAACTTTCGGGTTTCTGGATCAGTCGATTGGCCTCTACAGTCAGTCGACTGACCTGCTTGTTTTTGCCTATTTTGCTTGGTTTCAAATTTCAATCGATTCGTGTCGATTCCAATTAGTTGTTATTGCATATTTGACTTTGATAATTCCTTTTTTATTTCATGCACGGGTTTTTATAAAATGATCTTTTCAAATTGTATTAAAAGCTCGTTTCTTCGATTTATAATTTCTATTTAAAACGCACACATAATTTTGCACTTCGAGCGAAGAGGGAGGAGAATCAAATGATTAAATAAAACGCGAGCTATGAACACATGCGTTTATCTTTTCAGTTAATTCCTAGTCTATTCGTTTGACCGTTTTGACCTCTGGGTCAGGTTTACCGATGAGATGAGGTGAACTTTATACTGCTTTGAGTGTGAAATTGACTAACGGTTAGTAAACCGTTTAGTGCGAACGTGGGGTATGGGACTCACGTTAACATTCTTTGGGTTCCTTTCTGAGAGTTGTGACACATTCCGCCGGACAGTGGTGTCCAGTACCGCCGCTACGGTTTGTTGCCTTCGGGCGTATGGATCCTTGTTATACAGTACTGAGCTCGAGCATCTTTTGTTTCTTTACAATTATATTTCCCTAGTGTATCGCCCTTCGGTGTAGGTTCTTTGAACCATACGATATATAGCGATTACCTTGTGGAAACTTGTGTACCTTTGTTGGTATTTGTCATTTGCCATTTGGCTTGTTTTGGGATATGATATCCTTTGTTTCTTTGAGTTGCCTATGATATGAGGCTTGTTATGATTCATCTTATGTTAGATGATTTGGTTATCTCTTCTGGAGATATTTGTGGTACTTTATGATTTTGTATGTTCATTATCATTAGTATATCTAACTGATTTGTTTAGCTAGACCGACCCGTGTATTTTATACTCGGGTCAGACCGAGATGTTTCAGGTTAGGTACTTTGGACTTAGCCTATTTTGCTTCTGCATGGACTATTCCGCTAGCTCCTTTTTGTCATAGCTTTTTGTGTGGTCCTTTTTGTCTGTAACTCTGATATATATATATATTCTATTGACTCTCCTGTATATTGTGGTTTGCTTTACCACTTGACATGTATCATTTTGTAAACTCTGTAATGTATCTGTATATGTGTAAATGTATGTGATGATCTACTGTTCTGTGATGTGTATTACATTTGAGTTGTTATATTTTATTCTGATAGATCCTTCAGCCACCTATGGCTTTGTATTAAGTATTTATTGGAGATGTCGATCCATTAAGTAAGAAGTGGCATTGTCGGCGTATTCAGTAGATAATTAAGACAAGGTTATAGATGGTCGCTCTTATCCAGCTCTATTCTCCGTATTAGCAGACGGTGTTACTTAGTAATACTCTTTGCTAATGTGGGTCTCGGAGTGGGGTGTTACATCTTGGTTTCAGAGCTGAGTTCAGAACAAAATATGATAAACATAGAACAGAGACACATATTACGGTACATTAAAGTGTTGTACGAATGTTACAAATCCTTGAATCATCGTGCCTTTATTCTTTCCGTGCCTTCGGGGTAGATAGAATTTTGGGAATACGTCTAGGAATGCATTTTATTCCGTAGTATTCCATATTTGAATTAATGATATCTACCTTGTGAATAATCTTTTTCTTATCTTAACTTTCAGCTAATGGCCGGAAGAGGCAGAGGATGACGCTCGGATGCTGGGCAATCCAGTGGCTCGCATCAGGACGGCGTTTATATGTCTGCCGATCAGTTCTTGGAGTTATTTAGGAGCACTAAGCCTCCAGCTCCTATTCGTGCATCTCCTCCACACAAGTCTGCCTTTGCACGCCTGTGCAGTGGTTTTCTCATCTTGGTGGAAAGCCATTCAAAGGCTCCGAGTCCGTTCTTGAGGTCCAAGCTTGAATTCGCACATGCGAGCGTATCTTTTCTCGTATGGATCTTTCTGACCACGATCGAATTCTTGTAGCTTCTAGCTTATTGCAAGAGCGTTCCCTTGATTGGTACGAGCTTCTTATAGCTGAACTTGATGAGTCTGTTCTTTCTTGGACTCAGTTCCGGGAATGATTCGAACTCAAATTCGTTCCTGAATCTGAGAAAGTTTTATTAGCCCGTCGCTTCCTTGAGTTGAAGCAAGGAAAGTCCTCCGTTTCTGATTATGTTGCATCATTCGAGGCCTTATCTAAGTATGGTCTTCAATTCATTAGCACTCCTTATAAGAAGAATATGAAGTTTGTCTCTGGTCTTAAGAAATATCTTAAGAAGTCTTTAATGCTCCAGCTTAAGCTTTGTTTTGAGGAGTTGGTTGATTCGGCACTTCATCTCAAGGCCATCGAGAAGGAGTGCGATAGTGGTGATGATGATGAGGTTCGCAAGAACCCCAATAAGAAGAAGTTTCCATTTCATAAGCAGGGATTTCTCCCTTCTAAGAAGAAAAAGTCTGTTGAATCTGGTTCTAACTCTCAATCTGTTGGAACACCATTCATTCAGAAGTGTTTCAATTGTGGTTCTCCTGATCATATTATTCGAGCTTGTCCTAAGCCTCTCTTCTGCCATTATTGCAAGAAGGAAGGTCACCGTGTTTCCGCCTGCCCTACTGCTCCTGCTAGTGCCAAGTTTGGCAAGCTTTATGTTGCTAAGGCTTCTGGAGGTTCTTCTCAGCCCAGAGGTATATCTCCATCTATTTTGGAAGGTTCTATTTTATTTCATGACCGTAGTATTCAAGTTCTTATCGATACGGGTGCTTTGCATTCTTTCGTACAGAAAAAGCTCGTCGATGATTTATCTTTGGATGTTTCTTTTATGGTTACTTCACTGAGGATCACGAATCCTATTGGGGGATTCGCAACCCTTAGCATGCTTTGTCATGATGTTGAGATTGTTTTATGTGGCTTTTCTTTTCGTGCGAATCTGCACGTTATTTCTTATTTGGATTTTGATATGATTTTGGGTATGGACTGGCTAGTGAGATATGATGCCAGGATTATTTGTTCTGAAAGAATTTTACATCTTCGACATCCATATTCGTCTATTCAGCTATCACTTGTTCTTCGGAATGTGGATAATTCCGAAATGGCCTTATATTCTCTTGACTCACGAGATGATGATGATATATCTCGTATTCCTATTGTTTGTGACTCCTCTGATGTTTTTGAGCCGGTTTCGGGTTTGCCACCGAAGCGGGCGATCGAGTTCCGCATTGATCTCATTCCAGGCGCGCAGCCAGTTGGCCGTCCTCCCACGAGGATGTCTACAAAAGAAAATGAGGAACTCAATAAGCTGCTTTTAGAGCTTGAGTCCAAGCAGTTGATTCAGTCCAGTTTTTCACCGTGGGGTACCGCGGTCGTCTTCGTGAAGAAGTCCGATGGAACTCTTAGGATTTGCATCGACTATCGCAAGCTTAACGAGTTGACCATCAAGAATAGGTATCCTTTGCCGAGGATCGATGATATGTTCGATCTATTGAGTGGTGCTAAGGTCTTCTCTCAGCTCGACCTTGCCACTGGTTTTCATCAGCTCCAAGTCGTGGAAGATAGCATACCTCTTACAGCTTTCCGCACTCGATATGGTTCTTTCGAGTGGCTCGTTATGCCGTTCGGTTTGACGAATGCTCCTGCTTTCTTTGTTGATCTTATGAATCGAGTATTCCGGGAGTATCTCGATAAGTTCATCCTTGTGTTCATTGACGACATTCTTGTTTATTCTAAGTCTGAAGCCGAGCATGCTAATCACTTGAGAATTGTCTTAAGTACTCTTCGTCACCATCAGCTTAAAGCCAAATTCTCCAAGTTCCATTTTTGGGAGAATAAGGTTAAGTTCTTAGGCCATGTTGTATCTTCCGACGGCATTTCGATCGATCCCTCAAAGATCGAAGCTATCCAGAATTGGAAGAGGCCTGAGAATGTTCATGAGATTTGTAGTTTCCTTGGATTGTCGGGTTATTACCGTCGGTTCATTAAGGATTTTTCCCGTGTTGTGCTTCCTCTCACCAGCCTTACTCGAAAAGGCATTCGTTACATTTGGTCCGATAAGTGTGAAGCTTCCTTTCAGACATTAAAGGAACTTCTCACTAATGCTCCTATTCTTGTGGTTCCCAAGGGGAATCATGATCTTGTTGTCTACACCGATGCTTGTGGTAGTGGTCTCGGTGTCGTGCTTATGCAGAAGGATCGGGTAGTTGCTTATGCTTCTAGGCAACTGCGTCTGAATGAAGTTCGCTATGCAACTCATGATCTTGAGTTAGCCGCCATTGTCTTCGCCTTGAAGATTTGGTGACACTATTTATTAGGCGAGCGCTTCATTCTCTATACCGATCATAAATCCTTGAAGTATTTGTTCACTCAGAAGGAACTCATGAGGCAACAGCGTTGGCTCGAGTTTCTTGCCTCCTATGACTTTGATATCCTATATACCCCTGGTAAGGGTAATCGTGTTGCTGATGCGCTTAGTCACAGACATTCGGCTGTCGTTTCTATAATGCTTGTCGAATGGGATATTTTTGAGACTCTATCTTTTTGTGATATTAGTGATCGAGCTCCATCCTCTGATTCTCCGATAAAATTATTCAGTTTGGAAGCTCGACCCTCTCTATTGGATCGTATTGCCGAAGCTCAGCGGCGTGATCCTGATCTTGTGCATCTTATTCAGCTTTGTGAGACTAAACCCCGTGATGAGGCGTTGCGGGATTTCAGCATTGATTTTAATAGGGGTCTCCGCAAGAAGAACCCTCTGGTTGTGCCTTCTGATTCTGCACTTAGGCATGACGTTCTTGATGACTGTCATCGTTCTAAGTATATTATTCATCCTGGCAATAGTAAGATGTATGCCGATATGCATCGCCTTTATTATTGGGAAGGCATGAAGCACGATATAGCGAGTTATGTGAGTAATTGCATGACTTGTCAATGTATTAAAGCCAAGCATCAGCGCCTTTCTGGTCTCCTTCAGCCTCTAGAGATTCCATTGTGGAAATGGGATCAGATTTCAATGGATTTCATTGATGGCCTACCTCGTACGAGATCGGGTCATTCTAGCATTTGGGTTATTGTGGATCGCCTCACCAAATCTGCTCATTTTGTTCCTATTAAATCTAATAGGACTGCTTCTCTTTTGGCTAAGTTATTTATCAAGGAAATCGTGATACTTCACAGTGTTCCTAGTTCGATTGTGAGTGACCGTGATCCTTTATTCACAAGTCATTTCTGGCAGAGTCTTCAGCAAGCTTTGGGAACAAAGCTTAATTTCAGCACAGCTTATCATCCACAGTCTGATGGACAGACTGAATAGGTGAATCGTATCTTAGAGGATCTCCTCTGTATTTGTATTCTTGATTTTGGGGGTAGTTGGAAGTATCATCTACCCCTTGTGGAGTTCTCCTACAACAATAGTTTTCAGTCCAGTATCGGTATGGCTCCTTTCGAAGCCTTATACGGAAGGCCATGTCGATCACCTTCTTGTTGGTTGGAATCTGGGGAGAAGCTTATTCTTGGCCCATATTTTGTTTATGATTCTTCTGAGAAGATTGTTCTTATCCGTCAGAGAATGAAAGAGGCAAAAAGCAGCCAGAAATCCTATGCGGATAACCATAGGAAGCCTCTCCAGTTCTCGGTTGGTGATCTCGTCTTTATTCGTGTTTCTCCTTTGAAAGGGGTTATGCGTTTCAGTATGACAGGAAAATTGGCTCCTCGCTTTGTAGGACCATTTCCTATTACTGAACGTATTGGCCCTGTGGCTTATAGAGTTTCACTTCCAGCTCATATATACGGAGTACACAACGTGTTTCACGTCTCTCAGCTTCGGAAGTGTCTTCGAGAATCGGATTCTGTTATTGACTCTCCTGATTTGCAAGGGCTTGAGATCTCACCAGACTTATCTATCGTACAACAGCCTATTCGCGTGCTTTCCACGAAGGTGAGACACCTTCGAAACAAGGACGTGCCGCTCATTAAAGCTCAATGGTCCGCTAACCCCAATGACTGTACTTGGGAAACCAGAGAGTTTATCGAGCGATCCTATCCGGGTTTTCTATCTTTGCTTTGCAATGGTGAGAATATCTTTTTTATCTCAAGCTTATTTTCTTTTCTTTTTGGGTGATGTAAGTATGTAGTTGTTGCAAATTCTTCTCTAGGAATTGCGTGGAAGCAATTTTGTTAAGGAGGGGAGATCTATAACAACCCGCATAATTTACGATTTTATATTTAAATATTTTTATTTAAATATAACGTCGTTAGTCGGATTAAAGTCCGAAAAGCTACTTTTTGCAAACGGTCGAATTAGGACTCGGGACCACTTCCATTGAGTCCAAAATGGCATTTGCGACTTTTTTGAGTATAAGCTTCGATATGTTTGGAGTGAGTTGAATTTTGCTATTTTCTGTTGGGCTTTTGGGTTTGGGTTTCACCCAACTCATCATATACTCTAACTCAGCCCCTCTCTTCATCCATTCATTCTCATTTCATTTCTTTTTCTCAAGCTCAACTGAAAATGAGGGAAGAGAAGAGGAATTAGAAATTCCAAGCCCTAGATTCAATTGCAAACTCCATTTCTTGCTCCAAAATCAAAGAGAAGCTTAGGTAAGCCTCCTCTTCATCTTCTCCATCTCATTTCCTCTTCAATTTCAGAAAATTCCTAAACCCTAATTTAGGAAATACTTGTTTTGATCTTAGATTGAAGCTTGTAGAGTTGAAGTGAAGAGTGATTGATATTTTCCTTGTGTTTGAGCCTCTTATCTTTGTTTTTTAGTTAAAAAGGTGAGTTTTGAACTCACATCTACTTCTCTTGATATCATTGATGTTAGGTATGAATTCCTAACACTTATTCATGTTCTTTTGCTTTTGGTTTGAATTGATTTGGTGAACATTTCAATTTTTGGTGTTTTGAAGTCTAAAACTCTAAAAATCATAGCTTTGATGTTTGATCATGTTTTTGGAGGTGTATTGAAGAGCCAATAGGGCTGGGTTGTCGATTGGCATAAACCTCTAGTGCCCATTGCTCGTCCGATCGAAAATTGGAAGAGTTTGCTCTTCATTTGGATAGGCTGAAAAACAGCCCCAGTTCCAGTCAGTCGACTGGCCTCTGCAGTCAGTTGACTGGCTGTAGCAAATGATAGTTCCTGGGATTGTCTGCAAAAATAAGAAGTCTCTGTTTCCTACAGTCAGTCGACTGGCCTCTACAGTAAGTCGACTGACTGCAGGAAATGAAACTTTCGGGTTTCTGGATCAGTCGACTGGCCTCTGCAGTCAGTCGACTTACCTACTTGTTTTTGCCTATTTTTGCCTATTTTGCTTGGTTTCAAATTTCAATCGATTCGTGTCGATTCCAATTAGTTGTTATTGCATATTTGACTTTGATAATTCCTTTTTGATTTCATGCACGGGTTTTTATAAAATGATCTTTTCAAATTGTATTAAAAGCTCGTTTCTCCAATTTATAATTTCTATTTAAAACACACACACAATTTTGCACTTCGAGCGAAGAGGGAGGAGAATTAAATGATTAAATAAAATGCGTGCTATGAACACGTGCGTTTATCTTTTCAGTTAATTCCTAATCTATTCGTTTGACCGTTTTGACCTCTGGGTCTGGTTTACCGATGAGATGAGGTGAACTTTGTACTGCTTTGAGTGTGAAATTGACTAACGGTTAGTAAACCGTTTAGTGCGAACGTGGGGTATGGGACTCACGTTAACATTCTTCGGGTTCCTTTCTAAGGGTTGTGACACATTCCGCCGGACAGTGGTGTCCAGTACCGCCACTACGGTTTGTTGCCTTCGGGCGTATGGATCCTTGTTATACAGTAGTAAGCTCGAGCATCTTTTGTTTCTTTGACAATTATATTTCCCTAGTGTATCGCCCTTCGGTGTAGGTTCTTTGAACCACACGATATATAGCGATTACCTTGTGGAAACTTGTGTACCTTTGTTGGTATTTGTCATTTGCCTTTTGGCTTGTTTTGGGATATGATATCCTTTGTTTCTTTGAGTTGCCTATGATATGAGGCTTGTTATGATACATCTTATGTTAGACGATTTGGTTATCTCTTCTGGAGATATTTGTGGTACTTTATGATTTTGTATGTTCATTATCATTAGTATATCTAACTGATTTGTTTAGCTAGACCGACCCGTGTATTTTATACTCGGGTCAGACCGAGATGTTTCAGGTTAGGTACTTTGGACTTAGCCTATTTTGCTTCTGCATAGACTATTCCGCTAGCTCCTTTTTGTCATAGCTTTTTGTGTGGTCCTTTTTGTTTGTAACTCTGATATATATATTCTATTGACTCGCCTATATATTGTGGTTTGCTTTACCACTTGACATGTATCGTTTTGTAAACTCTGTAATGTATCTGTATATGTGTAAATGTATGTGATGATCTACTGTTCTGTGATGTGTATTACATTTGAGTTGTTATATTTTATTCTGATAGATCCTTCAGCCACCTATGGCTTTGTATTAAGTATTTATTGGAGATGTCGATCCATTTAGTAAGAAGTGGCATTGTCGGCGTATTCAGTGGATAATTAAGACAAGGTTATAGATGGTCGCTCCTATCCAGCTCTATTCTCCGTATTAGCAGACGGTGTTACTTAGTAATACTCTTTGCTAATGTGGGTCTCGGAGTGGGGCGTTATAATATGTCTGTTACATTAATAAAGGATGTTTATTATATATATTTAGTGCCTGTTGTTTATAAAGTCTTAAAAAGTTGCCTGTGGTTATTTTCATATAAGAATATATATTATATATTGGTATATATATATACTGAGTGGGGTTTGAATATACATATGCAATCTGTAGGTTTTATGGGATAGGCTCTGTGTTATGGATAAACGTATATAAACCATATGTTGAAATTTAAGATTTGTTGATATAAGGGCTTATACGTATAGGATTGTATAAGTTATAATAGTGTATAAAAGTTGTATATATATCTGTATATTAGGCTCATTTCTGCATACATTTGTTTATATATATGTAATATCCCGGAAATTTTGGACAATATCAATTTAATAATCTGTTTAAATAATTAAATTGATTTGATAATATTTGATAATAAAAATTTGAATTGGTTAATAATCTAATTAAATGAATATTTAATTAGTGAATTTTATCTTTTAAAAACCAATAAAATGATTTCTATTTATAATGTATATATATATATATGTGTGTGTATATTGTAAATAGATAAGCTTTGGTTTGAAATTTAATAAATAAATAAAATATTGTTTTTAAATTTCTAATATATATAAGTTTAAAATACAATTTACATATGATATGTTAATTCAATTAGTAAGAGTAATAATTTATAATATCTTTTATAAATTATTTTAAAATTGATAAATTTGTTATTTCAAATAATAATTATAATATATAGATTTTATATAAATAGTTTGTTATTTGCAATTTGAATGTGTTGTTTTAAATTTACTTTAATTTGGATTTTTAAATATAATTTGAATTTGAATGTAAATTAGTTTTGAAATTCAAAGATAGATATTTTAAAATATTTGGATTCAAAATACATGTATAAGCTTTTATTTATACATATACAATTGATTTCATTTTTTTTTTAAAGTAATTTATAAATAGAAAAGTATTTAAGTAAATAAAGAAAAAAGCTTTTATTTACATTTGAAATAAATATAATCAAAAGGACATGTGTAATTCTTGAAAGACCTTGTTATAACAAATGTAAACAAATTAACACATATAAAGACAAGTGTCATTTTTGTTTTTAATTTTTCTTTATTTTAAATAAACCATGTATATTTATAAAAAGATGTTTTCTTCCTTCTCATTTCTTTTGCAAATCTTCATTTTCAAAAGCAAGAAACGTTCAGCCTGTAAACAAAATACTCAGTAAATTCTCAAACAAAACGGAGAATCAAACTCCTCAAATCATAATCTCAAATAACCTATAACCTCTCTTCAATCTGAAACAAAAAGATTGCATTTTCTTCAAATCTGGAATTAAAACAAACCTGAAATCAATCCTCTGTAAAGCTTTTTCTTCAAACCGTAATTCATCTTCAAAACCAACAACCTGTTATATATTTTCCAAAAAAAAAATCAAACATAGCCTGCATTTTTCTAAAGCCTGGAAATTAGGCTACCTGCATGCAAACCTGAGATGATTAGGCCTGCATTTTCTTTTGAGCTGGGAGCATGCATGAAGTCTGTAAATCAAGGAGCAAAAGCATTTCAGCAAAATAAGTTTAAAGTTTCAAAACATCAACAACTCAAGTTTTTAAAGTTCAAAGTTTTCAAGGGCTTTTCAAAATAAAGTGCTCTGTTCATTTTTCATTGGTGAGTAACATTTATTTCTAAAAATTAAAGTATATGATATCTGTTTGTAAGCTTGAATCTATGCCTGCATGTTGTTTAATATGTTTGGAATGTATGTATATTTTTGTATATATGGATGGAAATTGGTGATATGCATGTCTGTTTATTATCTGAGTCTTCACTAATTTTTAGTTCTCAGGTTCATATTTTGATTTAAATCCAAAATCTTTTAATTTGATTTGTGTTTAGACTTAAGATTCAAAGGGAACTCGATTGTTTAACCATGATTTAAAGTTTAAATTTTATTTAAACAAATGAAAATGGGGAATTGTTCTGGAAACTAAATAAAGCAGGAAAACTTAAGTTTTAGTAAAAATTCAAATTACTTAAATCATTGATTCAGGCGTATAATCTGAATCCTGGTATGAAGACATGATTTTTAAAATTCGAATCACGATTTTTAGAAATAGGAAGTGAGAGCAGTTCGAGTTGAACTGGAATTGATGTTTTGGGAAATCTCTGACGATCCAGGTGATCGGAGAAGATGTGGTTCTCTTTGAAGCTAGCTGAATGATGGGTGAGGTTGGGAAAAATGGCAGAAGGGTATTCAAAGCACAGTAGTGGTGGCGGTGATCATTTTAATTCTGTAGACCTAGTTTTGATGATGGTCGGAAAATCATCCTCCACGGCGTCTCTGGTGGACCGAGTTCCACCAGACTTTGGAAATTTGGAATGGGAACGTAGACAAAGGCATGGCGAGGAGTTCAGGTGCTCCGGTGGTCAGAAAGATGAACTCGAGGAATTTTCCAGGTTTGGGTTTGGGAGGAGTTCACTGTTCCAGGTTGTGATCGAGTTGTTCGAATTCGATGGTGAAGTTAGTTCGAGGCTTTGGTGATTGGGTTTTAGTGTTAGGGTGAGCGTCGACTTGTGGAGGTTACCGTGGATGGTCGGAGGCGATCAACTCGCTTGTGCACGTGCACGAGATACTTGGAGCCTGGGTTGCTTCTTGGTTCGAGAAGATGAAGTCTCTGTTCGACTCGAAGTCGTGCTCAGGGAAATAAGGTTTTGGCTCGGGGATTCGAAGGGAAAACTCGAAGCATTTCAGGGGAGGCTCGGGTGATTTGTTTGTTACAGGTTTAAGCCTGGTTGTTTTTAAAAATTTTAATTTAAAATTAAAAACAGAAATTTGAGCAAAGTTTAAATCAATTTTTAAAGTTTGAATCCAAGTTAATTTGTATTCTAGCTTGAGATAAAATAAGTTTATAAATTTATAATGTTTGTAAATCTGATTTAAAATTGGTTAAAGTTAAATTGTAATTTATTTTGAATCTTTTAATTTAAAATGAATTAAAAGAAAGATTTTAAAGTTAAATCTTTTAAAGTCTTGGTTAATAATAATTAAAGTAGATGGAAGGTTAATACTTTAATTTAGAAAGTAATTAAGGTTTAATGATATATGAGTCATTAAATTAATAGGATAATTAAAGAATAATTTAATAATTTGGTTAATTAATGGTTTAGTGTTAATTAATTAAATAATTAAAATTTTAAGTTAAATTAATTAAGGGTTAATTAATTTGGGATTAAGAATCATTTATTTAGATAAGTATAGATTTTAATAAATGATTAGAAATTTATTTATCAAGTGATTAAAGGTTTGTTTAGCAATTAATTAAGTAATAGAGTTAAATTAATTGGTAATTAAGAATTTATTTAGTTGTAATTTATAAATAGTTGATTAAAGTTTAATTACTTAGGAAGTAGTTAAAGAATTGTTAATAATTAATGAAAGATCATTAATTAGAGATTATTAAATAAATAAATAAATTAATTAATTAACATGATTAAATTTGATAATCAATTAGATTAATTAGTTAATGTGAAAATGGGTTAAGTATAATTACTTAATGGAAGTAATTAAGGTAATTAATTACTTAAGGTAATTAATTAAATAAATTTGATTAAGTTAAATTAATTAATTAAATTAATTTAAGATAATCATTTAGAGATATGATAAATATAATTACTTAAATGTAATTAGTGAAGTGTAATTACTTAGGAAAGTAATTAAAGTTAATTAGTGGATGTAATTAACTAAAGATGGTTTAATGAAAGTAATTTGAGTTTAATTACTTTGAATAATTAATCAAGGGATTAATTAAAAGATAATTAATTAAGAAGTAATTAATTTATGGAAGTGTAATTAAGGGTAGTAAATTACTAGATATGATTAATCAAAGGTGATTAATAAATGTGGTTTAAATTAAGAATTAATTATTAAATATAATTAATTTAAATGATGTAATTAAGGATTGGTTAATTAAAATTAATTAATCAATAATAAAAGATTAAAGTAATTAATTAATTAATGAAGTAATTTAAGATTAATTACTGAAATGGTTTAAGTTAATTAATTCGTGAAATTAATTAAGAGTTAATTACTTAAAGTAATTAAAGGATTATTAATCAGGAATGATTAATTAAGAATAAATACTTATAGTATGCTTAATTAATTGGTTTAATTAATGATTAAGTAAGAAGGATTTATATAATGAAGTAATTAGTTTAATTCACTTTAAATTAATTAGAGATGTTATAAATCATTACTTAGGGATGGATGAATGATATTGAATGCATTTCATTGTTTGATATCTCTGATGAGATATGCTTAATCTGTGATATAGATGTTTGATTGAATTGGAATGATAATGTGAATTATCTGCTGTGATGATAATGTAGATTATTTATTGAGTTATCTATCTGTGTAAATAGATAAGAATTGAATTGTTTTAACCTTAAAACAACTTGACCTTAAAAGATACGTTTTGGATTTCGATGAGACCGGGATCGGGTTTCCGTATACCGGAATTCCAGGTCTGGAGACCCGAATACCACATCGATCCAAATTAACGATAGGTCGTGAATCTCAAGTGAAGATGAAGATTCAGAGTGCAAGGGTTATTGTCGTTAACTCTGAGGGTGATTCCAATACGAGTGTAACGAGATAATGCCTTCGGTTTCGTTCGAACCCGGAACGAACTTGTATGGATTGAATGCTTTCAACACATCGTCAGGAGGGCGATGAGCATTCTAAGTGATGTGTTCTGATTTAAAGGTAAATCGTGACCTCAAGCCTCATCAAACCGGAAATGGCTAAAACAGGGGAGGTGCAGCAAGGCTTCGTGGGTAGCACCCACTGAGAGTAAGGTCATCCCTGTCTAGAGAAGTTCCTTTTATTTCGGCTTAGTGGTGCAGTTGGCGACGGCCATCTGTGGGGTGATTTTATTCGGGATTATCCAGTAAGGGATGGTTCCGGCTTTGTGTTGCAGGGGATTGGGAGTGATCCTCGGTACGGTGATCTAGGCCCCGTACTGTGATGAGCGGTACCCCGGTAGCTCTGCCATTGTATGGAATCCAAACTCCAATAAGTGCCGTACGTATTAGTTGTGCCCAACTATGTTGGAATGTGAGATGTAAGCATTTCAGCTATTTCTGTATTTTACTTGAAAACCCTAGACCATATTATAATAAAATCAGATTTCCTATCAAATGTTTTGGTTAGCGTAAGGTAAAAACTTACCCATGTTTATTTGTGGGGAGTCTTACGTGATACCTTTTCTTTCTAAAGGTTTTGAAGTTAAGCAAGTTTAACCTGTTACTCACACCAGACCCATGTCTGACCCAAGTGTTTATTTCTGTTTTATAAACTCTTGGGTACTCAAATTTTTACGAGTAGCCAAGGGATTCAGGTTTAGCTTTGACGAATATTCTGGAGGAGCAATGGAGCAGGAGGCTTCGGCGTTCGTAGATATAGTATTCCGCTGTGTTGATATCTGTGATAGTGTCTTGTCTTGTATTTGAGTTGTAATGTCTAGACAGATGTTTATAACTGTCTAGTATGTGATGTATATGTTGTGTAACTCTGATAAGTGTTGTATACTATGTAATAGTTTATGTTATTAATATAATTTATTCGTTCCGCTGTGAGATCGTTGTTGTTGTTTCTTTCTTTCTTCTCTTCTTTTCTATTTTCTACCTCTTTCTTTCTTATTAATGACGCGTCATTCTGTGGAATGAATGGCGGGTCGTTACAGTTGGTATCAGAGCTTAGGCTGGCGACAACCTTGGCTCTGGTGAGAATTTGAGTGTATTAATAGATATGAGCGCGTATTTGTTAGTGAATATAAAATGGTTTTATATTGTGTTGGTTGGTTTATTGAGTAGTTTATGGATTCTGGTCAATACGAGTAATTAACGTTATTGATAGGGATCTCTAAACACTTAAATAGAACAATTCGACACAGTATTGTTTTAAAGAGGTAAAGGAAATAATTTTACCCAGAAATAATTTCTATATAAAAAAAATATCATTTTAAATATATATATTTCTACCTATTTGTTGGGTTACCTATTCGGGTTTTCCAATATAGGATATAAAGGTAGATGAGGTAGGTTGTGTGTAACACGACTACCATTGATTGGAGTCTGAATGTTGAGGTTGGAAGTGTATTTGTCGAGACTGTAGACCTAATACCGTCTCGAGTAAGCTTTGCTGTGGTAAAGGATTTCATCGATCTCCGAAGGAAACTGTAATGGTTTGGAGTTTATCTTTGTAGTTTGGATGAGTAAAGTTGGAGCTGTCGGTTGGACAGAAGCGAGTGATGGTATCTTGATACTTCTGGAAGAAGTAGCTGCGTGATGAGATGCAGTGACTATGGATGTTCCCGAAGATGTTTTCTTTGGAACAGGTTAATGAAGTGTGTCTGTTTCGGTGTTGTGGCTGAGTCCAGCATGGTGCCTCTGTTTGGTTTGGGTTCGAGTTTCTCGAAGAGCTTTGGATTGAGAAGTCTTTGGCATCTGTGGCAGCAGTGCAGCTCGGAGTGTTCTGTATTTGCAGGAAGTTTTCTGGCTGAGTAGTTTCTCTGAAGGTAGAGTTCAGAAGAAGTAGAGTATATCCATTTCTTCGATGGATTGGATAGATAAGTATGAGCTGTTCTGATTTGTAAAGATAGAACAGTTTTATTTGGATTTGGCTGGGTGGATCGCAAAGGTGACTTGCGATAGTTTGAGTATTCTTTTGGGTTATCTGAAATTTTCTGGGATGTGCTGTCCAGTCTGTGCTTGTGTTCTTCATCAGCATTTTCATTCTACTCCAGATCAGAGTGGTGCAGCGGGAGCAGTTTAGCGAGTGCTCCTGTTTGTCTTTTCCAGATAGGAGAAGTTAGTTTGGAATCTTCGGATATTGGTGAAATAGAGTTTGGTTTTGGATTGGGTAGATCTTGAGAGGATCATTGGTTGAGTTATCTTTGGTCCGGTTTGTTTCTAGAAGCATCGGCGAAGGTTGAGTTGATCAGGAAGGATTTTGTGGATAAGAGACGGAGGAAATTTAAATTCGAAGTTGGAGACTTCGTTGTTGTGAAGTTTTTTTTTTTTTTTCTGGTTAAAGGGAGCTATAAGATTGGGTAAGTCTGAGAAGTAGCTCCGAGTTATTTTGGATCTTTTCTGTGATCTAATTTGGATAAGAGTTTGATCTACTGGATTGAATTGTTAGTGTGGATAACTGGAATTCAATGTATTTTACGTATCTCTGAGAGAGTACGTGTTTGATCTATCTCTGGTTGTGGAACCAGCAGTTTTGGAGGATTTAGTTGTTGAGTCAGACTCGTCTGTAGTCTGATATCTTGTTTAGTTCTGTAGATCTAGATGAGTAGAAGCTCTATAGCTTAGTAGTATTGATTGTTTGGATTCTGTAGAGCGAGTATCCCGGTATATATATACTTGGAGAAACTCGAGGAAATTATATCCAGAATTTTTCTGGATAATTAGAATTGTTTGATTGGATAAATTGGTTGCTATGGTTGTTAGCATATAAATGATAATATATGCTTGTGATTTAAATAGATTATTAAATTACCTTTGTTTTAAATTTCGGGGACGAAATTATTTTAAGGGGGAAGGAATGTAATATCCCGGAAATTTTGGACAATATCAATTTAATAATCTGTTTAAATAATTAAATTGATTTGATAATATTTGATAATAAAAATTTGAATTGGTTAATAATCTAATTAAATGAATATTTAATTAGTGAATTTTATCTTTTAAAAACCAATAAAATGATTTCTATTTATAATGTATATATATATATATGTGTGTGTATATTGTAAATAGATAAGCTTTGGTTTGAAATTTAATAAATAAATAAAATATTGTTTTTAAATTTCTAATATATATAAGTTTAAAATACAATTTACATATGATATGTTAATTCAATTAGTAAGAGTAATAATTTATAATATCTTTTATAAATTATTTTAAAATTGATAAATTTGTTATTTCAAATAATAATTATAATATATAGATTTTATATAAATAGTTTGTTATTTGCAATTTGAATGTGTTGTTTTAAATTTACTTTAATTTGGATTTTTAAATATAATTTGAATTTGAATGTAAATTAGTTTTGAAATTCAAAGATAGATATTTTAAAATATTTGGATTCAAAATACATGTATAAGCTTTTATTTATACATATACAATTGATTTCATTTTTTTTTTAAAGTAATTTATAAATAGAAAAGTATTTAAGTAAATAAAGAAAAAAGCTTTTATTTACATTTGAAATAAATATAATCAAAAGGACATGTGTAATTCTTGAAAGACCTTGTTATAACAAATGTAAACAAATTAACACATATAAAGACAAGTGTCATTTTTGTTTTTAATTTTTCTTTATTTTAAATAAACCATGTATATTTATAAAAAGATGTTTTCTTCCTTCTCATTTCTTTTGCAAATCTTCATTTTCAAAAGCAAGAAACGTTCAGCCTGTAAACAAAATACTCAGTAAATTCTCAAACAAAACGGAGAATCAAACTCCTCAAATCATAATCTCAAATAACCTATAACCTCTCTTCAATCTGAAACAAAAAGATTGCATTTTCTTCAAATCTGGAATTAAAACAAACCTGAAATCAATCCTCTGTAAAGCTTTTTCTTCAAACCGTAATTCATCTTCAAAACCAACAACCTGTTATATATTTTCCAAAAAAAAAATCAAACATAGCCTGCATTTTTCTAAAGCCTGGAAATTAGGCTACCTGCATGCAAACCTGAGATGATTAGGCCTGCATTTTCTTTTGAGCTGGGAGCATGCATGAAGTCTGTAAATCAAGGAGCAAAAGCATTTCAGCAAAATAAGTTTAAAGTTTCAAAACATCAACAACTCAAGTTTTTAAAGTTCAAAGTTTTCAAGGGCTTTTCAAAATAAAGTGCTCTGTTCATTTTTCATTGGTGAGTAACATTTATTTCTAAAAATTAAAGTATATGATATCTGTTTGTAAGCTTGAATCTATGCCTGCATGTTGTTTAATATGTTTGGAATGTATGTATATTTTTGTATATATGGATGGAAATTGGTGATATGCATGTCTGTTTATTATCTGAGTCTTCACTAATTTTTAGTTCTCAGGTTCATATTTTGATTTAAATCCAAAATCTTTTAATTTGATTTGTGTTTAGACTTAAGATTCAAAGGGAACTCGATTGTTTAACCATGATTTAAAGTTTAAATTTTATTTAAACAAATGAAAATGGGGAATTGTTCTGGAAACTAAATAAAGCAGGAAAACTTAAGTTTTAGTAAAAATTCAAATTACTTAAATCATTGATTCAGGCGTATAATCTGAATCCTGGTATGAAGACATGATTTTTAAAATTCGAATCACGATTTTTAGAAATAGGAAGTGAGAGCAGTTCGAGTTGAACTGGAATTGATGTTTTGGGAAATCTCTGACGATCCAGGTGATCGGAGAAGATGTGGTTCTCTTTGAAGCTAGCTGAATGATGGGTGAGGTTGGGAAAAATGGCAGAAGGGTATTCAAAGCACAGTAGTGGTGGCGGTGATCATTTTAATTCTGTAGACCTAGTTTTGATGATGGTCGGAAAATCATCCTCCACGGCGTCTCTGGTGGACCGAGTTCCACCAGACTTTGGAAATTTGGAATGGGAACGTAGACAAAGGCATGGCGAGGAGTTCAGGTGCTCCGGTGGTCAGAAAGATGAACTCGAGGAATTTTCCAGGTTTGGGTTTGGGAGGAGTTCACTGTTCCAGGTTGTGATCGAGTTGTTCGAATTCGATGGTGAAGTTAGTTCGAGGCTTTGGTGATTGGGTTTTAGTGTTAGGGTGAGCGTCGACTTGTGGAGGTTACCGTGGATGGTCGGAGGCGATCAACTCGCTTGTGCACGTGCACGAGATACTTGGAGCCTGGGTTGCTTCTTGGTTCGAGAAGATGAAGTCTCTGTTCGACTCGAAGTCGTGCTCAGGGAAATAAGGTTTTGGCTCGGGGATTCGAAGGGAAAACTCGAAGCATTTCAGGGGAGGCTCGGGTGATTTGTTTGTTACAGGTTTAAGCCTGGTTGTTTTTAAAAATTTTAATTTAAAATTAAAAACAGAAATTTGAGCAAAGTTTAAATCAATTTTTAAAGTTTGAATCCAAGTTAATTTGTATTCTAGCTTGAGATAAAATAAGTTTATAAATTTATAATGTTTGTAAATCTGATTTAAAATTGGTTAAAGTTAAATTGTAATTTATTTTGAATCTTTTAATTTAAAATGAATTAAAAGAAAGATTTTAAAGTTAAATCTTTTAAAGTCTTGGTTAATAATAATTAAAGTAGATGGAAGGTTAATACTTTAATTTAGAAAGTAATTAAGGTTTAATGATATATGAGTCATTAAATTAATAGGATAATTAAAGAATAATTTAATAATTTGGTTAATTAATGGTTTAGTGTTAATTAATTAAATAATTAAAATTTTAAGTTAAATTAATTAAGGGTTAATTAATTTGGGATTAAGAATCATTTATTTAGATAAGTATAGATTTTAATAAATGATTAGAAATTTATTTATCAAGTGATTAAAGGTTTGTTTAGCAATTAATTAAGTAATAGAGTTAAATTAATTGGTAATTAAGAATTTATTTAGTTGTAATTTATAAATAGTTGATTAAAGTTTAATTACTTAGGAAGTAGTTAAAGAATTGTTAATAATTAATGAAAGATCATTAATTAGAGATTATTAAATAAATAAATAAATTAATTAATTAACATGATTAAATTTGATAATCAATTAGATTAATTAGTTAATGTGAAAATGGGTTAAGTATAATTACTTAATGGAAGTAATTAAGGTAATTAATTACTTAAGGTAATTAATTAAATAAATTTGATTAAGTTAAATTAATTAATTAAATTAATTTAAGATAATCATTTAGAGATATGATAAATATAATTACTTAAATGTAATTAGTGAAGTGTAATTACTTAGGAAAGTAATTAAAGTTAATTAGTGGATGTAATTAACTAAAGATGGTTTAATGAAAGTAATTTGAGTTTAATTACTTTGAATAATTAATCAAGGGATTAATTAAAAGATAATTAATTAAGAAGTAATTAATTTATGGAAGTGTAATTAAGGGTAGTAAATTACTAGATATGATTAATCAAAGGTGATTAATAAATGTGGTTTAAATTAAGAATTAATTATTAAATATAATTAATTTAAATGATGTAATTAAGGATTGGTTAATTAAAATTAATTAATCAATAATAAAAGATTAAAGTAATTAATTAATTAATGAAGTAATTTAAGATTAATTACTGAAATGGTTTAAGTTAATTAATTCGTGAAATTAATTAAGAGTTAATTACTTAAAGTAATTAAAGGATTATTAATCAGGAATGATTAATTAAGAATAAATACTTATAGTATGCTTAATTAATTGGTTTAATTAATGATTAAGTAAGAAGGATTTATATAATGAAGTAATTAGTTTAATTCACTTTAAATTAATTAGAGATGTTATAAATCATTACTTAGGGATGGATGAATGATATTGAATGCATTTCATTGTTTGATATCTCTGATGAGATATGCTTAATCTGTGATATAGATGTTTGATTGAATTGGAATGATAATGTGAATTATCTGCTGTGATGATAATGTAGATTATTTATTGTGTTATCTATCTGTGTAAATAGATAAGAATTGAATTGTTTTAACCTTAAAACAACTTGACCTTAAAAGATACGTTTTGGATTTCGATGAGACCGGGATCGGGTTTCCGTATACCGGAATTCCAGGTCTGGAGACCCGAATACCACATCGATCCAAATTAACGATAGGTCGTGAATCTCAAGTGAAGATGAAGATTCAGAGTGCAAGGGTTATTGTCGTTAACTCTGAGGGTGATTCCAATACGAGTGTAACGAGATAATGCCTTCGGTTTCGTTCGAACCCGGAACGAACTTGTATGGATTGAATGCTTTCAACACATCGTCAGGAGGGCGATGAGCATTCTAAGTGATGTGTTCTGATTTAAAGGTAAATCGTGACCTCAAGCCTCATCAAACCGGAAATGGCTAAAACAGGGGAGGTGCAGCAAGGCTTCGTGGGTAGCACCCACTGAGAGTAAGGTCATCCCTGTCTAGAGAAGTTCCTTTTATTTCGGCTTAGTGGTGCAGTTGGCGACGGCCATCTGTGGGGTGATTTTATTCGGGATTATCCAGTAAGGGATGGTTCCGGCTTTGTGTTGCAGGGGATTGGGAGTGATCCTCGGTACGGTGATCTAGGCCCCGTACTGTGATGAGCGGTACCCCGGTAGCTCTGCCATTGTATGGAATCCAAACTCCAATAAGTGCCGTACGTATTAGTTGTGCCCAACTATGTTGGAATGTGAGATGTAAGCATTTCAGCTATTTCTGTATTTTACTTGAAAACCCTAGACCATATTATAATAAAATCAGATTTCCTATCAAATGTTTTGGTTAGCGTAAGGTAAAAACTTACCCATGTTTATTTGTGGGGAGTCTTACGTGATACCTTTTCTTTCTAAAGGTTTTGAAGTTAAGCAAGTTTAACCTGTTACTCACACCAGACCCATGTCTGACCCAAGTGTTTATTTCTGTTTTATAAACTCTTGGGTACTCAAATTTTTACGAGTAGCCAAGGGATTCAGGTTTAGCTTTGACGAATATTCTGGAGGAGCAATGGAGCAGGAGGCTTCGGCGTTCGTAGATATAGTATTCCGCTGTGTTGATATCTGTGATAGTGTCTTGTCTTGTATTTGAGTTGTAATGTCTAGACAGATGTTTATAACTGTCTAGTATGTGATGTATATGTTGTGTAACTCTGATAAGTGTTGTATACTATGTAATAGTTTATGTTATTAATATAATTTATTCGTTCCGCTGTGAGATCGTTGTTGTTGTTTCTTTCTTTCTTCTCTTCTTTTCTATTTTCTACCTCTTTCTTTCTTATTAATGACGCGTCATTCTGTGGAATGAATGGCGGGTCGTTACAATATACCAGATATATATATTAGTTATAAGCATACGAGTCCTGTTTTGTAAAGTATATAATATTTTTAAAGTTTAAAGTTATTTATTCATGTTACAGTATTTATATAATAAGTTGCTAATAAGATTACAGTATATACTATATAAAATTTGTAATATATGTGGTGTTAGTTTTATAATATTAGTTATAGTATATGCATAGTTATATGTCGTTGCTTCTCTCCAATTCTATTCAACTAAGTTATTATAATATTGAATTTTGTTATATAGGGACTTTGATATAATGTGTTTTAAATTTGATACTAATTTCTAAGTTATATGTATATGGATTCTTTTTTTTGTGGGTTTTATTATATAAAGTGGTAATTTATATTTATTGAAATAGAGCAAATTTATTTTGATTTTTAAATGCAATATATATATATAATATAATAATAATGTATATATTTTCAGTTTATATCAAAACTGATTATCTTGGTCTCATCGATTCTAATCTATCAGTTTTGTTCGTCGAATTAGGTCCATCTAGCTTTGCTTTGGAAGTCGTGCTTGCATTTCGTAACTCAACTTCATTGTCTATCTCTCTAGCCTCGAAAGGTGAGCAAACACTCACGATTAACGTTCTTATATTTATTAAATTTGATTTCAACTGAAACGACAATTGAAATATGATGTTGTAGTTATTTAAATTGTTATATATATGCTATTATCTGTAACTGTTCACCTGTGGGATATGGAACCATATCCTATTGTTTACATTATACTGTTATTGATGATATATGCTTGTTATATTATTATATTATCTGTTATCACTCTGCAAGTTCCCTGTAGTTTAGAATTCACTATGGGTTGAAATGATACATACCCGAACGGACTTTAGAATAGGAGAAAATCGTTATGGGTTGAAATGATAGACCCAAGTGATTTTCATTTGAATTGAATTTGGGATTGCGGGTCGAAATGATATCTACCCGTATATATTTGAATTATGGATTGAAATGATAAATATCCATATCACTTGACCATAGGATAGGAAATTATATACAGACACCGTTGGTCTATATGTAAATATTTTAAAAATGATTCTCTGGTTTTGGAAGGGAATATTTATATGGTTTTATTTAATATTGGAAATATTTTAAGTTTTTATATAAAGTAGATTTAATAATAAACTTTAAATCTAATAAAGTTGATTTAATTAATATAATATGTCTAAGTATTATATCTTTGAACAGATTTTTCAAGGATTTGTATAAGTTAAGTAAGATAAAGTTGAATTAAGTAAAATTGTATCAAATTAAGAATTCTACTTAATTAAATCGATTTGAACTATTGAATTTGAAGTTTAAAATTTGATTTTATAACTTGATTTTTGATTTAAAGTAATTAAATGGATATTTCAAGTTTAAAAAAAATTGAAAGGAATATTTAGTTTAAAAGGTAAATTTAGGCTATTTAGATAATGCTGAATTTATTAAGTGAATATTTCAAGACTAAATAATAATGAGGTTAAATCGAAACTTATATGAAACTGTTAAATTGAACTTTGAAATGTTGAATATTAAAGCTTTGAAATATACTGGAATCTAAATGGTTTATTTGTGATTCAGATCTGTATTTGAAATCAATAAAATTTGAATTTGTTATTTAGAAAACTGAATTGAATGGAAATTGATAAATTGAGATTGAATTTGATTTGAATGGGAAAGTCGAGTTGATTTTGAAGCGATTTGTGAAATTTGAGGAAATTGCAAATACTTTACTTTATAAATTATTTAATATAAATATACTATTTTGGAAAATAGATATATTTGAAATGAAAATGATATCTTGTTTTTGTAGTATAAATTAATTTGAAATGGCCACGGTGTTGTAGTGTATATTTCTACATTGTAGACAGTTCCACGGATCCTTAGAGGATGGTTATCCCAAACATCCTTTGAGTTACTTGTATTTCAGTTGATATTTCGCTTGAGTTGGATTTATTTATTTAAGAATGTTAATCCTGACTCGAGTGTTTTGTGTTTTGCTTTACGCTCGGGTCAGACTTGAGTGATACAACATTTGAGACTCATCTTTGGAGTTTAGAGCTTCGTTTGGAGATCCAACTATCGATTCAGCTTTCAGCTTTTCCAGTTGATTTGTTCAGAGAGGTCATCTATTCGTACTGAAAACTTCACTGTATTTGAGATATTCTGTTGTATTTTATTTTTAACTCTGATGTTTATATAGTAGCTTCATGAACTACTATTTTATCTATTCCGCTGCGTATTATTGTATTACTCTGTGATTCTGTGATTGATTTATTTACTGTATATGCTAAGTTTTTCCAAATTTTAAATTAACAATATGATATTTTGAGCAATTCAAGTCCGACATGTACGGATGCGAATGGTTGAAAATACCAGGTCGTTACAATATCCGAAATGCGATGATCTCCATCTAATCTTTATAGGCTAAGGAACATTTAAATTTTAGTTTATCAATCACCTAGAACAACTCGAAATCTATCTCCATCAAATTTGTTCCTTAGCCCACTTATGTGTCTAAATTTTGGAGAAGGCAAGTGGTCTAACTAAGGATGTAGGACCATTATTATTATCTATTGAAATCTTTGGTACCCAAAATTATCTATATAACTAACTGTTAGCATCTACAATTATACTCTTGGGAATCCAAATTTGTTTAACGGTTTTGTGTTTGTATATATTTCGAAAATTATTCTTGCCATGTCCAATATTTCCACACTTTATGCATTTGGGTATCACACTTTCCCCTTAACAGTGTTATTAGTCGTTTGTTCATATTTTGACAATTTCGCAAATCCAAATCCTTTCCTTTTATTCACGGAGAGTTGATTTTCTAAGAGCATATTAAATGATTTTTCTCTAGTGAAAAATTGTCGAGTAATCAACTCAAGTTTATTAACTTTGGATTTTAAAATTTTATTTTCATTTATTAGCTTCGAACAACAACTAATGGTACTATCTCTCTTTTCAAATTATTCATTTTCAAGTCCATATTTTCATTTTCAAGCTCTCTAATTTTACTCTCAATTTCTAGCATCTCAGTTTCAAAGAGTTGGAGTTTTTTAAATTCAATTTTTTCAAAATCCTTGATTTTTTCAATCTCCTTTTCAAACTCGTGATTTAATCGAATAATTTCATATTTGCTCAAAATCACGTTTTCTTTTTCAAGGGTTTTGAAATTTTCGTTGACCTCATTTAATTTCTTTTCAAAAATCGCACATTTAGAACTTTCTGACCTCTTAAAACTATCCAAATCTTTTTGCAAAATATTATTTTTATAAATCAACTCAGTTTTGTTCTTCTCCCGAATTAAAATTTCATTTTCTAACTTATGGAAGTTTTCATGAAAATAGGAAAATTCTTTTTCATAGTCCAAACACCTTTTGCAATTAGAATTTTTATTTTTGTTAATATTTTTAAGCTCATTTTCTAAATCATTATTTTTCTGACGCAGTTTAGATTGTTCCTTTTTCAACTGATTATTTTTCATCTTAAGAGCTTCATTATTTTCAATTAATTTTCAGCACACAAGAACTAAATCATTAAATGAAAAATCACTTATCTCATCGGCTATTGAATCTTCATCACTACTGTCTTTTGCAAATCCTATCAAGCACGTTTCTTTAACTGTGTCGATTGTGGAGGATTTCTCACCGTGTAGTTGACTTTTGCACCATATATTGCATCAACAGTATTCCAGATTTCTTGTGCACTTTCACAATGAGAGATATGGTTAAAATTATCTCGATTAATATGAGAATATAGTATATGCATAGCAAGAGCATTAATCGAAATATTTTTCTTGTCTACTATATCACACCCATTTTCAATAATATCCCAACATTTAGAATTAACAGATTTTAAATAAAATTCCATTTTTAATTTCCAATTCAAAAAATATGTTCCATCAAAAATAGGGGGAATAATACTGGACCGACTCTCGCTAGATTTGCAACTAGGGTTAGACCTATATGCTATTAACCTTGCTCTGACACCACTTGTAGGATCGTTTTCACCCTAGAGGGGGGTGAATAGGGTGTACTAATAAAAATTAATGCGGAAATAAAAACAAAAACAGAAACAGAAAACAAAGCAGAAAAGACCACACATAGTTTTACCCAGCTTCGGCAATAACCTGCCTATGTGCTACCCTAAGGTTTCTACTAGAAATTAGGTAAACTCGGACGCTTACAAACACACGTAAACTCGTGACACCCGCTATCTTGATTAATCTAACTCTAAACTCAAAACCTTGCTATAACTCAGCCACTGAGTTGCGAATTCTCAAACTACGCCCCGTAGTTTGTACCTAGTTACAATCCTAGAAAGTTATACAATTTAAAAAAAAAAGAAATTACAAAATCAAACTAAAACTAAGACTAAAACAATAAAATTGAAGCCCAACACTCAAAAACTAAAACCGGCCCAAAGAATTTTATGCGGTCCAAATAAAAAACAAGATAATCCTCTTATTCCTTTTTTGTATGTCCAGGCCGTTCCTTTAGTTCCTCTTCAAAAATTAGGGTTTTGATTGCTTGAAGCCGCCGCTTGGAGATTGAATTTCAAATTGATTGATGGTGTGCTTTCGTTCCTCAATTCTCTTCGATGCTTCTTCGTTCAGTGCTCTTCGATTCACTTCGGCTGCTTCAAGGACAAGTTCGAATGGAGTATAAAATTGGTATGTGATTTTTTACTTTAATCGCTCTGTTGTTTTGCTTGAATTCGAACTCATAATTTTGCCGATGATGATAATGGGAATTTATAGGGAAGGAAACCCTATTTTATCATTCGTATATGTTGCTTTGAATTCTTCATGATTTTATCTCTTGCGTCGATTTTTTAACCGAACGATGCATGACTCGTTCATCTCTGATATACTCGAATTTTGTTGAAGTGTTTGAATCAGTTCCGTTCTGTGCTCCTATGACTTCAGCATTTTGAATTTGTGATAATTTGGACTTGACAAATTTTGATCTGTTCCATTTTCTGAGACTCAAACTCTCTTGACTTGTTCCAACTGTTCATTTTGATATAACCCACGGCTTCATGTAAAACGCTGACCATTTCTTTTCGAACCATGACTTGACTTTGTATGAACTGCTTATGCATTGGCCATATATGTGTATACATATATATGCATATATGTATACATGTGTATTTCTATTTGCTCTGTTCACCCATGTGGCTTGCATTCTGACTTTACTTGTACCTGACTATATACATATGTATACATATGTCACTTTGCTTGCTGCTTCACTGATCTGGTGCATTGTGGTCTGGCATTTCATTGTCCATGGTTTGTTGCACCACTTTTTTGTATTGTCATGTTGACTTGTACTTGTGTAGATCTGCTGTCATGTTCTGACCATTGCTTTATTTAAATTGAACTTGATTATTGCATATTGGTTGAGTGTACTTGTATTCTCTGTTGTATATGTACATACAGCTGCTTCACTGTCATTTCATTGAGTTGCTATATTCACTTGTGTGTATGCCATGCTCTGACCAATTTTCTTTTTCTCGAGTGCTTGCTTCCATGTATGATTCCCTTGCATTGCTTCGAGTTGACTGTGCAGTTTCTTTGAGTCGTTTCATTTCCTAGTCTATGTTAGCCTTTCTGTGTTCATACATCTGTTCTGATTTGAAGTCAAGTGTGTTCATGGCTTTAACTTGATATGTCTAGTTCTGGTTGCTTTGAGATTCTATGTCTGGTGCAGTTGTATTTGTTCATGTTGAACTGCTTGCTCGTACTTGCATTGCATGTTCCTCATGTTGTACATGTTGAAACTTCATGGGTCTGCATAGCTTGATGCTCTTACTTGACTTTCCACTACATTCTGATTTTGTTTAGTTTTTAAGTCTGGTTCGGTTTCATGTTGATTGCTTTGCATTTTGGTCCATTTGTGAGCATGTCTGAATGTAGCCTTGTTCTACTTGAATGAAATCTGGTTGCATGTTTTTGTTGTGTTATTGCACTTCAGTGTAATGACCATTGAACTTGTTGTTGTTTTGAGCATTCATGTTCACCTCTGGTTCACTCGAGTATGGTTGTATTGTTTTTGCATTTGCACCTATGTTGAATCCAGTCTCGGCTTGGGTTTGACCTTATGCTCACATGTCCCTGCTATTTTAACAAGAAAGTATATTTCGGTGTGCACGACCTTGTGGCATGTACAGTGATACACTATGCATGTCACAAGTTGTTCGTATAAGTTGAATTAACAAAATGATGACGAACAACCCAAATAACTGAGGCAAACACTATTTTCAAACACACACTTCATTGTGCACCACAAAATATTTCTTTTCAATTTTACCGTGTCAGTGTTTATTTTGCAAATAGTTCAGATGCTGGATACAGGCTGGAACAAAGTTGAAGATCAAAATACGAGTGAAGAGTGGATATATAGTGAGGTGAAAATTGTGTTGTATAGTGAGACTTGTATTGTAATTGAAAATGTGTAAATGTAGTGAGAGCTCAATTTTATACTATTAGAATTTGTAATAAAATATTTGTTTAAATATGAATTCTGAGTTATTTATTTTATTCAACAAATATTTATTTAATTATCTGGAAAAATGAAATGGTACAATAACAAATACATTTAAACGAATATATATGTTTATTATCATTAAACAAAAATCATAGGCTATTGTATTCTACAGCCTTTTCTCGATGTGTACTCAATGCCAAAGTCTTAAGCGGCTAAAAACTCTAACCAACTCCGCTGTCTCATATTCAACTCCATCTGAGAGAATAAATACCTTAGTGACTTATGATCCGTATATAACTCGAACCTTTCTTCCAAAAGGTAATGCCTCCACACCTTTAATGCAAAAATTACCGCATCTAATTCCAATCATGAGTTGGACACCTAACCTCATGCGGTCCAAGCTGTCGAGAAGCATAGACAATTACTTTACCTCTTTGCATTAACACAGCTCCTAACCTTAGTCCACAAGCATCTGTGTACACCACTAAGTCATGATTTCCTTCTGGAACAACTAACATAGGTGTATTTTTCAATAAGTGTTTCAGCTTCTAGAACGCCTCCTCACACTTATCGGTCCAGACAAACTTTACATCTTTCCGAGTGAGCTTAGTTATCAGTGCTGCTATCCACGAAAAATCCTTAATGAATCTCAGTCACCGTCTCTAGTCTCTTCCAGTTATTAACAACTTCGATCTTATCTGGATCAACTGACAAACCCTTCTCTGAAACCACGTGACCAAGAAACTTAACCTCTTACTTCCAGAATGACACTTCGAAGATTTCGCTTTCAGTTGATGCTGCCTCAACATCTCAAGCACCATCCTAAGATGAACTTCATGCTCTCTTTCATCTTTAGAGTATATCAAAATGTCGTCTATGAATACTAATACGAACCTATCCAAGTGCTCTCGGAAAACTCGGTTCATCAAATCTACAAAGAACGTCGGCGCATTAGTTAGTCTGAACGACATTACTAACCATTCGTACGATCCATATTTAGTCAAAAAGACGTCAAAGGAATACTATCCTCATCCACTCTATGCTGATGAAACCCTGTTGCCAAATCTAACTAGGAAAATAATTTGGCTTCACTCAGCTGATCGAAAAAATCGTCAATTCTAGGTAACGGATATTGATTCTTTATCGTCTTCTCATTCAACTTACGATAATCGATACATAACCTTAACGATCCATCCGGTTTCTTTATAAACACTACGGCTGCTCCACAAGGCAAACTGCTTAGTCTGATAAAGTTCTTACTTTCCAAATCCACCAACTATACCTTTAATTCTTTCATCTCGGTAGGTGCCATTCTACTTGGCGGTCTACTCATCAGTTCTGCCTATGGTACCAAATCTATTCGAAACTCTATGGCTTGTTTCGGTGGCAGTCCTACTACGGGCTCAAAAGACATCTACGACTTTTCTAACAACAAAAACTCGATTCAGCTCGTCTTCTGCCTCCACAACATCCAACAAAGCATTAACCTCAAAACTAGGGTTTTCTATGGAGTGTATTATCCGATCACTACAGTCAGGATGTCTAAGTGATATTTTCCTATCATGGAAAAATATCCTAGCATCGTATTTACTTAACCAATCCATACCCAAAATAATTCTGAACCCTACGAAATCAAACACATGCAAACTGCAAGCAAATACATGACCTAACAATTCAAACTCTATGTAGTCACATCTCATCCCAAGAGTCGCATATCCTCCTATCAGATTCGCAATTCTTAAGAAAGTAACTAGGTATGAGGGTTCTAGGTTAAGTTTATCTACCAAACAATGAGATATAAAAGAATGCGATGCACTAGTATCAAATAGAACTCTAACTGATATACCATGAATCAAAAGCGTACCACCCAACACAGTTTTTTCCTTTTCCTCTGCTGTTGGTCTTGAGGTAGCTGGTTCCAATGCAAACATCTTGCCTTTCCCATCCTTGGCTGGCTCCTTGCACTGGTTCTTATAATGTCCAATTTGATCGCAGTTGAAACATCTCACTCCTTTCTTGTCAGCACCCTTTGCCCGTCTTGCACTCATGAGCATAGTGCCCCTTATTATCACACTTATAACAGATAACTTCTATCTTTCCCTTCTTGGCAGCTCCACTTTTCCTGAGCTCCTTTCTTATGAAAAGATTTCCTCTTCTGGTTCTGCCCTCCTTGAGCTCCCCTTGCTTTGTTACCCTCAAGAAAAGCAAGCATCTCTTCCTGCCACAAAGCCATCTCAACAACAACATCGTACGGATCTCTAATATGTGATAATATGGCTTAGCAAGTTCAGGCTTCAATCCACGAATGAACTTCTCATTCCTTTTGATAACGGCATCAACCGTAGCATATCCGTATCTTGATAGCTCCTCAAATCTGGTTGCATACTCAAGCACTATCATATCTCCTGCTCCAACTTAACAAACTTCCTAAGTAGGGTGGACTTAGCAATCTCCGACATAAATCTTTCTTCAAACCTCCTCCTGAACTCAGCCCAAGTCATAGACTCCTCATTGACTCCAACTGTAATATTGTTCCACCAGTACAGTGCTGCTCCCTGCAACTGCCTAGAAGAGAGTCTCCTTTTATGCTCATCATTAAGCCCCAAATTAGAAAAAATCCTCTCGCAATGCCAGTTCTTTACTTCAATTGCGTCCTCAGTCTCGATAAACGGTTTTCCTCCCAGCCTAGCATAATCTCTACTCAATACAGCATAATTATTGACCACTGGAGCTCCATGATTTTCTCCTTCGGCATTTCCTCCAACTAAACCCATAGCAACTCTGGCCTACATCATGTTAATGAAGAATTGATACATAGCTCCCATGTCTACTTACGGTGCTCTAGCACCCATATTAGCAGCTTGTGCCTAACCTGGATTCCTTCCTGTGTTTGGTCTGGCATTCCCATTAGTTGTGGTGCTTCCTCCACCAATGTCAAGTCTTCCACTTTTAGCATCTATATGTTACGTGCTTAAAATCTACATTCGAGTCTTTGTAAGATATAGAAGAATAGCCTAAGAGAGATGGGAGAATAGAGATAAAGCGTATACTTATATATAACAAATACAAGTACGTTACTATAGTGTTATCCCATACCTTGAACTTTTCTCTAATTCCTTAGGATTATGTTTTTAAAATCATTTTAAATTCAAAATTTTCTTTTAATTTTCCTTAAACCTATGCTCTGATACCAAGCTATAATACTCTCTATCTTGAGACCCAAAGATAGGCGCTACAGATGTTGTAGTCATCCATAATATTAACTTCCGGTGATAAAATACGGTAGTGTTAATGGTATTTAAAATATCAAAAGCACATGAATATGAAATAAAATCAACACAGATTTAAAACAGCTTTTCTAAGTACATTTAAAATCAATATTTCATATTCAGATACATAATCCCAAACATTCCGAGGTTTTGAGAAAATATAATTATTACAAATTACGCCAAGAGCGACATATAAAGATGCCTCCTCGGATGATCAGGGTACTAAATAGACATATCAGTCTTAATGCATCACAGTGGAAATAAAACTAAATAGCTCCTATATAGCTAGCTTTGCCTCCTGCATGTCTTCGGAAGCTTATTCGTCCAACCTACTAAACCTGAAAAACCTCAACTCTCAATCTACTCAAATTAAATTTTGAGCACCCGAGAGTTTAAGGGGAAAACATAAACTTCGAGTCAGATATAAAGCCTGTTGTGAATAATAATATTACATCTCGGTTTACTGATATTGAGTGAGACCACGCCGCTTAGCGGAACGGGTTTCCCATTACTAATATCCCTTTTTAAAACAAGTCTTTTGCAATTCAGAATCTTGCAATCAAACTGATTAAAGCAATAATAGCAATATCATATATGCACATAAATCAGGTAATCAATGGACTATCTGTCCGAACAATGTAGCTTTGTTTGGCTGACTACTAACCATTGGCTGACTCGGGCCTACCGGACAAAATAAATAATCTAACTTCTGTTAAACACACTGATGGACGGTCTGTACTTAACTTACTTCTCCTAGGGTCAACTCATCCTAATGGTTTTGTGGGCTCACCAATAACCTATCTTTCTCTCTATATTCCTTTCTGTGTGTAACATCACTTTAGTCTTACCTGTGACAAAGCCCTATAGACTGGAATTCTGGACTTATTTTAGCTAGGGGCTAATAGCTAAAGTATAGGAGGCGACCCTATACCTGTCCCATCTGGTATCTAATATCTGATTCATTTACTTAGGGTTAACTACCCCATCAAATTTTCCTTGAAATTTTTTATTTCAAATTGATTTAACCCTTTAAATCATACTTAAACAAGGAAAATAAACTCTTTTCTTTACTTAAATATCTTTGCCATGATATATGCTTTACACAAAACATTGTTGAGAAAACCTAAATCAATAGGGTTATATATCTCTTTAAAACAAGTTAAAGTCCTTCTTTAACTTAGAAAACATTTAGGTTTTAAATCCAAGATCTCCTTCGAAACCCTTGTTTAAAAACTTTAAATAGTCCCTTTTAAATCCATTGAAAGTACCCCTTTCAAAATAGGTTAACCACTTTATCTTGAAACACTAGGCCGAAAGGCCAAAACAAACCTTTTGAAACCATTGAAAGTGTCCCTTTGAAAGCTTTATAAAACCTTAGACGTCCTCTTTTCAAAACACTTCAAACTTGCCTTTCGAAAGCATTGGAAACCTTCCATTCAAATACTAAAAGTAAGCCTTCCGAAAACATAGGGGAATCTCCCCTTCGAAACCTTCATTATATATCTTTCGAAAGCATTAAAGTCCTTTGCTTAAATCAAACCGTTCGAAAACACTGGGTTTAAGTAAAAGTATGTGGAACATAGTTTCATAACCATTCAAAACCATTCCTTTCGAAACCTTTGGGTTTAACTTTCACTATATCAAAGAGTCTTAAAAGAACTAGGGCGAAAGCATTGCTTTGGAAAGCATTATTCCTAAGTAAAAGAAAGTGGATGGTTTCGAAACCAACCCTTTCGAAAGCATGGAGAAGTAGCTTCCAAATTTAAAGGCAAAAGCACATTTTCGAAAGCATTGGTTCGAAGGGTTGAATGCAGGAGCGGGGGTTTCGACCCCTTCGAAAGCTTGTTCTAAAAGCAAAAGGTGGCAACCCATTCGAAAAGCCCTTTCTTTATATAAACAAAAGCAAGTTGGTTAAGTCAAAAGCAAACTCCGACCCCTTTCGAAAGCCTCATTTGTAATCAAAATAGTTACAAGTTTATAAGAGCTACTTCTACCCCTTTGAAAGCATGTTTCGACTCTATACCTTCCACCTTTCTCCAATCCACTGCATGCCAAGGCATTGATACCATGTGTATTGGTTTCGACTTGGTATAAGGCGAATGTATGGTTTCAAAAGGTGGCTGCTATAAGTGGCGAAGCAGTAATCCTTTACAAAACTGATTTTTAACTTTTTAAAGTAACATCTTTCCAACTAATTTGCCTTATCTGTCAATATATAATTGGTTGCCAATTCTTTTACAAAACCTTTTCTAAAAGCGCTGCCGAATTCAGTAATTAACAATTTTAAAACATTTAACAAATTCACCCTTCTTCCTTTCCAGACATATAAAACATTTAAGTTCCATACCTTAAATAATTTTATATCTTTAATAAAATACTTAGGAAAATTCTCCAAAAATTCCCATAAATCACGTTTAATATGTTTTCTAACATATTTAAATTTCTGACCCAAAGCTAACATATAATAGTCAAAAATAAATTAAACATAATTTAAACATTTTCTTTACTAGAAAATTCATAATAAATCCACACAACTTAGAAAATTATGAAACTTGAAACCCAGCTTTAAAATAATGTTTCCGACCTTATATAAAAAACGCAAGCCATTTGGATGTCATTTAATAGGATTTTCAAATCAAATCTTATCATAAATCTATATGACACAACATAAATCATCAACAAGCATACATATCCATTTAAACAATCAAAACATGGCATTTTACTTGCAAAATAAATTCGGATCTCATCTGGAAACCGAAAGCAAAAAAAATGAGATGTAATCTACTATTCACCTTAGCTTGTTGTTAAGGAGGTTGAGATTTTCTCTTGTATTGATTTTCTTAAGCTTCCTTTTTGAATTCTTTCTTATCTTCCTCTTGTTTTCTTCTAATGGTGGCCCGCCAAATTCTATGTTTAGTTTTGTTTGTGAATGTTGGAAATGAGAATGGGATAAAAGTTTAGGGTATAAGAATACAACCTATTCCTATTTTGCCTTTTCTTATTACCTTTACTTACTTCATTTTAAATTTCCATTTGTTACTCATTACTTAAGGCACAACAACCTTATAATTATACAAATCTCAATCTCTTAACCACTTTAATCTCTACATTTCTATTTAATTTATCTAATTGAATCTCTTAAATAATGTTATTTAAAATTAGGGATGCTACAGTTTTCTTAGAGGAAATTGATTTAAAATAAAAGGTATTAGAATGTTTTGATAAACGAATTTTTTTAACTCTTGGATAGAAAAGAGACGATTTAACTCAACTTTTAAATGGATTAAATTGGATAGGAAAGGTTTAATAAGCTTGTTTTATTAAAATCGTAGTCTTTGTTTAAACATCTAAGTCATATAAACTATTTGATGTTATTGAGCCGCCTAATAAACATCTTTATCTTAGGGACGTCCGAGGAATGTAACTTTGGGATTGAGTTTGAATACCAGCATTAGCTACTTATCGGATCGGATAGGTAAATTGGTCGGAGCAGTCGACTCAGTTTTAAGACCAATATTATTCTTGGGCCTCCATTTGAATTTTTGAAAAATAAATTAAAATTGAAATTTTTGTATATATACTCTTAAGATGTAGAAGAGTATTATAAATGTCAACGGTCTAGCCGAAGTCAACGGTCGAAGTCTCTCATGCCGGCGTCCTGATTGAACATCCCTCCACCGCCTCCTTCGAGCATATAATCTGGTCTTGGCAACACATTGTAACAAAAGGAATCCTCAATGTTACGTGCCACCAATCCCATATATATACCACGATTATTTTAGAATCCTACGATGTGGGACTTTTAACCTGTTCAATCCACGTACCCACTCCATTTACAATGCAAGCCACACCTAACAGTTACTTTGTTTAAAGAATCGATTTTGGACTTCTCTTTGTGTTTGATGATTTAACATTATGATTTTAAAAATCTTTCCAGATTAATTTAGAATTCACAAGTCTTGCATTATAGTTTAAACCATTGGCAATAAAAAGCAACAAGTCGGATATTATTAGGGGTGGGCATAAACCGCATCGCTATACGGAAACCGCCCGCACCGGACCGCAAAAGCGGTGCGGAAACCCGCACCGAATCTTCTAACCGAAGCAAATACCCCAAACCGGACCGACCCGCATCAATACGGTTCGGTTGTGGTTTGGACGATTGAACCAACCATATTAAACCGGACCGAACCAAAAATTAACATTAGTAATCTTATGATAAAAATATAAGCAACTCCTATCTTATTTTAGATTCTAACGATGTACATTCTATTTTTAGCGTATGTTGTTGTTATATTAATAATAATCGCTGTCATAAAGGAAGAAGTTATAGTTTTGGTATAATATTTTTCATTTTATTTTTTTTGGATAAATGCTAATTATAATCCTAGTCATTTTTTTAATGATTATGCATTGATTAATGTTGATGTTTGGTTAATCTACCAAAAAAATCTCACTTGTAGGTAAATGTCAAATTGAAATATTCATACAATTAAGAACTAATCTTCATTTCAGTAAGCATTGTGTTTAACCTTTAAGTGTAAAAGTTCCACACAGTTGCCTTCGTAAATTGATTGTTGATAAAAGTAATTCTCTTATTTCATATTTAATATGGGTTCAAACCGGATTGAACCGAAACCGAACCGTATTACATTCAAACCGGACCGAAACCGAACCGTTTAAAAGATTAGTATAATGGTTTGTATTTTTGATTAACCGTTTGATGCGTGCGGAAGCGGTTTGGACTCCAAACCGCACCAAACCGACCCACGCCCACCCCTAGAAATTATGGTAATTTCTTTGTTTGGCATTAAGGTACTTTTTGCTTGGAAAACCGAATCGATTTTTTATTCAGTACGGACTAAAACCAGACATGCTAAAATAGGTCACTATTAGCAAAAAAAATCCCTTTTGTTGCTTATAGTATTTCACTAGCTTCAATCATTAGTTCAATGTGTTTGTGTTAAAAATTGCATAGTGTATTAAAAAGGGGTTTGGTTTGTTATTTTTACAGGCCAGTCTTGTCAGATTAATTAAGGTTTCCCACACATTTTTGTGGCCCTAATCATGAATATTCCTACAAGTGTACAAAGAGTTTGCATACATTGCTGGATCCATGTTTATTTGACCCTAATCATAGTCGAGTTCAAATTTTAAAATTTTGTACACCTTGTTCGTGAACCCGCCTTTTTTGGAGTTGGACATGCATCCAAAAATATGGGCCATTATATCAAAAATAGATGATTTGGGAAAACACAGCCTTATAGCAACATTTTTGTTGTTGTTGCAACTATAGACTTTTATTAGTCCAAAATCTCTTACATGAACTCAAATTAGACGTCTTAACACTTGAGACAATTGTCATTGGTGCCTTTTGGCAATATTAAAACTGCTAAAAATTAAGTTATTTTATGGGCATTAAATATATTTGATCTACTGACTTGGATCTTTGGATGAAAACCATTTCAGTAGAGAAGGTGCTTCACATATTTAAAACTAAGTTGGTTAATCAAACTTTAACTAGAATGTTCGGATATATTTTTTATCAGCGATAAAACTGAGGCACTATGTGTCTAAATTATGCATGGTTTAGCACCCATTGATCAATCATTTGGGATCTGTTGCAATGCAATAGAATCCACCTTCGGTTTGCTTTAAGTAAATATAACATTAAACATCATATTATTTGTAACCAGGGGCGGAGCCCATATGCAAGTGGGGTAGGCACGTGCCTACCGCAGTATTTGAAAGAAAGAAAAAACAGAAGAAAAAAAACAAACGCAAGTTCAATCTCCGAAAAATAAAAAGAAAAAGAAAAAAGAACGATGCAACACCTCTCCTCTGTAATCTTGCAAGCACTCAACTTTCTTCCTTCCCTATCGACAGTCTTCCGTACTCTTCATCAGACAATCCAGCGTACTAACCTCTGTCTTGTCTTTCAGACTTCAATCGAGATATCTCTTGTGGAATCCAAAACCCTAGATCAAAAAATTAGTAGAATGTAAAAAAGGGTAACTTTCTTTGTTTTTTTCTTCAATTTCTTACGATGCATATATTTTAGGGATTAAGTTAGATGGTTTGAATTTGATTAAAGTGAGACAATTCAATGCATTGAAATTGCTTTGCTTGATTGAGAGTAACTAATTTATGTAATTTATTAATTTTGGGTTTCATGTGCATAAAATTGTTTTTAAAATCGGTCTGCTAATCTTGTAATTGTTCATTGTTAAGATTTTAGATTGCTAAATGAATGTTATCTTTTTTTTAAGAGAAGAATGTGACATAATCTAATAATGAATTCATAGAATTGAAAAGCATCAATGATTAAGCTAAGAAGATGGTCTTGACGGGAAAGCATATTGTCTACAATTTAGTTATAAACACATCGCATCGTCCTTAATCCTACCAGTTTCAACCGCTACAGTTGAAAGGACTTTTTCAGCTATGAATATAGTTAAAATGGATCTTCGAAATCGAATAGGGATGACTGACTGAATGATAGTTGTATCACTTATATTGAAAGGGATGTCTTTGATACCATTGACAATGATGCGGTTATCGATCGTTTTCAAAATATGAGAACTCATAGAGAACGACTTTAAGATATGTATGTTATAAGTAATTTTCTTTTGGAAGATAAATTATTGATCATTTTTGTAATGAAATCCGAAATCTATTAAATGATGAAGGTATTATCTATCTTTTTCTCTGTTATATAAGTTTTTGGTGTAAATTTTGTTAAATATCAATGGTATCTAAAAGAATTGCCTCGGTGGTTGTCGCCCTCGAACCCCATAACACTTTGTGCCCACTCCAACATTTTGTCCTGCCTACGCCACTGTTTGTAACATATTTATGTTGTGACCAATAATTTATCTTTGGACATATAGTGATGTTTTGAAGTGTCAACTGTCTGTTACGGTGTTTATCAAAACATAACAACTCAATGCTTTGATTATATGAACCATCCTTTGAGATATTTGTTAATATTATCTTATCTAGTGTATTTAGTTGGCAAACAGAGCAAAGGTTTGTAAACCTAGCTTGTTTTTTCTGTGAAAGTTTTGATATAACTTTTAGGTATACTGTGAAGCTAAAAAACTTCTGGGGTACCAAGAGATGCACAACGTTTTAAGGTTGCATACGCTTGTCACTGCATCTGGCGCCGAGCCTTTGACATTTAACATTAAAGGAGTAAAGGAGCATGCTTTCTTTCTTTGTGAAGTAAATGACACACAGGCAATAATGAAGAAGCTACTTTCAAACTTGACGCTGTAAGAAAAACCTAGTTATCTGCATTAATTGCTTGACAAAGGTGTTTTTATCTTCATTTCTTGATATAACATTTCATGAGGTTTGCAGTTACACACCCATGCGAGAAATTATACCCTAAAAGGGGGAAGTTATACCCAAAACATAATTCCTTGATATTTTCAGAAGAATTAAAAACTTGCGTCCAGGAATGCACTTAGTATTATGTATAATCTATCTCTTTATATTAAAATTGTTGATGTAAAAAGGATAAAATTTAGACATTTACATATGAACTTGTAGATATGAAGGGGGAGTGAGCTCAACCAAAGCAGCCTTGAAAAGCGACACTAGGGTAATTATCTACCATAATTAACACGCACAGACACACACAGACACATATTAATCTCCCGCCATAAATTAACTAAGATAATAAAAATTAATTTTGTTAATTAAGTTTTATAAAAATTAACTAATTATATTGACGTTTTCTCATCTTACCTTAAGCATGACTGGGAAGTTCTGGTGGTTGTGATCCATGGGCTTGCAACTCAGCATCTTGGAACATTGGTGAGTTTTCTCAAATTAGTTTCGTACCTGCATTTTAACCTCGCGTCATTGCATCACAAATTCCACAATGCTTGGCTGCATATGCTTCATGTAGAAGGTACCAATGCATGCGGTAGCAGTACTATCAGGCCCGGCCCATGACATAGGCGAGCGATACATTTGCCTAGGGCAACACTTCACGCAGGGGCAACAAACCGAAGAAAAAAAAATTGATTCTCGTATTCTCTACTGCAAAACGCGAATTCACTATCCACACCGAATTCCGTTCAACTGACAAATCAGCTTCGCCTCAGGCCCTCAATCCTCAAGTCCGTCGTCGTTGTCTCGTCCTGGTGTCCATTGCTGGCTCGTCATCAATTGTGTCAGGCCGATTTGTCTCTTGCCCTAATTCCCAAATCCTAATTTCTAAATTATGTGAGTTTATGTTTATCAATTATCGGTTTATGGGGTATTGATTGTTTGTTGATTGAATACCGATTTTGATAACTTTGTTAGTTTCTGAAATATGAATAACAATGAAAGTCGCAAACAATTGAATTTTTTATATCGATTATGTTAGTTTGTAAATCTGGTCCCTATTTTCTAGAAACAAAGAAAAATTATTGCTAAAATGTCAGCAACTTTTATAAATAAGTGCCGATATTTCAGCAACTTTCATACATTGTGTTCACAGTGTACATAAATATTGCTGAAATGTCAGCAACTTTTATACACTATGTTCACAGTGTACAGAAAAGTTGTGGAAATGTCAGCAACTTTTATGAAAAGTTGCATCATGCTCTGCAATAATCGTGAATAAAAAACAGGGACCTAATTTACACTGAAATTTAGTGAATGACTTTTCGTGTATTTTGAACCTTAATAAGGACCTGTGCCAAAAGTACCCATATTTTTTTGATTTGTCATTTCAGTAATTTGTATATAATTGCATAAGAATCGGCTGTTAAATGTTAACTAAACTTTATTCGGGTACAATCCAAATTTTCGAAAAATATTTTTTTCGGGTACGTACGATCCAAATTACAAAAATAGAGGCTCAAAATAATTTATTTTATTGCAGAGGGCCCCCTCATTCAGGTTAGCTGCTCAATAATTTATTTTATGCTATTTGATGTTAATTACTAATTAGCTAGTTAACAATTGATTGTTTTAAAAAAAATTCTTTCAAAATAATTAATGAAACTTTTATTCAAAACATTTGAATTATTGTGTTATGCAATTAAAACATAAAATAATACACAATTAAAATTTGCTATATTAATATTGTGTTATATCACAATTTGAGATAGGAATCGAAGACAAAATTCTGGATATCAAAATAGAAAAAAAAAAGCAATGGAGAGATGAAGAAACAAAGTCATTAGTTGGCTCAATATCACATTTATTTCAAGCAAGAAATAAAAAAATTCAAACTTCAAGTCAAATTGAAGAAACCAATTGGGAGGAGGATGAGAATATAAATATCAATATTGACAATGATGAAGAGCCTATAAATGAAAATGTTGATGTAGAAATTGACAATCAACATATTGTAGACGTTATGGAGAATGAAAATAATGAAGATGTTGGCAATTCTTTTGATGAAGACGGTAATGATGCAACCACAATTGATCTTAGAAAAGACGTTGATGTTAATTATGATCCGAGATTATGGGGAATAATTAGTGATACCAAAAGAATTATGCTAATTCAACATGGTTCGATTAAGATTTTAAAAGAAAATGATGCATTTCCAAGAAGCAAGATTGATGGTAGACATTTTTCTTCTAAACATTACATTGGCGGCTATCCACGTAGAGAAGAGTATGAAAGAAAATGGTTTGTATATTCAAATGAATGCGATAAAGTTTATTGTTTTTGTTGTAAACTTTTCAAGCATACACAAAAGGTATCTCAATTGGCCGGTGAAGGATGCAATGATTGGCATAATTTATCTAAAAAACTAAGAGAGCATGAAAGTAACCCATCACACAATGCAAATCTTATAAAATGGGTTGATTTTCATAAGGGACTTCAACAAAAGAAAACAATTGATAAAGCAATGGAAGCTCAAATTGACCAAAAGAGACAACGTTGGAAAAAAGTACTTGTGCGTATAATTGGCGTTGTCAAAACACTTTCTAGAAATAACTTGCCATTTCGTGGATCAAATGAGAAGATTTATGAGAAAAATAATGGGCTTTTCTGTCAACTTATAGAATTTGTGGCCGAATTTGATCCAATTATGGAAGACCATCTTAAACGTGTGGTAAACAACGAAATAAATCATCATTATCTTAGCCATAAAATTCAAAATGAATTGATAAGTTTGTTGGCCAACAAGATAAAAATAACAATGCTTGCAAAAATAAGGAAAGAAAAATATTTCTCCATCGTCCTTGATTGCACTCCGGATTTAAGTCATAAGGAGCAAATGTCCATTATTATAAGATGTGTGAATGTTGACGATGCAAGTGATATCAATGTGGAAGAATACTTTCTTGGATTCATAACCGTCGACGATACATCCGGACTTGGTCTTTTAAAAGAACTTGAAAATGTTTTGGATAATCTTAAACTTTATATTAATGATCTGAGAGGACAAGGGTACGATAATGGTTCGAATATGAAAGGTAAATTATTAAATTTAATATAATACTCTTAAACTTGATTTTAAACTATTGACTATTATGTTAACTAATTTAATTGAATTTGTAATAGGTAAACATCAAGGGGTGCAAAAAAGACTACTTGATGTAAATCCTAGAGCTTTCTACATTTCATGTGGATGTCATAGTCTAAATCTTACATTATGTGATATGGCGAAATCATGTATGAAAGTCAGAAACTTTTTCGCGTATGTGCAAAAGATTTATACTTTATTTTCTGGCTCAATTCATCGGTGGAAAATACTCCGAAGTCATGTGAAAGGTTTGACTCCAAAACCATTATCTGCAACCCGTTGGGAAAGTCATATTGAAAGTGTTAAAGCAATAAGATTTCAATCATCGGAACTAAGAGATGCTTTGATTGATATTGCAAATAACTCTAAAGAGGACGTTGTGATGATGGAGGCAAAAGGATTGTGCCAAAATGCTTTGGAAAATTTTGAATTTCTAATTAGCTTGCGTATTTGGTATAAGATATTAGACAATATTAATCGAGTAAGTAAAATACTTCAACGAGAGGAAATGCATATTGAAGATGCAATCTCCAAAATTAAAGAGCTGGTAACTTTTTTTGAAAAATTTAGAGAAGATGGATTTGAACCCATGATGGAGGAGGCTAAAGAAATTGCAAATGATGTTGGCATTGATCCTAAATTTTTTGAAAAGAGAATTGTGCGTAGGAAAAAGCAATTTGATGAAGACATCGTAGAGAATTATGATAGACAATCTCCAGAGGAAATTTTTAGAGTTACTTATTTTCTACAGATAATAGATCAAGCTTTAACTTCGCTTAGAGATCGGTTTGAGAAATTTAAACATTATGAAGGAATTTTTGGCTTTTTGCTAAATTTGAAATTCAAAAATGTTGATGATGATAAATTGAAGGACTATTGCATGAATTTGGAAGATTTTTTAACACATGAGGAAGAGAAAGATATTTATGGTAATGAGTTGTTTTATGAGCTTCAACAATTAAAAGAAATTCTACCATCGGAAATTACTACATCAATTGGTATTCTTAATTTCTTAAGGTTTTATCGAGATGTAAGTGGATTTCTCAATGTTTGGGTTGCTTATCGAATCCTATTGACTATTCCAGTTACGGTTGCTTCGGCAGAAAGAAGATTTTCAAAATTGAAATTATTTAAAACATATCTGCGAACTACCATGTCGCAAGAGAGATTAAGTGAACTAGTTATGATTTCAATTGAAAATGAGTACTTGGATATGCTTAACTATGAAGAGATAATAGATGAGTTTGCCTTAAAAAATGCAAGAAGAAGTTGCTTCCGTTAATGTCTATTTATGTATTTTCATATCAAGTTGACATTTAGTTTTTTTTAATGTGATCTAAATGATTTGTCTACTATTTTGTAATCAATGTTAATTTTCTATTATAGAATTTACATTTTGTTTCATACATTTAAGTGTATTGTTGTTTATTAAATTTTGGGGTAACAAAAACATTTTTTTTTATTGGCCTAGGGCATTGAATGTGTTTGGACCGGCCCTGATGCTAATGTTACTTGACCTCCTTTTGAAAAATTCAAACTGAAGTAGATATTACTTAAACTTGAGCAACTATTTATTTATTTCCAGCAGACCCGTATGAGCACAAGCTCTGAACTTGATAGAATTACTTGATATGGAAGATTTACGTAATGTGAAACTCACATAAGCCAAATTTCCTATCACTTATAATATGAATATTTATTACCGGATTTTTTTGCAAATTCCTCATTTGTTGTTTGTATGTTTTGTAGGTAACTATACCACTACCTTACTTAGAAGGGGAAAATCAGTTCAGAGCGTCAAGATAGATAATGTAAGTTTAAAATCAACTGAGATAAGTGGTATGTGCACACAAAAGCAAGTCTAGCCTGTCACAAAAGTAAGTGATATGTCACTGAGATAAGTGGTACCTACCTGAATAGTATGAATAACCAAAAACTTGTGCATAACCATATTTGTAGCAGAGCAATACAAAATAGACCATCTTGCTTGTACCATATTAGATATTGTTTGGACGAGCAGTTTTAGCAACGTAAATCATCATCTTAGTTCTTGCATTAGTTTAATCAAATAATTACATGCGCTACCATTATATATGTATGTATATGGTGTGAATATATTTTCATCAAAAATGCATTAATGGAGACAATATTATGTATATTAATTTATAAGTTAATGTATCTTCTTTACTATGTCTGTTTCTGTCATCTCTTATATATTGCAAAAAGTTACCTAATAATTTGAAATATCTTGGAATTATTATTACATAGATAGAAATAATTCAAGTTGCACATTGCACTATTGTTCCATGAATATAACCTTTTCTATTCAAAAAAATATTCCATGAACATAACCTTACTATGGATAAGATTTCTTCCCGAGATCATGGAAACTTTATATTTATAACATTAATAGATTTTGCACTAATTAACTTTGCTAAAATATATAATAGTAGTTCAAGATAGTTATCACATAAACTTAGTGCCCATCCATTGAGGACAACATTTTTCCTGTGCAGGCTGAATGAGCAAATGCCGTTTGTTGTTGCAAAGGCGCTAAGTATATTAGTTCTTTAAAGTTACATATATGGTTTTTAGTATAGTTGTATTCAACAAAAAATTATTGATTTTTTTGATATTTGTCATCAAGTTTCTTTTCCAGGCGGTGGATGCATTAAATAAACCATTTCCGGATGTAATGTTTGAGTAGGTCCATGGAGGGTGGAATGAAGATGTCCTTGACAAGTCAGAGGTAATTTACTATGTATGTATGTGCAAAGGTATTAAGTTTGTGGCATTTATAGGACTTAGGACTCCCTTCGGTTTCTCCCTAATTTTTGAGACAAATTATTCACTATAATAGTTGGTGTTATAGATGCCAGTTTTACTTGCATCTGATAGAGGTTAATGAATCCGTTTTTCTACTTTAGCATGTGGTGAATTGGCAAGAGTAGCAACTCCAAATAGAATGATAAGGATAGTTACAATCTCCCATTAAGATCAATCTCCTTATGAACAAAGCCTAAAGCCTAATTCGGTTTTGAACAAAGCCTAAAGCCTAATGTGGACGTGATTCAAGGGGAGTAAAAATAAGGAAATGTGATGGGTTGTGCGGAATAGTACAAAAAATGAAAACAAGTAGAAGACCATGCCTATAAGAGAGATCATGGAGTTAAATTGTGATAAAAATTATTTTGGTGGTTTTGTTCGTTTATGTACAGGTTTTGTTAAAAATAAAATTATTAGTTACTACCAATTGTAATTTTACCAGCTTTATTTAATGATTTTACCATAATAGTTTAGTTAATACCACGTATTCATTTAGGATTTTGAATATATTAAATTGGATTTGTACAACTGCTCACCATAAAAGTATTTGCAAACGTTATGTTTCGCTGTATTTTCTTCAAATATAAGGCAGATTCAGTTTCGGCTTTAACTTGGCTACACACATCACTGTTCTAAATTTTTGTCTCATGTGATGTTGAAGTGATTAAAATTTTCTTTTAATACATAATGCGGTAACGGGAAGCCATTTCTTTGAAGTTTGAATGTTCTTTAATTTAGAAATAATGATATTTATACTTCAATTACACAAAGGTGAAGGAGAATCCATTGCCAGATGCTTTTTTATTTAAAACACCATTACTTGATTTTTCTTACACACGAAACAGTATGCTTTTGGATTGATTGGTTATGATTAACTAGTAGTACTAAATTATATTTCTTTTCTTTTAATATATAATTAATTTTAACTAAGTAGGTATATATAAACGAAATCTTCTTAGTTTTTCTAAAGTTCAAACATAAAAGGTACAAACTTTTCTATTAAATAAGCGTGAGTTCCAAACAAAGTGCATTATAGTCAGATTATTGATTAGAGTTTGACAACTTTCTATAAAAAAGTTTGATTATAGTGTGGTTAGAATAAGATATGAACTAAAAAATTAGATTATTTCTTCTCATATTATTAGTATATTTGCTTTTGTAATAGTTATCAATTAATAATTCTTATTTAATACTCATTAACTAATAAATTACAATACATATTTTATAGTTATTAATTAATAAGTAATATTAATTATTTAACAGTTAATATTAATAGTAATTCATATTTAGTTAACTTTATGATGCGTCGGAAGTAAATTTTACATCATACTTACCAACATACGTCTGACGTAAAGTGTATGCTCCCTCCCTACAACTGCAATTTCAAACTTCTAAAAATTACTTTAGCATTTGATGTAACTTTTAAGTCTAATGTATGTATGATTAATCCAAAGTTAAAAATGTCAAATGCTTTTGAATGGATGTTTTTTGAATTCGGGATGAAGAATAAATTTACCACTGATCGAATTAACGAACTAATTTAATACTATCCAAATTATACATATCCAATTCATCTTACCGTAAGTTATATTAAGCAAAAACAGGATCTGTGACATCAGCACGAGTTACATACTAGTGTGTGTGCGCGTTTATATATTACATGTAATTTTTTTTAAATCATATGCATATAATATTTTAGAAAATTAAAAAAAAATGTATATACATATATATAATTTAAAACCTTATATATATACCCGTATGTATGTATGTATGTAGGAATTTATTTAAAAATACAAGATGTTACTTTATATACGGAAGGGCAAATACATTTGTTACGATGTAAATCCTAGCACCTATATACGGGCATGTTAAACCATGCACAGTACATGTTGCACATGCACGTACATACACATATGTATATGATATGCATGTTCATATTATATAATATAAATATGATATCAAAATCAAACTTTATTTACAAATTAAACAAAATATTTGTTATCCCGCCTTTTGGCAAGGTCGTGATACCAGAGACTTAATTGGAAACCAAAGACAGTCCGTTCCGAAGATCGGTTATATGCGGGTTCACTATGGATGTCGGTGAATTTTGTCCGAGTCCGAATCAAGCTACAATTGATGTGACGAGACAAGCAAAGCTATGAAAGCCAACGTTCCAAATTTCAAGTCAATCGGAGTTCGTATGCTCAAGATATGGATCGATCAAAATCAAGGGGGAGGGCCTCTGTTCGCATCCATCAAAAAACCATGTTCGAGTCCATCCTGTTTGAATCCATCCAGAGAATCAACTCTCTTAGCATCGATCTGTTCGAATCCATCCGAAACTACACTCTTCGTATCCATCCAAAGGCGTCCTCCTTCGTATCGACCTTGTTCGTATCCATCGGACGTACCTGGTTTCATATCGATCAATCATCCCCAACTTGTTCGTATTGGTCAATCAACGTCCAATTCGTATCCACCAAAGGTAAGGCTTCGTTCGTATCCATCCATCCTGAGAATGTAGTTCGTATGCAATCGTTGGCCTTGTTCGTATCCATGAAAAACCCTGTTTCGTATCCATCATCTTGCATCTTCTTCGTATCGATCGAGTATACACTCCACTCCCATCATCTAAGGTTACTTCGTATCGATCAACACGTATAGGATCGATACGAAGTACACCACTGGCATCGATACGAAAATGGACACGAATGAAGTCACTTCGATGGATATGAACCAACGATGCGAACAAAGGTTGAAGTGGATGGATGTGAATGAAAGGATATGGATAGATACGAATGGAATTCAAAAAGGATAAAGGCTCGGTCAACACGGCAAGAAATATGGATCCTCCCCAGTTTATCGCTCCACGTCAACAAGCAAGCACGTGTCTTTTGATCGACACGAAAGGGATGGAGGCGAAGGTATCGATATGAACTCGTATCCATGTTGAAGAGCCCAATTCGTATCGATCATAACTCACAATCTACCAGTTCAAACGCCACCAAATTTTCATAGGAGCTTACGTACAACCTAAAGAATGTCCATGCTAAATTTCGACTCGATTGGGTCAAATCTTGATCTATACGAAATTCATTCGTATCGATCACAGACCGAGTGCAAATCACGTGGGATCCATCGCGTGGGCCCACACACATGCCAGAAGAGGTCTCCCGAGATCTGAGCGAGATATTTCTAGCCTACGCCTATAAATAGCATCCCAGAGCCTACAGAAAAGGGATCTTTTGGCTCTTTGATGTCCAGACTCTGCCGAATGCACCATTGTATTCAAATTCCACTGTTGTACTCGATATTACTGTTGTAATTCGCTGTAACCAGCAACCTAAAGTTAATAAAGATCAATCATTTCATAGTGGACGTAGGCAACATGCCGAACCACTCGAAATTCTTGTGTTCTGCGTACTTTCTTGTTTGTTTTTGAAGTGTTTGTTAGATAATGCTCTTTTTCCATTTAATTTCTTCATTTTATCTCTTCAAACCCTTTTGAAGAGTGTTGTGCCCAATTTTGGTACAAACACTTTAGTGCTTTCACTGAGAGAAAACCCAGTTTTTTCCTTCTGCTCATTGGATCTACTGCCGATATCGGATTGCAAACATCCAAAGGGAAGATCCAGATCTCAAATTCAGAAGTTCTTCCATCCTATTCAGATTTGCTTCAAGTCCAGGAGAGAGCTTCATCATCCATCATGGTTAACACAATGACTACTTCTACAGCTGCAGACCCTGAAGGACGGGACAGACAGAATCCCGTACAACTGCCTCCAACTGATCAGAATGCTACCGGACCATCAGATCCGCAAGGCCCTGTCACCAGGGAAGAATTTCAGATGTTAATGCAAGAATTGACTCAGAGCCGCCAACAGCTCACTCAACAACTCCGTGCTAATGCGAAACTAACCAACCAACTAAACTGTCAACGGCGAAGGAGATCCAGGAGGGATCAGGCTTCCTATTCCTCCACCGAGAGTTCAGCATCTTGTGATTATCATCATAGATCTACGCGCCCACGGCTAGACGGAAGCTACACACAGGCCACTGGGCATCAACATACATTGAATGTTGGGCAACTGAGAGTTGTCCCGTCAACCAGCCATCAGACTGGACCCTCCTCCCGAGGAGGCACTACCCCACACAATATTACTGATAACCGTACTGCGACAACTACTGATTTGGGCGCTGAGACCCGAAATCGGACAGATCCGAACCATCACCAGCGTGAATACCATCCTGAGCCTTACGTCCCCGAAGACATAGAACCAAGGAGGCAAGACATGGACCGTCGACAGCGACCGGCCCCTCCTCGCATTGTGGAATCCGACCACACCTTGGCCCAACCTGCTCAAAATGTCCAGATGCCCGACCTGCCAGCAATGATCCGTCAAATGATACGTGAAAGTCAGGGTCTTAGCAATGATGACTGGGGAATCTCCCAGAGTCATACCCCTTTTACTGATGAGATACTCTATGTTGAACCACCTCGGCGATTCAAGATGCCGACTTTACCCGTTTATGAAAGAAACTCTGATCCTAATCAGCATATCCTAAAGTATGAATGGTTGATGAATGTTGCACGAGCTGATGATGCAGTCAAGTGCCGAAGCTTCCCGATCTCACTGGGGGGCATAGCAACTATGTGGTTTACCCGACTTCTACCTCGATCTATCTCATGCTTTGATCAGTTGGCAACAAAGTTTATTGAGTAATTTCGTATGCATGTCGCGAGACCGAAGGATGTTAATACTTTATCTTATGTCACTCAAGCTCCTGGAGAGACACTCGTGCGTTATTTAGAGAGATTTCATGCTGCATGTGCTGAGATCAACAACCCAAATGATAACTCTATTCTTATGGCACTGACTAAGGGGATTGATCCCGATTCTAAGTTCGGCAACTGGTTGGCCGGAAAACCCCCTACATCATTGGACCGTTTCTATTCCAAGGCAGCCCAATTCTTGAGAAGGGAGGATGTGAAACAGTCTAGGAAGAAGGATGATGCGGGGCCTAGTGTGGAAGGAATTCAGAGTTATATTGCTGTTAAACAATCCGGGGAGAGTTCCGGAAAAGTGCAATTGAACATTCAGAATAAACAAGATCAGCGAAAAGGCAATGGTAACCAAAATAGAAAACGGGATCAGAACCGTGGTCCACGACGTAGAGCTCCTATGTTTGATAATTATACTCCTCTGAATACGTCGCTGGAGAACGTATATCTACAAACCTGCAATACCATTCAGTACAAGAAGCCTACTACGAAACAGTCGTCGGAGAAGCAAATTCAAACGGGGAAGTTTTGTAGATTCCACGAAAGCTACGGCCGTAACACAAATGAATGCCGTCACTTGCAGGATCTCATCGAAAAGTTGATAAGAGAGAGGAAGTTAGAACAGTTTGTGCGGGCGCCGCAATTTGGAGGTGCGGGCCCATCGAGTCAAAATCATGTACCGAATCCGGCTAAACAGGAGGAACCCGCTCGTACTGGCGGGAGGTTGGTGATAAACAATGTTAGTGGTGGTCCTCATCCAACAGACCGAAGATGGAAGGAAATGGAGTCGTATGCCAGCTTTATCAGGCATGCGGACTTTAAATGTTGTAGTAATTCCGAAGATGGGGCTCCGGCCAAGCAACAAAGAACGATGGCAGATGACATCATATTTCGAGTTCGGGATGCCGACAGGGTCGAAGCCGCCACTATTGATCCGCTTGTCATATCAGCTCAAGTAGGTCCTGCTTGGATGAAGAGGATCTTGGTAGACAGCGGAATCTCTGTGAATATCTTGTTTAAACGAGCCTATGACCAGATGAGAATGGAGACTAAAGACTTGAAGCCGTGTCAGTCTCGTATTCATGGCTTCAACGGGAGTGCAACTATACCCACTGGAGTGGTGGAATTGCCAGTGGAGTTAGGAATTAGATAACGCCGAAGAGTCTGGATACTGCAGTTTGTTGTTTTGGATATAAACTCCCCATATAATGCTTTCTTGGGCCGATGTAACATCCTGAAATTTTCAACCATTCGCATCCATACATTGTCGGATTTGAATTGCTTAAAATATCATATTATTAATTTAAATTTGGCAAAACTCAGCATATACAGTAAATAAAGATCACAGAATCACATACATAGAGTAATATAAAAATAATGCAGCGGAAACAAAAGAATAGTAGTTCATGAAGCTACTATATATATATATATAACAGAGTTAAACAAGATACAACAGAGGTCTCGAATACATAGATGTCTCAATACAATAGTCCAATACAAAAAATCTGAATACATCACTGGAATCAACTGAATAACTGAAAGTGGAATCAATAGATGGATCTCCAAGCGAAGCTCCAACTCCAAAGGTGAGTCTCGAATACTGGTACACTCAGTTTGACCCGAGCGTAAAGCAAAACACAAAACACTCGAGTCAGGATTAACATTCTTATATCAATAAATCCAACTCAAGTGAAATACCAACTGAAATGTAGTAACTTAAAGGATGTTTGGGATAACCATCCTCTAAGGATCCGTTAAACTATCTACTATGTAGTAATATACGCTATTATAATAATGTCTATAGTAAAGTAAACTATTAAAATAGCGTTAAGGCGTTACCCTTATCCCCCTTAACACATTTTATAGTGCCAATAGTCTATACAGTACCGTAATACCCCGTAAACTGGAGCTACCAGAGGATACTCCATAGGTACGACACAAATCAAACTCGTAGTAAAGCACGCTAGGGTAGATGACACGGCACAACAAGGCAATGCCAGGGTAGATATACCAATTACGCATCCGGACTGGTGGTAACGCAGAGCCGCAGCAATCGCCCACCTCAAGCCACACTCTCGAATCAAGGGTGCACACTAAATCAATCACAAAGTAATAGAATGGCATACGATGGAGTGTGTCCGATAAGAGGAGCTACCTCATTGGCCCGGAATCGCTCCTGTTTTAGCCACCTTATGCCAACTCACGGGAGTTGGGTTCACGTAAATATACCTTTAGGATCGTCGCCACCATCCTACTTCATTCTGGAATCTCCACCGCGTACACAGTTGTTAAAGTGGTTTTCGGTATCGACAGAGGGTATGCCCATATCCGATCCCAGTCTCTTTAACAACCAATCGTTATTATAACACCGTGGTCATTTCAAAATAGTTTATACTTTAAAACCAAAATATCATTTCATTTCAAAAAACCAAGTCAATACGATATCATTTTCACTTTCAAATATCCATTTCCGAAAATCATATCACTTTCAAAGTTATAACACTTTCGAAACCTAACATTGTAAATTATAATACTTTGGAAAACCTTAACTTTGAAATCATAACATCCACCCTTAAACGGTTTAGATATTAATAATAGTATATAATAAAATAGTTTATAAAAATAGAAATAGTTTATATATAATAGTTATAAGTTAAAATAGTTTATAGTAAAATAATTTGTATTGAAAATGATTTATATTAAAATAGTTTATATTAAAATAATTTATATTGAAAATGATTTATATTAAAATAGTATATTTTAAAATAATTTATAAAGTATAATATAAATAAAATAGCCACCTCAATTTCACAAATCGATTCAAATCAACTCGACTTCCAAATTCAACTTAATAAAATCTAAATTCATAAGTTTCAACTCAATTCAGTTTCTCAATAAATCATTTCAAATTATATCAATTTCAAATACAGATTTGAACCACAAATAAACCTTTTAATTCAATATATTTCAAAGATTTAAATATTCAACATTTCAAAACTAAATTCGATAATTTTATATATATCAAATTCACTTTACTATTATTTAGTTTGAAATATTCACTTAATAAACCCAATATCATTTAAATAAAACCCCAATAGCAATGTAAATAACTAACAACAGCATATTTCAATTGTCGTTCCAATTGAAATCAAAATTAATAAATATAAGAACGTTAATCGTGAGTGATTGCTCACCTTTCGTGGCTGGGGAAAGGGAAACAACTACGGCAAAGAACAAAGCAAAGGGCACAGGCACGAATTCGACGGATAGAGCCGATAACAGAATCGATGAAACAAATGAATCAGTTTTTGATGTAAACTGAAAATATATACATCATTATATTATATATAAATTTTATAAATTTCAAACACATATATAACTTATACACCAATTATATATATATTTAACAATATTTATTATAAACAATACAAACTTATATAAAACTAACTATTTGTATACTTATATATATATAGTCAATATATAAACTTACCCATCATAACTTATAAAATAAAGGGTACTTTTGGCACAGGTCCCTGGTAGGTTTCAAAATACACGAAAAGTCTCTGTCTTAAAATTTTATAAATTAGGTCCCTGTTTTTCGAAAATCAATAAAAAAACAACAAAAAACATCATAAAAAATTGCCAAACTTCAAAACTTATTTCAACATATAATCATCTTCATATCAATGCAAGAAAACACAAAAAAATTCATCAAAACCCAAAAAGACAACAAAATTCGCACTTCAGGAAATTCTGCAATTTTTCTTGATATTGCCGATATTTCAACAACTTTAGTAAAAAATTGCGTTGTTTCATGCAATTTTTTCTGTTTAGTTCAATCTTCCAAATTTACTATCTACATTTATTCAAACAACACATTATTGCATAACAATTAAGGAAAAAATGATGAAATTGCGTATAATTGAAAAATAATCAATATTGCATAGAACACACAGCTTATTCCCAATAATTGCAGCGAAAAAAGCAATAATTCATAAAAGTTGCATACAAATCAGCAATAATAAGCCAAAAGTACCTTATTTTATGGAATAGCTGTGCACATATCAGCAACAATGTAGAATAATTGCACATATTGTAGCACTAATATAAATTTTAGTTGATATATAATTATTTAGCAACAATTGCATGATTATCAGCAATAATATTCAATTGTTGCTGACATTTCAGCAACAATATTTACTATCAGCAAGTATTCTTGAATAGTTGCTGAAATGTTAGCAATTATTCTGCAGCAAAAATAAGGCACCACTTTATAATGAAACTTACACAGGGATCCGCTTTGCAATATTCTTCCGTTTTAAGGATACGATCTAAATTTCCACTAAAATAAATTTATACAGCAGATGCCAATATAAATAAATAACTTATAACACCCTTTATAACCTTATTGCAATAGATCATAAATATCTACAATATACAAATGCGGACAGAAAGAGAAATGTATGCAGGAAAAATGTATATGTGAACACTAAATCTGTATAAACAAATATGTAGACTTATATATTTATATTTTAAACAACTTTAAGTAACACATCTTCTAAAACAACATTTATATATAAAACTGATACAAAATTAACATTTTATTAATATAAGCTGTCACAACCAACCGCTAACTATTGAAAAGAACTATAGAACCAAACTGTAACATAGATATACAACATAAACTCAAATTTCAAAATATAACATATTATATACTATAGACATTTACATACTGTATAAATCCAATGTGAAAATATATATATGTATAACTCATGCATATATATATATATATATATCTATAATGATTAAAACAATATTTTAATAAACAAATACATATGACAAAATGTGTAGAAAATCGGACTATAAACATTTATATTATAACTAAAATATAAAACGAAACTTGTTAATTAGGTATTTATACTAAACTTATAACAAACTAACCTATATAAAGAAGAAGAAGACTGAGACTCGGCTGAAGATCATAGAGACAGGGAAAGTGCGGCATGCAGTCGACAAAGGAAGGAGCAAGGCCAAGATGCTCGGTCGAGATGCAGTTGGCTGAACCGAGGAGATGATCAAGGTTCTGGCAATGGTGGAGGTGCCGAGCTGAGGCGATGAGGCCGGAGCGGGAAGTGGCGGCAGTAGGGTATGGACGTGGGGAGGGTTGTATCGGCGTTCGAAGGGGAGGAAGAGGTGCTACTGCGGCCGAGGGTGCTGACGCACTTGGTGACCGTGTGCGTAGAACTCGGGAAACGGGCTGCGGGTGAGTCAGTGTCGGAGCTGCTGACAGTGGAGGAGGAAGACTATGCGGTGGAAGAGGGAGCACGTGTTGAGGCTTGATGGCAACAGATTCTCAAACATGCAAATTTTTATATCTAACTTGTATATAAATTTCACAGCAAACTCAAAAATGTAGAAGTGTTTCTTTCTTCCAAAGTAGACCAAAATAGGAGAGACGGTGATGGTTTTGGAAAAATATAGGATTTGCATGCAGGGAGCAATTTGAAGATGAAGAATGCACAATGGTTTTATAATATGTAAATGCACAATGAACGTATCAATATGCAAATGGAAAATAAAAGTCAAAAGCTAGTGAACCCAAATGTCACAATGCTGAATTCAGAGAAAATTAATAGTTGGTGGCTATTGGATTTAAAGGTGGAAATGAAAGGGTGGGCAACCAAAAGACTCAGTTGCGGAACCGATACGCTGAGCATTCCGCAGATTGCACCGCACACCGGACCCCGAAATACAAAAGTAAATATACCGCAGAGATCAGCACGACGAGACGATCAAAACGGTATACAGATATCAGTGGTACGATCATCCTAAAAGATAATTCGAAATATTATTATTATGCTTCTGCTTAATTGATCTTTACATCTCACATTACGTCTATATTTATAATGCAGAAAATGAGTATTGGGCTAAACACAAGTCAGGCCCAAAAGACAAAAAGAATGAAAAGAAAGACACGTGGATGCGGGTTGCCAGATTGGAGCCCATCATAATCTGAAGTATATTCCAGAACACAAGCAAAGCATAGGCATTATTACGCCCCCTCAAATAAAACTAGGGTTCCAATTTCTCTTCGTCTTTCATGGCGGTGGAGAAAACTCTTAGCTCATCCCTAAATCGATCAAAGTTCTTAGTCGAAATAGCCTTAGTCAATACATCAGCATGTTGATAAAAGACAGGAATGTGTTGAATCTGGAGTTTCCCACTTCCTGTTCGTTCGCGAACAAAGTGGAGATCCACTTCCAAGTGCTTCGTTCTCGAGTGCTGGATAGGGTTCATAGACAGAGAAATAGCGCTCAAGTTGTCAACCCAGATCGTTGGCTTTCGATTTAGCATGAACCCTAATTCCTGAAGTAAAGTTTCGGTCTAAATAATCTCCGCCGTGGTGCTGGAAATGGCCCTGTACTCGGCTTCGGTGCTCGATCTAGAGATGGTGGCTTGCTTTTTCGTGCACCACGAGATGGGATTGCTATCAAGGTAAACGCAATATCCGGTGATAGATCTTCTATCATCCAGATCATTTGCCCGGTCAGAATCACTGTAAGCTTGTAAGTATAAGTTTTTGCTTGATATGAGCTTTAATCCATGGTTGACTGTCCCTTTTAACTATCATAGAATACGCTTCACAGCACACCAGTGTTCACTTGTAGGAGCTTGCATGTATTGACAAACTTTATTTACACTAAAACAGATATCCGGTCTAGTAATAGTAGCATATTGAAGTGCCCCAACAATACTCCTGTACTGTTTGATGTTCTCAATAGGTTCACCCCTTTCTTTAGATAACTTGAGATTACTTGTCATGGGAGTAGGTAGTGGCTTAGCTTTATCCATGTTTGACCTAACAAGTATGTCTAATATGTATTGTTTTTGCGATAAAATGATGTTTGAGTCTGCATTCCTTTGAATATGTATGCCAAGAAATTAATTTGCTTCACCCATGTATTTTATTGCAAATTCCTTATCCAAGTATTTCATGACTAGTTCGATCTCATGCTGATTGTCTCCTGTGATGAGTATATCATCAACATAAACTAAAATGTAGATACTGTTTTCTCCTTTTTTTTCTTGTATAAAAAGAACTGTCTGACTTAGTGGCAGTGAATCCCAGTTTAACTAAGATGCTCTTTAATTTATCATACCAAGCCCTTGAAGCTTGTTTTATACCATAAATTGCTTTATGTAATTTGCATACTTGATTGATACTTGCTTCAGAACTGTAACCTTTAGGCTGCTGCATATACACTTCCTCCATTAATTCTCCATTTAAAAGGGCATTATGCACATCTAATTGCCTTATTCTCCAGTTTTTATGCAAAGCAATGGTTAGAATTATCCTAACTGTTGCTGGCTTAATGACTGGAGAAAAGGTTTCATTGAAGTCAAATCCAAACTGCTAGGTATAACCTTTTGCCACAAGTCTAGCCTTGTATTTAGTGATCTTACCATCAGCATCTCTTTTGATTTTGTATGTCCATTTACTTCCTACAACATTTTTGTGCCTTGGTAAATCAACAAGTGTCCATGTTTTATTTTTAACTAGAGCATTATACTCTTCATCCATGGCTTTCCTCCATCTTCTGCCTTTTACTGCCTGTTCATATGATGTTGGTTCCACCTCATTGAGTTGAGTGTTTAATATTTTGGGTTAAAAAATCCCACTCTTTGGTCTAGTAATCATGGGATGCTGAATAGTAGTTGGCTGTGGTTCACAATGAACCTTGGTATGCTCATCAGAAGTTTCATTTGTTAATTCTCTGCTGATATGATATTGCTGTGTGTTTGATTCTTGTTGTTCATCATGTTGAGGACTGCTTGTTATTATTTGCTCAGAATGATCATTAAGCTCATTCCTTGTTGGTTCTCTGTCTGATTGAACTTCTGCACTTATCCATTCTGACAAGTTTGATCTGTGACTAGTGCTTGCTTTGTTTACATCAGTTCCTTGCATGTGCTTTTCCTTTTCTGCAAAAGGAAAAACATTTTCATTAAAAACAACATGCCTTGAAATATAAACTCTGCCTTGATTGTCTAGATATATGTACCCTTTTTGATTATGTGCATATCCTAAAAGGTGCATTGACTAGACCTTAGGCTTAATTTATGTTTATTGTATGGTCTGAGGCAGGGAAAACACAAGCACCCAAAAGTTCTCAAATATTCATAATTTGGTTTAACACCAAATAATTTCTCAAAAGGACACACATGGTTTAACACTTTGGTTGGCATTCTATTAATGGGATATACTGATGTGGCAAATGCCTCTCTCCAGTATCTCATTGGTAGACTTGCTTGAGACAAAAGTGTTAATCCTATCTCCACAATGTGCCTATGTTTTCTCTCAACTAAACCATTTTGTTCAGATGTATGGGGGCATGTAGTCCTATGCACAATCCCTTTTGTACTGAAAACTCCTTTAGGGGTTTGAATTCACCCCCACCATCTGTTTGTACAATCTTCACACTGCTATTATGTTGTTTTTCAGCACAAGTGATGAAATGTTTCATAGCACTGCATGTATCTGATTTTGCCTTTAAAAAATATATCCATGTATACCTAGTATGTGCATCAACAAGTGATAGATAATACCTGTCCCCCTTTGTTGAGTTATGTGGTGATGGTCCCCACATGTCAGCTGCCACAAACTCAAGTGGCTTTTCATAGATAGTTTCAGAATATTGAAAAGGTAATTTGTGACTTTTACCAATTTGACAGTGTGTGCATATTGATAAATTGTGCAAAGGTGAGAAGGAAATTTTATTTTCATTCAATACTTATTTTACTACATCATAGCTAGGATGTCCCAATTTGCAATGCCACATATGAAATACACTGTCACACTTATTATGATTCAAACTAACATTATTACACCAGACAGCATCATTATAGATATTCTTTGTTCTCATATGACTGAACTTGTACAGACCCTGTTCCAGTTTACCCTGTAATAATATGTCTTTACTTAGCATATCTCTGACTAGACAGAATTTAGGGTGAAACTCAAAATATACATGATTTTCTTTAGCAAATTGTGAGACACTTATTAAATTCTTTTTGATACTTGGCACTCTTAATAAGTTATTAAGATAGAGCAGCCTTGTACCTTGTATAGTGTCTGTCCCCACATGTGATATATTTGCAGTTTCACCATTACCCATAGAAACTAAATTCTTACCATTATAGCTTTTGTTCCCCAAATTGAGATTTTGTAAGTTGTTGGTAATATGATTTGTAGCTCCTGAGTCTGGAAACCAATCCTCTATGTTGATGTCATCAGTCTTGGCAGCATCATCTGTTGATTTATCTGAATTATTTCTTGATTGGTGATTGGTTTGTGCCATATTTACTGTTGGTTGCCTGCTTGATTGTGTCTGTTGTGATGGGTTGTAATCCTCTTTGAATCTGAAGTAGCACTTATTTTCCATGTGACCAAATTTCTCACAAATTTGGCATTTGACTCTATTGTTGTTTGAAAACCTTCCTCTACCCCTGCCCCTGTGACTGTAACCTCCTCTTGGATTCTGGTTGTTCTGACTATTTTTCTGACTTTTGTTCTTTGTGGTTGAAACATAATTTGCTGAATAATCTTCTTGCATAAGTCTTCTCTGCTCTACTCTACCTTCATGTGCGAGAAGGGCTGAGTAGACATAGTCAAGATCAGGTAGGGTTGGTTGTGTGGTAATGAAATTCAGTAGAGATTTATACTCTGATCAAGGCCATTGGTAATAATGAGAATCTGTTCATTGTTTGAAACAATATGGCCAACTGCCTTTAATCTGTCACACAGATTCTTGATTTTGGCAAGGTATTCTCTCATGCTCATATCAGTCTTTCTTGTATTTTGTAATTCTCTTCTATAGTGCATGATTCTTGCTGCTGACTGGGAGTTGAAAATTCTTTCAATGGATGACCATATTTCATATGACGTGTAACATCCAACAAGTTGTGACAATAGGGTTTGACTGATATAAGATAGGAGCCAAGATGCAAGTAAGTTATCTTGTTTCTGATATAAAATATATTCTGGGTTGCTAACTGTATTGCCTTTATTGTCAGTGATGTTAACTGATGGAATCACCTTGGTTCCTTTGACATAATCTTGTAGATCATACCCTCTCAAAGCAATTTCTACTTGATATTTCCATGTGGTATAATTGTCTTCATCTAATGGTGTGTTTATTGCTTGATTCTTAGGTCTGATCAAGACAGATTCAGATTTTTGATTATCCTTGGATCTGTTGCCAGTGTTTGCTGAAGTAACATCCTCTTCTTCGAGGGTCATGGTGGATCAAGAATTTGGAGAATCTGATTTCTTGATCAAGAAACAGATTCTGGTAGCCAATCAATGTCCCAAAAATGATAGAGAAGAAGGTGCAGGGAAGTAAACTGCTATATGTATTACTATTTTATCGAAAAACAGTAATATGTGTACAGGAACTAATGTACCTTCAGATGGCTGAGTCGGAAAAGTGCAACCAGAGGTAGAAGTGAGGATCTTGAATCTGATCTGCCTCTAGGATGGCACAGTGGGAAGTAAGAACTGATGAACACGATCACTACAATGATCTTGAGAAGGGTAGCCTCCCCTATGATGATAATATTCTGAGGGGAGCCCCACAACAAATCAATTTCTCGAAAAGAAAAATCTGCCGTTTGGCAATGGTGGCTTTGATACCATAAAAGATAATTCAAAATATTATTATTATGCTTCTGCTTAATTGATCTTTACATCTCACATTACATCTATATTTATAATGCAGAAAATGAGTATTGGGCTAAATACAAGTCAGGCCCAAAAGACAAAAAGAATGAAAAGAAAGAAATATGGATGCGGGTTGCCAGATTGGAGCCCATCATAATCCGAAGTATATTCCAGAACACAAGCAAAGCATAGGCATTATTAATCAAAAGTCGATATCGGTACCAAAAATGCTGCTATTTCACCGAAAATAAGATCGACGGAGCAATAACAGTCCAAATTTGAGAAACGAAATATGACGCCTTTCTCAGAAGATGATTTACAAATTTTCTATGTAAAAATATTTAGGTTTGGAAAACATTTTATTACCATCAATTTTTAACTGATTTAAATTGAAATAAAATTACACAAGAAAATAAACTTCCATATTATTTGATGAAAATTTACCAGTTGTTATGTTTAATTAGACATATTCCAAATATCAAATTTTATTTCAAAATTCAATTATTTAAAATTTCAAAAAAAAATTCAGTTAATTAAATTATTAAAACAGTTAAAATTTACGGGTCGTTACAGCCGACCAGCCCTAGCTGAATTCATGGCCGCCATCGCCCCATGGTGTTTGACTTTAAAATTCCCTACCGACAATGGTGTCGGAGTTGTTCAAGGAGATCAGGCCGCAGGACGAGCCTGTTATGTTGCTGAGCTGCACAAGGCGCAGCGGAAAGAAAAAGGAAAGGGCGTAGAGGAATCTCTCTACGTCCGCTTTGCTGATAATTGACAATTAGTGCCTGGGCCTGGGCCCGGGCACCCCAACCAATTCCAAAGAGATCTTGACCCGAGAGACACCGAAAGTGAAGACGAAAGTAAAGACAGTCAAGCTTCTCCGGCCAAACTGACGATCGATGTTCCAATCGACGATAATGACGACTCGAAAATGATAAAGATTGGATCTCAGCTAAGCCAACAAATGCGAGAGGAATTGTTTGAATTTCTTCGGGTAAACCTTGATGTGTTTGCCTGGACGCACTCTGATATGTGTGGGATCTCGTCGGACATCGCGAGCCACACACTGAATATTGACCCGCGGTACGTCCCGATCAAGCAAAAAAGGCGTGGTATGGAACCAGAGAGATCTGTCGCCCTTAAAGAAGAGGTAGATAAGCTTAAGACGAATGGATTCATTCGAGATGCATTATAACCGGATGGGTATCCAATCCTGTACTTGTCCGAAAGCTAAATGGGAAATGGAGAACATGTGTTGACTACTCATACTTGAATAAAGCTTGCCCCAAAGACAGTTTTCCACTTCCACGAATTGATCTACTTGTAGACTCAACGGCTGGACATGAACTTTTATCCTTCATGGATGCGTACTCTATCTATAATCAAATACCCATGCACTTGCCCGACCAGGAGCATACTAGCTTCGTAACCAATATGGGACTCTATTGCTATAAAGTTATGCCTTTTGGACTCAAGAATGCTGGGGCAACTTATCAACGGTTAGTTAATCGAATGTTCGCTAACCAGATTGGAAAAACCATGGAGGTGTATGTGGACCACATGCTAGTCAAGTCGCAAATTTAAACCGATCACATCAAAGACCTGGAGTCAATGTTTAATATCCTCCGAGAATACAGAATGAAGCTCAACCCATTGAAATGTCACTTTGGGGTAGCAACCGGAAAATTCCTTGGGTTTATCGTCAACGCTCGAGGAATCGAAGCCAATCCCGAAAAGGGGCGATCAGAAATCTTGAAACTCCGAAAACTATAAAGCAAGTCCAGAGTCTCAATGGGAAAGTAGCAGCACTGAGCAGGTTCATTTCAAAGTCCAATGACAAACGCATTCCCTTCTTCGATCTGATCCGAAAGGGAAAATGAAACTTTGAATGGACTACGGAATGTGAGGGCGCATTCCGAGCACTAATTCAACATCTCTCCACACCGCCAATTTTGTCAAAGCCTATCGATCACAAGAAATTGTACATTTACTTGGCGGTATCAGAAAACGCAATCAGTGCTGCCCTAATTCGGGAGGAAGACCGAATACAAAAGCCGGTCTACTACATAAGAAAGCGGCTAACCGGAGCTGAGAGAAATTATCTGAAGCTAGAGAAGTTGGCGTATTGTCTTGTTATTGCCTCGAGGAAGCTCCGTCCGTATTTCCAGGCTCACCCAATCACCGTTTACACCGACCAGCCGTTACAACAGGTCCTTACGCGTCCTGAGACGTCTGGTAGGTTACTCAAATGGAATATCGAGTTAAGTCAACTTGACCTTACTTACACTCCAAGGCGAGCCATCCAAGGACAAGTCCTAGCAGATTTCATAGTTGAATTTACTATCCCAGAGGACTTGCTCGAAACAAATGAATCTCCCAAGTATATCTAGAAGCTACATACAGACGGAGCATCAAATGACCGTTGCTCAGGTGTAGGGGTTGTACTTGAAACTCCTGAAGGTCGATCTATATGTTATGCTCTAAAGTTCAACTTCCGTGCAACTAATAACGAAGCCGAGTATGAAGCCCTACTGGCCGGATTGAAACTTGCCAGAGATTTAAGAATCATCGAGGTGGAAATTTACTGTGATTCGCAATTGGTCGTGTGTCAAGTTCGAGGGGAGTACCAAGCCAGAGATCGAAGACTGGCCGCTTACCTTGCTCAGGTTCAGGAGACATTGAATCAGTTTGACTATTATGCTATTTATTACATACCACAAGAGCACAATCAGAAAGCTGATTCGTTAGCAAAGTTAGCCAGTACAGGTGAAGCATAGCAAATGGGACTTGTTCCCGTAGAAACGTTATCTTCGCCGAGCATCGATCAGATGGAAACTGATTGGATATTTGATGTCCTTTCCGAGAGGGAGTCATGGATGACTCCATTCAGAAATTATCTCGAGCACGGAACCCTACCAGAATGTAGGAGTGAAAAGAGACAAATTCTTCGAAAAGCTTTGCGGTTCACTATTCAGAATGGAGTCATGTATAGAAGAGGATACTCTGTTCCTTTACTCCGGTGTATCGCTCACGATGAAACCAAACGAGTATTGCATGATGTGCATGAAGGAGAATGTGGCGATCACATCGGGGGGCAAGCTCTTGCCAAGAAAGTACTTCGATACAGATATTATTGACCAATTGTAAATTGTGATGCATCGGATTATGCCAAGAAATGTGATAAGTGTCAGAAGCATGCTCAAATTTCTAGAGCCCCACCTACCGAGATAACACAGATGGTCAGCCCATGGCCATTCGCGGTATGTGGCATCGATATTATTGGCTCTTTACCTCTAGCCAAAGGTGGTGCGAAGTACGCCATTGTAGCAGTTGATTACTTTACTAAGTGGGCGGAAGCTGAGCCCCTTGCTACGATCACAACGAAGAAATTGATCAACTTTGTAGTGCGCAACATCATCTGCCGATTTGTTCTCCCACGTACTATCATCACTGACAACGGGACCCAATTCGACAGTGCCGAATTTAAGGATTTCTGTCAACGATTCCACATTCAGAAGAAATTCTCCACAGTTGCACACCCTCAAGCGAATGGACAGGTTGAAGCTGTTAATAAAGTTATAAAATCCATTCCGAAGAAACGACTGGAAAAAGCCGGGGGCAAATGGGTCGATGAACTTCCTATGGTCTTATGGGCATACCGTACAACCCACAAGTCCGCGACCGGTCACACTCCATTCTCTCTCTTTTATGGTTCAAAAGCTGTTATTCCAGTCGAATTAGAAGTACATTCTCATCGTGTGACATACTATGATCCAAAGACAAATGCTATATTACTTGCTGAATCTCTCGATTTATTGGATGAGAAGCGTGAAGATGCTGATTTGAGGGCAACCGCATATCGAAGTTGAGTCGCCCGATTATACAATACCAACGTCCGACCCCGAACCTTTGAACTTGGCGATCTCGTACTCAAAATAATTTATCCGGTCCCTTCGCATATGAAGCCAACTTGGGAAAGGCCATATGTTATTGAACGAAAGCTCGGAGATGGCACATTCAAATTATCGACCGTTGACGGTCTCACTCTTCCGAGAGCCTGGAACAGCAAGAGTCTTCGTCGCTACTACACATAACAGGCTCTGTTTATTTATTCAATCTATTTTTTCATTTGCAATTTGTTTATGCACTTCGAAATTTGAATTTGTAATAAGGCAACTGATTTTGCCGTATTTTCTTATTTTAGCAATAAAGTGCAATCTCTTCGAGTCAGAGCTGTGATTTACTTGAAATACTTCATATGACCATCACTATGCACGAAGAGCTAAGTTCCATCATACGGTGGAATTTATTCAAATAGCGAGTGACTGTGATACGACCAGTCACTCACTAAGCGAAACCCGAGCTCGGGGACAAGCCATCACACTAAAGTCAAAAAAGGATTGATACACAACAATCCTTTACCTAACTCCGAATTCCCAGAGTGCGAACTGGAGTATAAACTTACAAATACGGTTTCGAAGAAGGTGGATCCGTCCGCCTAACGACTTCTCCCATATTCGAACCAAGTTTGAGGAGGATGGACCCGTCCATCTAACGACCTCACTTGTTAACTCAGGATGGATGTGATCCGACCATCCACGATCCTGATACACCTTTTGTTCCCGAAGTGTGAATAAAATTCAAAAACCCACAACAGATGTGATTGACCGTCTGTTACCAACTCCGTGTTCCCAGAGTGCGAACCGGAGTATAAACATCAACTAACTCTAAGTTTCCAGAGTGTGAACTGGAGTATAAACATCACCAAACTCCGGATTCCCAGAGTGCGAACCGAAATATAGATATCAAAATGATCTGGATTCCCAGAGTGCGAATCGGAGAGTAAACGTCAGCCAACTCCAAGTCCCCGGAATATGGACTGGATTATAAAATGCTAATCGACTCTAAGTCTCCAGGGCGCGGACCAGAGTATAAACTCAGATCGGATGTGACCAAGCGCCCGCGAATTTATTTAAGTCCCCAGAGTGCGGACGAATGGCTAAGTATCAAGCAAACGTGGCTGATCACCCGTGAAAATAACTTAAGTTTCCGGAGTATGAATTTGCACCTAAAACTTGAGCAGATGCAACCGACCACTGACGCACAAGTGCAATCCCCGAAGTATGGATACAATCATCAATAAAAGAGCGAGTGTGATTCGACCACTTGAATTCTCCTTGTTTCAGCATCAATTCAACGATATTAAGCATGATGCATTGAAGGCGAAATACGACCGCTCGTCGATCTTTTCAATTCATCCCTGAAACTGAGGGCAGAACTTAAGTGTCAATCACTGACTGAAGCAGTACAACATCGGAGTTTAACTTAATATCCAGTCATGACTTGTGGCCGTGATCTCAGGACTTGACGGATAAACTCAAACGAGATTCAAAAGTTGAAACTTCACAAGTGTACTAAACAAGGAATTCAAATGCTGGAACACTTAAGCAAATAAACACACATCAAGTTCAAAACAAAATAAAGTTTTATTTCAACTATTTGTGAAAAGAAATTATGTATAAGTTGATTCCAAAATTCCTACTAGCGGGGGCCGAACTCGCATCTATACACAGCCTACAAAAGAAAAACGAACGTAGATTCCTATCTATCTACCAAAAATAAACCGAAGAAGCACGTCTACTCTCTCTTCTTTTTCGGCTTCATCTTTGGTGTGGACCCACTGGAACTACCACTTATTTTTCTTTTCGAGCCTTTGCCTTTCGGCGGCTGATCTCTAGTAGGGGGCATGATATCAAATTCCTCATCCGAGCTCAAGTGTACGGGAATGCTCCCTGAAGGCGGAGTCGGAGGAACTGGATCGACTATAGGAGGCGGAATAGGCACACTGGTATCAATAACTGTACCACCAGGTGATATCATCCTTAACAGAGCTGGACCAGGTGCCGCCATTCCACCTCCAAAACTACCACCATGAGCCGCTGCCTCCATTTCAACGTCGATTTCGGCCAATATTTCTTCCTCACGAATCGATTGAGCCTTGCTGGGAGCATCAGTGGTTGGCATTGAAGAGCCAGTAGCAGGTGCGCTTCCACCCATAACAAATGGTAGGTCCGCAAAAGGATCGCTGTGATGACCGAGGAGTTCCTTTATCATCTGCTCATCGAAAATAAGCGTGCTCCCCTGCGTTCAATCGGTCGGTGTCGTGGTCGTTGTGGTGGTTGCTTCAGTTATAATGGCCTCCTGCATATGATGTGATTCTTGAGTGGAAGGAGGCACGACCGGTGCAGCATCAATCACTAGACAAAAACAAAAGAAGAACTGTTAATAACTACTTCGGATGACAACTCCGATTTCAGATAAGCATAGAGAATGTTTAGAGTACCTTCCTCAATTTGGCTCGTGGACGGCTGAACGGCTTCAGAAACTTGCTCTCTAGCCGGAGATAACTACAGATGATCCAGATTGTAAGTAGGAACTGATTGGGAATCAACCGCATGCGCAGATTCAGGCTGGGTTGACATAGGAACTTCAGAACTTGCATCGTGGGGCTCAACACCTAAACCTTCTCCGACTTCCAAGTGTTGGGTGCCGAGCCTCTCTTTTTCATGCGAAATCATCGACTCATGGAGAATCTTTCGTTCGTCTTCATTTAGCATACGATTCTCAAGTTCAAACTCGTCGATTGATTCACCCAGATGCACCGCCTTCTCCTCCTCAACCAATCGGCCCCAAGCGTTGTATAAATGTGTCGGGTAGTTGTTGAGCCAGGCTAGATTTATGTGCCTCAAAACGTTAGCATTATAAACAATGAGGAGATCTTCAATATCAGTTTCCAGCCTAGACTCCGCCATTCGGACCTTCTCCTCGACCTCAGTCTCCACCACCCGAACCTTAGCCGTTGCCGCGTCCCGTTCGCTCCGAAGCACAACGGCCTGTTCACATGCTTCCTGGGCAGCTTTGTTTGCATCATCCTTTTCTTTGATGATCTTGAAAAATTTAGCTTTAAGCTCAGCAAGTTCTTTCAGAGCAGCGTCCCGTTCAGCTGTGACAGTGGTGTTTCGGTGGCCCATCTGCTCCACCAAGGCAAAGTGTGTCTGCCACATCCTCTCCATGGCCAAGTTCGCCTCATCGGCCTTTTTGGTGGCCTCTATCTCTGATTTCCAAGAGGACTCAGCTTCGTCATTAAGCACTTGGACGATGCGGTCCTTCTGGGCGAGACCAGATTCTAACTTTTGATTATTTTAGCCCGCTCGAAGGCCATCTTCGATGCTTTCTCTACAGCCTTCGCCCACTCTTTGTACTGGGAATAGATGTCATGAATGTAATCATGCATTGTGTTCTCCGCCTCCGATGGAATCCTCTTTAAGTGAGGGGGGGAAATGTAGCCGTCAAAGCATATATTTTGGAAATCTTTCTTTAGCTGAGCAATTCTAATAGCCCCTTCCCCAGTGGGCTCAGTGATAGCTTGCTCGGCGATGACTGGAGGATCAACCTCAGTTCTGTGGCATTGCGACTCGAACCTTGAAGCATGTGAAGATGGTTTGTGATGAGGGGGCTCTACCGGCTGTTTTCCCTGGCCCGAAGGTTTTGTGGGGAGTCAAGGGGGTGGAGAGCGCGATCGGGATCGATATCTTTATTCTCTGTAATCTCTATACCTATCCCTCTCATAGCGTTCCTGAGTAGAATAACCGCGATCACGGTTTCTGTCATCCTCCCTCTGACGGGACTCATAATACGAGCCTGATGATTGGTGTGCCGAACGAAGACTGCTGAGCATAGAATCTCGTTTGTTCATCGTATCTGTAAAGTAAAAGGAAACAGAGTTAGTGAATTCTTGAAACAAGCAACTTAAAGCTGGAAACCGTGTAGTGCCGTGAAGTGTGTATGTGTGTGCAACTCCCCGACCAACCGGTAATGTCGGCAGCACTAATAGGCAGAGACTCGCTTAAACCCAGAGCGTTTTGAAGCTCCTCCAATCCGGTATCATGTGTAAGTGACACAAAGTCCAGAATCGGAATATCGGCAAACCCTTCAAAAGGACTCTATGTTGGAGAAGGAGGAGCCTCTGAGATTCTAATGCCGGAGGCTGGCAAAGAAACCACAACTGATTTCCACCTCGAAGACTTAGGGCGTTTGTAAGTAGCGGCCTTGCTTTTTCTTCTTCCTTATGTCGCTTGAAATCCGGCCGAAGACCCAGCAACAAGTTCATCATCTGTGGGCGTTCTCTCTTCATCACCTCCCTCAGTAATTACGACCTTGGGCGCTTTGCGCTTTACCCGCTTCGTCGGGGCCACTCTTAGTGTTTCTTCAAGCCTTATGCTCTGGTTTCTCTCAATAAGCCCAACGATTCTCAAATTTATGTCGGTTAGAACCGAATCGATGTCCCTCATTTCACTTGGAACTTCTTGAAGGACGCTTACTATTTCTTTGAAGTACCCGCCTTCAGGTCGTGAAATTGCGGCTATAAAGAAAAGAAGATATTATTTTTACTACTATTATCTTGATAACTCTTGGAAAAGACTGCAACACTTACGTCTGATTACCATCGGCTAGCAAATCCTGGGGGGCATCGGACGTAGAACCATTCTGTTTTAAAGTAACTCGACCTTGTCCAGGATCCGGTTACTACTTGACAATTCCTAACCGCCTCCAGGAATGTAAAAGATGGACTATCTCCCCTACTCTTGATGTTAAAAAGATATCTAATCTCGATTGGAGTCGGTGGCCGAAAGAGGTGCTCCATGAATACAATAAATAAACTGTTTAGCGTAGCATATCCGTTAGGGTGTAGTTGTGATGGAGCAATCCCGAAAAAGACAACACTTGTCTAATGTATTGGTTAAATGGAGGAAGTGTGCCTGCTGTGCATGCATGACGGTTGAAGGCAGTAAACCCTTCCGGGGGAGCATGCGGTCTATCGTTGGGTTCCGGTAATAGAACATCGTCCAACGACAAACCGTGCCTTAGGCATATACGTCCTAGCATGTCTTCAAAAACGTTAGACGGCATGGAATCTTGTGGATTCATGATAAAAGTTGCACCTGGGAGCTCATCCGGAGCTGGGTCTATGACTTCGGCTGCGATGGCCGGCAATTCTATTGTTGGAAGAGGCAGACTCTGACTTTCCTATTGCTGTGAATTTGTGGACTCCATAACTAATCAACTCATTAAAAACCATCGTTAGACGATAGTAAGCCAATGTGATCCCCAGTGTGAAATGTGTGAATGTGCAAGTGTAGTGCTACATGTTACTTGAGAAATTGTACAGAGTTAAAGAAAACATTCAAACGACGAGACTTCGGAATTCAACTGGAGTGGTCGTCATCGTTGACCGTCATGACCGTGCCATCCAGACTTTAGAGACCGATCCAAGTCAGGGTTCGTTAGAATTTTGTTAAGTTACAGTTCCATCGACGAGCTTCGAAGGATAGTCAAATATGCAGTTCAACGGTCAAGTCCAATTATGCTAGATTGAAGCTTGCCGGAGTTAAATGTTCAATTATTCAAAATATTCGCATCCATCACGGTCAAAACATGGATCGGTCATCGGAAGGTTAATTCGTATCGATCCAGAAAGTTGCAATTCGTATCGATCCAAGGAGTTGCAATTCGTATCGATCCAGGAAGTTGCAATTCGTATCGATCATTGCACGTCCCTTCGTATCGGTCACTAAAAGGGTACTTCGTACCGATAAAGTATCCTCCTTTTCGTTTCGATCAACGTACATGAATTCAAGTATCCTCCTTTTCGTATCGAACAACGCACATGAATTCGTATCGATCAAAGTTTATCGATACGAATGCCAGTGGGTATCCATTGGTACAAAAGTCACCCTTAGTTGGTCGATACGAAGAGTTTGCCACCGATCGGTACGAAGTGCTTCCTTTGTTCGATATGAATCATCGTCATGTCGAGATTGATACGATTTCTCCCTTCGACACAAAACGATGGAGTGCTTCTTCCTCGTATCCCTCCACGCTCCTTCTTCTCCAATGAACACAAACGTCGTTGCTCTCTCCTCAACCTCGCTCCGACCCAACTCCGGCACCAACGGCGCCGGAATAGGCTGAGGCTTTGGACGAAGTGGCGTTGAATCTCGAGTCCTCCCAATTTCTACTTGAATTAATCGATTCATTACCTAATTTGAGTACTTAGTTCAAGGGATTGACACTTGGTTTGGTTTGAAGGCAAATGCAGTTTTCTCGCTTTCGAAATTTTATCGAGACGAAGGCTGGAAGTCAAATGAAAATAGATGAAAAATTTTCTAAGTCCAAAACGCTTATATATGGACCTGAGAAGTGAAGGGAAACGATTCGTCTCCTAGTCATTATGACCAATCCCAACCGGTTTCTCATCGGATCGATATGAAGTGTACTGTTCGTACCCATCGGATCGTATCTTATCGATACGAAGCGCTTGTTCATATCCACTGTTTTTGACTCCATCTAAGACGCATCGATATGAACTACACTGTTCATATCCATCAACACACGTCCCGTGAAGACTCGTATCCATTGATGCGAATAATGCATGAAGAACCAACTGCTCTATTCGTATCTTTCATAAGTCCATCGATACGAAAAAACAACTTCATACCCATTGCTCTGGAGTTCACCGAAGCTCGTATCCATCGATACGAAATGATTATTTCGTATCCATCAATGCGAATTACATCGATACAAGAACAATCTTTCGATCTTTAACATCGATCCAGGAGAGGATCGATACGAAGGGACATTCCAAAAACAACCGTCAAGCATTGTTACAACTCGAATTTCACATCGATTCAGGAGAGGATTGATACGGAATTCGATACGAGAAAACTAACAGCGACTTGTGAACGTGCGAACGTTAACGAGAGTTAGGTTAACATATATTCATGTATGTCAATTTAATATTCAATTTTCAAAATTCACAGGTCGTATGCCAACCTGATGACGATGATGACAACAAACAACAAATCACTATCATATAACAATCAATTACAATAGTACACGGTACCACAGTTGACAATCGACAGTTCATATTACTAAAAATCAATCAAAGGCTATATCTTTCGACGAGAATACAACAACCGTTCAACAAATCAGATGAAGTTGTTCAGAATAAAGATTGCAGCTTTTCAAAGCACGTCATGTTCACACAAAACGTACTTTGGGGGGCAAATGTTATTCCGCCTTTTGGCAAGGTCGTGATACCAGGGACTTAACTGGAAACCAAGGACAGTCCGTTCCGAAGATCGGTTATATGCGGTTCACTATGGATGTCGGTGAATTTTGTCCGAACCCAAATCAAGCTACAATTGATGTGACGAGACAAGCAAAGCTATAAAAGCCAACGTTCCAAATTTCAAGTCAATCGGAGTTCATATGCTCAAGATATGGATCGATCAAAATCAAGGGGGAGGACCTCTGTTCGCATCCATCAAAAAACCATGTTCGAGTCCATCCTATTCGAATCCATCCAGAGAATCGGCTCTCTTAGCATCGGTTGTGTTCGAATCCATCCGAAAATACACTCTTCGTATCCATCCAAAGGCGGCCTCCTTCGTATCGACCTTGTTCGTATCCATTGGACGTACCTGGTTTCATATCGATCAATCATCCCCAACTTGTTCGTATCGATCAATCAATGTCCAATTCATATACACCAAAGGTAAGGCTTCGTTCATATCCATTCATCCTGAGAATGTAGTTCGTACGCATTCGTTGGCCTTGTTTGTATCCATGAAAAACCTTGTTTCGTATCCATCATCTTGCATCTTCTTCGTATCGATCGAGTATGCACTCCACTCCCATCATCTAAGATTACTTCGTATCGATCAATACGTATAGGATCGATACGAAGTACACCATTGGCATCGATACGAAAATGGACATGAATGAAGTCACTTCGATGGATATGAACCAACGATGCGAACAAAGGTTGAAGTGGATGGATGCGAATGAAAGGATATGGATAGATACGAATGGAATTCAAAAAGGATGAAGGCTCGGTCAACACGGCAAGAAATTTTGATCCACCCCAGTTTATCGCTCCACGTCAACAAGCAAGCACGTGTCTTTGATCGACACGAAAGGGATGGAGGCGAAGGTATCGATACAAACTCGTATCCATGTTGAAGAGCCCAATTCGTGTCGATCATAACTCACAATCTACAAGTCCAAACGCCCCCAAATTTTCATAGGAGCTTACGTACAACCTAAAGAATGTCCATGCTAAATTTCGACTCGATTGGGTCAAATCTTGATCGATACGAAATTCGTTCGTATCGATCACGGACCGAGTGCAAATCACGTGGGATCGATCGCGTGGGCCCACACACATGCCAGAAGAGGTCTCCCGAGATCTGAGCGAGATTTTTACCGCCTAGGCCTATAAATAGCATCCCAGAGCCTACATAAAAGGGATCTTTTGGCTCTTTGACATCCAGACTCTGCCGAATTCACCATTGTATTCAAATTCCACTGTTGTACTCGAGATTTACTACTGTAATTCGCTGTAACTAGCAACCAAAAGTTAATAAAGATCAATCATTTCATAGTGGACGTAGGCAACACGCCGAACCATTCTAAATTTCTGTGTTTCTGCGTACTTTCTTGTTTGTTTTTGAAGTGTTTGTTAGATAATCCTCCTTTTCCATTTAATTTCTTCATTTTATCTCTTCACACCCTTCCGAAAAGTGTTGTGCCCAATTTTGGTACAAACAATATTGATTTTAATTAAAATAATTTTAGATTAGATCTAAATGAATTTAGACTTCATAGGCCCAAAAGGTTCAAAATAGAATAATCTTTTTGAAATTTACCCATTTACGCCGCTGCACGCTAGCCGGGTTCCAACAATGGTATCGAAGCCAGATAGCCTACGCGATCTAAACTAGCGGTATTATGGCTATCTTATTAAGCCTACCCATATAGTAAGGTATCTAGAAAAGTAGTGTATAAGGTTGGGTTTGGTTAACTAAGTACATTACTCTACCTGGCTACTGGCCTGACCTAAAAGGATGAGATAAGCTTAATGGTTATTCCTAATATAAAGGCCCAAATTGATTTAGGCCTTAGGTAAATTTTTGAAATCTATTTTGAAATTAGAATAAAATTTAAATTTAAAGGTTAAATCTAGAAATAATAAAAATAATATTTTAAATTTAAAAGGTTAAACTTAAAATAAGTAATGATTTGATAAATGTTATCAAATAATTTTCAGAATTGTTTTGAAAATAAAATTAATCATTTTCAAAAATTAATAATTTTTTTTGAAAAGGGATTCAAAATATCTTTATAACTAACTTTATAAAGTTTATACGAGTGAGGATCTCCAATACTGGAGCTGAACACAGGAAAAACCCCAAAGGGACCAAATAAAGCCCAAACAACATAGAAAATAAATGGGAAACCCACCCGAACTATAAGAACTCTAGAATGAATACACTGCCTAGACATGGAAAGAAAGCAATTCATAACTTCATCTCAAAAAATACCAAATTCCAGAAACAGAAATAAAAATGGCGACTACAACTTGCCCAAAGCTTGAAACGAAACTTCTCGAAGAACTCAACTTCTCATGAGCTGCAAAAGATTGAAGCAACTAGAAGGAAACACCCAATTCAACTCAAAGAAAATACAGAGCTACACAAGAAGAGATGAATCTAAAAGGAAAAGCTCCAAAGATAAAAGACATGGAAAAATGAGATGAATTCGGAAGTAATGTAATATTTTTTCATGATAAAGATCCAGAATGTAACTAATACAGGAGTTCAGAACTTCCCTGAAGGCAGAAGTGTTGGAAGTTGATACCTAATTCATCGCTTGAAGTCGCAGAAGCAAAAGTCGCTCGGTGGAGTGGAAGACCGGACGAGAAATCTCGTCCGGTGGTAGCTGCTGCCGCTCCAGTTTGAGCGGTAGTGATAGAGAAGGGACCGAACCAAATTTTTAGTTCGGTGGAGGAGATGCCGGACCAAAGATTTGGTCCGGTGGAGTTCGTCCGGTGTGAGTGACTTCGGTGAAGAGAAGAAAGTTGTCTCATTCGGTGGTATTTCGTTCGATGGAATGGTTTTGCCGGACGAGAAATTTGGTTCAGTGATTTGGTGAAGGAGAAGTGATGCCGAACGAAATATATCGTTCGGTATTTGGGAATGTCGGTCAAGACTATTGAAGTTGTTGGTCCAGATGTTGAAGTGTCTGATGCCGAACCAACCTATGCCGAACCAAATTGTGCCGGACCAGTTGCATGTCGAACCATACCCCAGGGCTGCTATATTGCAGCTACTCCTCCACATATCTTCACTCTATAAATAGAGGAGCTTCTGGACAACAATAGCAGCTGAAAGTGAGAGCTAATTTCAGCCAATTTCATAGCCATCCTAGAGAGCTGAAACTCTGTAGAATTTTATCTGTATTGTAAATTCTTCTTATGTATAGCCTCCAAAAGTGAATCAATTTGGTAACTCCAATCTTTCAGTGATTAATAAAATCTCCTCTCCCCAAGTGGACGTACACTGCCTAGCGATAGTGGAACAACTATAAATACCGGTGTTATTTATTTTTCTACATTGCATAGGTCTGTGACTGTCTGTTCTGGTGTTCATCTTTTGTTTGTTCCATCTCACTACAATCACGATCTAGTTGTTTTCCGTTGCGTTGGGTTTTTTTGTTCCCTTAGACTGATCATCTGAAGGGATTTTCCCTAACAGTCTGGTATGAGAGCCATGTTGATTGAGGAGTGTTAGACACTATGGTAGGAGATGAAGCGACTCCAGTTGTTACAAGATCCTATACTAGAGGGATGTATATCGCAGCAGGATCACAGTTGGCAATTGAGAAATGGAATGGGGATAAAGACTTCGAGAAGTGGCAATGGAGGATGAAGGCTGTTCTAATGAGGAATGAAGTCCATCCAGTAGTGTTTTCCCCTGAGAAGTTGACGGCTGACATCTCAGTGGCGGAAAAGAAGGAGATGGAGAAATGGGCGTTTACTACTTTACAACTAGCTATGGGAGAGAATGTCATCTCAAAGATTAGCAGTGAGACCACTGCTAAGGGCATTTGGACCAAGGCAGAGAATCTCTACTTGAAGAAATCTCTGACTAACAGTCCGATATTGCTGAAGACATTTTTCACCATGCGGATGAGAGACGGTACTTCAGTGAAGTAACATCTTAATTTCTTTGATGATCTCATGATGAAGATGATGACTGTTGAGTTGAAGATGGATGAGGAGAAAATGGCAATGATTCTTTTGTGTTCTTCTAGAGCGATACACAGGTTTCGCTAACAGCCTTATCTTCGCTAGAGACACATTAACAGTGGAGGATGTGAAGTCAGGCCTTCTATCTAAGGGCTTGAGAGATCAGATGAAGGAGATAAGTGAAGGAAGTAGAGGTGGAAGTAGTAGTCACGGCCTGTTTGTTGAAAGAGGTAGAGAAGATAAGAAGAATTGGAACTCTAGAGGGCGTTCCAAGTCTAGGAAGCCCAGTAATGGCAGGAGAGGAAAGTCTAAGGACGGGAAGTGCTTTATCTGTAAGAAACCTAGTCATTGGAAAAAGGATTGTCCAGATTTGAAGAAGAAGGAAGAAGATGGATCTTCATCATTTGCGGTGGAGAAGTCTATATCTGACGATGTGTTGTTTGCAGCAGTATCGGATGTCTCAGACCATTGGGTGCTGGACTCGGGGGCGTCTTTCCATATGACGCCTAATAAGGATTACTTCAGTTCTTTTGTTGGACGAGAGGGCAGCTCTATTCTTATGGGCAATGATGCTAGCTGTAGAACAATGGATGAAGGTACAGTGAGGATCAGGATGTTTGACGGAGTGATACGCACTTTGACAGGTGTCCGATATGTTCAAGGTCGGAAGTCCTTAATTTCTTTAGGACAATTGGCATCTTTGGGATGCAAGGTAACTATCGAGAAGGATAGTCTGAAGGTTTCGAGAGGAGCACTAGTTCTTATGAAAGAAGATGTTTTCTGAAATCTATATTTTCTCAAAAGAAACCACAGTTCTTGGAGAGTCGTGTGTTAGAGTGGACAGTTCTCGTGCTTTGGATGCCACAAAGCTTTGGCATCTCATGTTCGGTCACATTTCAGAGAAGAGCTTAGAGTTGCTTCGAAGATGGAAGATGATCAAAGGAGAAAGCTTCGAAAAGATGGACTTTTGCCAGGAGTGTGTGTTAAGCTAGCAAACTAAAGTATCATTTGGAGTTGGACTCCATAGATCGAGGCGAGTACTTGAGTACGTGCATACAGATGTTTGGGGACCGGTTGCTACTCCTTCTCTTGGAGGAGCAAAGTATTTATCTCTTTCATTGATGACTTTTCTTGGAAAGTATGGGTGTATGTGATGAAGGCCAAATCAGAAAATTTTGAGAAGTTCAAAGACTGGAAAGCGCTTGTTGAGAACCAATCTGGTTCTAGGTTGAAGGTGCTGAAATCTGATAATGGCGGTGAATTTGTCTCTAGGGAGTTCCTCGATTTTTGTAGACAGCATGGCATTCAGAGACATTTCACTACATCCGGAGATCCGCAATCCAAAGGGGTTGCAGAAAGGATGAACAGGACTCTACTGAAGAAGGCTTGTTGCTTGAGATTAACGGCGGGCTTGTCTAGAGGCTTTTGGGCTGAGGCATTATCAACTGCGGCGCATATCATAAATCGAATTCCATGCTCAGCCATAGATGGGAAGATTCCAGAGGAGAAGTGGAGAGGTAAAGCAGTGTATCTTGGTTACTTCCGAATTTTTGGTTGTCCTGTGTACGTTCACCATACAGGTGATGATAAGTTGGAGGCTAGAGCATACAAGGGCATACTAATGGGATACACCGATGGTATCAAACGGTATCGAATTTGGAACCCAGTTGATCAGAAGATTGTTCATTCTAGACATGTTACTTTTGATGAATCCGCTATGTTCAATCCAAAGGAGAAGCTACCTACCACATCAGAAGATTCTGATAGGCCTAAGGAGATGGATGAAGTTCCCGTGTTCCAACCAAATAGTAGAGTTATTGTTGATGCTGTCGAGGAAAACGTAGTTGATGAAACATCACATGATAGTCCACAGGTACCTTCGAGTAGTGCTAGTGATGTGCATGAACCTAGAGGAAGTTCAGTTCAAGGTGGAGCTGAAAGGAGTTTAGGCGAAGCAGTACCTACCCGGGTTAGTCGTAGGACTATTAGGCCGCCCGAAAGGTATGGTGATTGCAGTTTGCGAACCTTAGCCTTGGTGATCAGTTTGACTATGCCCTACATGTGGTTTATGAGGAGCCGCTTGACCTTGATGATGCTTTGAAGTCATGTGACAGTTCGAAGTGGATGTGCGCTATAGAAGAGGAGTTAGAGTCATTGAAGAAGAACAAGACTTGGGATTTGGTACCACCTCCTCAAGGAAGCCGAGCCATAGGTTGCAAGTGGGTATTCAAGGTGAAGGATGATGGGAGATACAAGGCTAGACTAGTTGCTAAAGGGTTTTCACAGAGAAAGGGATTGTAGTATGATGAGATATTCTCTCCAGTAGTGAGGCATACGTCCATCCGCATTTTGCTCACTATCATCGTAGCTCATGACTTGGACCTGGAGCAACTAGATGTGAAAACCGCTTTCTTGCACGGAGACTTGGATGAGACCATCTACATGAAGCAGCCAGAAGGATTTGTTGTAGATGGGAAAGAAATTGGATTTGCAAATTGAAGAAGTCATTGTATAGACTTAAGCAGTCACCTAGACAATGGTACAAGAGGTTTGATTCTTTTATGCTTTAACTTGGTTTTGACTATAGCATCAAAGACGCTTATGTGTACTTCAAGCATTAAAAGAATGGTAGATGGGTGTACCGACTCTTGTACGTGGATGATATGTTGATTGCTTCCAAGGATAAGGCCGAAATCAATAGTTTAAAGCAAAAGCTAAAAGCGGAATTCGAAATGAAGGACCTTGGAGAAGCAAAGAAAATTTTGGGTATGGAAATCCAAAGGGATAGAAAGCTAGGACTTTTGAGCTGCACTCAAAAGGAGTACATTTGAAAGGTTCTTGCTCGGTTTAGCATGGAAGAGGCAAAGGCAATCAGCACACCCATGCCTTTGCACCTACAGCTTTCTAGTAAAGGCTCTCCGATCTCGAAAAAGGAAAAGACTTATATGATGAAGGTCCCATATGCAAGTGCAGTTGGTAGATTAATGTATGCCATGGTCTGCACTAGGCCTGACATTGCACAGGCGGTTGGATTGGTGAGTAGATTCATGGCGAATCCAGGAAAGACGCATTGGGAAGCAGTGAAGTGTATCTTCAGATACCTTAGAGGAACTCCAAACCATGGACTTGTCTTTGGCGGCAGAGGAAGAGATTTCAGCTTGGTTGGATTTTGTGATTTCGACTATGCTGGTGATAGAGATCGAAGGAAGTCAACCTCTGTATATGTGTTCACCATTGGGGGACAACGATCAGTTGGAGAGCGAAGTTATAAACGATTGTGGCTTTGTCTACTACAAAGGCAGAGCTCATAGCTGCGGTTGAAGCAGCTAAGGAGGCGCTTTATTTAAGGCGATTGTTGTGTGATTTGAGCTTCGTATATGAAGGAGTGAATGTGTACTTTGACAGTCAGAGTGCAATTCACTTAGCTGAAAATTTGGCATTCAGCTCGAGGACGAAGCATATTGAGGTGAGAGAGTTGTTCCTTGTCTCGATGAGTGAAGAGAAGCTAGTTCGCCTTCAGAAAGTTCACACCAAGGAGAATGCAGCAAACATCTTTACCAAGTCGTTGCCTATTGCTAAGTTCGAGCATTGCTCGGACTTGATTCGCTTAATGAAGTGCTAGGTGCCACGGGGTGGCACGGGTTGGGGGGAGAGTTGAGATGGTTCATGGAGACGTTTGTTTTCATGGTGGAGATTGATAGGTTCTACACGGACTGGGTACTTCGAACACTTTGTTAACGGGCGGTGGCCTTGCTGGAGTTCATTGACAGAGTGTAATAGGTGATGGCTTTGCCGAAGCTCATTGGGTAAGTATCCATTGCCTGGATCATAAAGGTGTAGATGGAGTTAGAAGGCTTGTATGGAATTTGGTATCAAGGTAGAGTTTGTTGGAAGTTGATACCTAATTCATCGCTTGAAGTCGTAGAAGCAAAAGTCGCTCGGTGGAGTGGAAGACCGGACGAGAAATCTCGTCCAGTGGTAGTTGTTGCCGCTCCAGTTGGAGCGGTAGTGATAGAGAAGGGACCGAACCAAATTTTTGGTCCGGTGGAGGAGATGCCGAACCAAAGATTTGGTCCGATGGAGTTCGTCTGGTGTGAGTGACTTCGGTGAAGAGAAGAAAGTTGTCTCGTTCGGTGGTATTTCGTTCGATGGAATGGTTTTGCTAGACAATAAATTTGGTTCGGTGATTTGGTGAAGGAGAAGTGATGCCGAACGAAATATATCGTCCAGTATTTGGGAATGCCGGTCCAGACTATTGAAGTTGCTAGTCCAGATGTTGAAGTGCCTAATGCCAAACCAAATTGTGTCGGACCAGGTGCATGCCGAACCAAACCCCAGGGCTGCTATATAGCAGCTACTCCGCCTCGTATCTTCGCTCTATAAATAGAGGAGCTTCTGGACAACAATGGCAGCCGAAATTGAGAGCTAATTTCAGCCAATTTCAGAGCCATCCTAGAGAGCTGAAACTCTATAGAATTTTGTCTGTATTGTAAATTCTTCTTATGTATAGCCTCCAAAAGTGAATCAATCTTGTAACTCTAATCTTTCAGTGATTAATAAAATCTCCTCTCCCCAAGTGGACACACACTGCCTAGCGGTAGTGGAACCACTATAAATACTGGTGTTATTTGTTTTTCTGCATTGCATAGATTTGTGAATGTATGTTCTGGTGTTCATCTTTTGTTTGTTCCGTCTCACTACAATCATGATCCAGTTGTTTTCCGTTGTGTTGGGTTTTTTATTCCCTCAGACTGATCATCTGAAGGGATTTTCCCCAATAGTCAATGTGTACTGTGATAGTCATAGTGCAATTCACTTAGCTGAAAATCTGGCATTCGGCTCGAGGACGAAGCATATCTAGGTGAGAGAGTCATTCCTTATCTCGATGAGTGAAGAGAAGCTAGTTAGTCTTCAGAAAGTTCACACAAAGGAGAATGCAACAGACATCTTTACCAAGTCATTGCCTGTTGCTAAGTTCGAGCATTACTTGGACTTGATTCGCTTAATGAAGTACTAGGAGCCATGGGGTGGCATAGGGGGGAGTTGAGATGGTTCATGGAGACGTTTATTTTCATGGTGGAGATTGATAGGTTCTACACGGACCGGGTACTTCGAACGCTTTTTTAATGGGCGGTGGCCTTGCCGGAGTTCATTGACAGAGTGTAATGGGTGATGGCTTTGTCGAAGCTCATTGGGTAAGTATCCATTGCCTGGATCATAAAGGTGTAGATGGAGTTGGAAGGCTTGTATGGAATTTGGTATCAAGGTGGAGATTGTTGGAAGTTGATTCCTAATTCATCGCTTGAAGTCGCAGAAGCAAAAGTCGCTCGGTGGAGTGGAAGACCAGACGAGAAATCTCGTCCGGTGATAGCTGCTGCCGCTCTAGTTGGAGCGGTAGTGATAGAGAAGGGATCGAACCAAATTTTTGGTTCGATGGAGGAGATGCCGGACCAAATATTTGGTTCGGTGGAGTTCGTTCGGTGTGAGTGACTTCGGTGAAGAGAAGAAAGTTGTCTTGTTCGGTAGTATTTCGTTCGATGGAATGGTTTTGCCGGACGATAAATTTGGTTCGGTGATTTGGTGAAGGAGAAGTGATGCCGAACGAAATATATCGTTCGGTATTTGGGAATGCCAGTCTAGACTATTGAAGTTGTCGGTCCAGATGTTGAAGTGCCTAATGCCGAACTAACCTATGCCGAACCAGATGCATGCCGAACAAAACCCCAGGGCTGCTATATAGCAGCTACTCCTCCTCATATCTTCACTCTATAAATAGAGGAGCTTCTGGACAACAATGGTAGCCGAAATTGAGAGCTAATTTCAGCCAATTTCAGAGCCATCCTAGAGAGCTGAAACTCTGCAGAATTTTGTCTATATTGTAAATTCTTCTTATGTATAGCCTCCAAAAGTGAATCAACCTTGTAACTCTAATCATTCAATGATTAATAAAATCTCCTCTCCCCAAGTGGACGTACACTGCCTAGCGGTAGTGGAACCACTATAAATACTGATGTTATTTATTTTTCTGCATTGCATAGATCTATGACTGTCTGTATAGGTGTTCATCTTTTGTTTGTTCCGTCTCACTACAATCCAATCCAGTTGTTTTCCGCTACGTTGGGTTTTTTATTTCCTTAGACTGATCATCTGAAGGGATTATTCCCAACATAAAGAAGAGCTCGGTTGGAGATAAAATGATACTAAAAGTTCTGCTTCAAGAGATGCCTCTTCAGCGTAGTCTGGTATCAATTATAAAACCCCATTTCTCTGCGAAGTCAAGATCTAAATTGGTCAAACGATGTCTAAATTATGATTTGTATGCTCTGATAAAAATTGCTTGAAATATAAGATTGCACAGTTCGCATTTGTCCACAGATTGATTTTGAAAAATGCGAGAATTTCATTCTTTCCATAAGTACCATATGCAAGTAGAAATCAATATACGAATGAGGTCATGTTTAAGACAATCCTGAGAACCTAAATGAAGAATGCTTTGAATTTCATCATGAAGATTAAGGATGCTAGTGTGACTAGGAAACCACAAAAGCTTAATACGACACATTTCCAAACATACACCAAATAACTGCATTCGAAAAATAAATATGTAACATTTTCAACTTGAGAGTGGCATAAAACAAAGAGAGGATCAATGTCCATTCTTCTTTGAATGAGACGAGACTTAGTACGAAGGAATTAATTGATTTCCTTAAATAAACAGACTGCTATCTTTGGAGTATGTACACGATGCCACACCAGAGATGCCCAGACTATCTAATTATAAGTAGACCGAATATAATTCCATATTTTTTTGAACTTGTAAATCCAATAATCTTTATCATGGTCATGACATATAGGAGTTTCCTCTATTTCTGACCTCAATTGGAAAAGAAAACTATGTTTATCCCATTTCCATCTGCTTTGTAAAATAATATCATCCAACATCAACTTTTCAGTTCTAGTTCTGATAGCAGTGTCCCTTCCCAATTTACTAATCAAATTGCCTCCTTTAAGCTAGGGATCAAACCAACTGGAAGTAGATTTTTCATTAATAACCCTTTTCCTCATACATTTGATAACATGAATTCGATTCTTCAGTAGGAATTTGCAAACACCAGAGTCATCTGAATGTGGATTTAAGTCCCAAAAATTGTTGTTTCCAACATAACCATCATTCAAAAATTTGGCCCATATACCTTGTTTGTTGACAATTTTCCAGATAAGGTTGAGACTAAGAGCAATGTTTAACTCATCAAATCTCTGATACCATATCCTCCCTTAATTTTATGCAGACAAAGAGTTTCCCATGGAATTTTACTATTTATCCCTTTCCATAAAAAGTTCAAACAAAAGTGTTTAATTTTATTAATAGTGCCACATGGTAATTTAAAGCATTGCACCCAAAATTGAACAATAGGATAAATCGTGGATTTGATAAGCTCTAATCTCCTCGCTAGACTAAATAGTTTTGATTCCCACCCATCAATTTTTCCTTTCGCTTTGTCTAAAAGATAAATAAAATCTTTGTCCTTAAGATTGGAACTAGAAAGTAAGATACCTGAGTATCTGATTGGAAGGAAGTTGTTTATGCGATATATTCAGTATATTAACAATATCGGACAAGTTAGCAACACTCCACCAAAGAAATACTAGATTTTTGACAATTTAATTCTAATACCGTAGCTTTTCCCATAAAATCAAAGACTTGTTTAATAGCCATTGCAGATTACACATTAGCTCGAGTAAAGATCAAAATATCATCAGCATAAATCAAATGGGTAATAGAGTTACCAAAAACCTAAATCAGAGAAATATGATTGTCCTTGACCTTTTCTTCCATCAAAAGAGTAAAATATTACATGACAAAAGTAAAAGGAAAAGGGATAAGGGATCGCCTTGCCTGAGATCATTATTACTGGAAAAATACCTATTAGGAGAACAATCATGAATAATCGAGAAAACTGGGGATTTGATCTATAAGTTGAACCATTTGGATGGAAAACGAACACTTCTTAACATGTGTAAAACAAAATCCCCGTTAATCGAATCACACACTTTATGAAGATCAATTTAATACACATGTTAGAATTGTCCTTACGATCCAAACCTCTAATGATTTCATGAGAAAATAGAATTCCATCAAATTATTTTTGTTCTTAATAAATGCATTTTGGTTAATCGAAATGAGTTGATCCATGAAAAGACTCATTCTATTGCATAAAACCTTGACTAAGACTTTATATAAGGTGTTACAATAAGCAATGGGCCTAAAATCCTGAATCTCTTTAACATTCAAAGTCTTAAGAATAAGATGTAGAAAAGTATGATTCCACTCAATGAGAATTTTACTTGAGTCCAGAATGTCATTTAGAGCTTAATCAATCAAAGATTTCGTCACTTCCTGTAACGACCCGGATTTTTGGTCGTTGATTTTGAACATTTAATTTATTTCAAATGTTGAGTTTTGAAATGTGAATAGGATTTTAATATGAAATTCAAATGACCAAATAAGTGGAATAAAACTTAAGTTCCAAATACAGTGATTTAATTAATAAATTTAATTGTTGAGTTAATATTCAAAAGTCGTTTAAATAATTGAATTGGAGTTGAATATGAAACCGATACGATTTCTAATGTTGATATAAATTCTATTGGAATTAGAATTGAATTAATAAGATTTCAAAACTGAAAATTTCAAGCAATTTTGTAAATCTAGGATATCGTCGATTTAATCGACGATTAAAAACAGCGATCCAGGGCACAGTCTCAAAATTCGACGAAACCAGTTCCATTAGATCCATAATAGTGTATTATTATTGGATCTCAAATTTCATTGCGGTTGCAGTTAACGTTTGGTCGTACGATCTGAAAACGCCTAGAAATAATTAATTGAATTTAATTTAAATAGTCGATTTAAAAAGCTATCTTCTTCATACGATCGAATTAGGACTCGAAACTTGTTCCATTGGGCTCGGAATAGCGGTATAACATTAGGAATGCCACGCGGCACGCTTCAATAGGAGTTTGTAATTTTACAGTAGGAAATTCGAGATATTTTGAAATAAAAATAAAGGTAAAATCAAATCGAAATCAAATCTCAGCCACTATGATTTGAACAAGAGCCGCGACTTCCCCCTTACATTAGGCCGCCTTCATCGTTTAAATCACCCGTCCTTTATTCTTTCTCACAAAAGAAAAAAAAATCAAATCGAAGAAAACTAAAAATAAATAAATAAATAAATAAATGAGACAAGGCCATGATTTTCTAGCCAAAATCGAACTCACGGCACAGCAGTTCGCCGTCGTCAGGAGATGAGGGAGGGCGCAGCGAACGATGGGAGAGCGACGCCTGAACTCGCGACAACAACAGCGAAGACCGTATCATTTAATGAGAGGGTGGCACGGTGGAAGAATTGAAGTTGCGATGGGAGTTGGTTGCAAAGCGCGCGTGGGCGTTGATAGTTATGCAAGGGGAGAACGCAAGGCCAAGGGTTGGTCACGAATTGGGGAGTTCGTACTCAAGCTACAGACTGGAGGAAGCGATGTGAACTAGAGTGACAGAGGCGTGACTTTGAGACGCTGGGCCCGGATGCGATGACATGATTAATAGAGATGCTCGACTTGAAGGAAGACGAGCGTGTGCTGATTCATGAAGCCAGGTAGGTGATAGTTTGTTAAATTAAATTTAAATTTTAAATTGAGTATGTTAATGATAGTTTTAAATTATTTCAAATGTTAATAAATTCGTAATTCTTTTATACGAGGTCTAAAAATTGTGAAAAACAAGTCGAGATTGGAATGGTTTGCAAATAAAAGTCAAGGTGAGTTAATCTCACTCAATTTGGATTTTTAGTTTATTTTAAATAGTTAAAATTAATTATTGGTTGCTTGGTTGAATTTGATAATCGTTATCAGTTGGATGTTATTATATATATGGTAGTATGTATATATTAGCAATTGGAGTGTTGTTCCCGCATATTTTAGCGGATGAGACCCTATGTGCCCCGCATAATAGCGGATGACCCTATATACCGCGATATTCCGTCTTGAAGCGGAATTGGTATTTTTATGTTGTGCTAACATCTGTGGGTGCAGGGAAACAGGTTGGAGGGATCCAACTGGATTCCTCAAAAATGTTGAATTAAATTTCATATGTATTGATATATGAATTGTTTGAATAATCTGTGGTAGATTATGGTGTGTTTTGAATTTATTGGATGCTATGGTAGTTTTGGCCTAGATTTTGGTATTTTAAAAATACCATAAATATATGTTTTGAATTTGAAAAAAAAATAAAAAGAGACTTTAGAAGTGAAATAATCATATATAGAATTTTGGATTGGTTAAAAGGAATTGAGTTGGAAAAATAAATGGTTTGACTTAAAATTGTATTTAACTAATCCATGATATTTGGAGTAGAGATTTTGGAAATAATATATAAAAAGGATTTTAAATAATAATTCGTAAGTGATTCTTGTTTAATTATAAAAGGTTTTAAAAATCGAGATTTAAAATAGTTGGGAGAATAAAAAGGGAATTTGGAAATAAATCTAAAATTGGTCATTTTAGATCTTAAATAAGACTGCAAATTTCGAAATGGAAGCAGAATCGGGATTTGGTTGGGTTTGGAATATGGGTTGGTTTATTTAAGAAAATTGATTATAAATGGATTTTAATTTAGTAAACAATTATAATGGATTTAAGTGATGTGAAAACCGTTATAAACGGAAGATGAGACTATAGGATTTGTAAAACAATGTTTTATAGAGTAAAGTGAAAAATTATCACTTGATAAATTGGAGTTATAAATTCACGGTGAGAATTTATAGTGGGGAGGATAAAACGGTTTAAAAGAAAATGATAGAATTTTCTTTTGAAAACGTGAAAGGAGATTTATGAAATTGGGACGTAAATCAATTGGTAATAAATCGAGAGTGATTTATAAATATTAGATTGGTTATGTTGGGACTGAAAGTATATTTTATCGAGAAGTTGGGTTTATTTTAAAAGGAGGATTTTTGATTATTAAACTAAGTAATTTAAAAAGGTGTTTAAAATACTCAGAAATTAGTTATTTAATTATTTGAAAATTGTTTAAGAGTATATTTAATTATTTATTCAAGTTACCTTATAATGATTTGTTTGAAGTTAATTATTATTTAAGAATTAATCGATATTATTATTTTAAATGATAAATTACTAAATTTTTATATTGTTTTTATATAATAACTTTTATTTAAGAGTATTTCCCTAAATTAACTTTGAAATTAGTACGGAACTTATAAGTGTTATTTTGAGATAATTATTAAGTAAAGTTTTTCGAAAAGCGGTGGTACTTTCCATAATTTATTTTAAAAAGTTTCCAAATATTATTGGAGGGAATGGTTTGTTAATGTATTTAATCTGGTGAGATAAGTGTGTACTTTTGAATAGAGAAATTTAATTTTATTGAAATTTAAATTAAATAAGAATAAGTGAAATTCAGTAGAAAAATGAATCTTGATTGGATGATTATTTATTTGATAGTTAAATAACCGACTATCAAATCTGGACCAAAAAATTATAACTTTGGGAATATTTAGAGGAAGCACGGGGATTATGTGGTACATTTACCGTTCGAGGTGCTATACTGTACGTATAAACTCGTTTTGTTCTTCTAGGATGATAATAAGGGAATTCGTCCATTAACGGTTAGGAGATGATCTCCGATCTTATTTTTGTCTGTTTATTTCCTAAAGAACAGGGGTTGAGTTTACTGGAAATATCGAACGTTGTTGCGAAGAGACCGGGATCAGATAAGTTATACAAAAACCACTTCGATCCAACGAATACATTTCGAAGTGAAGACAAGAGGATGAAATTGAAGATGGAGCATTGAAGTGCAATGGCTAATCGCTACTAATCCTGGGAATGATTCCAAAACGGATGTAGTAGGAATAGTGCCTTCGGTTTCGTTGAGACCTAGAACGGACTTGTATGGTTGAATGCTATTAATACATCGTCATTGGAAGACGATGAGCATTCTAAGTATAAGTTTCTTTAAAATGGTAATCGTTGCCTCAAATCTCATCAACCATAATGGCTGAAAATCAGGGGAGATGGAGCAAGGCTAAGTAGGTCGCATCCAATTAGGGTATGTTATCACTTTTCTAGATACCCTCGGATATATTATTCATACGGTGCATTGGAAGGAGCTCAGTAAGGGTGGGAACACCTGGGGTGATAGCATATTCGGTACTATCCAGGTTAGGGGTAGAATCGGTCTTGTGTTGTAGGGGATCTCGGCGAGGTCCTCGGTACATTTTTCTAGATGTGTACCGTGATAGGTGGTACCCCAGTGCCTAGTCATTGTATGGAAATCCATTCTCCAATACATGCTTTTACGGTTTTGGTTGTAGAGCCTATTATGCTGGAATTTAATGAATGTAACAATTTTGGCTATTTGAATAAATATTTGTACTTAGACACCATTATAATATCGGATGATTTTTATATAAAGCGTTTTGGTTATTGTAAGGTAAAAACCCGTCGTGTTTATGTGTGATGCGGTCTTACGAGATACCTTTGCTTTTCAAAGGATTTTGATAACTTTAATAAGTTCAAATTGAGTGTGTTTTCTCACAGTGGTTTTCCAGACTGACTCGGGTGTTATTTTATTGTAATGCTCTGGTCAGACCGAGTATTACAGATTAAGGTTAGGATGTTGTGGAGCTCAAGAGACGAGCTGGAGGATTTCAGACATATTCTCGTACTTGGTTTATAAAAGTTAATTAATAAATTGATTAGTAATATTTATAAAAGTGCTTAAACTAAAGGTAAATTTGGAATCGCTAATTGATAAGATAAAGCGGGATTCTCGACGATTTTGGACAGTCGAAATTTTTTGAATCACACTCAACTCAGATCTAAGGAATTTATGAAAACTTTTGGTAAAAGATAAACAACTGTGAAATGTTTTGAGTAAATGAAATTGGATAACTATAATTTATAAATGTGATTATAAATAAAATGAACTTAAAAGTGGAGAAATTTATATAGCATTAAATCAGAAATAAATTTTATAATTATGAATTTGAAATGATAACAACCTACAACAAATTTTAAGTCTGTAATTCACCCAGATATAAAACCGATCGGGAATTTGGGATGTGTATATATTCTATTAGGATGTAAAAGGGTATTATACAAAAATAAATTTAAGTCATGAACTATTTATACACTTAAGTAAAATCATGACTCTTTAAAATGTAATTATAACCTAGAAAATGTTTTATTAATGAATTCTACCATTAATTAAGGATTTGGCCTTAAGTTTTTAAAAGTGATGGATTTACATTGTTGTGTTCATAAGATATAATAAGCTTAAGTAATAGTTTTATGAAATGATTCATAAACAATATTAGTAATAAAGAAAATATACTAAAAAAATGAATGTGAAAAATAAAGGATGTGAATAAAGAGAATTTGGTATAACTGAGAAAAACCAATAGGAATAAATATATAATTTATAAGTAAATCATTTCGTCACACAAATTTTGATCTAATATTCGAGTACAGAACTTTAAGGTGTTTACATCGATCCGGAAAGAATTTATCACTCGATTTCTTGACGGCGAGCATTGATGATGTTTTGTGGTTAGTTACTCGAGTTTTCTATCATAGTTGAGAGCTATGCAAGGAAAGCAAGTGTATCTGATCTAGAAGCTTGATCAGAGTCCGCACTAGAGGATTGGGGATTGATACTAGTTCGGAAATAAAGCTGTGAATTCGAATAGAAGATCAAATCAGATATTTTATACGAATGATTTGGGTACATCTTATGGGTTTAAGTTTGTGAAATAATGATTTAGGTAAAAAAAATTGTGGGTTTAGGTTCAGGGTAATTTCGGGGACGAAATTCTTTTAAGTATGGGAGAATGTAACGACCTGTACTTTTTCCACTTTGAAAATGGGATATTTAATTATTTTAAATATTCAAATGTAGAATTTTCAGACTTAAACAATCAAGTTTTATATGATAAATAAGAATGACAAACTTATTTTTGATATTGAATAAAGATTTTGGATTTCCATTATAAAATTGACAAAAGTCGGATTCCAATAAAGTTGGATAAATATTCGAGAAATTTGTTTAAAGGATAAATAATTCCTTTTATATATATATATATATAATCGATATCAAACTCAATTGATAATAATAGTAATTAAATTTATAATGGTTTGATAAATATATAAAAGTTGACAAATTTCGTCGCATATCGATAAATCGATGTCGTATTTTTACAAATAGATTTGGATATTGTTTTATAGTATTTTATAAGTCAAATATGCTTGTTTTAATTATTTAAATATAATAACAAATCAATTTTGAAGTTTGGTTTACATGAATAAATAGTTTAACAAAAACGTCAAAATGTGACCGGAAACGTTTTGTCGAAAATCAACGTTTTGTCGATTAAAAGTTGCCGCAACGTTGTCGCACCTTTGTTAACATGTTTTAACATATATATTACACATTTTAATAACTAAACATGTTTACTTTTACTAATTATGATTAGGAAACTTCTAGAATATCATTAAGAAAAGTAAGTAAGTTTAAAAAAAGTCAAAAGTAAACATCAAATTCAATTCACATCAAAATCCAATAAAATAATTACTCTTCTTTACTTTATCTTTAAGTGACTAAGACATAAAGTAAGGATGTGAAAGATGATGTTAAGTATTGAAAAAGTGGAGATTTCTTTAGGTTGAAGTAATGTTAGTTTGGTAATTTGGTAAGAGGTTATTTTGGTAAATTTACCACTTCTTTCTTTTTCTATAAATACCCACCTCCTTCTTCACTTTCATTCACATTTCTTCTTCTTCTTTTCTCAAGCTTCTTCATCTTCTTCCTCTTCTCTTTAATGAATTCCAAGCCATAGGAAAAAATGGAAAGAAATAATGTCAAAATATTTACAAAATATTCAAAAGAAATCAATGTTCATTTCCTTCAAATCAAACTCCCATTTTTTCCATATTTTACCTCTCTTCTCTCGGCCATAATTTCTTCAAAACAGAATCAAAATGCAATTTTTTTTTTCAAATCATGTATTTTTCTAGTGGATACAACTTTTATGTTGACCACTTTGTCTCATTCTAAAATTAACTATGTCAAACTCCACTTCTTTCCAGTGCATTCTCTAGCCCAGTTTTTAAGATAGAGAATAGCTCATTTTGTTTTGATCATAACTTGATCATAACTGATCCAAACTAAGAAATTATTTTTTTCAAATCAAATTAAATTCCAGTGGCTACAACTTTTTTGTTGATCACTTTTTCCAGTTTTGAGTTTTGCTATACCTGAAACTCAATTCTTTGAAATGCATTTTTAGGCTTCATTTTTGTCAATCTGACAATACCTCTTCTTCATTCTATCCCTCAAAACAACTTGGATTCAAATAATTCTTTTTTTCAAATTCAAGGGAAAAGAATTTTTCAACTACTTTTTAGTTAAAAACTTTTCTAAATTTTGAGATATAGAGGGCCTAAAATCAGATACAAGATAACCTACTTTTCGGATCAAAATCTTGGGAATTCAAGTTCAAAGCTCTACCGCTTCTTCTCTATACTTTCGGACAACCTCCATCTCAAGATTTGGCCAAGCTATTGGAAGGGAGAGGGTGTTGTTTGCTAGTGTTTAATGGAGTAGGAAGTAGTTAGTGAAGTGTTTGTTGATTAGAATGTTGGTAGGAAGTTTATCACTTTGGTTTATGGTGGGAAACTCTATTTAACACCTATATTTATATATATACATGTTTGATGTTGTGTTATGATTGCTATGGATGCTTATATATGCTTTGATCATCAATTATTGATTGTTTGATATGATTGTTAAATTGTTTTACCAAGTCACGTTAATACACGTCGATAAGCACAAAGGAAATCACTTTCCTTTTGAAAATGAAATGTTGTATATGGAATGCTTAAACCTTTTGGAAATAGTTTTACAATGAGTTAGAAATGCTTTGTAAACATTTAAATATTTTTAAATAAATAAAGAAAGAAAATCAAGATTTCATCTTGTATATTTTAAAATATGTCCAAAACAATTTTCTAAAAAACATCGCGGTTTTGCAGTTCGGAATCCAAAAATGAATTCTTTTAAAATGATATTTTTAAATATTTAAAAAAAATATGAAATAAATTCTAAAATATTTTAAAATGTTTTAAAAGAGATTTAAGTTGAAAAGATGGATTTCTAAATGATATAAAAGTCGTTTTGAAGAATATAGCTTTTAAAACACTATTTGCAACACTTTTCGCGGCAGTTTTTAATAACTTTTGAAATGTAGTTTTAAACTTAACAACTCTTTCCTAAATATTTTGTGAATGATTTTAAAAGAATAATTAAGTAATTTAAAGATGATTTGGAAGTTTTAATAAGAGTTTGAATAAATGGTTAAGAGGAATTGTTTATAACACTTAAACAATAATTGAAGAATATTAAATATAATAACAAATTGAGTATGCGGAAACGATTAGTACATTTGTGCCGCCTGTGAGAGCTAAACGGTAAAACAAGATGTGTAACTAAGGTTAGGAATGGACCAACCAGTGCCCTGAACTTACCTAGCCTTTGCTTTATCTTTTAGACGAGGGGTGGAACAGATCGAAAGGAAAGCCTGGATGTTCTAAAAGATCATATTTAAGTTTTTTCCAAGATAAATGAAAAGATCTTCATGATGTAGGATACTTGCCACTAGTCCCTGGAGGTGAAATTTACCATAATTAAGGTGGCAGTAATGCTCTGTTATGAAAATCTTCGATTTGCAAGAATATGATTTGAAGTTACACAACACCAGAATTGTCATTTTGTAACGGTTATAACCGTTGGTAGCAGGTATGTTATATTTTTTTTTACATATTTTGTAACGGTTATAATCGTTAGGAAATTTTGGTATTCCCAACGGTTATAACCGTTGAGAATTTTGGTATTCCCAACGGTTATAACCGTTGGGAAATTTTCCTTTTCCAACGGTTATAACCATTGTAAATTACGTATTTTCTTACTAATTGAGTTTTGAACACCGTTGTATACCGAAAATTGTTATGTCCATTGTTATAATAAGCTAGCGTTGCCTCAACATAAATTCACCCAACATAAACAAATGCTAAAATAGAAAGGGGAAGCAAGCTAAAGTTAACGCTCATGGAATATCAGAAGGCACATCTAGTCAAGGATCTCTCTCCCTCAAAGTCTCGGTTTTAGCATTTGTTATACTTGGCTAAAGAGGAGGCTTTGAGAACCTAGAGAGCTTTGCCACAACTGCTCAACCAGTACAACACTGACTTCAGGTACAATTTTCACAAAGAGTAACACTTTCACTGCTTGTTTTAGGCTAGTTATACAATATAAGTATTATGTGCCATATTTACAAAACTCAAATAAAAGGATTGCTCTTATATGTGAGCTTGCTACATAAAAAAACACTGACAATAGCAATAGAATAAGCAAGAATGCAACAAAATGATCTCATGATGCTGATAATTTAGTTATTGATTATGATATCAAGAATTGATTAGCTCGAAGTGGTGTTTGAGCCAATCCCGAAAATAGGATTGCATCTTATCGCGATTTGCTGCATTGCCGACATTCACTGTGGGAATGATATTGTCTGGCCTCAAGAACTTAAATATAGATGATACTGTTTTGTTATATACATTGAGTGAATGATAGTATGAATGCTTATTAATTATATGCATATATGTTTTAATGCGTACCTTAACGAAAGTTTTGAGATCTGTGAAACTTGAATGCTCGTTGTAAGGAACCCCTGCATAACATGGCCATAGTGCTTTAGCATAAACTAAAAAGAGAAATAGATTGTCTCGTATTTTTAACACAATTTTGATATATATTTACTTCTCCGAAATTAAATATTATTTGCTTAGTTTACATATAAGTAATCATGTCAATGTACATCACTGTTGCATATACCAGAAACATCTAGGTCAGAGCATATGTTGGATAAAAATATTCCAGATTCTCCTAATACTGCTACAACTAACCTCTATATTCCCTATAGATACATAAAAAATATGCATATATATATGCAGTGGGGAGAAGGTTGAAAACATACCATATATGGTTACATTGCCTTTACAATTCAGTTTGATTAGATTAAGCCGGCTTCCGGTCTTTCCAAAATAAATCCAACCTGATAAATGATGAGGGGTATGATCAGAAATTGCAACTGTAAAACTGATAAATAATAACAATGAAGTATCATACCTGTTGGTCTAAATGCTAAAACAGCATTGTGATTTTGTTTCAGAATATTCATGTAGTCTTCTAAGTTCTGTATATACCAATGTTAACCAGTAAGGCATCATATTGTTATTAAGTTTGTTAAATAGAAAGGAGGAATGATAAAATAGACCAGATGTTGCAAGAACGAAATGAAAGTGTATATGGATCGATAATATAGTTTAAACTAGTCTAGCAAGTGCGGAATTATAAATAATAGTAAATAGCAGTAATAAAAAAGACACCAGGGATTTTTATACTGGTTTGAACTTCCCGTTCTACGTCCAGTCCTAGACTCCTTCTGGAATTTCTCGAATAACCCTCACTTAACCTGGAGGAACAGGTATTACACCGCCTGAGCAACCGAACAGGACTTTTCCGCCTAAGCAACCGAATAGGACTTCAAATACAATTTGGTAAATTGTTTCTTGACTTGTGTGTTCTTTGAATAACACGAATATAGTCAATGTTGTACACCCTTCCTATAATCTTCTTGATATGATGATTTGAACGTGCAATTTATAGGAAGTAGAGATTGAAAATCGCTTGTGATTATGATAATACAAAGCAAGTATAGATAGAAAGAATTGGTTATTGAAATAGTGGATTTTCATCTCTATTTATAGTATTGAATAGTTTTAATTTAATAGTTGCAACCATTAGAAGAAGTGCAACTCTTGATGAAGAAGACAACTCTTCAGAATTTGATATTTCATGAAGAGATGCTTCAGTTCGTCAAGTTCAGATGTCTGAGAGAAAAGTGACAGATGTCTGACTAAGGTTAAAAATACAAAAAATAGAAGAAAAAAATCAGTCATTTCAGACGTCTGTCATTTAATTCAGACGTCTGTCTATGATGACAGACGTCTGTTATTAAATTGACAGACGTCTATTTCATATAGAAATAGAAGTACTTTATACTGAGGGTTCACACGTCTGTTATTTTATCTTTAGACGTCTGACATTGATGTCAGACGGCTAGATAAAACTACAGACGTCTAAACCTGTACTGTTTTGTTCCTTCCTTTGTTTTAGCACTTCTGAACTTGAGATATTATATAATTTTGAAAATACCTTTTTATATCTTTAAATAATTAAAGATATTTATTATTTTAAAACATGATTTTTCAAAAGTATATTTGTGTGTGTGTTTTTTATCATCATATTAGAGATTGTACAAGAATATTTAACTTAGAAATAATAAAATTTGAGAACTTGATATTTGTTGATGATATGATAATAGCTTCTCTTTGTAGATTCCTGCAAGAATATTTGACATTATAGTATATAGGTTGAAATATATAGTTGTCGCATTAAAATTAAAGAAGGCAGGTTTCAACACGAAATAGGCAGAACATGCAATGATGACGACTCCACACTTGAACAAATTTTTCCGCTAAGTTCAGGCCAGTCATATGATTGTAAAATAAGTCTTCTTGAAGCATTTGTGTATATTGGGAGCTGCAAATAATGAAGTTTGTAAGATAATCACTACACAGAACTTGTAGAGAGCTGATAGACACAAACATTTACATGGCATCACAGATTATGGACCGATAAGACGTCTATAACAGAGCCACAAAAATTAATAGGCTGTGCAAAGAAGGGTATAACAATGTAACTAATCTTTTAACCCAAGCAACTGGAGCCAAATCAGATTTGCTTAGTATTTGGGCAGCCTGTCTCACAGGTTTAGACACTGCTATCAGTAAAGAAAGCTTTTTTTTTCAATCAAAATAATGGGCAGCATTTAACTTCATCTATGCTATCAAATTTTTTCCAATAGAATGGGTATTAAGAACATATGTATTGATTGGTTCATGTCAAATTTGCTAATGCCCAATTAAAAGAAGAAGAGGGAGGTAGGGGTTGTTAATCTTTGGAGTGTCTTGCAGATAATATGTAAAGATAACATATTACTACATATTAGCACCACGTTTATACTATACCACTATGAATAATCTTTAAATGCATGTGAAACTTAAAAGATTTAGTAAATTTATTGATATTAATTGATAGGTTAACTTTTGTGGAATATAGTTTTCTAACTACTACACATTTAGAAATGATAAAATTATTCAAGTTCAATGCATCATTCAGTCTTTACAATTAATTATTCGCACCTAACACCTTATTCATCACATGTAAGTAACCAGCATGTATATAAAGCTTATCAATATTGTAGTCTAGTCAAAGAGGAATGAATTAATTAACATCGCATCACTGTCTGATGGCTAACAACAACGAATTAATTATTACATTAAGTTGAGATTAACCAAAGACTTGTGGACAAAGCAACACTTAATTGCTAATTCATTCATCCTGATTTCTGTGAAATTTGGGACAGTGCTAGATATCTTGTGCTAGACGACTCTTTAGAGAAATCAACTTGCCATTCATCCTAATTTCTGCGAAATTTGGAACAGTGCTAAATATCTTATGCTGGACGACGAAAGCTTCGTCTTTAGAGAAATCAACTTGCACAAAATACCTAATTTCGAAAATAAATTAAGGTTGAAGCAATTACCTGATTAAAATTTGAAAATTAGTTTTTAGTCAATTGTCGAAATAGAACGCAGCCCAAATTTTCCTTCATCTTCGTCAGGTTGGTAGAAAAAAGGGCAACGGCGGTGGAAGACGACAGCGGCAAATGGCGGAGGTGATGGTACAACAAGGGGCGATAACCCTAGAACGAACGAAAGAAAAAAACGTGAAAGGATGAAATGTTCTTCGTGAGATATGGGATAAAGTAGTAATAGAAGATAAATTTACAATCATATCCATGTTGCTCTTAATTATTTACCAAATTAGCAGATTTAGTAACGGTTATAACCATGATAAATGGTCGTAACGGGAATAACCGTTAGAAATTTACAATGGTTATTACCATTACAAATTGAAAGCGGAAAAGTGTTACAAACTGAGTTGTTTGGTGTTGTGAAAAGAGAAATGATCTGTATAGTTGCAGCAGCCTTGCATGTTCAAAGCAACATGGATGACAGTGATGTACTACCCACTCAACTTGAACTCAGTCTCTCGCACCAGCAAACAAGTAAATTACACTTAGAAAGGCCAAAGCTGAGGTACTATATGGCTATTTATACACCTTTTTTCTTTACATGTTTTATAAATTATAACACATAAATTTATTACTAAATATTGCAGCAGGTTTAAAGTAAATTTAAGGTGGGGTTCATAAAGAAAAATCGTTCTACCTTCAAGCAAGATTGACAGTGAACCATCTACCATAGCATTTGATTTTAGTAGTTTTATAGTGTTTCTTATTTCAAATATATTTAAATAATGGACAAAAAAAGAAGTGGGAAACATGTACGTACTTCTTAAACATCTCTGCTTATTGTTTTTCATAATAAATTACTAATACACTTAGGATGCTGAGGAAAATGAAAAGAAAAAGGACAATGTATATTCTATGTGATTCATGTCAGTTTACCACAATCTAATATACTTCAACTTACCACAATCTAATATACTTTCCACTATTACTTTACTCTTGATGTAAATTTACCGTGCAAATATGAACAACAAACAATTTGTACATCACCAATCACACATTGTTGAACATGGTTTCAAATGTTTTTTTTGCACAAACATAAAAAACAATCACATACCCATGATCAAGAACTTAACATTCATAATTAGCACTAACAACACTAAAAATAATAATAGTTTCAAATAAGATAATAAGGTGAAGAATCTAACTATTCTAACAAAAAAAACTTTTTTTGAGCGCCTTTTTTTTAATGGCATAATTCAGCGGTAAATAATCTTATATTTATAATATTGATGTTATCATAACTCACTTGATTTATGTTAATGACATTCTTGTAATGGAAAAGGAAAACTCTTCAAATGCAGAAACAACTAAACAGATCATGGATAATGTTAGTAAGTACATTGGGCCTATATGAATTTTCAAAAATCCATTCTGTTCTTGAGTAAAGGGGTAAAAGGAAAGGAAAGCATAAAATCAGTTCTTTTAAATCATACTGGTAATGTTCCTATAAAATACTAAAGAATTCCTTTATCCAGTAGCAAGTTAAAAGTCAGAGAATTTTGTGAGCTTTTAGATAAAGTTAACATAAAGATTAACCACTGGAGTACTAGAATGCTCAATGTTAGTGGAAGATTGGAACTTATTAAATCAGTGTTGTAATCCAATTGTTAACATTTGGATGCAATTCCGCTAATCGCCTATTTTTATTATTCAAAAACCAAATTCTACATGCTAATTTCTCCTGGAGGAGTAAATCTCATAAACATAGCTAGGCAGAAGTGTGTATGAAGGCTGAAGGACTTATTACAAGCAAATGCATTAAAGCTGGTTTGGAAATTTATACATGAGGATTGTTTATGGGCCAAATGGACTAAAAATAGATACTGCAGAAGCAAAAATTTCTAGACAATGAATGAAGACCTCAATTCATCTTGCATCGTTTGAAATGTCTGTTAAGAACCAGAGAATTAACTGAAGGTAAATTCAATAAAGTGATTGCTGATGGGAATTCTGCAAGTCTTTATTTTGATCTCTGGCTTAATGGGTTTCAATTATGGATAAAATTGGATGGCAGAACATTAGTACTTTTGGTGGTGCAAATAAAAAAGTATTATGCATTCTAAACATAAATGGTGATTGGTGCGCTCAAACTATGCCTCTACCTCCAACTATTGTTCATTCCTTTGATCAAATTTTTGCGGATTCAAATGCAATCGCAGATTACTGGACTTGGTTACATGAAGTGATGGGATGTTTAGCATCAATTGTGCATACAATCAAGTTAGAGTTGGAGCATGTTTTACAGAATGGTATAAAATTATATGGGGTAGATGGTCAGCTCCTAAAATAGCTATATGTGATATTCTAGCTAAATTTAACAAGTTTCCTACCAAAGATAAAATCAAAAAGTGGAACTCATCAATAGATTATTCATCCAATTTATGCCAAAAATATGTGGAAAACAAGGATTATCTTTTCTATAGATGTAATTACTCCCAAATGCAAATAAGGGATCAACTTCAACTAAATACAGGCACGATTACTAACATGGATTCTATATTCGACAGTAGTATACAAAATTTGGGTACTAACAAGCAACTCATAAACCTAATTTCAAAAAATGCAATCTTTCATAATCATTAACAAAATCAAAACAAACTTGGATAAAAATCGATTAATCAAAAATATATAGCATTCATTTATAAATCAAGTAAAAGCAATTAAATAAATAGCAACTACAGTTTAATTCACAGTACCTGGTAAGATATTAAGCTTAGAATCTTCATACAAAAGCTTGGCGACATTAACCGACCAAGATCAAGGCTTGAAATTCAATCGACGCTTGAGATTCAGCTTGAAATTCGAAAATAGTGGATTTGAACCTGAAAAAAGAAAATAACAATTCAATTAGGTCTGAATGGGAAACCCTAGCCATCAATGAGAAGAGTGTTAGTAGCGTTACGAACCATGGAACGGAGGATAATTTTCTTTTACAAAATTGTCCTTGGTTGTTCACCTAATTTACGTAAGTGTCGAATTTTGTCACACTAATAATCATGGCAACCCTTTAAAAAGAAATTAATCGTTACTAATTTATAACGAAAATAACCGTTACAATTTCTAAAAAATAAGTGTTATAAAATGGTTGTTTTGCTGTTGTGTTAAGAAAGGAATCTTTGATTTAGATTTAATGAATGATTTGGGAATATTGTCCCTAAGTTAAAAGTTATAACTTGAATATAAGAAATCTTTGATTAAGATTTAATGAATGGTTTGAGAATGTTTTCCTAAGTAAAAGATGAAATGATTTGAAATTATTCAAAGATAAAAAGAAAGGTAAATAAACTAAATAATTTGATAAATGAGGCTTAATGATTCCATATACTCATTGAAAAGAAAATGGAATAAATTGAAAAGAATATATCTAAGAAAGATATTTGATTAAATGGAAAAATAAAGTAATTTATTGTTGATTTATAATCGTATATGAACTTAACATTTTTTAATCGATGATTGGATTCGAAGGAACCGGTGTCGGATTTGGGTAATTCCTATCCGAAAACCACTTCGAACCAATCTACGTTCGAAGTAAAACGTGTTTGAAGACAAATGATTTTGAAGATGGGGATCTTCATGATGTAGGGTTGTTTGCCATTAGTCCCTCAAGGTGAAAATTACCATATCATATGGTGGCAATAGTGCTCTGTTATGAAAATCTCTAATGCAAGGACTTCTTGCTACTAATGAAGTAAGAGTACCTTTGGTTTGTCCTCTTCCAAGATAACTTGTATGGACGAATGTCTGACATTGCATTTCTAAGATCATAACGTTGACTTTTACAAATGTACATCTGCTTGGTGGCGGAGAAGGCAACTTCTCTTAGCTTAACACCCTTCTCTGAGACGTACGAGCTCAGAGGTTGTATGTTCGTGAAAGTCAATAGTGTTATCAAAGGAATGGAAATGTGGCATTCAAAGTGAAGAAGATGTGCTATGTGAAAAGGTAATCATTTACCTCAGGCATCATCACCCGGAAATTACAGAAACAGGGTAGAAGCAGCAAGGCTAAGTGGGTCGCTCCCAATTAAGAGATGTCATCGTCCTTCTAGATTTACTCTACACATGTCAAAGTATGTTGTGAATGTATGACTCGGGTACCCATTAAAGGTCGGTAACGACCGGGGTGATGAAATATTCGGTACTATCTAGCATGAGGGGTAGGTCGGTCTTGTGTTGGTTTAGGCGCCGAGTATGTCGACCCTAGGTACATCCCTCTAGAGGTGTACTGTCGTAAGGTAGTCCATTGCCTTGTCATTTGTATGGAAATCCATTCTCCAGTAAGTGCCTCTACGATTTTAGATGTAGAAAGTCTTGTATTACAAGGTGGTATGCTGGAATTTAATAATGTAACAATTTCGGCTATTATAATAAGTATTTGTACTTAGACATTATTAATAATATCAGTGGATTTTGATATAAAAATGTTTTGGTTATCATAAGAGAAAAACTTGTCCGTGTTTATGTGTGGACGTAGTCTTATGAGATACTCTTTCTTTTCAAAGGATTTTATTTCCAAGGCTGATATATGACACTGTCATTTATATTTGAGTTTCTCACGCTGGTTTATCAAGCCTGATCCGGGTATTTTCAATACTCGGGTCAGATCCGAGTAGTTTCAGGTTTAGTTGAAGACAATTGGAGTTTCCAGAGGAGAGCTGGAGATATTCATTTATGTATGGACGTATTCTATTATCCGCTGTAGTTGTTTGTTGTTTGTCAGCAATTGTAAGGACAGATGTTTATAACTGTCCAAGCTGAATTTAGGTTAGGCTCTGATATATGCATTTTAAAAGTTTTCCACTGTAAAGATATTTGTTCAATGTTATATATTATTCCATTCGTGTGAGATTCTGTTCTGTATTTATTTTCTTTTTCACCCCTTAAAGATCCGCTTATTCTTGCAATTTGAGTTGGACATGTGTGATTTATTGTCAAAGGATATGGAAATTCGGGCTTTTACATATAGTATGTATACCATGATTTTTGATGTGTCGGAATCACAAGGGTATTTTGTAAGAAACATATTATTCCATAATTCGATATCACTCAGTTAATAAATTAAAGAGTATGAATCTTTAATATATGAGTTGCCTCTACCATTTATATAATAATAAATTACTTGTATACTCTCTGATTGTTAAGCAAACTCAAACTAGAGATGTTATGTATAGTATTATTAATATATTGACTAGACAAGATAAGATAACTATATGTATTTTTTGAGCAAACTCGAGGTACATATACTATACTTAGGTCGTCATGAAATGTAGGTACGAGGGAATAATTTCTTTCGATTTACTGAGCAAACTCAAGGTCGTAATGAGATTAGAAAACCACGGGTTAGGAGTTGTATACAATACAACCAATAAGGAGTTATCCATCTTTTGTGCGGCTATGACATATTGAGCAAACTCAAGGTTAGAATCCCATGACAAACGAGTGAAGTCGAAAGACTTTCGTGTTTCATTTTAAGGTTTTGAGAAACATTAAAATTTAATTGGAGCCTTTATTTAAAAAATAAAATGACAATATTTAACCTTTCTAATATTGTAAGAACATCTACTATGTATAAATTAAAATAATCTACATCAACAAATTTGTGCACTAAGTATAATTGATAAAATGTTTATCATTTAAAGATATATAGAGGAACAAAATTGATGATTGACAAATATAATATAAAATATACTTACTAGTAAATATTATTTGCATGTTAGTCAAATTTTAAGCCACAAAATACATTCGTAATTGGTTTACATGTTTATTTACCCAAGACTATGTATTACCCTTTATGAGTTTCAAACTCTAGAAACAATACTTGAATATGGATGTCTGATCCGTATTTGATCACATATAAATGTTATATGGTGAACAGTCGCAATTCGTAATGTATGAAACCTTGATGAAATTGGTTCGGTCGAAATAAGCAAATAGGCCACAGTGTTAGATCATGTATTCAACATGATTGATTACAATTATGATCTTCTTGTGTTAAATGTAACACTAGACCAAAAGCTACCATATAGGTATAAAAATTCGATCATTGAAATGTCAGTTTGATCGGTTTACATAAAGTGCAATATATTTGATTTCCTTAAATGTTAAGGATGACCAAATGCACTTTTATAAAGAGTGCTTTACGATACTATTACTTCAATAACTAGGAGTTTCCTTTGAGTGGTTCGACCATTTAGACGAAAAGTGAATGCATAAGAGCAAATGCAACTTAAGGCACGGTTGAGATGAAGAGAGTAAATAGTCACTTCTACTTCATAAAGAGACATTGGAAATGAGAATTGTAAAATAATAATAGATACTTGAAAAGGAATAAGAAATATGACAACTATTCCAAAAGTATTTCATAAGGAAAATTATTTTCAATGATATTTATTTCTTTGAATTTAAGATATTTAATCTGAAAATTCTCAACTGTAAACCAGCTATAGTACATAAAATAAATAGCCTATATTAAGTGGTTGAAGAGAGCTTTGTATTTCTTATGTTATTATAGCAATGGTGGAAATTGTGGGAGCATGCCATATAGCACTTATTAGCATCATCAAGTTACGAAATTTGTTTTTGTAAAGCATGCCAAATGCTATTCATGAAATAATAATTGTCTTTCAGTGTTGACTAAAAAACCAACATAGTTTTATTTCAATAAGAATATTTTGAATATTTATTATAAAATAAATTATAATAGTAGTATATGTCATGCATTGGAAAATATAGAAGTATCTAAATTTATTTGCAATTATTTTAGAATTATAGACTAAGCCACAATTTGGAGAAATAATTCTTTGATTATATGATTATGAATCATATGGTACTAGTGAATTATATCTCAAATAATAAAGGACAAAGCACTATTGTATGGGAGCGACATAAAAGTTGATGAACTCTATGAATTGATACATATAGATGTATGCAATCGAAAGTCTATTAATTCAAATATGTTTCAAATATTTAGTTGTATTCGCTGATGAATTATCATAAACATGAACATGTGATTTTGATACACATGTAGTATGTTTGTGATAAGCTCATAGAATATAAGACAAAAGTAAATAAAATAACACAATAGAAAATAAAATTAAATCTATTGATCGAATAGGTCAGTATATTGAAAAGAGTTCCGAATGTATCTAAAAATGAATAAAGATTCAATCTAAAAGTCACTCCTCCTTTTAATACATAATGATGTATCAATGAGAAGTAATCAGACTTTGTTGAACAAAATACGATTAATTGTGAGTGAAGTTGAGTTAGCTTCTTTCTATGAGGTCGTATACTTAAGAGTAGTACGTGAGGTTAACATTAATTTCATTTAAAGTATAATTTACAAAATCATACAAGATGTGGGTTTATAAGATCCCCCCAACATATCATAGTACAAGGAGTTGGTAGCTTGTGTGAGTCGAAAGATTGCACGTAATAAATGTATGTGAGAGATCTTGTATGAATCACCTTAAAAGAATTTTGGAAACGATAGTCATTGGATGACCAATTTATGTTTTAAATATAAGTTTTGTAAACTGAAACTAAATCAGTTTTATATGTGAGGCAATTTATAAAATGTTTATGAATACTTATTATGTTGCACTGAGAAACAATTGTTGTTTAAAGAATACAAATTTTGTAGTGAAGGAATTTCCTTTAGAACTTATTGGTAGAGAAAATGGATTTGGATACAATCCAAAGATGAAACTGATTACCTGGGGTGAAATGAAATTAACCAAACATAAATGAACACAACTCATTAGAGTGTCTAATAAGTATTCTTGCATATTGAAAAGAAACTATGAATTTCATATCAATTTTGAAAATAAATAATCCTTAGTTGTCAATTAAGCCATTAAGAGTATTGACATTGTCACATGATATGATGGACAAATCCAAAAGGATTCCAAGTACATTATCAAAATATGATTTTGATAGTTGTACTTGAACAGGAAATGTGTCTTTAAGAGAAAGACTAATGCAGTTGAAATATTGTAACGAACCGGCTTTCTTACTATCAAAGGTGATACTTAATACATCCTCGGTATTCATGTGCCGATCATTTAGTCGTTTGAAAGACATGTCATTGGGGTGAAAGAAAGAAAGATAGAACAGAAGAAACTAAACAACACATAATCTCACAATGCAACGAAACAATATATATTACTCAACATAATATATTACAAGGTCATTTCAAAATGTTACATCAGAGTCATACTAATACAAATTCTACCCTATGACAGTTATAGCAGTCTGTCCCTACGATAACAAGGTAATAACTAGCTATCGATGAAGCGACCTGCTCCAAGCTCATCCAAGATGAATGTGGGGAAAACTTGAACTACTTGGCTGCACATTCAAATTTGAGCACCCAAGAGTTTAGGAAAAAGGAAAATAAACTCTGGGTAAGACATGGGTCTGGTGTAGTAAATCATAAGTCTTTAACTTTCAAAAAACTTTAAATCAAAGGCATCTCGTAAGACCACGTCGCACATAAACACGGATGGGTTTTTTACCTTACGATAACCAAAACATTTGTATATAAAATTTAGTGATATTATAATAATGTCTAGAGTACAAATACTTATTACTCATAGCCGAAATTATTACATAAATTAAATTTCAGCATACTAGGTTCTACAACCAAAATCGTAAAGGCACGTATTGGAGAATGGATTCCATACTATGACAACTTATGGAACTACCTTCCAATGGTACATCTCTAGATAAAATGTACTAGAGTCTGACAAGAACATCTTGTACCCCTGCCATATAGGACTGGCCTACCACTTGACTAGTGGTACCGAATATGATCACCCCACTTTGGGTCCCAAAGCATACATGAGTAGATAGTAATCAATCTAGATTTAGAATGACCATACCCTGATGGAAGCGACCCACATGGCCCTGCTGCATGCCCAATTTTTGTCATTTCTCGATTGATGAGGCTTAAGGCTACATTTTACCTTTTTATATAGCACTTCCCACTTAGAATGCTAATACTGCCCTCCAGGCAACAAAGCAATGCCAGCATTCATCTATACAAGTTGTCCAGGAGATGGACAAACCGAAGGCATTACTTCTACTACATCCATTTTGGAATCACCCTCAAGATTAGTAGCAAGCCGCCCTTGCACTTCAAAGAGCTCCGACTTCAATTCCATCATCTTCAAGGTGTCTTAACTTCGAAACGCTTGAGTTGGATCAAAGTGGTTTTCGGATATCTGATCCCGGTCTCCTCAAAATAACATTCGATAATTTCCGGTAAACTCAAAACCAGTTCTTTAGGAAATAAGCAGATAAAAGATAAGAGCGTAGTTCACCTCCTAACCGTTTGTGGATGGATTTCCTTATCATCTATCCTAGAAAAATGAAATAAGATTTATAAGCATAGTACAACATCAGGGGATGACTATGCCATAAACTCACGTGTTTCCTCTAGATATTTCCAAAGTTATTTTTTGGGTCCATATTTGATAGTTGGTTATTTAACTATCAAATAAACAAACAATAACCAATTTCATTTGAGATTTATTTATCCATAGCAACCACTAAGTCTCGAAACAAACCTTTATTTAATAAATCTCCTTTCAAAACATTTGTCTAAAACATTCATATACTTATCTTCCTGACATAAGTATATTTACAAAACATTTGTGAATAACTTCTTACTTCCAAATCATGTTAAAAAGGATTAAACCAACGTTGTTTAAATTAGAGGCACGGACAACCCTAAACACTATCCCCTCAGTGTTAAGTGTGGTACGGATGTTCCATACTATCATTTTAAAAAGTCAGCTTAGAGAAACCCAGATCTCAAATTCTTTTTTTATACTTCTTTCGATAAATCCTTTTTAATCAAATCTATTTCATTCATGAAATCTCTTTTACTTGAATCCAAATCCATTTCAAAATGCCTTCCAAACTCCCAAATTCATTTATAAAGCCCTTTTATAAATATTCAAAATCATTTATATAAATTGCTTTTATAAATATCCAAACTTTTTTTATAAATTTCTTGTAAATATCCAAACCTTTTTATAAACTCCCTTTATGAATATCGAAATCATTTTCTAAAATTTCTTTTATAAATACCCAAATCATTTATAAAACTTCTTTACAAACCTTTCCTGTTTGAACAACTTCCTAAATAACCTTAAATCAAACTACCTTCCTTTAATAAGAAAATCCATTTTATAAATCCCCCTTGTTTATGAACTCTTCTTTGCTTAAAAACTCAAATCCATTTACCCAAAACACCTTATAAATTTTCAAATTCCTTTATAAAAACTTCTTTTTATAGAAGGGAAAAGTATTCCCATTAGTTAAAAACATCTTTAGTAAAACCATTTGTCAAATCATTCTTCAAATACTTGTTCAAATTGAAATAACTTGAACCCATTTCAAAAAGAAAATGAAATATTTATCGTTACAAAATCAAACAGAGGCTTAATGACCACAATAGTTCTTTTAATTTGGTTTTACTTATACAGTTTAACATGGCATCACATAACAATAAGTATATAAGGAATCAACACATAACCATTAATCAATTTAAGTAAATGTCCAAGTTAATTATAATAGCAGTATGGTGTTTTGTTTTTCTAATAGATGTCATTTTGTTTTTCCTAATCATATAGGGTTACTTAAGGGTAAGTGACACATAAATCCTTTGATTTAATACACATTTGATAAGAAAACAGTTTAAAACAAAACTGATTACTTAAACTCAAAGCGATTTTAAAATAAATTAGAACCCTTCTAAATTTGAATCAAATCCTTGTTAAATAGTAATTAAACTTCTAATTAAAGGTAATTAAACCTTAATTAAATCTTATTAAAACATAATTAACTTTAACTAAAGGTTAATTAAATATAACCCTTTTTAAAATAATAATTAATTAATAATTATCTTAAATAAATAATTAAATAATAATTAATAAATATTTAATTAATAATTAAATAATAATTAACTTTAATTAAGTGATAAATCATGATTGACTTAATTGATTAACATTTAAGTTTAAAAACCATTATTAACAAATGCTTAATTACTAATTACCTTTATTAACTAATTAATCAATTAAATAATCATTAAGTAAATAATTAAATAAATAATTGAATAATTGTTCTCTAATTACTAAGTTAAAGTTAGAAAACATTTCCAAAAGGATTTTTAAGTGAAAACAAGTTTGGATTAGAAAACTAGTTAAATTTTCCGAACTACGCATATAGCGACTATCGCTATACGACCCGTAATTTCAAACTTGGTTTTTAAGAAAATTAACTTTAAAACTCTATTTTCACACTTTAAAACTTATAAAAAGGTTATAAAACACCTTTCAAAAAGTTTCTAGGTGGAAACAAGTTTCGGATTTGGAAATAGTTTGTTTTTGTGAGCTGCGCGTATAGTGACTGTCGCTATACGGACCCGTAATTTTCAAAACTTGAACTTTACTTTCTAAATTTTAAAAGCTTAACCGTTGAAACTCTTATTACTTCTAAAACATAAAGAATTGTTTTTGAAACTTAAACAAAGATTTTAACTTTAATATAATTATAATTTCAAAAATCAACTTTCACCCTTTTATAGAAGGAATTTCCATATCGCTTAAAGTTAGTAAGTGCTAACTTTTCTAGCATTAACTAACTTTACTAAACTCCATATCCATCATACATTCACATCATAACCACAATCATAATTATATACTAACTTTCCATTCACTAACTAACTTCAAATTTCAAGTTTAATTACAACATACATAACATTCATATGCACAACCAAATCATCAACACTTCCAGCAAGTTCAAGCGTAACCAATTCACATCATAACTACACAACAAAGCATCATTATTTACTATCATTTATATATAAAATTCAAGGTTAGTACCTTGATTCAAAAAGAGAACCTTTACTCACCAAACTAAGTATAAATTTAAATCAAAGCTATCAAAATCTTCGATCGACTAATGGACCTAGATTCTCCTTGTAAAAACTCAACTTTTGGACATCGGGAAAGCAAATATGGTTCGGCTTAGGTGCATTGGGCTCGGCCTAGCAACAAAGGGGCTTGGCCCTTGAAGTTTTTAGGGAGATTGAGCTTTCTTTATGTGGAGTAGTGTATGTATATGGATGTAGGTGATTTTAAACTTGGTTTTAGAGTATATGCACTAACTTTTCTCTTAGGAAAAAGAGATGGAAGCCATGAATGGAAGAAGTCGAGGAATTTGAAAATAGGAAGGAGATGAACAAAGGAAAAATAAAGAGAAGGAGGAGGTATTTATAGAAAATGAGAGGAGTAATTTAGTAAAATGACTTTTAGTATAAAATAATAATAAACTTCTCATGAAAACACGCTTGCCATACCTCCCACCATCGCCATAATACACGTTCTCCCCTAGTACCCCCTCCCACCATACTTGCAAGTACTTATCCTAGGTGTTTAGGTGATGTTTAGGTACCAACCTAGGTTATATTATATGTATATGTATATAAATATGCATAAATGGTCATATCATGAATGTATATGTATATATTACAAGTATTCATGTATGCATACATGTATATGCATGTATATTATTTGCAAAATTTTATCAACCCTAGTTTATAAGTGTGTGCATGTGTACACTAGTGTGCACAACGTTTCCCGACAACTTTTTGGTGCCGAGAAGTCGAAATTTCAAAAAAAGTTCTTCGGTCATATTTTCTATTTTATTTGAACCATTTATATTGGTAAACAAATTTTGAAAGCTATTTTATCATTGTTATTAAATAATTAAAATATTTTTATTTGCTAATAAAAATCCATTTATTGATTATATAAAATATATTTAAATAGCCTATTTCAAAGTGGCAAAATCCTGGGTCGTTACAAATTTATTTTACCACCATTTGTTATTATTTAAAAGAGTTATATTTTAATTATAAAACCTATTATTTTAATATTTAAAATTTATCAAATATTCGCAAATTAAAGCTGTAAAATTCCGGGTCGTTACAAATACAGTGAGAACTTTGATAAGAATAAAATCGGAAGTTTCAATTATTGAAATTAGCATAATAGATTCGCTATTCAATGTGCTTAAGTTTATTCGGATTTAGTCACAAAATGATTGCTTGATATGACTTCGTGTTTTAGTACATATGTGTTGAAATAAAAATTCTAAATAATGATTTAGAATAGACTGTTTGTACATAACAACCAAAGTGTCTCGAAGTCAGTGAGAGAGATATTGAGTTTGTGGGTTTTTCAGATATGATCCGAGAAATGATACGAAAGTATCATTCTATAAGCATCAAAATTGAAAAAATATTTTGATAGAAATATTAAATAGTTTGATTTCAGCCAAAATGCAGAGGAAGCTTGTGTCCATAAGAAAGAACCGCTAAAAGGTACATAGATAATTCTAGATTATAAATAAGCAACATGTTATTGATTGTTAACAATGTACTTAGGTTAAAATCAGTAGTAGTTTAGTTGTTTAATACTCAACTTTGGACTTGTAAATGATATCTTTTATAACAAGTATAAATGATGTTGGGAATGTCCCATATGTTATGCAAAGACACCTTATTAAAATGTTTAACATGGAACATGTAAGATGGATTCCTTAGCATTGGTAATAGAAATTACCATACATGTTATATTGTCTACAATATCGTAATTTGTCAATGTATTTGATACATGAAGTATGTATCAAATCCAAAATTAAGATTGCCAAATGGTAGTTTAGAGTGTTCTCGAGTATTTATGAAATACTGGAGAATTGTTTATGGAAACAACAAACTCCTTATGAAGGAATTTCAAACTTGAACTTCACAAATGCTATCGAGTATAATATGTCAATATTAAATTCATGCTCAAACCTTAATTAGGAAGCTTTAAATTGGAAATGTTCCAAATAAAAGGTTGTGGCTGGTTCAACGAAAAGGCTAAGTACGTCACCTTGTATAACGCTACAATAAAAGCAATGTATATAAATATAAATGTACAAATTTATAATTAAGCTAGGAGTGATTCCAAGTATTGAGAACCAGATCGTTATTATATGAAAACAATGTGATAATAAGTGCTCACTAGAAATCGAGAAACATATACCAAATAATTCCACATGATAAAGTTAGTATATCAACATCAGAGAGAGTTGATTGGCATAGTAGATAATTAAAATTTGCTTTCAAATCCATTCATGAAGAATCTAACTCGACCAGCTCACATCAAACTGATTGAAGTGGTGGAATTGAGTTCTATAATTGACGTCAAGTGCAAGTGGGAGATTGATGGAGTTAACCCAAGGGGCAATTATGTAATTATTACATATATCTAACTCAATAACCAACCTTGTTTGAAATAAAAGGTGTTTTCTTCCTATAATATACTTAATATAATATGTTATATTAATTATTTAATTTAATTAAAAGTATTTTTAATAGAAAATCCATAAATGGTATGTTTTATGATAGTAATTATAATGTATTGTAATTATGAGTAGTTTATCACAATGAAATTAAACATACCATTTTTAATGTTCCTAGTCAAGATGTATCGAGACTGGATATCGATACATCTATTGAGACTAGAGTATGTAAAGCTATGTTGGACAGTGTGTTACTCATGACTGCTATGGGCACCAAGAGGTTACGTACTAATAGTTATTGGATAACCATGGAATGACACATTAGAGAGTTTTTTGTTGGTTAATATAACTAAGGTCAAAGAAAAAATATCGATATGACAAAATTACACAATTCTCATGACTTGAGAATACTATTGACCTTTAATGTGGAAGCTCCGCTTTAATTATAGTTAAATCATGGCATAACATCCATCGAACGACTATAGTTATGTAATACCTTGCGATTTTGACGGAAGTTAATTTACAAGAAATTAATTAATAAATAGTAAACACCGAAAAATAGAATTTTTCAACTGTCAGAATTTGGCTATGAAACTTGCACCATTGGGTTCATAGCGATGTTTTGATCATTTTTCGTAAATAAACTTTTAAGATCGAAGTTCGAACGAAAAGGTTATTAATATTTGAAATTTTAGAGTCGAAAATAATTATATATGTAATTAAGGAAACAAATAATAATTAACCAACGTTAATTATAAATGTTAAGTTTAACAGTAGCTTAGACGTTAAGAAAGTAATTAGCAGAAACAAATAACAATGAGCGTTTAAATTTGGAATAAAATTAGCAAAGTCATTAACGTTGTTAAATTAACGCAGAAAACACACCGCAGGTTGATCCTAGAAGTATCTAGGTCGACCAGTAGCTGTCGACCCTGGGCAAGGGGCGGTCAACCCATGATCTATTGATTGTGGTAGTAAACAGTGGCCTTAACGGCCCGGATTTAAAATAGTTTAATCGAACAGCTGACATTGATTAGAACCCCTATAAATGTAGACCTAAACCCTCATTTTTAAACGCATATTTTATATTGCCCTACCATTTTCTCTCCTCCTGCAAACTCTAAATTTCTTGGAAATAGTTTAGTTTATACATATACAAAATTGGAGGATTGTAGAAGATGATAGAGAGAGAATAGGTTCAAATCAAATCGCTACGGTCGAGGTAAATTGTAAATGCAGATTTAAATTGTAAGTCAACCCAAATCTCTCTCTTCTAATCTAAATTTCTAATGGATATGTATATACTTGTGATGTATGAATCCAAATAGGGAAAAAAAGAGTCAAAGTGGAATAACAAATAACAAGGATTAGATCCAGAGATTTGGGAAGACTTAAAAAGGTGAGTGGGAATATTATATGCTTTTATGTAATATTTGATTTGTATCATTGTAGATCTGTTCATGTATGCTTGAAATGTTAAATTTGAGTTGTAGGCTAAATCTATTGTACGAAATGAAATTACGAACCCTACCTGCATATTATGCAATGGTTAACCTAAATTAGATATATATTATATTGATGCAATTTGGATAATGTTTGGGATATTAGCAGTCCTTAAATTTGTTATTGAAAGATAGTGAACCATAAGCTTGAAATCATGTAAAAATTCCAGATTTGTATTTTAAATGGATATTGGAAAAAAGAATGTAACATAAAGGAATCATAATAAGATTTTTGGGGTTTAAGTGGTATTTAAATCAGTTATAATATGAGATATTGCAATATGAATTTCTACACATTATCAAGTTTGAAATAAATCCAAGTGCGTTGTTTGAAATGACAAGGAATACACCCAACAAAGAAAGAGATGTATAAAATAATTATGTTTACCATATTTTATACTGTTTATTTCAATAACTACAAAAAGATAATTCCTTGTTATTCCAAACGCAACACAAATCTTCCTTTTGGGTAAGATATAGAAATTTACAGTGTAAATCTTTCCATTAGGAGAGATGTAGAAAATCCCTAAGTGTTAAATAAGAGATGTAAACGTGATAATAACATTATAAGGGAATAAATGCGCGATGCAAGTAAAGATGGAAATTAAATAAAGAAAAGAAATTGAAAAGTAGGCATGGATAAATTAAAGTGGAAATTAGGGAGGCATCCCTATCATACTTTCATATTATAAAGCGGGTCCCTGTCAAAGTTTCATTGTAAAGCGGGTCCCTGTTTTCTGGAAACGAAGAAAAATTATTGCTGAAATGTCAGCAACTTTTATAAATAAGTGCTGATATTTCAGCAACTATCTGTGTCAAAGTTTTATTGTAAAAACAAAGAAAAATTATTGCTGAAATGTCAGCAACTTTTATAAATAAGTGCTGATATTTCAGCAACTTTCATAAACTGTGTTCACAGTGTACATAAATGTTGCTGAAATATCAGCAACTTTTATAAATAAGTGTTGATATTTCAGCAACTTTCATACACTATGTTCACAGTGTACAGAAATGTTGCGGAAATGTCAGCAACTTTTATGAAATGTTGCATCATGCTCTGCAATAATCGTGAATAAAAAACAGGGACCTAATTTACACTGAAATTTAGTGAAGGACTTTTCGTGAATTTTGAAACTTAATAAGGACTTGTGGCAAAAGTACCCTAAATTAAAGGTTAAGAAGGGAGTAGAAGTAGGAAATAGGTAAAAAGTGAAAGAATGGAAAAGGACATTGTAAATCTTTTAAAAAGGAAGCAGTAAATAGTCATAAATCAAGTATGATATAAACGCATAAAGAAGTGAAGAATTATGGTTAACAATATATTATAGAGGAAAATAATTAAGTAAGAATGAAGGAATACACACACACACACATATATATATATATATATATGTATGTATGTATATATATATAGACACACACACATACATATAAGTATTTTACACACACACACATGTAGCCTCAAGTATGTGTTTATGATGGGTGTGAACTATTATAGTTAATAAATGATTAGAATGACATTGTCATTAATATGGGTTGGAATGCGAGGTTAGCAGTGTTACATAATAGAAGTCTGTCTATTGGAAAGGGCTACCAGTAGTTGTGTAACATTATACTAATTTAGGACATATCCAACTATAGGAACCGTGGAGAGTATATGCTTGCATATAGACTATCCTCAATAAATAGAGGATTCTACTTCAAAAATAAAAAGAGTGAGGGTATTGCCTTGATTGCAATAGACAATCTAAATGGGATGATGAGCAAGATCGGGCACTATACAGCATGTGTTGGTACCAAAATTAGGGGTAGGGCTATCATAAGTCGAGAATGCCATTAGTCCTTAGTGGTCAACTAGGAAGACATGGTTCTCTGCCTCCTATCAGGGTAGATCCACTTGGCTTATGCATCGCCACAGTTGTTTGCCAGTTTGTTTGTTAAGGCAAGGCTAGTTAACCTAAAGAGAGTTCTTTCAAATTGGTTGTGGTCATCCATGGAACCGAGTCCACAATAGGAAGTAGACAAAGTAGTAAATCCACAAAGCAAGATAGAGTACGACATAATATTTTGAAAAGCCATCATTAGATGCAATGTGAGTCCCTCGAGTTATATGGTGATGAGATCTTGATATGCGAGGGCGATGGATCCCGATGAGGTGCTGATTGAGAGATACTAGTGGGGATACTATCTAGGTCCATTGGGGGACGGTGATACTTATATTTATATATATGTACGTAGTTATGGTTCTACAAAGTGAAGATGGGAATAGATTGTATGTCGGTGTAGCGTTGAGATGACTATTAAAGTGTAAATAGACATAACATGAGATAGAGAAAAATCGACATAAACTAGCATTATGTATAAAGTGTATAATTTACCAGTCACCAGAACGTTGTTCTGACCCCTCCTCATTACAACCCACAGGACATCTAAAAGAACAGGTACTGGTATAAGGCGGGAACAATTGAAGAATAGGTTCCTTATCTATGCTCGACACTGACAAGGACACTTGACATTAGAAGTGTTAAATCTTGATCAGTAATTATATGACTTGTTATATTTTGTTGTTCCGCTGCGACTTTTATCGTTAGTGCTCTGATATGCATTCTTTTGTTTATTCGCAAGATACCAAACAAATGATCCATATTCTGGTGGACTAAGGTTTCCAATTTAGCAAAAATTTAGGCACATTGGGTTCGGATTGTTACATTTGGTATCAAAGCTTAGGTTGGTCGATCTTGAAAATTTAGGAAACGTTGAGTGAACGTATTTGTATTTTGCCTAAATATAAATATATCCTAAGAATTCCAACTATAGAGTAGTTGCATATGGAAGGTCCCTGAAGCTGGGTGGTACATGACTCCCTAGTCCGGCTCAGATAGCCCAATGATTGTAGATCCCCATATGATAGTCGTGTACGGTAGACCTAGATAAGGGGAAAGTAAGAATCCATATGTTGTATGTATCTGGAAGCAGTTGGTTTTCCGGGGGATGGTGTGAAGTAATCACTCCAAGTTAATAGCTAGATTTCTAATATTGGACAGAAGATAAGACAGTAAGTTGAAGAGCAGAATATCTAGAGAAAGAACAAATAGAAATCCACTTTAAGTCCAACCCAATAGAAAATAGTTTTTAAAGTTAAGAAAAATAAAAAATTAATATATTTGAAAAAGCAAGCAAATATTGGATTTTAAAATGTATATATAAATATAAATATTTTGTTAAATTGAATTTTTTTCGTAAACGGGTTTTGTAAATGTTAAATTTTATTGGAAAATAAATTATAAAGCATATATAGATCGCTAGTTTCTTTGTAAAGAAAGAATAGTGTAAATATAAAGTTCTAGTAGAACAAAGCTATTTCATTTGGAAAAAAATGGTAGAACAATATAGCTCGTGGGTTTCTATGTAGTGAAAATTTTTAAGCTGTAAAAACATTTTTAAGGGTGGACAATAGGAAGTGGTATAAGTTTGAAATAGGGTAAATAGTACGGGAAAGAAGATTTAAAACTCTAAAACAAAGCTGTAGTCGAACTCGTTACTAAATTGAGAGAAAAGTAATTGGAATAAAGGGCAGTTTAGGTAGAGGAAAGTTGAATAGTAATAGTATTGCAAAATATAAAAGCAATATTGGAAATTTATATAAAATAATGTTAGTAAATATAAATAATGTTAGGATATTACACTAAAAATAATGCTAATAACCTAATATAGGAAATTAAAAAAGGATAGTTTTCATAGTAAGTGCAATAATGGCACATATCTTTTAGAAGTCTGCATAATAGGCTGGTAGAACTTCTACTAGGGTTGAATGTAGAGATAGCGAGAGTGATAAGAAAATATTAGAGAGAGTTGTCCTGCCTACTCCAGTTTTATTGTTAAAAATCATAAAAAGATGTTTAAAAAGTATTGTAAAGTATACTTTTGAAAAAAAAATGTTTGGTGTAACAAATAAGTTTTTGAAAGGAAAACTAAATAAATACTTTGAACTAAAAATCTCAATTTTGAAGAGGTAAAAGTTGAAACGGTCTTAAAAAGAAAAGGTTGATTTGAAGGAAAAGAAAGAAACTTTTTAAAATTAGATTTGCTAACAATTTCTCTTAGACTTAATAATTAAGCTAAATTCAAAAATCCTAAATTATAGGTTTTAAAAGTAAAGACACCAGGTATTTTTGGAATTTAATAAAAGGTTTCTAAGTTGCACTTTTAAAGATAAAGGTTTTGGGATGGAGAATTTCAAAAAAAATTAAAGTTTTTAATTTTTGAAAAATGGCAAAGACCAAACCAAAATTTTAAATATGAAGTTGATAAGAATGAGTGCTAGGTAGGATGGGGTGAAGGGTAAGACTATGACGAAGATAGAAATGATTACTCATGGAGTAGTAATAAGGAATCCTCGTAGAGTGTAAAGAATAATGGTCATAACCTTGGAATATTTTGTTAGACATGTGTGTAAGCCATAAGAAGAACCTGTAAAGGGATGATTAATGTTAACAAAGTACACTTATACGAGTTCTAGGATATGCACGTATGAAGGGTTAAAGATAAAGGAAATAAATACCAAGATTTGATAATACTATCAAGGAATTTGGATTAAGAGAAAATGGTAACAGAGGATTATGAGGTGGCAAACACACGTAGAGGATATTGGTAGACTCAAACGGAAGACAAGATAGGGGTTGGAAAAGTTATTTTGCTAAGCCAGTTGCCAATGAGTTTTTCAAAATGTGCATAGATTGTATTTCCTATCCACCATGGTGTGGGGATGCACAGTTTATTCCAAGATCACGTGCAGTGAAAGAAGTAATGAATAGACCTTATTCATCAGAAGCCATAAAAGAAAAGTTAAGATATGAGGATTGCAGAAGGATGATGCATTGGAAAGGTTCATTCAAGGCAAAAGTGGTAGAGCCACAACAACGTTAGTGCTGGTTGATGTTGAAGGCCAGCTTCAAGCAGTTATTCTTTTTAGGTTGGGTTGAAAGCATTAGTTGTCTTTATTAGGATGTAAAAGCGTGTATGATATTATAGGAAATGTTACTTTTTATGTGTTTTCGATGTAGACTGCAATGTTATGGGAAAACAATAAGACAAGGAAATTTCAGGAAAGACGGTCAATTAATGCAAAAGAAAAGAAAATAGTAGAGACTGAAAGTTAAGAAATAAATTAAGAAAATTTATTTAATTGACTTCTAAAACAGAAATGAAATAAGATTGTAAGTCCCAAAAAAATTTAGGAAATAAATTTCAGTGAGCGGGATGTTGTGTAGCCATAGATCAATGTCCATGTACCTTAAAGGCTGAAATTTATAATGTTGTGTGTTGATTGCAATTATAAATAAACGAAAAGTTTTGAAACTAAATTTTACCGCGTAAATAGGTAAGTCAACTATGAAAGTTAGAATGTTGACTAAACTCCGATTTCATGAGATGTGGCATAAATTATTTTAAAGAAAATATATAATATGTACACTTTTGAGATTTTTTGTTCAAAATTCTCGGTTTTGAAAAATAAAATACCTTTGTGAAAAGTATTTGTAAATTTTGTGATGAAAATTTTTAAAGCCTAATTTTTTTACTAATATTTTAAATAGTAAAAAAAATTAAAGCCTAAGTTTTTTACTGATATTTTAAAGCCTAAATGTTTTACTGATATTTGAAAAAAGAAAGATTTTTCAAATTTTGGAAATGCCACATACTTAACATTGGGGAGAATAGTTGACAGGTTGGTTGATATAGATTTTACTGTGCAGCAAAAGTGCCAGTAAAATAAAATGTGGTTAGAGATAAGGAAGCTGTTTTAGCTAGGGAAATCATTTCCATAGATCTTGTCGTTAAGCGAACAAAAAGATGATTTTTGAAATAAACCCCATTTTTAAAACGTAAAAGGAAATTGACCTATGCGAACTGTACTTAGAAAAGTTGGAGAAAAAGTTAGGGGTAAAAGAGAAAGTTCCTAAGTATAATGGGAAATTGGCTACCGAAGAGAAAAAAGATTGAAATATGCAATTTTTCATTTAAACCCTTTCCCAACATAAAGAGAATAGGTTTAGAAATTTGATTTTTCAAAGTTGGATGTTAGAAATGATGTGCTAGGATTTTGGATGGTAGGGTTTGATGCAAAGTTGGTTAAACTATACTTCTATTTATAGAAGTGTGGGAAATTTTGGATGGAAAACATTCTTTGTTTTTTAAAAATTGCATACATGTAGAATTTTCATTATATTTAGATGCATCATATTTTCGAAATTGATTTAAAAGAAAGCATTCATATAGGAGGCGTCAGTTAGAAATATTCTACAAACATATCTTATGTATTGTGATACACCGTGCACTTGTACATGACTAGTTGCAAATTTATTTGCACACTTATGATTTGTTAACTTAGAATGGATGTACGTTATATTACGGGATCGAACCCTTGAGGAATTTCGAAGACGAAATTCCTTTAGGGAGAGGAGAATGTAACACCCTGCAATTTTTACAAAAGTTAATTTAAAAGAAATTAATTAATAAATATTAAACATCGAAAAATAGAATTTCTACAAATGTTAGAATTTGGCTGCGAAACTTGCACCATTGGGTTAGTGGTGATTTTTCAATCAATTTTCATATATAAACTTTTCCGATCGAAGTTCAAACGAAAAAGTTATTAACGTTTGAAATTTTAGAGTCGAAAATAATTATATATGTAATTAAGGAAACAAATAGTATTTAACCAACGTTAAGTATAAACTGTTAAGTTTAACGGTAGCTTAGACATTAAGAAAGTAATTAGCAAAAATAAATAACCACAATCGTTTAAATTTGGAATAAAATTAGCAAAATCGGTAACGCTATTAAATTAACGCAAAAAACACACCACATGTCGACCCAAAAAGTACCTAGAACAATCGGATTAGTTGATGTTGGGTAAGGGGCAGCTGACCCGTGATTTGTTGGTTGTGGTAGTAAATAGTGGCGTAAAGGCCCGGATTTAAAACAGTTTAATTAAATGGCTGTCGTTGATTTGATATCCAATAAATGTAGACCTAAACCCCCATTTCTAAACTCATATTTTATATTGCTCTGTCATTTTCTCTCCTCCTCCAAACTCTAAATTTTTTAGAAATAGTTTAGATTATATGTATACACAACCAGAGGATTGTAGAATATGATTGAGAGAGAGAGAATATGTTCAAATCAAAACGCTACAGCTATGGTAAACTGTGAATCCAGATTTCAATTATAAGTCAACCGAATCTCTCTCTTCTAATCTAAATTTTCAATAGATCTGTATATACTTGCAATGTATGAATCCAAATAGTGGAAAAAGGGAGGCAAAGTGGAATAACCTATAACTGGGATTAGATCCAGAGATTTGGGAATGCTTAAAAATGCGAGTGGGAATATTTTTTGAGTTGTAGGTTAAATAATTATATGAAATGAAATTGTGAATCCTTCCTACATATTTTGTAATGGTTAACCTGAATTAGATACATGTAATATTAATGCAATTTTGAGAATGTTTGGGATATTAGCAATCCTTAAATTTGTTATTGAAAGATAGTAAACCGTGAACTTGGAATTATGTAAAAATTAGCAGATTTATATTTTAAATTGATATTGGAAAATAAGAATGGAACATAAAGGAATCATAATAAGAATTTAGAGGTTTAAATGGTATTTAAGTCCGTTGGACTATGAGATATTGCAATGTGAATTTCTATACATTATTAATTTTAAAATAAATAAAAGTGCGTCGTTTGAAATGGCAAAGAATGCACCTAAAAAGAAAAGAGATGTATAAAATAGGGATGTTTACCATATTTTATATTGTCTATGTCAATAATTACAAAAAGATAATTCCTTATAATTCCAAACGTAACAAAAATCTTCCTTTAGGGTAAGATATAGAAATTTACAGTGTAAATCTTTCCATTGAAAGAGATGCAATTCCAATGTATTAAATGCAAAAAAAACCATAAGTGTTGAATAAGAGATGTAAATCTGATAAGAACATTTTAAGGGAGTAAATCTGTGATACAAGTAAAGATGGAAATTAAATAAAGAAAAGAAATTGAAAAGTTGGCAAGGATAAATTAAAAGTTAAAATGGGAATAGAAGTAGGAAATAAGAAAAAGGCGAAAGAATGGAAAAGGACATTGTAAATCTTTTAAAAAGGAAGCGGTAAATAGACTTAAATCAAGTAAGATATAAGTATAAATACATATAGAAGTGAAGAATTGTGGTTAACTATAAATTGTAGAGACAAATAATTAAGTAAGAATGAATGAATATATATATATAAGTAAGATATATATACGCAGCCTCAAGTATGCATTTATGACGGATGTGAACTATTATAGTTAATAAATGATAAAATGATTAGAATGACATTAGTCATTAGTATGGGTTGGAATGCGAGGTCAATAGTGTTACATAACAGAAGTCTGCCCACTGCAAGGGGCTACAGCAGTTGTGTAACATTATACCGATCTGTGACATATCCAACCATAGGACCCATGGAGAGTATATGCTTACGTATAGAGAAGGAATACTCCCAACAAATAGAGAAGTCTGCTTCAAAAATAGAAAGAGTAGTGGTATTCCCTTGATTGCAATAGGCGATCTAAATGGGATGGTGAGCGGGATCAGCCACTATGTAGCATGTGTTGGAACCAAAATCAGGGGTAGGGCTGTCATAAAGCTAGAATATCATCAGTCCTTAGTGGACAATGCGAAAGATAGGGTTACACCTAACTGGTCTTCGACTCGTACCTGGGTAGATCCAGTTGCGTTATGCACCGCCATAGTTGTTTGCTAGTTTGTTTATTAGGGCAAGGCTAGTCAATCCAAAGAGAGTTCTTTCAAATTGGTTGGGGTGGTCCGTGGAACCGAGTCCACGATAGGAAGTAGAAAAAGTAGTAAATCCCCAAAGTAAAATAGAGCACGACATAATTTTTGAAAAGCCATCATTAGGCGCTATGAGAGTGTTGAATATGCAAGTATATGATTTTTGTTTGATGATAATAAACATATATATATATATATTCATTTAAATGTATTTGTTATTGTACTTTTTTATTTTTCACATAATTAAATAAATATTTGCTGAATAAAATAAATAACACGGAATTTAAATTCAAACGGATATTTTATTCCAACAAATATTTTATTACAATTTTGAATGGTACAAATTTGAGCTCTCACTATATATACACATTTTTCAATTACATTACAATTTCAATTACATCGCATTTTTCACTATACATACATTTGCACCTCACTACATATCACTCGTTCACTCATATTTGTTCTTCAGCTGTATTCCCATTTGTATCCCGCATCTGAGTTATCTGCAAAATAAACACTGACGCAGTAAATTGAAAAGGAAATATTTATGCAGTGTAAAATAAAATGTGCATTTTGAAAATATTATTTGCCTCGGTTATTTGGGTTGTTCGTCATCATTTAATTTTGAATTCATCTCAAACGAACAGCTTGTGACATGCACGGTGTATCATTGTACATGTCACAAGGCCGTGCACACCGATATACACTTGACAAAACTGCAGGGACAAGTGAGCACAAGGTCAAACCCGAGGCAAAGCTAGGTTCAACTCAGGTGCAATATAAAAACACCACAAAATTGTCGAGTACAAGAATCCGAAAACCAACATAAAACAAGCCTCGACCAAAAATTCAATGTGTACACTTGAAAATACTCAAGCTCACCAAACAGTTCTACTGTATACAAGTTCATTTGCACCAGTTCAGAACATATGCAACATGAAAACAAAGTTCAGTAGCATAGCCCAAAGGCAAGTCCAGTTACAATAGGAACCAGCTCACCATATCAGTACAGCAAGGATAGACTCGAGTACACATGTGCAGGCACACAAAAGAAATCAAGCATGAAAACAATGGAATGAAACTGGGGTGAACACACACACATATATACATACATTTATGTATATATGTATACAAGTGGAGATGAACATCAACACAGCAGGTTGAAAAATGACAAGCACACATGAATCACCATGCAGTGAATAAAGATAAAAACAAGTATATATGATGATCAAAGAAAACAATGAAGCATGATCAGATATGGAACTAGATACAAATGGTCGAGCACAAGTTTAAATGAACTGTACTCAGACTCAAAGAAATATACAAACTGCACATGAAACTAGTAATCACAAGTACAAGTTTCAATGACTGGAAAAAAGACCACAATAATGAATTGATCAGAGAGTAACACAGATGAACAAGTCAATGCTACAGAGGTGACATCAATATGAAGACCAACAGCAAGTGCAACCGGATTATAAAAACATGTAGAACAGTGGACAGAGCTAAATGCAACCCAGACCAATGTCACACAAATATGAATGTGATGCAACAAGGACATAGCAGGTGCATAGAGAATCAAGTGAAACAAATTCGAATGCTGTCAGAAGTTACAAAAATCAGGGTAGCTGTGCTTCAAACAAAGTCAATGTCAAGCCAAAATCAAAGCCGTGATGACCAAGAAAAAATCGAACAAGCCAAAATCAAAGACGTGGTGACCAAGCAACCATAACAGCAAATATACGAAATTGAACCGGTCAAGATCATCACCAACAATCAAGCAAAATCGAACGGCTAAACTAAAATTAACATACGAATTCAAATAATATACTCGAACGAAAATAAAGGGAATGAAACCCTATAAATACCGTGAACATCATCGGCATTAAGAATCAATCGAGTTCAAGAAAATTAACTAGAAAAGCAAAAAAGGAAATCACATACCAAGTCATATCAAACTCGACGAATTAAAGCAACCGTGTGCAATTCAAGTGACAATCGGTCGACAAAGCAAGGAACGCAAAAACATCTACTCGGTCGATCAACAAAGTCGGCGTCTTCATACTTACAAATGCCCTAATTTTCTCAAGAGGAACGAAGCAGCCATTTTCAAAGCAACGAAGTACAAGGAATCGGGCAGAAGAAATAAAAGAGAAAGGGGGAACATATTTTTTATCACTTTAGTTATTGGGTCGGTTTCCTTTAGTATAAACTTGGGCTAAAATATAAATTAGGGCTTTGTATTTTAAAATTGCTTTTATTTTGTATTTCTCTTTTAAACTTTTGTAAATTCTAGTCGTGTGACTAGGGGACGAACTACGGTGGTGTAGTTCGAGAATTCGCAACTCAGTGGCTAAGTTGTGGCAGGGTTTTGAGCGTAGAGGTAGGTTAGTCGATAGCGGGTGTCGCGAGTTTATGTGTGTAAGCGTCTGACTACTTAATTTCTAGTAGAAACCTTGGGGGCAACACGTAGGTAGGGTTTTGCCAAAGCTGGGTAAATCTGTGTTGCTCTATTTCTGCTTTTAACATTCTGCTATCATCTGTGCTGCTATTATTCTGCTATTATCAATGCTGCAATTATTTATATATTTCCGCATTAAATTTTTATAATTATTAGTATCACCCTATTCACCCCCCTCTAGAGTGAAATCGATCCTACAAGTGGTATCAGAGCTAGGAACAAAGGCCAATTTTTGCTTTAAAATTTTAATTTTTCAAAAACCAATTTTTGTTTTAAAAATTTGAATTTTTTAAATGGCTTCTTTTAATAATGCTTTTGTTGAAGGTCAGTCCATAGTTTGACCACCAATGTTCAATGGTGAATATGCTTATTGGAAAAATAGAATGAAAATTTTTCTACAAACCATTGATGCTTGGAATATCGTTGAGATAGGATATAGGACACTAACTATAGTGGTAGATAATCAGGAAATTGAAAAACCGATGGATCAATGGACAGATCTAGAAAATAAACTGCAGAATGCTAATTCTAAAGCTATGAATTCTATTATTTTTGCATTAGATCAAATTGAATTTAATCGTGTCTCACATTGTCTAACTGCGTAGGAAATATGGCACACACTTGAGGTGGCTCACGAAGGAACGTCTCAAGTCAAAGAATCTCGCCTTGCCATGCTTAGTAGCGAATACGAGAACTTCACAATGGCCAAGGATGAAAATGTCAAAGAGATGTATGGACGACTTTCCAATCTCGTATACAAATCAAAAGCTCTCGGAAAATCATACATAGAGTTGGAAATAGTCCAAAAAATCCTGAGTCCTTCCATGGAATTTTGAAGCAAAAGTTACTTCCATTCAAGAATCAAAAGATTTGAAACAAGTTAAAGTCGAAGAACTCATCGGAAATCTCACCACTTATGAGCTAGAAATGAAATTCAAGGAAGAACGCGAAGGAGGCGATCCTTGAAAGAAATCAATAGCTCTCAAAGGAACAATGGAAAGTGATGATGATGATGATGGAGCAGCTGAACTGGCGCTAATAATAAAGAAATTCAAAAGGTGGAATCGCAAATACGAAAATCCAACTCTAAATCAACAACTGAAAAGCAGAATAGTCAAAGTTCTAGACAACCAAGAAGAGCAAAAGATCATTTGTCACAAGTGCAATAAACCTGGTCACATCAAGCCCAATTGTCCTCAAAATCGACTCGGCCAAGGAAAGAAATCGAAAATGAGAAGTTTTGCAGCCACGTGGAATAAAAGTGATGACGATAATAAAAGCACTAGCAGTGAGAGTGAAAAAGCAGATCTGTGTCTTCGAGGTGATATTACTGATAGCGATGATGACGAGCCAAGCGAGGTATCGAAACTCACTCACTCGGAATTACTTATATATTTTTACGAAGTAAATGGCTGCTTTGAACGACTTAGGGAGAAGTATGCTAAAATTGAATCACAAAGAGATACTTTGATAGAATTAAATAAACAACTTGACCAATTAGTTAAAACCTATCGAAGCAAAAGCAGAAGCTAGAATCAAATCACTTGAAAATGAAATTCTAATTTTGAAAGAAAGTGAAAACACGAGGAGAGAAAATTCTATTATTGAATGAAAATGAATCTCTCAAAACACAAGTCCAAAAATTGTCTACAACTTTAGGAAAATTTTCAAAAGGAGAAAGATCGCTAAATATGTTATTAGGGAAGCAAACTGTTAATATTGTTAGACAAGGACTTGGGTACACTCAATCTGAAAGAGTTAGAAGAAAAATGAACCGTGTCAAATCCGAGTGCACAATTTGTCACAACAATTGCTGGTATAGACCCAAACACGTGAAAACCATACCAATTTGGGTTCCAAAAGGCACTAATATAAAATCCCTTAAAGTCAAACAAATCTGGGTGCCGAAAGGAACAAATATAGATTGTTTTGGGTCTACTCAAACATATTTTTCAAAATCATTTGCCACTAACAACCATGGACCTATAAAAACATATAGGTCACAAAAATCTTCTCTCGTGTAGGTGTGGTGGCAGGCTAAAGAACAACAACAGTGTTACCTAGATTCTGGCTGTTCCAAGCACGCGACGGGCAATAAATCAAAGTTCCTTAGCCTAGTATGAAGGTGGCAGAATCACAATGAGTAACAACGAAAAATTATCATGAAGGTAAAATAGGTAACGGTACATTTATCTTGAACGATATATTAAATGTGAAAATCTGCACCATAATCTGATTTAATTCAGCTAGTTATGTGATATGGAAATAAATGTTGATTTTGGTTCTGATTTGTGCAAAAATGTTGACTAATCGTCTTTTCATCTTTGAACTAGTTCATATAGATTTGTTTGGACTAATGATGTTATTTTATTGGTTGATGATTATTTTAGATACACATGGATATATTTTGACCTGACATTATATTCTGTGTTTGCTTGTATACACTATTTCAATTCAAATCCAAAAGAATTTCATTTAAAAGCTCTAAAATGATTATAAGGTATTTGTTGCACACTTCACGATTTGATCTTTGGTATCCATCCGATAATTTTGAGTTAAAGCAAAATTCAGATGCAGATTATACTGGTAGTCTAGTTGATTGGAAAATTACTAGTAGAACGCGTTTTATGTAGAGACATACATTTTCAAAGAAAATATCTGCATATTTTTCATTTCAACTGTTTTTAAATTAGCAGACATTTTTCTTATAAAACCCCTTCTAGAAAATAATTATTGTTGACCTTGTTTCAGATTAGACATTTCAGAAAATTTGATTTTATAATTATTTTTGGATTTGATTTTAAATAACTACATTAACTAATTTGACTCCCTATTGATTATCGAAAAGAAAAATAGTGATTGAAAAAGTTATGAGTGTTGATATTAATCATATATTATGACTTGAGACAGTATATTTAGAAATTTTCTTTAAAAATTTAAACAAGGTTTATAATAACTTTTGTTGGTAAAAATTCCATGACCATCTCTATTTCTATCATATTTCTAACGACCATCACTCATCAAAATCCAATTTAGTATGTCAATATGTGGTATTTTAAACAGGAAATTATTCGTTTTTATTTTATTTATTTTCTCTAAAGTATTCACTCTCATTTAAAAGTCCTCACGCTTATGCATGGGTGAATTACTTGGAATATTTGTATATGTGCTTTCATGCTCATTTAAAAGTCCTCACGGTTATGCATGTATGAAACCAATATCAAAATAGGTTATTAAATAGACGAGTTGATTCTAATCTTATTTAAAAGTCCTCATGGTTATGCGTGGTTAGAAGATACTTGAAATTTGTCTTTGTTTTTTTAAAATTTTGTGAATACTACTAATCTTATTTAAAAGTCCAAACGGTTATGCATGGTTAGTAGATATTCAAATTCCTGATATTAATATACCATAAATAGACATAACTATATGGTTTTATACACCAACATCACCCCTATCATTCTAAAGTGGAATACGCGCCTAACAAAGTATTTTTTTATTTTTGTTTGACTTTTTATTTAAATTTAATATTTATACTCGATTGAGTATTAATGTTGTATTAATGTCTATCACTTTATCTCTATTTTTCTAACACTATTACTCTTTTGCTGATAACAAAAAGGGGAGAGAAAAGTTAAGATTTTGGCAAATAAAGGTCAAATATTTTATTTTATATTTTCTATTTGGATCTAGATTCATTTGCATATTTTTATTTATTTTCATGCATATATGAAGGGAGGGCTTTGTTGTAGAGAGGTAGCATTCAAATAGGGGGAGCAAATTGAATGATCAAATACATTTAATAAATTCAAAATCTTAAATATATGTCTGTTATCATCAAAAGGGGGAGATTGTTGAATATGCAAGTATACGATTTTTGTTTGATGATAATAAACATATATATATATATATTCATTTAAATGTATTTTTTATTGTACTATTTTATTTTTCACATAATTAAATAAATATTTGCAGAATAAAATAAATAGCACGGAATTTAAATTCAAACAGATATTTTATTCAAACAATTATTTTATTACAATTTTGAATAGTACAAATTTGAGCTCTCACTATATATACACATTTTTCAATTACATTAAAATTTCAATTACATCACATTTTTCACTATACATACATTTGCACCTCACTACATATCACTCATTCACTCATATTTGTTCTTCAGCTGTATTCCCATTTGTATCCCGCATCCGAGTTATCTGCAAAATAAACACTGAAGCGGTAAAATTGAAAAGGAAATATTTGTGCAGTGTAAAATAAAATGTGCATTTTGAAAATATTATTTGCCTCAGTTATTTGGGTTTTTCGAACAGCTTGTGACATGCATAGTGTATCACTGTACATGCCACAAGGCCGTGCACATCGATATACACTTAACAAAACTGCAGTGACAGGTGAGCACAAGGTCAAACCCGAGGCAAAGCTAGGTTAAACTCAGGTGCAATACAAAAACACCACAAAATTGTCGAGTATAAGAATATGAAAATCAACATAAAACAAGCCTCGACCAAAAATTCAATGTGTACACTTGAAAAATACTCAACCTCACCAAACAGTTCTACCGTATAAAAGTTCATTTGCACTGGTTCAAAACATATGCAACATGAAAACAAAGTTTAGTAGCATAGCCCAAAGGCAAGTCCAGTTACAACAGGAACCAGCTCACCATATCAGTACAGCAAGGATAGACTCGAGTACACATGTGCAGGCACACAAAAGCAATCAAGCATGAAAACAATGGAATGCAACTGAGGTGAACACACACACATATATACATACATTTATGTATATATGTATACGAGTGAAGATGAACATCAACACAGCAGATTGAAAAATGACAAGCACACATGAATCACCATGTAGTGAATAAAGATAAAAACAAGTATATATGCTCTATGAATTGATCAGAGAGTATCACAGATGAACAAGTCAATGCTATAGAGGTGACATCAATATGAAGACCAATAGCAAGTGCAACTGGATCATAAAAACATGTAGAACAATGGACAGAGCTAAATGCAACCCAGACCAATGTCACACAAATATGAATGCAATGCAACAAGGACATAGTAGGTGCATGGAGACTCAAGTGAAACAAATTCGAATGCTGTCAGAAGTTTCAAAATCAGGGTAGCCGTCCTTCAAACAAAGTCAATGTCAAGCTAAAATCAAAGCCGTGATGACTAAGAAAATAATCAAACAAGGCAAAATCAAAGCCGCGGTGACCAAGCAACCATAACAACAAATATACGAAATTGAACCGGTCAGGATCATCACCAACAATCAAGCAAAATCGAACGACTAAACTATAATTATCAGACGAATTCAAATAATATACTCGAACGAAAATAAAGGGAATGAAACCCTATAAATACCGTGAACATCATCGGCATTAAGAATCAATCGAGTTCAAGAAAATTAACCAGAAAAGCAAAAAAGGAAATCACATACCAATTCATATCAAACTCGCAAATTGAAGCAGACGTGTGCAATTCAAGTGACAATCGATCGACAAAGCAAGGAACGCAAAAACATCTACTCGGTCGATCAACAAAGTCGGCGTCTTCATATTTACAAAAGCCCTAATTTTCTCAAGAGGAACGAAGCAGCCATTTTCAAAGCAACGAAGTACAAGGAATCGGGCCGAAGAAATAAAAGAGAAATGAGGGAACATATTTTTTATCACTTTAGTTATTGGGCCGGTTTCCTTTAGTATAAACTTGGGCTAAAATATAAATTAGGGCTTTGTATTTTAAAATTGCTCTTATTTTGTATTTCTCTTTTAAAATTTTGTAAATTCTAGTCGTGTGACTAGGGGACGAACTACGGTGGTGTAGTTCGAGAATTCGCAACTCAGTGGCTGAGTTGTGGCAGGGTTTTGAGCGTAGAGTTAGGTTAGTCGATAGAGGGTGTCGCGAGTTTATGTGTGTAAGCGTCTAACTACTTAATTTCTATTATAAACCTTGGGGGCAGCACGTAGGTAGGGTTTTGCCGAAGCTGGGTAAATCTGTGTTTTTATTTCTGCTTTTAATATTCTGCTATTATCTGTGCTGCTATTATTCTACTATTATCAGTGCTGCAATTATTTTATATATTTCCACATTAAATTTTTATAATTATTAGTATCACCCTATTAACCTCCCCTCTAGGGTGAAATTGATCCTACAGAGGGTCCCTCGAGTTATACGGTGATGAGATCGTGATATGACGAGGCCGATGGATCCGGATGGGGTGCTGATTAAGAGATACTAGTGGGGATAGTATCTAGGTCTATTGGGGATGGTGGTACTTATATTTATATATATGTACGTAGCTATGATTTTACAGAGGGAATATGGGAACAGATCCTACACGGACGTAGTGTTTTGAAGACTAATTAAAGTGTAACTAGATATAACATGAGATATAGAACAATTGTCATAAACTAGTGTTATGTATAAAGTGTATAATTTACCAGTCACCAGAACGTTGTTCTGACCACCTCCTCATTATAACCCATAGGATATCTAGAAGGACAAGTACTGGTACAAGGTGGGAACAGTTAAAGGACAAGTTCCTTATCCATTCTCGACATTGACAAGGACACTTGACATTAGAAGTGTCAAATCTTGGTCAGCAGTTATGTGACTTGTTATATTTTGTTATTCGGCTGTGAGTTTTTATCGTTAGTGCTCTGATATGCATTCTTGTGTTTATTCGCATGATACCAAACAAACGATCCATATTTTGGTAGACTTAAGTTTCCGATTTAGCAAAAATTCAGGCCTACTGAGGTGTGGGTTGTTAAAACACCATTAACCCCTTATTTTTTGCTCTCTATTCTTAGCCTCCATACATCAATATCTGACCGAAAATGGCAACCCATTCCTCTATTGATTCAAGCATTAAAAGCACAAATTCAAGTAAAATTAGGACAAAAGTGCATTCAGTCTGGTTGCTCTCTCTAGAAGGATATGAATTCAAATTCAAGCGAAGTCGATTGATTCAGCATTTAACGTGTACTAATTAGGTTATAGTCAAGTTAACTTATTTATTTATAATTATACATATTTATTTGGTAATTGTTTTGAATCATATATGTTTAGATTAGATCTCAATATCATGAAATCCCTATATATGTATGGTGTCAACATTGTATGTGAATATGTATATATGCATTATGACATATACATATATATATATATGTATGTATATATATATATATATATATATATATATCTGTGTGTGTGCATATATAGCTCTTAGCAAATAAAATAAATAAAATTTGAATTAAATATTAATTTTAAAAGGGAGTTTAAAACAAAATATGATCTTTTAACGTATAAATGTGTATATAAATTACATGTAAAATTTTGTTAAATCATATACATGTAATAGTTTCAAAAATTAACACACACACACACATGTATATTATTTAGAACCTTATATATACACACATATTTATTTTAAAATACAAGGTGTTACTTTAATATAATATATATATTATATGTATATATATATTTTAATGTACATTAATTACACCAGTGATTATGAAATTTATTTATTTTTATATTTCCGTATGGAAAAGATTTATTAAAAAATAACTTTTAAAACCGTAATGGATTTGTAAAAAATTTGAATTTTGTTAAACATATTATAAGCCAAAATTATGTGAATATATATATATATAATTTTATTCATTTATATTTAAATATATAATGATAATTTGTATTTAAAATTAAATATTACTTTATGTGTGTGTATGTATGTACATAAATAGATATACATGCAAACAAATATATATATTTGCATATTTTCAAAAAAAAAATTTGTATATTTATATTTATTTTATTTTATCAAAATATTATTTTTATTTAAATTTGAAACTAGAAAATATTTTAAAGCCTAGATCTAGATTTAGATCTAAAATTTGAAATTTGAATTTGAATTTAAATTTGTAACTAATAATATTTGCATTTTCAAATATAATTGTTTTACATTATTATAAATATGTGTGTGTGTGTTTATATTTATGTTCTTATAAGTCTATTTTGTATCACAATGAAATGTATATATATTAGACAACACACACACACACACACACACATATATATATATATATATATATATCTGAGGGGTTAACATGTCTATTGCGGTGTAATTCCAATATCTATATACAGTATATGTTAAACATTGCATACGGTATATGTTGCACGTTCATACACGTGCACATGTGTATATGATATGCATGTTCATATTATATAATATAAATATAATATCAAACTAAAATTTTATTTGCAATAAAATAAAATATTGATTTTATTTAAAATAAATTTAGATTTGATCTAAGTAAATTTAGACTTTATAGGCCCAACGGATACAAAATGGAATAAATTTTATGAAATTTACCCATTTACCTCGCTGTGTGCTGGCCTACTTCCAACAAAGAATTCAATTCATGCCGTTATGATTTTTATAGTTATAATGTAACAATTTTAAGGGAGAATTTCACTTTGATCTCTATAAATATTGTTACATTACCAGAACAAGAATTTAACATTGCATTACATCGTTCTTCTAAATTGCTATGGAATTTGTAAATTTTGATGAAATTTTCATTAAACTCACCACACATACTTTAGTAATCATAATAACGTATATGTTTGCAACACAAATTTTAGTTTAAAGTTATATTGAATGGAGATTCTAATTTTAAAATAGTGGAAATTGGTTACACAATTTATTTTTATAATTTTAGAAATTACATCCCCTCCAATTTTACATTATGTTTTACGTCGCTACTTTTATTTTTCAAAATTTTATACCTACTTCTGTTCCTATATTTACCCATCTCCTTCCAAAATCAACGCCTCCACGCTCTGAATTTCATTACTTCTTATTTCCTCGCTTCTTATCTCGATCTGATTTTGTGCTTCCATCTTGTACGCATACATATTTCATGCTTTCTAGATTTTTAGCACTTCTACACCTCGAGCTGTTTGTTGATTGGAAATTTCTTTTAGTGAATTTAATTAGATTTTCACACCTTGTTCTTCTATTTTGCGCTGTTAAAATGCGTTCGAGGTTAGTTATTTTTTCCTTGTGGTTAGTTTTGTTTGTTTTTTATGTTTGTTATAACATCATGTTAAATTGAATTTGGTTGTTTTTGTTGTTGCTATAATTAGTGCTTAATTATGTTTCCTGTTGTTAGTATTGTATAACATGAAAAGTATAGGATCTATTAGTGAAGTTTTATGCATGCCATTAGTACTATGGAAAATATTCGCATACGTTGAATCGAATGTGGTTGTTTTTTGTCATCATTGCAACTGTTTAGCTTAATTATGTTGTTATTGTTATAGTTCAACTCTGTTGTTGGTATTGTAAGACATGAAAAATACAGGATATGTTAGCAAAGTGTTATGCAGGCCATTGTTTTTGTCATCGTTGCAATTAGTGAGCTTAATTATGTTGTTTTTGTTATAGTTCAACTATGTTGTTGGTGTTGTATGACATGAAAAGTATAGTATCTGTCAGTGAAGACTTACACAGGCCATTATTCGTATGGCAAATATTGCCATACGAATATTTGTCTGGCAAATATTTGCCATGGCGGTTTTTCCTATTTTCCCCCTTATAGCACTTTTATTTTAATATTATATGTTTTTTTGCAGGCTTGATCCTATTGATGTTCTTATTTTATTTATGTTAGGTAACGATACTTACAGTTGGCAGCTTGGTTTGAGTGATTGTATGTTGAGATTAAGAAATGATATTTATGAAGATTTGGATGAATTAACACCTGGTTCTATTGAGTTGATTTACGAAAGATATTATAGGAAAAAGTAATTGAAACTGATTCTAATTTACATAGTATATTATTGCTTGTTGCTCTTAGCCCTGATGATTTTCTACTTGTTTCGGTTATATCTAAGCATTGTAAAAGCAGTTCGGCTGATGTTGGTCCTTATAGCTCTTCATTTGCTGGTTCTTTTACTGAGTGTGGCTCATCTACTTTTTCAGTGGTTTGTCCTTCAGTTGATTCTAGTTCTACTTTGAAACGATTGTTGAAAAATGATTCTAGCAATTCAGTTTTTATTGGTGTTAGTTAAAAATTTGTTGGGGGTGTTAAAGAGTTCTGATTGTATCTTATGATATATCATATTAAGAACGAATATAAAGTTAATCCTGTTAAAAAAGATAGGGAGCGAGTTATAGCTATTTGTTCATGGAAAGGTTGTACTTTACGTATTCATGTTTCTCGTAAGTTTAACCTACCAGTTTTTTTAAAAAACTATGCAACCTAATCATTCATGTGTAACTGGTATTGTAGATGTTAACCATCCACTTGTTTCTAGCAAATTAGATAAGAAGTTGATTGTTCATTTTATTTGTTCGAATCCTCTAATGTAAATGAGATACAGTTCATTTATTTCAAACTTAGCAGAATATAGTGTTAAATTATTATTTTCGTATACGGTAAAAAGATTGGATTTTGAAGAAATACATAGGAATGATTTTCTTTCGTATCATCATTTGAAATCTTTTTGTGAAGTTGTGGTTGTTTGTGATCCTGGTAGTAATGTTAAAATTCAAGGTGATCCTATTAGTTATGAATTTAAGAGGTTATTCAGTGGGTTTGGAGCATGTAAATATGAATTTGATTATTGTTGTCTTTTGGTTTTTCTTGATAGGACTTTTATGAGAGGTAGATGACAAATTTGTATTATTTTTGCAACTACTAAGAATGGTAATTAAGGTACGATTTAGTTCTACAATCAATATATATTTGTTCAGTATTTTAACCAGTTAAATATTTGCATGTGAAATATTTGCTCTATTTAGCTAGCAAATATTTGATAGAGTCATGTTGCTGTAGTTTAATCATTTTTGTTTATTTATTTTGTTATTTTATTTATAAATTAGTATTATAAGTATTACAAATGTTGTTTTATTTACCTTGCAAACCTTTTATTGGCATGTTTTAATTTCTTTGTTATATTTGATGATTTAGCTTGTCAAATATTTGCCATATTTTTATAGCAAATATTTGACATACCTATAATGTTGCAATTTATATATTTTATGCATCTATTTTTATTTTACGAATTTGACATATGTAATTTTCTTTATTTTAGGTTTTTTTCTCACTAGCTTTTAGCATTGCATCCTGTAAAGATAAACCTAATTGGTATTGGTTTTTAACAAAGCTTACGAAAATGTTAAGTAATGATGATTGTGATTTCACCTTTGTACCTTATCGACATCTTGGTTTTTTGGTTGTTGTTCCTCAAGTTTTTCCAGATTCAGCTCATGATTCTTGTTATTATCATTTGAAGAATAATTTGAAGGTTTTTTTTAATGAAAATGTGTCCTCAAGGCAAAAAGAAATGGATTATTTATTTGTTTTATCGAGTTGTTAACGATGCTATAATAGATGTATTTAATCAAGCTTTATCTGAGTTTAGAAGTGCTAGTGGGATTGAAGTAGAATTTTTTACATGGATATCCTTTTGAAAAATTTACTAATGCTTTTTGTTGGAAATCGATATGGAGAAATAAGTTCTAAATTGTGCTGAAAGTTTTCTCGCCAGATTTTGAAGGAAATATATTTACCTATCACTACATGTTTAAATAAAGTTCGTCTGAAGCTCATGAAACTTATGTATGATCGACGTGAGCTAAGTAAAAATTTGAATAGTCAATTGTGCCCTATTATGGAAAAGCATTTAAGTGATTTATATCTTAAGGGTATTCAATGGAAAATTACTAGGTTTACTGTTGATGTTTATGAAGTTCAATCAACTCAATCTTATCGTATATATTTGAATGTTCGACAATGTACTTGTAACTTATGGCCATTGAGGGGTTTCCATGTGTTCATGCTATTAAATGAATTCTTGCTTTTAATTTGGTTGTTTATTCTTATATTGAGGACTATTTCAAAGTATCCTATTTTCGAGCATCTTATTCTCACCTAATTCATCTAACTTGTTAATTTTCAAATGGAATATGTTTTAGCAAAAGATGTTGAAGTTCATCCACCTAAGAGAAGATTTGTTGCAGGAAGGCCTCCTTCTTCTGAATGGATTAAGGTAGCTAGCGAAGTGAATAAATACGAACGTTGTAGTTTGTGTAAGAAATTAGGTCATAATAATATATCTTGTTTGTTAAGAAATCAAGTGTAAGATTTGTACCTTATAGGCTTTATATTTTAAAGACTTTTAATGTAATATCATGTTCTATTCTATTAAATTAAACCGTTTGTTTGTTATTTTATGTATTTGTTTACTTAACACTATAACTTTGTTTGCTTGGCAAATAACAACCAGCAAATATCGACCTAGCAAGGAAAATATTTGCCTGATCGATATTTGCCGTGATTTTTTTTACAAGGGATATATTTAGTAGTTTGTGCTTGCTTGTTATATACCAGCTATGCGTACATACATACATACATACATATATAATGTGTGTGTGTGTTTTTATGATAATATGCTTTATTATTTAGATTTTTCCTCTGAAGATAAGCTTGGTTAGTCATTATTCTAATTCAGTTATAGATAGTTTTCCATTTGTACTTGATTAGGTTGTGCATCTGGCTATCTTTTGCATATATATATATATATCTAATTTGGCTGTGCATCTGGTTAGATTTTGCATCAATACATACCTGATTAAGTCATGCATCAGTCAAATATTTGCCATGCAAATATAAGACTGGAAAATATTTACCATGGAAATATTTGGTAGTTGTATATATAGTAGGTTGTGTTTGCTTGTTATATATTTTTCATGCATATATACATTTTATCATGATAATATGTTCTATTATTTAGGTATTGTTTTTGTATATAAGCTCAGTTAATTGCTATTATAACTCGTTTGTAGATTGTTTTTTCGATGTACTTGATTAGGTTGTGCATTTGGTTAACTTTGGCATCTATATTTACTTGATTAGGTTATGCATTCGGTTAGCTTTTGCATTCATATGTACCCGATTAGGTGTTACATCTAATTAGCTTTACATGCATAAGTACCCGCTTAGGTTGTGCATCTGTTAGCTTTTATATCCATATGTTTCCAATTAGCTTTTGCATTCAGTTAGCTGTTGCATCTATATGTACCACCCACTTAGGTTGTACATTCAGTTAGCTATTACATCCTTATGTACCCGATTAGGTTATGCATCAGGTTATATTTTGCATCCATACATAGCCGATTAGGTTGTGCATTTAATTAGCTTTTGCATCCATATGTATACGATTAGGTTGTGCATCCAGTTAGCTTTTGCATTCGTGATTAGCTTGGTTAACCATTGTTTTGATTCGGTTATAGATTGGTTTACATAGTGATTAAGATATCAATCCAGTTAACTTATGCATCCATACGTACCCGATTAGGTTGTGCATTCGGTTAGCTTTTGCATCCATATGTACCCGATTAGGTTGTGCATCCGGTTAGCTTTTGCATTCCTATGTACCCGATTAGGTTATGCATCCAGGTAGCTTTTGCGTTCATGATTAGATCGGTTAACCATTATTCTAACTTGGTTATAGATTGATTTTCATATGCACCCGATTATGTTGTGCATTTGGTTAGCTTTTGTTTGCATACATACCCGATTCGGTTATTCATCTGATTAGCTTTTGCATTCATGATTAGTTTGGTTAACCATTGTTCTAACTTGGTTATAGATTGGTTTTCATATGTACCTGATTAGGTTGTGCATCCGGTTAACTTTTGCATCTATACATATTCGATTAGGTTGCATTCGGTTAGCTTTTGCATCCATATGTACCCAATTAGGTTAATTTTTCATTCGGTTAGCCTTTGAATTCGTGATTAGCTCGGTTAGCCATTGTTCTAACTCGGTTGTAGATTTGTTTTCATATGTACCCAATTAGGTTATGTATTCAGTTAGCTTTTTCATCCATACGTACCCATTAAGGTTGTGCAATCGGATAGCTTTTGTATCCATATGTATCAGATTAGGTTATGCATCCGGTTAGATTTTGCATTCATATATACCCGATTAGGTTGTGCATCCAGTTAGCTTCTACATTTGTTATTACGTTGGTTAATCATTATTCTAACTCGGTATTACGTTGGTTAATCATTATTCTAACTCGGTATAAATTGGTTTCCATATGTACCTGATTAGGTTGTGTATCAGGTTAGCTTTTGCATCCATATGCACCTGATTAACTTTTGCATCTATATGTACCCAATTAGGTTGTGCTTCTAGTTAGCTTTTATATTTGTGATTATCTTGGTTAACCATTGTTTTAACTTTGTTATAGACTGGTTTTCATATGTATGTGATCAGATTATACATCTGGTTAGCTTTTTTATCTATACAGTCTCGATTAGGTTATGCATCTGGTTCGCTTTTACATCCATATGTTCCCGAGTAGGTTGTGCATTTGTTTAACTTTTGCATTCATAACTGACTCGGTTAACCATTGTTCTAACTCGGTTATAGATCAGTTTTCATATGTACATGATTAGGTTGTGCATCTATTTAGCCATTGCATTCATATGTACCCAATTAGGTTACGCATTCGGTTAGCATTTGCATCTATGCGTACTTGATTAGGTTGTGCATCCAGTTAGCCTTTGCATCCATATGTACCCGATTAAGTTGAGCATCCGGTTATTTTGCATTTGTTATTAGCTCGATAACTATTATTCTAAATCGTTTATAGATTATATGTATCCAATTAGGTTATGCATTCGATTAGCTTTTGCATCTATACATACCCGATAAAGTTGTTCACCCAGTTAGCTTTTGCATTCATGATTAGCTCAGTTAACCATTGTTCTAACTCGGTTATAGATTGGTTTCATAACTTGATTAAATTGTCCAACTAGTTAGCTTCTGCATCCATATGTACCCAATTAGGTTGTGCATCCGGTTAGCTTTTGAATCCACACGCACCCGATTAGGTTGTGTGCCTTGTTAGCTTTTGCATTTGATGGTTAGTTCGGTTAATCATTATTATAACTCGATTATAAATTGGTTTTCTTAGGTACTCGATTAAAGTGTGTATTTGGTTATGTTATGGCATTAGCGATAAGCTTGGTTAACCAACAAGAAAATATTAAATGTCACTATTTTTGCTAATTGTCAAATATTTTAATGGCGAATATGTGCCCGACAAATATTTGTCAGGTAAATATTTGCCCTGACAAATATTTGTCAGGCAAATTTTACCTGGTTTATAAATAGTAGGCATATATTTGTATGGAAAATATCTATCGACTGCATATTTGAGCTAAATATAGAAATTTTACAATGTTACACTTCAAAACAACATTTCCTTTGAATATAGGACATTGCATTTGAGATATAAAATATTGTATATTGCATTTTGAAAAATTATCTAACATTAAATATCCAACATCTAACATCCAAAAGAGTTTTTGAAACATCCAATATGTACATGTTTCATCCAATATCCATCATCCAACAATACATTTCATTCAATCAAGTTAAAAAAATTTAAGTGTATTTGCCTGTAGCTATACAATTTCTAATACATTTCACAGTCTCGGGTTCTATTTCCAACCATGTTTTTGTTTATGACGATGAGATCGTAGTTCTTGCATCTCTTCATATAAATCTACCTTTCCTTATATCTCTATATTATTTGATGAATGTTCCATATATTGCATAACAAATATTGCATAATAAATTCTGCTCCATTAATCTTTTGTAATGTTCTTAAATTTACTCTTATAATTATAAGTTTATACTTACAAATAGAATTTTTATTATGGACAATTCACATAATTAACTAGTTTATTTTTTTGTTTCAACCGTTCTTTCCTATTTTTCACATAAATTTATTTCAGAACGTCTGTTATATTGTCTCTCTGCAAATATTAAAGAATTCAATATATATGTTTTATAGTTCTATTGAAAAAATACATGGTAAATAATTTCTAGAGAAATATTTGCTACAAGGCAAATATTTGATAGTAATAATTATTAATATATTTAAAAATCGCTACTATTCTTGCTTACTGTTTGTGTGGGAAATTGAAGTTTTTCCTTCTTAGTCTTTGGGAATCATAGTGTTTTAGTTTTATCAACGTCATTAAACTCCAACAATGTTCAGTAATTTTTACTATGCAGTGGTATCGATATTTTTATGCAATTCATTGCTCTTTCTTCCAACATTTTAACTACCAAAGCTTTATATGATGATCCGTAGCCTTGAATTATTGATACTTGTGTTTACAGTTAGCTTTAAAATTTTCAGTGATATGTTTTTGCAGTGTTAAATATTTCATACCGCAGCATAGGACTTTAAGTATAAGATGTAACACCTTGTAAAATAAGCATGAAATTAAATTAAGAAACTTTATTAACTAATAATAAGGAAAAATGTGAATTTTGCAAACATAAGAATTTGGCCATAAAAGTTACATCATTGTGTTCGAGGTGATTTTCTAAGCAACTTTCATATATAAAGTTTCGCTATTGGATGTCAAATGGAGAAGTTATTGATATTTGAAGTTTTCTAGTTTAAAATAATTCAAATGAATTTAAATTTAAAATTTTAGCAACGTTAACGTTTGAAATTAAAAAGGGTCATAAAATACTTTAATGTTAAAGGCAAGCTTAATGTTTAAGCAAACGTTAACACTAGTGTTAAATAGGGAAAGAAATAAAAAAAATAGTAAATAATTATTTACGGCCAAGAGCAAAAGGCTGGTCGACCCCTTTCACTGGGTCGGTTGACTGCTAGCGGTCGACCGCCCAAGGAGAAGTGGTCAACTAGTTCTCATGTGGTGGCTAGGGTTTTGCTAGGCCTGAACGACCCAAAATTTATTATTTTAAATAGACTTTGGTCATACAGTCTAGACGCATTTTAACCACTATAAATAAGATGCTAGCCTCCTGGCTTTTATTCATAGGAAAAATAGCAATCCTAGCAGAACTCTGTCGGTTCTCTTCCTCCTTCGTAAGCCTTTTAGATCCAAGATTCAACCTTTAGGGAAGGAATCAATCAGATTGAAGGTAATAAGTTTTAGATATATATACATTTCTCTATTTTTATTCTTCTCTAATTTCTAATTCTGAATCTAATATATACATAATTGAATTTATGTATATTGTAACATAAAAAAGATGACAACTAAAGGAGGAAATAGGCGAAGACATAGAATCGAATCCAAAGGAATTTGGGGAAAGCTATCTGTGAGTGAAATGTATATACTCATAGACGGCTTTCCCCAAATTAGGAAGTGAAAACATTAGTATAGAAAAAAAAATTGTACATGCTTAGGAGTATTTAATAAAAACTAGCTAGTCTAATATTTTACGTTAGCTATAAATATATTAGTAATGCATATGCTGTAAACATATAAAATAAATAGGTAATATATAATGCTAATCATTATAGGAAGGACGTTAAGGATAATTATGTTAATCAATCCAGAATTAAGGGCGAAATAAGGAGTTTCCCTTATAAGGTCTTAATGCGTAAATGCGGGTAAGGTATATATGATATAGTGTGTGTGTGTGTGTGTGTGTGTTTTAGGATATTTTGTTATGTCGGAGAGTAGAAATATGACTAAGTTATAGGGATGCGAGGTGAGTCAAGAGTATATAGAAGCTAAAAGTATACAGAAGCTAATTTGGCTACCAGCAGTGTGGCTTTAGGACTGATGTGAGACATCGCCTATAATGAGTACCTATGGTGGACACGAGGTTAGTCCCAATTCTATAGGGTAAGTTTGCCTGACTAATTTGGCTACCAACATCTATGAATAGTCAGACTAATATGGGACACCATGTGTTGGGTTATGGGTCACAGAACGGATATCCCAATATGGCCTACTTCTGGATTGGAGGTACTAAATGGTTGTCTCCTTCACACTCAAGAAGTATTAAATGGTTGGGATTATCTTTTAGGTATGGTCGTTGAAAATCTGGAGAGGGTCCACTTTGGGGTTTAGGTATTAAATGGCTATTGAAGGGTTTTCCTCTTCCCCTTTAAAGAAGTATTAAGTGGCCTTATGTGCTTAAGATGGTAGCTAGGATGTACTAGAGAGGGGTCAGCGTTGGGTCTAGGTATTAAATAATGGGGACCTACCTAGGGTATAGGTATTAAATGGTCAGAGTCTGCTATTTTCCATTAAAGAGGTATTAAGTGGCTCAAGTACTTTCTGTCTCATTGTTAGGGCATGGTTGAGAAAGATGGGTCATTAGACCCCATAGTTGCATTGTCCCCGCGTTATAGTTATAAATTTGGACTGAAATAGGCCATTGGCCTATGGTTGGAGATACGTTATGGAGCTGGACTAGAAGATCCTTCGGCTTATAGTTGGATGTATACTCGGTAGGAAAAAGTAAAGGATGTGCAAGACATAATACTTATTTAAACGATACTATCCAAATACTATTATGGTAAGACTTAAGATTTTCATTCACCGGACATTTGTTGTTTTGACTTCTTCCTTATTACAACCCACAAGTTAGGGGGAATGATGTTGATGAAGACCGTGGAAGAGGCAATTAAGACTTGTGGCGGTTTAGTTATTTATCATTGTTTTTTATTTATCTAATGTACCCAGATTTTAAACATGTTGATGTTCTATTTTGAGACATTATATTATTATTATTTGGGCTGTATTTTTGAATTTGGTTTTTGTGAAATGGGCACTTATTTTGTTATTATATTTCATTCCTTCCGCTGTGAGATACTGAAAGCATAGATAGATAGCTATTACTGCATTGTTTGTTGTATCAATTTTATCAACCAACAGCTAGCTTTGGAATGGACCTAAGGTTTGATGAGTTTTTATTTGCTCGAAAACTAGGTTCGTTCTGTAAAGGCTTGTTACATTTGGTATTAGAGCTTTGGTTTCCTAACCAAAGGGAATAAGTGTACATGATGTTAGTCCATGAGTTGATGATTTTGATGACAACAACCTTAGAATAAGATTATAAAATATAAATACTAACATTATAGTTTAGATATATATGTATATGCAGGATTTAACCATGCAGGTACCAAGAATGAAGACTGTACAGTATAGAGATTCAAGTTATCAAGATTGATGACTCATGAGTATCAAGATTATCAAGAGTTCAAGATTTCAAGATAAGTATTGAGTCTAGAATTTTGTTAAAACTTCACAATAGCACTGAAATCTTGACTCCATTTTTCTTTTGAGATGGAACCCATTTCTACCTTTTTAGTGGCTTACAAACCCACGACAAGTAGCTTACAAACCTATGACAAGTGGCTTACAAACCCACGACAAGTAGCTTACAAACCTATGACAAGTGGCTTACAAACCCACGAACATCCTGGTTTTGTACAAGTTCTCGAGTCCTAATATGATGAGATATTCTACAGGAAGAAGCTTGCAAAACTACTTCAAAATGATTTTCAAAACTACTTCGGAATGATTTTCAAAATTGCTTTTCAAAATGTTTTAGCCTTAAAAATTATCTTTTCAAATGATTTTCAAAAAGATGTTTTAGCCTTAAAATATTCTTTGTTTTTGTTTTTAATAAACTCGTGTTTTTAAAATTCATTTGTTTTAAACTATCTTTATACTTAGATTTAAATATAAAATTATGGTAAAATTATATATATATTATTCTCTATATTTATCTATGTATTTTATCTATATTCAAGTATATTTATAAAGTTTAAATAGCTTTTAATATAAGATAAAGGTTATTTTCAAAGAAAATCAAATCATCAAAAATTGCTTTGGGATGTCGACATGCCCTAGTACCCCATGTCGACATAGTGACAGTTAGATTCCAAAAATTTGAATTTCAAAAGAAGTGTCTATTCGCCATAACCTTTCACGAATAGACATGGCTGTTGTTCTTCTATAAATAGGGGTTGGTTTCAACGAATTTTATATCAGATTTTCTGGTTTTTCACTTCTCTTCTTCTTCCACATTTTCTTATTCAAAATCCTATCATCACTCTACCGAAATCAACATTGAATCTAACTAGATTATCTCTGGTTTGATTCTCTATCACTATCTCAACAAGATCCAAGTGCTATTCAGAGTTATAGGCTTCTTTGTAATCTATCTAGCGAGAAAAGGTGTGATTGTAGCCTTGGAAATCAATCAAGCGAGAAAAGGTGTGATTGTAGCCTTGGAAATCAATTGGGTGAACTTGTTGCCCCGGAAATCAAGTATCTCTACCCAGAGGATTGTGATTCTAGAGGGTGTACCTCATAGCCTTGAAACCAAGGGTTGTAATTGTTGAATTTCTTTTAAAAGGAAATCCATACTTAGTTATGCGGGACTGGATGTAGGGTAACCCCGAACCAGTATAAAATCCGGTGTGTTCTTTCCTTTACTGCATTTACTTTATTTCTGCATCTGTGTTTGATTCTGTGATTATATCTGTGTCTGAATATTACATACATTTGTGTACAAATCAACAACAACTCAAAAGGATTTAGTAATTTCTTATACACTATTCACCCCCCCTCTAGTGTTATTCCTAGCCTTAAGATCCGTAATCGGCATTCCTCCCATTTGGTATCAGAGCAAGGTTTTCAAAAGTTTCATAATCTGAATTTTGAAAAGTTTTGAAAATGGCTACCAACACTGGTACTGTTATTAACACTAGTATCCTTGTCACTAGTTCATTTGTAGAAGGTCAGTCTACTGCCAGACCACCACTTTTTAATGGCAGTAACTATGCATATTGGGCATGTAGGATGAAAATATATTTACAATCTGTAGGATTAGATACTTAGAATATCACACTAACTGAATATTCTGAACCCACAACTAATTTTGCACAGTGGACCACTGAGCAAAAGACTGTTGCACAAAATAATTCTAAAGCAATGAATATTATGTTTTGTTCACTTGATAGAAATGAATTTAATAGAGTGTCAGTTTGTAAGTCTGCATATGAAATCTGGAAAACTTTGCAAGTTACTCACGAAGGAACAAGCAAAGTTAAACAGACCAAAATTTCCATGCTCACAAATTAGTTTCAGCTATTTAAAATGAATACTAATGAGTCTATTTCAGATATGTATAGTCGATTTCAAGATATTGTGCATTCTTTAATACCCTTGGGAAAGGAATTTACGAAAGAAGATCAAGTCAGAAAAATTTTAAATTCTCTCACTCCAGAATGGGATCAAAAGACACTTGCAATTGAAGAGGCAAATGACATCAGTACTTTAAAGATAGAAGAATTGATTGGAAATCTAATGTCATATGAAGTCCAAATGATCGGGAGAAGAGAAAGCAAAGCATCTGAAAAGAAATCAATGGCATTCAATGCATTAACCGACGGATCAGACTCAAACAGTGATAATGATGAAGAGATAGCATTTATGACCAGGAATTTTCGGAAATTCCTGAAATACAGGAAGATGAATAATCTCAAGAGAAACAACTATAAGAATTATGGAAATCAGAATGCAGTGCCAAACAATGTCAAATGTTTCAACTGTGATGAACCAGGCCATATCAAAAGAGACTGTGCGTATCCAGAAAGGCAGAATTCTCCTATAAACAATGATTCAGTAAAGAAACGGAAGCGTGCATTTACTGCTACTGTAGATGACTCAGACTCGTCCTCAAGCGATGATGATGATAAGAAGACAGATAATTCAAATTTGTGTTTCACGGCAGTTCACGATTTCAACAAATTCAAGGAAACGGATTCAGAAAAAGGTACACATTTACAATACAATTGATTGAAATTGCATGCTTAGAATTAGATGATTGATTGCTTGATTGATTTTGAATTGGTGTGTCGATTGATTTTTAAATTTATCTTCTTATTATTTTATTATCATTATAATTTTATTATAATTTTATTATTATTTTATTTTTATTATTTTTTAATAATATAATAATATTTTCTGGAATATACTATAATTCTAATAATATTCCAGATATATATATAGACATTAAAATAATATGTATATATATATTAGAATACTTAGGAAAAATAAATCATAGAAATTCATAGGCATATGTCGACATGGTCCCTACCCTGATGTCGACATAGGTACCAGAATTTGAAATTCAAAATTTGAATTCAAATGGTTGAATTTCCCTCCATCTTTTCACTTCATTCAATACTCTGAAAAGGCATCTTTTGACCAGAGAACATGTCTTTCAAAAATCTATTTATTCACTATCTTTTATCATAACTTTTCACTTTTATTTTCAAATTCAAACTCTCTCTTCAAAACTCCAAGCTCTCTACTCTCTACTTTAATGGCTTCTTCAAGCAACCCCTCCACCATGAGACTTTCCAGAAACTTGAAAGAGCAACTCCTCAATAATCCGGAGGCAATAAAAGCATACATCAATTATGCTAATTATGGAAAAGTCCATCCCGGAAAGTTTGCTATTTTTCAAGATTTTGCTTCTTATGAAATTGATACTCTTTTTGCAAATAATCAAATTCTTAGTCTTGTTGATTCTTCTCAAAATGATTTTGTTTGTTACCCAAATCTTGTTAAAATTTTCTATGCAAATCTCAATCGAGAATTTTATGAACGAAATGATAATGAAATTTGTAGTAGTGTCAAAGGCACTAGAATTGTTTTAAATTGTGATCTTTTGGGCACCATTCTCAATTGCAAGAATACAGGAATGGATCTTTCTAGTTTTCAAATCGATGAACATGATCGTGAGACATTTCATCATATTTTTGAAGGAGATGAAAACTTTGAATTTAAAAACCGAAACTTTCGTCCTAAAGCAAGAATTGTCAATCTTCTTTTACAACATACTTTGACCCCAAGATCAGGAAATTTTAACAATCCTACTTCAAAAGTGTGCAAAGCACTTTTTGCTATTTTCAGAAATTATGATACCAATTGGGCGCAAGTTATTTTGGATGAACTTCGTCCTAAAAATTTTGAAATGAGAGAAAACACTTTATACCATAGAATTTACCTTACTCGGATTTTCAACTATTTTGGAGTAAATTTCAAAGGAGAAGAATTTATTTCAAGAAAAGTTTTTAATATCTCAAACATTTCTCTCATGAAAATCCCATATGTTTTTCAACCTTATGAGACTCTTGCCGGAAAGGAAGAGCGTTTGGCTCATGAAGAAATGGAAGAAGAGGAAGAAGAAGAAGAAAGGGATGAAATGGAAATAGAAGAAGAAGAAGAAGAAGAAGGTGAAACATCCCTAGAAAGTATTGAATATCCCTCCAATCCTACAAACAAAACCCTTCTCAAAAACCAAAAGATTATTGTTAAGAATCAATGGGTTCTTAAAAGATCCGTTAGTAAGAAGTTGGAAAAAATATCATCCAAGATGAACAAGTTTTTCTCCAAAGTCAGCAAGAAACTTGGATTATATTCATCTTCATCATCTTCTAACTAGTTCTATATTTTCATATCATCTCGAATTAGTTTAAGTTTGTTTTTTGAGTGTTTATGTAGTTGTTTACGATTAATCATTGTATCACTCTTTTATGCAATGAAATTGAATTTCCTTTCTGTTATCTAGCTTATCTTATCTCTTGAATAAATGTTAGTATATTATATAAATATATATATACACAATTATTCACAAAATCAAAATTACCATCAAATTTCACTACCTCATGTCGACATACCCCCCTTGACCATGTCGACATGTACTGGTCAGAAATGACACTTCATTTTGAATTTGAAATTTGAATAACTACCATATGTCTATTCATTTCAAACGAATTTCTACACCTATATATACCCATTTCTTTCAGAATTCATTACTGAATATTATTTCTTATCTATTCTATCTCTCTTTCTTCTCACAATTTCAAAAATGGCTAATCCAATTCATAACTTATCCGAGAATCTTGAAGAAACTCTTAATTCATTCAAGAATATTCTCTCGTTCATTCTTCGTAACCAGCGACACTTAGAATTGAGTCAAATGTAGATGATCAAGGAACAAGAAAGGCATTTCGAGGCAATTCGATGGATGATTTCTTCCCTGCACAAGGATGATAACGAAGCACATCCTCCTATCTCTCTTACAAATGACAATGAAAATTGGGATGTCATCAAAGCAGACCCTATTTTCGGAGAAGAAGGATGGGTGGAAGTTCCTCGTAACGTTTAATTTGATTGCCTTATTTAATTACTTTGTTTGAATTGATTGCTTTGATTGAAATTGGTTGTTTTTGATTGATTTGATTAACACTTGGTGTGGTTTGATGATTGTATAAATATACATTGATATATTTATAATCGTTGATTGAATATCATGTCTATAAATATAGTTATTTCTTAATATACTTTATTATATAGTTTATTAATATAGGTACTTAAGTACAAGAATGGGGGGGAGTTATATAGTTTGGAGTTAGTTTGTTTTTGTTGATGATAAAGGGAGAGAAATATAAAATAGGGAAGTTAGGCATAGATTAAGGGGGAGATATTAGATTTAGGGGGAGTTATTAGGATAGAAGTAATATTTTATAAACAAAGGTTGTCATCATCAATAAGGGGGAGATTGTTAGTCCATGAGTTGATGGTTTTGATGACAACAACCTTAGAATAAGATTATAAAATATAAATACTAACATTATAGTTTAGATATATATGTATATGCAGGATTTAACCATGCAGGTACCAAGAATGAAGACTATACAATATAGAGATTCAAGTTATCAAGATTGAAGACTCGTGAGTATCGAGATTATCAAGAGTTTAAGATTTCAAGATAAGTATTGAGTCTAGAATTTTGTTAAAACTTCACAATAGCACTGAAATCTTCACTCCATTTTTCTTTTGGGATGCAACCCATTTCTACCTTTTTAGTGGCTCATAAACCCACGACAAGTAGCTTACAAACCTACGATAAGTGGCTTACAAACCCACGAACATCCTGGTTTTGTACAAGTTCTCGAGTCCTGATATGATGAGATATTCTACAGGAAGAAGCTTGCAAAACTACTTCAAAATGATTTTCAAAACTACTTCGGAATGATTTTCAAAATTGCTTTTCAAAATGTTTTAGCCTTAAAAATTATCTTTTCAAATGATTTTCAAAAAGATGTTTTAGCCTTAAAATATTCTTTGTTTTTGTTTTTAATAAACTCGTGTTTTTAAACTTCGTTTGTTTTAAACTATCTTTATACTTAGATTTAAATATAAAATTATGGTAAAATTATATATATATTATTCTCTATATTTATCTATAGTCAAGTATATTTATAAAGTTTAAATAGCTTTTAATATAAGATAAAGGTTATTTTCAAAGAAAATCAAATCATCAAAAATTGCTTTGGGATGTCGACATGCCCTAGTACCCCATGTCGACATAGTGACAGTTAGATTCAAAAATTTGAATTTCAAAAGAAGTGTCTATTCGCCATAACCTTTCACGAATAGACATGGCTGTTGTTCTTCTATAAATAGGGGTTGGTTTCAACGAATTTTATATCAGATTTTCTGGTTTTTCACTTCTCTTCTTCTTCCACATTTTCTTATTCAAAATCCTATCATCACTCTGCCGAAATCAACATTGAATCTAACTAGATTATCTCTGGTTTGATTCTCTATCACTATCTCAACAAGATCCAAGTGCTATTCAGAGTTATAGGCTTCTTTGTAATCTATCTAGCGAGAAAAGGTGTGATTGTAGCCTTGGAAATCAATCAAGCGAGAAAAGGTGTGATTGTGCCTTGGAAATCAATTGGGTGAACTTGTTGCCCCGGAAATCAAGTATCTCTACCCATAGGATTGTGATTCTGGAGGGTGTACCTCATAGCCTTGAAACCGAGGGTTGTAATTGTTGAATTGCTTTTGAAAGGAAATCCGTACTTAGTTGTGCGGGACTGGATGTAGGGTAACCCCGAACCTGTATAAAATCCGGTGTGTTCTTTCCTTTACTGCATTTACTTTATTTCTGCATCTGTGTTTGATTCTGTGATTATATATGTGTCTGAATATTACATACATTTGTGTACAAATCAACAACAACTCAAAAAGATTTAATAATTTCTTATAAACACTATTCACCCCTCTCTAGTGTTATTCCCAGCCTTAAGATCCGTAATCCGCATTCCTCACACATGAGAGTATGTATTTGTTATTTTTGTAACATTTTTCAAAACCCTACTATATATATGAACATACATGAACACCCTAGGAAAACTTTTAATTCAACAAATAATATTATCTTAGGAAGTCGGGATTAATCCGAAGTTTTGAACCTACAAATAGTTGATAATGGCTGTGAATAACAACACTGAAGTCGAAAACCGCCCCGCTCAAGAGATAACCACCATTCCGGGTATGTCATCATGGTTCCAACAATATCTAAGACTAGTGGAGCAAGTTCCACGACACCGGTTGCTCCGGCTGCTAAATCAACACCCCACCCACTAGACTTTCTAAAGATATGTAAATATTTTCAGAATATGGGAGGACAAACATTTTAGGGAGCGGACGATTTTGTAGCGGCTAAGGCATGTATTGAAGATTATGTCCATATATTCCAAGAGCTAGAATGGGAAGACTGGGTTAAAAGAAGGAAACTGCATAGCAATTAAAGGGAGAGGCACTTGATTAGTGGACCATTTTCGTTCAAGAGAATGAAGAGGAAGGAATTACTTGGGCTGAATTCAGGGCCCACTTCAAGTCAAGATTCATGTCCAAAGTTGAAGTAAGTCTGCAATTGGAGAAGTTTATCTAACTAAGACAGGGAGACTCCATAATGAAGGAGTATATCAATAAATTCACAGAATTAGCTAAGTTTGGGATAAACCTGATTGACACCCCGCAAAGAAAGGGATGAAGTTTGTAAAAGGCCTAAATTCTCCACTTAAGGAACTACATTTAACTCAAGTTCCCGTAGGCACCACCATGGAGATGATAGCTGAAATGGCCCAACTTCAGACAATTGGCTTAGAGGAAAACGAGAAGGAAAGATAGGTGCAAAATCAAGGTAGAACAAAGAAAGAAGGATTCTTGGTGGACAAGAAAGCCAAGGGAAAGATCAAGAAAATGGGTGCGACATGTCGTAGATGCCAGAAGAAGGGGCACATTGCTAAGGATTGCAAAGTGGGTATGATGAGAGAATAGTTTAAGGGGAGTTGTTATCACTGCCATAAAGAAGGGCACTACAAGAACCGATGCTCGAAGCTAGCAAAGAAGGGACAAAGTAGGCAATCTTATGCCATTGAGGCTACACCTATCTCAAATAGACCTCCTCCAAGGAATAAAGGAAAAGCTACGATGGAAGGTAAAACTATTATTTTGGGAATAATATTCATACCTTATTTGATTCTAGAGCATCGCATTCATTCATTGCCAAGAATGTAGTTAATTCTTTAAGACTAAAGACCCAATATGTCAAAAACCCAATAGTCATGTCAAATCCTATCAAAGGGTCGGCGCATCTTTCTAAGATTTGCAAAGACCTAGTGGTGGATATATGTAATTTTGATTTTATATGTAATGCGTATGTTTTGGGTTTTGAGTGGTATGAACTTATCTTAGGGATGGATTGGTTGTCTTACTATGGGACTGTCTTAAATTGTGATAGGAGGATAGTATGGTTGAAAAGTTGTAGGGATGAGGTATAGACGTTTGTTGCATGCCCCAAAGCTTAGTTGAGTTAAGTTATTTGTATTCTCTTAGCATATCACATGATGAGCTCTCATTTGTGACCATAGTTTGAAATTTTCCCAATGTTTTTAAAGAAGTCTTCGGTCTCCTACCTCGAAGGGAGAACGAGTTTATGATTAATTTGGAGAAGGACGCTATTCCCATCATGCTGCCACTAAGGCATATAGCCCATAAAGAAAGGCGAGAACTAGACAAGTAGATATCAAAGAAATTACATAAGGGGTTTATTCGCCGTAGCACATCAGGGTGGGAAGCGCCAGTTGTTTTCGCCACTAAAGCAGACGACTCTTTAAGGCTATGCATCAACTATTAAGAGTTTAACAAGCTAACTATGAAGAATATGTATCCCTTACCTAGAATAGATGACTTGTTTGAATGGCATGTCGGGGAAAAGTCTTTTCCCAACTAGACTTGGCCACCGATTCCATCAATTAAGAGTAACCGAATATAACAAGGAGAAGACTTCTTTCATACTCCTGACGGACTGTATGAATGGGAAGTAATGCCTTTTCGACTGACTAATGCCATGTATACTTTGTGGATTTGACGAGCAGGGTCTTTAGGAGGCAACTAAATAAGTTCATCATAGTGTTTGTTAATGATATTATAGTATTACCTAAAAGTAAGGGTGAGCATAAAAATCACTTAAGGAAGGTACTAGAGACACTAAGTGAACATCAACTACAAGCTAAATTCTAAAATTGTCATTTTTGAAGGAAGGAATTCTAAACACATTGTCTCCAAGAAAGGGTTAGCTATTAACCTTGCAAAGATAGAAGCTATTCAAGACTGGGAAATTCCAAGGAACATACAAAAGTTAGGAGTTTTATTGGGTTACCTAGAGTATAAAAATTAATAAGAATTTAATTAAATAATGATAAGGCTAAAAATGGAAATTTTGTAGATGTTAGAATTTGGCCACATAAGTTACAGTACTGCTTTCGTGGCAATTTTCTGATCAACTTTCATATATAAAGTTTTGTATTCGGAGCTCAAACGATAAAATTATTGACGTTTGAAGCTTTAGAATATAAAATAATTCGAAGTGAATTTAAATTTAAAATTTTAATTAATGTTAATGTTTAAATTTTAAAACGCTAATAAATATTTTAACATTGATGAGAATCATAGGGTTTAAGGAAACGCTAAAATAAACGTTAAAAATAAATAGGGAAAGAAATAAATAAAAAATGGCAACATTAATTTATGCTCCAAATAAGGGAACCGGTCGACCCCCTAGCCACAACCGGTCGACCGCTTAAGGGTGGGCCATCGGCCGGTGTTGTAAAGGCAACTAGGGTTTCTAAGGCATGGATAGGCCATAATTTATTTTTTTAAACCAACTTAAATCCAACAGTTCAGACGCCTTCTAACTACTATAAATAAAAGGCTAGCACCCTCACTTTTACTAACAAAAATATTTGAAACGCTAGCGAAACTCTAACAGTCTTCTTCCTTGACTAGATTCAAGAATTCAAATTCAAGGGAAAAGGTAACAACTTTATATATATTCGTTCTTCTACTTTTATTCTGATCTAATCTCTGAATTTTCAATCTAATTTATATATAATCCAATTATTGTATATTTCAAAAAGAAAAGGTATGAAGGAGAAATTAGGAGCGGCCGTGAATCAAATCCAAATAAAGGAGAGGCAAATTATCTGTTAGTAGAAATCATAGTTTTTCACATTTTAGTATTTGTATAGTAGAAGTTTGGATTTGTTTTCTGCTTGGGGAACTTTGTTCATGAAAATCCTAAAACTAAATCCCAAAATTCCCCCAAAAACGAAATGTCAATTCTTATGTTTATTGGAATCTCAATTGTACTAAAATAGTAGAATTTGTTTTGTTTTTGCAATTTGAATATTTTATAGTCCATTCCACTTCCAACTTTTCTCTATTGATGTGTAGTGGGTTCTAAAAATAAAATAAGTTAGGAAATGGTGCGTAAGGTACGAATTCCCTTATTCGTAGTTTGCACTGCCTATTTCCTTAATTTAAATATGAATCCCCTTTTCACTACATGTTCGTGTATGTAAAAGTTGAATGGCATATAAAGGATTTAAATTGTAAGTTTTATTCCTTGAAATAGAGATGCTGATTTTATTATATTAATATAAAATAAGATTGGTATTTGATTCTGTTTTTTATTGATACAAGTCTATTTTTTGACTAAGGATATTAGTTATTTTGTAGGTTATCGTATGGAGTTAGACTTGTAAAAATTTGGAAGTTTTGATATTTTAATGATTAATATAGGACGCAAAAATATTTGCACGCTTAGGAATATCTTGTTAGCCTATATACATATAAATAGTTAGCGTATAAATATATTATTAGCGTATAAATAATAACGTATTAATTGTATAGAATAAATAGGGTAGTAGATAGCATTAAAATCCATAGCATGGAAGTTAAGGATACTTATGGAAATTAATCCACAATTAAAGGCGAAATAAGGATTTTCCCTTATATGGCCTTAATGCGAAATGCGGTGATTTATATATATAATATGGTAGTATGTTAGGAGAGTGGAATTATGACTAAGTTATAAAGATGTGAGGTTGGTCAAAACACACTAAAGTCTGCCTAGTTAATCCAGCTACCAACAGTGTGACTTTGAGACCATAGTAAGACATCGCCTATAATAAGTACCCATGATGGACGTGAGGTTAGTCCCAATCTATAGGGTAAGTCCATCTGGTTAATTTGGCTACTAGTTCCTACGAATAGACAGACTAATATAAAATGTCACAGTATGGGTGACGAGTCATAATACGTAGGACCTTCTTCGGTGTCGGGGGGTATTAAGTGGTTGTTGTAGGGTCTGCCTCCTTCTCACTTAAGAAGTATTTAATGGTCGAGATTATCGTTTAGGTTCGGTAGTGGGGAATCTTGGGAAGGGTCCACTTCATGGTCGAGGTATTAAGTGGCTATAGGGTCCACTTCTTCCTATAAAGAAGTATTAAATGGCGTGATGAGATTTCATGCAATGTCAGTTAGGGAGTACCAAGGGTCCGCCTTGGGTTAGGTATTGAATGGCGAGGATTTGCATAGGATATGGGTATTAAATAGTTAGAGTCTGCCTAATTCCCATTATAGAGGTATTAAATGGCTCGGGTACTTTCTCTCACATTGTTAGAACATAATTGACGGTGGTTGCATGGGAGTGGAAAGGGTATTTGGCCTACAGTAGAAGGTACATTATAGAGTTGGATTGGAAGAGCCTTCGGCTTACAGTTGGAGGATATTCGATATGATATATTATAGAATGCGTAAGATATATTTCTTATCTAAATGATACTGCTCAAATACTATTATGGTAAGCCTTGAGATTTTCATTCACCGAACATTGTTATTCCGACGCCCTCCTTATTACAACACACAGGTTAGGGTAGACGATGCTCATTTAGAAGTTGAAGGAGGATGCGAAGTCTTGTGACAGATTACCTATATATTTATGTTTTTGATATATTTTGTTGTGCCTAGTTTCAGACATGTTATTGTTGTTTTTAAAATATTGTATTTTGGATATTTGGGGTGGTTGTTATGTTTCTGAGAGTGGGATTTTTATTAAAATTGTACTTATTTTTGATATTATATTTTATCATTTCCGCTATTAGGTTTTGATAGCATAGATAGATAGCTCTGTATATTGTTCATTATATCAATTTTGTCAACCAATAGCCAGCTTTGGAATGGGTCTAAGGTTCGATGGGATTTTATTGGGTTGGTAATTATGCCCATTTCGAGGTGGGTTGTTACATTTGGTACCAAAGCCAGGTTACCCGATCAATGGGGATATGTATACGTAAGGGTGCGTATTAGTTAATTTTGAAAGTATTTTTCAAAACCCCACTATATACACACACGCGCACGCGCGCACACTGTTATGAACATTCACAAACACACTAGGCAAATTTTTGTTTCAGCAAATAATACTATCTTAGGAAGTTGTAACTAAAAGTATAAACCTACAAATAGTTTATTATGGTTGAAAATCATTCCTTTGTGGTTGGGAACCCCTCTACCATAAAGGCACCCTCTATCTGAGGGATGCCAGAATGGTTCAAGCAAAACCTAAGGTGTGAAGAGCAAGTTTCGCTTCCTCAACAAGCTATACTAGTGGCACCCACTGTCCTACTTGCTGAAGCAGCACCTCGTGCACTGGACTTCCCTAAAATGTGTAAAGACTTCCAAAATATGAGAGGACGAGTGTATATAGGAGTTGAAAGTTTCATGGAGACACAGATTTGGATTAACGACTGTGAGTGTATATTTCAGAAGCTTGGATGGGAAGACCAGATCAAGAGGAGGATGGCTAGATTGGTGGACTATGGTGGTTGAGGATAATGTTGAGGAAGGAATCACTTGGGCTAAATTTAGAGCTCGCTTTGAGTCACGATTCATATCCAGAGCTGAAGTAAAATTTGCAGTTGGAGAATTACAACTTAGGCCGAAAGATTCCACATTGAAGTAGTATATCAGTAAATTCACGGAGCTAGCTAAGTTTGGATTAAGTCTAATTGACACCCCCATGAAGAAGGCTATGAAGTTTGTTAAAGCCTAAATTCCCGACTTAGAGAGCTACTTTTGACCCAAATACCCACGGGCGCCACTTATAAAGTTATAGTTGAAATGATCCTGTTGCAGACTGCTGGTACTGAGGAGAAGGAGAGGGTGGGGCTGAAGCAAGATCATAGAGGGGCTAAGAAAGGAGGATTTTGGGTTGATAAGAAGACCAAGGGAAAGATTAAGAAGGGAAGTGTGACGTGCCGTAGATGTTAGGAAAAAAAACATGTTGCTAAGAACTACAAGTTGAGCTTGATGAGGGAGGGATTCGAAGGAAGATGCTACCGCTGCCATGAGAAGTGACTTACAAGAATCGACGTCCAAATCTAGCAAAGAAGGGACAAAGTGGGCAAGCTTATGCTATTGAGGCTGTACATATCTCGAGTAGACCTCTTCCTCGAGATCAAGGAAAAGATACAATGGAAGATACAACTATTATTTTCAGGAATACTATCCATACCTTATTTGACTCGACAGCATCACATTCATTCATAGCTAAAATATAGTTAACTCGTTGTGTCTAAAATCCCAAGTTTTTGCCGACCCAATAGTCATATCAAATCCTATTAAAGGGGCCGACACATCTTTCTTTGATTTGTAATGACCTAGTTGTTGATATATGTAACGTTAAATTTTATTTGTAATGCGTATGTTCTTGGTTTTGAGGGGTATAGGCCTATCCTAAGGATGGATTGGTTATCTTACTGTGGGGCTATCTTAGATTGTGATAGGAGGATCATTTGGTTGAGGAGTTGTAGGGGACGAGAGAAAGATGTTCGATGTACACCTCAAAACTCAGTCGAGTTAAGCTATTTATATTCTCTTAGCCTATCACAAGCTGAACTCTCATCCATGCCCGTAGTCAGAGATCTTCCAAAAAAAATTGATGAAGTTTCCTATCTCCTACCTTAAATGGAGATCAAATTTAGAATTGATTTGGAGAAGGACGCTGGACCTATTGCTATGCTATTAAGGCACACGGCCCTCGAAGAAAGGCGAGAGTTGAACAAGCAGATTTTGGAGAAATTGCAGAAGGGGTTTATTCGCTGAAGTATTTCTAAATGGGGATCACTTGTTGTTTTCACCACTAAGGTAGATGGCTCTTTAAGGTTATGCGCTGACTATAGAGAACTCAACAAGTTGACCAAGAAGAATATGTCTCCCTTACCTAGAATAGACGATTTATTTGATCAGCTTGTTGGAGCCAAAATGTTTTCTCAATTGGACTTAGCCATTGGATTTCATCAATTGAAGATAGCTAAGGATATCAAGCAGAAGGCCGCTTTACGCACTGCGGACAGGCTATTTGAATGGGAAGTAATGCCTTTTTGGATTGATGAATGCCCTTGTGTACTTTGTAGATTTAATGAGAAGAGTCTTTAGGGGAAAATTAAACAAGTTCATTGTAGTATTCGTAGACAATATTCTAGTATTCTCTAAAGTGAACGTGATCATGAAAGTTGCTTAAGGGAGGTACTAGGGACTTTGAGAATGCACCAACTAAAAGCCTAATTCTCAAAGTGTCATTTTTGGAAGAAGGAGGTGAGGTTTCTCGGTCATATTGTTTTTGAGAAGGGATTATCTTTGGATCCTGCAAAGGTGAATGTTATTCAAGACTGGAAGATTCTGAAGAACGCCATGGAAGTTAGGATTTTTCCTGGGCATGAGTTGCTACAAAAAATTCATCAATGACTTTGTAAAGATAACAGTCCCACTAATGCTTAACTAGAAAAATTTAGTTTTTGAATGGGATAAGAAATGCACGAAAGCATTTGAAAAGTTAAAGGAGTTGTTCTTATGCAAGAAGGAAGAGTGATAGCCTATGCAAGTAGGTGGTTTAAGGACTATGAGAAAAGATAACCAACTCATGACTTGGAATTAGTAGCTACTGTTTTCGCTTTGAAGATGTAAAGGCACTATTTTTTGGGAGAAAGGTTTGAGTTATTCACTGTTTGAGCCAAAATTGGTCACAAACACCCAATAGAGTTTGTGTAGAGAGATAAATGAATAATATTAAATATAAATAGAGAGAGTATAGCAATAAAGCAATAAGAAATAAGCCAATAACAGAGACACGATAGTTTATAGTAGTTTGGCGTTGTTTTCCTACGTCCACTTTGAAGAAATAGCTTAATTAATCACTTTGTAAACTGAGTACAAGAGGAATCGGATGAAAATCCTTAGTTACAAAAGAATACAAAGCAACAAGCAGCGTAAAGGTCCCCAAAATGAACAATCAAGTCTGTATTTATAGAGGAAGACGGCGAAATATGTTCCTGAAAATTCAACATAAGGCTCACCAGACCAATGGAGGCCCTTAGGAGGGATCGGGGCCGATCCCTATGATTGATGATTTTGGGGTTGTGATCCCTATGGAAGCTTATCCATGTTGTATTTATGCTTAGCCTCCAAATTTCATGCCAATTGTATTAGTAGAACTTGAGCCATTGATCAATCTTCGTTGCAAAATGTGATGTTTTCTGATTTAGGCCGATCCCTCTTTCTTATGCTTTTTGTGGTGCGATCCTTAGGGTGGACTCCCTAGGGTCCCCTCTTCTTATTCCCAACGTTTCAAGTATATCTGACTTATGGATTTTGCGATATCGATCGTTTTTCATTGAGTTGCACTGTTTAGCTAAAGTAATCTGATCCCTTTGGTTGAGAGGGATTATACCCAATCCCTTTTCTAGACTAGTTTATATTTCATACTTAGAACATTCTGTAGAGCATATCTCTTTATTTTGTTCGATCACGACTTCATATTATCATTTGTACTTGAATTCCGTACCCGACAATCATCGCTTTGGGATACTAGCCTTGGTGACAGTCGAATCTAACTTGTCCAATTAGTCCGGATGTAGCCAGGTCAAAATGTTGGATAACACTTGCCTCCCAAAGTACGTCTTGTGTCGAACATGATGTGATTTGAGTTGAAGCAAGTTAGATTCGCCGGAAAGAAATCCCTCCAGTTTTCTAAATAGTCGTTATCCTTCCATTGAATTATTTTCCCAAAGTGTCGTATCTGTTTTGATCGTCATAATGCTTGGTCGATTTCCAATAGTAAAAATTCAGGATTGTATTCCATCAGTTGCTATCTGTGTCCGGCTCTACAGGGCTAGTAAACTTTGGCTATCTGATCTATTTTCGTCTTTGAAAGCTTCAGGTGAGAATTCAATTTTTGTTTCTTTCAAAAATTTAATAGTTTAAGATTTTCACATGCACATTCACGCATATATCTCTGTCGTTGGCTCCCGGACGTGACCGTATGCTCACGGGTCATCGCCAATTCCTTGTAGTTTAATTGAAATTGGATTGCAACTCCTTGTTTATTTTTTATAATGAAATAGAGGTTGTAATAAGTCACTCAATGAGAAGGAATTGCAAGTTCTATAGGAATCACGGCTTCGGAACCGTATGCAGAGGCGAATGGAGTATGACCAGTCGTGGACTTGGGGGTAGTTCGACATGCCCATAATGCTGATGGGAGTTTGTCGACCCCCTTGCCTCTAGCCTTTTTCAAACGCTTCTTCAGAATGGACTTTATGATTTTTTAACAGCCTCGACTTGTCCATTAGCTTGAGGGTGAGCAACTACCGCGAATCTTTTCTCAATATAATGCCGGCGATAGAAGTTTTTGAATCGACACTATCGAATTGGATCCCGCTATCAGTTAAAATTGTTCGGGGAATACCAAAACGAAAGATGATGTTTCGGACAACAAAGTTGATTACTTCTTTTGTTGTGATCATGGCTAAAGGTTCAGCCTCAGCCCATTTGCTAAAGTAATCAACTGCTACGATGGCGTACTTCACACTACCTTTAGAAACCGGAAAGGAGCCGATGATGTCAATACTCCAAGTGGAAAACGACCACTGACTAACCATTTGAGTAATTTTCGTCGGTGAGGCTCTCGAAATTTTTACAAACATCTAATGCTTGGCGCATCGTCTAGCGTTATCAGCTGCATCTTGATTGACAGTTAGCTAGTAACAACCGTAGCGGAGTAATTTCTTTGCCAGGGTTTGCCCCCCGGTGTGATCGCCGCATTCTCCTTCATGGAATTCTCTCAAGACTAGTTTATTTTCATCATGGGCGATGTACCAAAGCAAGGGAACAGAGGAACCCTTTCTATACATGACTCCTTCTTGGATGATGCAGCATGAAGCTTTAAGGAGGATCTGTCGTTTTTCATTCCTCCATCCAAGAAGGATCACTCGTTGTAGATAACCTTTGATAGGAGTCATCCATGATTCCCTTTTCAGCTCCATCTCCAAAACCCAATCAATCTCCATCTGGTCGATGCTCGAAGCATTTAGTACTTCAACCGGGACCAAGCTCACTTGTTGGGCATCCCTGGAACTGGCCAGCTTGGCCAGTAAGTCGGCTTTCTCAGTTTTTTCTCTGAGGGTGTGTGTAACAGTGTAATACTCGAAGTCTACCAGTAGCTCTTGGACCTGGCCGAGATAAGGACCAAGTTGCTACCCCCTAGACTGATAATCTCCCCTGACTTGTCATGCTACTAACCGGGAATCACAAAAGATTTGTAAAGTTTTCACTCCCAGTTCTTTGGCAAGTTTGGGCAAAGTAATCAAGGCTTCATACTCAGCTTCGTTATCTGTTGCAAGGAAGTCGAGTTTTAGGGCATAGCAGATCGATCGTTCCTCAGGAGTCACTAACACGACTCTAGTGCTAGAACACCGATCATTAGATACTCCATCTGTGTACATTTTCCATCAGTTGGTCGGTTCTCCACTGCTCTCCGAAGAGTCGTCTAGTGCAGTGAATTCAGGTATGAAGACCGCCAATGCCTGTCCTTGGATAGCTCTCCAAGGGAGATAAGGGAGATAAGTGATACCGAATTGGCTTAGCTCAATATTCCATTTAAGTAACCTTTTAGATGTCTCAGGTCATTGTAGGATCCGTCGTAACGACTGGTCGGTGTAAATGTTGATAGGGTGAGCCTGAAAGTAAGGGCGAAGCTTTCGTGACGCAATCAATAGGCAGTGCACGAGCTTCTCTAGCTTCGGGTAGTTTCTTTTAGCATCTATCAATCGCTTACTAACATAATATACTGGCCTCTATATTTGGTTCTTTTAGCATAACAATGCGATACTTATGGCGTGTACCGACACCGCTAAATAGATGTATAAGTCTTCACGATCCAGTGGCCTAGATAGGATGGGAGGTCTCTCTAAGTGATCTACCAGAGCTTGAAATGTATCTGTGAAATCCTGCGTCCATTCAAAGAAAGGAATCACTTATTGGTGGACCTAGAGATGAATCTGCTTAAGGCGGCTACCTTCTCATTGAAGCTTTGTACCTCTTTAATCTTCTTCGGCACTTGGATGTTTCAAATTGCTTGAATCTTCTCAAGATTTGCCTTGATTCCATGAGAGTTAATAATGAAACTCAAAAATTTCCCTGATGCAGCCTAAAAAGAGCATTTCAAGGGGCTGAGTCTCGTTCCATAATTTTGGAGAACATTGAACATCTTTGCCAATTCATTAATTTGGTCATTTAATTGCCATGACTTCACGGACATATCATCCACATATACTTTCATCGATCATCCGATCTGATCTTTGAACATCCGGTTGACTAGTCTCTGGTAAGTAGCTTTAGCATTATTTAGTTGAGACGGCATCACAACATAACAATATAACTTTAGATCGATAATGAAGCTGGTGTGCTCCTGGTTGAGGATGTGCATCTAGATCTAGTTATATCCGGAGTACACATCCATAAATGAAAGCAGTTCATATCTAGCTGTTGAGTCTACCAGCTGGTCGATCCTTGAAAGTGGAAAGTTGTCTTTTGGGTATGCCTTGTCCAGGTCAGAGTAGTCTGTTAAAAACTAGAATTTTGATGTTTTGATTGTGACAACTATATAGGTAAATATTATATGAACTAACCAAACTTGCAGGAGAAGATATTAGTTTTACTCGAGAAATAGTCTAACAATTTGCAGACCAGATCCCGGATTGAAGCTTCAGCAAAGTGTTAAGTTTAAGGTTTGAGTTTAGTAGTAAATTCATGTAAAAATCTCTCCGAAGTGTTATATGCACGCATACACAATAGCTTGATTCTGGGTCTAGTAGTAAAGTTTTTCAAAACATTTTTTATATGCCTGAAAACAAGAAATTCAGCCAGCTGAATAGCTTGATTTAGAAGGCTGAATGCTGTGCATGTGCATAAATTATTTTGAATATTTAGACAGCTGACTTTGCTATTTCAGCCGGCTAAATTGTGTCTATTTTGCACTATTTCCTTGCTGGTTCATTTTTAAATCCATTCAGTTGGCTAAATTTCTCCATTTAGACAGCTGAATCTTCATAACGGCTATATTTTCAAAAGACATTTCATGGCTATCTTTCACGAATGATTACAACTCTTCAGTCTCTATAAATAGCCATGAATTCCATTGTTTTAATCACCAATACTAATTCTAATTCTCATTCTTATTATCTAATCTATCTTACTATTTGAACTCTAAGCATTCAATACTTCATTCTGATCACTTCTTCATTCAAGCATAATTCATGAGTGATTTAATAAACTTCCTATCTTCACGAATTACACGATATACCACAAAGGAGAAGATTATAAGAATGGTGTACTCTAAAGACTTATCCATGCTATTAAAAGAGCACATTCAGTCAAGATAATTCTCTGTATTATTGAAGTCCTATTCGGTTGCTCGGGTGGTTGAAGTCCTATTCTGTTGCTTAGGCGGTTAAAGTCTTGTTCGGTTGCTCAGGCATTGTAATACCTTTTCCTCCGGGTTAAGTGAGGGTTGGTAGTCAAATTCCAAAAGGAGTCTGGGACTGGACGTAAAATGGGAAGTTCAAACCAGTATAAAAATCTCTGGCGTCATTTACTTTATTATTTTACTTTTATATTTATATTCCACACAAGTAAATAGTTTAGTTAATATTCCATATTGCACGATCCTTGGTCACTTTCACTTGATATCAGAGCAAGGTCATCATATAACCATAACACGGTTATTTGATATTCAGTTAATATGGAAAATAACACTAGCACAAGTTTTATTGAAGGTCAATCCACTACACGACCACCACTATTTAACGGTTTGAATTTCAATTATTGGTCAACTCGCATGAGAATTTATATGCAGGCAAACGAATATAACACTTGGAATATAACTCAGGATGAATATACTATACCAACCACACCATATGCACCATGGTCAAACACACAAAAATTAGATGCTACCTTAAATGCAAAAGCCATGAATATGCTATTTTGTGCTTTAGATAAAAATGAATTTAATAGAGTTAGTATGTGTACAACAGCTTATGAAATTTGGCGAACTCTTAAAGTTACACATGAAGGTACCAACAAAGTTAAGCAAAGCAAGATTTCTATGCTTAAGAACCATTACCAGAATTTTAGAGTGAAGCAAGATGAAACTATAAATGAAATGTATTCTAGGTTTCAAGATATATATCATTCACTTTTGGCATTAGGAGAAAAATACATAGATTTTGATATCGTTTCAAAAATCCTCAACTCTTTAACGGATGAATGGGAACGGAAAGTCTTAGCAATTGAAGAAGCTAATAACATTTCAACCATAAAACCAGAGGAGTTGATAGGAAATCTAATGTCATATGAAGTAAATTTGCAGGCAAAAAGAGATCAAGCACAAGACAAAAAGGCCATAGCATTCCAAGCCAAGCAAGAAGATGAAGATGACATGGCTTTTATTACTAAGAAATTTAATAAATTTTTAAATTTTGAAAGAACAAGAAATTTGAAAACAACAGGAGAGACAACAATAACAAACCATCAGTTTCAAATCTCGAATGCTATGAATGTCATAAAAAGGGTCACATAAAGAAGGACTGTCCTGATCGTAAGAAAGACGGATACAAAACTAAAAGGGACAAATATAAGAAGAAACAAGCATTCTCTGTTACATGGGATGATTCAGAATCATCTTCCTCATTAAACAGTGACACTGACAGTGACTCTGAACAAGCCAATGTGTGCTTTATGGCTTCATCTGATGAAGTAACTGATCTAACCTTTGATGATTTAATTGATATTAACTCAGAGCTATTGGATAAACTAAAAGATGTTAAAAGAAAATATAAAGATGGTTTAGAAAACTAAACAGGAGTGAAATAGAAATTGATATGCTTAGAGATGAAAAGAAAATCTTAGAAGAAGAACTTGTCAAAACACAAGAATCTTTGTCTAATGTATCTTCTTAACTCACTATGCTATCAAATGAGATTGAAGTTCAAAAAGAAACGAATATGACATTAGCTGTAGAAAATCACGATTTAAAATAAAAATTATTGAATTAAAAAATACTAGTCTCAAAACCGAGTTAGAAAATATTACTAAAAATGTTTCTAACTTTAATAAAGGTAGAGAAAATCTTTCTAAAATTATTAATAACTCTTAAATCTCTTTCAATAAGAAAGGTTTACGATATACAAATTCTTCAAAATCTAGTTCAAAGAGAAACATTTCACTATGTAAAAATTTCAATATACATAAGAATTTTGTGAAAGCAAAACCAAAACCAAAGGTTTTCACTCAAAAGAAGGACAGTTACACCACAAAAAATATAATGATTTGGGTACCGAAAACTAATGATAATTCAATTAGAAATAAGTATATTAAGACTTTTATAAATGCAGTTCATAAAAATGAAAATTTTACTTATAAAGGGAATTCTAAACCCTCTTGGGATTAGTTTCCTAAGACCTAACTCTAAGGATTCTAATAAAAAGTGGGTACCAACGTCACTCTATATTTTTTGCAGGTGCCAACTAAGAAAAGAGGAAAGTGGATACTTGATAATGGTTGCTCAAAACATATGACAGGAAACAAAGATATGCTGACTAACATTATCTACTCAGATGGAGGATCTGTCACATTTGGAGATAATTCCAAAGGATATATCATCGACAAAGGCGATGTGAGCAATGATGGTACATCTAACTTACCTCTTATTACAAATGTTTTACTAGTTAAAAATTTAAAACCTAATTTGCTTAGTATAAGTCAACTATGCGATAAATGTTTTAATATATCTTTTTCGGAACATAAATGTAACATATTTGATCAAAACAAAAATCTTATCTTTGAAGGAACCAGAGAACGTAATATATACATCTTTATCTTTAGTACTAATAAAGAGAAGACATTGAATAGATTTCCACCGTGTCTTTTGGAATTAACAAATATACCCTTAATCACCCTGCAATCTTGCATCTCTCATACCCACATTCTCGTGTAAATTAGATAAACCATTGAGGGAAAAATTGTGATTTTATTTTTATCCATCATTCTGCGGTTTCTACCGCTACTAACAGTTCATTCTCTTCTCAACAGCTAGGGGTTTCAGCCCCAATCTACTTGCTAAATTCTCTTTTCAAATTTGAATTCTTTCATTTCCTAAAATCCATGGCTTTTGAATTCTAAGTTGAATCTTAGGATATCAGCTGATATCAAGCATCGTTTGAATTTAACGCCATAATCTAGATCGGTTAATTTATCCAAGCTTTTATCCGTAGATTCTAAACTCAATGTCTCACCAGGTGATTGCGAATTAAACTGCAATTTATATTTATTTAATTACGTTTACTTGATTTATTGTATAACTTGTTAGTTGAACCGAAGTTCATGTTTTGATTTTGTTAATTTTCACGAAAGACTGATCGTTTGTATTGTTTTTACTTAATTTGACATGAGGTAATTTCAGACTAAACCTAAATTTCTATACTTATTTTTGTAATTGAAGAGTAAACTACTTACTTAATCAAATATGATTGTGATTATATTAATCGATCATACTGATTACACTATTGATTTTAGTTTAACAAGTGTTTATTATGTTAGGGATTTTGCAGTTCGAGACAAATTTGATGGCGATTGTGAAGAAGATAATGTTGTACTTCCGACATAATGTTGTACTTCCGACTTCAAGGATCTATGGAATAGATTCTTTCAGACAATAGTTCAACCCACCAGGTACAAATGAGTTATCGAACTATCGACTTTCAAGATTCAATGAAGCCCTATAACAGTGAAATTGGATTCAAAGTTTGTACGCCTTTGATCCGACCAAGAACACTTTAGTAATGGTTTCTGATGATGCAATTTGTATAGAATAGAATGAAGAGGAAGAAGAGAGCAATGTTGCGACGTTTTCTGAGTTTGCAACACCTTGGAGGCGTCACAAAACAGAGTAACGGTGGCGCAGTGTTTTGTAACACTTTCCGGCGTCGCAAAAAACTGCTCTGTGAAGAAGAAGAAGATTCAGAATCTATCTAACGTTTTCTGGGCGTCACTATTTATAGTGGTAGAGAGGTGCCTATTCGCTAAGCGTCACAACCGTTTGCAACGGTTCACAACTGTTACAACCGGCTTTATCCATTCAATATTTAAACGTCGCGTCTATTCATTTTGTAACGTTTAGAAAATGTTACAGATTTCCCACCATTTATTCAAATTCAGGAATTTTGGTTTTGGGTCCTTAACGGGCTAAAATCTGGCCCGTTTACTGTTCACATATGATCCAAAAAATATTTTCGGATCCGAACCCGAAACCCGTACCCGACCCGGTTCGGTAGAACGGACGGCGACGGCGCACGTGTGGTGTTGCATGACTTCTCTCCTCACAACAAGGCAAACATGTGGGAGCCCCAAGGCCCCAACATTCACATGAGAAAGCTATATTTATACAAATATAGTCCTTGATTTTCTAGCATGTGGGACTATCTTTTCTTTCTTCTTTCTTTCTTCTCTTCCAAATAATAACCCAAATCCTCAAAACAATATTTGAAAATTTTACAACAATCTCCCCCAATTTTCAAATAAGAAAAATAAATAAATAGGACAGCTGCATCACTAGAGTGACTTCCTACGTACCCAAGTGGGATCAAGCCTACGTAGTTCTAAGATCAAGTTTTGCATCATCGTGAAAACCAACACATAAATAAAAGGTATCTTTTGGATTTGAACCTTTACTTAGTGTAAATCATTCAAAGCCTTTTCGAGATTCTATGGTGAACGAATCTTGAACCAAGTATCCCTAATGGTAAAACCGGAACAATCACACATGTTGATTTCCTAAGATAAAGTGTTCTGTATTGCTCAACACGTTAATGGCCATGTGCTTAAATCCTGGTTCATGAGTCTACTTAGAAAGCGGTCTTACTTTCCTAGGAAACGACCTGATTTCCATACTTATATAAGTAAGTCTCTTAAGGTGTTTCTGTGATTCACCTTTTAAGGTTTCTAGACTTATTAAGGATATATATCCATCCTTTGTTCTTGCAGAATCCAACACTAAATATTATGGGATCATCGATTTAGTGTTCCATAATCATTCTCTTAACTTGTTGGTACCCATTGAACTTTGTCTATCCTTTTCAAGACATAAGTTGGGTTTCTGTTAAGGATGATCAACCTTCATTCACAGACCTTAGTCCCATTTCTTGTGACTTTATAGAAACCATTGCCTTTGGAAGACTCTTTGTAAGTGGATCAGCCAAGTTTTTCTTCGTTTCTATGTAGTCAACAATTATAACTCCTCTTTTGAGTAACTGTCTCACCATTTGATGTCTTAGACTCACATGTATAGACTTTCCATTATATGTCTTATTAGACACATTGTATATCGTTGCTTGATTGTCACGGTTAATCAAGACTGCTGGAGATGGCTTCTTCCATAAAGGGATTTCCATTAATAAATTCCAAAGTCATTCCGCTTCTTTACATGCATCTGCTAATGCAATCAATTTACAGTCAACAGTTTGCAACACCTTGGAGGCGTCACAAAACAGAGTAACGGTGGCGCAGTGTTTTGTAACACTTTCTAGCGTCGCAAAAACTGCTCTGTGAAGAAGAAGAAGATTCAGAATCTATCTAACTTTTTCTGGACGTCACTATTTATACTGGTAGAGAGGTGCCTATTCGCTAAGCGTCACAACCGCTTGCAACGGTTCACAACTGTTACAACCGGCTTTATCCATTCAATAGAAAACGTTACAAATTTCCCGCCATTTATTCAAATTCAGGAATTTCGGTTTTGGGTCCTTAACGGGCTGAAATATGGCCCGTTATTGTTCACATATGATCCAAAAAATATTTTTGGATCCGAACCCGAAACCCGTACCCGACCCGGTTCGATTCGATCGGACGGACGGACGGCGATGGCGCACGTGTGGTGTTGCATGACTTCTCTCCTCACAACAAGGCAAACATGTGGGAACCCCAAGGACCCAACATCCACATGAGAAAGCTATATTTATACAAATATAGTCCTTAATTTTCTAGCATGTGGGACTATCTTTTCTTTCTTCTTTCCTTTTTCTCTTCCAAATAATAACCCAAATCCCCAAAACAATATTTGAAAATTTTACAACAATCTCCCCCAATTTTCAAATAAGAAAAATAAATAAATAGGACGGCTGCATCACTAGAGTGACTTCCTACATACCCAAGTAGGATCAAGCCTACGTAGTCCTAAGATCAAGTTTTGCATCATCGTGAAAACCAACACATAAATAAAAGGTATCTTTTGGATTTGAACCTTTACTTAGTGTAAATCATTCAAAGCCTTTTCGAGATTCTATGGTGAACGAATCTTGAACCAAGTATCCCTAATGATAAAACCGGAACAATCACACATGTTGATGTCCTTAGATAAAGTGTTCTGTATTGCTCAGCATGTTAATGGCCATGTGCTTAAATCCTGGTTCATGAGTCTACTTAGAAAACGATCTTACTTTCCTAGGAATCAGCCTGATTTCCATACTCATATAGGTAAGTCTCTTAAGGTGTTTCTGCGATTCACCTTTTAAGGTTTCTAGACTTATTAAGGATATATATCCATCCTTTGTTCTTGCAGAATCCAACACTAAATATTATGGGATCATCGATTTAGTGTTCCATAATCATTCTCTTAACTTGTTGGTACCCATTGAACTTTGTCTATCCTTTTCAAGACATAAGTTGGGTTTCTGTTAAGGATGATCAACCTTCATTCATAGACCTTAGTCCCATTTCTTGTGACTTTATAGAAACCATTGCCTTTGGAAGACTCTTTGTAAGTGGATCAACCAAGTTTTTCTTCGTTTCTATGTAGTCAACAGTTATAACTCCTCTTTTGAGTAACTGTCTCACCATTTGATGTCTTAGACTCACATGTCTAAACTTTTCATTATATGTCTTATTAGACACATTGTATATCGTTGCTTGATTGTCACAGTTAATCAAGACTGCTGGAGATGGCTTCTTCCATAAAGGGATTTCCATTAATAAATTCCTAAGTCATTCCGCTTCTTTACATGCATCTTCTAATGTAATCAATTTACAGTCAACAGTTTGCAACACCTTGGAGGCGTCACAAAACAGAGTAACGGTGGCGCAGAGTTTTGTAACACTTTCTAGTGTCGCAAAAAACTGCTCTGTGAAGAAGAAGAAGATTCAGAATCTATCTAACACTTTCTAGGCGTCACTATTTATAGTGGTAGAGAGGTGCCTATTCGCTAAGCGTCACAACCGCCTGGAACGGTTCACAACTGTTACAACTAGCTTTATCCATTCAATAGAAAATGTTACAAATTTTCCGCCATTTATTCAAATTCAGAAATTTCGGTTTTGGGTCCTTAACGGGCTGAAATCTGGCCCGTTACTGTTCACATATGATCTAAAAAAAAATTTCGGATCCGAACCCGAAACCTGTACCCGACCCGGTTCGCTTCGATCGGACGGACGGACGGCAGCGGCGCACGTGTGGTGTTGCATGACTTCTCTCCTCACAACAAGGCAAACATGTGGGAGCCCCAAGGCCCCAACATCCACATGAGAAAGCTATATTTATACAAATATAGTTCTTGATTTTCTAGCATGTGGAACTATATTTTCTTTCTTCTTTCCTTCTTCTCTTCCAAATAATAACCCAAATCCCCAAAACAATATTTGAAAATTTTACAACAATCTCCCCCAATTTTCAAATAAGAAAAATAAATAAATATGACGGCTGCATCACTAGAGTGACTTCCTACATACCCAAGTGGGATCAAGCCTACGTAGTTCTAAGATCAAGTTTTGCATCATCGTGAAAACTAACACATAAATAAAAGGTATCTTTTGGATTTGAACCTTTACTTAGTGTAAATCATTCAAAGCCTTTTCGAGATTCTATGGTGAACGAATCTTGAACCAAGTATCCCTAATGGTAAAACCGGAACAATCACACATGTTGATTTCCTTAGATAAAGTGTTCTGTATTGCTCAGCACGTTAATGGCCATGTGCTTAAATCCTGGTTCATGAGTCTACTTAGAAAGCGGTCTTACTTTCCTAGGAAACAGCCTGATTTCCATACTTATATAAGTAAGTCTCTTAAGGTGTTTCTGCGATTCACCTTTTAAGGTTTCTAGACTTATTAAGGATATATATCCATCCTTTGTTCTTGCAGAATCCAACACTAAATATTATGGGATCATCGATTTAGTGTTCCATAATCATTCTCTTAACTTGTTGGTACCCATTGAACTTTGTCTATCCTTTTCAAGACATAAGTTGGGTTTCTGTTAAGGATGATCAACCTTCATTCACAGACCTTAGTCCCATTTCTTGTGACTTTATAGAAACCATTGCCTTTGGAAGACTCTTTGTAAGTGGATCAGCCAAGTTTTTCTTCGTTTCTATGTAGTCAACAGTTATAACTCCTCTTTTGAGTAACTGTCTCACCATTTGATGTCTTAGACTCACATGTATAGACTTTCCATTATATGTCTTATTAGACACATTGTATATCGTTGCTTGATTGTCACAGTTAATCAAGACTGTTGGAGATGACTTCTTCCATAAAGGGATTTCCATTAATAAATTCCTAAGTCATTCCGCTTCTTTACATGCATCTGCTAATGCAATCAATTTACAATCAACAGTTTGCAACACCTTGGAGGCGTCACAAAACAGAGTAACGGTGGCGCAGTGTTTTGTAACACTTTCTAGCGTCGCAAAAACTGCTCTGTGAAGAAGAAGAAGATTCAGAATCTATCTAACGTTTTCCGGGCGTCACTATTTATAGTGGTAGAGAGGTGCCTATTCGCTAAGCGTCACAACCGCTTGCAACGGTTCACAACTGTTACAACCGGCTTTATCCATTCAATAGAAAACGTTACAAATTTCCCGCCATTTATTCAAATTTAGGAATTTCGGTTTTGGGTCCTTAACGGGCTGAAATCTGGCCCGTTACTGTTCACATATGATCCAAAAAATATTTTCAAATCCGAACTCGAAACTTGACTCGGTTCGATTCGGTTGGACGGACACACGTTTGGTGTTGCATGGCTTCTCTCCTCACAACAAGGCAAACATGTGGGAGCCCCAAGGCCCCAACATCCACATGAGAAAGCTATATTTATACAAATATAGTCCTTGATTTTCTAGCATGTGAGACTATTTTTCTTTCTTCTTTCCCTCTTCCCTTCCAAATAATAACCCAAATCCCCAAAACAATATTTGAAAATTTTACAACATATTATAATTAATTATACTGATCACGCTAGCAATTACGCTACTGATTTTTAATGTTGATGTTAACTATGAAAGTTATATTCTCCATCAGTCATCATGGGTATCTGATTATATGTTATGTTTTTGCAACTATGTTTGTTGTTTAAGTCAAGATGATTTTGAACATTGAAGTCCGATGGTTTGTAATTGCTCCACTTATCCTGGTCCATCCCTGTAGTATTGCTTTCTTCCTACATTTGAAAAAGGTAAATTTTCATTAGCTGCCAGTAAAATAAAATTAAAGAGAGCAAAAGGTTTTAAGGTTCATCAAAAGAAAGCCTCCAAATTCAAACTTATTGATAAATCCAAGTCATTATTGCCCTTCATTTTTTTATATTGTTAGTGATTAAAGATTCAACTGCCAAATATGACAGGTAACAATCAGAAAAAGTCTTTCGTACCAAAAAGCTACGGTTGTTTTACTCTAATATAATGAGAATATGTAATCACAGCTCAAGCCAACGTCAAATTTTGACAGATTGAAACTCAAACTATCTTACTTGCTATCCAGCAAGTAAACATAACTGAGCAAATCTGCTATTTCATTTCTAAATTTGCGAAGATGCTACGAAAGATCTATATAATAGAATCTTTTGGATTTAATGGCGAAGAAGATAAAAGATAAAGGAGGGTGCAGATTTAATAATGAAATGTGTACCAACCGGCTATTTGTTTGACACGTCTCATCACGAAACGGAGCTAATAAACAGAGTTAATTGGGCAGTTACTTTGCAGTTGATTCAAATTCCTGCATTAAACACGCAATACGTCGCAACACACTCATTTTAATTTTGTTCCCTAGTCCCACAATTAAATTTTCTCAAAATGGTATCACCATTTTTCATTTTCTTCTCAAAAATGGGTTCATCCATTATTCCAGTTACTGACCTCACCGTTATCATCACTTGACTTCGGTATTTTTTCACAATGTTCTTCTCATCTACCCTTTACATCAGATTGACATTCCCATATGTAAAATTTTGGATGTTTGACAGAATGTTTTACCGCTTCAATCTTAGCATATTTACACAAATTGCTATAAGTTTTGAATTAGGAAATTCCAGAGATATAAATTGCAGTTGAAAATGATAACTTGGTTTGGTGTAAGTTGTTCGCTATAGATTGGTGCTTCGGGCTTTAGATCCGCTGATGGGCTATCCACTTCGGCCTGTGGTATTATTCTTCCGATACAGGTTCAACCCGTTCGTTCTTTAAATGCCTAAGTATTATAACCCTTGCAATACATACGATACAGAGCATTGGACTTTCCTTAGGAAGATAATCACTATTTTTGCTATTGAGAATTTTTTGTACAACAATATATATATATATATATATATATATATATATATGTGTGTGTGTGTGTGTGTGTGTGTGTGTTATATACATAAACCGTTTATTATTATTGGAAGGAATCCATCTGTTGACTCGACCAAGGAGTAGGTTCTTTTCCATATCTGTTTGGCTTCATTAACGAAAATTCCTTTGGTATTATAGTCTATGATTGGTATTGATTGGCTAGCTAACTTTATTGGAGACCTGGTTTGTTTTGACTCGACTATTGTGAAGTGGGAAAGGTTAGATTATGCAAAAGCATTTATTGAGATAAATTCAGATAAGTTATTACCCTCTATTCATGCTGTTCACCCAGTTTTGGACCAAGTTGCGATTGCAAACGCGACTACATTTGAAAACCACTCATACGCGCTACATGTAATTCCTTTGGTCATTTAGCCTTGCTTTACAAACACTCTTCCGAAGCTCCTCCTTCGGTTCCTTTGATGTATCTGATATCAAATTTGCTATCCCTATAATGGTCCCTCTCTCGAGACCATTGAAACACACTTGGTTACCTAAGCTGAAATTGTATGATGGTATAGCCGATGGATCAACTATTCCTAACGTTGAGTTAGATGAGACCGGTTCTATTTCTGAGACTATCACAGATCCTATCATTCTTTTGCCTAGACCACATCGTTCTTCTATCATCTGGTTTTCCAAGGAGAAGACTTGGGTTCAACGTAGTTTGCAGACATTAGTCTCTTGAAGAACAAACATGCTACAAATATGTGACAGACAATGAATGCGACGAAAGATATCTTTACTACGAAATCTCTGACGGTGAGTTTATTCTCTCTACTGAAGGTGAACTTGTTGAAAACGACAAAGAGATTCATGTGGATGCCTCTTTGTGTATGAGCTTTATTTATACACATGGGTCGTCTGTATACAACTCCGATGTGGTCAGGTTATTTTCAGATTTCATGCATGTTAAAAACCCTGAATCAGCCATTGACTTCTCTTTGATGAAAGTGGCTAGTCTTGTTTTGGTTGTTATTAGTAGTTAGAGTATTCTGTCCCACTCTGGAACTTTTAGATTTTTCTTCTTTTTATTTTCATAGTTGCCGAGACGTCCATACTGCCTACATCATTTTTAAGTGGTACGGTGAACAAAAAAAAATAAAATACAAACAATGTTACAGTCACGCAACAGTCTTGACATTTCACACACCACACCGAGCACCTTATTTATTTGCACAAATATATAAATCCCTATCTAAGCGGAGGTAAATCCGAGTCAGAAAGTTCATTTCCGCCACCTGAATCCGAATCCGACGAACCTTGTTCTCGATCCAAATCATAGAGGAGGCACACCGTGGCGCAGAATCCGAACCCGCTTCGTCAGCTACTTGTACTACACTATCATTTTTCATCCATCTCTATTTTGGATCCCTGAGTGTGTCCACTTTGCTAGATTTGGAATTCTACATCAAAGGTACATTCTTTATAATCTTTCTTTACATTGTTTGAATTGAATATGATGTATACTCTATATATTCTTTTATTTTTATGTGCTGAAATTCGATTGATGTTACGCTTGACAGCAAGTCTGCAGCCAGATCTCCTTCATTATTATCAATCAATTATCAGATCTGCTCTCTCTGATTTTCTTTCTTTGTTTCTTATCGTCAGATCTGAATATTTAACATAACTAAAAGTAGAAAAAATGGCGGGAGCTGCCGGTGGTTTTGTCAGTCGATCTTTGGAGACGATGCTTAAAGAATGCTCCGCCTCTGGCAAAAAATACACCTCGCTTCAGCAATCTATTCAGGCTTGTCTAGGTCCGTTCCTCCTCTTATTTTGTTTTATCATTATCTCACTGATTACATTTGGTAATAATCATTTTCTGTAATTAGGATTCTTTTTCTCAGTTATTTTAACTGTCCCTGTACCGGTAGGTTACCGACATTTTTACCGTTAAACCTCCAGTCATTACAGTCGGGTCTAAATGAATTTTAAATATGATTCAGTCAAGCTCTTTTGACTGGCATCCATGAACAATACCATCCGTGAATGTTTCCTGCTGTAATACTCATAAACAGAGAGACAAACTACTTTCAAGTAAGGTTGTTGATAGAGCACAAAAAGCTTGGCTGATTTTTTTTTTTAAATAAAATTGCATGACAAGTGCTCGCCATACAAATTATACTAATGGGTCACAAAGATTTCATTAGCTTATGTGTGTTGATCTTTACCAAGCAAGATTTTCAAAATGAGATATAAATCGTAAGTCGTAAATTTCAAACTTTAAATCAAAACGGGATTTAAATCGTAAATCATACATTCAAAAGATCCATATTTTAAGTTTTGTACACATTTTGAAACTGATTTTGAGGTGTGCACTTCTACAGCTAAACTCAAATCTCATTTTTCTCTCTTATTCCGTTTTTATTTTGTTTAAAAAAACATTATAATCGGAATTATGAATCCAGATAAGTATATTAAACACGTTAGTCCGAGTTGATTTTTTTTATAATTGTAGTTTAACTAAGTTTGAATCGAAACATAATCGAACTGTAAAGGAAGAGATCCGATTTGAATCGGGATTTAAATCATAAGATTTTAAGATTTTCAACAACAATGCCAAGCTTAAACTAAGATTACAGTAAGTCACATAAAAAACACTCCACGTCTACCCAATTAACAGTTTGCTGTCTAATTGTTGTATGGGGTATAGTATTATTTTGTAAAAAGATGCAAAAGTGGAGTAGGGATTTCAATTTCTTATAAGATAAAAGAACCACACTAAAAAAATTGCATGCAAATGTTTTCTTGTAATCACTAGTTAGATTTAAATCTGATCATGTTGTATTTAATAATCAAATAGAAACTAACTGGCGAATATTGATTTCTAAGGCAAGATTAAGTCTAAGCAAATTGTTTTAGCTGTAGTAACATAACTTATTTCTACATGGAATAGAGTTAAGTGTAAAATATCGCATTCTGCTAAACACAATAATTAAATTATCCACCCCACATTCCCTGCGCCGACCAAAAGAAATATAATTATATTTAAACTAAAATTAAAAACAAGATCAAACAAAAAATTTATTATACCAAAAATATATATAATATCTACACATGCATGTATGCACACATACCTAAGTAGTTAATATTTGATATCAATCAAGTATTAGTCAATAATTGACATGTGATACTTTTAAAATATCGAGACAATATCAAATGATATCATATAGTATTAGAGTAATATCGGCATACTTGTTAACAAGATATAAGGTATAAATCAACAATAGAAGTTGTAAGTATCCCCTTTCTAACATTTTAAACAATTTTAGGGTGAACTGAACTGTATTTTTGATTTGAGAAAAATAACACAATAAAAAAAATTGCATATATATACTATAAAGTTTAGTTGAACCATGAGATAGTTATATACTTTTAACAAAATGAAGGTATTTGACTATTTTTATTGATATTTGCATCAAATATTGGTATGAAATTATCGTTATACCTACTAATATATTGAAACTATTTTGTATATTGATATTTTCATTGATAATTTAGAAAAATATTGTTTAAAGTCTGATATGCAATGAGTATCAGTGATATTATTCTATATATTAACTACACATATATATGCTAGTATGCACACATCCACACATAGACATATGTACATGAATCCTAGAAGTCTCAATCTTATTGTAGATAGACATTTCTATAGAAAGTCATTCTAGATTTGACGAAAAATGTTTCAAATTGGATCATGACAACACCTTGCTAAGCAGATGAAAATCCATTTTTTTAAGTAGATGAAAATACATTTTCTAAGTAGATGAGATCTCAATAAATAATACTAAAATTTCTAATTAAAGAATTTTTTTTGAAGTGAATTAGATATTCTATACATGTATCAGATTGAACGAGAAAAATGATATCTTTTTTATCAAACGAATCAGAAGGTGATCACCATTTTTCATTGTTGCATTATTATATGTGTACATGTTTTATATACATGCGATATTCTGTTCATCAGTTAAAATAATAACATTTGTCATATGATATGCATTTTGTTTTTAGTTTATTAGTGTTTATAACTGCATAACAATTTTAGTATATTTAATGGAAGTATTTGAGAAAATCACAACTCTACAAATTCTAGCAATGTTAAACTATTTTAAAAAACTTATAATGAGAGTCATAAGTATTTCTTTTCAATTATATGACAATTATTTAAGAATTTTATAATCATTAATAGCACAATGCAAAAGTTATATAATTTTGTAACAACAGCAGGAAATGATTTTTTTGTGCTGAAACACGTTCTCGTTCTTATCTTCATTCTCGTTTCAATACCTACTTCCACTTCGAACTCGGATGGTAAAGAGACGCATACAAACACACACACACACATACTTAGATACATGCATACATATGCACATTCCCACAAGGCTACAAGTACCTACCTATCTACATATACATAAATATACATGTATCACATTATATTTTTTAACTTTATTATTTTTATCATTGTTAATTGTTGGAATAGATTCATAATTTTCTGTCCGATCGCGAAACTCTCGAAATTCCCTTACAATTTACGTTGTGCTCACAAGTTCGAATCCTACTCATGATAAATCATAGTTATTAAAGCCCGCGTCTAGACGTCAGCTTGGGGCTTTTTTACCTTTCAAAGCGCCGACAATGCGTAAGGTGCTAAAAAAGCCCCAAAAGCGCCGACAATGCGTAAGGTGCTAAAAAGCCCCAAAAGCGCCAAAGCGCTCGAGCTTTGAAGCGCCGAAAAAGCACGTCTTATGCGGCATTATTGATGAGATTTTTTTCTTCAGTATTTGGTCCAATATGGAGCCTAATTACATTTCGAAATCCAACAACAAGCAAATAAAAAGTGTTTATTCATCTCGTCTTCAACATCGAATAGTAAAAAACATCGTTCTTTCAATATCGAACAAACAAAATACCATAGGCAATTTCTATATATTAAGTATTTTTGTTGTTTGTAGACTTGAATTGAGTGGCTTTGTACATTCTTAGTTTGATTCGTATGATGCTTTATTCTCAATATTGCATTTATATGCAAATTTTTGAAGTCAAAAATTGAGTTTTAGTGCATATTTAGTTGCAGTTTTTTTCTGCTGTAAAACAGAAAAAGTGACGCTCAAGGCATCCGAAAAAGCCCTAGGCGCAAAAAAAGCTAGCCGAGGGCCTGGGGCTTTTTGGGGCCTTTTTGCCTTGACAACTATGTGATAAATATTAATATCTATTTTCATATGGAAAGCTTGGTGATCTGGACATTCAGATTCGAGTTTGGAAACAACCTCTTTGCAATGCAAGGGAAAGACTGCGTATATTATTGATCTCCCCAAAGCCCGCTATCGTGCGGGAGCATCATGCACCAGGTTCCACCTTTTCATTTGGAAAGCTTGGAAGTTAAGGTCATAAATTCGTATCCAAATGAAAACAAATTTTCACATGTTTAGTTTTTTTCTTTCCATTTTTCATTGTTTTTTCTATTCTCCCAATCAGTATTAATCATTCGTTTACATCAGATTTATGTTGAACACATTCTTTATTTTGATTTTTGTATAATTTTAACTTTGTGAAATACCTTTTTAAATATGTAAAAATAAAAGGAAGTCTCATCTAATCTCAAGTAAAGTTATTTTTTAAAATAACATTTTGTATTACATTCAGTTTTTTCCTTACACTTAGAAGCTATTTAGAAACATTATTACAACCAAAATAAAAAATTTCAAAATTAAGTTTTTTTTGTTACAATTTTCAATTTAGAATTCAATATTTTGAAATTATGTCGTATCTATATATTTTTTATCAAATTAAAAATAAGCATACTACATGCAAAGTATAATTATTAGGATTAAATATGTATTTTGTTTTTTCATTGTTGGTACATCACATGTGCCAAAGTATTCACAATCTAATAGGAAATATCTATGTCTTCCTATTTCATTACTAAACAATTTTCAATTAATTTATTTTTTGGGTCAACACTTAATAAAGATGACAAACAACAAAGCTAACGTTTGTAAAAAGGATAACAGTTGTTTATTTTAATAGTTTGATTAACATTGTGAATTATGTCAAAATATATTCATTAAAAATGTTTTCAATGTCGTCGTATACAATCTTTTTGCTAGTGAAATCAGTGTCAAGATCGGGGAAAAGAGGGATAATAATTGTTACAACAATATTTAATATGTGTTGAACCATCATACTATGTGTTGGGGTGTTTCGCATTGTGTGTGCGTAATAAGCGCACATTGAAAAAAAAGAATAGTCCCACATCGTGAAAAATAATGAAGATGAAGTGGTATATATATGAGTTTAGTCGCATGTAACAACAAGAGATTCCTTTTGTTAAATGGTGTCGACCAAACTCATATGTTGTCCCCACGTAGGGATGTGCGGACCGGATTTCAACATGGTATTAGAGCCGATGGTAACGCCTGAGATAATGGACAATGCACAAGAGGTCTGTAAATCGTGGTAGCTAGCAGTGTAAGTGTAACACCCCTTCAAAATGGGAATAATAGTCCCACATTGCGGAAAAACACTATGAAGTTGATGCTTATATACAAAGCCTTCACCTCATAACAACGTCGAGACCTTTTGAGAAACAAAACTCCACATCTTGGCTTGGCTCATGAGGCGGAGGTAACTAAGTTGGGGACAATATATGCGTTAAGTGAGGTGCGGGTTGATACATTGGTATCGAAGCCATACCTAGCTGGAATTGTGGTATGTACGTGTTACAACCACGATGCTTGGGTGCTATTGTGTTTATGAGCCAACGAGGACGTTGGGATCTAATGGGGGGGATTGTAACACCCTTTCAAAATGGGAATAATAGTCCCATATCGCGGAAAAACACTATGAAGTGGGTGCTTATATACCAAAGTCTTCACCTCATAACAACGTCGAGGCCTTTTGAGGAACAAAACCCCACATCTTGGCTTGGCCCATGAGGCGGATGTGACTAAGTTGGAGACTATCTGCGTTAAGTGAGGTGCGAGTTGTTACAGTAAGCTTAAGTAGTCAGACTTAAGGTGGAGCTATACGTTGGATCTGGTAGAATGACACGGGAAGAAAGTCTCGATATGGTGCAGACATCGTATTGGCGTATTGGAAGACGCATATATGGATGCAAGTCAAGATGGAGATCTGTTGGAGTGTCTCGCATTGTGTGTGGGTAATAGGCGCACATTGAAAAAAAGAATGATCACACATCGTGAAAAATTATGGAGATGGAGTGGTATATATATGAGTTTGGTCGCATGTAACAACAAGAGATTCTTTTTGTTAAAGCTGTCGACCGAACTCATATGTTGCCCCCACACAGGGATGTGCGGACGGGATTTCAACACCATGCTTATATTAAATTTCTTTACGAGTTTTACATGAGTTTTTTTTCTTCCTTTTTTTTTGAGTATAAGAGTGATACTTTGTTTAAGCGACCACTTAATTTGTTGTCTTGAAGGTTAGAACATGTGAACTGTAGAATTTCAATTTAAAATGTGGTCCTTAGTTTTACGAACTGATGTTAATAATCAACAATTATGCTTTGAATTTCAATTTGTAACCTTTTTTCTTTCATGCGCTAAGCGTGTGCTGTTCGCTTCACACTAATCATTATTCATTTCACGCGCAGAACGTGTGTCGCTTGTACTATTTATTTTATCTTTTATAGGCGAAGTATTCACCATTTGTATTAATCGTTTTTCTTTGCATGTACGGAACACATATTTTATATACTAATTATTTTATCTTGCACGTGCGTATACGTGCCACTGTCTCGTTATTGATAAAGGAAATTGATTGTATATGATTAGTTACTGTTCGTCATATCAATCGTCATCAAAGTTACATAAATACATTTTAGTTTTTCATATCTTATCGCATCTTCACATCATGTGCATGTACGTACATTGTGCATGTCATATTTGAATGTAGTAAAATTAAGTTGGATTATTTGATTGTCTTTGCTTTTGTATTTTTTAAGCAACCAGTCCAAAGCAGATTAAACTCGTATTGGAATTTTGTTAAAATACGATGTCAATGACATAGGAATGTTGATTCTTTTCTCATGTTTGTGAGTTAACTTTGTTAAAAAAATGCTTGATCAATGCTCCTTTTAAAACATGATAATGTTGCATACTAGTTTGACTATATTATTGTACAACATACTCACAAATAAAATATTATTAGGTAATCCATAATTATTTTCTTGCCATCTTTTCAAATGTCTGATTAACACGTCGACCCTACAATATGAGCAATATAATATTTTAGTTAGGGGTTTTGGACCAAAGGTCCCTATTCTCAAAGCCCATGCACAAAAAGTCTCTGTTAATAAACTCATGTAAATTAGGTTCCTATTTTGTTATTTTTTACCAAATTGCCCCTTTTTAGAAAATCGATCCAGCATTGAAATCAGGGCAAAAGTGGCATAAATTAGTCAAAAACTAAAAATAGGGATCAAATTTTCATAATTTTTTTGGGAGGGACTTTTCTTCCGTCATCTTCCAATTCTAGGGACTTAGCAACCGTTCCTTGTTTTTTTAGTTATACATAAGTAAATTTCGTTAAAAATGCTTGATCGATTACCCTTTTTATGTTCGATGCTGCTGCATGCTAGTTTGACTATATTATTGTACGACGCACACACACAAATAAGCATATAATCCATAATTGGTTTCTTGCCATCTACGCAAGCAATATAATATTTGAGTTATATGATGTAATATTAATAGGTTTTTCTTGCCTATTCCACAGACAATATGAAAGAGCAAGCGTCTGGTTCAGCTGATAAGAATCGGACTGAAGAATCATCTCCCGACGAGAGGTAGCTACATTAGTTTTTTTTTCTGAATATTAAATTAACATAAGTTTTATGATTATTGCTTTACTATCTTTTGTGTGTGTAGGTTTGGTTTTTTTTGTGGGGGGGGGGGATTTTTTTGATACTTCCGATTTGTGCCTAATTCATTTTTTTACATATATCTATCATCATCGCGCGCACATACATACATATATATATACACATACACACACACATATATATATATAGTGCGCCTATATATACATACATGCATATATATATATGTATGTGTGTGTATATATGTGTGTGTGTATGTATGTGTCCGTATGTATGTATACACATACATATATGTAAGTGCACGTGTGTAAGCTTAGTTATAGTCAACGGAAAAAAAAACAACTAAAACAATGAAATAAAATATTCGGTACAATCAAAGCTAATCAGTTATCTGGTTTTTGATGACACGATCATATAATTATTGAGTAAATTCTTTCTTACATTTGAAACATGGGTGATTAATAATAATGTTGACTTATAAGCAGAGGTGATGGGAATGAAGCAGGGATTGAAGGAACTAGCCGAGTTGATGCAGATGTGGATGCTACTACCAAATCTGTGGAGAATATCAGATCTATTACTGAAGTCTTGGCATCAGCTGGACTAACTTTAGAAGGCAGTCAAGCTGAAGTGGTGCTACAGCCACTCAGACTAGCATTTGAGACAAAAAATATAAAGTTTGTGGAGCCTGCCCTAGATTGTCTTCATGTACGCTTCATATTAACTAACTCGTAACTCCACTTTTATGAAAATAAACGGCCTTTCACTTATGTAGTCATGTAGAAGTTTTTCGAAACCGTTTAGTTATATCAACCCAGCACACATCAAGTTTCATGTAATTTAGACATTATTTGACCTCTCATATGATATTTGTATAATTAACAGCTTCCTGGTAATTGAACAATTCACTCTAAAGATGGGTACACAGCGGAATTTTTTTTTAAACCCATAAAGATAAGAGTGAACAACTTAGGTCTTCCAAAAGCATGGAGAAAACATGAATTAAAAAGTTTTAAGTTTCTTATAGCTGCAGGATTTCGAATTTATAAATCTAAAGACACTTATCTAATATATTTCATGCAAGAACAAAGGTGCTACAAAACGCTAGTTTAATGTTTCCAAAATTAGATCCTGTACCTGGGAGAGTTGGGTACAAATATTTTAGAAACAGTGACTTGGATACGCTAATTTTATCTTGCTATAAACAACATTTTCCTCCTCTAGGTTATAGCTTTTGGAGAATATACATTTTCTCTGAATTGTAGAATATTATTACTTTTAAATTGACTTTGTCATTTAGTTTTGGGTTCCATATCTAGCCGACCCCAACTTGTTTGGGAATAATGGCTTAGTTGTTGCTGTTGTTGTTGTTGTTGTTGTTGTTGTTGTTGTTGTTGTAGTATGTAGGTCCTGTATATTGCTGTATTGGTTGAACTAGTTATATGGTAGATATGTAAGTCCACTAGTCCTTTTCTTTGGTTCTGTCCAGCTAGCTGCATTGCACCTACATTCTGCAGTCTAGCACACCATATTTTTCCATTCAAACCCTATAGCGCGTTGCAGTAATTTAATTTAATGGCAGTATTATTCTGATTTTGATGCATTTGTATCAGAAACTCATTGCATATGACCACTTAGAAGGTGATCCTGGTCTAGAAGGAGGTAAATGCGATCAATTGTTTACTGACATTCTGAATATGATTTGTGGATGCGTTGATAATTCTTCATCGGACAGGTTTGTGTTAAAATAACTGGTTCCTAGTCATTGAAGTTAATCATTTAATTCCTTGACTAAAACTGACAAAAATGAGGATTGCAGCACTGTCCTACAAGTCTTAAAGGTGCTTCTTACTGCTGTGGCCTCTACGAGGTTTCGAGGTATGGTGTCAAATAATTATTTTAAGCCGCTGAAGCTGAATGCTAGCTTACAGCTATTGTTTATTAGCTGCATAAATATCCAACTGTTTACATCTGTAAAAGCGACACAATTCCTGTAATTGTTTTATTTTATCTTGGAACTAAAGTTCGCTATTTACTTCGAACACAGTGCATGGTGAACCATTGTTAACAGTGATTAGAGTCTGTTACAACATTGCTCTTAACAGGTAGGTAGGTGTCACCTACATTTTTCATAATTTTATAGTTTAGAGCTTGCTAATTTCATTGTATACTGTTCGTAGCAAGAGTCCAATTAATCAAGCAACCTCTAAGGCCATGTTGACCCAGATGATAAGCATCACTTTCAGGCGAATGGAATCTGCTCATGTAGGTTTTGTTTAATTTTCATTTTCTATGCACGTTTTCCCCTTTGAAACATCATCAGTTATTGAAGTATAAGCCTAGCCAGCAGTTGCAGATTCAAATATATCTTAATGGATACTCAGGTATCCGTTCCAACAGGTGGCTTTGCCAGCACTGACACTGTTTCAGCTGGTGGTTCAAACTCTGATAGTGGAGAAATAACAGTTGCTGATCATGATGAGAAAGAAACAACTCTAGGAGATGCTTTGTCTATGAACCGTGGAAACGACTCAATCCCTGCATCTGTTGAGGAATTGCAAAATTTGGCTGGGGGTGCCGACATTAAGGTGTGTTCCTACGATCAAATATTCCAATACCGAGATACATTATCCTTTATTCTGGTATATTTCTTGTACTTCACTGCTGGCTTGGTAACTTGTATCAGGGGTTGGAAGCTGTGCTTGACAAGGCCGTCCATGTTGAAGATGGGAAAAAATTATCACGGTATGAAAATGTGGAAAATTAAATATTTATTGGCACTTTGCCTGCTTTAGCTGTTATACATTTTAAACAAAACTAACAGACCTTTTTTTTAAATATTAATCAGTGGTATAGATCTTGAAAGTATGAGCGTTGTGCAACATGATGCTTTATTGCTATTCCGCACACTATGCAAGGTCTTTTTTGTACCATTACTAAGTTTGTTATGGCCTGAACTCAGGCTTATTTTCTGTTTTATAACTTCAGTATATTTTTGTAGATGGCTATGAAGGAAGAAACAGATGAGGTCACTGTAAAAACCAGGCTTCTTTCTCTTGAGCTCTTGCAGGTAATACATCTGCTCCTGATATTCTAAGGTTCTCTGTATACCAATGCAACCACCTTGCATTAAAATATTTATACCGTTTCTCTTTGTTGCCCTGAGATTAAAGTTCTGATTTCTTTGCAGGGTTTGTTAGAAGGAGTGAGCCAGTCTTTTACCAAAAATTTCCATTTTATAGACTCAGTTAAAGCTTATCTGTCTTATGCATTGTTGCGGGCATCTGTTTCATCTTCACCAGTTGTCTTTCAGGTTGCCAGCTTATTCATAATTAATACATAAAATATTAATTACCCATTCTGAACTTTCCTTCAACATGAAGATTTATTTCCCATAGCGAGCTAACCTTCTATAATTTATTTATATTTTTCTGATGCACCCTCTACTCAAAATCCTGCAATTAATTATTGTTTATTACTGCAGCATGCTACTGGAATCTTTACTGTTCTCTTACAGAGATTTAGGGAAAGTCTGAAGGTATGTAAACGATGCCTACGAGTTTAAAACAAAATCCACCAAGTGTAATCAATTTATTTTTTCCATATGTTATTTGCAGGGAGAAATTGGTGTCTTTTTTCCTATAATAATTTTAAGATCTTTGGATAATTCTGACAGCCCTCTTAACCAAAGAACAAATGTCTTGCGGTAATTTCCTCTCTCTCAAATTATTTTGTCAAAGCACAGTTTACTGCTACTCAGATCAAAATCACTACTTGAAATCGAATACAGTACATTGTTAAGTAGTCTCAGTCTACAAGTTTGCCGCCATCACCATTTTGAATTAATTGATTATTTCATAGGTTGCTTGAAAAGGCCTGTAAGGATCCACAAATGCTTGTAGATATTTTTGTGAACTACGACTGTGATCTTGAGGCACCAAATCTCTTCGAACGCACGGTAAATCCCAGCATATATTTAATGGAAATAAATCCTCTGACTATGGAGATTGTCACTTGTCTGGGAAGTATTCCTAACAAACCTACTTGTGTCTAATTGTTTATTAGGTCAATGCTCTATCGAAAATGTCACAGGGAACTCAAAGTACAGATCCTAATTCAACCGCTTCATCTCAAGCTACATCTGTTAAGGGTTCGTCTCTTCAGGTAATTTTGATGATAATTTAATTGTGGTAAAGAAAGTATGGTGAAAACCGCCAATATCTTCATCAGCCTGTTGTGCTTTACCTTGTACAGTGCCTGGTTAGTGTGCTGAAGTCTTTGGTTGAATGGGAAAAATTACAAAGAGACTCTGGAAAACATGGAGCCATTAATCATTCTGTTGAAAATGAGGTTTTGACCGGTGGATCACATATTGCTGACGAGGCAAAAAATCGAGATGATACACCCAATCAGTTTGAGAAGGCTAAAGCTCATAAATCTACCATGGAAGCTGCAGTCTCCGAGGTGATTGTATATTCCTAGTCATATGTATAAAAAATCTTAATGTTTGTAATTGCGTATTGCCCGGGACAATGATCTATATAGTATTAAAAAAAAACCAACCTTTTCCAATACCAAATAGTATTATGTTGCTTGCTGAATTGCTCTTTTTATTTATCCGGTTTGTATCAGTCAAATGTATTATTGAAATGTTTATGTACTTTTCCAGTTCAACCGCAAACCAACAAAAGGAATAGAGTACTTTCTATCAAACAAGTTGGTTGAAAACAAGCCTTCCTCAGTAGCTCACTTCTTAAAAAATACTCCTAATCTCGATAAGGTATATAATTATGTATTACCCCTCATTTTGAACATATAATGCAGTGAGTAAGAACTATTTTAATATTTTTGTCACGCAGGCTATTATTGGTGAATATCTGGGTCAGCATGAGGAGTTTCCTCTTGCTGTTATGCATGCTTATGTTGATTCTATGAATTTTTCGGGGTTGAAGTTTGATACAGCAATCCGTGAATTTCTTAAAGGATTTCGATTGCCTGGAGAAGCACAAAAAATTGATCGCATCATGGAGAAGTTTGCAGAACGGTTTGTTTTCTGTTATATTCTTTTCATTTTTAGTTGAAGCCATTGTTGATGTATGCGCTGACAGGATTTGAATGTTGGTAGGTATTGTGCTGATAATCCAGGGCTTTTCAAGAATGCCGATACTGCATATGTTCTTGCATATGCAGCTATAATGTTGAACACGGATGCTCACAATCCAATGGTGTGGCCTAAAATGTCAAAATCCGATTTTGTACGTATGAACTCCAGTAGTGATGCTGAAGAATGTGCTCCTAAGGAGCTCCTAGAAGAGATTTACGATTCTATCGTTAAAGAAGAAATAAAGATGAAGGATGATATACCAGGGACTACTAAAAATAGTAGACAGAGGCCAGAAACAGAAGAGAACGGCCGTCTTGTCAATATTCTAAATTTGGCCCTTCCTAGAAGAAAGTCAGGGTCAGATACCAAGGCGGAGAGTGAGCAAATAATTAAGCAAATGCAAACATTTTTTAAAAAGCAAGGATCGAAAAGGGGTATATTCTATACTGCTGAAGAGGTTGATCTTGTAAGGCCAATGCTTGAAGCTGTAGGTTGGCCTTTGCTTGCAACCTTTTCAGTTACTATGGAAGCAGGTGATAACAAGCCACGAGTTTTGCTTTGTATGGAAGGATTCAAAGCTGGTATACATCTGACACGTGTTCTAGGAATGGATACAATGCGTTATGCTTTTCTGACCTCTTTAGTGAGGTGTGCAATTTCCAGATCTGCTTTTCTTTTCTGTTGTATTTGCGGTCCATCAAAGTAATGAAAAACTGGCATTGTGTGTTTTACATTTTGTTTCTTCTCGTGTTTCTGCAGATACACTTTTTTGCATGCTCCAAAAGACATGCGAAGTAAAAATGTTGAAGCATTACGAACACTTCTTGATTTATGTGCCACAGACACGGATGCTTTACAGGATACATGGAATGCAGTCCTTGAATGTGTTTCTAGACTCGAATATATCACATCAACTCCATCAGTTGCATCATCCGTTATGCAGGGCTCTAATCAGATATCAAGGGATGCAATTGTACAATCTATTAGGGAGTTATCCGGGAAACCTGCTGAACAAGTATTTATTAACAGTGTCAAACTACCTAGTGATTCTATTGTAGAGTTCTTCAATGCTCTATGTGGTGTATCTTCTGAAGAGCTGAAACAATCACCACCTCGAGTATTTAGCTTACAGAAGCTTGTTGAAATCAGCTATTATAATATGGCTCGTATACGTCTGGTACGATTATAACCTTAAGCTAGATTTTCTTTCACCACTTTATCCTAATATTTGTTATATGTGGATACGTCCTATTCCTATTTGTCTTTTGGCTCTTTACTATATTAAAAAAAGGATGCTACATATCTGAACTTGCACACCATTAAGCACGATGTTCATGTTTATACTAATTGTTCAATATAAATAAATAAATAAATAAATAAAAGTGGTTGAAACCATTTTGTGCTGACCAGTAGAATCTATGATGGGGGTCTAAGTCATTATTAGATAAATTTATGTAGAATGTAGATACTAAAAAATATGGGTAAAATTTTACTTTCCAACTTGAAACCTTGCTAATTGTTGGTGTGACTACTGAAGAAAATTTTCAATCTGGAGATTAAAATATTTGAGATATATGCAACTTTTGAAAAAGAAAATTATTAGTTTTGCTAGTGATTGGTTTCATTTTTTCTTTAAATTTGAACTTTTATCGATCTTGCACGTGATACTTGTACTAAACATCTTTATGCTAAAGTATTCAAAATTTTAATCAATTTTCTTATTATCTGGGTGTCTATGTTAATTCAGGTGTGGGCGAGAATTTGGTCTGTACTGTCTCAGCATTTTATCATTGCTGGGAGCCACCATGATGAGAAAATTGCTATGTATGCAATTGATTCACTGAGACAACTTGGTATGAAGTATTTGGAGCGTGCTGAATTGGCTAATTTTACTTTTCAAAATGACATATTGAAGCCATTTGTGATTCTAATGCGTAACAGTAGGAATGAGACGATTCGTAGTCTGATTGTTGATTGCATTGTTCAGGTAATATTGAAGCCATTGGCATTATTATTGGATAGGTATTAAGCTTATTTGGGAGAAATTTAATTACTAAACTTTCCTTTTCAGATGATAAAATCAAAAGTTGGTAGCATAAAATCTGGTTGGCGGAGCGTGTTTATGATCTTTACTGCAGCAGCTGATGATGATATTGAATCTATTGTGGATAGTGCATTTGAAAATGTTGAACAGGGTAGGCAGTATGCTCGCATTGTAGCATAATATTCTTCTGACTGAAAGATTTTCCAATGAATTTAAGTATTTTGGATGTATATTTGTTATTCACTGTTAAAAGATATCTGCAACACACAGTTCTTACTTATTACTATTGGTACTAATTCAATGGTAGTGCAGTTATTCTGGAGCACTTCGATCAGGTTGTTGGTGATTGTTTCATGGACTGTGTAAACTGCCTCATTGGTTTCGCTAACAATAAAAGTTCTGCCAGAATTAGTTTGAAGGCAATTGCTCTGCTCCGCATTTGTGAAGATCGTCTTGCAGAGGTTCGACTCTGGATCTGTCTATATCATTTCATATTGCAGCAAAAACTGGAAGATAAGGATACAATTTTACTCATAACTATCTTTTTTAAGAAAAAACTAGAAAAATATTTAACACATTGTACCAAAATAAAAATCAACATACAACAAAACAAAGGCCACAATGTTCAATAAACGTAATCAAATAATCTACTAGAGCATTTAAATTAAAATTCAGCACAACTTTCAAGCCGTTGCCTTTGCAGCAGCAGCAACATTCCTCTTCTTGGACTCCTCGATAATGCACAACTTGATTCCCTTCCCTTGCCCTTTGGTAAAGTAACCCATGACTTCGTACCTTTGCCAGTGGTAAACACATTAGCTTTGTTACAAATTCATGTCCGGTAAAATCTACCACAGGAATAGTTTCAAATGTTCCCTTATGCTTCTCACAGTTCTTGATGGTTCCGACACAATACATGTTGTCTTCACCAGTTAACATGACCACGTTGATCTTATTGGTTTTGCAATCAAAACCACAGTACAAATACAAACCAAATTCGATTGACTTGAACAATTTTTCTGGTCAAAATCTGCAAGTAACTGTAATGTGTCAATAAGCACATTTTCCTGAATTTGAAGATAAATATAACATGCTCTAATATTTGTTAATCTTCATGGGAACATAGTTGGGACTTTGGACTTGAACACTCTGTTTATGTCAGAGCTACTAGGAAATTTATCATGTACATTGCACCGATATGCTTAAATTTAAGTTAAAGGGGCTGCTTTTATGGTTCAATAACCATGATTATCAACACTGCTCATTTTCATTTCTGGCATATCCAATGAAAGAGGATATATCAAATTAGCTTTCTTTCTATGCTTTTCGTTTTAGAGAAAGGGAATTAGTATTCTTGGATAACTAGGATTTGTTGGCTCTCCAAAACCATTTGTTTCATGTTAATAATAAAATACAAAGGAAAAAAGACAAAAAAAGCCAAAACAAAGGGTAGTTCAGTCTAATCTTTGCGATATAAGGAGTACTATAAAATGATATATCAATTTATATAATGAAAATTATTTAAACTAGTAATTCGGGTAGATATGATGAGATTGTAAGTACAGAAAATTCTTACCAACAACAATGTAAAACAAGACTTCACTTTGCTTAATGCTTATCCTACATTTGATATATAATGAACTGCCCACCAGCTGAATTCAAATAATTTGTGGGATCTCGCTTTATGTGCTATGTCTTCGGATATAAACACGACTCCTTATTTTTGGCAACATATAATTTAGAGTAACAGTGATATGATTATATTATACAAGTTATACAAGTTTTGTTCGACCCCTATTTTCAAACTGATTGTTCGTTGTTGTCTTTCAGGGATTGATACCAGGCGGAGCACTCAAACCAGTGGATGCTGAGATGGAGACTAGTTTTGATGTAACTGAGCATTACTGGTTTCCAATGTTGGCTGGTTTGTCTGATTTGACATTAGATTCTAGATCTGAAGTTCGAAGTTGTGCTCTTGAGGTGCTTTTCGACCTGCTTAATGAAAGAGGCCACAAATTTTCTTCATCTTTTTGGGAGAGTATCTTCCATCGTGTCCTTTTTCCTCTATTTGATCATGTTCGACATGCTGGAAGAGATGGTATTGTATCTTCCGGAGATGAATGGCTTCGTGAAACTAGCATTCATTCACTTCAATTGCTATGCAACCTCTTTAATACTTTCTACAAGGTATGCAAACACTATTTATTCATTTTATCATTTTTGTTTGAATCACTTGAAATACATGTATGTTAAGTAACACAAAGAGAAACTTGCTATTGCTTCTTTTGTGCTTGGAATCCAAAATCGTGTAATACATGTAATTTCTTGCTCATCGTTCTTAGTTGCCGAGATCTTGACATGTTTATGATGTTATTGAACCATAACTATTTTTATTTCTGCTATATTCTGTTCCATCTTTGCGTTTGATATTTGCTATTAATTAACAAGTTATCCATTTGTCTTCCAGGAAGTGTCCTTTATGCTTCCACCGTTGCTTGGTTTACTTCTTGACTGTGCTAAGAAAACAGACCAGAATGTTGTTTCAATCTCTCTTGGTGCTTTAGTACATCTAATTGAGGTTGGTGGACATCAATTCAACGATAGTGATTGGGATACTTTACTGAAAAGCATCAGGTATATTCCTCTTCAATATTTTCTGTATATTATCGGCTGCTAAATATCTACTTAGATTTACTGTTTATATAAGCAGAGATGCTTCATACACAACACAACCTCTTGAACTTCTAAATTCCATTGGATTTGATGCATCAAGGAATGAGAACATACTAAGAAAATCCGCAGATGATGTACAACATGGCATTGTCAACAACACTCAAAACTCTGAAGATGAGGCCTCTTGGAGAAATATGAACGCAGAAAGTTTGCAGAATGATTATCAAGAAAACAAATTGCAAATCCATTTGGAGGAATCTGACAGTGAGTTTTGTAGTTACCTACTTCCAGCAGAAAGTTAATACATGTTTATTGTTCAACATAGGATCAAACCTTAACTGCCAATTGCTAGTTTATCTCTACTGACTGCTACTATCTCTACTTACATATACAAATGCAACATATACATATGCATGCATGAATGAATCGGATTTTTATATATTTTAACAGTGTTTCAACAGCCGTTGAAAGATTTATATATCCTTTTAAATAAATGTGTTGAGTGAGTTGTATTGTTGTAGTTGAAAATTTGTGGAGAGAGAAGTAGTGCGGACTGGAGAGAGTGTTGGAGAGTTGAGATAGCTGAGTTGAGATGATATAGTAGCGTAGGCACATTGTGCGCATGTGTGGTTGTACCAGTAATGATAAATCCAATTGGCATAATAATGAATATTTTTGTAGGCATGCAATCTGCATTGGAGACAACACAAAGAGCTGATGATGCTGCAAGCTTGCAGCAGAGTCAAACATTTGGTCAAAGGTTTATGGGAAACATGATGGATAATATTTTGCTTAGAAGTCTCACTTCCAAGCCTAAGAGTCAAGAAGAAATTGTTGTGGTGCCTTCTTCACCTGCCAAGGTTAGACATTATTACTTTGTTCAGAACTTGAAATGATTCCTCCATTTTATCTTATCTATAATCATAATAAAGATTGTCTAACCATTTTACTGTCATGGGCTTACATTTAGTATGTTTATATCGTCTCTGTTACTGAAGTGCATAAATCCCATGTCATTGGACATGGTTAGTTTGCCAACGCAATTAGTACTTTACTAACGTTTATATTCGTCTCAAATTGGTCAAATTGGTAGTTTTTTTAGTTACAATTTTGACCATTCCACGGATGCAAAAGGGTAACAGATTATCCTAAATCTGCAAAGGTGTGAAAAGGGTAAAAGATTATCTGCGAGTATCCTTATGCAAAAGGGTAAAAGATTATCCTAAATCTGAAAAGGTGTGAAAATATCCAAAAACAATTTTTTTTCATGTGCAAACACATATATCCGTGCTGTTTGAGATGGAGTCAGAGCGCTGAGCGTTGAAGCAAATAACAATATCAAAAGAAGAGATGGGGCGTTATGACATCGTTATGTGTTGGGGCGTCAAAGTTTAAAAATGGAGCTTGGGCGAGCTTTTGACAGCATAGACATATATCTGCTACCAAAAATATGTCCAATGTATATCTGTACTAATTGGGGTAAAGCTTTGAAAATAGTGGTTTCAGTAAAAAAAATTCCCAAAAATTCAAAAACAATCCTTAGCCAAAATTTATATGTTTGTAATCTAATTATATATTTACATTTTTCCATATTAGGTCAAAAGAATCCCTATTCACTCTGAATATGTGTGTCAATCCTTTTAACTATGAATTAAAATAAAACATGCAATATCCTTTTGTAGCAAGTCAGAATCAATGTAGGTAAGTTTCAATATTAGAAACTAGAACATGCTTATCATTAGATTTTCGATGAGCTTCACATGGTATTCGGAAAAAAAATGGTCAAAAGTTTGGAGCCCACATGCAATGCTCATGCATAATGGTAGTTAAAACAGTAGTTTTTATTAGAAATAGCAGTTCTATGGAGCTTTACCTACTACCTAGTAAGAAAAGCGTAGAAATAATATAACTTGATTAAAAATACATGTTTAAATCATGTTTATAGCTTTATATGCATCAGTGTTTCCTAAAGGCAATCTAGATATTCAATGAAAAATCGTACAAGAAGGGTTATGATGTGAGGAATGAGGCATTGGTAGAAAAATGAAAATTTTAAACATTGCACAAATTTTGGAAAAAAAATAAAAATAAAGTTCATTTATCCCCCATCACTACAAAACCAGGAGTAATTGCCCTATAAACAGCAACAGCACATAAGTAGAATTATCGAGCTTCAATTACACGGGCTATAATCAAATGGTTGCGGGTGCTTCATAGCTTCATGCTTTTACCCCCAAAATAAATCCACCAGATACCCATGCAATGGGACACAAATTCAGATACAAAATTTATTTTCAGGATACATATGTGGATACATCACTATTTGTCACCATCCACAACTATTGGCAGGTCCATTTACAGTAATAATATATAAAGTATTCTCTTAGTAATGTTGACATCAATCCATCATGAGGAGGATTTTAGGGTACTAAAAAGTGTATGTAAATACGATATAAAAATGAAGACAAACCTACTTGATCAACGATTTTCACACAGGTTCCAGAGACTGAGGAGTCTGGAGCAGATAGAGAGGAGAATTCTTTGATGGAAACAGTTAGGGGGAAATGCATAACTCAACTTCTATTGCTGGGTGCACTTAATAGCATACAGGTTTCTCATTTGATTTTAATTTATGATATATTTTATATTATACTTATTTCTCTTAGGATATTGTATGAGATGATTCATGTGATTTCAGTTGCTATCATATGGAAATAAATGTTACTGACAACACTACCTATCAAAATATGTTTTTGGTAGAAAAAATACTGGAGTAAATTAAAAGCCTCTCAAAAGATTGTGATGATGGACGTTCTGTTATCACTCCTAGAATTTGCCGCATCATATAATTCAACTACAAATCTCAGAATGCGAATGCAACATATACCTTCAGAAAGGTACGGCTAGTGCTTCCTATATTCTTTGCCATAAGACAATTGATTTTCATTATTGTTAATCACTCCTTGCTCTGCAGGCCACCCTTAAATCTTCTTCGCCAGGAGATTGAAGGAACATCGATTTACTTGGATATTTTACACAAGACTACCTCCACAGATGTTGCAAACACAGTTGATGAGCATGTAAAGGGTAAGAATGGTTCTGAAGATGGTGCATCGTCGGAAACTGTCAATTCAGATGACAGACTTAAAAGCTTGGCGGAAGAAAAATATGTTGCTTTTTGTGAACAGATTTTGAAAGATGCTTCCGATCTTCAGACTGTAACAGGGGAAGCTGCCAGCGCAGACATACATCGAGTTCTTGATTTACGGGCCCCAGTTATTGTTAAGGTAATCCTTTTTTTAATAAAAAAAATGTACTTTGCTGCCACTTTATGTCGAATATAGCTATTCTCATGCAACTCACGGTGCTAGACTGTTTTGTCAAGAATTATCTTCATGTTGTGTTTATTGCTTACTGATTTGGAATGCAAAAACCCAAACATGAACTTAGCAGGCCAGTCAAGCTGTGTGTGTAGCTTCAAGTCTGGATATCAGTTGATAAAACCATTGAGAAGTAACAAACACTCAATTAGTTCATGCTTCATGATCAATCTACAAATATGTTGACTGAACAGACTACAATATATTTCATACCAGTTATATCCATGATTAGTGATTTAAAGGAGCATTCATGTGTAATTTAGGTTGTCTAGGGTTCGCATAGTTAGAATTGGCCCGTTTGCTGTGTATATTAAATCGGATCTGAGATCATGGCTTCTCTCTGTTTGTTGTTGTAACAAAGTAACAAAATAATAAAAGAAAAAACAACCATGTGTAAATGGTGTGTTTGTATTCTTAGTTCCTTACCCTCCTTGCATTGGTGGTTGAAAAGATAATTCATCCAAGACCCACCTGCTCTTTTATCGGGTAGTGTTTTTTTCCCGATGGGTGGCTTTTAAGTTTCAATAGCCAATAACATGAACAATCACCTGCAATGGTACATACAGCCACATAGGTCCAATCAAAATTAGTAGCATTTATACAAAGGTTGAATTTCAACCTCACTAGATTACACACACCTATACGTGATTACTGAAAAGAATACAGAAATAGTATGAGCAGTCATTGGAAAATAATATTAGCAGTAATAACTAAAGAAAAAAAACCATGTGTAAAGGGTCTGTTTATATCCTTGCCCTCCTAGCATTGGCGGTTGAAAAGATAATTCGTCCAAGCTCTACCTGCTCTTTTATTGGGTAGTGTTTTTTTCCCAGGTGGGTGGCTTTTGAGTCTCAATAGCCAATATCATGAAAAATCACCTGCAGTGGGACATTTTGCCACATCGGTCCAATCAAAACCAGTAGCATATATATAATGGTTGAACTTGAACCTCACTAGATCACACACACCTATACATGATTACTGATGATATAATTTTTTAGCGACTTTTCATACTATTTCTGTATACTTCAGTAATCAATGTTTGCTCATATCGTGTCCAACTTGAGCATCAATATGTAGGCTCATAGTTTAAATGTAACACGACCATAACCTTCTCTACTTCCCCTCTTTGCAATTCATTTTCGTCTTTTATGGACACAATTAGGCTCCGTTTGGCTTGTCCTTTTTAGTTTTGTGTTTTTGTCTATACAAAAACGCGTCCGTTGTATATATAGTTGAAAAACAAACAATTTTGAAAAATTAAATTAACATATAAAATAGAAAACAAGTTTATTTTATTTTTCGTGTTTCGAGAGATAACAAAAGCACGGAGAACAATCAAACTCTTTCGTTGTCCGTTGGTCGTTCCCACGGCTAAGAATTATAAATCTTCTTTTTTTATTTCTTGCTATTTCTTAGTGCAAATTGAAAACACAAAACTCAAAATACAAAATGAAACCAAACGGGCCCTTAGCTTTTGAATTGAAAACCATTGGTTTTTCCATAGATCATGAATGATAAGGAAGACATGATCTAATAACGTGTATGCATCTGAAACCGGAACTTGCATGTATCAGTTATCGGCGAGTTTTGCTGCTCGTCTAACTTCTTGTGCCATAATTTGGCCTAGGTTTGAGCTGAGTAGTTACTATTGGTGATATGTCACATTGGAATTCAAACGATATTTTCTTAAAAATATCACTTGGACTAAAATATTGGCCATTGGCGTTCTTATGGTATATCAGTGGTATTAGACCAATATTTGATGCAAATATTGATGAAGATAGTCAGATAATCACCATTTAGTAGAAAAAAGTATAAATGTCTCATACCACAATAAAACTTCCGAGTATATATGCAAATTTTTTATAGATATATTATCAAACAATCAAACAAAAAGTAATAAAAGAGAATATTTGCACATTTATTATTCTCAATCTCTCATAATTTACATAGCTTGCTATCAAGCATATCGATATTATCCTGATGTTTTTAAATATCGCATATCGGTCCTTAACCGATTTTATCGATATCGATATCAACTAGTTAGAGTTTTGGTTCATAGATCGATCGGAACATGCTTAATTGGGTTGTGAATGGTTATTGTTGATCATCGATTCATCATTACTCACAACCACAGTAGAAGTATTTGGTTTTCCTTGGTAGTTCATTTGTGTTTATGCTACCTTACCTATGTTGCAGCTCAGTACGATGATGAATTTTAATTTGATGAAAAATAAGAGGATTTTGGACTAATAACATGATATCTTAGATCATTTGGTTGTTCTTTAGGTAATTCAAGGAATGTGCCACATGGAAAGTCGAATATTCAGAAAGCATCTTAGAAGCTTCTATCCTTTAGTTACCAAACTCGTTTGCTGTGACCAGGTAATCATTTTTATTTCTTCTACAAAAAACAGTTGCACTATTACTTATTTGATATGTTGCCATGTGTATCAACTACTCTTCACGATATATCAATGTAAGAGCATCCATTGTGGGGGAGCTAAACAAGTTTTGAACTTGCATTTGCTCCCCAACATGAAAGCAACAGAGTTGCTGTTTTATTGTTTCTTGTATCCCAGGCACAAAATGTTGCACTTGGGATGCTCTAGCACGTGCTCTTAGTTTAGAACTTTTGGTAAGTTGCTTACCCAACCGTTGTGCATCATATGCTGCATAACTAAACCTAATAATAAAAATGTTTGTCCTTTGTTTTGACCTTCAAGCTACTCTTCACATGTTCATCTTCCTCCACTCATTTTCATTTCCTTCACTTCCAATTGAATTTACCCGATTTTTGTTTTAACCCTGGGGATGAACATGGAAGCAAGTTATGCCACATGGGGATTCACAATCACAACTAACTCACGTTTGCTACTTTCTATCGAGAAGGCTGTAATGTGTTATTCAATTATGTTTTAGACCCAGAGGCGGAGCCTCCCATTAACCTGAGGGGTCGACTGACCTCACTCACTTCTTTTACATAGCATGGTTAATATTTGCAGTATGAAAAACTCCCTTCCAAATTGTAAAAAAAAAGGGGAGCGGCTATTGGGATGCAAAATTAAATACATAATTTGACACAACATGTATAGACCGTTGGATTTTTTTGTCTTTATATGGAAGGTCAAATTCAAGGGGAGATCTAATGGTTAAGATTTTTTGTGTCATCCTTTGTGTCTGCATGTTGTATCCAAATAGAATTTCCCTAAAATTAAACTATTAAAAGTTTAAAGCACCTTCTTGACCCCTCTGAGTTTTTTTTACATAGCATGGTTAATGCTTAAATTATAAAATGCTCCTTCCCATATTGTACATATCTAACATGTTTAAAGCAGTTTCTTACTTGTAAGACCTTACTTCTAAATATTTAGACTATTGGATGCTTAAAACACAATGGTATATTCAGGAAAAAACAGTTAGAGTTATTATATCATTTCGTAGCTTACATTTCCGTTTTACTCAATGTTTGAAAATTTGATTTCACAATTTTAAAACTTTAATCCAAACCTCAGAATCTTTTCTTAACAGTATGAAATTACGAAGTTTAGTATAAGAACAAAATCAAATCAAAGCCCCAAAACAGCGAAATATTATGGTCCATTTGGTTTCATTTTGAGTTGTGTTTTGCGTTTTCAACATGCATTACAAAATATAACAGCGGAGGAGATTTAAATATTTAAGCCATTACGACGATGGAGAAACGACGGATGAGATGGATTATTTTCCGTGCTTTTATTATTCCCCGGAATACAGAAAACAAAATAAATTTGTTTTCTATTTTGTATGTTAACTTCTTTTTTCAAATTGGTCGTCTTTCAAAAATACATGCCTCGTGCACATTTTTGTTTGGATGGAAACCAAAAACAAAAAACGGCAAACTAAACGAGCCCTTAGAATTTCTACCGAAACCTTAAACCATGTTTTTACAACGATGTCAGACTGTGCAACTACTCTGTTGAAGCATATGATGTATTTATAGCTTGATGTGACTTAATCTTCTACTTGTATCAATGTTTGATAACTAAATTATCGGTTTTAACTTTTGATGCTTTTCAACTATGGTTGTGGACAGTACTCAAAATACAATACTAAAGTTGAATTAAAACATGGAAGAACAAGCAATAAAAAACTATATTTGGAAATATTTCATTTTTTCATGAATTATATGACTGAACATTGGGTTGTTAAAATAATTGACCGATTGAAACCTTGAACCATGGTTTTACTCTAAGATATCAGACTGTACTGCAGTAAAGCATTTGATGTATTTATAGCTTGATGTAACTTAACTCTTTTACTTCTAACAATTTTGGATAAATACATTGTGGTTTTGATGCTTTTCGACAATGGTTGTGGACAAAACTCAGTAGCACAACACTAACATTGAGTTGAAACATAAAGCAGCAAAAGTATATTTGCAAATATTTCAATTTTTCATGGATTACAAGATTGAACTTTGATGCTGAAAAATGAGATGTATTGGAATTTGAACGTTCATGTTTTCTGTACATATACACAATTTTACCATTGATCTATATAAAAACGTGATCATATGAATACACCTGTTTATCAGGTCTCATTTTATGGTTTGTTGAATTATAATGAAATTGTACAATTATTTAGCTCTGGATTATAAATCTTAACAAATTTATCTTTGACATTGGTGTGCGTGCGTGCAACTTTTGTACATTCTTCGGTTCAGTTTTAAATTCTTAGATAGGTTAACCTCCCTCAACCAAAATGCCGGCTTTGCCCCTGCTTCGATCTGTTGCAACTTAACATCTTATCAATGTTCCAAAGGGGTACTTGATTTTTTTATCATCCTCCTCCTCCAACTTTCTGAACACTAATGTACTTAAGTCCTATATTTAGAAGCACTTTTGTGATGAATACAAGTTTATTGCAGAAATACTATGCACTTCATTCTGTACGATTAGGACTTAGTTGTTAAATATATAACCCGCCTTTGCTTTATGTATGTTGAATAATATGCTCTATTTATATTTTACAGATGGATGTTCGTGGAGCTCTGGGCGATCTTTTCAGCACTCAGCTGACCTCCCTTGTTGCGCAGTAGCTTCATGTAGTGCATTTTGTCATTTTATCCGTCTATGAATGAAGTTCGATATGGCAAATTTGCTTAGTAGTTATGGACACATAGAAGAGTTTCATCATATACATAAATACATATGCCGCTGATCTTGGAAGTCGTTGCTAACAGTAAATATGTTTGCAGTTTGTGGTGACTAGTAATTACTTGAAGCAAATTTCGTGGCTATATTTTTTGTACATGTTTGCTGTAAGGTGTTTTGTATTTTATTGAGAACAATTGTGAGGCTGCTGAGATAACTAAGCATTAATATGGTCATTTAGTTTTTATACATGAATATTTATACTGCCGCCAACTTTGCGTACCTAGTGATTTCAGTAATGATAATAGCAAGTCAAAATTGCCTTTCATTTGACTTCCACAATTTAATAGCTCATCTCATGTATGTTCATCCTGCAATAAATATTTGCTACATGCTTTTAGCTGCATCACATAAGAGTCATATATAATGTTTAAAATAAATAGCCTGATTGGTTAACATTGATCAGCGTACCTTGTTCTTTTTCTCAATTAAAGGTTTATGTTTATTATGTATTTTCTCTGTTTAACGTGGTAGTTATAATCAACTGAAGTACTTATTGTAAAAGTTTTTTTTAACATACTTAGGAGAACCGGTCGGACCGGTAAACTCTCGTGGTGAATTAAGTTGTGTCTGTTCAGTTCAACTCGTTTCAACGCATGATACCTATAATCTTCGGTACTATTTTTTACGAAAAGTGTGTGCAAAACAGGACTTAAAACTTGGATTAAGTAAATAAGTGGTAAAATGTTTGTAATGGAAAACGATGAATGTTGGTCGAAACTGTGTTCAAATCCAAGTTATTGTGATAATGATATTGCAATATGAAAATAGATTGTCCATTTCTCACCTTGGAGAAGCCTCCTAGATATTTAGAAGACAACAAAATGTGCCGGGATGTTTTATACGATGATACAATATGAACGGTTTAAATCGTACACGAATCAGATTTGATATGAAAAAATTGTGAATCGATTGTCTTTTTTCTCCTTTGTTGTTCTTATCGATGAACCCCTATTGGTAAGAACGTCGTATGTATGGGATGCACCAAATATTTTATGAACGGAGTAATCGAAAGTGTTGGAGCATTCCTTGTGATCATACAATTGCAATGATTTAAGATTCATCCGGATTCGAGCTGAAACTGGGAAACTATAGGCCATGGAGTGATGGATCCACCCCTTTCACCCGCACGATACTATGTGGAATCAGCTCGGAAGTTGAAGACACAAAAAGTTGATAATTTTTGGGATATTCTCAGTGGACTAAGGTCCAAAAGAGCTTCCTCCGCACTTACAAATAAATGGGAACAACACCAAAGAAGGGATCGATTCTTCTATGTCAAAACCTAATTTAACACCAAATTCCACCAAATATTCAACAAACTAGATCTGAAAATCATTATAGTTGTTATTGTTGTAATAAAACCTCAATAATAAAGATAGAAGTGGACATAGGTCATAAATTAGTCGAACCATCACAATAAAGATAAAAATGAACGTAGGCCAGTGACTAGATGAAGTCCATATAGGTGGATTCATGTGAACTACTACTTGTGCTGTCTGTATTGGCACATCTGAGTAAACACTGGCTTCATTTTGTACCTGTAGATTATACTTGCGCAACCATAGGAGTACATTCATGCTAGGAACCTTCAAGGCTGCATCTTCTGTGCCAATTCCAGTGTTGTTGTCCATTTCAGCTATCTGTAAGTAGGATCATCTAGCAACTCCCATAGATAGTAAACATAACTGGAAATAAAGTGGTGTATGTGCATATGTATTGTACTTATCTATACATATATAACTATGTATAAAATATACAAATACACTCTCTTAATATGTTCTTAACCTACAAGTATCAGGTAACTTAAGCTTTAATATCAAATGTAACAACGTTCCATTTACAACCTTCCAAGTTTACGTCATAATTGGCGCTTGAACCTCAAAAGTGATAAACGACTGGTTCGTTAGGTTTAATAAAGTAAAACAATAAATATATTTATCCACTTTATCTATAATTTTCAAAACTCCCCGGCGAAATGAATAAAACATGGTACAACCTATATAATGTAGAAATCTGAATAATACTAGACAGTGGTCATAAATACTGTTACATCAAATAAAAAATAACACTGAACATTGTCTTACACTAGCAGTTCAACATGGATACATGATACTAAAAGAGTCGATAGCTAAATGAAATAAAATAACTTCAATGAGTCGCCACCATTTATATGATAATATGTATTTATATCAAAACCAAATATATATTGTCAATTTATTATCAATTTCCTCCTTTGATTCGAACCCTAAATCGCTCTTCCTCTTTCTCTCCTCTGCATAAAATTACTCTTCCCTCAAGAAATTTATTGTTTTTTTCATCCATGGAGTGAAAACCTAAACGCTTTTAATTTATTTATTTTTAACATATATTAATTAATACTGGATTTGAAACTTAGGTTTAAGTCAAATATAGTGAATAATAGTTTTAAGTTTAATGTCACATTAACATGGTGTGTTAAGTCAATACATCACTCAAACAATGTTTTTAGCCTCATCATTTATATCCTATTAGTTATTGTTGTCGGGCTCAAGTCCGGATAAAGAAGGAGAGAAAACAACTGATAAAGACATGAAGTATTGCTTGTCATTTATACTTGCATGTTAGTTAACTAGACGTTTGTATTTCTCATGATCATCTTGACAGATATTTCGATTAATGAATTTTGCGTATAATATTTTTTTTACATTTGTTATTTACATAATAACATGTAATGAATACATCAACTTTTGTGCATGTTTATACGTAAGTCTCCATTGTTAATAATAAACCATAATAAACCAATTAGGAGCAAAAATAGCATATGTCAACATCAACAAGACAAAACCACAACATGAAAGAATTACAGGGTGGTCAATTATCATTCATGCATGAAACGAAAGATGAAATGATAACATGAATTAAGAAGCTTACCAAAATCATTAGATTTGATCTATCACATTCCAAGTCATCCAGAGATTAGGTTGCATGAGGTCAATGTTAAACAAAAAGATTATATTTTCCCATAAGAAAACATTTTTTTTCAATTTGGCCTACTTTTTAAAATTTATAACACTTTTTGGTTAGTTTGAGAACTAATTACAAATATAAATCACTTTTGACCAGCTAAGCTTCAAGCTGGCTAAAACATAAGGCGTCATTTCAAATTTTGACTGTGCCATTTTTTGCCCTTTTTAAAATAAATAAATTATAATGACGCTATTTCAGTATGTGTCAGCATACGATGAATATTTATACTGGCACAACTTCAAAAAGCATTGACTGTTTTCAACAAAACAAAAATGATGTGTTTTGAAAGGTCGAGTATATAAAAACAATGAATACAACATTTCAAATGTCATCTACATTTTTTCTATAGAACAATACAGGTGCATTTTGAAATAGCGCCAGTATGATTTATTTAAGAAAAATATAGGTGACACTTGTATGTTTTAGCCAGCTTGGAGTTAAGCTAGCCAAAAGTGATCTGTATTTCTAATTAGTTTTCAAACTGACCTAAACGTATTATAAGTTTTAAAAAGTGAGCCAAATTGTAAATGTTTCCCAAAGAAAAGAAACAAAACAAGTAATACTATATTATAGTAACAAAAATCAGTTCTTCCACTAGCATACTATGTTACAAACACAACCCATGCAATTAGCAAGGGTTCACATCTACTTTTGAAGTATGGAAAATGCCTGAAACGAAGCTAGGGTCTGTTGAGTTCGAGCAACATCATATCACATTCCAACTTCGCACATCCATTAAACGCCAAGCTGTGGTTGATTATATTACAGAATGTTCCAGCCCAGACAATGACAAAGAAGAAATAATCGCTAATCAACACTAATGGTAATTATTAGTCGATGGAGCATCCAACGAGAAGAGGGCAGAGGCTAATATGGTCCTCGTCACCCGTGAGGGAAAAGAGCTTTATTTCACCATTCGTCTGAACATTAAAGCAACTAATAATAAAGTTGTCCTGACTAGTCTCATGGGGGAATAGAACCGAAGATCGAATCAATCCATATGTTCACTGATTCCTTACTAGTCGTAAATCAAATCGGCGAGCGGTTTCAAGTCAAGGAAAAACACTGATCCTATATGTGGAAGAGGGAAAGAAACCTATCAACACTTTATCTGATTTTAAGTTGGAAAAGATATCGCAAGAGAAAATGCAAAGGATGACCAACTGGCTAAGGTAGCAAGCGATCCCGAGGATAACAAACCCATGCTATGTAGTTAAAGCCCGCTAAAGCGCTTAGCGTACTTCGACTGCTATGCTTTTTCAATTTAACGCTATTAAATAGTATTTCTGCTAAAAACCTCGCTAATTTTTGCTATACCCACTACATCAAGGGTATTTAGCAACTGCTTTAGCAATTTTAATATAAAATGGTTAACTTGACCAGTTCTCTTACAAACCAAATCAACAAATTTAGGGTATAAGTCGAAGTTCAAGTCATTAGTGCTCAACATAAATTAGAACTCTATTCTTTTCACCAAGTCTGAACTGCATGGATCATGATATTCTTCAGTTTTTTTTATATAGGAGCGAACAATGTTTTCTCTTCTCTAAAGAAATGATTTGGGATTGAAAATAAATCAACTTTGGAGATTTGATTTTATCTCCAATAAAGATTTTTATACCTTAGCTATTCTCCGATATATCCACGCTATAGCCTTTTGCACCTCTACCACTATAAAACCGCTAAGCGCTTTACCTACACAACCCTTGGATACCGTTGGAAATACAGACTGCCACGTGTTTTGAACCAGGAGAAACCACTGTGGTGAGAGATTTAGGGTATGCCCTATGAGTAATTTTATAATTTATATCTAACTCTATAATTAATTTTGTTCGTAATAAAAATATTTGGTTTCAATTATATACTTTTTATTGTGATATATTAATTAAGTAATTAATTTAAAGTATATTAATTTAAAAATCCTTAAATATTATGTTATATGATAATAATTACAAATAGTTGTAATCATGAGAAAATTATCATAATATATATAGAACAACGTATTATTTTAAATATTTTTGTCAGGATGCTTTGAGAAATGATATCGAACATTCGTTGAGATTAATACATATAACACTCTCCAATTGTTGGATAATATGTTACTCATGGCAGTTGGAGGAACTCAGTGGTTACCTACTCGTAGTTATTGGATAACTATGGAATAACTCACACGAGGGTTTTTCTGTTGGTTAATAACAACTAGGTCAACTAGAAATCTCGGTGTGACAATGTTACATGGTTCTCTCGACTTAAGAATACTATGGAACTTTTATATGGATACTCCACTTTGATTATAGTTAAATAATGGCATGGTGATTGTAGAGCGACAACAGTTGGATCTGCGTAGAAGTATACTAAGTGAAATACTATTCTAGAGGATTCGTCTCCTTAGATTTATAAGGTTAGTATCACAGTTACTTGTAGTCAACTCAAAGTCAAAATCTCTGGCCAAAGTAGTACGATTAATAATAAATGTTTTTATTGAACATGTGACTTTGTTTATGGACTAATCGAGTTTAATATGGATAATACTGAAATTTTGACCAACATCAAATTCCATATATCCTACAGTGATATAATTTTGACGAAGATAACGTGTGTAAATATTCATTAAAAAAAGGTACCGCTTAATATGTAAATTGGGATTTTACCAATGAAGATCTATAAGTGATAAATTCAGCCAAACTATCACACCACTAACTAAGGTGATGTGTGAACGTTAATATTTAAATTATTCAATATTAATTGCTAATTGAATTTATACCTGCGAGTCCCACAACCATATTTGTGAATTCTCTAAAATGCTACATGATTTAGTTAGTTTATAAATTGTATAAATTAATTAATATTTTATGAAATATTAATTATTTAAATATTAAATGTTCTAGGTGCAATTAGTAATTAATTGGGAGCACATATAAAATTTATAGGTGTGTGTATCGATATACGATATATATATATATATGTATGTATGTATGTATGTATATATATAGGAGTTAAATGCAGTTAATTAGCAAGTGGGTTTTGTCATTTATTGGACCTTATAGGTTCCACTTTTGGTCGGCCATAATAGATAGGTGTGAAGTTTTAATTTAGATGTAGATCTAGACTTGAGTTGGTAAAGGGAGAAGGAGTAAAATGCGTGAGATATTTTCTCCCATTTTCTCCATATAAATACAAAATCAAACCTCTTTATTTTACTCTCTTGATGCCTCTCAATCTTGGCCGCCTACCCCATCTTCACTTCACCCTTGGTTAAGTTCATCTAGCTCTTAGCCTCAAATATAAATCAACAGATTATGGTGTATTCAACAGTTCCACGGTTGATTATCAATTCTAAGGAGTCTAGGTGTTTTCACTTATCGAGGTGTGGTTAAAGGCACCACCTTCAAAGGTAAGCATTCTAATTTCCATTTATGTGCTAGTTAATAGTTATTATCACAATTATATATATATATATATAAATAAAATTGTCTCACTATTTATAATTATTTTAAACCATTTAAATAATATACAATCCAATTTATTTGATTTAATAGTTTAAAATTAATACACATATGTATACTTTTGGCCATATAAGTATTCTAAGATATATATAATAATAATTTTCTAAACACTTAACATATTTTCTTGTATTTTTAAATGATTATTTACTAATTTTAAAACATATAATGCATTATTGATTTTGACCTTCTTTAAAAAAGAGAAAAAATTTATTCCAAAAGATTTTTTTATATTTATAATCTATATATTTTAACCATTATTTGATATACTATTTACTTTTAATAATATCATATATATATATATTAAAATTAAGATATGATTTTTTGTTTTGTTTTTTATTACCGGTGGAGATGAATTATATATATATATAGTTATTTTATAATATATATAAACATGTTTATATATTTTTATGAAAATGGTTACATATATACATATACATATATTAAAAAATTCATTATAAATATATTATTATATACTAGTGTAAATCGCACTAATGTGCATCTAATAGCTAGAAATATTTACTTTTTATTTATTAAAAAGAATTATGAATGGATATTTATAAGTGCAAAAGCTTTGGTAGTTACGGTAGTTTTATTTCAAGTAGATTGACATTAAAATTCCATTATGGGTGGTTGGTAAAGGATTAGTGATGGAGATTGCAAACTGATAGTGAGATTAATCCTGTTACCCGGTATCTTGACCCTGCTATATTGGACTAATTGCGCAAGATGAATGGACTGTTATCAAGAAGGATGACCACGGAACAACGGTTGTAGAACCCGGAAGCAAACCTCAAATGGTTATATGAAGCTAGGATTGAACGAAGTTGGTAGATAGACGATGCAGGATTCTGAAAATATGGGAGTTAGGTTGGAATAGGAGGGATCGACATAGCATTATGGAAGAGGAGGGATCGGCATAACATTGTGGAAGAGGAGGGATCGACATAGCATTATGGAGAGGAGGGATCGACATAGCATTGTGGAATAGGAGGGATCGACATAGCATTGTGGGAGAGGAGATATCGGCATAACATTATGGAAGAGGAGGGATCGACATAACCTTGTGGAGCAAGGTGGGATCGGCATAGCATTGTGGAAGATGATGGATCAGCGTAGCCTTGTGGAGCAAGAGGGATCGGCATAGCCTTGTAGAGCAAGAGGGATCGGCATAACCTTGTGGAGCAAGGTGGGATCTGCATAGCATTATGGTAGGTTATCGGATGGATCAACATACTTGAATCTATCATGAAGGGATCAGTATGCGCCAGGATCCAAGTACACACCTGCCTTCAACATTCAATATTTTTAGATCTAAAGATCCAAAGCAGGAGAAACTTGGAGAGAAAGGTATATGGACCCTAGGGATCCAACCCTGGGGATCGCATGTCAAAATAGTTAAAGGATGAGGGATTGGCATTATCCATTTGGGAGGTTCAGCAGAAAGTAATTTTCAAGTGGGTTCAAATCAAAGACCAATCAAAAGCATGAGCTCCACTGATCCAATTGATATGATATTTGGAGAGCCATCATATATAAGCATGAAGAAGCCACCATAGGGATCACTGCTCCATAATCAACCAATGAAGGGATCGGTACCGATCCCTCTTTATTGGGATTTGGGCCTAGCGACCCCTATGGTGGGCCCATGTGGATCAGAAGGTCCTGTAGCCGAAGTTTCAGAAAGATTGGTGGTCGCCTTCACCTATAAATACTGGCATATTCTGAGGATCTTTACGTTGCTGATTACATAGTTCTTTATTATAATCAACTTTTTTCCTTACTTCTTGTTGTTTGCTGTTGCAATCAAATTAATAGTGAAGCAATAAAGAGAATATTCAAAGTGGACGTAGGCATACGACACTGAACCACTATAAATCCTGGTGCTCCTGATTATTGTTTTGATTTTCTTATTAGTTTACTCTATTCCTATGTTTTAATTTAATTTTCTTCAGTTACTTCTCTACATAAACCTATTCTTGGGTGTTTGTGACCAATTTGGTTGCAAACATTTTGGTGCTTTCACTAAGAACTTGATTCTCAGCGCGTTAGCATCTCCTTTGTTGCTACTAGATTGAACAAATCCCCCGAAGGAGATCTGTAGTCATCTTCATAAACCTGCATATACTATTCAGATTTACTAAAATCTAAGCAAGGAGATCGATAATGGTGAGACATACCAGGTCTACTTCTCAGAATGTGGATGGAAATGAAACTACCAGTATTCAACAAGGAGCCCCAAGCAACCAACCTGCAAATTTGAATGTTGATCCGGCTGAAGTCCAAAACCCTGCCGATTCTATAACCAGTGCTGAATTTAATAACTTGATGAGGGAGTTAATGGAAAGCCGTAGACAGCCGAATGAACAAATTCAGACTAATATTGGCGTAATGAACCAGTTTACTCAACAACAGCGTGGGAATGCCAAAAGGGATCCAACTCCTTACTCGCCATCGAAGAGTTCAAGCTCATCGGATGAATACCATAGGCATAGGCATCGCAAGGTCGAAGGAGATCACGTAGAAACATCGGAGCATCGCTTGGCAGTCCAATATGGTTTGCCAAGACCGATCGGTGTCGATCCCTCCCTAGGGATCGGTACTGATCCCTCCTCCAGAGGAAGAATTCTCCCGCTACACTTGGGGAATCGAGCAGGAGCTATTCTCAGAAGCTTGGATACTGGAGTTCGATTAAATGCTGACCAGGTACCCTACCGGAATGACGACGAGATGAATGTCCAAGGTGCACATCAAGAGGATGGTGGACTAAGAAGGCGTAAAACGGCCCATAGACATCGACCAGACCATTCACGTGAGGTGGAGCACGACCACCGCTTGGCTCCACCCATCCAAACACCAAATATGTCGGCAATGGTCAGACAGTTGGTGAGAGAGAACCAAGGTTTGACTAATGATGACTGGGGAATTTTGAGAAGCCATACCCTGTTTACTAACAACGTTTTGCATGCGGAATATCCGAGAAGGTTCAACATGCCATCAATGCCTGCCTATGATGGAAAAATCGCTCCCAAACAGCACATTATGAGATACGAACGACTGATGGATTCTACAAGAGCCAATGACGCGACCAAATGTAGATGCTTTCCCATAACCCTCTCTGTAATAGCGACAATGTGGTTCACGAGACTACCCCCACGATCAATTTCAAGGTTTGATGAGCTAGCAACTAAGTTTGTGGAGTAGTTCCGAATGCACGCGACTGGTCCTAAAGATGTGATGTCACTTTCTAGCGTAATCCAGGCTTCGGGGGAATCATTGAAGGACTATTTGGAAATATTTCATACCGCCGCTATGGAAGTCAGTAACCCAAATGATCATGCTATACTTATGGCCGTGACGAGAGGGATTGATCCGGAATCTGAGTTCGGTGATTAGCTAGCTGGAAAACCACCTACCATATTGGCTCGCTTCTATTCAAAGGCAGCTCAGTTTCTAAGAAAGGAGGAAGCCAGGTCCTATAGGAAAAAAAATGTCGTGGGACCGAGTGGAGAAGCAGTACAAAGCAATATTTCAATAAAGCAGTCTGATGATAGTTTCTGGAAAATGCAGGTTAATGTTCAGAATAAACCGAATCAACAAAAGAAAGGTGGAGATAGGAATCAAGAGCGGAAAAGGGATTTTGGAAGAAAAAAGTCCAGGGTTTCAATATATGAAAATTACACACTGCTAAACACGTCTCTGGAGAACATTTATCCATCCACTTGCAATACCATGCAGTACAGGAAGCCGCAACCAAAAGAGTCGTCAGAGAGACAAAAGTAGACTGGGAAGTATTGTCGGTTTCATGAATGTTATGGGCATAATACGAATGAATGTAGGCACCTCTAGAATGTCACAAAAAAATTAATTTGGGAAAAGAAGTTGCAACAGTTTTTGAAAACTCCGCAGGATGGCGGACAGGGGACATCCGACCCCAATCGAGGACAAGCTCCACGTAGGGCTAAGGAGCCTGCGCGGGCCGATGGAAGACTAGTGATTAATACGATAGTTGGGGGATCACACCCTGCAGATAGGAGTTAGCAAGAGATGGAGCGTTATGCTAGCACAATAAGGCATGTAGATTTTGAATGTTGTTCAAATACGGAGGATGAGGCTCCGGCAAAACAACAGCGCACCATGGTGGATGATATTGTGTTTAGAAGCAGGGATGTAGACAAAGTAGAGGCTCCAACAATTGATCCGATGGTCATTTCAGCTATGATTGGTCCTGCATTGGTAAGGAGGATTTTGATCGATTGTGGAAGTTCGGTGAATATAATCTTCAAAAAGGCGTACGATCAGATGGGAATGGAGGACAAAGACTTGAAACCATCTTAAGCTTGAATTCATGGTTTTAATGGAGTTGCAACCGAGGCTGTAGGATACATGGAATTGCCTATTGAATTGGGTGAAAGTGAATGAAGGAGAGTGCGGATCATCCGTTTATTGTTTCTGACGTTGACTCTCCGTACAATGTTTTTCTGGACCGACCGGCCCTGGCTGAATTCCGGGCAGCTCTTGCCTCATGGTGTTTAACTCTGAAGTTTCCAACATATAATGGTGTAGGAGTTGTTCATGGTGATCAAGCGACAAGACGTGCCTGTTATGTATCTGCGTTGAGGGAAGCTCAGCGTAAGGAGAAGGGAAAGGGTGTGGACAAAGCTGTCCGCATCCTAACCACTAAAGATTGACAACCAGTGCCTGGGCCTTGGTTCGGGCACCATAGTCGGTTCTATAGAGATATAGATCCAAGAGATGATGAAGAGGAGCCCGACGAGACCAAGGCTGCACCGGCTGAGTTGACGATTGATATCACGGTCAGCCATTACGACCCATCGCGAGTCCTGAAGTTTGGGTCACAACTTAGCCCCCCGATGATGAAAGAACTTGTCGGTTTTCTCCAAGCGAATCTAGATGTATTCACTTGGACTCACTCTGATATGTTCCAATGAAGCAAAAAAGACGAGGCATGGATTCGGAGAGATCTGCTGCTCTTAAAGAGGAGGTGGATAAATTAAAAGTTAACGGGTTTATCCGCGACGCCCTCTATCCTGAGTGCGTATCTAATCCCGTGCTTGTTAAGAAGGTGAATGGAAAATGGAAAACATGCATTGATTATTCAGATATGAACAAAGCATGTCCAAAAGACAGTTTTCCCCTTCCCAGGATTGATCAGCTAGTTGATTCAACTGCAGGACACGAATTGTTATCATTTATAGATACGTACTCGGGATATACTCAAATCCCAATGCATATCCCCGATCAAGAGTACACTTGTTTTGTTATAGGTGTTGGGTTGTATTATTACGTAGTAATGCCGTTTGGATTGAAAAATGCCGGAGCAACTTATCAGCGCTTGGTTAACAGGATGTTTAGGGATCAGATTGGAAAGACAATGGAAGTGTATGTGGATGATATGCTCGTGAAGTCCCAACGATCAAGCGATCACATCAAAGACTTGGCAGAAATGTTCAACATCCTTCGATATTACAAGATGAAAATCAACCCTTTGAGATGTTCGTTCGGTGTGGCATCAGGAAAGTTTTTGGGCTTTATAGTCAATGCTCGTGGAATAGAAGCTAATCCAGAGAAGATTCAGGCTATCGGTGATATCCAGGCACCAAGAACCATTAAACAAGTGCAGAGTCTAAATGGGAAGGTTACCACTTTAAGTCGATTTATCTCTAGAGTTACTGACAAATGCATTCCTTTCTTCGATCTGATTAAAAAGGGAAAAAGAAGCTTCGAATGGACACAGGATTATAAACATGCATTCCAAGCTCTGGTGAATCATTTGGAGAGTCCCCCTATTATGTCAAAGCCGGTGGATCATGAGGAGTTTCACATTTATTTGGTTGTATCAGCACATGCTATAAGTGCCACCTTGGTTCGTGAGGAGAATCAGATCCATAGGCTGGTGTATTACGTCAGTAAACGATTGATAGGAGCAGAAAGGAATTATCCGAAAATAGAGAAAATGGCGTACTGCTTGCTAATTGCATCACGAAAGCTTCGCCCGTACTTTCAGGCACATCCGATCAATATTTACACTGACCAACCATTACGATAGGTCCAACAGCGACCTGAGACGTTTGCGAGGTTACTCAAGTAAAACATAGAGCTCAACCAATTCGACATTACTTATCTCCCTCGAAGAGCTATCCAGGGACAGGCTTTGGCAGACTTCATAGCAGAGTTTACTATGCAAGATGATCTTCCAAAAGGAAGTGAAATCCCCACTATACGATGGAAGTTATATACTGATGGAGCGTCTAATGATTACTGCTCTGGAGCTGGGATTGCTCTTGTAACTCCTGAGAATCGGTCGATTTGTTATGTTCTGAAGCTTGATTTTCCAGTGACAAACAATGAAGCTAAATATGATGCTCTGATTGCTGGACTTAAACTCGCCAAAGAACTTGGAGTTAAATCTCTTGGAATCTTTTGTGGTTCGCAATTGGTGGTGTATCAATTTAGAGGAGACTACTAGGCTAAGGGACAATGACTTTCCCCTTATCTTATCTGAGTTCAGGAGTTGTTAACTGAATTTGAATACTATGACATTTCACATATTCCGCGCGATCAAAAAAGAGAGGCTGATTCGTTGGCAAAGCTCGCTAGTACCGGCGATGCACAGTAGATGGGTTTGGTACCGGTCGAAGTATTAGATACCCCAAGTATAAACATGCTGTAAATCGATCAAGCACTGGAGGCGGAGTCTGAAAGGGAATCGTGGATGACTCCAATTAAAGACTATTTACTGCATGGGGTCCTACCTGATAAAAGAAATGAAAAGCGATAGGTCCTTCGCAAAGCTTCATGATATATTATGCAAGAAGGAGTCATGTATATGAGAGGTTTCTCAGTCCTTCTACTCCAGTGTATCGCTCATGACGAGATAAAATGTGTTTTGAAAGAAGTTCCCGAAGGAGAATGCAACGATCACACTGGTGGCAAACTCTGGCAAAGAAGATATTCCGTTATGGGTATTATTGGCCAACCATAAACCGAGACGTAGCCGATTATGTAAGGCGATGTGGTAAATGCCAAATATATGCGAAAGTCCCATGAGCTCCGCCAACAGAAATCGCGCAAATGGTCAGTCTGTGGCCTTTCGCTATGTGGGGTATTGACATCATTGGCTCTTTACCAATCTCTAAAGGTGGTGTGAAGTACGCCATTGTTGCGGTTGATTACTTCACCAAATTGGCCGAGGCAGAACCGTTAGCTACGATCACAACTAAGAAAGTAATCAACTTTATTGTTTGAAATATCATATGTCGCTTCGGTCTTCCACGAACCACTGTAATGGATAATGGGACTCAATTAGATAGTGCTGAATTTAAAGACTTTTGTCGAAGGTATCGTATTGAAAAGAGGTTTGCAGCGGTCGCTCATCCTCAGGCAAATGGACAGGTTGAAGCCATAAATAAAATCATCATGTCAATTTTGAAGAAGCGTTTGGAGGAGGCTAGAGGAAAGTAGGTGGATGAACTCCTTACAGCACTTTAGGCTTACAGGACCACTGACAAGTCCGCGACTGGCCATACTCCATTCACCCTCGCTTACGGTTCAGAAGCCATTATTCCTATCGAGATCGAAGTCCCTTCACATCGAGTGACTTACTACGATCCTAAAACAAATAAAGATCTTCTCTTGGAAACTTTGGACTTTATAGATGAGAAGCGTGAAGAAGCCGATTTGAGAGCAACTGCACACCGACATCGAGTTGTCCGATATTACACACTAAAGTGCGATCAAGAACATTCGAAATTGGCGATCTCGTCCTGAAATGAGTTTTTCCTGCCCCGTCACCCATTAATCCAATTTGAGAAGGACCATATGTCATTGAGCAGAGGCTTGGAGAAAGAACTTTCAAGCTAGCGACTGTCGATGGCATTACACTTCCGAGAGTGTGGAATAGCGAGCATTTACGATGCTATTTCACTTAGATTATTTTCTTTACATTTCAGTTATATTTACTTTCAGAGTTTTTCTTTAGCATTTGATTTTCCGAATATGTAACAAGATAGATTATTTTGTTCCTTTCCATTTAATGAATAAAGTTTCAAGCTATCTTTGTAGTTATGATTGTTATTGCATTGTATGCTAAGTACATAATGAAACTAATTGATATCGATATGTGTGAACAGGCTCCCAGAGTTTGAAATCAATCGATCGTGCTAACCCCCGATGGGATCAAACAAGACGATCTCAGTTAATTTGCTCATTTAACAATTCCTGTAAATGATCCAGAGAATGGAACATATAATAAGGAACGAATATGGTCAACAATCTGGAGATTAAAAAATTCCTACCCGGATCGTGGGACTGAAATAAAACCAATCAACCAAAAGGAGTACAACCTAATTGCTCCTGAAATGACTCTAAGTCTCCAGAGCGCGGAATGGAGTATAAACATAAACAGGGCGGATACCGAATACCCACAAAATAACTCCAAGTCCCTCAAGAGCAGACTGGAGTATAACAATGAAAAGATGAGTGGATTTCGTTTATTCTCTATTCCGCAAACTCCATGAATCATATGGGTGGATTTTGACCGTTCTCTATTCCGCAAACTCCATGAATAGATGAGTGAATTTTGACATTTCTCTGTTCCACAAACTCCATGAATATATGAGTGGATTTCGACCGTTCACTATTCCACAAACTCCATGAATATATGAGTGGTTTTGACTATTCTCTATTCCATAAACTCTGGCCTGAAATCGACAGAAGGAGTATAAACTTGTTAAGGATGGAATTCGACCATCCGAATTACGGCCTCGCCAAATCGATACCGGGGGCAAAAGCACAGTTATTCAAAAAAAAGAAGGAAAAAACCGCTGAACCCGACAGCGCAACACTATAGCCAGTACATGATGTTTGATATGACTTGAGGCCACGACCACATGGTGGCCTTGAGATGGAGATGGTGGATTGTTAATAGAATTCATACGCAACGAATTATAAGTACATTGAATGGAAAGTAATCGTTCATCTACTTAAATAACAATTCACACAAAGCATAATCGAAAACAAAAACTTTTATTTATAGATGCCAAAATTTCGGTACAAGTTATGTCAAAAGATCGGGATTCATACCCGTACAACTACGACTAGTGAAAGAAATAATTTTGCAAACTATATACAATGACATGAAGTAACAACTACTTCTTCGATTTTCTTTCCCTTTTTGATTTTTCAAGGGTGGAGCCACTCGTACTTCTCTTTCGAGACCCTTTACCACCTTTGGCCGGAGAACCTGTGGAAGTAGGAGAGATTTCACCAGTAATCGACTCACCCGGTGGAATAACTTGCAACGGTACAAGATGAGGATCATCGATTTACACCTCAGCGGGCGTGCTTTTAGCTTTTGGTTTCAACATCTCCTCCTTCTCAATCCTCTCCCTCATGCTAGTTTTATCGGTATGCTCCGAAGCACCGGTAATTATTGCATCGTCAGATTCATTGACCAGGAGCGGATCTTTGATTTTGTCTTCATCAAGGGCGCCGATGACTTGGGCATCGGGCCTCGGAACATCAGCAGCAGCCGGGTCTTTGGCCGTTTTCTCATGCTGCTCCGCAGCGGCACCACTTGGGGAGTTTGATCGGAGCTTGGAAGACCGACAAAATTTATTAAAACAGGGATATTAGCTAAAAGCCATTGCGCGTGAAGAACAACTTTTTATATACGGAGGAGTATAGTATGATACAACGTCTGTTTGACTTTCCATAGTCGCCGGGGTGCCTCCTTCAAGGATGGGAGATAACATTTTTGATTCACAGCCAGGCTTATCCGGATCATAACCCAAACTCTGCTCCATGTCAGGATAAATTGATGGTCTAGCTACTTGGGTTGGAGAGGAACCCTTAGGATCAGTTCTCGAAGACCCGATAATATCCTCTCCTCCTTCAATAGGCGCAGAAGCCTTGAAAAATTGAAGTTTTGCAGCAGCCAGATCCGAAGGCTCGTTTCCTCGAAGAACCTCCCTCACGAGTTCTTCCTAATTAAATTCAGCTTCACCCAGCTCTTCTTTCTTCATCTTAACAATATGCTCCCAAGCTTCAGCAAGCGATTCAAGGTAACCCTCGCCAAGAAAACTTAAGTCGCGATGGACCAGGACTTTAGCACTATATTCAACGATCAGCGGATTGAATAAGTCCTTGATCTCGTTCCTACCGGACTCCATGGCGGCTTCAACCTGGGAGTTAACTTATTCAATCATTTCTTTTCGGCCTTCTTCTCATGCCTCTTATTTGAGAGCTTAAATTTTAGCAAATTGCTCGTCAAGTTTTGTTTTCAAGCTCCTAGCCTCAATGACTTCTTCGCAATACTTCAGCGATTCCTCATGGGCTTCAATTTTTTCCTCCCTTTCCTTCTTTAACATTTCTTCAAGTTCCTCAATGCGGCGAGCTAAAGCATCTTTCTCCTTTTGCAAGGAGTCCTTTTCTAAAGCGAGTGTCCCGCTGAAATGATGTGCCGCATTGAGTTCTTTTTTAGAGTAGTTTCCAGATGGCTACCGCCTCTGCCATCTCCTTGGCGTTCTTTTCCGCCTCAGCAAGTTGGGTTTTGAACTGTAGCAACTCAGCGTCCTGGTTCTTGATTATATCCTTGTCATGTATAGCTTCCAACTTGAGACGATCTATTTTGTGTTGATGCTCGATATAAACTTTTTCTACCAAGTGTATGAATGATTCATGTTGTACAAATACGTCGTTCACACACACTAGAGAACATTCCTTAGCATGCCCTGGGATAATATGAATACAAGGGAGGAATTTAAGGCCATCGATGCAAAATTTTGGGAAAGTGGCCTTAAGCTCGGCCAACTTCTCTGCGCTGGAAGTGTCAGGGGCAGTAGTTGGCAGCGGTGGATCAGAAGTAGCGAGTGGGTTTTTGCCTGATCGGCGCTCATGAGATTGCCTTGAACTTGAGGAGCCGGAGTTTGCTCGTGAGACGCAGCGACGTAAGGGCCACGATAAGAAGGTTGTTTTCCACTCTGAACCGAAAAATGAGATTGTCGCCTTGATGAGACGTATGAGATTGAGATTTTCATTTAGAAGAGGAAGAAGACTCCCTTGAGTGGTAATTCCTGTCCCGTCCCTCGTCCTTTTCTCTGCATCGGGTGGACTCGGAATCTCGGCTTGGACGATGGTATGCTGAGGAGCTTCGAAGACGATCAAAGGCTCTCGATTAAGACATTGCACCTGTAAAGACCAAATAAGAGCGTATTAGAAATTGTCATACGAGAGATTAGTAACAAGTGTATAGTGGGGTGCATGTGATTGTGAGTGTCCTTGTATTCCCCTCAACAGACCGGTGACAATAACTATGCTCATCGGTGGGTTCTCCCCTTTATTAGAAGGTTGGATACCTTCGCCTCTTCTGGTGGGAGAGTTAAGTCCTTTGATGTTAATGTTTGGAAAGTCGTAAGACATGATATCGTACGGAATTTGAAGATTAGAGAATCCCTTTAATGAACTTTCCAAATGTTGAGACGATGATTCCTCTTCAAGAGGAGTAATAACAAATTCTGGGTCCGATGTGGTTTTTCTTCAATGTAGCCTTTACGCCAACCTCTTTTTTCTCTTTGTAGGTGTTTGGGATTGTCCGACTTGTGACGGTTCAACCATTGGCGCTTTTTCGAAGCCTGCATCGACTTCTCCCGGTTTTTCGACTTGAGAATCTTTAATCTCTCCCTCCTCGATATCTTCCTGAGTCCCCTCCGCAGGAGGCACAACAGGGTTAACTGTGTCCTCTCTTTATTCGGCAATATTCTTTGGTAATGCCTTGCTTCTAAGAAGTCCGATCCTGCGGCCGTCCTCCAACAACCCGAACAAAGATGGTAATTCATCGGTTACGAGGAGTTTGGTGTCCCGATCCTCAATAGGGGTAGTAGGATGGCAGTGACGACCCTAGAAAAATTAGCGCCTTCAGGGTGTGAGTGAACACCTGAAAGAACTGTGGATGTTAGTGGATTCAAAGGAAAAGTTATGACTTGGGTCAGTGAACTTGAGAGAAAAGTGGAAGAAATACTTATGTCCTTCTAACCATCATCTTGCGAATCCAGAAGGGCATCACACATAGAACCATTCATGTTTAAACAGTGAAATTTTGTTCCAAGTGCCCGTCAAGACTTGGCAATTTGGTGAAGGTTCGAGGAAAATGTAAGAGGGGCTTCCCGATCGTCTTTTAAAATTATAAATGAATCTGATGTCTTTAGGAGTAGGCGGCGAAATAGAACATTCATAAATAGCAAGAAAGTCCCGTGAATAAAAGTATAACTGTTGGGATGTAGTTTTGTAGGGGAGATCCTGAGATATCTCAACATTTCCTGAACAAAGGAATTGAAAGGCGGAACGCATCCAGCCTAGCACATAAACTTATTGCATGCTGTATACCCGGTTGGGGGCAAGTGAGGTCTATCTTGTCTTATCGAAACCAAGACGTCCTCAAATGGAATTCCGTGGATTGAGCATAACCGACGAAGAGCGCCTTCGTCAATTCGAGAAGTCTATGAATCCACTGGATTATCAAGGAGAATGGCACCCTCAATAGCATCAGGAGCAGAGCTAATAATTTCCGTCGGAAGGACTGGAATGTCGGAGAAAAGATCGGCCTATGGGTTTGAAGCTTCTATTCGTTCTACATGATGGCTTGGAGAAGGCCTTCCATATATAGTTGTAGAACTTGACTTAGCTTCAGAACCAATATGTCACAGCATCGAATCGGAAGACATTTCAATTGAATGCTTCGAGCGTCTGGAATCTATATCAGCTATACTCAGTAGATAATTGAGATTAGAAATGATAATTTGTTCTCCCATGTTAAGTGTGAACTAGTGTAGTGCAATGGTAACATGCATAAACAGTTTGAAATCAGAAAGGCAAAATAAAATGACGAGACTTGGAGTTTTTTCCAGAGAGACCGTCATCATCGACCGTCTCAATTGGCAAGAAAATTGATCGACAATGAAAGTTTTGGGATTGACTATCGGCATATTGAGTTATGAAGTCTGTTACTTAAACTCATTAACAAGATTATCGCTTAGTCCATATTTAAAATTTCGGAAGTTTGGTTGATCAATTTCACGTTCAACAGTTCAAGTATGCATGTTATATCATTCATTGTCATCTTATGTTCGAGTTCAGCAATGCAAACTAGCGTTGAGTGTTCGAATGAGTTAGATTGGATTAGTCTATAATGTAAATGCCGATCCCTTGACTTCATTGTCGATCCCTTTCCCAATACCTTCCTACCGAGCCCTCTTCTAGACTACTTCCTACCGATCCCTTAATCTAAGACCTCTATATCGAACCCTATGCCAAAGTAGGAGACACCGATCCCTACATCACTACCTAATACCGATCCCTTTCTCAAAAAATCTCCTCACCGACCCCTCTCCACAACTAAAGCGACCGGTACCTATCATTGCCTTGTCAAAGTACACCGATCCCTATCCTATACCGACCCCTCTCTGAACTTTCCTTTCCGATCCCAGACCTCAACCTTCCTTCATCCTATCATCTCCTTTACTAAAAGCAGCTAAAAAACCGAACCTTCGCTTGCCGATCCCTGTCATTGCCATTTCATTGTAGACCGAACCCTACCTTTCTCCATTCCTAACTCCTTCTCCACCAAAAGCCTTCACCGAACCCTCGTCTCTCCTCTTCCTTCAATATTTCAACATCCAATTCGACCCACCAAACATCTACTCCAGTAAACATTGGCCTCGCCAAAATCGTTCGCTATCAAAAATCAAATACTCGCCAACAGTTCAAGGTTAATAATCATATCACATGATTGCAGAAAAATGTCGTCGAACCTTACCTATAAAAGGATATAAATGCTTGGGCTAGAATGGAGGCGAATGTCTATCTGTAAGTGACGTTGAAAGGTGAGGCGAAATCATTTGATGGGGAGATTGGGAAGGTGGATGGATTTGTAAAGAGTTGATGGTTTGGACGTTGGTGGTAGCCTGGGTTCGGAAGAGAAGTTTCATAGAAAGGTAAGTAGAATGAGAAAGGAAGGAAGAAAGGAAATGGGTTATGTATATATGTGTGTATGGGAGAGGGATCGACCATAGGAGAGTTGACTGAGTCATGGGTGGAGAGGGTTCGACATTGGAACATGCCGATATCTATTTGCGTAGCCTTAGCAATGGATCGACATGTCGAATACCGACCCCTACATATAAAAAATGAAATGAAATAAAAAAAAATGAAAAAGGAGAAATGATGGATGAGTGAAAAGTGAATGACGATAGTGATCATGAAGGTTTGACTGTAAACGCGAACATAAAAAATACTATAAAAATTGGCAACGACCTGTGAACGTTCGAACACGTCCGGGAGCTAACAACATACACATATATATGAATATGCACAGGAATGGTTTAAAAGTTCAACCTTTTGAAATCAACAGGAATTTTAATCAAACCTGAAACTTTCAAGTTCGAGGCCGGATCAGATAATAAAAGGCTTATAAGTCCCGCATGACCAAATTTGTATACGCTGACGAAATACGACATCAGACTTATATAATTGAAAGTCGACCAAGCATCTTAACGATCAATGGAGAATTCAATGTCTTGGAAAAAGATTCGACAAAGGAATGCAATCAGTCAGGAAGCCAGATGGACTTCTTTTTGGAAATTCAGACTTGTTTCGATTCAAAGCACGTCATGTCACTCACAAGACGTACTTTGGAGGGCAAGTGTTACCCGTTATCCTGACTCGGCTATATTGGACTAATTGCGCAAGATGGATGGACTGTTATCAAGAAGGATGACCATGGAACAACGGTTGTAGAATCCGGAAGCAGACCTCAAATGGTTATATGAAGCCAGGATTGAATGAAGTTGGTAGATAGACGATGCATGATTCTGAAAATATGGGAGTTAGGTTGGAATAGGAGGGATCGTCATAGCATTATTGAAGAGGAGGGATCGGCATAGCATTGTGGAAGAGGAGGGATCGACATAGCATTATGGAAGAGGAGGGATCGACATAGCATTATGAAATTGGAGGGATCAGCATAGCATTGTGGAATAGGAGGGATCAACATAACATTATGGAAGAGGAGGGATCGATGTAGCATTGTGGAAGAGGATGGATCGGCATAGCCTTGTGAAGCAAGGTGGGATCGACATAGCATTGTGGAAGAGGATGGATCGGCATAGCCTTGTGGAGCAAGAGGGACCGGCATAGCCTTGTGGAGCAAGAGGGACCGACATAGCCTCTTGGAGCAAGGTGGGATCGGTATAGCATTATGGTAGGTTATCAGATGGATCAGCATACTTGAATCAATTATGAAGGGATCAGTATGCGCCAAGATCCAAGTACACACCTGCCTTCAACAATTAATATTTTCAGATCTAAAGGTCTAAAGTAGGAGAAACTTGGAGAGCAAGGTATATGGACCCTAGGGATCCAACCCTGGGGATCGCATGTCAAAATAGCTAAAGGATGAGGGTTCAGCATTATCCATTTGGGGGGGGGGGGTTCGGCAGAAAGTAATTTGCAAGTGGGTTCGAATCAAAGATCAATCAAAAGTATGAGCTCCACTGGTCCAATCGATATGATATTTGGAGAGCCATCATATATAAGCATGAAGAAGCCACCATATTGATTGCTGCCCCAGAATCAACAAATGGAGGGATCAGTACCAATCCCTCTTCATTGAGATTTGGGCCTAGAGACCCCTATTGTGGGCCTATATGGATGAAAAGGTCCTGTAGCCGAAGTTTCAAAGAGAATGGTGGTCGCCTTCACCTATAAATACTGGCCTAGGGGGTCATTCTGAGGATTTTTACGCTGCTGGTTACATAGTTCTTTATTGTAATCAACTTTTTTCCTTACTTTTTGCTGTTTGCTATTGTAATCAAATTGATAGTGAATCAATAAAGAGAATGTTCAAAGTGGACGTAAGCATACGACGTCGAACCACTATAAATCCTGGTGTTCTTGATTATTGTTTTGATTTGCTTATTAGTTTACTCTATTTCTCTTAATTTAATTTTCTTCATTTACTTCTCTACATAAACCTATTCTTAGGTGTTTGCGACCTATTTGGTTGCAAACAAATCCATTGATGGATGTAGGACATTTTTCGAATTTTAAAAGGATACCGTGGAAATCCTATTAATTGAATTCACTTTATTAACAGTAGAGATGTATTTATTATGTTAATATTTAATTAATCAAATATATTTTAGTTGATTTAATTTGATTTAGATTTGAATTTGAATACGTTTTACTAAATCATCTTAGATATTTTTAACTTTAAATTTGAGTTAGTCAAACTTTGATATTTTAACTTAAAATTTGAGATTTAAAATTCTTCACTCAGTCAAACTATTTTGGATATTTTAATTAAATTTTATTTTATCGATATATAAATAATTTCAAAATTATATATATATATATTAATTTTATATTAAATAATTTGATTTTGATGATTATTATATATATATAGTATATATAAAATCCCAATTTCTATATATGTGTATATTAACCATGTTATTTTATACCATATAATTAAGTTACACCTTTACCATCATCAATGTGAAAAATATATGAGATATATTTATACACACACATACATTATATTTAATTAATAAAATTAATTAAATAAAAACAAATACACATAATATATGATTTTATTTAAATTGCTAGATTGGATCTAGCATTAAGTATTAGACTTCATAGCCTACTAAGATCCAATTAAGAAGTTTTTTTGAAATTTACTACTTCACACACTGCGAACCAGGCCAATCCAACAATGGTATCAGATCCCAAATAGTCTATGCACTCTAATTAGTCAAAAATTAGGTCCAATTAATGAAATCGACTTATTTGATAGGGGTCTAGAATAGTTGTGTCTAGGCTTCTGGTTGAATAATTAAGTATTCTTTCTTCCTTGCTATTGGCATTGCCCAATGGGTGGAGTAAGTCCAACTGATTGGCCCAAATGTAAGGCCTAGAGTTATTTTGGCCTTGGGCTAATTTTCAAGTTAAAATTTGGAAATTTAAATATATATTTTAACTTTAAATGTTAACTTTAAAATATAAAAGAATTTTTTATAAAAGTTATCAAATAAATGGAAAATTTTCGAGATAGTTTTGAGAAATTAGATAATTAATTTCATTAATTTTAATATAATTTAATTAATATGATTAATAGAATAATTAATTAAAATTTAATTAATACGTGTGTGTATATATATTGATATATATATAAATATAATTGTTATAGTTATGTATATACTTTACAGTTATTTAAGATAAATTAATTAAAAATTTTCAAATTAATTAAATATTTAATTAAATTGTTCAACTAAATAAAAGGATTTATTAAATAAATAATAAAATAAAAGTTAATTAATTAAAATGTGTATAATAATATGTATATGAATAAAACTACAAATGTTATAGTTAATTATTCATCTTAAATAGTTAAGGATGAATTAAATAAAATTTGTGAAATATAAATAAAATTTAATCAAATTGTTACTTAAGTTAAAGAATTAAAATTAATTAAATATGATTTAATTAATAAGATTAAAATTGATTGAATATGATTTAGCTAGCAATATACATACAAACATTATATAAGTTAATTAAATTATAAACAATTATAAATAAATTAAACTCATATAATATTATATGGATAATCATAAGTGGAACCACCCAAACAGATTTTAAGAGTAAGTACATACATATGGAATGTATATCGTGATTTCAAATGTTTTCGAAACTTAAATCACAATAGTGCTTCATAAGAAATACATTATTCCATAGATCAATATCACTTAATGTATATATATTATTAAAGATTATGAATCCTTAATATACAGTGTTTCCCTTTACCATTTATATATTAATAGACTAGATATTTGCATACGCACTAGTTTTCGAGCTAACTCAAGCTAGAGCTATTATGTGTAGTACTATTATTAATATATTTCCTAAACGAGGTAAGATACATGCATATATTTGTTGAGAAAACTTAAGGTACATGCATTATACTTATACCATAATGAAATAGTAGGTAAGAGCAAATAATCTCTCTCGATTTATTGAGTTAACGCAAGGTCGAAGTCGAGATTAGGGCAAAGACCATGGTTAGGAGTTGTATATGATACAATCGATAAAGAGTAATCCATCGCTTGCAGGCCTATGATTTATTGAGAAAACTCAATGTTAAGAGCAAACTCAATGTTAGAATCCCAAGACGAGCAAGTCCTAACACTTACTAGAGAAATCGAAAGATTTCTATTTTTATCTTAGGGTTTTGAGAAATAGAAAAATCTATTGGGAGTCTTATTAGATAAATGAAATGAATACATTTAACCTTTCTAATATTATAAGAAATATTGCTATGTAACTATACTAATCTATTTAAATTAAATTTGCATCATAATGATCTAAGATTGTTTTCCAAAAATTATAACTCACCGGACCCAACTACGCTAACTGGCTAATATCAATAAAAATAGCACTCACATACGAACGTTTATGGTCTGTAATTTCTAACACTTTAGAAGTAAAACCAACCGAGGATGTAGAACCTGAAACGGTAAAATCGTAAAACACTTAAATAACTAACTATGACATAGCCCAAGCTTACGTGTTGTCTACCATAGACAAACCATTGCAAAGGCAGCAGGAGAACATTTCTTTCCATAAAATCTTCGATAACCTCGAGCTCTATTCGGGGAGTAATCTCGTTCCGCAAGGTACGAGAATACTAATAAACTGTTTAGTATGAAGATGAGTAGTGGTGTTAATGACTTTGTCTAATTCATGAAAGGCTGTATAGATAGACTTTCATACTATTAACCCGCCTTTTGGAAAGACAGTACATAGGCGGATTTAACTCAATAGACTTCATGATCATCAAGGCAGAAAGCCCGGAGAGATGGTTACCAAGATTAGAGATCGATTATATTTGAAACTATGGACTATAGTCAAATGGATTCGGATGGAAAATACTTAAAAAATGGCTAAGTATGGAACTAATACTTCCCCTAGAAGAGGGATTGGAATAGACGGATTGGATTAAACAGGATGCACACAACACAACTCAACGACGATCGATCCATAACTCAACAACCACAAGGCGGATTAAAGTGAAACTTTGGAAACAGAAAGAGGGAACCCTATGGATTCTAGCCTAGGGATCGCATGGAATTTGGAGAGGTTTGGACGGATCAGCCCCTATCCCTCAATAGGGATCGGCCCTCTTCCCGCTTAGGGATCGGCTAAACCCAACTTTATAGCAAAGATCGATCAATATCTCAACATTTACACATCCAATTGACATGAAACTTGGAGTATAAACTTACTACAACACGTGGAACACTCCATAGGGATCGCACATCAAATGGATACTTTGGAGGGATCGGTCCTTATCCCTCTAAAGGTATCGCTGAAATCAGAATACATGCAACACCACTTCACGAAAAACGCGATATCTCACAAACCGTAAGTCGAATTGACAAAAAATTTAGAGGGAAAATAGCTAACATCATAGGGAACCACCTAGAGGGATCACACCCCATTTTAACGTCAAAATAGGGATCGAGGCCTATCTCTATTTTGGGCCTCAATAGGCCTGAAAATTCTTGTATGGCCTCATCATGGCTTGGAGGTTCTTCTGTCGAAATTTCAGCCCGATCCGTGCATGTTTTCCCCTATAAATAGAGCAGAAATGACTTCGAAAATAGTATCTTCTTTCCGCTTCTCTTATCTTCAACTTAGGCTACACTCTGCCAATTTTATTCTTGGATTTCAGATTATAACTGTAAACAAACTACAGTATAATAAAAGAGATTATTCTAGAGTGGACGTTGGTCAGAATTAGCCAAACCACTATAAATCTTGTCTCTTTTTACTTGCTTTCATTTTTAATTTGTTTGTTCTTCATATTATATTCTCTACATTAGATACTATATGAGATCTGTGACTGGATATTGGTGCTTCCATACATCTGGGTGTTGGTGACCATTTTTGTCGCCAACATTTTGGTGCTTTCACTGAGAAAGCTAGCCCACGTGGATTTGGAACTCAGATTCAGAGCTTGGAAAAGATCTAGAGCTTAGATTTGGAGCAATGGTGAAACAATCTACAAGGGGAGTGCTACCGGAAAGAAGCCACCATGCAAGAAGTCGGGAGGCTTCCTCAGAAGCGGGAGCTAATCAAGCATCGATCTACATCACCAGGGATGAAATGGAAACGATGATGGATGCTATGCAAGAAAGGATGCTGAAAAGACAGGAAAAGATGATGCAAAATTTACTCCGACCAATTGGACAAGCTGGAGTGCACAACCAAGGGAATAAAGTAGCAGGAGCTAATAACAACTTAGATCAAGGAGTTGAAGCAGCAAAATCATAGGAAATCAAAACCGGGAACATGGAGACGGAGCTATTATACAAAGAATTGGAATTGAGCAGCCGAGGGCAGTCCCGGCCATCTTAGAGGGATCGGCCCTGATCCCCAAAGGCTAGGGGCATGACCTCGGGTCTGGTTGATCGCGATGCTAGAGGACCCACGGTCGATCCCATGGAGCTTGGTGCAAATCGAAATTCAGATGCTTTTCCGAAGGAGTACGTTTCAGAATTCCCTCATGGACTCGGGGGGCAGTTTGGAAATGATGTAGGAGACTACCGCTGGATGACAATGGCAGGTTTGTAGAGATGATCAGGTGAGCTATGTGTGGAGGATTGGTGAACATGGATCTGGAGAATGTAAATAGAAGTCCGTTCACTCCTAATATCAGGAATGTTAGAAATCAACCAGAGTTTAAACTACCAGTGCTGGAAGTATATAACGGAATGTTGGACACAACTATGCATATGATGAAATATATACATCACATGGGAGTACTAGAGGCATCAGAGGAGTTCATGGCAAGGTGTTTTCCACTTTATTTGACGGAGTTAGCTGCACTCTGGTTTTGGCAGCTGGAGAATGGTTCAATAAGGAAATGGAGCAAGTTGGTACAACGGTTCATGAGGCAGTTTCAGGTATACATCATGAGACCTAAGAATGTTATGACATTGGCAACACTGAAATAGAGGACCGGAGAGTCTCTATGGAGTTTTCTAATTTAATGCCATGGCGGCATCGATGGATCGATGAGATCCATCCATGTAGCTGTATCAGAATTTCCGATGGCATGGATTCAATGGCATGGGATCTACCTATGGATCTCAGGGAATTTTATTATGAAGCAGAAATGTTCTTACGGTAGGAAGACGCACAAGCCGACAAACCGAAGGTGAACGCCATGCAAATCATCAGGAGATGCAAACAAGAATGATAAAGGCAAACATAAACTGGATAATGGGTTTGATGGGACAAAAAGGCGATGGAAAGAGCGAAAGTCGAAGTTCTCCTCCTACTCGGATTTGGTGGAAAGCCTAGAACGGATTTATTTAGACACTTGTGACGACCCACATTTCAGAAGGTTTAAATCGATAATAATCCACACATGTCCAACTTAAACAATCCGGAACATGGATAATCATTGGTGTTAAATAAGAAAAATAAGAAAGAAGGAAACAAAACACAGAATCTCACAGCGAAAACGATAAAATATAATAGTCAAATAACAGTTCATGAAGCTGTTTATATCATACATTTGATTATAATCTATACAACATTTATCAGAGTTATATATAATCAGGGATAAATAAACAATACAGCAGAATAGCATGGTGCAGAGAACAATAATAGTAATAATATGCCAACTTCTTCTTTTTCCTCCAGGAATTGATCTTCAATGCATTGGAAAACTCAGGACTGACCCGAGCGTAATGAAAAGACAAAACACTCGAGTCAGGATTAAAATTCTCTTATGTAAGTCAAATCAATCAAAAAATATGAGTGCAATAACTTAAGAGATGTTACGGGATTTTCCATCTCCTAAGGATCCGTTAAACTATTTATATATAATAGTATACGCTATAATATATAATGTTTATCAGTAAAATAAATATCAAAATAGCATTAAAGCTTTACATTGATCCACCTTAACACATTTTTACAGTTCTAAACCAAAGTCGTAATGGGCTCGTATATGGAGAAATATGACAAGGCACGTGAGGAAATGCCCAAGGTAGGATTCTACCAGTTTACCCTTTCTAGCTAGTCATAACCCATTCGTGGCCGACCGCGACTGTAACGACCCAGAATTTCCGTCATTTGAAATTCGTATATTTAATTAATTTTAAATATTAACAAGTAAGATTTGTAAGCTGAATAAATTTAAATTCGAATATAGTAATTTAATTTGACGATTTAATTTATTTTAATACCTGAAATTGGGTAGATAATTGAAATCTGGATTAAATGTGTATAAAAATGATTTATAAAGTTATAGTAAATCATATTGGAGTTATAATGATGTTATTGAACTTTTAAAATCGAATTAAAAGTTAATCTGTGAAAATTGAATATTTTAATATTTAATTGACGAGTGAAAATGACCATTTTTCAAACAGTCTCAGATTTCTACGAAACTAGTTTCATCGGATCCGTAATGTGAAATTATTGTATGGTTTCAAATTTCGTGTCAATCGGATGTACGGTTTGTCCGGGGCAAGCCAAAATGCATCGAAATCGGTTTAAATCGATTTGATTTAAATCTGATCATTTATTTCCGTAACTCTCACATACGATCGAATTAGCTCCCGAAACACATTCCATTATGTTTGGAACGCTGGGTAAAACTTTGAAACGCCAGCCGACACGCTTCATTTGGAGTTCGGAAAATTTCGGATGAATAGTGTTTTTGGCAATTTTCTATATAAGGACCTCAACATCTCATATTTTCACTCAAAACCCTAAATTGTTTCAGCCGGCCCTAAGAAAAACAATGGCCAAAAACTCATCGCGTTCTTCTTCATTTTCCTCCCAATCCACAAATCGATTCGAGAATTTTTCTTCTGCAATATTGCAGAGCACGACGAGATCTAGTAGTTCAACGGCTGTGATCGAAAATGACGAAGCTAATCAGCGGCAATTCGTCCTCAAAGCCACCATGTTCACGCACGTCATTCGAGAGCATGGCGAGGTTCCGGTCGCAGATGGAGTCGGCGATGGCCTTTCATGTGATGGTGTTTGATCGATCTGGAATCGATCGGTGGCGACGCGATAATTAGGGGAAGAAGGCGGCCGAAATGGGTTTTCTCGCATGAACAAAACGAACGGGGAAGAAGCATCATCGCGCGGCCAGATTTCATTGATAAAAAATGAGCGTCCGTGATGAGCTGAGGGTAAAAATATTAAATTGAAATTGAAATTATTATATTTAAAAATCGTATAAACTTTGAAATAACATAGCTTTTCGATACGAGGTCGAAAAATTACGAAACGAATTGCGTTGGAATCGTTTCGGCGAGCTCTTCGCAATGGAACTGGATTGGAGTCAATCGGGGCCAGTGAAAATTTTGAGTAAAATTAAACGTGCGTTTAATTTTATTTGAAATAAAACGTTGCAACCGTTATTGAAAGCAAGGTGAGAACTTCTCACTCAATCGAATATTTGTTTCGATTTAAATTTTAAATAGTTAGATTTAAAATTGTTGATAGTGTTGATTGTGATGATTGGATGATAAATTGTTATCTATTGTGTTAAATAGACCCTATACGCCGTATATTAAGCGGAGGTTATTTATTAAAAACATATACCGCGATAATTCCACCGTGAAGTGGAATTGGTATTATATATGTATTTGGAGTTGATTTCCCGCATTATATAGCGGATGAGACCCTATTGCGCCGCATAATAGCAGATAGTATTTTATAAATCCCATATACCGCGATATTCCACATTGAAGTGGAATTGATATTGTGATAACATCTGTGGATGCAGGGAAACAGGTTGGAGGGATCCAACTGGATTCCTCAAATAATTGAATTTATTTCAATGTTGTGTGTTGATTTATTTATAATCGCCGTGTGATTATATTGTGATTGAAATAGTTGACGGCTATAAATTTGCCGAAGATATTTTTGGTATCGATGGATACCAGAAATAAATAAAAAATTGGATTTTTGAAATTTAAGTTGAAATTTTATCGGAAAATTTATTTTTGATAATTGGATAAATTTAAAAGGGGTTTTAAAAGATAAAAGTTTTATTTTTGAACTGTATTGAATTAAATTTCAAATTTGGGAAAGAAAAGGGTTAATAAATGGATTTCGGAAATATTATTTATAAATTGAAAGATTTATTTAAAATTTGAATAATTTGAATAGTTTGGAAAATAAAGGAATTTATCTGCTTAAAAAGGAATTTATTTTATAAAAGAAATAAATTTAGAAATCCATTTGGTAATTGATTTTTGGTGATTGAAAATAAATCCTTTGAAAATGTTTGGAAATTTGATTTGGTGTTTTGAAATAAATTTGAAAATCAATTTGAAATCAATTGATTATTAATTTACTATGACTAGTAAAATTGATTTATTAAAATTTATCTGATTTAAATTAATCAGATAATGAAATTGATCCTACTTATGGATGTTTGGATTTTATTGGATGTTGAATTGTTTGACATCTTTGATGTGTGATGTTTTGTGATATATCCTGATTGGTGTTGTGATCTGTGATTTATTTATTTGTGATATGTATATCTGTGATCTGTGAATGAAAGAAAAGCGTTATAATTTATACCGCTTATCAATTATATTGTTATATTTGATCTGTGATGGTTGAATGTTGTTGCACTATTGTGTTAAACCCTTGGACTACACAATACACACACAAATGTGGATTTCACGTGGAAATCGGTTAAGTCACAGATTTTTATCAATTTTGAAAAAATTGAGTGTTTTTGAATCCAAAATTATTTGGAACTGGAATTGAAAGTTTTTGAAAATGAGTTTCAAGAATAAAAGTTATTTTTAAATAACTTAATAAAATTGAAATTTGAATAATTTGATTTAAGTTTGAATTCAATATTTTGAAATTGAATTCAATAAATTGGGAATTTTGGTTTAAAAGATTTTATAAGTATAAAAGGTGTTTTTATGGGTTTTTAATCATTTAGAATATGGTTTTGGAAAATTTAAATTTAATTTCAAGTTTATACTTTAATGGCTTTAACCTGTGTAATTGTAACCAGTTTTTCCCATAACGAAAACTATCTGTTTTCAAATGATAATAGCTTTCATAAAGTGAAAAGATTTCCAATTTTGTATTGAAACATTTCGAGTTGAAATGAAATTGTAAATAGTTTGAAAAAAAACTATGAATTAAACTTTGTGAAGATGATTAAACTTTATTTTGAAATCAAAGAAGATTTTAAAAGGTGTATCTTTTATATTATAAAAGACTTGAATTGTGAATAGTTTTGAAAGCTATAAATTAAATCTTAGTTTAAAGATTTAATGGGTTAATTCAATTTAAATGGAAATTGATTTGGGAATCTGTGAATGAATCTTTGTGAAACTGGGTAAACTTTGTGAAGTAAATCTTTTTGTATAAAGATTTAAAATGGTAATTTGTTTAAACCATTTAAAGGAAAGGATTTGGGTAATAAGTTGTGACTTAATTGAAATCCCTATATCCATATGTTTTAAATATTGCGCTCACTATTCGGGTTAGCCGGGAAAAGACCTTTGTGTCATATAACCCATTCTGAATTTGTGATACGACGATATGGATCGTATTGAAGACCGGTGGTGAAGACCGGGTATTTGTGAAAACGATAGGATGACCTATCGATTGTCTCTGCACCGTTAGCTACGGTATAGATATTTCCTTTGTGATGGGAAGTTTTATCGGGATTGTGGATACCCGGATTGCAAGGGCTTCTTTGGAAGTGCCTTCGGTTCTGTTCGAACCCGGAACAGACTTGTATGGTTACATGTCTGACATTACATTTTGAGATATAAAGCTGATTTCTTTCAAATACATTTCTGTTTGGTGGCAGAGAATTTATTCTCTTAGCTTAACACCCTTCTCTGAGACGTACGAGCTCAGAGGTTATGTATTTGAAATTTATTAGTGATATACTCCTAATTTGGTAGTGTGGCATGCTGAGTGTTGCAGTGTGATGATCATTTATTGATCATTTGTGATCAAAGCGTGACTTTGTAAAAAAGCATAGCTTTGTGGATGAGACTTCGTCAAGACCTCACAACCCGAAAATGGGTCGAAACAGGAATATGCGGCTAGGTTATGAGGGTCGCGCCCTTTAGGGTATGTCATTTCCTTCTGGAAAAGGGTGGTATCAGGTATGGAGCCCTGGTATTTAACCTATGTCGATACTCCAATCTCATTTATTGTGTGGTTGTTGTTTAATCGAGGCGCCTCGGATAAAGGTCCCAAAGGACCGGGGATGGCATATTCGTGTAGTAGTTACCTATACCCAGAGGTAACCCGGCCTTGTGTTGGCAGAGAGCTAGTTAGTTCTCGGGACGTCCATCCAGAGGAGATCCCATTGGCAGTAGGAAGTTACTTAGCCTGACCATTTGTTGGAAATCCAAAGAAACAATACGAACCTTGTACGGTTTTAGTTGTATAACCTGCTATGGAATGTGGCGGTAACCTGCTATTGAACATAGTAGCTATAGTAGGCATAAGTGCGGAATGCCTATGCTGGCTAAGATTAATATTATACTTTCGAAATGATTTTTGCACACTATGCACTAATAATAATATCAAAAATGATTTGTTTTGCGTAGTAAGCATGTTTGACTATCATAAGAAGAAATCTCCTCTAATTCTGCGTTTGCATTGTGTGTGTGGAGGGAGGTCTTATGGTAGTTTCATTTTCCAAAAGCATTGCGGATATTTTCCACTCCCTTTGTTGTTTTGTTTAAAGATAAATAACTGTTTTAGTTCTCACACCAGTCACCATGACTGACCTGGAGTTTATTGTTTCCTTCCTAAACTCTGGGTGCCCACCAATTTCCACACGGGCAGTCTAGAGTCAGGTTATCAGGTCATTCTGGATTCAGGAGATGCTGTGGAGCTCATTGGCGAGCTGGATGACGAGGCGTAGCATTTGTATATGATATTATTTATTCCACTGTGTATTCTGTATGAGGGCAAGTTTGTATAACTGTCCAATATTGTGTTGTATATTGTTGTGTAAACTCTGATGATGATGTAATGTATAAAATGATATAGTTCTTTGATTTAAAGATTATTCATTTATCTATTATATGTTGTTCCGCTGCGAATGTGAGATTCTGATATTGTGTCTATTTCTGAGTTTTTCTGTTCTCTTTTTCTTCTGTCTCCTTCTACCTCTTCTTTTCTCCATAACAATTCGGTTTTCCGGCATTCGATTGCTCGGCAGTTGATACAGTGGACGTATTAATGTCGATTTTTGAGCGTTGAAAAATCGCGTTCGTTACAGCGACTATCAATCCAAACAAACGGTGCACCCATCGAGTCAAAAATCACAATAGTAGTACGAGTGATCAACATCGCTAGAGGTAGCTAACCTCATTGGCCAGACATAAGCTCTTGTTTTAGTCATTTTAATTATGACACAAGTGTCAAGGCTATCCATCATCGTTCTCTTACTTCATTCCAGTAACATTCGCCAATTCAACCACTACATTCTGGATATCATCCACCGCATACACAGTTGTCAAAGTGGTTCCAATATTGACAAAGAGTATGCCAATAAGAGGCCCCGATCTCTTTAACAACCAAACGTCATTTTACACACCGGTTGGTTCTTTTATATTTTGAAAACAATTCGTACTTGATATCCAAATATCACATTCGCTTCAAAATCAAATCCACTTCGAAATCATCATATTCGCTTCAAAAAAACCATATTTTTACTTTAAATGTTAATTCAACTCGATATATCGATTTCACTTTAAAACTTGATTCAAATTACAGTTTTGGTTATAATTCTCTTTAACCCAATTCGCATTTAAATCCAAGATTTAAATATAAATATTCCACCCTTTGACCAATTTGAATTTTAGAAAATAGTTTAAATGGTTTTAAAATAGTTAAATAGTTAAAATAGTCTAATAGAAAATAATTTGAGTACTAAAAATGGTTATATAATAAAATAGTTGGGAAAATTAAAATAGTTTGAATATTTAAAGAAAATAGATTTGAAATAGTTTATACTAAAATAATTTATTTAAAAATTGTTTCCAAGCCAAACTGATTCAATTCCAAAATTTAATATCCAAATCAATTTCCATTTCCATTTCGATTTACTCGATTCAATTTCGATTTCAAGCCGAATTTTAATTTCAATTCCAAATTAATTTAAATTCCAATTCCAAATTAATTTCACTTCCAATTTCAAATTAAACTATTTCGATTTATATCAATTACGAGTTCTATTTCCAAACTATCAATTCAAAACACTTAAACCAAATTTTCATTCAATACTAAATTTAAAATCCAAATCTTCAAATATAATTAAATTCCAAGCTCAATTTTGAAATATCGTTTTATATCACCTTTTACTTAGAAATATTCAAAGTTCGAGTAAAAGTCTAATCTTTTAAAACAAATCAATTTTCTGAAATTCACTTTATATTTCGATTATAACTTAATAATCTCAACTTTGATTATTTAAACCATTCCTATTTCAAATTTAAATTTCAACATTCCGAGCTCCTATTCAAAAATAAATTCGATTTTTTCCTTAAAACCAAATCATTTAAATAATTTCAAAACAAAATTTTCAAATCATTTAATTTAACCAATCCGGTGTCCGTATATACTTTTCTATCCGATTGCCAAGTGAATCAAACTTTTTAATTAAATTCAGGGATGGATATATCATTTCAATCCAAAATAAATGCCAAAGGTATGTATCATTTCAACCTATTTCTTAATTTATTCAAATTAATTCAATTTACAGTTTTAAATACTGTAAATAATGTACATAATGATAACATGATATATCAAACATAAATAAACATCCAAACATCCAAATATTAATCAAATTTCATCCATCACAATCCATCATCCAAACAGTCAATAATAACAACAATCAACCAATTATCGATAAATTGGGGATTTTACTAGCAGTTAAATTCTAATTCAATTTTGACTGTCAATTTAAATTCTATCAATTTATTCAGATGCCAATTAAATTTCAATTTAAATTTTTATCCAACAACCATTAATAAATTTAAATTACACCACGATATAAATTTTATTAACACAAAATATAATAGTCAAACGTGAGCGTATAAAACACTTACCTTTTTATTCCAAACCGGAAAATTTTCCAGTTTCAAATAAATTCAAGATCCACTCCACGGTGTAGAAGATGACGCTATGATCGCACTGCGACTCGTTTCACTCGAAATGGACCTCGTATGCAACAATTACGAATTTATTATTATTCGATAATAATTAAAATTTAGTTAATAACATAATTAACATAATTATAAAATAAATTACCTAATCCATCTTCCCACTCTCACTATCATGTTCATGCAACCCTACAGGCCTCGGCCTTCCTTCCCCAGTCACACGCGGCTCTTCACTGCCTTTATTTTTAAACGCGATCGAACCTCCCCTCCACAGCCGTGCCACCACGAATCGCCACCGCCATCATCGCCTACACGCGCGAGCCACTTCGCCTACCACCACCACATCGCCGCGACAGCCTCTCACGTGCACGAAACCCTACATCGCGACTCGCCTCATCGCTCGACCTCCTCGCCTCCACGCGCGGCACCGCGCTACGCGACTTCGCCTATTCTTCTCTTTTTTTTTCGAACAGCGGTTGTTTTTTCTTTAAGCACGATTCAAATATGAGATGGGGTAAAAAAAGGAGTTACGGGTCGATGTGAAGGGTTGTGGAGGCGGCTTGTACGAGATAAAGGGAGTTTGATTTTTTTATTATATTATATAAATAAGAAAATATCTCGCCCGCTTGGCCCGCGCAAATCCGAATTCCAAACGAAGCTTGCTGCGTGGCATTTATAATGTTTTACCCCTATTCCGAACACAATGGAACTAGTTTCGAGGTCTAATTCGATCGTATGCAGAAGATAGCTTTTCGAATCAAATTATTTATTTAAATTCTACGCGTTTCAAGCTCGCATGGCCAAACGACAAGTCCGATCGCTACGAAACTTGAAATCCTACAATAATTCACTATTACGGATCCGATGAAACTAGTGTCATCAAAATCTGAGACAGTGGCCAAAATGGCTTTTTTTTACTCGTCAATTATGATATAAAATTTCCAATTTCTAATTATTCAATTTTAATCCAATTTTGAAATGTTAACAATCTTCCTTCATATTTCAATAAAATTTAAATCAACTTCCGGAATCATTTTCATTCATATTAAATTCAGAATTCAATTATTCAAACAATTTCCAATATTAAATTTAAACAATTTAATTTTCCAATAACTATACATTAATAATCATTAAATATTTATTTCTAACCATTTTATACAATAATCATATTAATTCAAAAATTTAAAATAGTTAAAAATACGGATCGTTACATACTCCCCCACTCAAAACTTTTCGTCCTTGAAAAGGCATTAAGTATGGACTTTAACATACAATATATTTTATTCAAATAATCAACTTATAAAACATAAATGTCTTATTTTCAAAACTATTACTACGCTTCTACTACGCCACTCCGATATCGGTTTTACGGAAAATATAACTTATAGATAAAAACAAGCTATAACATTTTTAAAACTTCAAAAAATTTCTAATTCCCAGATTTACGAAAAATTTCGGTAGAGTCTCCTTTGCGCGACTCGATCGGAATTTTTTTATAATATAATATATAACAAAAATATAACCAATATATATCAAATATACATCTCATTTCAATGATGAGGCATCCCGAAAGGCAAAAATATAAAATCGCGGTATGTAATCCAAGATACGTACCTTATTATTTTTAGTACGAGCGAGTTCACTCGTATTAAGCAAGCAAAAGCAACATAAATCCGCGTATATATCCAAACGATCTTCGTATGTACCTATCTCAACTCAATTTATAATATTAGTTGTATATAACGATTTAGAAGCATGTATAAGTCTAATATAACCATATAACATGGATTTTGAATTCAAACAATAAATATAAGCACAAATACACAACATACAACAACCATATGCAGTCAAAACACCAATAACAATGGTTTGCAACAAAAGAAACCATCCAACCATCAATATCCGTCCAATTAATCCCATTAATTCATAACCATGTGAATTATGTTATCCAATATCATTTTTTAATTAATACACTTCATTTCTTATTATCATTCATTTCATTAACATTTTAATTGATTCATTTCAATTTATTTGCATTCAACCAACTTTTATTCAATTAGATTCACGTTTAATTGATTTTTCATTCAATTTATTTACTTCCAATTAATTTGCATGCACTTATCAACATCAATGAATTTACATTCTATTAATTTACACTTGTTTATAGTTACTTTTTCTTTTTCACTTCCATTATTTCATTTCAGTAATTCATATAATTAATTACACTTAAGTAATTTAATTCCATACCACATCCATATATTTTAAATTAATTCACATTCACTTATTAATATTTATTTCATTAATCATACAATGGATTTATATTCAATTCATTCACTTTTTATTGATTTACATTAACTAATTTGGTTTCAATCCATTTTTATTCAATCAACCAATATTCATTGCATTCACATTTAATTGATTACAATTAGATGTATTTACATTTAATCGATTTGTTTCAATTATTTACATTTGTTTCATCCACATTAAATGGGTATACATTCTATTGATTTGTTTCAATTTATTAACATTCGTTATGAATTCATTATATTCAATTTTATTCAATTCAATTTGTGAAATTCTAGTTGTTTTACTTTTTGTTTAACCTATTTCATATAAATTCATTGGTGAATCATTTATAAAATTATTCCACTTAACCATGCTTAAGTTAAATTTATTTCCACTTAGTATATCCTCCTTTTTATTATACTAACATCATTTATAAATTATCTAAGTTTATTATAAATATTTTATACAACACAACTCACGTTTATTATTATTACTTCATATCTTAAGTTATTATTAATTCATCGATTCACTTCTTTTATTCAAATTCATATTATTAATTTACTAAAGTAAATTTTATTTTATATCTCAACTCATATTAATAAAAAAATTTCACAATCAATTTATTTAACTTCTCTTAAATTTACTTCAATTTAAAATTTATTCTAACCACTTATTCCATATTGTATTAGTTAACATTCAATTTTTATTGAAACTCATTCCATTTGCATTTAATTTTTTTTTCCAATTTTAAATTAAATCTAGTTATTCATACTAATTTTACTTACACGCATTTATTATTATTCAATTTCTTACACACAAATTACATTTCATTTTTAAAAATTCAAATTCATATTCATTTTATTAATTCATTTTATAGTTTAAGTGAAATTTATTCACTTTACTAATTTATCTAGTTTCATTTAATATCCATTTCAATTTATATAGTATTAAGTTAAACTTCATTTCATTTTAATCCATTACTCATCTTATTTAACTTTATTCAGGTAAATTTTTTCTTATCATTCACATTTAACAAATTTAAAATTTGTTTTAGCTTAATATTTCTCAAATCTATAAGTTATACAAATTAACTTCTTAAAATTTCATTTCATTATTTTATCTACTTCATTTCAAATGCAATTTATTTTCATTTAAGCTTTCATGAGTTACATATATTTTATTTACTTCATTTCACTAACTCAACTAATTTAACATTTCTTAAGTTAATTATTTTATTTCATTTCTCGAATTCAAATTTCTTTTATTTTTTTTTCCTTTGTTTGCTTAACCAAAATTTAACCATTTTAAATTTGGTTTATTTTCCTATTCAAATTATAAGTTATAACTTATTTTTTTTCTATTCAAATTTATAAGTTACAATCTTATTTCTTATACACTATTTTCAGTTATAAGTTCAAACAATTTTCTTAAATTTACTAAATCATACTTAGAGTATATTTTTCTTTCACAATCAAAACCTGTTTTAATCGAAAATAAATTTCTTCTGGTAGCAATTCGCACTCAGAAACCCGAAAATAAATACTGGTAATGCTGCAGTCATCCCCAGAATTATTTCCCAACGACCAAGCGAGTTTAGTGCTTTTATTTTCTTCAAAAATCCTTTCAAAATATATTACTAGTCAAAACACTTTCAAATAATACTATTATTAATTTTTTAAGGCTTTGAAAAACAACTTTGGAAACAAAAGGATTTTAAATTCTAGAATTCTCGGTTTAAAAAAAATCATTTCTATGTATAAGATATATTATAAATATACTTATACAAATTTCCTTAACTTATTTACCAAAATATTTAATTAATTTACAACTTGGTCATCTTAAGCACTTCTTATTTTAATCGATTTCAATCCAATTTAATTATCAAATGCTTCATAAAATAAAATTCATTAAGTATTCATTTTTTTCAACCAATAATCGATGATAACTAAATATTATCATCTCCTAACAATAATTTCATTAATAATTAACCATTATATATATAATATAATTTAGGTAAAATTATTTTCATTTACTCGATTTTAAAATAATATTATGTCGACTTGCCTCGTTTAAGTGTTTAGAAATCCCTATCGATAACACGGTGTCCCGCACATCGACTCGAATTCATAAACAACTCAACGGATAAGTAAACACAACATAAAACATTTTATAATAATAACAAGTATGCTCTCATATATATATATATACACACGCTCAAACAGACTCATTCTAGGGTGTTACTACCCTATCTCTAATGAGTCAAACCCCACAAAGCCAAGGTTATCGCTAAACCTTCGCTTTGATACCAACTGTGACGACCTACATTTCGGAAGGTTTAAATCGACAATAATCCACACATGTCCAACTTAAACAATTCGAAACGTGGATAATCAATGGGGTTAAATAAGAAAAATAAGAAAGAAGAAGAAAACAAAACACAGAATCTCACAGCGGAAACGATAAAAGATAATAGTCAAATAACAGTTCATGAAGCTGTTTATATCATACATTTGGTTATAATCTATACAACATTTATCAGAGTTATATATAATCAGGGATAAATAAACAATACAGCAAAATAGCATGGTACAGAGAACAATATTAGTAATAATATACCAACTTCGTCTTCGTCCTCCACGAACTGATCTTCAATGCACTGGAAAAACTCAGGACTTACCCGAGCATAATGAAAAGACAAAACACTCGAGTCAGGACTAAAATACTCTTATGTAAGTCAAATCAATCAAAAAATATGAGTGCAATAACTTAAGAGATGTTATGAGATTTTCCATCTCCTAAGGATCCGTTAAACTATTTATATATAATAGTATACACTATAATATATAATGTCTATCAGTAAAATAAATATCAAAATAGCATTAAGGCTTTACATTGATCCACCTTAACACATTTTTACAGTTCTAAACCAAAGTCGTAATGGGCTCGTATAGGGATAAATATGACAAGGCACGTGAGGCAATGCCTAAGGTAGGATTCTTCCAGTTTACCCTTTCTGGCTGGTCGTAACCCATCCGTGGCCGACGGCGAATATCAATCCAAACAAAAGGTGCACCCATCGAGTCAAAAATCACAAAAGTAATACAAGTGATCAACATCGCTAGAGGTAGTTAACTCATTGGCCAGACATAAGCTCCTGTTTTAGTCATTTTAATTATGACACAAGTGTCAAGGCTATTCATCATCGTTCTCTTACTTCATTCCAGTAACGTTCGCCAATTCAACCACTACATTCTGGATATCATCCACCACGTACACAGTTGTCAAAGTGGTTCCAATATTGATAGAGAGTATGCCAATAAGAGGCATCAGTCTCTTTAACAACCAAACGTCATTTTACACACCGGTTGGTTCTTTTATATTTTGAAAACAATTCGTACTTGATATCAAAATATCATATTCGCTTCAAAATCAAATCCATTTCGAAATCATCATATTCGCTTCAAAAAAACCATAACCTCAAATGTTAATTCAACTCGATATATCGATTTCACTTTAAAACTTGATTCAAATTACAGTTTTGGTTATAATTCACTTTAACCCAATTCGCATTTAAATCCAAGATTTAAATATAAACATTCCACCCTTTGACCAGTTTGAATTTTAGAAAATAGTTTAAATAGTTTTAAAATAGTTAAAATAGTTTAATAGAAAATAATTTGAGTATTAATAATGGTTTATATAATAAAATAGTTGGGAAAATTAAAATAGTTTGAATATTTAAAGAAAATAGATTTGAAATAGTTTATACTAAAATAATTTATTTAAAAATAGTTTCTAAGCCAAATTGATTCAATTCCAAAATTTAATATCCAAATCAATTTCCATTTCCATTTCAATTTACTCGATTCAATTCCGATTTCAAGCCGAATTTTAATTTCAATTCCAAATTAATTTAAATTCCAATTCCAAATTAATTTCACTTCCAATTTCAAATTAAACCGTTTCGATTTATATCATTTACGAGTTCGATTTCCAAAATATCGATTCAAAACACTTAAATCAAATTTTTCTTCAATATTCAATTTGAAATCCAAATCTTAAAATATAATTAAATTCCGAGCTCAATTTTGAAATATTATTTTATATCACCTTTTACTTAGAAATATTCAAAGTTCGAGTAAAAGTCCAATCTTTTAAAACAAATCAATTTTCTGGAATTCACATCATATTTCGATTATAACTTAAAAATCTCAACTTCGATTATTTAAAACATTCCTGTTTCAAATTTAAATTTCAACATTCCGAGCTCCCATTCAAAAATAAATTCGATTTCCATAAATTCAGTTTTTTCCTTAAAACCAAATCATTTAAATAATTTCAAAACAAAATTTTAAAATCATTTAATTTAACCAATCCGGTGTCTGTATATACTTCTATATCCTATGGCCAAGTGAATCAATTATTTCAATTAAATTCAGTGATGGATATATATCATTTCAATCCAAAATAAATGCCATAGGTATGTATCATTTCAACCTATTTCTTAATTTGTTCGAATTAATTCAATTTACAGTTTTATATACTGTAAATAATATACAGGATTATAACATGATATATCAATCGTAAATAAACATCCAAACATCCAAATATCAGTCAAATTTCATCCATCACAATCCATCATCCAAAGAGTCAATAATCAGAACAATCAACCAATTATCGATAAATTGAGGATTTTAGTAGCAGTTAAATTCAAATTCAATTTTGACTATCAATTTAAATCCGATCAATTTATTCAGATGCCAATTAAATGTCAATTTAAATTTTATCCAACAACCATCAATAAATTTAAATTACTTCATGATATAAATTTTACTAACACAAAATATAATAGTCAAACGTGAGCGTATAAAACACTCACCTTTTTATTCCAAACTGGAAAATTTTCCAGTTTCAAATAAATTCAAGATCCACTCCACGGTGTAGAAGATGACGCTATGATCGCACTGCGACTCGTTTCACTCGAAACGGACCTCGTATGCAACAATTACGAATTTATTATTATTCGATAATAATTAAAATTTAGTTAATAACATAATTAACATAATTATAAAATAAATTACCGAATCCATCTTCCCACTCTCACTATCACGTTCACGCAACCCTACAGGCCTCAGCCTTCCTTCCCCAGTCCCACGCGGCTCTTCCCTGCCCTTATTTTTTTTCTCTATTTTGTTTCAATGCGATCGAACCTTCCCTCCACGGCCGTGCCACCACGAATCACCACCGCCACCATCGCCTACACGCGCGAGCCACCGCACCTTCCACCTCCACATCGCCGCGATAGCCTCACACGTGCGTGAATCCCTACATCGCGACTCGCCTCATCGCTCGACCTCCTTGCCTTCACGCGCGACACCACCCTACGTGACTTCGCCTATTCTTCTCTTCTTCTTTTTTTTGAAAAACGGTTGTTGTTTTTCTTAATTACGACTCAAATCTGAGATGGGGTAAAAAAAGGAGTTACGGGTCGATGTGAAGTGTTGTGGAGGCAGCTTGTACGAGATAAAGGGAGTTTAATTTTTTTATTATATTATATATAAAAAAAACATCTCGCCTTTTTGGCCCGCGCAAATCCGAATTCCAAACGAAGCTTGTCGCCTGCTATTTATAATGTTTTATCCCCTATTCCGAACACAATGGAACTAGTTTCGAGGTCTAATTCGATCGTATGCAGAAGATAGCTTTTCGAATCGAATTATTTATTTAAATTCTACACGTTTCAAGCTCGCACGGCCAAACGACAAATCCGATCGCTATGAAACTTGAAATCCTACAATAATTCACTATTACGGATCCGATGAAATTGGTTTCGTCGAAATCCGAGGCAATGGCCAAAATGGCTATTTTTTTTACTCGTCAATTATGATATAAAATTTCCAATTTCTAATTATTCACTTTTAATCCAATTTTTAAACGTTAAAAATCTTCATTCATATTTTAATAAAATTTAAATTAACTTCTGGAATCATTTTCATTCATATTAAATTCAGAATTAAATTATTCAAACAATTTCCAATATTAAATTTAAACAATTTAATTATCCAATAACTTATATTAATAATCATTAAATATTTATTTCTAACCATTTTATACAATAATCATATTAAATTCAAAAATTTAAAATAGTTAAAAATACGGATCGTTACATACTCCCCCACTCAAAACTTTTCGTCCTCGAAAAGGCATTAAGTATGGACTTTAACATACAATATATTTTATTCTAATAATCAAATTATAAAACATAAACATCTTATTTGCAAAACTATTACTATGCTTCTACTACGCCACTCTGATATCAGTTTTACAGAAAATATAACTTATAGATAAAAGGCTGATTTAGTTCGCTTTAAGTGTGACAAGAAAGGTCATTATGCTCATGAGTGCCGATTAGGCAAGGGGAAGAAGGCTGCAGATAAGAAGAACGTGAAGTGCTTTAACTGTGATCAGGTTGGGCATCATAAGAACCAGTGTCCAGAGCCAGTCAGGGTGGACAAGGGAAGGTTTTTGCTATTGGACAATCATCTGCAAAGCCAAAGCTGAAAAAGGGAAGACTGTGATGGAAGGTACGTTTTTGATTCAAAGTATACCAGTTAGGATACTATTTGATACCAGTGCATCACATTCATTTATATCTCAGAATTTGGTTGATATGTTATGCTTAGAACCCCCATACCTTGTTACTTCCTTAAGGGTTGCAAATCCAATAGGAGGGTATGCAACTCTGGGGATGAGATGTGATCAGTTAGAACTTTATTTGTTAGGTCATAAGTTTGCATGTAGTCTGTATGTTTTCGATTTCGTATATTTTGAAATCATTTTGGGTATGGATTGGTTAAGAAAGTATGAGGCTAGGATATTTCGCCAAGGTGTAGAGATATCACTAAGACACCTTGATAGTCATAACCGAATCGTATTCTTTGTAGAGAATTCTGACCCGAGTAGTTATGCTTTGTTAAGTGCAATGGAAATGGGAGAAGAGTTAAGTCAGGTTCGAGTAGCAAGAGAGTTTGCAGATGTCTTTGAGCCGATCAAAGGACTACCACTGAAACGAGCTGTCGAGTTTTGGATAGATCTTGTGCCAGGAGCCGAACCTATAAGTAGACCACCTAGCAGGATGACACCGACCGAGATAAACGAATTGAAGGTGCAGCTAGTGGATCTAGAAGGAAGGAATTTTATCAGACCAAGCAGTTTGCCTTGGGGAGCGGCCGCGGTGGTCGTAAAGAAACCAGATGGGTCGTTGAGGATATGCATCGACTATCGTAAATTGAACGAGAGGACGATTAAGAATAAGTATTCTTTGTCGAGAATTGATGATCTATTTGATCGGTTGTGTGGAGCTAGAGTGTTTTCCCAGTTGGATTTGACGACAGGTTTCCATCAGTTAAGAGTGGCAGAGAACAGTATTCCTTTGACAACATTTCAGATTAGGTATGGTTCGTACGAGTGGTTAGTAATGCCATTTGGGTTAACGAATGCACCATCTTTCTTCGTGGATCCGATGAACTGAGTTTTCCGAGAGCACTTAGATAGGTTCGTGCTGGTGTTTATAGATGGCATTTTATTATACTCTAAGGATGAAAGAGAGCATGAGGATCATCTTAGAGTTGTGCTTGAGACGCTGTGGCAGCATCAACTGAAGGTGAAGTTTTCCCAGTGTCATTTTTGGAAGAAAGAGGTTAAGTTTCTTAGTCACGTGTTTTTAGAGAAAGGGTTGTCAGTCGATCCAGATAAGATTGAAGCTGTTAATAATTGGAAGAGACCCGAGACGGTGACCGAGATTAGAAGTTTTCTTGGACTTGCTGGCTATTACCGGAGATTCACCAAGGATTTCTCGTGGGTAGCAGCGCCTTTGACTAAGCTAACCAGGAAGGAGGTGAAGTTTGTTTGGTCAGAAAAATGTGAGGAAGCATTCCATAAGTTAAAGCATTTGTTGACCAATGCACCTGTGTTAGTATTTCCAAATGGAAACCAAGGGTTGGTGGTGTATACCGATGCATGTGAAACTGGATTGGGAGCTGTGTTGATGTAGAAGGGTAAAGTGATTGCCCACGCTTCACGACAGCTTAGACCGTATGAAGTAAGATATCCTACTCATGAATTGGAGTTGGCTGCGGTGATCTTTGCGCTGAAGATTTGGAGACATTATCTCTTAGAGGGAGATTTGAGCTATACATGGATCATAAGACTTTAAGGTATTTATTCTCTCGGAAGGATTTGAATATGAGACGGTAGAGGTGGCTGGAGTTTTTAGCTGCTTATGATTTCAGTATAGAGTATACTTCTGGGAAAGGAAATAAAGTAGTGGATGCTCTTATCAGAAGACATCAGAATTTGGTGTTAGCTATGTTGGAAGCAAGGTTTTAAATCTCGGATATCGGTCACGTTTCGTCTCGGAGATTTTAGAGACTCGATCTCGTACCGGGGGAGATCTCGGACGAGATGAGTCCATCTCGGTCGTCCATATCAGATTTACATCTCGGTTCCTAAAATTTATTTCGGAGTAATCTCGTACTATATGTCATGTCGAAAATTAGTCTTCGTACACCAAAACTTATAAATATTAGTCACTACCTAAATGAAAACTTTACACATTTACTTTGAATTTATCACATGCTTATCATTGGTAATTTACTCATATTAATGCAAATAAATAATTAGAATTTTTGAAAAATGTTCAATATAATATTATATGTGAAAATATACATGAAACAAACCATCACAAAGCGAGTTACATCTTTTTTTAGGGGAAAAAATGACTAGATGTAAAAATGAACAAATGAACAAACATTCAAACAATATACATGCAAAAAAGACACATGTATAAGACCATGATACTTGGTTAAAACAAGACCAAGTTTGCCACAAGTTATAATTTAGAATTTTAATTACAAAATCATCTAGACAAGTAGAAGCTAAAGTTATACTTTACATACAAAAGCGTCTAAAAGAGTAGAAATCATAGTTATCGTAGTTACAAAAGCTTCTAAATAAGTGGAAGTCAAAGTTATATTTTAGCTACAAAAGCTTCTATACAGGTAGAAGTTAAAGAGTTAATTTAATAAAATTCTAAAAATCGGCCGATATCTCGTAATCAAATCTCGTCCGAGATGTCGGGCGAGATACCATAATATCGGCCGAGATATACGTCAGGCGAGATTACAACGAAACAACTAGTTTCGAATCGCTTAGGCTTGAAAACGAGATCTCGGCCGAGATCTCGGCCGAGACGAGCGAGATTTAAAACCTTAGTTGGCAGAATGCAAGGATTTAGAAGCTTTGACTACTTGTAGTGTGCAGTTAAGATCGAATGCTAGTTCTAGTCAAAGTGCCGCTATGTTGTCATATTTGGAAGTTCGACCAGTGTTGATCGAAAGAATTGCTTCTAATAAGAAAGAGGATCCAGTATTAGTCGAGAAGACCAGAAGGCCTTAGGTTGGAACTGAGATCGATGATCTAAAAGATTTTAGTCTTGACCAAAGAGGATGGTTGAGAAAGAAGGGACGATTGTGTGTTCCGAATGTTGAGGACTTGAGGAAAGAAGTTCTTAGAGAATGTCATCGGTCCAAGTTTACAATTCATCCTGGAGGGATCAAGATGTATCAAGATATGAAGAGGAGCTTCCATTGGGAAGGTACGAAGAGGGATGTTGGCTTGTGGGTTAGGCTATGTGCAAACTATCAACAAGTAAAAGTCGAACATCAGAAGCCGAGTGGATTGCTTCAACTTTTAGATATTCCAGTGTGGAAATGAGATTCGATATCCATGGATTTTATAGACGATTGCCAAGATCAAATAGGGGAAATGAAAGTATATGGGTTATAGTGGATAGGTTGACCAAGAGTTCCCATTTCATTCAAGTTAAGTCAACCAGGATGACACCTGTTTTAGCTTAGTTGTTCATGAAGAACATAGTTAGACTACATGGAGTTCCTAGTAGTATAGTCAGCGACAAAGATTCTTTGTTTACTAGCAAATTCTAAAAGAGTCTACAGGATGTGTTAGGCACTAAGCTCAAGATGAGTACTGCATATCACCCTCAGACGGATGGGCAGACAGAGAGAGTCAATAAGGTACTCGAGGATTTACTAAGAGCTTATGTATTGGACTTTGGTGGATCTTAGGAAGATCACCTACATTTGGTTGATTTTTCCTATAATAATAGTTATCAGACTAGTGTAAGAATGATGCCTTTTGAAGCTTTGTATGGAAGGCCATGCAAATCGCCAGCATGTTGGTTGGAGACCGGAGACAGATTAGTCTTAGATCCAGATTTGGTTAGGGAGGTGTCAGAGAAGATTGAGTTGATCCGAGAAAGGATGAGGGAAGCTCAGTCCGGACAGAAAAGTTACACAGATAAAAGGCATAAAGACTTAGAATTCTCAGTTGGAGATAAGGTTTTCATTAAAGTATCACTAATGAAGGGTGTGATATGGTTCGGGAAGTCGGGGAAGCTGTCACCGAGATATGTTGGTCCATTTCAGATCATAGAGAGGATTGGAAAGCTCGCATACAGAGTAGAGTTGCCGAGCAGTATGGTAGGTGTCTATAATGATTTCATGTGTCTCATCTTCGCAAGTATGTGCATGATCCAAAGACTACTATTCCTCCAACAGAGTTGGAAGATTTAATAATAGAGCCTAATTTGACTTTTGTTAGACAACCAGTTTAGGTTGTAGCGGGAGATGAGAAACGATTGAGGAACAGGACAGTCAAGTTGGTGAAAGTTCAGTTGAGCGACAACGAGAAGGACTGTACTTGGGAGACAGAAGACATGATTAGAGAAACTTATCCTGATATGCTTTGAGGGTATGTCTATATTAGATTTTATAGATAATTACTAGTCAGGTAAGCTAGTATGGTTGTTAGGAGTCGTTATAGATGATTGCTATGTTTAGTATTTAGTCCTTACTGAATTTCGAGGACGAAATTCTTTAAGGAAGGGAGCTTGTAACACCCTAATTTAAATAACATTATTCAGAAGATTTAATTAGATAAATTAAATAGAATAATGTAAACATTAGAGTGATAAGGGGATTGAGATTTCAAAATAAATTAAGGGCCGTGCTAAATAAGATAAATGTGCTTATAGATGGTTATATATGATAATTAATTAACCTAAGGGCTTATTGGGAAATAGTCGCACCTTATTACCATAACACTTATATATATCCACGGCTTACCATCCATTCACGTTCATTTCTCATTTTCACAAAACATAAAATGTAAGCATAAGAAGAGGAGCTGACCATTACTAGGAGAAAGGAGGAGAAATTAAATCTAAAGCTAAGGCATTAAAGCAAGGGGAATAAATCTTAATCTCAATCCAATCTTCTTATCCTAATCAAGGTGAATAATAATTTATATTGTAATGCCCCATATTTTTAGTAACATTATTTAAAACATTTAATTAGGTAAATTAAATGAAATAATGTAATTTGTTAAGATAATGAGATTTGTGATTTATAAAGGGGTAGCCGTGCCTATGTAAACTAATGAACTAAGTAGAATTAAAATGAATTAAGTTAGGGTGAGTAGACAAGGGAAAAATAGGTAGAAGCAATAACCTTATACCCTAAACCTTCACTACATTCATTTCATGTGTTCATTACAAAATTCACCAAAACTCAAACACTTAGAGGCCGACCACCATTAAGAAGAAAAGAGGGGAAATCAAGAGGAAGAAGCTAATTAACTTAAATCAAAGATCAAATCTCATCTCCTTAACATCAAAGCAAAGGTGAATAATGACTACATCTCATATTTTTGATTGATTTCGATTTTAGTTTGAATCCGAAAGTATTTGCAAATGTTTTTCCATGTTTTGAATGATAAATGGATATATATATATATATATATACTTGTTGATGATTTAGGCTATTTTATATGCATTTTATGATGAGAATTGATCTAGAAAACTTAGTTTATGACATTCAAATGACTTGCGAATTTAATCTGAGGTCAGATATATTATTTTGGAAATGGGTTTCAAGTTTCATAATTTTCTGAATTATGGTGGATTTATTATGAATTTTCTAGTGAAGAAAATATTATTTTGAATTTAAAATTATTTACGGCCAAGATATAATGGCTTTGGGTCTGAAATTTAAATATGTTAGAAAACATATTAAAAGAGATTTTCTGGAATTTTTGGAGAATTTTCCTAAGTGTTTTGTTAAGTACATAAAATTATTTAAGATATGGGACTTAAATATTTATACGTTTAAAATAGGAGAAGGGGTAATTTGCAAATATTTTAATTAAACAAAACCGGAATTCGATGGCACTTTTAGAAAAGAAATTGGCAACCAATTAGATTTTAACAAATAAGCAAGTTAGTTGGAAAGAAATTACTTTAAAAGGAAATAAAGCAGTTTTTGTAAGCATTTGCTGTTTCGCCTCAATTGGTAGCCACCTTTCGACTAAGTTCCTCCGCCTCCATCACAATCGAAACCAATGCGCCTGGTATCAATACTTGGTACGTAGCGAATTGGAAAAAAAGGTGGAAGGTATGAGGTCGAAATAGAGGGTTCCGAAGAGGTCGAAACTACGCTTTGGCTTTAGAAAGAAAATGCGCTTGCTTACTTTCAAATGAGATGGCTTTCGACTTGATTGGTTTAAAGAAGAGCTTTCGACTCAGGTTGTCGCCTTTGTTTTTAAATTGGCTTTTGACAGTGTCGAAACGAAAGTTACCGCTATTCAACCTTTCGAACCAGTTGAGGCCGTTGCCTTTAAACATGGTTTCAGAAGTATGCTTTCGATTTTATTAAAGAGGCCACTCTCCAATGCTTTCGAAAGGGATGGTGTCGAAACCATCTACTTTCTTACTTAGGAAAAATGTTTTCGAAAGTGAGCTTTCGACTTGGTTTTTTTATGACCCTTAGTTCCGTTGAAAGATAAACCCATAGGTTTCGACTTAAATGGTTTTGATAGTTTTTAAACTATGTTCCACAAGCTTTTACTTGAACCCAATGCTTTCGAAGGAGTTGTTTTAAGTAGTATACTTTTATGCTTTCAAAAGGTATAAATTATGGTTTTGAAGGGTAGTTCCCCCAATGATTTCGAAAGGTATTTAACGCATTTTAATGGAAGTTTTCCAATTGCTTTCGAAAGGCAAGTTTTATGTTTTGAAAAGGATGTCAAAGGTTTTAAGGCTTTTGAAAGAGAAGAATCCAATGTTTTCGAAAGGGTTTTTGTAAATGGTTTCAAAAGGTATGTTTTGGCCTTTCGACCTATGGTTATAAAGTAAAGTAGATTCCTTATATCGAAAGGGGTACTTTCAATGGTTACGAAAGGGGTACTTTCAATGGTTTCGAAATGGTTGTTTAAAGGTTTTAAACAAAGGTTTCGAATGAATTTCTTTTGGCAATATAGCCTAAGTGTTTTAAGTTGAAAAGGGTTTTAACTTATTTTGGAGGGATGGGAAATCCTTAATGTATTTCATCAACATTATTTTGAGTAAAGTATATATAACATGGAAAATAGCTTAGAGTAAAGCAAAGAGTATATTTCCTTGTATATGTATGATTTAAAGGTTTAAATCATTTTGAAAAGGTTTTCAAGGAAAATTTAAAGGCTGGTTAACCCTAAGAAAATGACTCAGATATAGAAGACCAGATGGGACTGGTGTAGGGTCGCGCCCTATACATTAGCTTTAGCCCCAAGCTAATTTTAGTCCAAAATTCCAGTGTGTAGGGCTTAGTCACATGTAGACTTAAATAATGGTTATACACAGAAAGGAATATATGTATAGAGAAGAAACAGGTTATTGGTGAGCCCGTAAAACCATTAGGATCAGGAGACCTTTGGAGATGTAAGTTAGGGACAGACCGTCCAGAAGACTTATCTAATAGTTGTTAGATCATATTTATTATTTTGTCTAATAAGTCCGAGTCAGCCGAAGGTTAGTAGTCAGCCAAACAAAACTACATTTTTTTGGACAGCTGGTCCAGTAAATTACCTATTTTTAGCATAAAGGATATTGCTATTTTGATATAATTAGTTTGATTAACCAGTTTGGTTGCAGGATTATGATTTGCAAAAGATATGTTTTAAAAGAGATATTAGTGTGGGGAAACCCATTCCGCTAAGCGGCGTGGTCTCACTCAATATCATATATAACCGAGATGTATAGTATTATTCACACCAGGCTTTATGACTGACTCGAAGTTTAATTTTCTCCTTAAACTCTCGAGTGCTCAAAATTGATTTGAGTAGATTGAGGGTTGAAGGATTTCAGGTTTTAGTAGGTGGACGAATAAAGCTTCAAAAGACGTGCATGAGGCAGATTTCTAGTTATATAAAGAGATTTTTTTTAAATTCCACTGTGTGTTTTAAGACAGTTAGTTTAGTATTCTCTGATCATCCTAGGGGACATCTTCATATGTCGCTCTTGGCGTATTTGTAATAATTATATTTGATCAATGCCTGGGAAACGTTATGAGGTTAGGTAAATGGATATGAAACATGTTTTGTGAAATGTAATGAGAAAAGCTGTTCTTTTTTGGAATCTGTGATTTTGTTTCATGTTCATCTGATTTTGATATTATGAATACCATTAACATTACCGTATTTGGTCACCGGATGTTAATACTATGGATGACTGCAGCATCTCTGGTACTTAGCTTCGGGCCTCCAGATAGGGGATGTTACAACTTGGTATCAGAGCACAGTTTATGAAAAAAAAAGATTTTTGAAAACATAATCCTTAGGAATTAGAGAAAAGATCGGGGTATGGGATAATGCTATAGTAACGTACTTGTATTTGGTATATATAAGTATACGTTATATCTCTAGTCTCCTGTCTTTATTAGGCTATTCTTCTATATCTCACGAGGCTTGAATGCAGATATGGATGCTAGAAGAGTTAACATTTGTGGGGGAAGCACCATGACAAACGGAAATGCCAGACCAAGTACTAGGAGAAACCCAGGTCAGGCACAAGCAAAGAATGTGGGTGCTGGAGTCCCGCAAATGGATATGGGAGCAATGTATCAGTTCTTCGCAAACATGGTACAAGCAGGAATTGATGCTGGAGTAGTTGGAGGTAATGCTGTAGGAAGAAATTAGGAAGTTATAGTGGTGACCAACTATGCCATTATGAGTAGAGATTATATCTGGCTAGGAGGAAAGCCATTCATTGGCACCAAAGATGCTATTGAAGTATAGAACTGGTTACTGCACTGTGAAAGGATCTTTGCAGATATAGGGCTCAATGACGAGCAAATGAGAAGACTTGCTTCAAGATAGTTGCAAGGAGCAGCGCTGCATTGTTGGAACAGCGTTACAGTCGGAATTAATGAAGAAGCTTTGACATGGGACGAATTCAAGAGGAGATTTGAAGGAAGGTTCATGTCTGAAGCTGCAAAGTCTACCTTGCTCAGAAAGTTTGCAGAGGTGGAGCAGGGAGAGATGAATGTTCTGGAATATGCTAGGAGGTTTGAGGAGCTAGCAAGGTATGGTTATGCTACAGTAGACACTGTGATGAAGAGGAATGAGAAGTTCATAAGAATTCTGAAGCCTGAGCTAGCTAGAGCTGTGTTGACACACATCAGAGATCCTAGTGGTGTGGTTGTAGAAATGGCTTTAAGACATGAGGAGATGCAGGCTTGGTGGATAGAATAAGGCCAAGGAAGCTCAAGGAGGGCAAGGTCAGAAAAGAAAGTTCTTCCACAAGAATAGAGCTCAGAAAGGAGGAGCTGCTAAGAAAGGGAAGTTTGAAGTGGTCTGTTATAAGTGTGATAAGAAAGGCCACTATGCTCATGAGTGCCGGACAGGCAAAGGAAAGAAGGCTGCTGAGAAAAAAGGAGTTATATGTTTCAACTATAAACAAGTTGGGCACTACAAGAACCAGTGCAAAGAGCCAGCTAAGGGAGATAAAGGCCAAGTATTTGCATTGGAACCCGCTACCTCAAGACCAATAGCACAGAAGAAAGGAAAAGCGGCGTTAAGAGGTACGCTTTTGATTCATGGTATGTCTATTAGCGTACTGTTTGATACTGGTGCATCACATTCTTTTATATCTTGATGTTTGGTAGATAAGATTAACCTAGAACCCTCATATTTATTTACTTCCTTAAAGGTTGCAATTCCGATAGGAGGGTATGCGACACTTGGGATGAAGTGTGACCACTTAGAGTTTGACTTGCTAGGTCACACCTTTGTTTGCAGTTTGCATGTGTTTGATTTCGTAGGGTTTGGAATTATATTGGGTATGGATTGGTTAAGTAAATACAATGCTAGGATATTTTGCCAAGATAGGAAAATATCACTTAGACACCCTGACTGTAGAGATCATATAGTATATTCCGTAGAAAACCCTAGTTGTGAGGTAAATGCTTTGTTGGGTGTTATGGAGATAGAAGACGAGATAAGTCGAGTTTTTGTGGTTAGAGAATTCGCAGATGTTTTTGAGCCTGTAGTAGGACTACCACCAAAACGTGCCATTGAGTTTCGGATAGATTTAGTACCCGAAGCAGAACCGGTTAGTAGACCGCCAAGCAGAATGACACCTACTGAGATGAGAGAATTAAAGGTGCAGTTGGTGGACTTGGAAGGCAAGAATCTTATTAGATCAAGCAGTTCGCCTTGGGGTGTAGCTATAGTATTTGTGAAGAAATCGGACGGATCGATAAGGTTATGAATCGATTATCATAAGTTGAATGAGAGGACGATAAAGAATCGATATCCATTGCCAAGAATTGATGATTTGTTTGACCAGTTGAGCGGACACAAAGTATTTTCTCAATTGTATTTGGCGACAAGATTCCATCACTTAGGGTAGCTGAAGAGAGTATTCCTTTGATGGTGTTTCAGACCAGATATGGATCGTACGAATGGTTAGTGATCCCATTCGGACTGACTAATGCGCCAGCTTTCTTCGTAGATTTGATGAACCGATTTTTCCGAGAGCAATTGGATAGGTTCGTGTTGGTGTTCATAGATGATATTTTGATATACTCTATGGATGAGAGAGAGCATGAAGTTTATCTTAGAGTAGTGCTTGAGACTTTAAAAGAACACTAGCTGAAGGCGAAGTTGTCGAAGTGTCATTTTTGGAAGAGAGAAGTGAAGTTTCATGGTCATGTAGTATCAGAGAAGGGGTTGTCAGTCAATCCAGATAAGATCGAAGTTGTTAATAACTGGAAGAGACCAGAGACGGTGACTGAGATTAGAAGTTTTCTTGGACTTGCTAGCTATCATCAGAGATTCATCAAGGATTTCTCGTGGATAGCAGCGCCATTGACCAAGCTAACCAGAAAGGAGGTGAAGTTTGTTTGGTCCGAAAAATGTGAGGAACCATTCCATAAGTTAAAGCATTTGTTGACCAATGCACCTGTGTTAGTAGTTCCAGACGAAAACCAAGGGTTGGTGGTGTATACCGATGCATGTGGAACCGGATTGGGAGCTGTGTTGATGCAGAAGGGTAAAGTGATTGCCTACGCTTCACGACAGCTTAGATTGCATGAAATGAGATATCCTACTCATGATTTGGAGTTGGCTGCGGTTATCTTCGCATTGAAGATTTGGAGGCATTATCTCTTAGGGGAGAGATTTGAGCTATACACAGATCATAAGTCTTTAAGATACTTATTCTCCCAAAAGGAGTTGAATATGAGACAACGGAGGTGGCTGGAGTTTTTGGCTGCTTATGATTTTGGTATAGAGTATACCCTAAGGAAACGGTAATAAGGTAGCGGATGCTCTTAGCAGAAGACATCAGAATGTGGTGTTAGGTATGTGGCAGAATGGAAGGATTTGGAAGCTTTGACTACTTGTAGTGTGAAGTTAAGATCGACTGCTAGTTCTAGTCAGAGTACTGCCATGATGTCCTGTTTAGAAGTTCGACTAGTGTTGATCGAGAGAATTGCTTCTAAACAGAAGGAGGTTCCATTATTAGCCGAGAAGATTAAAAGGCTTGAGGTTGGATCAGAGATCGATGAACTAAAAGGTTTTAGTCTTGACCAGAGGGGATGGTTGAGAAAGAAGAGATGGTTATGTATTCCGGATGTTGAGGACTAGAGGAAAGAAGTTCTTGGAGAATGTCATCGATCCACGTTTATGATTCATCTTTGAGGGACCAAGATGTATCAAGATATGAAGATGAGCTTCTATTGGGAAGGTATGAAGAGGGATGTTGGCTTGTGGGTTAGGCAGTGTGCAAACTATCAACAAGAGAAAGCCGAACATCAGAAGCTGAGTGGGTTCTTCAGCCTTTAGAGATTCCAGTTTGGAAATGAGATCCGATATCCATGGATTTTATAGACGGGTTGCCAAGGTCAAATAGAGGAAATGAAAGTATATGGGTTATAGTGGACAGGTTGGCCAAGAGTGCCTATTTCATTCCAGTTAAGTCAACCAGGACGACACCTGTTCTGGCGAAGTTGTTTATAAAGAACATAGATAGACTTTATGGGATTCCTAGTAGTATTGTAAGCGATAGAGATTTCTTATTCGCTAGCGAGTTCTGGAAAATCCTACAGGAGACATTAGGTACCAAGCTCAAGATGAGTACTGCTTACCATCCACAGACAGATGGACAAATGGAAAGAGTTAACAAAATCTTGGAAGATTTGTTACGAGCTTGCTTATTAGATTTGGGAGGATCATGGGCAGACCATCTACACTTAGTCGAGTTTTCATATAACAACAGTTGTCAAACTAGTATAGGGATGACACCGTTTGAAGCTTTGTATGGAAGGCCATGCAAATCTCCCATTTGTTGGTTAGAGACCGAGGATAGGTTGATTCTTGGTCCAGATTTGGTTAGAGAAGCCGCAGAGAAGATTGAGTTGATTCGAGCAAGAATGAAGGAAACTCAATCTAGGTAGAAAAGTTATGCTGATAAGAGACAAAAAAACTTGGAGTTCTCAGTTGGAGATCATGTATTCGTCAAAGTATCGCCGATGAAAGGTGTTATCAGGTTCGGGAAGACAGAAAAGTTTGCACCGAGATTCGTTGGACCATTTCCTGTAGTTGAGAGGATCGGGAAACTCGCATATAGAGTAGAGTTACCGAATAGTTTGGTAGAAGTCCACGATGTTTTTCATGTTTCTCATCTAAGGAAGTATATTTGGGATCCAGAGACTACTATTGCACCGACAGTGTTAGATGATTTAGTAGTGGAGCCGAATTTGGCTATAGTTAGGAAGCCTGTCAGTATAGTCGCAAGAGATGTGAAGAAGCTAAGAACCAAGACGGTCATGTTAGCCAGAGTCCAGTGGAGTGATGATGAGAGACTGTACTTGGGAAACTGAGAGCAGGATTCAAGATACTTATCCTGACTTGTTTCATGGTATGTTTTACCTTTTTGATTGATTGATAAGTGCCTTCGTAATTTCGAGGACGAAATTCCTTAAGGAGGAGAGTCTGTAACACTCCATATTTTTAGTAACATTATTTAGAACATTTAATTAGGTAAATTAAATTAAATAATGTAATTTGGGAATAAAATGAGATTTGTGATTTATAAAGGGGTAGCCGTGCCTATGTAAACTAATGAACTAAGTAGAATTAAAATGAATTAAGTTAGGGTGAGCAGACAAGGGAAAAATAGGTAGAAGCAATAACCTTATACCCTAAACCTTCACTACGTTCATTTCATACGTTTATTACAAAATTTAGCAAAACTCAAACACTTAGAGGACAACCACCATTAAGAAGAAAAGAGGGGAAATCAAGAGGAAGAAGCTAATTAACTTAAATCAAAGACCAAATATTTAAGTTGGTGAAAGTTCAGTGGAGCGACAACGAGAAGGACTGTACTTGGGAGACAGAAGACATGATTAGAGAAACTTATCCTAATATGCTTTGAGGGTATGTCTATATTAGATTTTTATAGATAATTACTAGTCAGGTAAGCTAGTATGGTTGTTAGGAGTCGTTATAGATGATTGCTATGTTTAGTATTTAGTCCTTACTGAATTTCGAGGATGAAATTCTTTAAGGAAGGGAGCTTGTAACACCCTAATTTTAATAACATTATTCAGAAGATTTAATTAGATAAATTAAATATAATAATGTAAACATTAGAGTGATAAGGGGATTGAGATTTGAAAATAATTTAAGGGTCGTGCTAAATAAGATAAATGTGCTTATAGATGGTTATATATGATAATTAATTATCCTAAGGGCTTATTGGGAAATAGTCGCACCTTATTACCATAACACTTATATATATCCACGGCTTACCATCCATTCACGTTCATTTCTCATTTTCACAAAACATAAAACGTAAGCATAAGAAGAGGAGCTGACCATTACTAGGAGAAAGGAGGAGAGAAATTAAATCTAAAGCTAAGGCATTAAAGCAAGGGGAATAAATCTTAATCTCAATCCAATCTTCTTATCCTAATCAAGGTGAATAATAATTTATATTGTAATGCCCCATATTTTTAGTAACATTATTTAAAACATTTAATTAGGTAAATTAAATGAAATAATGTAATTTGTTAAGAGAATGAGATTTGTGATTTATAAAGGGGTAGCCGTGCCTATGTAAACTAATGAACTAAGTAGAATTAAAATGAATTAAGTTAGGGTGAGTAGACAAGGGAAAAATAGGTAGAAGCAATAACCTTATACCCTAAACCTTCACTACATTCATTTCATGTGTTCATTACAAAATTCACCAAAACTCAAACACTTAGAGGCCGACCACCATTAAGAAGAAAAGAGGGGAAATCAAGAGGAAGAAGCTAATTAACTTAAATCAAAGATCAAATCTCATCTCCTTAACATCAAAGCAATGGTGAATAATGACTACATCTCATATTTTTGATTGATTTCGGTTTTAGATTGAATCCAAAAGTATTTGCAAATGTTTTTCAATGTTTTGAATGATAAATGGATACACACACACACACACACTTGTTGATGATTTAGGCTATTTTATATGCATTTTATGATGAGAACTGATTTAGAAAACCTAGTTTATGACATCCAAATGACTTGCAAGTTAGAAAAGAAATTGGCAACCAATTAGATTTTGAAAATAAGCAAGTTAGTTGGAAAGAAATTACTTTAAAAGGAAATAAAGCAGTTTTTGTAAGCATTTGCTGTTACGCCTCAATCAACAGCCACCATTCGACTAACTTCATCCGCCTCCATCATAGTCGAAACCAATGCGCTTGGTATCAATACTTGGTACGTAGCGAATTGGAAAAAAAGGCGGAAGGTATGATGTCGAAACAGGGGTTCCGAAGGGGTCGAAACCACGTTTTGGCTTTAGATAGAAAATGCGCTTGCTTGCTTTCAAATGAGATGGTTTTCGACTAGATTGGTTTAATGAAGAGCTTTTGACTCAGGTTGCCGCTTTTGTTTTTAAATTGGCATTCGACAGTGTCAAAACCAAAGTTGCCGCTATTCAAACTTTCGACCCAGTTGAGGCTATTGCCTTTAAACATGGTTTCGGAAGTATGCTTTTGATTTTATTAAAGAGGCCAATCTCCAATGCTTTCGAAAGTGATGGTGTCGAAACCACCTACTTTCTTTACTTAGGAAAAATGTTTTCAAAAGAGAGCTTTCGACTTGATTATTTTATGACCCTTAGTTCCGTTGAAAGATAAACCCATAGGTTTCAACTTAAATGGTTTTGATGGTTTTGGAACTATGTTCCACAAGCTTTTACTTGAACCCAATGCTTTCGAAGGAGTTGTTTTGAGTAGTATACTTTAATGCTTTCAAAAGGTATAAATTATGGTTTCGAAGGGGAGTTCCCCCAATGGTTTTGAAACGTATTTAAGGCATATTTAATGGAAGGTTTCCAGTTTCTTTCAAAAGGAAAGTTTTATGTTTTGAAAAGGATGTCTAAGGTTTTAAGGCATTCGAAAGAGAAGATCCAATGTTTTTGAAAGAGCTTTTGTAAATGGTTTCGAAAGGTATGTTTTAACCTTTCGGCCTGTGGTTATAAAGTAAAGTAGATTACTTATATCGAAAGGGGTACTTTCAATGGTTATGAAATAGGTACTTTCAATAGTTACGAAATGGATACTTTCAATGGTTACGAAATGGATACTTTCAATGGTTACGAAATGGGTACTTTCAATGGTTTCGAAAGGGTTGTTTAAAGGTTTTAAACAAAGGTTTCGAATGAATTGCTTTTGGCAATATAGCCTAAGTGTTTTAATTTAAAAAGGGTTTTAACTTATTTTGGAGGGATGCAAAATCCTTAATGTATTTCATCAACATTATTTTGAGTAAAGTACATATAACATGGCAAATTGCTTAGAGTAAAGCAAAGAGTATATTTTCCTTGTATATGTATGATTTAAAGGTTTAAATCATTTTGAAAGGGTTTTCAAGAAAAATTTAAAGGGTAGTTAACCCTAAGAAAATGACTCAGATATAGAAGACCAGATGGTACTGCTGTAGGGTCGCGCCATATACATTAGCTATAGCCCCTAGCTAATTTTAGTCCAAAATTCAAGTGTGTAGGGCTTAGTCACAGGTAGACTTAAATAATGGTTACACACTGAAAGGAATATTTGTATAGAGAAGAAAAAGGTTATTGGTGAGCCCGCAAAACCATTAGGATCAGGAGACCCTTGGAAATGTAAGTTAGGGATAGACCGTCCAGAAGACTTATCTTGTCAAGACCCGCAAATCCGTACCTCTTGATTAAACACTAATCTCCATTGATCAACTCAAGATGAACGGAAATACGAACCCTGAGGGTTTAAGAAAGAAGAAAGAGGTAGAAGAAAAAGAAAACAGAAGAAGAAGAAAGAGAAGAACAACAGAACAACATTTGAAACAGAAACAATATCAGAATCTCACATATCGCATTTTCTTCACTGATATATATACATTAAAAAATTAGGTTTAAATAAAATTCGAGAATACCTTACTGACGAACTTCCACTCAAAATCGTGACTACATGCTGTTTGACATCGCGATCCCCTGATTCGCGATATCGTCGAACTCGTGGTGGCCATAGCGATGCTCAGCGATCCTTCTTCCCTTCTTGAATCGAACCACGTTGATTTCGACCTCGTTCCCCCTTACCACTCCAGCCGCGATACCCCCTCACGAAATCAAGATCTAAACCCAATTCAATTTCGCTCACCATCACTCGATTGGCATGCCCTAGCTAACATTGCAGATCGACCTAACTTTCCCCTCCACGAACACGACGAACCCCAGCCCTCGCCTCACGACCGAAGTCCAACACCTTCGCGAGCTCGAAATCGAACGAATTGATGCCACCTCGTCGCGAACTCGTGCTACCCCCTCCCTTATATGCTCGCGCACGCGAGCGCGATGTCCTCTAAGGTTGCGGCTGTTTTATTTTGTCTCGAACTAACGAGGCTTCGGCCATTGCTTTATTTCGTTTGTTTTTTTAAAAAAAAACTGGAAAGGGAAGTTGCGATTTTCTTTCAGAGGCTACGGCCATTATATTTTTCTCGTTTGTGATTTTAATTAACAAAAAGGAGGGAGAGGGGCATTTAAAAACGAAAAGGGATGGGTCGCACGATTTTCTTCTGTGTTCTCTAGCGTGAATGTAGGCGTGAGTTAAGGGTAGAGAACATGCTGAAGTTGACTTAATATAAATTTAAATTTTTAAATTTTCAAATTGAACTCAATTTGATTTCGACGCGTTTATACGCCGTGTGCTCTCATATCAGTTCCGAAAAATACGAAATTTGAAATCCGGCAATAATTAAATATTACGGACCCAATGAAACTGATTTCGTCGAATTCCGAGACTGTGCCTTGGACGGCTATTTTTAAATATCGGCTGAACGATATAATTTTCAAAACTGAACAAATAACTGTAAACTTCAATTCTGAAGCTTCTATTATCTTCAGTGTTATCAATACGAATTTTAAAAGCTTTCGAAATATTTTTCTTCAACTTGAAATTGAAGATATAAATTTTTATTCAGTTCAATAGATTAAATTATAAAATTTAATCGTCAAATTCAAAGTTATATCGGGGATTCAAATTAAATCATCGTTCAAATATTTAAAATTAATTAAATATTTTCAATTTAATTTGTTCGAAATTCTGGGTCGTTACATATCTAATAGTTATTAGATAATATTTATTATTTTGTCTGGTAGGTCCGAGTCAACCAAAGGTTAGTAGTCAGCCAAACAAAACTACATTTGTTTTAGACAGCTGGTCCAGTAAATTACCTGTTTTTAGCATAATGGATATTGCTATTTTGATATAATGAGTTTGATTAACCAGTTTGGTTGCATGATTATGATTTGCAAAAGATTTGTTTTGAAAGAGATATTAGTGAGGGGAAACCAGTTCCGCTAAGCGGCGTAGTCTCACTCAATATCATATATAACCGAGATGTATAGTATTATTCATACTAGGCTTTATGTTTGACTCGAAGTTTATGTTTCCCCCTTAAAATATTGGGTGCTCAAAATTGATTTGAGTGGACTGAGGGTTAAAGGTTTTCAGGTTTTAATAGGTGGACTAATAAAGCTTTCGAAGATGTGCAGAAGACAGATTTCCAGTTATATAAAGAGAATTTGTTTTAAAATTCCACTCTGTGTATTAAGAAAGTTAGTCTAGTATTCTCTGATCATCCATGGGGACATCTTCATATGTCGCTCTTGGCATATTTGTAATAATTATATTTGATCAATTCTTGGGACAACTTTTACCCAGAAAAGGGGATTCTGCCTCTATTAGAAGCACCTTTCGACTCATGGCTTCCGCTTCCAATCAAGTCGAAACACCACAAAGACGAAACCAATACATAAGGTATCAACGTTGGTACGTAGCGGATTGGTGAAAGGCGGAAGGCATGGTGTCGAAATATAGCTTCCGATGGGAACGAAACCTTTGCTTTGCTTTTAAATGTTAGCACCTACCTTTGTTTTACTAACGCTTTTGAAGATGTCGAAACATATGCTAGGGGTTTTCTAAATAGGTTTCGAAGAAGGTTGCCATCTTTCATTTTTAAGTATAAGTTTTCGAATGAGTCCCTTGTTTATAAAACAATGCTTTCAAAAATGGTGGTTCCGACCTAGTCGAAACCCTGCTGCCGTTCTTTTGCCTTTCGAGTGTATTGAAGCCATCAATGCTTTCGAAGGGTAACCTTTGTTTTAAACTTGTATTAAGCCACATCCTAAATGCTTTCGAAAGGGTTCAAGGGTTTCGAAGGCAATGCCTTCGAAAGGGGGTTTCGATACTAACCTTCAATGTTTTACTTAAATGTTTTGAAGCTTTCGAAAGGATGGTGCCGACGCCATCAAACTTTCCCCAAACAATTTTATATGAAGATCAAGGTTTCAAAAGAGATACTTTCGTATATATTCACATTGACCCAAAAGATGTTTGTGAGTAAACCCAATGGTTTCGAAAGGGGTACTTTCATTGGATTCGAAGCTATGTTTCTAAGGATTATTAAGTAATTTTTTGATACTTTCGAAAGTTGGTTTCGAAAGAGATGATTTAAAGAGATTCCAAAGGTTTATATGTAATGTTTTGAAAACAAGTTTTCTATGCTTTTGAAGGAAGTTATCCAGGGGTTTTGAAAGTAATGTTTTAAGGTTTCGAAAGCCTTAGTTTCCAAAAAAATAACCCAATCTCATTTTAAAGGAAAACCATGACATTAATAAAGAGTTTTGAAAGGATTTTAAGTATGGAGTTTTTGAAGAAGTTTTTCCTTGATTAATAGGTTAAAGGGATTAACCAAGTTATTATGTTTGCTTCTTCATATATGTATATATTCACATTGTAATGGACCCATAACTGTATTTTGGGGAAGGGTTGAATAACCAGCTAGGTTGACCCAGTGGTGAATATAAATTGAATGAACTCCTAAATGAGCAGAACTGCATCCAGAACATCAGATAGACCAGAATGTAGGATGTCTAAATATTGAAGTTGTCAGATAGATAGGTTCATAGTAAACCCATGAAAACTATGTTTAGGAAAAGTTATTGGCAGGGGCCAATAAGTTCATAGTAAACCGATGAAAACTATGTATAAAAGAAGTTGTCAGGGAGACAAGTTCATAGTAAACCTATGAAAACTATGATTAGAAAGAGTTATTGGCGGGGGCCAATAGGTTTGTAGTGAACCCATGAAAACTATATCGGATTAAGTTATTGACAGATGTCAATAGGTTCCTAGTCAACCCATGAAAACTAGGATAAGAGGAAAGTTATTAGAGTTACCAATAGGTTCAGGGAGAACCCATGAAACAATGATGTTATTGGCAGGGGCCAATAGGCTCTTAGTGATCCCATGAAAACTAGGAAATGGGACAGGGAATCCATAAATTTAAACAGGTTAATAGTAAGCCCATGAAAACTATAAATCTGGACAGGGAGTCCATAAACATTAAACAAGTTATTAGTCAGCCCATGAAAACTAATAGGTTAATAGTAACCCTAGAAACTATAGCTGAGACAGATAGTCAAAATGAATGGGGATGAGTAATCCATAATTGATTTACTTGTTTGATATCATCATATTATTTTGATTTGTTTTAACCATTGTTGATGCAGGAGCATAGTATATGCTTTTAAAAAGTTTTTAGGATACCAGTGAGGGGAAAACCCATTCCGCTAAGCGGCGTAGTCTCACTAGATATCTTAATGGTTTGAGATGGTAGATTATGATTCATACTAGGCTTTATGTCTGACTCGAAGTTTTTGTTTTCCCCTTAAACTCTTGGGTACTCAATTGATTTTGAGTAGTTTGAGAGATGAGGTTTTCAGGTACCTCTTTAGACGAATAAGCTTTCGGAGACGTGCAGGAGGCATGATAGCTATCTAGAGTTCTCTTTTATTTTGATTCCGCTATGTTGTTGATGTAAAGGCAAAGTTGTTTAGTTGCCTATATATACTTTGATCATCCAAGGGGGCATCTTCATATGTCGCTCTTGGCGTATGTTGTTATAAGTATATTTTCTCTCAACGTGGTTCTTGTATTGGGATTATGTAATGAATTTGAAATGATTTGAAATGGAATGTGTAAGTTGTTTTGTGATTTTAAATTTTTTTACATATCAACGCGTTTATGTTATATCAATGTATTTAACATTACCGTATTTGGTCACCGGTGATCAATAACTATGGATGATTGCAGTATCCGTAGTTGTTAGTTTTGGGCCTCCAAGTAGGGGATGTTAATATACAATAGAATCTGTGGCGCATATACTGAATTTGATGTCTACTAAATTTGTGCCTAAGATATGAGATATGGTATGGAAGAAACCCTACCTCAAATATTTGAAGATGTTGGGTTGTCCAGCCTACGTTAAGAATGTTAGCCCCATTAATCTTGAGGCAAGAACAGTACTATGTCAGTTTTTAGGAAAACCCAAAGATTCTATGGGATATATCTTCTATAACAAGGAGGAACAAAAATTTATTGTTTCTTGAAACATTGTCTCTTTGGAAAATGAATGTCAACTAAAGGAAATTTAGAGCAAAGTTGTAGACTTGGATGAAATCTGAGAAACTAACATAGAGACTAAACTGGAAGAAGAATCTAGTTTACCAATATACGATAATGTGCAACCTATTAGAAGGTCTTATAGGGAATCTTCCGCACCATAGAGATACGATGATTTTCTCGTCGACGGTGAGAAAGATGACTACGTCCTTGAAAATGACACTCTCCTCACATTCCGGAAGGTGCAACAGAGTAAAGATTCTACACTCTGGCTTTAAGCTATGAAATCTGAGATGGATTCAACGTACACAAACAAAGTATGGACATTACTATATTTACCCAAAATTGGCCGTGAATGGATCTTTAAGGAAAAACTAAATGTAGATGGAAAGTTATAGACCTATCAATCGAGATTAGTCATGAATGGTTTCCTCAAATTCAAGGTGTTAACTACAACGAAACACGTTCGCCCATAGTCACGCTTAAATCTATTTAAATTTTACTTGTTATCGTCGTGTTCTATAACATCAAATGGCATATAGACATGCAAATGGCATTTCTAAATGGTGATTTATAAGAAACTGTTTACATGTCGTAGCCCTACGGTGTTGAGATTAGTGGGAGCGAGTGAATGGCTTGTAAACTATTAAGATCAATATACGGTCTTAAGTAGGCTTCAAGGAGTTGGAATAAGTGTTTTGATAAAGTAATTAAACTGTTTGGTCCTTACTAAAACATAGTGGAAGCCTACGTATATCGAAAACAACTAGGAAGCGCTATTGTATTTTTATCCTTTATGTTGATGATTTGCTCCTGATTAGCAACAACATCCCATTATTGCAATCGGTGAAAGATTGGTTATCTAAGATCTTTTCTATGAAGCATTTGGGAGAAGCAATCTATATACTTGGTATCAGGATCTATAGAGGTAGATGTAAGAGGTTGCTAGGATTATCTCAATCTTTGTATAAACACACCATACTAAAAAGGTTTAGTATATAGAATTCCAAGCACGTAAATGTTTCGACACGATATGGGATTGTCCTTTTGAAATGGATGCTCCTTATACTGATGAGGCGGAGGAGCGTATAAAAAGGATATAGTATGCATCTACAATAGGTTCCATCATGTACGTTATGTACGAGACCGGATGTGGCTTATGCATTAGGATGCATAAGCAAGTACCAGTCAAACTCCAAAGAAAAACATTGGATGATAGTCAAATATATTCTTAAGTATTTAAGAAATACTAAATATTTATTCCTAATATATGGGAGTGAAGGCCTCCATATGAAAGGGTACAGTAATTCTTACTTTCAGTGATATCGATGAGAGTAAATTGGTGTCAGTTTATGTATAACCATTGAACGGTGGTGCGCTAAGTTGGAAAGTTCCAAACAAAAAGTTGTAACTGATCCAATGATGAAAGCTAAGTACATTGATCTAAACTATGCAACTAAAGAAGCAGCCTAAATACACAAATTTATGACTGAGCTAGGAGTGACTCAAATGTTGAGAATCCCATAGTATTGTTCTATGATAATATTGCCACGATGTAGATCGTGAAAGAACCTAGAGCTCATAAGAAATAAAGGTTTATACTCTTGGAGTTCCACCTGATAAGAGGATTTGTCGGAATAGAGAAGTGATGATTATAAGAATAAATAGTAAAGAGAAAATAGAAGACTCATTCACAAAGGGGGTAGCTCAATCAGTACCGATTGAACTGATTAAAAGAATGGGATTATGAATCCATAATTAGCCCCAAGTGCAAGTTGAAGATTGAGAGAGTTATAGCTTGCCCTAGGGGCAATTATGTAATTTATAGTAAATTATATAACTCTATAATCTATTTTGTTCGTAATAAAGGCATTTGATATCTTCTATATACTTGCAGTACTGTGACATAATTAATTAAATAATTATTTTGAAGTATGTTAATAAGGAAATCCTCAAATGAAATCTCATGTGATTTCAGTTGTAAATACTTGCAATTGTGAGTAATTATTCACGTTAGATAATAACATTTTACTTTAAATATTCCTAGATATTTTGAGAAATGATATCGATACATCTATTAAGGCCATAAAACATAACGCTCTTTAAATGTTGGATAATGTATTATTTATGGCTGCTAGGGCACTAATGGGTTACTTACTCATAGTTATTGAATAACCATGGGATGATTCATCTGACAATTTTCTATTGGTCGATAAAAACTAGGTCAAAGAGGAAAACTCAAAGTGACGATGTTACATAGTTCTCACAAGTTGAGAATACTATTAAACTTCAATATGGATACTCTACTTTGATTAAAGTTAAATCGTGGAATGGTGACCATCGAGCGACTATAGTTTGTTTTGAGTGGAAGCATTGGAAATGAATCACTATTTAAGAGAGAATTCGTCTCCTCGGTTGTATGAAGTTAGTATCATGGTCAACTATGGTCAACTCAAAGTCAAAAATTTCTAGCAAGAGTAGAATGATTAATAATAAATGTTATTATTGAACCTAGGACTTTGTTTATGGACCGATCAAGTTGAATGTGGATAATATTGTAATTTTGACCAATACCAAATTCCATATCTTAAAGAGAAATAGTTTTGACGAAGAGAATACGTGTAAATTATCATTACTAGAATATACCGCTTAAGAATATGTCATATTAAATATTATCGTTGAGATCTGTAAGTGATGAATTTAGCCAAATTATTACAATATTAGCTAAAGTAACATGTGAACATTAATATCTGAATTGTTAGAATATTAATTGCTAACTAAGTTCATACCCATGAGTCACACAACTAAATCCATTCAGCCTCCGAAATACCACTCGATTTAATTTGTTTATCATAATTATAAATTAATTAAAGTACTTAATATTTAGAAAAATATTAATTGTTAACTTATTTCGTATTTAAGGTATATTTAGTAAATTGGGTAGCTCCTAGAAATGTTTTGGGTGCAATTGGAAATTAATTGGGTGCGTATATTAAATTAATATATGTGCGCACTAATATGCAATATCGAAGTACATTTAAACTATATTTAACTACAATTAATTGCAAGATTGATTTTGAAGTGTTTTAGGTCCATTATTAGACCTATAGTGACCAGCCATAGGGATAAAGATAGGTGGTTTGGAGTCCGACTTAGCAAGAGAGAAATGTGTAGGATATTTTCCATAGATCTCTTTATATAAGCAAATCAACCCACACTTTTTTGGTCTCCTATTTTTCTTGCACCTCCTTACCATAACCTTGGCTGACGATTCCTCTTCTAAAACTCATAGCCGAGCTACCATTTATATCCAAATACAAACAACTCAAATCATGGTGGTTATATGCCGAAGGTTATAAATTCGGGTAGAGATTTGGGACCTCTAGGAGATTGTTCAGATCAAGATGTGTCAACCAGGCCGCGCCTTCATCATGGTACAATTTTAATTTACATATATAATTATTATATATTAATTTTCACCATTTATATAAATATTTATTGTTGCCTTGCTGTAATTTAAAATTAATTTAATAGTTTAATAATTAATTTATTTCAATTCATTTTAATACAATGTTTTAAATAAAAAAGGAATATTTCTTTGGTTTTGGCCATTATACAAATTTAAATATGAAAAAAATTCTAAATATAAAAATATTTTTGATAATAATTATCAATTACGATAATTTAAATTATAAAATACATTAATATCACATTTAAAATTAATATATATATATATATATTTATTAAATCTAAATTCCTTTCGCTAATTTTATTTAAAAGATCTACTTTAAAAGATATTACATAGACATAGACACAGACACACACACACAGATATATATATATATATATATATATTGTTAACTATAATTTTAGCCAACCTCGAAAGTGTGATTAGGAGGCGATATTAGCAAAAGATTAGTTACTAATGATCTACGTCCACTATGAGAAATTTCTTATTACTTCACCTCTATTACAACAGCCTAGATTACAAGAAGTGGTGAATACAAAAATACTTGAAAGCTAGTGTTTTTCAACCTTTTTAAAAATGCATGCCTTGATCTATATATAGTTGCTAAAGTTGATGCTTGGTTGATTAAGATTGCACCGAATAAGCCCGAGAAATGCTCTAGGCCGTTGATGGAGCTATGCGGTTGGTGTTCATGTCAGCTAGGATGCCAGAAGGGATGCATGGTGTAGATGAAGACAGTTAGCAGATCATATAGTAGGCATGCTTAAGGCTTGGAAGACGGTGTGGGATCAGAAAGTGGTTGCAGCAGAGGTACTTGGGTAGTAGCAAAGGACATGAGAGGGTTGCTATACGGTGGAGCTTTTGTCAGGTGAATAGTGCCCTTAGATGCCATTCCTTTTAGAGGAGAAATACATGCGGAGCTTCGCTTAGGCGGAGGCAGTTTGGTGCTTGTAGATGTAGTTGAATACTACTAGAGGAACTTGCAGACGAGGGTTGATTAGGAAGAGGACGAGAGAGGGTGTAACATCCCCTATCTAGAGGCCCAAAGCTAAGCGCTACAGATGCTGCAGTCATCTATAGTATTAACTTCAGGCGACTAAATATGGCTATGTTAATGGTATCTATAATATCAAAAGCACTTGAATATGAAACAAATCACACATTTCCAAACATAATTTTCCATTACATTTTGAAACAGATGTTCCATATTCAGATTACATAATCCTAAACGTTTCCTAGGCAATGATAAAATATACTCATTACAAAATACGCTAAGAGTGACATATGAAGATGCCCCCTTGGATGATCATAGTCATATAGTCATAATCGACTTAATTCATACACAACGGAAATAAACAACAAAACAATGAACCGCAACTCCTAAATAGCTATCTGTTAGCCTCCCATTCTCCTTCGGTAGCTTTATTCGTCATCCTACTAAAACCAGAAAGAACCTCAACCCTTAGCCTACTCAAATTAATTTTGAGCACCTGAGATTTTAAGGGAAAAACATAAACTTCGAGTTAGACATAAAGCCTAGTGTGAATAATACTATACATCCCGGTTATTAATGTTAAGTGAGACCACGCCGCTTAGCGGAATAGGTTTCACCTCACTAACATCCTTCTACAACATATCTTTTGCAAACCTTTATCATGCAACCAAAACTGGTTAAGACTGTAAAGCATTATTATGTAAACATACATATCAGGTAACAAATGGACTATCTGTCCAAACATTATAATTTTGTTTGGCTTACTATTAACCTTTGGCTCGGGCCTACCAGAAAAATAATAATATCTATCTAACATTTGTTAGACACACCTCTTCTGGACAATCTATCCTTTACTATCTGTTAAATACTTCTCTTCTGGATGGTCTGTCCCTAACTTAACATCTCCCTAGGTCACCTGATCCCAATGGTTTTTGCGGGCTCTCCAATAACCTATCTGTATACAAACATATATTCCCTTCTGCGTGTAATCATAATTTAAGTCTTACCTGTGACAAAGCCCTACACGCTGGAATTTTGGACTAAATTAGCTGGGGCCAATAGCTAATGTGTAGGGCGCGACCCTATACCAGTCCCGTCTGGTATTCTAATATTTGAGTTATTTTACTTAGGGATAACTTCCCTTAAATTTTCCTTGAAAAACTCTTTCAAACTGATTTAAACCTTTAAATCATACTTACATAAGGAAAAAAATATATTCTTTATGCTTTACTCAAAATCACCTTGCCATGTTATATAAATATATTTTATTCAACCCCTTGTTGATGAAAACATTTACCCCTTCGAAACTATTAAACTTTGTCTTTCGAAAACATTGGAAAAACCTTTCCTTTCTTTTCTCCGGAAGCTTCAAAATAATAGACATCCCTCTCTAAAACCTTTAAACATTTCCCTCCGAAAACATTGGAATAACCCTTCCTTTCTTTTCATCGAAAGCTTTGAAAAAAAAGAAAACCTTCCCTTTCGACCCCTTCGAAACCCTGGGGAACCACCCCTTTAAAACCATTCATTAAAACTCTTTCGAAAGCATTGAAATACTAAACCTTTCGAAAGCCTTTGGGTTCAATTTAAAACACGTGGAAACTTTTCGAAACCATTCAAAGTTTACTTCTTCAAAACCTTTAAAAACCATCTCGGTCGAAACCTTTTGAATTATGCCTTCAAGTAGAGCGAGATGATAAGAAGCCCATTGAAGTCGAAAGCACTTCTTTTGAAAACATTAAAACCATATCTTTCGAAACCATTTGGGTTATACTTCAATTATAGAAAAAGGATCTTTAAAACATTTAAGTCGAAAGCATCTGTTTCGAAACCATTTCCTAAGTAAAGAAGTGATGGTGTCGAAACCATCCCTTCAAAAGCATGGGAGAAGTGACTGATTTTTTTTAAAACTAAATATATACCTTCCATAATCATTAACTTAGAAAGGTAGAAAGGCGGCAGCTAGGCGTTTCGGCTTAGTCGAAAGCAAACATTTAAAACTAAAGTGCAACCCATTCGAAACCATCTCTTTTAAACCCATTGACCCAGTCGAAAGCTAACTGAGTCGAATGCCATTTAGTTGAAAGCAAGCAGGCGCATTTTAATTTAAAAACAAAGTGACGCTTCGACCCCTTGGGAACCTATGGTTTCGACCTCATACCTTTCGCCTTCTATCCAATTTGCTACGTACCAATTTCTTAATACCAGGCGCATTAGTTTTGATGGAGTTGAGGGCGGAGGGACCTGGTTGCAAGCCAATCAAGGTGGAAGCTGGTGCCAAAAGCAATAAAACAGTTAAAAGCCTGAAATAAACAGCTCTTTTTTACCTAACCTGCTTTACATGTAAAATTTTGATTGGTTGCCTCTTTTTACCACTAAAAGGTGCGACACATTTCAGAGCCAATTAATTAATTTAAATCATTTGCAAAACACCCCTTCACCTTAATTAAATATACAAAACATTTAAGTCCCATACCTTAAATAATTTTATATATTCATCAAAGCACTTAGGAAAATTCTATAAAAATTCCAAAAAATCCTTTTCATTACTTTTTCTAACATACATAAATTTTTGACCCAAATAATTATTTATTTTGCCGTGATTAATTTATAACCCAACAAATCATTTTCTTTACTAGAAAATTAATATGTAATCCACCATAATTCAAAAAATTATGAAAATTGAAACCCATCTCTAAAATATCATTTCCGATCTACATTAAAATTTGCAAGGAATTTAGATGCCATTTAATAGGGTTTTCATATCAAACATATCATTAAAACTAATATGAACATGTATAAATCATCAACAAGTATATATAAATTTCCAATCATCCAAAACATGGCATTATCATGCAAAATCATTTCGGTTTACCCTTAAATCTAAAAACTATAAGAAAAATAGGATGTAGTAATCACTCACCTTAGCTTTGTGATTAAAGATGTGAGATTTGATGTTGAAAAAGTTGATTTACTTCTTCTTCTTGAAAATCCTAGCTTTATCTTCTCTTGAGATTGAAAATGGTGGCCGGCCTTAGAATATTTTTTCTTGAGAATAAATGAAATGAACGTGTGTTTGAATTCCTAAGGGTTTAGTGTATAAGTTCTATCATTTTCCTATTTTTCCCTCCCTTATTTCCTAACACTTTTAATCATGTTATCTTATTTTGATTTACATTTAACATGGCACGGCTAACCCTTGGTTAAACCAAATCTCAATCTATTAATCATCTTACATTATTTTATTTTATTTAGCTAATTAAATATTCTAAATAATGTTACTAAAAATATGGGGTGTTACAATCTCCCCTCCTTAAAGAATTTCGTCCTCGAAATTACGATAAGGAACACATCAAACAATCAAAGGTAAAACATACCATCAAAACAAATCAGGAGCGTCTCTAATCCTACTCTCAGTCTCCCAAGTACAGTCTCTATCATCGTCACTCCACTGGACTTTCACCAACTTGATTGTCTTGTTTCTCAACTTCTTCTCATCTCTCTCGACTATTTGGATAGGCTTCCTAATTATAGTCATATCTGGTTCTACTACTAAATCTTCTAACACTGTCGGTTCTATAGTAGTGTATGGATCCCTGACACACTTTCTAAGATGAGATACATGGAATACATCATGGACTCCGACCAAATTACTCGGTAACTCTACTCTATACGCGAGTTTTTCGATCCTTTCTAAAATAGGAAATTGTCCAACGAACCTCGGTGCTAACTTCCCCGTCTTCCCGAACCTGATAACACCTTTCATTGTCGATACTTTGATGAAAACATGATCTCCAACAGAGAATTCTAAATCTTTTCGTCTTTTATCTGCATAGCTTTTCTGCCTAGACCGAGCTTCCTTCATTCTCACCCTTATTAGCTTAATCTTTTCTGCTGCCTCTATCACCAAATCAGGACCAAGAACTAATCTGTCTCCAGTTTCTAACCAACATGCAGGAGATTTGCATGGTCTTCCATACAAAGCCTCAAACTGTGCCATTCCTATACTAGTCTGATAACTATTGTTATACGAAAACTCGACTTGATGTAGGTGGTCTTCCCATGATCCCCCAAAGTCTAATACACAAGATCGTAACAAGTCCTCCAAGATCTTGTTAACTCTTTCCGTCTTCCCATCAGTCTGCAGATGGTAAGTGGTACTCATCTTGAGCTTGGTTCCTAATACCTCTTGTAGACTCCTCCAAATTCATTAGTGAATAATGCATCTTTGTCGCTGACTATTACTAGGAACTCCATGAAGTCTAACTATGTTCTTTATGAACAACTTTGCCAAAACTGGTGCCGTCCTGGTCGACTTTACTGGAATGAAATGGGCACTCTTGGTCAACCTTTCCACAACAACCCATATACTCTCATATCCTCTCCTTGACCTTGGCAACCCATTAATAAAGTCCGTAGATATTGAATCCCATTTCCAAACTGGAATATCTAAAAGATGAAGCAATCCACTTGGCTTCTAATGTTCGGACTTCACTTGTTGATATTTAACACACTGCATAACCCACAAGCCAACATCCCTCTTCATGTCTTCCCAATAGAAGCTCCTCTTCATATCTTGATACATCTTGGTCCCTCCAAGATGAATTGTGAACTTCGATCGATGACATTCCTCCAGAACTTCCCTCCTTAAGTTCTCTGCATCCAGAACGTATAATCGTCCCTTCCTTCTCAACCATCCTCTTTGGTCAAGACTAAAGTCCTTTAGATCATCGATCTCCAATCCTACCTCAAGACTTCTAATTCTCTTGGCCAAAACTAGATCTTCTCTCTGCTTAGAAGCTATCCTCTCGATCAGCGCTGGTCGAACTTCTATACAAGCACACCACAACTGGCCAGGGCTTCTAGATCCTTCCATTTCGCCAACATCGCTAACACCACATTATGATGTTTTCTACTGAGAGCATCTGCTACCTTGTTTCCTTTTCCAGGAGTATACTCGATTCCAAAATCATAAGCTGCCAAAAATTCCAGCCACCTCTGCTGCCTCATATTAAACTCCTTCTGAGAGAATAAATACTTTAATGACTTATGATCAGTATATAACTTAAATCCTCCCCTAAGAGATAGTGCCTCCAAATATTCAAGGCAAAAATCACCGCTGCCAATTCCAAATCTTTAGTAGGATATCTTCCTTCATGCGGTCTAAGATGCCCAGACGCATAAGCAATAACTTTGCCCTTCTGCATCAACACTGCTCCCAATCTAGTTCCACATGCATCAGTGTATACTACCAACCCTTGGTTACCATCTGGAACTACTAACATGGGAGCATTGGTCAACAAATGTTTTAACTTAAGGAATGCTTCCTCACATTTGTCGGACAAAACAAACTTCACTTCCTTCCTATTAAGCTTAGTCAAAGGTGGTGCTATCCATGAGAAATCCTTGATGAATCTCCGGTAATAGCCAGCAAGTCCAAGAAAACTCCTGATCTCGGTTACCATCTCTGGTCTCTTCCAATTATTGACAGCTTCGATCTTAACTGGATCAACCGACAATCCTTTCTCCAAAATCACGTGACCGAGAAACTTCACTTCCTCCAAAAATGGCACTTTGAAAACTTTGCCTTTAGCTGATGCTGCCTCAGTGTTTCAAGCACAACTCTAATATGAACTTCATGCTCCTTCTCGTTCTTAGAGTATATCAGAATATCATCTATAAAATCCAAAACGAATCTATCCAAGTGCTCTCGGAAAATTCGGTTCATCAAATCTACAAAGAATGTTGGCGCATTAGTGAGTCTGAACGGCATAACTAACCATTTGTATAACCCATATCTTGTCCTAAACGTCGTCAAAGGTATATTTTCTTCTGCCACCTAAGCTGATGAAACCCTACCGCCAAATCTAACTAGGAGAATATCTTAGCCCCACTCAATTGATCGAACAAATCGTCAATCCTTGGCAGTGGATATCAATTCTTTATCGTCTTCTCATTCAGCTTACGATAATCGATACATAGCCTTAGCGATCCGTCCGGCTTCTTAGCAAATACAGCGGCTGCACCCTAAGGTGAACTACTCGGTCTAATAAAATTATTTCCTTCCAAATCTACCAACTGAGCTTTCAACTCCCTCATCTCTGTTGGTGTCATCCTGCTTGGTGGCCTACTCACTGGTCCTGCACCAGGCACTAAATCAATCCGAAGCTCAATGGCTCGTTTCGGCCGCAATCCAACTACATGCTCAAACACATCCGCGAATTCTCTAACTACGAAAGTGCGATTCAACTCATCTTCCAACTCCATGACACCCAACAAGGCATTCACCTCACAACTGGGGTTTTCTACAGGTTAAACTATCTGATCACTACAGTCCGGGTGTCTAAGGGATATTTTCCTACCTAGGAAAAATATCCTAGCATCATAATTACTTAACCAATCCATACCTATTATAATTCCGAACCCAACAAATCAAATACATGCAAATTGCAAACAAAGGTGTAACCTAGCAGGTCAAACTTTAAGTGGTCACACTTCATCCCAAGCATCGCATATCCTCCTATCGGATTTGCAAATCTTAAGGAAGTAACTAAATATGTGGGTTCTAGGTTAAGTTCATCTACCAAACACTGAGATATAAAAGAATGAGGTGCACCAGTATCAAATAAAACGCTAACAGATATATCATGGATCTGAAGCGTACCTCCTACATAGTCTTTCCCTTCTCCTGCACTGTCGGCTTTGACGTAGCAGGCCCTAATGCAAACACCTGGCTTTTATCCCCTTTTGCTGGCTCTTTGCACTGGTTCTTGTAGTGCCCAATTTGATCACAGTTAAAACATCCGATCCCTTTTCTTCTCAGCAGCCTTCTTTCCTTTTCCCATCCGACACTCATGAGCATAAGGGCCTTTCTTGTCGCACTTATAGCAGACCACCTCAGACTTTCCTTTCTTTGCCGCACCTCCTTTTTGAACATTCTTTTTGTGGAAAAAATCTCTTTTAGCCCTGTCCAACCTGAACCTCTTTCTCCTTCTTCTTCTCCAAGCAAGCTAACATCTCCTTATGTCTCAATGCCATTTCCACCACCACATCACACGGATCTCTGATGTGCAGTAAAGTAGCTCCAGCCAACTCTGGCTTCAAACCTCTAATAAACTTTTCGTTCCTTTTCAACACTATGTCAACAGTGGCATAACCATACCGTGCTAGCTCCTCGAATCTACTAGCATATTACAGAACTGACATTTCACCTTGTTCCAACTCAGCAAACTTCCTGGCCAAGACAGACTGCGCCATTATTGACATTAACCTTTCTTGAAACCTCCTTCTGAACTCCGCCATGTCATAGTCTCTTCATCCACGCCAGTAGTTACAGTATTCCCCCAAAACAAAGCAGCTCCTTAAAGCCGTCTTGAAGCAAGTCTCCTTTTCTGCTTATCATTGAGCCCTAGGTCAGCAAAAATCCTCTCGCAATGTAGCAGCCAGTTTTCTACTTCAATAACATCCTCCATTCCGATAAACGGTTTCCCTCCAGGCCTAGTATAACCTCTGCTCAAGTTAGCATACTGATTGACCATCGGAGCTTCCTGAACTCCTCCTCCAGTAGCATTACCTCCAACAACTCCAGCTGCGATTCCAACTTGCGTTATGTTTACGAAAAACCATTACAAGGCTCCCATATCTACTTGGGGAACCCCAACACCAACATTTTCAGCTTGAGCCTGACCTGGACCTCTTCTAGCATTTGGTCGGGTATTTCCATTTGTGGTGGTGCTCTTTCCTCCAAGGTTAACTCTGCCTCTTCTTCCGTCCATATATGTATTCAATCCTTGTGAAATACAGAAGAATAGCCTAACAAAGGTAGGAGTCTAGAGATAAAACGTATACTTATATATATATATATATATAATACAAGTACGTTATTATAACGTTATCTCTTACCCCAATCCTATCTCTAATTCCTAAGGATTATGTTTTCAAAAATCATTTTTTTAGTTAAAGTATTTCATAAACCTATGCTCTGATACCAGGTTGTAATATCCCCTATCTACAGGCCCAAAGCTAAGCGCTACAGATGTTGCAGTCATCTATAGTATTAACTTCCGGTGACTAAATATGGATATGTTAATGGTATCTATAATATCAGAAGCACTTGAATCTGAAACAAATCACACATTTCCAGACAAAATTTTCCATTACTTTTCAAAACAGATGTTCCATATTTAGATTACATAATCCCCAACGTTTCCCAGGCAATGATAAAATATTCTCATTACAAAATACGCCAAGAGCGACATATGAAGATGCCCCCTTAGATGATCAGAGTCATTTAGTCATAATTGACTTAATTCATACACACCAGAAATAAACAACAAAACAAAGAACTGCAACTCCTAAAAAGCTATCCGTTAGCCTCATGCTCTCCTCCAGTAGCTTTATCGTCATCCTACTAAAACCTGAAAGAACCTCAACCCTCAGCCTACTCAAATTGATTTTGAGCACCTGAGAGTTTAAGGGGAAAACATAAACTTCGAGTCAGACATAAAGCCTGGTGTGAATAATACTATACATCCTGGTTATTAATGTTAAGTGAGACCACGCCGCTTAGCGGAACGGGTTTCCACTCACCAACATCCTTTTAAAACATATCTTTTGCAAACCTTTATCCTGCAACCAAAACTGGTTAAGACTGTAAAGCATTATTATGTAAACATACATATCAGGTAACAAATGGACTATCTGTCCGAACATTATAATTTTGTTTGGCTTACTATTAACTTTTGGCTGACTCGGGCCTACCAGACAAATAAAAAAATCTATCTAACATATGTTAGACACACCTCTTCTGGATGGTCTGTCCTTAACTATCTGTTAAATAGTTCTCTTCTAAACGGTCTGTCCCTAACTTAACATCTCCCTCAGTCACCAGATCCCAAATTGTTTTTGCGGGCTCACTAATAACCTATCTGTATACAAACATATATTCCCTTCTGTGTGTAATCATAATTTTAGTCTTACCTATGACAAAGCCCTACACACTGGAATTTTGGACTAAATTAGTTGGGCCAATAGCTAATGTATATGGCGCGACCTTATACTAGTCTCATCTAGTATTCCAATATCCGAGTCATTTTACTTAGGGATAACTTCTCTTAAATTTTCCTTGAAAAACTCTTTCAAACTGATTTAAACCTTTGAATCATACTTATACAAGGAAAAAAATATATTCTCTATGTTTTACTCAAAATCACCTTGTCATGTTATATATATATATACATATATATTTTATTCAAGCGCTTGTTGATGAAAACATGTACCCCTTTCGAAACCATTAAACTTTGTCTTTCGAAAACATTGGAAAATCCTTTTCTTTCTTTTCTCCAAAAGCTTCGAAATAATAGACATCCCTCTCTAAAATCTTTAAACATTTCCCTCCGAAAACATTAGAATAACCCTTCCTTTCTTTTCATCGAAAGCTTCAAAAACAAAAGAAAACCTTCCCTTTCGACCCCTTCGAAGCCCTGGGGAACCACCCCTTCAAAACCATTCATTAAAACTCTTTTGAAAGCATTGAAATACTAAACCTTTCGAAAGCCTTTAGGTTCAATTTAAAACATGTGGAAACTTTTAGAAACCATTCAAAGTTTATGTCTTCGAAACCTTTAAAAACTGTCACGGTCGAAACCTTTTGAATTATGCCTTCAAGTAGAGTAAAAGGATAAAAAGCCCATTGAAGTCGAAAGCACTTCTTTCGAAACCATTAAAACCATCTCTTTCGAAACCATTTGGGGGTATACTTCAATTATAGAAAAAGGGTCTTTAAAACATTTAAGTCGAAAGCATCTGTTTCAAAACCATTTCCTAAGTAAAGAAATGATGGTGTCGAAACCATCCCTTCGAAAGCATTGGAGAAGTGTATGATTTGTTTCAAAAAAAAGCTAAGTATACCTTCCGAAATCATTGACTTTGAAAGGTAGAAAGGCGGCAGCTAGGGGTTTCGGCTTAGTCAAAAGCAAACATTTAAAACTAAAGTGCAACCTATTCGAAACCATCTCTTTTAAATCCATTGGCTCACTAACTGAGTCGAAAGCCATTTAGTAGAAAGCAAGCAGACGCATTTAATTCAAAAACAAAGTGACGCTTCGACCCCTTAGGAACCTGTGGTTTCGACCTCATACCTTTTGCCTTCTATCCAATTCGCTACGTACCAATTTCTTGATACTAGGCGCATTGTTTCGATGGAGTTGAGGGCGGCGGGACCTGGTCGAAAGTCAATCAAGGTGGAAGCTGGGGCCGAAAGCAATAAAACAGTTAAAAGCCTGAAATAAAAAGTTCTTTTTACCTAACCTACTTTACATGTAAAATTTTGATTGGTTGCCTCTTTTCTTTACCACTAAAAGGTGCTGCACATTTCAGAGCCAATTAATTAATTTAAATCATTTGCAGAACACCGCTTCTCCTTAATTAAATATATAAAACATTTAAGTCTCATACTTTAAATAATTTTATATATTCATCAAAGCACTTAGGAAAATTCTATAAAGATTCTAGAAAACCCTTTTCATTACGTTTTCTAACATACATAAATTTCGAACCCAAATAATTATTTATTTTGCCGTAATTAATTTATAACTCAATAAATCATTTTCTTCACTAGAAAATTAATATAAAATCCACCATAATTCAGAAAATTGAAATCCATCTCTAAAATATCATTTTTGATCTACATTAAAATTTGCAAGGCATTTAGATGTCATTTAATAGGGTTTCCATATCCAACATATCATAAAAACTAATATGAACATGTATAAATTATCAACAAGTATATATAAACTTCCAATCATCCAAAACATGACATTATCATGCAAAATCATTTTGGTTTACCCTTAAATCCGAAAAATATAAGAAAAATGGGATGTAGTAATTATTCACCTTTGCCTTGTGATTAAAGATGTGAGATTTGATGTTGAACAAGTTGATTTACTTCTTCTTCTTGAAAATCCTAGCTTTATCTTCTCTTGAGATTGAAAATGGTGGCCGGCCTTAGAATATTTTTGCTTGAGAATAAATGAAATGAACATGTATTTGAGTTCCTAAGGGTTTAGGGTATAAATTCTATTATTTTCCTATTTTGCCCTCACTTATTTCCTAATACTTTTATTCATGTTATCTTGTTTTGATTTACATTTAACATGGCACTGCTAACCCTTGGTTAAACCAAATCTCAATCTACTAATCATCTTACATTATTTTACTTAATTTAGCCAATTAAATATTCTAAATAATGTTACTAAAAATATGGGATGTTATAGAGGGGCTGCCTGGTGGTCTGCTGATTGGGTAGACCGGTCATTGGTAGGCCCCTTAGAGGGCAACTTGCTTTGGCCTCGACGTTCGGAGCTCACAAGGGGATGGTCCGACATCCATACCGTGAGGGAGGAGGCATTCCTTAAAAAAGGACTTGACGTTCCGGGTCGGTCAATGAGCCAGTAATGCGGGTGAGGCATATTTTAGACGGGGACAATACACAGGATGGTTGCTGGCATCTGAGCCAGACTGGGCAGAGTGTAGGACAATTGCGATACATGGACCAAGAAGGGTTCAGCTGCCTAGATAGGTCGTTAGCATCATTTTATCCCCCATGCCCAGGCCCATGCATGGGAGTGGGCTTGTAATTCACGCATTTAATATTACATTAAATGTTATAACACGTGTCGTCGAGTAATTGGTGGAAACAGTTTGTTTTCCCAAGCGCCACAGAGGTCGAACGCTTTATGATATGGTGATTTGACTGATGCATTGATGATACCTAGATGGCGTAAATTACTCCATACATGGCAGATCTAATAGTCCACGTCATTTTCCTTCGCCTATATAATCTATTCTGCTTCTCCATTTCAATCTTTATTGAGTTTTTGAGAATTTTCGCCATTAAAAGTTGTTGAAAATTTTCGTTTTTCACCAGCAAGGTCGATCTTCTCCCTCCAGCTTATCATGTCATAAGTAAGTGATTTTCTGTCGACTTTGATTTATGTGCTTTCCATGTTATGGCTTTCAATTGGACATTCCTCTTTTAAAGATTTTTTTGAAATGACATCATCGATTTTTGCTACTGATTTTCCCCTTATTTTGCATGCTATGACATTGCATTTTTAGGAGCAGTTAACTATTGCCATAGAAATCTTTTCTTCGACGAACTTTGCCGGTGAATTCATATAGTCATTGGTGTTTGACGATCGCCGTTATGCCACTAATAATGGTCGTCTAACACTGAATACCGTATAAGTTGGCCAAGGCCTTAAGTATCAATATTGCTGAACTATCTTAATTTGTTTAGAAATACAAAAAAAATGTAGTTTGGACTCATAGATAGAGCTACGTTGCGAGTTAGGATGGATGTGGGCTACATGACCAATCATAAGTAGTAGTCGAGCGTGCCTTCTAAGTTGTGATTGATTTCCTATACTAGTGCGGGGAATAGGCTCCCCTGAGCCTAGTGAGACTACTTTTCTAATAGGTTAGGGGCCATTCGGTAATCTAGGAGATTTTTTTATTGATTTCAGATGGCTGAAGTTGCTTCTACTAGTGGCCGACAGCCTTTCCTACAGAGGGATTCTACGTTCCTATTAGACCAGATCAATCTGCCCGTTATTCGGTTGATTTTAGCTGTGAGAACATTCTTTATCTTTAGTCCATGATCGCGGATCGAGCCAACCAACCATTGACAGGCTAATTTTCCTGGTTGCTTTCCTACATGAAAGTTGGGGTGCTCTCCCTCTTCATCCATTCTTCATTAGGTTTTTATATGCACACTGGTCGGCACCGAGGCAGCTACCCCAAATAATTATAAGCTTATGGCCGGACTATTCATTGTCTTCCACGATTCAAACATCCTCGAGCCTGACCCTACCTTGATCAAGCTGGTTTTCAAGCTTGCTCGACGGGCTGAATTTGACCAGGGCAACTACTACTACCTTCATGGAATTGAGGCGTCACCTCTCTTTTTTGGTCTCCCGAGCAAGTTGCAAGGCTATAAAGACCAGTTCTTTTTTGTTCCTATAAAAGTTAACCTGAACCTAACTATCTAGGCCTTTAACATGCTTGGTAAGTTTCCTTTAACTTCTTTTTAAGAATTCTCTGATGTTGATTTCTTTTTAGTAATCATTTATTTTTTCATTGCAGTGACCCCCAAGTACAGGTGTAGGTGTCAACTTGTATGAAGACTATATTCATCGGATCAAGGAGACCGAGTCCAACACCAGGAACCTGGCAATGATTTTGAACGATAAGAACCTTTGTCGGGTCGGACTGCTAGGCTCGAGAAAAACCATGGGCAGAGGTGCGGCTATAATGAGGGTCCCCATTATGCGACCAGCAAGGCCGACGGGGATTGTGATCAGGGAACCGATATAGGCGGCAAAGGTGGGTGATTCTGATGACAACTATGAGATCACCGTATCGGATCTTGGCCGGGGTTGAGTAGGTGATACGGGTGAGTGGGAACCTTATGACCCAGCCCTCTTGGAGGATGTCATGTTTCCCCATCATGATCCTTCTATTGATTGGTTGTTTGATTATTCTAGCATGTCAGAGACGCTCGAGGCAGAGAGGATAGGCGACTGGGCAAACGAGCCAAATATGGGCTTCTCCTTTGGGAACCCTTCTCCCATGGCTCTTTAGTATAAGTAACCAACACCGTTCCCCTCAGTACACAAAACCTCGAGGGGCATAGTCTAGCAGTAGTAACATGGAGTCTCCCTTCCCTCCTTTAACTAGAAAGAAACGGGGACCAATCTGACGAAGGTAGCTTAGCTTTGCATTAATTCTCTTTTACTTTCCTTATTGCTTTTTTCTAACTCTTTTGTGTATGCATATTTCATTAGCCCATTTGAACCTGGGTGCAACTTTCAATGCCATAGCCATGGGAGGAACCCAATCGGGGAATACCGCCTCACAACCCGGCACCACTTCCCATTCGCAGCAGTCGGACCCCAATGACCTACCGTAGACTCCAACCAGCTCACGGATGAATTTGGGGTGGGGCCGCATTTTCCCCTTCATGACCCGGCGCTGTAGGCGAAACCCCCGGTCGAAGGCGACCATCGGGAGGACAAGGCAAAGTAGAGGAGGTTGTCCAAGATGCTTCATGTTGCTAAGTCGGTAGGCACTGGGAATGGCCTTGATTATAGATATTTAGAGGAGGTGGAGGTGGTCAGGCCCCTTGTAGGGGATGCTCAGTATAATTTGGTGGGGTCGACCATCCTAAGGACAGTCGAGGAGGATTCTGGCCTACAAATGCTGGTGCATACATTGGCTGAGGTAGCCTCTGAGGCCCGGGTCAATAGACATTAGGCTCATTCGGGATAGGAGACGCACATCTTAGAAGCTATCCTTAACGCCCAACTAACGGACGCCTACTTGGTAAGAATCCTCGTTCTTAGTGATTCTCCTTTATTTCCACCTATTATGTTATAATTTTAACTGCTTATTGTTTAGGCTACACCGTGAGCCCTCCGAATTCATATAGGTCTAATAGACATAATGAAGCAAATGGAGGTGGAGAAGGCCACACGCCAATGGGCGAAGGTGGTGAAGGAAGGGATAGAAAAGAGGGCCCTAGCTGAGGTTTGTGAGAGAAGGGCCTTGTAGGCAGAGGGTGCTCAGTACATGGCCAAGAGGGCCAGGGACATCACCATCAATGAGCGGGCCGAGGAGAGGAGGAAGACGGGGGAGGAAATTTAGTAGGTGAAGGTGGATTTGGAGGCGAGGCATAAGGAGGTGGACAAGCTGAGGGGAAGTTGCAACAACATATAGACTGCAAAATTCGAGAGGAGCTCATGAGGAAGAAGCACGCCTTGGATGACCAGCAGGAGGGTAGGTTGACCAAGATATTAAAGCTGGTTTTTTCAACCAACTACCACCTTCCTTTTCTGGTCACCTTCCTCAATCGGGAGTAGTATGCAAGTCCGTACCAAGGTTGCAGCAGAGATGGCGGCGACCGGGACAGTTCTCCCAACATCTTTGACCCCTAAATAGATTGCTTCCCTAATAGGAGGACCAAGCAAGCCTACTGCTACCGACCATACGATGGTGGGTAAGGAGTTAGTTTATTATGATGACTGCCAGGTCACAAGGTATCTCCCACCCTCGTAGCCAATTGATTCGGTCTTTTCCTTTTGTTTTTGGGTGATGTATCAATCAGGTTATGACTCATTTTTCTAAATGTTGAATACTATGAATTTTTCCTTTTATACCGAGAGTTATCATTATAGATTTGTTCCACTTTTTGAATTTTATATGCCTGCTTCGTTTTTTTATTCGCTAACATTGTGCACGTACATACGCATACTTATTTGTCCTCCGTGCTTACTTTTAATGATTATAAGCCGAGTAGCTTAGGTGCCCTCAGCGTCCTTTAAGTGAACACGTAGACTCAACTGTTTACCCACAAGATAACATAAGTAAATATGATAAAAGCAAAGAAGACCTAAACTAAGTAAGCTTATCATTTATTGGAGCAGTCGCCCAGGGCTTCTGGTGAGGAAGGAAGCATTGAGTGGCTTGCACATCCTTATGAAGCAGCACTATAGATGCCATGGTCAGAATTACGATGTGCGTAAATATGCCGCCATGGCAACAATGTCCTGTCCTACTAGAGGGATGGGTAGCTTCACGGGCGAATGAATTGGGACCACTGCAAGGGTGTCTTGCCATAGGTTCGTTGATGTCTTGGGTGAGGAAGGAAGTGTTGAGTGGCTTGCACATCTTCAAGGAGCAGCACTACAGATGCCTAGTTCAGAGTTATAATGTGGGTAACTATGCCTCAGGGCACCGGTGCTATGTCCTACTAGAGGGATACACAACATCATAGGCGAACTAATTGAGACCACTACGAAGGTGGTTTCTCCATCGTTTCATCGATACCTACGGTAAGGAAGGAAACGTTGTGGGGCTTGCACATTCTCATGGAGTGGCACTATAGGTGCCTGGTTCAAAGTTACAATGTGGGTAACTATGCTGCCAGGGAAACAGGGCCCCAGCCTACAAAAGGGATGGGTAGCAACATGGGCGAACGAATCGGGACCACTGTGGGTGTGGTCTGGCCATTGGTTCGTCGATGCCTCCGGTAAGGAAAAAACATTGAGTGGCTTACACATCCTTATGGAGCAGCACTATTAATGCCTGATTTGGAGTTACAACATGGGTAACTGCACCGCCAGAGCACCAGTGCCCCATCCTATTGGAGGAACAAGTAGTATCATGGGAGAACGAATTAGGACTACTGCAAGGATGGTCTCTCCATCAATTCGTCGATGCCTCCAATGCTTAAGTAAGTGTTGAGTAACATTGCGAATCCCCACATATACGTTTTTGGGCATTCCCTAATTGCAGAGGTGGTTTTTAACCTGACTCGGATAGCCACGGATGCGATCCCCTTCGGCAGTGGTGGTGTACAGGTAAGTTAATTCTAGCTAATTAGCCCTATTAGTACTCAGATCGAGAATTCTCATTGACGTCTTATTTTACATTCCACACACAAAAAAAGTTAATACAAGTTCCACTGACTTATAGTTATTGTTAACCCGCCTTTTGGCAAGGCCATGGATAGGCGGATTTAACTAAATCGACTACTCGTCGAGAATGGAATACGATGGTTTTGAGTCCACTGGATGGATAGACGATCAATCACGGATGATAAATATGATTACGAAGCCGGGGTTCGGCATAACATGGGTTGGTCATGGGTGTTCGGCCATTGGAGTTCGACCATGTGGGTCGGTCATTCGATCAAGGTGGCTGGATCATACATGGTTCGGTCAAGGAGAGGTGTCAATGCATGGTTCGTCCACGGTGCTTAAGCCAAGATGGCCCGATACAACTAGCTCGGTGAGTATGGCTCGGCAGGATGGTGTGGATCGGTAGGATGGTGTGGACCGACATGTTGAGGTGGGTCGGTCGTGTTGGAGTGGATCGACATGCTTAAGAGGTATCAAAGTTGGGAGTGGCTCAGTGTTGGAGTATGGATATGGTTCGGTAATGATGGAGTGGCTTGGCACACTTACAACTTCGAGTCAGGTGGTCGACCTTTCATTTCGGGATCGACAAGCCATGGGAAGAGCACTCTGGGTCGGCATCCATTTCTACTCAGGGTCGGTAAGCGGCAAGCTTCGGGTCAGCACTTGAATATACTCGGGTTGTCAACTTGGTTTCGGGGTCAGTCGGCATGATTTAGTATGATCTATATGCTTCAGGTCGACACTAGCATATCCCAAGGTCGGTGTAGGGAAGTAGGTCGACAACAAGCTATGGATTGGCATGTTAAAGGATGGGATCGTCATCATCTTGCTTCGAGTTCTGGTCTAGTTTACTCTGAGTCATGAGTAGACCTGCTTCGAGTCATTCCTTGGGCAATGTTGGGTCGGCGTGATCAGGACTCAGGGTCGGTCATAATGATGCATTTAGGGTTGGTAATGGTCTTGATGGGCCTGAACCACTCGGGAAGCCTAGTAACTCGAATTTTGCCTATAAATACAGCAAGCGGGGCTTGAGAAAAGGGGAGCTTGACTTGGTTTCCCTTCTTCTTCCCCTTTAAGGCTGCTCTGCCATTATTGTTTTAAAAACTCCGGATTGTAACTGTAATTGATTCGGATATCAATAAAAAAGAAATTTCTGGAGTGGACGTAGGCCGGAGTCAGCCGAACCACTATAAATCCTTTGTTATTACTGCTTTCTTTTTAATTTTACGGTTCTTCATATTTATACTCTCTACATACATTCTATCTATGATCTGTGACTATGATCTTGTGCTTTCATCTGTATTTGGGTGTTAGTGACCAGTTTTGGCGCTAACATTTTGGTGCTTTCACTGAGAATTGAACTCAGGGATTCAGAAGCTCGGATTTTGGATTTAAAGGTCTAGGAACTTGGATTCTGGAGACTATGGCAAAGCAATCAACCAGGAGACAAAGGACAGAGAGGAGTCAGCAAGAGGGAAGTGAGGAGGCTTCCTCTAGAGTTAATCAAGCCTCGATCTATATCACTAGGGACGAGATGCAGGTCATGATGAATTCCATGCAGGAGCAGTTGATGAAAAGGCAAGAGGAAATGATGCAGACACTTCTTAGACAATTTGGACAGGCAGGAATAGCAAGAGCTACAGGAGCTCAGATCCATGGAGCTGGATCAGAAGGACTCAATAGGCAAGCAGATGGAGTGGTTCAGCAGGGGGCAGTCCCCAATCAGCAAACAACTGTCAATCTGGATGGACCTAGACTCGGGGGCACGCCACCAGGTAATGCTGGACCAATCTATGGAGGGATACCAGATGATGCTATACAGCCCGACGCTAATAGGAATACAGGAGTACATGACGAGGAGTATGTGTCAGAATTCCCTCGAGGACTTAGAGGGCAGTTAGAAGATGTGGATGGGGGGAACCCTTGGTAGGTAACACTGGATTAGCTGACATTATCAGGCGAACTATTCGCGGAGGTCTGACAAATAGAGATTTGGAGGGAGTCAATAAAAGTCTGTTTACCCATAACATCAGGATGGCTAGGAATCCACCCGATTTCAAGCTGCCCACTCTGGAAGTATACAACAGTAAGACGGATCCCACTGAACACTTGATGAGGTACACAAGGCATCTGGAAGTACTGGGGGCATCAAAGGAGGTTATGGCCCGATGTTTTCCCCTATACTTGACCGATATAGCTGCTATGTGGTTCAGACAGCTGGAAGATGGATCAACTGGAACGTGGACAGAACTGGTGGATAGGTTCTTGAAACAGTTTCGAGTTCACATAAAGAGGCCGAAGAATGTGATGACACTGACGTCAGTTAAATAGAGGGCGGATGAATCGCTCAGGACTTTCTTAACTCGGTTTAATGCAGCAGTTGCTTTGGTGGATCATCCGGATCCATCAATGGTTCTGATGACTGCAGTATCAGGAGTCAGGGATAATTCGGATTTCAAAGTATCGTTGATATGAGACCCACCAATGGAACTCGGGGAATTCTTTCATGAAGCTGAGAGATTTCTTCAACAAGAGGATACGTGTTTGGATATGAAGTTAAAGGAAGTAAACATGGTTAAGGATGGAGGACCGCCCGGTGAAAGCTCGGGTAAAGACATGGATAAAGGGAAGAGGAAGCGCCGGGGAGAACCAAAATTCTCCACTTACACAGGATTGAATGCAACATTGGAGCGGATATTCTTGGATACTCGGGATCGCCTTCCTTATCGAAGGCCGGCAAGGAGGGAACCCTCAGAATGCGAAAGGGCATCAGGAAGGCACTGTCTCTTTCATGACCTGGATGGGCATGATACTAACAGCTGCCGACATCTAAAGGATATAATCGAGGAGCATGTAAGGAATGATCAGTTGCGACAATATGTCGAAACTCGGAATGCAGCGATGGAACAGGAGCAGCCACCGTCTATCTTGAACGACGATGGTGCAAGGCCCAGGAATGGTGGTCGGTTGCTCATCAACTAATCATGATGGTTTGGAATAAGTAGCAAACTCTGGGCAGATGGCTAAGTCACTTACTCATGTACGGGGACGGAGATAACCCCTAGGCATGCTCTAAGATGATGATAAACTATGACACTTTGGTTTGTGAAATCATTTTTTTCTTTTTGGCTTGGACACTTGCTTTTTCTGCTTTGGTTTTGGAGATCGGTTTGAACTTCCGGTTTTGTTTGTTTTCTAGTTTGGATTTTGGTTTGGACTTTTGATATGGATTTTTGGTTTTCTGGTTTGATTTGGATTTTGGATTGGATTTTCCTCTGGTTTTGTCTAGAAGGTCGTCGGGTATGGATTATGCTCGGCAAGGGTCCGAAACGACTAGGATTCGGCGTAGGACTTAGGCCTCATAATATCTATCGGTCACTATTACAGGTTGTCGAGTATGGACTATGCTCGGCAAGGGTCAGGAGCGAACGGGATTCGGCTTAGGGCTTAAGCCACGGCATTACTCAACGTTCAGGGACACTGAACTTGGAACACTATGGCATTACTTAACACAGGTCTCCGATTGTGGATTACGCTTGGTAAAAACCCGGAGAGGTTACGGATTTGGATATTGGCTATGAACAGCTAAGGATTTGGGCATGGACCCAGAGCGGTCCCGGATTTGGATATCGACCCGGAGAGGTCGTGGATGTGGTTATTGGATATAGATGGATTAGAACTCGGTTGTCGGGTTCAGATGGATGTGGAATTGGATAAGGATTTGGTTACTGGATATGAATCGGATATCGACTTGGAGCAGTCGTAGATTTGGATAAGGATATGGCAATGACACTTGGATAAAATGGATTGGATTATGAATCGGAAGGTATGGATAACATATGGACTTCGGATATCGGATTTGTGGCTGTTCAAAACACACCTTCCAATAGCAAGGCATGTTTTGGGGGGCAAATGTTAACCTGCCTTTTGGCAAGGCCGTGGACAGGCGGATTTAACTAAATCGACTACTCATTTGTCGAGACCGGAATACAATGGTTTTGAGTTCACTGGATGGATAGACGATCAATCACGGATGATAAATATGATTACGAAGCCGAGGTTCGCCATAACATGGGTCGGTCATGGGCATTCGGCTATTGGAGTTCGACCATGTGGGTCGGTCGTTCGATCAAGGTGGCTCAATCATACATGGCTCGGTCAAGGAGAGGTGTCAATGCATGGTTCGGTCACGGTGCTTAAGCCAAGATGGCCCGATACGACTGGCTCGGTGAGTATGGCTCGGTAGGATGGTGTGGATCGGTAGGATGGTGTGGACCGGCATGTTGAGGTGGGTCAGTCATGTTGGAGTGGATCGGCATGCTTGAGAGGTATCAGAGTTGGGAGTGGCTCGGTGTTGGAGTATGGATATGGTTCGGTCATGATGGAGTGGCTCGGCACACTTACAACTTCGAGTCAAGGGGTCGACCTTTCATTTCGGGATCGACAAGCCATGGGAAGAGCACTCTGGGTCGGCATCCATTTCTGCTTAGGGTCAGTAAGCGGCAAGCTTCGGGTCAGCACTCGAATATACTCGGGTTGTCAACTTGGTTTCGGGGTTGGTCGGCATGATTGAGTGTGATCTATTTGCTTCGGGTTGGCACTAGCATATCCTCGGGTCGGTATAGGGAAGTAGGTCGGCAACAAGCTATGGATCGGCTTGTTAAAGGATGGGATCGGCATCATCTTGCTTCGAGTTCTGGTCTAGTTTACTCCGAGTCATGAGTAGACTTGCTTCGAGTCACTCCTAGGGCAATGTTGGGTCGGCGTGATCAAGACTCAGGGTCGGTCATAATGATGCATTTAGGGTTGGTAATGGTCTTGATGGGCCTGAACCACTCGGGAAGCCCAGTAACTTGGATTTTGCCTATAAATACAACATGCGGGGCTTGAGAAAAGGAGAGCTTGACTCAGCTTCCCTTCTTCTTCCCCATAAAGGCTGCTCTGCCATTATTGTTTTAAAAAATCCGGATTGTAACTGTAATTGATTCAGATATCAATTAAAAGGAAATTTATGGAGTGGACGTAGGCCGGAGTCAGCCGAACCACTATAAATCCTTTGTTATTACTGCTTTCCTTTTAATTTTTACCGTTCTTCATATTTATACTCTCTACATACATTCTATCTGTGATCTGTGACTGTGATCTGGTGCTTTCATCTGGATTTGGGTGTTAGTGACCAGTTTTGGCGCTAACAGTTATAGGAACATTTCATTGCCTTATAATAGCGGCTTATGCAATTTTATACATAATACAATCGAAGGCGCTCTGGGTTCCTTATGCGAGACATGTTGGTGTAATCGGGGTGTAAGAGGTGGTAGGCGCCATTGACGAGTGCAGTGCTGATTACATACGGGCCTTTCCAGTTCGGCCTAGAACTCCCTAGATCGGGTTCTTAGAGTTCACAAATCCACGGCACAACACTAGGTCCCCGACTTTGAACTTGTATAGCTTTACCCTGCTATTGTAGTGTTTGGCTATTTTTCTTTTATATGCTTCCATGCGTAGTTCAGCGTCTACTCTTTTTTCTTCCAAACCGTCAAGCCGAGCTTGAGCAGCTCCCCATTTTTATTGGGGTTGTGAGTGTGACACCTTAGAGATGGTATGCTGACCTCAACAAGTAGCGTAGCTTCATACCCATAGGCTAAGGAGAAAAGAGAGTGCCCGGTTGACATGTGGATGGTTATGCGGTATGACCGGAGTACGAGCGGAGGTCCTCGGCCTAGTTTTCCTTGGCCTTTGTGAGGCTATTATTCAATGTTGCCTTGATCGTTTTGTTTACAACCTCAGCCTACCCGTTCGCCTACAGGTGACCGATTAAGGAGAAGCATTTCTCTATTTAGTTCCGCTCGCCAAATCCTTGGAATAGTCTACTCTAAAACTAGGTGTCATTTTCAATTACGATCTTCTTCGGGAGTCCGAATTGGCACACGATTTTCTTGATTACAAAGTTGAGGACTTAGGGCACGGTAACACTAGTGAAACGCTCTGTCTCAGCTCATTTCATAATATAGTCGACAATGAATATAACATGGTTACATCCACCTTTGGAATTCAGAAATTTGCCAAATAATTTTATCCCCAAAGTGTTAAATAGCTAAGGGACGTCATAGGAGTCAGGAGATTTGGGGAGGCTTTTGAAATTTTGGTGAAACTCTAACATCGGTCGCACTTCTTAACGTAGTTCATTACATCCTTGATCATGGTTGGCTAATAATAGTCTTGGCAGACAGCTTTCTTTGCCAGACTCTGTCCTCCAGCATGATCTCCACAGAAGCCTTCATGCAACTCCTCCAATATGTGGTTGGCTTGCTTGCTTTGAAGCAAAGGGCACCCTACACCTCCATTTGGACCCATGGGATGCTCTCTTTAGGATTTCTTGATGCCTTTGCTAGTTGGTCGGCCTTGCATTTCTCTCATAGGGGATCTGTTCTATCTTCAAATTTGCAATGGTGCAAATGAGTTTCTTGGTTTCTACGACATTGCAATGATTCCACTCGCAGCTCTTTATCCATTCTAAGACCGCTTAAGATGGCTTTATATTTAGCTTCATTATTCATGGCCTTGAAGTGGCGTATGGCGAAGCAAATTTCTCTAACATTAGGCATTATAAGGATCATTCCTGCTCCCATGCCCTTCTCGTTAGATGCATCGTCTATATATAACTTCCAAGTAGGCAAGTTGGTAATTGTCCCCTCATCGTCGGTGTCCAGGTTAGAACACTCTACTATAAAATTTGCTACAACTTGGCCCATGATTGAGGTGCGATGGTAGAAGGTGATATGACATTGTCTGAGCTCTACGGACCACTTCAATAGTCGACCCACTATGTCGGGCCGGTTCCGTACTTGCTTCAATGGCTGATTAGTGAGAACCTTAATAGGGTGAGCTTGGAAATACGGCCACAAATGCCGAGCGACCATCAGCAGGAAGTAGACCAGCTTCTCCAATCTGGAGTATCTTGTTTCAAGGCCCGCTAACCTCTTACTCACATAGTAGACATGGCAATGTACTTTCTCTTTGTTCTGAATTAATGCATCACTTATTATATGGTCAGTCACTATAAGATATAAGTACAAGTCATCCCCGCTAATGGGCTTTGAAAGCATGGTAGGTGTAACCCGGTGTCTTTTAAATTCCTTAAAAGATTTTATGCAATCTTCACTCCATGCAAATGACTTCCCCTTCCCGATGAGTTCGAAGAAGGGATGTAATGGTCCGAGGGGTTTGACACAAAGCGGTTGAGCGCTGCAATCATTCCATTCATACTTTGCACTTGTTTGACTGTGCGGGGTATCTGTATCTCTTGAATTGCCTGAATCTTAGGGTTTGCCTCGATGCCCTTAGAGCTTACTACAAAGCCAAGGAATTTCTTAGATCATACTACAAAAGAACATTTTTTGGGTTGAGCTTCATGTTGTACCTACAAAAGATGCTGAAAGTTTTTTCCAAGTTCTTCACATGCCCCCAAACCCTTTCTGACTTTACCAATATGTCATCCACATAGACTTCCATCAAAAAACTAATCTGCTAAGAAAACATCCAGTTGACGTGCCATTGATATGCAGCCCCAATGTTGCGGAGACCCAAGGGCGTGGCCCGGTAGCATTAAAGTTCGGCATTTGTGATGAAAGAGGTATGTTCCTGATTTGGGCCATGCATGGTAATTTGATTATACCTGAAGTAGGCATCCATGAACGTAAGGAGCTCGCGCCTGTTGGTTACGTCTATGAGCTGGTCAATTCAAGGCAGAGGGAAACTGTATTTAGGGCAGGCCTTTTTAAGATTTGAGAAATCGATGAAAGTCTCGCATGCCCTACTAGGTTTTCGTACAAGCATTGGGTTGGCTACCTAGATCAGGTAGGTTGCTTCATGGATGAAACCATTTTCTAAACGTTTGTCTACTTTCTCCTTGAGTGCTTTGTACTGCTCGGGATTAAATGGCCGCGTCTTTTGTCGGACTGGGTGAGTCACAGTGTCATTGTTGAGAGCGTGATATATAACTGAAGGATCTATGTTAGTCATGTCAGCATTCTCTAGGTGAACATATCTTTTTTTTCTTCAAGAAACAAATTAACTCATCCCTTATTTTTGGATTTAGCTCTTTGCCTATTTGGATGAACTTTTTGCGGTCATCGTTGTTGATTAATTTTGGCTCGAATGTCATAGTTGACCCGTCGTCAGGGCTGGAATCTCCTATACGAGGATCGAGCGGATTATCATTATCATCTCCCAAACTTTCTTCTAGGCCACACTAGTCTAACACATATATCATGCGTTCAATAATATCCTCGGTCGAGACGAATGTCTACGCTCAAGCCAAATGGCGATTGCTTCCTCTACTTCTCATAGACGAGTCCTTAGATGTTTAGAAGAAAGGAGTGGCAGTATCTTCTACTCCCGCATACTAGCGGAGGTGAACTTTTTCATTCCATGTGGATATAAGTTCTCTGGTCTTGCTTGGGATGGCGAGGGAAAGATTATCCTTGTTGGCTGTGCTATCTTGGCTAAGGCGACAATTGATGTGGGTGGTTTGCTTTCAATAACTTGGGTGTCCTCAACGTGAATAGAAGAAATGATTTTCTTGCACGTTATCTTGAGCGCACCACCACTTAGGTTTACTATTTATTGTTGTAACATGAGTACCCCCTTATTTTCTTGTTGTAGGGAGATGGTGTAACAATCTATGGAGGCTTATCAGTTGCCTTGGACACATCTAATCCCCTCCTCGGTTGGGAAATTCATCATCAGATGCTGGTAAGCCACTATTGCATCCATGTTTGCTAAGGCCGACATGCCTATTAGAATATTTTATGCATACAGAGAGTCTACCATAACAAACTAAACATGGATCTTGGCTACTAAGGGTTCCTCGCCAAAAGTGACAACGTGAGAGGTAACCCCCAAGAGTACTATGCCAACGCCCTCAGATCCGTAGATGGGTAATGCGCAAGGAAAGGGGCTGGAGGTAGGAAGCTTCATTTTAACGAAAACATATTTAAACATTATATTAAAGGAGCCACCACCATCAATGAAGACCCAGTGGACCTTAATGTGGTCGTGCTGACTGAGATGACCATGGGGTCGTGATGGGGGAGACCAACTCCTCTCTTGTCTTCTATGATAAATGCAATGTCGGTGAATTCTCCTTGAATCGAAGGACCTTTAGGGTCTGGAGATCTACTGAATAAACATGATCAGAGGAGAGTTCCATCCTATTGCGGGTCTGAGACCTCGACTGCTTCTGGCCTCATGTGGGCCGCCATAAATTGATAGAATTTTGGTATTGATTACCGGTATATTGTTGTCGTCTTCCTACTAGAGTGGGGCAGGGGTTTTTCGGGCGTTGTGATGCTCTACCTATTGTCTTACATATTAAAACAGCACTCCTTCGTAGATTAGCTTCTCTATCTCATCTTTGAGGTGCTAACACTCATTGGTCGAGTGGTCATTGAATTGGTAGAACTCATAGTATTTATCATTGCTTCTGGGCTCCTTCCTTTGCCCAGACCAAGAGAGAGCGGGCCTCACGTGTTGCAAGATCGATAGTTTCCATGTCACAGTTTAGGGTTGCATAGTTAGTGTAACTGGGCTTGAAGAGCACTACATGCTCGGAATGTTTCTTGCTACTTTCATGTTGACCATTCTTTCTATGATTATCTTCTCCTTGGCTAGTCTTGTTTCTCTGGCTGCTTTCTTTATCACTATCGAAGATTTACACCTTTCTACACTCGTAATGTCATGCCCCTTCGAAGAAAGTTAGTTAAGCATGAAGCAGGTTGCTTCTACAATTCCTTCCAAATATTGGACCGATATTTCAACCCTGAACAAAGGACGACCAGCAAGCTATTCTTGTTCGTTCCTCTTGCATACGTTGACTCCTAATTGAAATGGTTAACATATGAGCGAAGGGACTCAGTTGGACCATGCCTTATGTTTCCTAGCTTGTTGGCCATTGTTATTCTCGTCTTTGATGTGAAGAAGCGGGCCTTGAAGTTGGAATAGAATTGGGCCCATGAATGGACACTGCCGACTTGCAAATGAAGAAACCAATGGGATGTTGGCTTAATCAGGGTGGTGGGGAATAAGAGACATTTTGCATGACTGGAGATTCGGCCAGTGCGACCACTGAGTTAAAGGCGTTGGTATGATCAGACGGGTCAGTACTCTCGTCGTACTTATCCATGTGAGATATAACATACCCATGATAGATGTAAGTGCTTAGAGTTTCTTCAAAGAAAGGGTCTTCGTTCTCATCATCCAATGCTCAATCTCCACTAGGGTTCCTCATTTTGAATCCTTTTTATTCGCTGGTGCAAGGCAGCCATCTCTTCACAAAGTCCAAATTCTGCATGCCATGGATGAAGCTATTCCCTTGCTGGGAAGAAGCTTCTTTGTTACCAATCTGGTGTTGGGGACTTGTGGTGACAATATGATGAAATAGAATGATGATGCTTTTACTAGGGTAGGAGACTTGCTCCTGACAACCGATGGTGATCTTAGCGGATAAGGGTACCTTTTATGGGACTTGGGCCAAGGATCCTCTTGTTGGGTTGAAATTTAAATAATGGTTCTCTAGGCCCTGGGTCCAACCTTGTCCTCCTCCACTAAGGTGTTTAAAATGAAGATCACAGTCCCCGTCCACCGTCTATAGGCGATAGAAACGAACTGTCTTTTGACCGAAGGGGATTGGCGGTGCAACACTGGTTCTGGGACCTCATGGATGTCTTCTTACATTGGAGTGGTGTAAATGTTCCTATGGTGGACACAGACCTCCTCGATCGAGGTTTCCAACACTACCCTTTCTAGGGCTTTAGCAGTGTTCATGAGGTTGTATGCGACTCGAGGAATCGGTTAAAGGGTCTGTACAGGCACTAGAGGGACTGGTGGGGGCAAATTATTTGTTGTCTAGGCGTCTAACCTTGTCTTCGGACTCTCTACTTCGTGAGACAAAATGCCTATGGTCATCCATTATTGCATCATATTGCACTACATGTCGACGTTGAGCCTAGGGATAGGGCGAGAAGCACCGACGATGGTAGTGCCATTGGTTTTGGGATTGTTGGAATTGTTGCCGTTAGGCCCAGGCCCTAGTTCCTTGGTAACAAGCTAGAATAGGTTTTTTAAGAAGAAAAAGTGACAAAAGTTGAGATCTTTAGGGGGAGGCTCTCCTTCTAGCCAAAAAATGTTAACTAGAATATTAGCCAACCTCAGAAGTGTGATTAGAAGGCGATTCACTAATATCTTGGCCAAAAATGAAAAAAAATGAGATGAAAATAGAAAAACAACAAAGTGAAGAAACAAGAGTTTAGAATGGTTCGATTAAAGATAATCTACGTCCACTATGAGAATTTTCATTTTACTTTACATCTATTACAAAAGCCTAAATTACAAGAAGTAGTTAATACAGAGATACTTAAAGCCAGTGTTGTTCAACCCTTATGAGAATGCATGCCTTGATCTATTTATAGTTGCTAAAGTTGATGCTTGGACGGTTGAGATTGCTCTGAATAAGCCTGGGAAATGCTCTAGGTCATTGATGGAGGTATGCGATTAATGTGCATGCCAGCTAAGATGCCTGATGACCTGCATGGTGCGGATGAAGATAGCTGGCAGATTGTACTATAGGCATGCTTGGGGAACGATTTATGACGTGAGATTAGGGAGTGAATACAACAGTGGTACTTGTGTAGCAGCAAAGGACCTAAGAGGGCTATGATACAATGAAGCTTTTGTCAAGTGAATAGTGCCCTTAGATGCCATTCTTTTCAAAGGAGCAGTACATGCAAAGCTTCACTTAGGCAGAGGCGGTTCGGTGTTGTAAATGAGGTTGAATGCTGCTAGAGGAACTTATGGACGAGGGTTGACTAAGAAGAGGATAAGTGAGGGGGCTGCCCGATGGTCTAATGATTGGGTAGGCTGGCCGTTTGTAGGCCGACCATGAGGGCTACTTGCTTTGGTCTCATCGTTTGGAGCCTACTGAGGGAATGACTCGGCACTCATACCGTGGGAGATGAGGTAAAAAAGGCCTTGATGGTTCGGGTCGATCGATGAGCAAGCGATGCGGGCAAGGCATGTTCCGGATTGGGACAATGCACAGGCTGGATGCTGCCATTTCAACCGGGCTGGGTAGAGTGTGGGACCATTGTGTTATGCAAGCCAAGAAGGGTACAACTGCCTAGGAGGGTCGTTAGCACGATACGAGCCGATCTAATTTACTATTGCAAGAAATACAAGTGACACACACACACACACTCTGCCTTTTAGAAAAAGTTTTTTCTTATGGCCGAAAGTGTGTTTATATATATGTTATAATAAGGAATATATATATTAAAACGTTTTTGAATCAAAATATATTTTAGAATTAATTAAAAAAATATTTTCAGTCATGTTTTACCTAATTTAATATATACATGTGTGTATATATACTAATACTTAGTCATTTAAAGTTGTCTGCAAATTTAAATTAATTAATTTAGATCTGGATTTTAAATATATATTTACAAATAAAATTTATATATTTAATTTCTAAATTTGAATTTGAAACCATGGCTTAGTCAAATTGTATCTGATACTTTATAATAAGAGTTTTATTATTTTATTACATATAAATTTTTAATATATATACACACTAAATAACTAAAATAAGGTAATATATATATATATCTGTGTGTGTGTATAAATGCTCAGTATATACATGGTAGATATAAATCCCTATATCTATATGTATATATGAAACCATGCTTTTATCTATTATATTGTCACGTTATGCTCATATATCATGTCAATATGTCATTACAACTATGTTTGAATATATTTTAGATATATTGTAATATATATTAAATTTATTTAATTAATGGGATTAATTAAATATAATATAAAAAATATTCAAATAAAATATGATTTTATTAATTAACAATGTTGGACCTAATGCTAACTAATAGGTCTCCTATGTGTATCCAATTTAAGAAAACATTTTGAAATTTACCCAATTCTCAACTGGGCCACTTCCAACACTTGGGATACCCAATGCACTGATGGCGTGACCACCTACGAAGTGCTCTCGATTCATGCCTCTATGGTGTATTGCTTCGTCAGGATGCATGAGCCAAATAATGCTCTCTCTCGATTCATGCATCTATGGTGTATTGCTTTGTGAGGATGCATGAGCCAAATAATGCTCTCTCTCGATTCATGCATCTATGGTGTATTGCTTCGTGAGGATGCATGAGCCAAATAACGCTCTCTTCCGTGCTAGGGGAACCAATGCATTGGTGGTGCAACTGAAGAGACCGGCCAGTTGGAAGCAGGTTAAATGAGTGAATTTCAACTTTCTGTTCCATTTTGATATTGGTTGTGTCTATTAAGTCAAAATATATTTTAGTTCCAAGCTAAAATATTTTAAATAAAATCTTTATTTTATTTATTCAATTGAAAAGGATATGTATATATAAATAATCTTTTTTTAAGTTTTAATTTACAAATGTATTAAATACACTTGTTTGTTTAAAGTACACATACTATAGATAAGAAGTGCATAGTAGTTAATGTGACTGTACGTAGTATGCAGGTGCTGGGACATACACCGTAATGGACCCATTTCTCCTTTACATATTTTTTCGTTGTCTAAGCTTTTGATTTAGTATGTGTATGTGTGTGTATATAATAGATGTATAGAAGTGTGTGTGTGTGTATTGAAATCATATTAGGAAATTCTAAATGTTTTGAAATCTGAAATTAATAGTAGTAGTGAATTTGGTTTGAATTAAAGATAGTTTTGATATTAAATATTACGTATGTTACACAAGATCCATCTTGTGATTCTGAAATAGAGTAACATATGTATGTTATAATTTATATATATATATATATATATATATATATATATATATTATAATTGATGCTTTAGATTTAAAATTATTTATTTATATGTAAACATTTGTAATTTAAAAAAATACATATGCTTGAATTTAAAGTTAATGTTTAAATCAAACTTTTAGTTGGAAAGGAAACTAAAGTTTAGAATTTTACACAAAACTTTAAAATTGGAAAAGAGAAAAAAGACCTAGAATTTACACAAAAGTCCACATGAATTTTAGATCAATTTTTTTTTGTAAATTGTATTTAAAACATTCATATTCAAATTATTAGTCATAAAACATAAGAAATTTCAAAGTGGAAGTAAAATAATTTACAATGTTAATTACGTTTGTGCATGTAAATATTATAAAATTATAAAATAGATCTTAATCAAAAAGTAGTCATTTTTTCATTAACAAAATTTCCAAAACTAAAAAATAAGCAATTAGACAAGTTGGTCTTATGTAAATTAGTGATGATAACATTCAAATATAAATAACACGGAGAACAACAACAAATTAATAAAGGAGAAAGGATTTAAATCATATCGATTATAATGAACATATTTTGAAAAGAGATGAATAACAAAAGTAGATCTGAAATAAATCAACATAATTGACATACTTTCAATAGAGATGGATATAAAAGGGTTTGAATTACTTATTGCAAGATGAACCATTAAAACACCAGATAAATTATATAGAATCCAAGTATATGAATAACATAAACAAGTTAAATCATATAATTACCTTTGGATGTTGCCAAAACATCACACCTTAACCATGAATCAATGCTCCTAGACTCAGTAGAATCGATCTCTAGATTTTGCTGGAATCAAGAGATTGGAACCACCTTTTGTTTTGATTCTATTTATTCTTGATTTTGGAATTTTATGCCCTAGTAGCCGTTGAAATTTTCAACTATTAAAGGGAGGTACAGAGCATGAGAAAGAAAGTAAAATTTGTTAGGAAAGAATAGTGGAATGAATGAGAGAGAATATATTTTAAAGGAAACATTGAAACCTTTCAATTTCCTTCTTTAAAACCTTCCCTATTTAATTCACAATTAAATCTCATCAAATCCTCCCCCCAACATGCATGGCCGATATAGTAGAAGATAGAATGGGCCTAAAAATTCCCATGTCCATTTAGCATTTATTCCATTTAAATCTAATTAAAATACTCCATCGACAGTATATCAATACGCGTGTTTATAACTTTTACAGACACACTTTATTAAAAATTAATGGCATCCAAAACAAATCAAATAAAAATTGAATAAATAATGTTCATAAGTATTAACTAATTACAATGATTATAAATTAATTAAATCGTGTAGTTTATTCGGAGTATTCGTCATTTTGGCTATGCGGCTCAAAGGTGTCGGTTAAGGATTATATCAAACAATTCAAATGTTAATGTTCACATATCACCTAAGCTAATGGTGTGCCATTTTGATTCATTTATCGCCAATACATCTTTTTAGTAAAATCCTATTTTTCTTATTATAAGTGGTACCCAGTAGCAACAATTATTTAAACCGATCCTCTTCAACATTTTCACATTAGGGCTTATGGAATTTGTTTGGGTCAAAATTCCAACATCGTCCACATTCAACTTTGTAAGTCCAAACACAAAATCTTTGGTTTAGTAATAACAATTATCATTAACCTTACTACTTTTGCCAAAGACTATGACTTTGAATTGACTGCAGTTGACCATGATACTAACCTTATATAATTAAGGAGATGAATTCTCTATTGAATTCACTTCAATTGCCTCAACTCAGACCCAACTATAGTTGTTTGATGGATGTCATGCCACGATTTAACTATAATCAAAGTGGATTATACACATTGAAGTTCAATAGTATTCTCAAGTCGAGAGAACTATTTAACATCACCACTTCAAGATTCTTTGTTTGACCTTAGTTATGTTAACAAATAGAAAACTCTCAAGTGATTCATTCCATAGTTATCCAATAACTATCAGCACGCAATCCCTTGATTTCCCCACTAGTCATGAGTAATCTATTGTCCAACATTTAGAAGACGTTATGCATTCTAGTCTCAACTGATGTATCGATATCTCATCTCGAAACTTTTTAACTAGAAATATTTGAAATAATATGTTATTTTTAATATGATAAATTTATCATGATTACAATACATTGTAATTACTATCACATAACATATCAGTTCAGCATTTTCTATTTAATATACTTTAAATTAATTACTTAATTAATTATATCACAATATAGCAAGTAAAAATATAGACATAAAAAACCTTCTATTTTGAACAAGATTGGTTATTAAGTAAGATATATGTAATAAATTACATAATCGCCCCTAGGACACACTTCTAGCTCTATTAATCTCCCACTTGCACTTGGGGTCAATTATGGAATCTTATTCCAACTTCTCCGATCGGTTTTCTCAAAAGCCAGTCGAGTCAGTCCCTTAGTACTTGAGTATGCTATTTTGTTTTAATTATATACTCTGCCAATAAACTCCCTTTGACGCTAGTAAATTGCCTTTATCATGTGAAAATTTTCAAAGTATGTTTTTCGGCTTCTAGTGAGCTTTAGCATAAATTGTATCACGACATTGTTATCATATAACAATGTCATGGGATTCTAATTTTTGGAATCACCCTCAGCATTGTCATTAGATCGAACATGGATTTTGGACTGGCATACTATACTTGATATCACTTTTGAAGTTCGTGTCTCCATACTCCTTCATAAGGAGTTTGTTGTTTCAATAAACGATTCTCTAGTATTTCACAAATACCTAAGAACACTCTCAATTTTCAGATAGTAATTTTAATTTGGATTTGTTACTTGCTTTATGTACCAAATACATAGGCGAAGTGTGATATTGTAGACCATATAGCATGTATCATGATTCTTGTTGCCGATGCATAAAGAACCCATCTTACATGCTCCATATTTAACAGTTTAATATAATATCTGTATATATCGTTTTGGGACATTCCTAATATCCTTTTATACTGACTATGAAAGAGGTCTTTTCATATCCTATATCAAAAATTAAACAACCAAATTAAAATTATTTTGACATTAATACATTGTTAATAATCATAAGTTTGTTGTTTAACTTAAGAAATACTTTGGTACCTTTAACGTTCTTTCTTATAGGCGGACCCTTCCTCTGCATTTTGACTGAAATTCAAACAATTGGATTCCTCTTTCAAAATACTTGCTTAACTCTAATGCTTATCAAATAATACTTCTTTATCATCCCTTGGATCATATCCAATACTCACAAATTCAGTCATTCTCCCATTGACATCGAGAAATTACGGCTGTTGTGTGCAAAAGTCCATTCTGAATCATTATTTAGAATTTATGTTTCAATGTATATGTGCCAAAACTCAAAGTTCTACCCAACGATAAATTTTGTGAGTAAAATTCGAATTAACTAAAGTACGTTGAATGATGAATTTGTTATATTACTTTCAATAATTGAATTTTATAATGTTATTCTTATTAACGTGACTTATATTCCAACTACATCAATCTTCTTCTTGAAGATACTTTTACGGTCGATGGATCTTATCCTTTTGGGTACTAATATCAAAATCATATCTTGATAGCGTATTTGGAATCCATTCCAGATTTTTGCATCGTACCATATGGTAGAGTCAATACTCTTAATGGCTTATTTAAAACCGAGGAAGTTCGTTTTTTCAACATTAATAAAATTCATAATTTCTCCTTAACACGTGATGATTTTTATTTATCATTCTAATGGTCGTGTCTATTTGGTTTGGTTTTCATTCCATCCTTCATTATCAATTTTATCTTTGGATCGTATCCAAATCCATTCTACTACCAATAAATTTAAAAAAAATTCCTTCGTTATAAAGTTGGTGTTTCTTGAAACAATAATTGTTTCTCAGTGCAACGAGCAAGTATTCATATAGATATATATATATATATATGTATGTATGTATGTATAAATCTGATTTGGTTTTTAAGTTTACGAAACTTATGTTCATAACATAAATTGTTCAATCCATAATGTTCTGTCCTAAACTCATTTGGGGTGGTTCAGACAAGATCCCTCATGTATAAGTATTATGTGTAGTCTTTCGAATCACACAACCTGTCAACTCATTAACCTAGGATATGTAGGGGTTTCTTATAACTTTTATCTTGTATGACCTCACAAACTTTGTCTTATATGAAATTAATTCTAACCTTATGTACTTACTAGTGAGTAAATGACCTTATAGAAAGAAGTTATTAATCGTACCATGTCCAACAAAGTCCAATTATTCCTTTTTGATACATCATTATGTGTCATAGGGAGTGACTTTCGAGATTGGATCTTATTCATTTTTAGGTACTTTTGAAACATTTCCAATATACTCACATATTCGATCAAATCAAATATTAATTTTCTTTGCAAGTCATGTTTTCTACTTCTGTTTTAAATTCTATGAACTTCCCACGGACATACTCCATATCAAATGCACAAGTTCATGTTTGATATAATTCATCGGAGAATTTAATGAAGTATTTATAACCATTTTGGTATCATTAGACCTGTGATTACATACATCTATATGTGTTATTCCTAAGTATTCAACAACTCTTATTTCGCTCACACTGAGTAGGTGTTTTGTCTTAATCTTATGAGATATAATTCATCTGTACCATATGATTTATAATCACACGATTAAATAATTATTTCTCAAACTGTGACTTAGTTCATAATTCCAAAATAATTGTAAAACTTTAGATACTTTTGTATTATGTAGCTAGTGTAATGGATACCGTTATTCTAGATTTATTTAATAATGATATTCAAAATATTCATAACAGAATAAACCTATTTTTATTTTCATTCAATACTGAAAACATTTATTATTTCATAAATAATATTTAGTATATATACGAAAACAATTTTTTATATCTCGATGCATCCATTTACAAGTGTCATACGGTATGCTCCCACTATTTCCGTCATTACTATAATATTGTATGACATATGAAGTGACATTCAACTACTTATTATAAGCTATTTATTTATTTTACTGTAACTAGTTTACAGTCGGGTTTTTGATCAAATATCTTAGACTCATAGAAATAACCTTTATAGAAAACAATTTTCTATATTAAAACATAATTGGAATAACATTCACATTTCTCATTCCGATTAAGTATCTTTTAGTATTTTATACAATTTTAGTTTTCAATATCTTTACATGATGTAGAGATGACCATTCCACTCTCATATCTAAGTTATACCTAAGTTACATCCACTCTTAGGCATTCACTTTCCTGTCCAAAATGGTCGAACCATTCAAGGGAAATTCCTTATTGTAATCAATTATATTGGAAACATGCTTTCGCATTATAGTTTATTTGCTTATCTCTAATAAACTAATTTACTTGATGTTTTGTATATTAGAACCACGACTATTCACCATATAACATTTATATGTGAATGAATATGGATAATTATCCATGTTTTTTTAATAACAAGAGTGATAATTTATTCAAGCAAAGCACCCCTTATGATGTTCCAAAGGCTCGAACCTAAGATCTTTGTAACCTTTTTCTAAAGCGTCATACCTCTGATCCCTTGAGCTAGAGATCTTTGAAAAATATCCATATTCTTGTATTGCTTAAGAGTTCAAAACTCATAAAAAACAATACACAGTCTAAAACAAATAAACTAAGTAATTGAGGCATTAATATTTAAGTGGTTTTATTAGTTGGCTTGCACGAATTTTGAAGTGAAAACATGCTAAAGGATTTAAAGGTAAGTATATATTATATTTGTATATTAATTTTTAATAAGTTCATATCTATAACTTAACTGATTAACATCATATCAGTTTTATTAGTTGCATAAGTTTATCAGTGTAGATTATTTTAACTTTGTATAGAAAATGTTTTTATAATATTAGAAAGGTTAAATGTTACCATTTAATTTTTCTAATAAGGATCCCACAAGATTTTTATGTTTATCAAAACCATAAGATAAACATATAAATCTTTCGATTTCTCTAGTGGGCGTTAGGAGTTGCTTGTCTTAGGATTCGAACCTTGAGGAATATTAATAAATTGTAGGCCCGCAGGCGATGCATAACACTTTATCGGTTGTATTAAATACAACTCCTAACCTACGGTCTTTGTCCTAATTTCATCTTAACCTTGAAGAATATCAAAAATTCGAAAGATTATTCACCTGTTCCCACCATTTTGCGACAACTTAAGTATAATGCATGTACCTTGAGGAATATCGACAAATACGTGCATGAACCTTTCCTTGTCTAGTCAATATAATAATGGTACTACACATAACATCTCTAGCTTGAGGAATATCAACATCTAAAGAGTATGCAAGCAATCTATTAATATATAAATGGTATAAGATAACTTATATATTAAGGATTCATAATAATCAATGTGTGTGTTGTGTGTGTGTGTGTGTATATTAAGTGATATCGATTTTGGAAATAATATATTTTTTGTGAAATACCCTCATGATTCAAGTGTCGCATATATATGAAATTACGGTATACGTACTATACATATGTGCTTATTTCTTGAATCTAATTTGGGTTTCTTTACAGTTCCACTTAATTTTGTACATATATAATTATGTAAGTATTAACTTATTTATAACTTTTATAATTTACTTTACGTATATAACATATATATCTATCTTATTAATTAAATCTTATTTAATTAATTTTAGTTCTTATAGTTCCACTCTATGTAATTAAGTCATATTTAATTTGATTTAAATTTTATTAATTAAATCATATTTAATTAATTTAATTTAAATTTCAATTATTAAATTTTAAATTATTCATCTTTAACAATTTAAAGATGAAGATAGACTATAACATCTTCTTAGCACCAAAATTGAAAATATTTATATCTCTATGGTAAACTAATGCCCCATTCAAAACCAACTACATAATTGGCTTATTATTCATAGGAAACTAAACACCATAGAGCCTCTAAAAAGGAAAATTTTGATAGTTGATAAAACATGTGTCTTCTGTACCCAACATCTTGAAAACATTTCACACCTATACTTTAATTGCAATACTACCAATGACATTATTTTAAGGGTTCTCAAAGCTTTAGAGTTCGACATGTTTAGAAATGACTTAAATAGCGATTCTTATTGCAATACCATAAGATGTTATTTTGCACATAACAATAGGGTTATTCTTAGAATTATCTATATTATCACTAGATGGTACATTTGGTCTGAGCGAAATAAACGGATATTCGACGATATTTATACATCTCTTCCAAACCAATTTATTCTATTTCATTATATAGCTTTAACTGGACTGCTAACCACAACTACAAATTAGCCAAAAATGCCACTTTAAATAAATATCTTAGAAAGGTTAAATCTCGCATCGACCTTCTAAAACTTAATAATGCTAATTCCTATACCCTTTTACTTTTAACATGACACTAACTTATTATACTTATATTGTTCCTCATGCACACATACATGTACTTTTATTACATATATATATGTGTTCGTTGTTTTGCTAACTTTTTTGTTGAGTCTATTCTAGATTATCTCTTGGATGGAGTGGATCTTTTTACAACGCTTTCTCATAGATTGAGCTTTCATTCGAGCTTAGTTCCAAGTTTGACCATCTAAGGCCCTTCTATCTTTCGCTTTTACTCAGGCTTATTAGGTTTTTGGGATGTAAGGGAAGGGTTTTTTTTCTTATGTAAGGGGGGATATTGCTACCTACCAACTTGTTGGCAGCAATTATTGGAGTGTGAAATGAAAGCACATGATTGTTCTCCTTCTCAAGGAGAAACACTCATTTTCTCAATAAGATAGACTGTAACATTTATAGTAATTACATACATATATCATTATACATGTATATAATTTTTTAATTAACTTTTAATTAATTTAATTTATTAAAACAATATTTTAATTAAAAATAATGCTATTCAAATTCAAAAATTTATCATCATTTACCTTAAGCATTTTAAGATAAATATACACATATCATTATATACATTTTAATTTAATTAATTAACTTTTATTATTTTATTTATTTAATCTAGTTAATTAAATAATTAAGATAAAAATTTTGAAATTAATTTATTAACTTTCAAAATTAATTTTGAAAAGTTTATAAAACATATTTTAAACTTTACCTTTAAATTTAGAACATAATTATTAAAATTTCAAAACATATTTTGAAAAATTAGTCTAATGCGTAAAATCAATTTGGGCCTTTATGTTGGGGATAACATTTGGGCTTACTTTATCCTTCTAGTTAGACTAATAGCTAGATGGGATGAGTACTGGATTACCCAATCTCAACATTTGACACTACCTTTTTGGACACCCTATTAAATGGGTATGCTTTAATCAATTAGCCCTAATATTGCTAATTTGGACCGTATGGGCTATTGAGCTCTGGATCGATTGATGGGACCGAGCTAGTCGGAAGCGGGTTAAATATGTGAATTTGAAAAAAAAAATCCATATTGATCTTAGTTGAGTTGATGAAGCCTAAATGGATTTTAGATCCACTCAAAATATTTTTAAGTAAAATCTTTATTTTATTTATTTAGATAAAAATGATATCTACATGTAAATATTTTTTTTAAGTTGTAGTTTACAAATGTCTAATACACTTGTGCTAGGTTTTACAACGCAACAGACTCATTTCCCACTTTATGTATGCCTTTATTATCTAAGCTTTTGATCATATATATATATATATATATATATATATATATATATATATTGAAGGAACTGGGTTAGTCCGCAGCAGAAGAAATGTGTGAATTTCAAATTTTATTACCTTATTGGATCTTAGTTTAGCCTACGAAGCCTAATTTAATTAGAACATTTCTAAATTTGTTTTAAATAAAATTATGTATTTTATTTAAATTAGTTAAAGGGAAGTTTAAATAAAATTAATTTTAAATACATAGTGCATCAAATACACCTAACATTTATTAATAAGAGTTAATATATATATGGAAGGAAATCATTCATTTCTTTTCCTAAAACAAGTGATTAATTGAGTGCATTAATTGCATTAAATGAAGAGATGAACTTTTCATTTCTCTCTTTAATTTGAATTGATTGATTCATTAACTATCATTAATTAATAATTTATTGATGGCAAGATTTATTACTATGTCTATATGTATTCTAACTGTACAAATTGTAGTTTGAGATTTATTTAATTTTTGTTTTATTTATTATATAAGTATACATACATATATATATATATATATATGTATGTATGTATGTATGTATGTATGTATGTATCATATACGTATATATACATATATGTATGTGCATATGTAAAATCATAATCTGTGAAGGGTATAATGTGCGCGCATATAGATGTTTGGATTTACATTGCAACGGACACATTAGCTCATTTTGTGTATACTGTAATTTGTCCAAATATGTGCTTGTATAATATGTCAAAACATGATATATATATATATATATATATATATCTGTGTGTGTATGTATATATGTATGTGTGTGTGTATTTTATTAAAAAAAAAGTTTCTGCCATAATAAATTAATGTAAATAATTATATAAAAAATACAAATTTTATAATTTTAGAAAATCTAGAAACACATTTTGGGCTTAATTTTATTTTTGGAATTTTCTCAATTAAAATAATATTTATTATTAAATAATTGATAATAGCTTGTAATCAAATTAATTTTTAAAAATAAGAAATCAAGTTGAAAAGTTCAAAAACTTTTTCTGATTATACATGAGACATATTTTGGGCTTAGGAAAAATTTATGGAAATTTCTAAATTGAAATTGTATTTTTACTTAAATAAATAATTGTATGTCAGAAATAAATAAATTAAAAATAATTTAAATTAAGTTATAAAATTCTAATTTTTTTCTGAAGGTACCCAGAACAAATTTAAAGATTAATAAAAATTTCTATAATTTTGTCAATTGAAGTTATATTTTTAATAAAATAATTATTTTCAGACCAAAGTAAATTAATTTTATAAAATATTAAAATAAGTTCATAAAATCTGAAAATTTTATAATAAGGTTATTGCATGTTGAAGAAAAATTATAAAATGTAAAATTGAAATTTTGAACTACTAATTATTTTATACATAATAAAAATTCACAAAATCATTAAATAATAATAAAATATGTATATACATATATTTAATAAAATATTTTTATATTTTATGATTTATAATAGGTATAAATCATTATAAGAAAATTTTAAGATTAAATATATACGATATATAATCATATATATAATTATACATATTGACAATTTGCAGATCTGTATACATTTAATATATATATATATATATATATATATCAAAATTAAATTTTGTTTCAAAAAATTAATTCAATAATAAATTAATAAACATAATATTACAACATGCACATAACCAATCCAATTGTAACAAACACATGTACCCACAAAAATCTCACCTAATCTAAACAACAAACAGATCTGAATATAAATAGATGATTTAGATGTAAATCAACTTTTATATGATAAACTTGAAATAATAAAAAATGAAAGTTCATCTCCTAATGAAGCCTTTGAGTCCAGGTTGAACAATGATTTCTCTTCTTATAACAATTCCCAATCCGTCTGGTTGCTAGTCCGGGATTGGAGACCTTTTACTACAAATTATTATTTTTTAATTTGAATTTGGTTTGACTTGAGTTGACCGTGATACTAACCCCATATAACTAAGGAGAAGAATCCACTCTTGAATAGTGCTTCACTTCAAATACTTCCACTCGACCCAACTATAGTCACTTGATGGACGTTGTGCCATGATTTGACTATAATCAAAGCAGAGCTTTCATCTTGAAGATCACAGTATTCTCAAGTCGAAAGAACTGTGTAAATTATTAACATCAGTATTTTTTGTTTGACCTTAGTTATATCAACCAACATAAAACTATCAAATGAGTCGTTCCATAGTTATTTAATAACTATTACTACGTAACCCCTAGGTACCTCCAACTGTCATGGGTAATACACTACCCAATATTTGGAGAGCGTTACGTACTCTAGTCTTAACCGATACATCGATATCCAGTCTCGATGCATCTAGACTAGGAAAATTTAAAATGATATATTTTATTTATTGTGATAAATTACTCACGGTTACAATGCTTTGTAACTACTATAACAAAACATACCATTTATGGATTTTCTATTAAATATACTTTTAATTAAATTAATTAATTAATTAATATAACCACATTATATCAAGTATATAATAGAAATAAAACACCTTTATTTCGAACAAGATTGATCAACGAGTTCGATATATGTAACAAATTACATAATTACCTTTAGGCCATACCCCTAATTCTGTTATATATATAAAAGAGTGGTAAACTCAAGGGAAGACTGAGTACTAAATGGTAAAACATATTGAAGTTTTACGCTAGTCTATCTTCCCGAAACTATTGGTAATGATGTCCACAAATTTGTACTTTTCATAGAATTGGGACATATGAACAAAGTCTTGTTCGACCACAAATTTATTCGTCAGCAACAAGTTGAAGAAGATGGAATTTGCAATCTCATAGGCACATACTGAAGTGTTAGTCAAGTATGATCCTACTAAATTTGAAGCAAAAACAAGAGATTATATAATTTCTGAAATCCCGACCAAAACATTGGATATGGTAATAGAATCTCAATATATTAGTTAGGAATCGCACATGGATCTGGAATCGAGATCTCAATCTAAGGCCAAAAGGACAAAGGATTCTCATATGGTGCGGTTACCAGTAGGAAACGATTGCCATAACATGATTCTTAGAACATGAAAGAAAAAGGGTGTGGTTAATAGAATTTCAACATAGTTAGAATTTATGAATACAATTTTCCAATAACATGAAATCGAATCTACCTAATTTTGGCAATTTAATTCATCTTTTGGGATCTTGGAATTCCAAGTTCTAACATTTATGAACGAAGAGGAAGAAGCCAACAAGGTAAGGAAGTGAGATAGATGCGACCGGAATAAGGAAGTAACAAGGCAAGGCCGAATGGATTCGATGATGTGATTTCTCATGATAGTTCGGATTACAGTTACGGTAACTGTTTGGCCAAAAGAATAAGATAGAACGTGATTAGATAGTGGGCTTAATAGAGGGATTAATGGGTCAATGAAATCTAAGGAAAATAAGGATGCATAGTTCAAAATAAAGCATAACTAACAGCAAACTACAATCGATGGGTAGCATTGGTTCAAAATTGAGACCGCCATTCAACGTGTATTTTAGACTATAATTTAATGTAATTCTAGTTGTATCATGTGCAAATTGTGTGTTAGGGCTTATATTTGTATGATGTTGTATCTTGTATTTTTCCTTCTTTGAAGTCAATAAAGAACCAATTTAAAAAAATGATAGATATATAGAAGTGTTTGTGTGTATTGAATTATATTAGGCAATTCTTAATGTTTTGAAATCCAAATTAACAATAATAGTGAATTTTGTTAATACCTCAGTTAATGATTTTTATGATAACAACCTTAATAAACAACAATATACATTTACATAAAATATGGATACTAATGTTTTTCCAAGTTATATAGTATATAGTGCAAGATATTACACAGGTGTTGAATTGAAGACTGTATAGTATAAAGACTCAAAGAATGGACATGAAGGCTCATAAGTATAAAAATCAAGATATGAAGATCTCAAGACTACAATATAGTATTTAGAGTCATAGAATATTGTTAAAGTCCCTGGTAGTAATCTTTGATTTTTATCTCTTATTTTTCTATCTTTTATATTTTTTAAACAAAATAAATTTTCAAATATATTTAAAAATATTTTATAAAAGTTTTCTAAAGTTTAAAATGTTTATAAACTATGTTCAAATTAGTTTACAAAATATCAAACCATTTTACAAAGCATAGTATTTTTAGATGTTCTAAAAAGAAAAAGTTTTCTCAAAAACCATGTACATATGTCGACATTTGTATATACTAGGTATGTCGACAAACATGCCGCAATTTAGTTTTTCAAATTTTGAATTGAAGTGTATATTTATCGTAAATCTTCATGAACAAACATGTCTGTTTATACACTATATATAGGAGGTTTCAAATGAATTTTTCAGTAGTTATTATCTTGTTTTCTTCCCTTTTCTCACTCTCTCAAAATTTCCATTGAAAATATACAAAATTCTATTCATAATCTAACATAATCAGTTCATACTTTTGTGTATTGATTCAATGTTACTCTCTTATTGTTTTGAAAACTTATTTCTCACAATCAAAGATCAAAGTGCTGGCCAAGAGGCTATATGATCCATTGCATCCAAAGTTCAGAAAATTGTCTTTGGAAAAACAATCAAACCCTATTTGCATTTGCTTGGGTGTGATTGTAGCCTATTCAAATCAATTGGGTGTGCTTGGTAGCCCAGAATTCTGAGTGGGTTTGCTTGTTGTCCGTCCCAATCAAGTAGGTGTACCTTGAACCTGGAAAATTAGGAGGGTGTGTTTCATAGCCTTGGAATCGAGATTGTAATTGGGTTTGCCTTCTGTGCATTTAAACATTGACATTTGAAAATAAATCTGTACAAGCAATTGTACGGGAATGAATGTAGGAGAAATCCAAACCAGTATAAAATCCTTGGTGTCATCTCTCTAACTATCTACTTTACTTTACTGCTTTTATTTTATCTGTGTTTGCATCTATCATTGATTGTTGATATAATTTTGTATTTAAAATTTGTGATTTAACATTAAATTTGAAAGAAATTTAAAAAGATTTACAAAAGTTAAAAAATATTATTCACCCCTCCTCTAATTATTATTTAGCCTTAAGATCCATAATTCCGCAACCCGCATTTGGTATCAGAGCACTAGGTTTTCAAAAACTCATAATTTGATTTTTTAAAAGTTTAAATGGCTAGTAATATCTTTAATACTTTTGTAGAAAAATAGTTTTGTGAAACCAATATGTTATTATAAACTAATTGTTTTGAAAATTCACTTGATTTCCAGGAAAGGTATGATTTTAAATTGTAGGAACAAGTTTTTTATGTGGCTAACGGTGAATGGACACTTGAAAATCAAACATCACAAATCAAGAAGAACAAATGGATACTGGATAGTGGATGCTCAAGACACATGACTGGAAATCTGGAGATCTTGAAAGATAATTGTCTATAGAGATGGTGGATCGGTTAACTTCAGAGATAACTCAAAAGGATATATAATTGGAATCGGCAATGTTGGTAACTCGAAACTCCTACTATTTTTAATTTTTTTCTAGTTAGGAATCGAAACATAACTTGCTTAGTACTAGTCAATTGTGTGATAAGGGTTTTAAAATTAAGTTTGAAAAGGATAATTGTCATATCGAAGATAACAAGTCAAAATTGTCTTTGAAGGTATTGGTAAACGTAACATTTATATTTGAAGTATGAAAGTGTCCAATAATAACTTATGCCTTTTGGTTGAATCTAATGACCCTTGGATTTGGCATAAAATATTTAATCATTTGAATTTAAAACACCTTTCTAAAACTGCTATATATTAACTTGTTAGGGGTCTCCCTAAAATGAGTTTTAATGTTAATAATTTATGTGACGTCTGTCAATTAGGAAAACTTCATAAAGGTTCTTTTAAATCTAAAGATACGATTTCTACTTCTCATCCTCTTGAACTTCTTCATCTAGATCTTTTTGGACCTTCGCAAATACGATCAATAAATCATAATAGACATGTCTTTGTAATTATAGATGATTTCTTTAGATTTACATGGACAGTTTTCTTTAAACTTAAAAGGGAAGTTTTTGAAATGTTTAAAAAATTTACCAAGAGAATTCAAAATCAAATGTCAACTAAAATTAAAACGATCAAGAGTGATCATGGAGGAGAATTCAAAAATGATAAATTTGAAATCTTTTGAAATAAGAAAGTAATTACACATAATTTTTTGGTTCCAAGAACGCCACGAAAAAATTGAGTAGTAGAATGAAAGAATAGAACTATATAAGAATGTGCTAGAACAATGTTAAATGATAGTGAATTACCTAAAAAAATTTGGGCCGAAGTAGTTGCTACGACAGGTTATATTTTAAATAGAATTTTAATATGACCTTTGACTAAGAAAACTTCTTATGAATTAATAAAAAGTCTAAAGTATCTTATTTTAGAGTTTTTGGTAGTAAATGTTTTATATTAAACACAAAAGATAATTTAGATAAATTTGATGCTAAATTAGAAAAATGATTTTTTATTGGTTACTCTAATAGAAATAAAGCTTATAGAGTTTTCGACACGAGAACTAACACCGTTGAAGAAACATTACATGTTTTATTTGATGAGAATTTTAAATTCAATAGTTCCAATTCTGATAAAAAATAAAGTATTGATAAAACTAATGAAATAACAAAAAACGATATCATTAACGATGAAAATAATAATAACTCTGAAAATTTACATCTAAATAAACGGACAAAATATTTGAAAGATCACCTTATAAAAAATATACTAGGAAATATATAATCTACTGTACAAACAACAAATCAATTAAATAAAATGAGTATTGTGGCTTTTATCTCAACTATTGAACCCAAAATCAAAAAGAAGCATCATTAGATGATTCTTGGGTTCTTGCTATGCAAGAAGAACTGAATTAGTTTACTAGAAATGATGTTTGGGAATTAATACCAAGACCTGAAGATAAATCTGTAATAGGAACTAAATAGGTGTATAGAAACATAATGAATGAACAAGGAGAATTTATTAGAAATAAAACACGTTTAGTTGCTCAAGGTTATAGTCGAGAAGAAGGTATAGAAGCTATCAGAATTTTACTTGCTTTTGCAAATCATAATAACTTTAAATTATTTCAAATGGATGTCAAAAGTACATTTTTTAAATGGATTTATTAAAAAGATGTCTTTTTAGAACAACCCCACTTTTTGAAGATGAAAAACTAACTAATCACATTTATAAATTAAAGAAAGCTTTATATTGTCTAAAACAAGCTCTTATAGCATGGTATGATGGACTAAAATCCTATTTATTACGATCAAATTTGAAATAGGAATGGTAGATAGTACTCTATTTATTAAAAGAAATAATAATTATATTCAACTTATACAAATATATGTAGCGATATTATTTTTGGATCAACAATTGAACAATTAAATAAAGAACCTTTAGATATAAGGAATAAGGAATTTGAAATGAGTCCTATGAAAGAACTAACATTCTTTTTAGGACTACAAATAAGGCAATTAAATAATGGAATTTTTATAAATCAAGAAAATATGCTAAAGACTTAGTTAAGGAATTTGGTATGTCAAATACGTGTGGAAAACCAACTCCTATGGCAACAAATAAGAAATTAAATAAGAAGAAAACTCAAAAGATGTAGATAAAAAATTATATAGAGGTATGATAGGATCATTACTCTATATGACTACTAGTGGACCAGATATAATGCATAGTGTATGTCTATGTGCAAGATATCAATCTCAATCTAAAGAAATTCATCTAAAATTAGTAGAAAGAATATTAATATATGTAAACAATACCCTAGACTATGGACTTTTTTATCCAAAAGAAGATTCTTTTGATTCAATTTCATATAGTGATGCTGAATATGCTTGATGCAAATCAGATCGAAAAAGTACAAGTGGAACTTGTCACCTTTTAGGACACTCTCTTATTTTTCTGGTTTAGTAAAAAGAAAAAATCTTATCTCTGTCTACAACAGAAGCAGAATATATTTGGCTGCATTAGCTCGTTCACAAGTTATTTGTATGCAACAAACTCTAAAAGATTTTGGTTTAAATTTTACTAAATCACCAATATACTATGATAACACTAGTGCAATAAATCTATCTAAAAATCTAACACATCATGCTAGAACCAAACATATAGATATAAGACATCATTTTATAAGAGATGACGCGCATAAAGAAGTAATTTCACTAGAATTTAAAATACTGAAAATCAAATAGCCGATATTTTAACGAAACCATTAACTCAAACATCTTTTATTAAGCTTAGAAGAGAGTTACAAATATGATCTTTCTCTGAAATATAAATATAATATAATATAAATTATAACTTTAAAAGAAAAATGAAATATCAACATTACACTACATATGTCGACATACCTCAATCATATACGTCGACATATCATGGAAAATTCAGAAAATAGATTTCTCTCCTAAATTTAAAAATTCGAAATACAACTATATAACAACTAAATTTTGAAATAAATCTCATTTTTCTGTCTTCTTCCTTCAATAAATTCTGAATAAAAATAAATCCGTGTATTCCTCAAGCTCCAAAGGCCCAAGAAAAGAGACCGCACCCTTTTTCTTCCAAACTCCCACTTTAGGCCCCTTCTAAACCACCACGATGGACAAAGTCACTAAGATTGAAGATGATCTGAAGCATGTACTCAACATGCTTTAAGAAATAGAGGTTGTTCAACTATGCCTCTTGAAAGAACAAGAGAAGCAAGGATGGATTCTTTGCCATCTCCAGAAATATCTATTAGACAACCCAATGAATCCAATTGTAATCGAGGAGGATAATCCTAATCTAGTCATTTACAATCCTATGAATGGTGAAGAGGAAGAGGAGGAAGAAGAAGAGGAAGAATAGGAAAAGGAAGAAGATGATGAGTTCAAATGTGTGGGGCGAAGTATGCCCTAATCGAGATGGAAATCTCGTCGTTCTTCACTACCCTTTTACTCCCATCCATAAGACCTCCATAATTAAAAGAAAACCATATGATTTAGGTATAATACGTAATAGTTTGGTTTGTTGGGAATAAATTTGATTTTATGTGCATTTCGGTTGCTATTTGGATTTGTGTGTTTTAGTTTGGTTTAGTTTGTACGTATGAATTGGATTTGTTTATATATAGTTTGACTTGCTAAATAAAATTTACTTTATAAGTCTTCATTATTACATATCATTATGTTTAATATAAAATAGTGAATTGCATACCATATAATCATCATATATCATCATCATAATCATATTATTTTAACTTAGTTATTGATTTTGAATTTATAGTCTTTAAGTATTTGATTTAGGGGGAGTTTTTAATTTTCCGCCCATTTTTGTTGACGATAAAGGGGGAGAAAAATATAAAATATGCATATGCATATATTTAGTGTAACGACCCGTATTTTTACAGATCGAATGTTTGTAAAACAGTTGTCATTAGGTCGTATAGAAGATAAGTCGTATGGTAGCTTAGGTCGTGGGGTAGGTTAGGTCGATTGGAGCGACCTATAGGAAGTTGGCGACCTAAGGAAGTTGGCGACTTAAGGTAGTGGACGACCTAAGAGTTAGCAACCTACAGGAATCAGCGACTTAAGAAGTTGGCGACCTAAGGTTTGAGCGACTTAAGGAAAGACAGCGACCTAAGGGAGTTAGCGAGTTAACGACCTAAGGAACTAAGCGAGTTAACGACCTAAGAAGGTTAGGTCGTGGACGAGTTAAGGAGATAAGTGGGATGAGTCGTTAGGTCGCGTGGATGTTAGGTCGTATCCTAGTTAAGTTGTTAGGTCGTGTAGCGTTAAGTCGCTAAGGGTTAAGTCGTAGGGTGTTAAGTCGCGCAAGGGCTTAAGTCGTAGGTCGCGCATTAGTATTGAGTTTTAGGTCGTGACATTTTAGGTCGTGACATTTTAGGTCGTGGAAGCGCATATGCGGTAGGTCGCTAGGTTGTGCGCGCGCGTGTGTGTGGTTAAGTCGCGTGAAGGCTTAAGGGGTTAGGTCGCTGAGTGTTAGGTTGGAGTATTTGTTAGGTCGTAGGTCGCGATAGTTAGGTCGTGGACGACCTAAGGGGGCGGACGACCTAAGGAAATCAGCCTATAAATAGGCGGGTTCTTCTTCATTTTTGGGATCCGGATTTTGAAGCGACGAAGTGCTGCCATTTTGAGAGCTCGAGTTCTACACTTCTTCACTTCTTTTCTCCACTTTAATCTTGTGATTCCTTCCATCCAAATCGAAGATCAAATCGCAGATCCAAGAGCTTAGATTGAAGATCTTCAACCATTGAAGAGAGATTTCATCGTTTGAAGCGGAATTTTGGCGGATCAAGTTAGATCCTTCGCTGTCCAGATCTGAAGTGTGTTGCTTTTTAGGTGTTTAGGTGATTTGGTGAGTGGTGGTTATCTCTCACACGGATCCAAAGGAGTATATCGGATTGTTGGCTTGATTTGGTGTTAAAATAGTGATTTCCATTCATTTTCTTAAACTTAAGTATAGATCCATTGTTCATGATGATTTGACAACCATTTTACTACATGTTAACCTAGGCAAGTTCATTCATCAAGTTGTAGAGATATTGCTCATGATTCATGCTTGTTAGATTTAGACTATTTATTTACAAGATTGCCATTATTGTTATAATTGTTTATTTGATCATGTTTGAATGCTTGATTACTTGGGTTAATGTTTGACTTGATTGATTGTTGTAAATTAGTTGATTGATGATTTGATTTGGACAAGATGGTCGAAGATGATTCAAAAGCTAAGGGAAAGGCTCTTGAATTGGAAAAGCTGCTTGTGGCATATGTGGCGGATGATGAAGCTCATATGGATAGATTTGATGATGTTGATGTTGAGATGAGGATTTGCTATGATGAGATGAAGCGAAGCATGTTATGAGATAGCCTTGGTTTAATCCAAACGGGATCATTCCAAGCATGTTGATAACTCGGTGAAATGGTTCGAGTTTGAGGATAATGGTTTGCTCGAGAGGCGCTTGAGCTAGTATGAGAATAGTCGTCGAGGAGGATGACTAGAAGGCTGAGATTTCATCATTGTTGAAGGTTCTAGCAGGCTCAAAGCAAGAGTACGTTGGGCAGATTCGATAGTCCCTAAAGACTAAGATTGTAGTCGAGTACTCTGGGCAGATTTGATAGTCCTAGGCACGGGCTGCGACGACGTGCGGAGATCTGTCTAGAACCGGGGTTGCCATTAACCCTTGACGGACGGCTGAAAGAATGTGTCGGTCATTCAATTAACGGTGGTATCGAAGCAAAGATAACAGTGATAGCCAGAGTCATGGATGTTTGGTTGTATCGTCATTCGGTCTCAAGGGCAATGTTTTCTGGGTGCTTATCTGATCTTGGTTTAGGCCTTGGGGGTTTGTACTTGGAAAATGTTGACCTTGACTCGAGTGATAATTGCTTTACTTTAAATGTCTGCTTTGCCATGTTTACTTCTGCTTAGTGTGTCTGGGGGCTATCACTGTAGAAAGAGGTGGAGTGGGAGGGTTGGATTCCTATTCCTTTTTTCCTTTATGCTCTTTTGGTATGTTGTTAGTTAATTTACCGCTCACTAAGACTGTTGTCTGACTCAAGGCTTTATGTTTAACTCTTATTGCCTTGGGCTGTTCATCCATTTTGGGATGGGCAGACTAGGTAGCAGGTGACAGGTGCTGTTCTTAGTTTCTCACGATGCTGATGACGAAGACGAGCTGTAGGCTTGCATATTATTTTCTTACTATATGTAATGGATGTTCCGCTGCTTTGTGTAATTCTCTGAGTGTTATGTAGTGAGGCTTGATGTATTGACTATTCAGATGTTTGTATTCAACTATTATGAGGTTTAATAGAGATTCTGTTCTGTAAAGCTTCACTATATATACTTTCTATTGTATTTTATCCATGCGCTGTGAGTTATACGATAGATTCTGTTGTTTTAACTTAACCTTGGCAACCGTCCATGGTTGCCTGGCACACTTTACAGCGCACTATTTCTATGTTCAGTGCAGGGGTCATGGCCGGTCGTCACATTTAGTATCTAACTTAGGGGGAGTTGATATTAATGGTTGCCAACATCAAAAAATGGGAGATTGTTAATACTTCAGTTATACATTTTGATGACAACAACCTTAATAAACAACAATATACATTTATATGAAATATGGATACTAATATTTTTCCAAGTTATATAGTACATAGTGTAGGATATTACACGGGTATTAAATCGAAAACTATATAGTATAAAGACTCATAAGTATAAAGACCAAGATATGCAGATCTCAAAACTATAATATAATACATAAAGTCATAAAATATTGCTAAAGTTATGGTAGCAATATTTGATCTCCATCTCTTATTTTTCCCTTTTATATATTTTTTAAATAAAATAAATTTTCAAATATATTTAAAAATATTTTATAAAAGTTTTCCAAAGTTTAAAATGTAAACTATGTTAGATTAGTCTGCAAAACATAAAATCATTTTACAAAGCATAGTATTTTTAAATTTTTTAAAAGATTATGTTTCAAAAAATCACATACATAATTCAGCATATGTATAATAGGTATGTCGACATACATGCCATAATTTAGTTTTTCAAATTTTGAATTGAAGGGTCGATTTGTCATAACTCTTCATGAACGGACATGTCTATTTATACACTATATATAGGAGGTTTCAAACGAATTTTTTAGTAGTTATTATCTTGTTTTCTTCCCTCTTCCCACTCTCTCAAAATCTCCATTGAAAATATACAAAATTCTATTCAAAGTCAAATAGAATCAATTCATACTTTTGTGTATTGATACAATATTACTCTCTTATTGTTTTGGAAACATCGCTCTCACAAATCAAAGATCAAACTACTGTCCAAAAGGCTATAGGATCCATTGTATCCAAAGTCAAGAAATTGTCTTTGGAAAAACCATCAAACTCTATTTTCATTTGCTTAAGTGTGATCGTAGCCCGTTAAAATCAATTGGGTGTGCTTTGTAGCTCAGAAATTCGACTAGGTATGCTTGCAGCCCATCCAAGTCAAGGGAGTGTACTCTTAGCCTGGAAAATTAGGAGAGTGTGTCTCGTAGCCTCAGAATCAAGATTGTAATTAGGTTTGCCTTCTGTCTATTTAAAGATTAGCATTTGAAAAGAAATATGTACAAGCATGTAACACCCCCACCTCTATACCCATATTATCCAAGAGTATTATAGAATAATACTGTTAGATAATACAGAGAATAATGCGATATGGGGTACGCACATGAATATTCTTTTGGGCTAACACTGATACGTACTTAAACATCGAATGAATAACTCAACTATACGTACACAGTATTGGCACAAAGCAATAAACACGTGTACTTCCAAGATAGAACAATACATAATATACAATAAATAATAGAGATCACAGAGTCAATCACAACGATAATACGTATAATATACAATATATGTCCATATACATCACACTGATATACACATGAGAGACTATACAATATAAAATAATAATATATAATATGGAATATCTAGTCTCCTCTATGCCTAGAAAATACAAGCTGGTATCGTTGTCCATGTATCTGAAAAGTCTCGGACTGACCCGAGCATTATATAAATAATAAACTGGTCAGATTACATCTAAATCCAAAGTGGACACATAACAATAAGCATGGTATTAAAAAGCCAAGCATGAATACGACTCAACAAAACATCCATCATAACATCATAATAATACAATACCATGCCGCACATTCCAAATATCACCTATGGGACACATACAAACAAGTAAGAATCACAGAATCTATAAATTGGGTGATAACAATCAAATCCGTCAAAATCTCAAATAATATGGATAAGCTACAGCATATCCATAAAACAACAATAAATGATTGAGTCTCGAATCAAGCCGAATCCAAAGGTCAACAAACTAAATATCTTGACTTGCAGTCCTGATAGAGTGGTGGACTTCCAACTGTCAAGCCCTAAATATAAATCAAGAAGGCATAATCCCAAAAAATAATCAAAGCATCAAATCTCGACCTACAACCCTAATGGAAGTAATAACTTCCGACTATTAAGTCATTATAGATAAATCGAGAAATGTGGAACCTGAATAGAATGAAATCAAAACCAAATACAGAAATCAATATCCCTGAATACTATCTCAACTTATAGTCCCGATAGAAGTAAAATTTTCGGACTGTTGGTCCCAAGAGATAGCAAGAAATCCAAATCCCAAATATATCACAATCAATACGGAATATCGGAAACGATATCCAAATAATTATCTCGACCTACAGTCCTAATGGAAGGATTAACTTCGACAGTTAGGCCCTCGGAGATGTCAAGAAATATAAACTCAAATCAAAACCAATCAAAAAAATCAATGTACAAAATCACATATCTCAACCCCACACACTCTCGATTGAATGGTCCTAGGAGATAGAAACAATAAATCCTACAAGAGGAGATCTCTCAGCAAAAGGCTCTTATGAGAGAATGACAGACAAGCTCACATCAAGTCTCCAATGTCACAGATAGATAATAGGCAGCTGTCTCGGGTTAGGCCATCTCAAATGATAGACTAACACGCAGTTAGTCTCTATTTTCAATGGCCATTGTCCCTCATGAGGTGATAATATCAAATATCTCCTAAGCAATGGATCTATGTAAGTCGTCTAGCTGGAAGACTATTTCCTAGTCCCTTAGTTACTCCTTTAGTATTATATAAATAATAAACGGGTTCAAGAAGCATAGCACTGCTCCAGGAAACGCTAACGACCGCGGCCTATTACCTAGTCCCTTAGTTACTCCCAGAATCATGACACTCATATCCACTGCATGTCATAAACACGTTGTCGGACTACGCCGAGCATTGGCTATGATTCATACTTTCCCTTGGTAATGGACTGTTGGTCCTTAAGTAACATCGGGGTAATGGCTCTAATGAGAGAAATAACTCTTAGCCAAAAACTCAACAAGGTGACATTGCGAATCTGGGACGCGATCCTATAATCAAGACCACTATGATGGATAACTAGCCTATCTGGTGAGTCTAAATCACGTGCTCTCCATAGTGGAGTGAACCATATGACATAGATTCCTAATAAATACTCTCGACTATATAAGTCCTAATGAGATTGATAACTAGTACTCTCGACTCTAGGAGTCCCAATGACAGTGACAACTACTGCTCTCGACTTTATGAGTCTCGATGAGAGCATATCAACATAACAAATCCTCGACTACTAGCCGTTAGAGTAGATAATGATACTCGACTAGTTAGCCCTTAGAGAATATAAAATATTATACTCTCAACGAGATGATTCATAATGAGAGTAATAATAGGTACTCTCGACTCCACATGTCCTAATGGGTGTGTCACAACATATTAATTCCTTGACTAGTAAATAATAATATACTTGGCTAGTTAGTCCTAAGAGGATAAATCTATAAATCTCAACATATCTCCAACTTATAGCCCTTGGAGAGCAATGGAACTCTTGACTATTAAGCTCTAAGGAGTCACCTGTAGACAATAACACAAATTCCAAACCCATCTCCAGAATATAAGTGACATCTTCTCACCAATAGTAATCGAACAAGTATTACTTGAGCGTCCCATACCACTAAGTATTACTAGATCGTTTACTAGAAGTGAGTAAACTACACTCGTCAAATAACAAATATGCTATAATATGAGTCAATAGAATAATCGAAAAAATATTATTGAGCGTCCCATACCACCCGGTACTACCAATCTGTTTATTTAATATCCTCGTTACATAGAATTAAATCACAAATTCGTCAACATAAATCATTTCAATTCAAATATACGAAAGGGAATTATAATTCAAAGCTCTCAAATCCATTTAATTATTTCACAATTTAATATATCTTTAAAATGGATTGTATATTTTAAAAATCCCCTTTCGAAAAATATTTCTTGAATCTTTTTTATCAAATCAAATCAAATAAACCAATGTTCGAAATGAAAAACATATGAAAAGGGGAATACATTTTAAAATTCTTAAAATAAATTTTTATAATAAAAAATCCCCGTTTTAAATTTTCTTTTAATCCTTTTTGTTAAATATATACATTTTCCAAGAGAATTTCCCTTTCGAAAATATTATTAAAACTCCTCAATTATACTTATACAAATTCCATATATATAATTTTTTTTAAAATCCCCATTTTTATTTTAAAACAACTTTTATTTCCAAAACATTTCCAATAAATCATTTTATTTTCCAATAACTTTTTTTAATATACTTCAATTTAATTTTAAAACGCCAAAAATAAATTTCCAAAGTTTTCAAGAATATTATAAAAATAGAAAATAAATTGAATGTCCAAAAATATAAAACATGAAGTAAAATTCTCCTAAATCAACAAATAATCATCAATATAAATTTTATCGTTCGACCCGAATCGAATTACATCGAATTCTGATCATCGATAAATGCACACACAACAAATGAAACTACATGATCCATCTCAACCCTAGTTCTAATAAGAGGAAATGTTCTCAACTAAATGACCCTAAAAGATTTAAAATATACAAATCAAAATGCAATCGGACAGCATCTCCTTTGCGTTTTGGACAATCCAAAATACACAAAATCTCTTAGTCCAATCCAGTTCACACAAAATCCCAATATCAAGCTCAAAATCACAACCAATGACACAACAATCAATCCAATATTCCCAAACAATCGTCTCAACCAAACATTTCAACCAATATATGGGATAATTATCTATCAAGCAATTTAATCAGTAATGTCAATCAATTCAATATAACTGGGATAAATTTATATAATGGGCAAGAGGAATACATATAGATACGTGAGTTTAAAACTCACCTTAAGCGATTGCTTTCCTAGCCTAAAATTTAGCGCGTCAATCTCCACCATCAACCGCCACATTGAAGTAGAGGTCGTCATCAATATCAGCCCTTCACATCGCCCACATCCACGTCTCATCTCAACCCACCTACAACCTCATCACCCTCTTTGCTCACTCCATCACCAGCAGGTCGTAACTGAATCCATGCCCACCAATTAGCCAATGCCTATGGCTTGCTCCCTTCCTTCGTTCGCTTAGGTCATGACTTCAATTTCCCAATCGTGCCAGCTCCGACGTCGCACGTACAGAGGCACTCACTATCACCGGCCTCCAATCGCTCCACTTTCCATCGCCATTGCCAAGGCATGGCTCCTCCCCTACGTGACGTCGTCGGCACCTCAAGCATGTCATTTTCTTTTTTTAAATCGAAGTCGCGATTTTCTTCGATAAATTCTAGAGTGTGGGGGATTTTGGGCAAACAGAGATCGGTTTTGGGTTTTGTTAATGAAGGTTGGGCTTGATTGTGTTGAAGTGAAATAAAGAAGAAGGGAAAAAGAAGGAAGTGGGCTAGATTTGATTTTTGGGCCTTTAATTCCAATTCATTCTAGTTTTAATCTATTTCATTTCATTTCTTTTTACACTCCTTTTAATTTAATTGCAAATAAATATCAATTTTGATTTGAATTAATTTACACTTAATTATACTGAATATATTTCAATAACCGTCTAATTTAATGCAATTCGACTCCCGTTTATTAGTTTTCCACTATTTTAATCACATAAAATCATTTACATTTTAAAAATATTATATATTCAATTTAAAACATTTTATTAAATTTTACATAAATTATTTGAAAATAATTTATTAATTTAATTCAATTCATTAAAAAAAATCTTTTATTAATAGTCTTCAATTAATAAATATTTACTTTTAAAAATAATAATTATCAAAATCAAATTTGAATATTTCTATTTAATTAAATGTATTTATTAATACAACGTGGAAAGCAGGTTGGTACAAAGCAATTGTACGGGACTGGAAGTAGGAGAAAAGAGAAATCCGAACCAATATAAAATCTTTTGTTTCTTCTCTCTAACTCTCTACTTTACTTTACTGTTTTTATTTTATCTAAGTTTGCATCTGTGATTGATTGTTGATATAATTCTATGTTGAAAATCTATGATTTAACATTAAACTTGAAAGAAATTTAAAAAGATTTACAAAAGTTAGAAAATGCTATTTACTCCCTCTAGTATTTATTTAGTCTTAAGATGCATAATTATGTAACCCACAAATTTGGTTTCAATTAGAAAAGGCTAGATATTAAATATTACATATGTTACACATGATCCATCTTGTGATTTTGAAATAGAGCAATATGTGTGTGTGTCTCTATATATATATTATAACTATATGTAAACATTTGTAATTATATATACACATACACATACATTTTGAATTTAATGTTAATATTTAAATCAAACTTTTAATTTAGAAAGGAAACTAAAGTTTAGGATTTTACACAAAACTTTAAAGTTAGAAAAGTGATAAAAGATTTAGAATTTACACAAAAGTTCATTCTTGAATTTTAGATTAATTTTTTTAAAACAATATTTGAAACATTCATATTCAAAATATCAATCATATAACATAAAAAATTAATTTTCAAAGTGAAAGTTAAATAATTTATATGAACGATTTATTTATATTTGTGTACATAAATATTATAAAATCATAAAACAGATCTTAATAAAAAAAACTAGTCATTTTTTTATTAAAAAAATTTCCAAAACAAAAGAAAAGGAATTGGACAAGGTAGACATATGTAAATCATGATAATAACATTCAAATCTAAATAACATAGTGAACAACAAGAAATTGAAAAAGGAGACAGGGGATCAAAATCATATCAATTATCATGAACATATTTTGAAAAGAGATGAACAACGAAAGTGGATCTAAATTAAATATACATAATTGACATACATTCAACAAAGATGGACATAAAAGGGTTTGAATTACTTGTTACAAGATGAACCATTAAAACACCTGATAAATCATATAGAATCCAAGCATATAAATAGCATAAAAAAGTTAAATCAGATAATTACCTTGGGATGTTATCAAAAAATCACACCTTAAACAATGAACCGATGCTCCTAAACTCTGTTGAATCGATCTCTGGATGTTATAGGAATCAAAATATAGGAACTAGATTTTGTTTTGATTTTGTTTGATTTTTTATTTTGGAATTTTTATGCCCTAGAGGCCACTGAAATTTTCAGCCATTGAAGGGGGGGAGGAGAGAATGAGAAAGAAAATAAAATTTGTCAGGAAAGAATAGTGGAGTGAATGAAAGACAATATGTTTTAAAGGAAACACTGGAACCTTTCAATTTCTATTTTTAAAACTTTCCTTATATAATTCGCAATTAAATCTAATAAAATCCTCCCCCCATGCATGGCCGGCTATAAAAGGAGGTAGAGTGGCCGCAAATATTTCCATCCATTTAAATCTAACTTAAATATTGTATTGATATCGTATATCGATACGTATGTTTATAACTTTTAAAGACGCACTTTATTAAATACTAATAGTATTCAAAAAAAAAATTCAATAATTATTGTTTCATAAATATTAATTAATTTACAATAATTATAAACTAATTAAATTCTATGGTTTATTCAGAGTATTCATCATTTCGGATGTGCGACTCAAAGGTGCAAATTCAGTCAACGATTAATATCCAACAATTTAAATATTAACATTCACACATCACCTCGGCTAACAGCTTACATTTTGGTTAAATTTATCGCTTACACATCTTTTCAGTAAAATCCAGTTTTACTTATTATAAGCGGTATCCGGTAATAATGATTATTTAAACCAATTCTTTTCGTCAACAGTATATCACATTAGGACTTAAGGAATTTGGTTTTGGTCAAAATTTCAACATCATTCACATTTAATTTTGTAAGTCCAAATGCAAAATCTTTGGTTCAATAATAATAATTATTATTAACCATACTGCTCTAGCCAAAGACTTTGATTTTGAGTTGACTATAGTTGACCGTGATACTAACCCTATATAACCGAGAAGATGAATTCTCTACTGAATAGCGTTTCACTTCCAATGCCTTAAGTTAGACCCATCTACAGTGCTCGTGACCGTGATACAAACTCGTGACCGAACATACGTGCTAACCGGGAACAAACTGTCTCATCAAAAAAGATAAGTCTGTTATATGTTTTCTTGTTCCTTGTTCCATTTTTTACTTATCTATTATATTTTGCATAAGTGCCTTAAGTCTACGTGTTTTCTTAACTAAGTCGATTTCCACCTAAGCCACCAATACAAAACAAAAGGTAAGCATAATCATATATAGATAACTCAAACACAAACATCGTAGATGAGCATGCATGTAAGACACTAGTAGAAAAGTAAACATAGAACGTGGCAGTAGAAATAGTAATTCAGGTTACATACAACAAAAATATCATGTTAAATAAAGAAACAAAAGGGTTCAGCCCACCTTGAAGGAAAAAGACATAAAAATTAGCCTATATTCATCGCTCGATGATGTGACAATCATCCTCAAAGGTCATTAGCTTATCAATCTTAAAAATGGCAGATGGAGCCTAGTTGCAGGAAGAAGCCATGATAGAAGTAATCTACTCCTACATAAAATCAAGGGAACAACCCAGCCCGCTGCTTCTAACTCCTCTGCAACTTCCCTTCGGACTGCAGCATAATAGTCTAGACTAAGGAAGTGAACGACAAGGGGTAAATGATAGTTGGCATTGAAGATGATCTTGAGCATCAAAGTCATATGCTCATTCTTTTCCACCCTATAATTTGGCTTTTCTACTTCATGGTGATTAGAGGTTATGCAACGCTGGTGTTAGAGAAGCGATGCCTTCAGTTCCTCCACCTCCTTTTTCTTCCCTCTAGTTGTGTCCTCTACTGACCCAACTCTACCTCAAAATTTTCCCTATAGACCACCTCATTAGCCCATTCCCTTACGGCCATATCCCTAGGCGCCTCTGTAGTGGTCCTTACTACCTCTGCCTTTATAACCTGTTGTCCAAACTCTGCCATCTTCTCGTTATCCATGTGTCATGCAGTGGCTTCCTCCACCGTATGTTTCTTTAGCGCCACCACCTCTTGAAAAATTCGAAGGGCATGGGACTCAACCTGCAAAAAAGAAATTCTGGTAATAAAAAGGAGATGGGGAAAGAAACTTAAGTGTAAGAACACCTTACCAAAAAAATCTTTTTGGACGTCAGCCTCCATCACCAACTCCAACTCTTGCGCCACTTGAAATAGATAGACACAACCCAGCCCAACAAAGGCCCTACTGGGGTAAAAGTCTTGAGTGCTAATTTGATGTAGTGGTGGAAGCACCAGAGGTAGGATGATGTTGATGTAATGACCCTAAATTTGAATTAATCAAATAAATTAATCATAAGGCATGGCGGCCCAAATAAGAGAAGTAAGGGGAAATGAATTGATAGAAAGAGGGTATAAAGGCCCAAGCCAAAATTATTATTGGACCATAAATATTACTCTTTTATATTCATTCATCTCATCCTACCTAAAATAAAAGCTAGGGAAAAACTTTTATGACGGTGGCTTAAAGAGGGAAAATAGAGGAAAGTTAAGGAAAACACAAGCTAAAGGGGATTAAGAAGACTAAAGCTAGACATCTTAAAGATCTAAGTGAGTAATACTTAACATATCTACTCCAATCTCTAATATATGGTTTTAGTTTAGATTTGTATGCTTTTAAGTATGATGGGGTTCATATAGATTTTTATTAACAAATATAAAGGTTCAATGAATGTTTCGGGGAAGACTATATAGACATGGGATGTTTAGATGTGTTTTCCCAACTTGAATGATTTTGAAAGTTAATGGAAATTTCATATCACATTCTTATCATGGTTTTTGAGATGGATTTTAGTTTTAGAAGTTTATTAAGCTTAAATGATTTGATATGATTTATTAAAGGTTCACAACTAGAAAATAAGTAAAGAAAATGCTCTTAAAAGTCCAAATAAAGATTAAATATGTTAGAACATGATGTTTACTAATTTTTTGGGAATTTATTACAATTTTCTGTAAGGAAAATAAACCAAAAAGTGCTCAGTACTACGTTGGGGCAAGTGGGGAACTACGGGGATGCATGAAAATAATTTTATATGGAAAATATATAAATAGGTGTTAGGAAAAAGGGAAACCAAATCCAAATTATTTGCTGAAAGAAAATGGACATTACAAATAATAGACGGTAAAATAGGGATGAATAAGGGAACGACACGTGTAAATACATTGTTAGAGATACTAGGGTTTGTCTAAAATGGCGTTGGGGCGGCGATTATATATAAATAAGAAAGTACTAGGCACGACATAAAGGGGTCATGCTACGTTAAAATTAGGAAGGGCACACTTAATAAAAAAAGTGGAAAGTACTCAGTGTTGGGGCAGGGTGGTACAGCGTCAAGGAAATTAGTACACATAACCTAATAAAAGATAAGTAGGTGGGACTCGGGGAGAGGCCAGGTTAGAATGGAAAAGGATCCTGCGCTAGAAATAAGGTAAAAGGGCTATTGATGCCAGGTGGGGATGCTTACTCGAATGGACACCTTGGGAAGGTAAGGATAGGGATTCAACCTCCAGGGACTGTGGAGCAGTTCCATAAGTTAAATAAATGTTCAAAAGTGGATGTACACCTTAGGAAGGTGAGGAGAGGCACTCACGAATGCACACCTGGGGAAGGAGAGGCATTCAACTACGTAGGGTGTAATATTAAATTGTTAAAGAAAATGAGTAAGAACTGCATGTGGCACAGTACTAAACGTTAAAGAGAAATGAAGAAGACCTGCTCGAAGCACAATATTAAATCATTAAAGACAAGTAAGAAGACTTGCATAAGATGCAGTAATCAACAATTAAATAAGAAAATTATAGGTAAGACCTGCATGGGGCGCATTATTAAACAGCTAAAGAGGAATAAATAAGATGCATGGGGCACAATATCAAACAACTAAAAGAGAAGCAAGAAGGTGTGTCGGGCGTAGTTTTATAGTAGATTAAATAATAATCTAAGGGTAGAACCCAGGTGGGGAATGTGCAGGGTGTGTAGTAGTAAAGTATTATATCAAGTATAAAAGAATTGACTAAATTTGGAATTTAGTGGGTACTACGTCAGGGGTGCAGAAGTAAATGGGGACCGCTTAGGGAAGCGTAGGATGTAGATGTACATAAGAACAATTGCGTTAGTACTTTGAATGTCTCTTGACATTGAATAGTGAGGCGGAAACCCAACCTATACAGTATGGTATTGTCTTACTATATGATTGTTTTAGGATAAGTATTATTCACACCAGACTTTATGTCTCATCTGTATTATTATTATTTTCCTTATAAACTCATGGGTGCTTATTTGAGTAGGTTGAGTTTATGGGATTAAACAGGTATGAAATAAGGGTCGCAGTATAAAGATCGAAGATGGTGCATGAGGCCTAGTAGCTAATAAAGATATTTGTTTCTGTTGTGTTAGGAGTGCGGGCCGATTCATCATATGTTGACCCGACTCTTCACTATGTTATTTTCTATTATATTTTACCCTACGTAGGCACGTTTTGGGTTTAATTCTGACCAAAGTATATGTAAAGAACGTCTATGTGAATTTTGATGTCATGAAGATATATAGGGCTCTGTTTACTATAGCGTGTTTAATTAACACACTGAACTCACTTTCATCGCTAGAAGATAATTTCGGTGATGACCGCTGCATCATCGGCGTTCATCTTCAAGTCTCATATAGAGGATGTTACAGTTTGGCATCAAAGTGAGGTTAGGGACACTTAAGTAAAATAAAGCTAGAAAATAGGAGCAATATTTAAAAAAATGAACATCCAGGGGAGAGGATGCGCTAATATATATATATATATAACGTACTTGTATGTTGCAATATAGATGTGTAGGAAGATATATCTATTCTTTTATTGTGATTTCACTCTCTATCTTTTCGTTTCTAAAGAAGACTTGCTTAACATAAAAGCAATATGGATTTGAGAAGTGGATTGGTTATGATAGGGGCAGCAAGTGTAAGAAGAGAGGCTGAAAGTACGTAGACTAATAGAAGGAATGAGGGAGAAATCCCAAGAGCTATAGGAGAGGAAGTTGCACAACCAGCAAATAAGGCAGGCATGGATGTGAATGTCTTATTTAGGCAATTCATAGCTCAGATGATTAGGGAAGCTGTGTTTGAGGCAGTTCAGCCAAGACCTACGATGGTGAGAGGGGATTTCCCAAAGATGAATAGAGATTATAGAAATCTGGGAGGGAAGAGATTTACAGGGAAGAGGCCTGCAATAGAAGTACTAAATTGGCTAAGAAGTTATGAGTGCATATTTGGAGAATTAGGATAGAATGATGCAGAAAAGAGGAGGTTGGCATCAAGACAGCTACAGGAAGATGCACTAGACTGATGGAAGATAGTAGTTGCTGAAACTCCGGAGGAGGAGATCACTTTGTAGTAGTTTAAAGAGAGGTTTGAAGTGTAATTTATATCAGAATCTCAACAGAGTGTGTTACTGGGAGAGTTTATTGATCTAAGGCAGGGTGACCTTACAGTGGAGGGGTACATCCATTAGTTCAACTCGTTGGCTAAGTATGACAGGGAGATCATCAATACCCCGAGATGAAGAAGAATGAGAAGTTTATTAGGGAATTAAAGCAAGGTCTTGATCATAAGGTGATGGCTCATCTAGCATCTCCTTTTGAGTTTATGGTTGACACGGGTACAAGGTATGATGGGATGAACCAAGAGCAGAAAAGGGTGGAGGTGAGACCTAAAGCTGAGCAGAAGAAGTTTACCCCTATAAAAAAGGCAAGAAAGGAGCGCAGAAGGGGAAGGGGAATGCAGTTGCTAACATATAGGTTGTCTGCTTTAACTCCGGACAGAAGGGACATTATGCTTCAAGGTGCTCTATGCCTAAGGAATCTGGTAAGATGAAATGCTTCTAGTGTGATAAAGCAAGACATTTGAAGAAGGATTTCCAGAGCTTAAAGTGAATGTTTATGCTTTGGAGGGACCGAGGAAAGGACCATCTACCGAGGAGAAAGGCAAGGGGAAAGTCTTCGAAGGTGTGACTTTGATTTCTGGTATTTCAGCTAGAGTCATGTTCGATACTAGAGCTATACATTCTTTTATAATTAAAGAGCCGGTTGATAGACTTGAGTTAGGAGTTACCTATTTGGTTATCCCAATGCGTGCAACAAATCCAATAGGAAGGTATGCCACTCTCGGATTGAGATATATTGACCTAAATATTGATCATGTGAGTGTAAGTTTCTTGTAATCCATACATGTTTGGCTTCATAGGCTTTGGGATTATTTTAGGGATGGACTAGTTGGAGAAGTATAGTGAAAGGGTGCACTATGCAGAGAGGATAATTACTTCGAGTCATCCATATTGTAGAGATAGAGTGTATGTGGCCTTGGAAGAACGTAGAGAACTGCACGGGAGTGTTTTATTTGCCTTAACTTTGGAAGAAGAGGATCTTGGAGCAGTATGTGTAGTGAAGGAGTTCCAAAATGTGTTTGACCCGGTTTTGGGGTTGCCATCACCAAGAGTAGTGGAATTTAGAATAAATTTGCTACCAGGGAATGAACCTTAGTCGACCACCAGTAGAATGCCTCCAAAGGAGATGGAGAAGATGAAGAAGCAATTGGTAGAATTAGAAGAAAAGAGCTTCATAAGGCTAAGTAGTTCGCCTTGAGGAGCAGTAGCAGTGTTCGTAAGGAAGTCTAATGGGTCATTGAGACTATGTATAGACTATCAAAAACTAAATGAAAGGACGGTGAAGAATATGTATCCTTTGCCTAGAATCAATGGTCTATTTGATTGGTTAAGTGAAACTAAGGTATTTTTGCAGTTGGATTTGGCTACAGGATTCCATCAGATGAGAGTTATGGAGGAAAGCATTCCTTTGACTACGTTCAAAACAAGATATGGTTCATATGAGTGGTTAGTAATGCCATTTGAATCGATCAATGCACTTATTTCTTTGTAGACTTGATGAACATGATGTTTCGAGATTAGCTGGATAGATATGTGTTGGTGTTCATAGATGACATTTTAGTTACTCTAAGGACGAGGAGGAACACACGGTTCACCTAAGATTTGTGATGGAGACGTTGAGATAGCATAAGTTAAAGGCGAAATTTTTTAAGTGTCATTTTTAAAGGAGGGAAGTGAAGTTCCTAAGCCATGTAATTTCGAAAGAAGGGTTAGTTGTAGATCCTTTAAAGGTAGTGACATTAAATGGGTGGAAGAGACCTGAGACTATGACCGGGGTGTGAAGTTTCTTAGGATTGGCTGGCTATTACCAAAGATTCATTAAAGACTTCTCTCGTATAGTTGCACTGATAACGAAGCTGACCAGGAAGGGTGAACTGTTTGTTTGGGCTCAAGAGTGTGAGAAGGCATTTTAGGAACTGAAGTATAAATTGACGAATACACCTGTGTTGGTAATACCTAAAGGGAATGATGGTATGACTGTATATATTGATGCGTCAGGTTTGATGTTAGGCGCAATATTGATGCAGAAGGGTAGAGTAATTACTTATGCATATAGGCAGTTGCGACCCCATGAAGTTAGACATCCAACGCATGATTTGGAGTTAGCAGTAGTTGTCTTCGCATTGAAGAATTGGAGACATTATATATTGGGGGAGAGGTTTGAGTTGTATACTGACCACAAGTCCTTGAGATATTTGTTCTCTTAGAGGGAGCTGAACATGAGACAGTATAGGTGGTTATAGTTTCTAGCATCATATGATTTTGAGATAGAGTATACCCTAGGAAAAGGCAACAAAGCACGCCTTAAGTCGAAAACAACAAAGTTGTGTTTTGGCCATGATAGAGGAATATACTATTTTAGAGACATTGTCTGCATGTAATGTGTAGTTTCGGTCTAGTACAGGTTCGAGCAGTGCAACCAGAATGATAGCATGCTTAGAAATCTGGCATGTGCTGGTAGAAAGAATATCTAAACTACAGAAGGGAGATGAATTCTACCCGGACATTATAAGGAACCTGGACTCAAAATTTGGAGTAGTAGAACTGAAGAGATTCAGTGTTGATAGAGAAGGTACCTATGGAAGAATAGAAGGTTGTATGTTCCTATTGCAGTAGAATTGCGGAAGGAAAGTATTAGACGAATTCCACCATTCAAAGTTTACTATACATCTTGGAGGTTTGAAGATATATCAAGATATAAAAAGGAGTTTCTTCTGGGAATTGGTGAAGAAAGATGTGGGAGAGTATGTGAGAAGATATCTTACATGCCAATAGGTGAAGGCAGAATATCAGAAGCCAAGTGGGCTTCTGCAGCCTTTAGAGGTTCCAGTATGAAAATGGGATTCAGTATCTATGGACTTTGTAGAAGGGTTTCCAAGGACAAGGGTTAGGAATGAAGGCATATGTGTCATAGTTGATAGACTAACTAAGTGTGCCCATTTCATCCTAGTGAAGGCTAATTGGATTGCACCAAAGTTAACAGAGATGTATGTGAAGGTAATAGTGAGATTTCACGAGGTGCTAAGTACTATTATTATTGATCGAGATTTGTTGTTCACTAGCACGTTTTGACGAAGTTTGCAGAAGGTATTGGGTACAGAACTACGCATGAGTACTGCATACCATCCACATACAGATGGGCAGACTAAAAGGATCAACAGGGTCCTAGAAGACTTGCTAAGAGCATGCATTTTAGACTTTGGTGGATCTTGGAAGGATTACTTACATCTGGTAGAGTTCTCATATAACAACAGTTATTAAAACAGTGTAGGGATGGCTCCATTTGAGGCGTTGTATGGAAGGCCATGTAAGTTGCATGTATGTTGGTTGGAGGCAAGGGATATGATTGTTTTGGGACTAGATGTGGTGAAGGATGCTATTGAGAAAGTGGAACTAGTCCAAGCTAGAATGAGGGCAGCGTAGTCTAGGCAGAAGAGTTATGTCGACACGAGGAGAAAGGAACTGGAGTTCGTAGTAGGCGATGAAGTGTTCGTGAAGGTTTCTCTGATGAGGGGTGTAATTCACTTCAAAAAAGCTAAAAAGTTAGCACCCATATATGTAGGACCATTTCCAATCATAGAAAGGATTGGAAAGGTGATGTATAATATGGATCTACCTAGTGTTTTCGCATGGATTCATAATGTGTTTCATGCATCGTGTTTGCGGGAATGTATTAGGGATCCGGGCGCACTAGTTAATTAAAGTGAAATAGAAGCTTGGTCATAAAGCCAGATATGACATATGTGCGTAAAACAGTTCAAATAGTAGATCGGGATGAGAAGCAGCTTTGGAACAAGGTAGCGAAGCTAGTGTGTTTAATAGAGCGCAGATCAAAAGGACTGTACGTGGGAAATAAAGGATAAGATTACGAAGACCGATCCAGATTTATAAATTTCTGATTAGCGCATGAGCAATGTATTGAGTTATAATGATGTAGACCATATATATATATATGAATATTATGGATGTTTACCTTATTAGTAGATAGTAATAGTATGTTTTATATACATGGATTGGGAATTCATGGGTATGCTTAGGGTAAGCATGGAATAGAGGACAAATCTCTATCGAACCTTAATAGAATTTTGGGGGTGAAATTTCTTTAAGGAGGGAAGACTGTAACGGCCCTAAATTTAAATTAATCAAGTAAATTAATTATAAGGCCAAGGTGGCCCAAATAAGAGAAATAAGGGGAAATGAATTAACGGAAAAGGGGTATGAGGGCCCGAGCCCAAATTATTGTGGGACAATAAACATTACTCTTTTCTATTCTTTCATTTCATCCTACCTAAAATAAAATAGAAGCTAAAAAGAAGCTTTAATAATGGTGGCTTAAAGAGGGCAAATAGAGGAAAGGTAAGGAAAATCAAGCTAAATGGGATTAAGAAGACTAAAGCTAGACATCTTAGAGATCTAAGTGAGTAATACTTAACCTATCTACACTGTTCTCTAATATATGGTTTCGGTTTAGATTTGTATTTTTTTAAATATGATGGGATTCATATGGATTTTAGTGAATAAATATAAAGGTTTAATGAATTTTTTGGGGAAGAATAGATAGACATGGCATGTTGGATGTATTTCTCCTACTTTAATGATTTTGAAAGTTAATGGAAATTTTATATCATGCCCCGATCATGGATTTTGAAATGGGTTTTAGTTTTAGAAGTTTCTTAAGCTTAAATGATTTGATATGATTTATTGAAGGTGCATAACTAGAAAATAAGTAAGGAAAATACCCTTAAAAGTCTGAATAAAGATTAAATTTGTTAGAACAAGTGTTCACAAATTTTCTGAGAATTTATTAGAATTTTCTATAAGGAAAATAAACCAAAAGGGGCTAAGTACTATAGTGAGGCAAGTGGGGAACTGCAAGGTGCATGAGAAAATATATTAATGGGTATTAGAGAAAAGGGAAACCAGATACTAATTACTTGCTGAAAGAAAATGAATACTGCAAATAACAGAAAGTAAAATAAGGGCGAATAAGGGAACGATACGTGTAAAGATGTTGTCAGTAATGTCAAAGTTTTTCTAAAACGGCGTTGGGGTGGTGGCTCTATATAAATAAGAAAATATTACGCACGACATAAAGGGGTCATGTTGCGCCATAATTGGGAAGGGGACACTTAATAAGAAAAGTGGGAAGTACTCAGCGTTGGGGCAGGGTGGTACTGCGCCAAGAAAATTAGTAAATGTAACCAAATAAAAGATAAGTAGGGGGACTCTGGGAGAGGCCAAGTCGGATGGGAAGGGATCCTATGCTAGAAATAAGGTGGAAGGGCTACTGACATCGGGTGGGCATGCTCACTTGAATGCACACCTTGGGAAAGTAAGGATAGGCATTCAACTTCCTAGGACTGTGAAGCAGTTCCATAAGTTAAACAAATGTTTAAAGTTGATGCACATCTTAGGAAGGTGAGGAGAGGCATTCATGAATGCACACTTGGGGAAGGTGAGGCACCCAACCGGATGGGCTGCAGTATTAAATTGATAAAGAAAATAAGCAAGAACTGCATAGGGTGCAACATTAAACATTAAAGAGAAATGAATAAGACATGCTCGTGGTGCAATATTAAATCATTGAAGAAAAGTAACAAGATCTGTATAGGATGCAGTAATCAAAAGTTAGATAAAAAATATAGGTAAGACCAGCGTGGGGCCGCTGTATTAAACAGTTAAAGAAGAATAAATAAGATACACGGGGCGCAGTGTTAAGCAACTAAAAGAGAAGCAAGAAGATGCACGGGGCACATTATTATAGTAAATTAAATAATAATTTAAGAGGAGAACCCAGGTGGGGATGTGCATGGTGTGCAGTATTAAATATTATAGTGAGTTTAAAAGAATGAACTAAATTGGGAATTTAGTGAGTACTGCTCTAACAACCCTGTTTTCGAACTCGTTATATCATATGAATTGAACTAGAATAGAAGTGTTTGAATTCAAATTTGATAGTTTTTACTTTTGAAATCAAATTATTATTAAATAAAATCTATTTAATAAAGGATTTTGTTATAGGAAAATTGAATTAATTAATAAATTTTATTTTGGATAATGTATTTCAATTCAAATAAAAGGTGTTAGTAAATATAAAATATTTTTAACTACAAATAATAATTATATATAAAATTGAAATAGACGACAAGAAGTTTTATTTGATATTCAATGAAATCAATAAATATGAAGATAAATAAATTTATTTATATCAGTACAACGGAAAAATAATTAAAAAAAAAAATTTGTGGCAATATATTGAACAAGTAAATAGGATGAACTAATATTGAAATGAACAGAATTGTGTGGTTGAAATGAAATATAAATCAATATTGAATTAAATTAAAGTTAATTTACAAAGAATGAAGTTGGGACAATTTTTAACAAAAGAAAGAATTTGTTGGATTAAATTGAAAGCTTAGCCCATAACCAAACTAACCACACTTTAGTTTCCAAGCCCACATCTTTATTCTCGGTAACATGTAATCTTCGTTCATTATTATTTCTTAATAGCCCCAAAAATCAAAATCGAATGAAAAAAAGGGGACAACAAATGAATCGCGACGGCGGTTGAGCATGGTGGAGCGACGACGCGTGATCAGACCGAAGGCGGTGAGAGCTAGGCTGTGGCGACCTCGGGTGACACGGCGTGGCTTAGGGGCGTGCGAGGGAGGTCAAGGCAACGTCGTCGAGGAAGCCGATGGCTGGAATCTTATGCATGCCAACGTCAGGAAGATGCTGCCGGTGATGAAGAGGCGAACATGGCGAGTTAGCGGCCATTCGACAAGCTAATGGTTAAGGTGAGATTTTTATCTCACACACCTATATCTAGTATTACTGAATATTTTGAGAAGATTGCTGGTTGAATTAAATTTCTAACAGATGAATTGATCAGTTAAATAAGTCAGTAAAAATTTTCTCCTGTCACTTGAATTTGATTGCACTTCTCCCATGTGGATTCATACATCCCTGTTCTTTCTCTTTGCCTTAAGAGTCACGCACCCAACTATGAAGCATTCTTGCTTTGAAATTCTTTGGTCTATTTCCTTGAATTTGTACGTATTATTGATCACATAATGGTCCGTGTCTCTCTCACTTAAATTCTCAGTTCTAAGTTTTGATAATTTGCAAGCTATATGGAACGTCCTTGCCATGTTGAGAAGTGGGTCAAGAATTATCTGGTTGAATACATAAGTACATTTCCTATAAGCATTGTCAGTTCACCTTTATTTGCTTTGAAGAATTGTCACATAGGCAAGCATCTCTTAATTCAAGAAAGCATTGTTGCTTTCATTTTTCTCGTTAGTATTATTGCATAATTGGTGGCTGCCAACTTTGTTCGCTTTTAACTTGTATTGCATGAAAATGCTGGCACACATGGCTTAATTTGAGAAAGTATTCCGGTCTCCATTTTTCATCCCTGTCCTTGCCTTGAAATTGTAACCATTTTCTTGTTTGTTTCTATTTCTTGCAAGCTATATAAAATGTACCTATCATTCCTATTCTTGTTTATTTTTGTTGCCTTCACCCAAGCTTTGAAATATTTAAAACGCATGCTATTGCCTAGAGCATAGCTCCTTGTCTATTTGAGTGTTGGCAATCTTTTGATATTTTGCTGCTCTTTAATTGCATAATTGTTTGGCCTAGTGAACTTTAAGCTTGATATTGACTTATGTTATTTTCTCATTTTGAAACAACAACTGATATTTTTATTTTATTTCCTTTGATATCTACCTTAAAGAAAATATCTATCTTAAGTAATAAAAATTTTATTTTAAAAGAATTGACTAATAAAGTTTTAAAGTTGATAATATTTTATGAAAATTAAAAATGTGTGTATATATATATTTTAAAAATAAAGTAAGGTATTATTTTATGAAAAACATTAATTTAATTCCAAATTTAGTAAAGAAATTTTATTTTAAAATTAAAATCTTTTACTCTTTTCTTTTTAAATTATAAGTGAATAAACATTGATTTGAATTTCCAATTGAATTTTGTGATTTTCTATGCAACAAAGAATTTAAATAAGCGATTGAATTGTCGGGTGGTATGGGACACTTTGTACAATTATTTCGATTAATACTATAATTTGTTAAATAGAGTTTGAGTGAAAATTACTAGCTTTTAGTAAATACTTGAATTTACTTTCTGGTATGGGACAGTTAGCTAAATTCCTGTAATTACTGAAGTGACAGTAATTAACACTTAGAATTGTATTATCTTAGGGTGTTCGGATTTCAGACCGATAGATCCCCGAGAGAAGATAACTCATCTTTTTATCGATCTGAGAATCGATACATTTTTAGATTTGGGTAGGTAGACCTATTTCTTGGGGTTAGGTCTATTCTGGTATAACACGGCTATCCTTTCTGTTGTTTGGATAGGTGTTATATTGCAGCCCTATTAGTTTATTTTACAGTTGGACAATGTTTACCTATTTATTTTAGTTAGGTAAGTTCACATAGTTTTGTCATAAATACGACAACCTATTTCTTTTTGTTAGGAGTCGGAATATTTACCTAGTAGTTTATTTCTATTCGTTAGACTATTGCACTATGTGGCAGGGTTTATTTATTTTAGTTAGGCCCTGTGTCACACTGTATCACACTGATAGTTGACTACCATTATTATTTCATTAGTGATTATTATTTCGTCAGAGGTTTTGGGTTAGATATTTAGTATCTTTTTGGCTCTAGCGAATTTTTAATTGGTTATCACCATATTTTAAGATGATAGTCCATTAGAGACTTGATATGAATTTATGAAATGGTGATTTTGATCAATATGCCTTAATTTGATTATTTGTTTTTTAAGCATATTGTGAAATGACTTATTTTAGAATTAAGTCATTTATGGATTTATAAAGTAGTGAATTTAATTAATGTGCCTTATTATGATTTTTGTTCGGCATATTTAATATGGCTTATTATTTTTAAGTCATAAAGTTATGATATTAGTATCTCACCTTTATTTAGATATAGTCTGACCCGTTTATTATTTTAATACTCGGGTCAGACCGAGACTTTACAGGTACAGGGACCCATTGACCTTTGGATTTTGGGCTAGCATTGAAGTAGACTATTTTGATAGTTTTAGTTTACTTCATACTTGTATATATTGACAGTTGGGAGTTTATGTCATCTATATTATATAGTAGTGATTTTATACTTGATATAACATTTTGGATATGATGTATATTTATGTGGGTCTAGTACTCATATTTTGTAGACTCACATTTTATTATGTATATGATGATGTATATTATTCCGCTGTAATCTGTGACTTTGATTCTGATTTATCTATATAATATACTGTTCTGAATAACTTTAATCGGTGTGTTTATTACTTTGTATTAATATTGTATACGTCTAAATCTCAGTTCAGATCCTCAAAAAGGTAAATAAGACGTGTCAGTGTTAATATAAAGATATATTCACATTCGATCGCCCTTAACCAACCGTATTCTCTAGATTAGCAGACGACATTACTTGTAATGTTCTTTGCTAAACTAGGCATAGCGGTGGGGTCGTTACAGCTGTGCCGAGGGTGTAGAATTAAATAGGGATCGCTTAGGGAAGCGTAGGATGCAGATGTAAATAAGAACCAATTGCGTCAGTACTTTGAATGTCTCTTGACGTTGAATGTTGAAAGGGAAACACAACCTGTGCGGTATATTTTGGTCTCTCTATATGATAGTTTTGGGATAAGTATTATCCACACTAGACTTTACATGGGACCTATGTTTGTATTATTGTTTTCCCTATAAACTCATGGGTGCTCATTTGAGTAAGCTGAGTTTACGGGATTAGACAAGTATGAAATAAGGGTCGTAGTACGAACATCGAAGACGATGCAAGAGTCCTAGTAGCTAATAAAGATTTTTTTCCCCTGTGTTAAGGAGTGCAGGTCGCGTCATCGTATGTTGATCCAACTCTTCACTATGTTATTTAATACTATATTTGACCCCTACGTGGGCACGTTTTGGGTTTAATTTTGACCAAAGTAAATGTAAAGATGCTTAAGAGAATACTGATGTAATGAAGATATTTAGCTGCTTTGTTTACATTATCTATATTTAATTAATAAACTGAACCCATTTTTGTCGTTGAAATACAATTTTGGTGATGACTGCAACATGTCAGCGTTCGTCTTCGAGTCTCAAGTGGGGGATGTTACAGTTGCGGCGCTAAGCAGAGCCCTTTGGGTTGACATTGCTGCAGCGAAGATGTTTGTTATTATGCATCGGTTGTGCCTCTGGGCTATGCCTGCGGGGTCCAAGAGGAAACATCCCCAACATTGGCGGTATCAACCAGCATGGAAAAATTCAGTTGAACTAGTGCAGAGATAAAATAAGAAAGCAAGTGTTAGTCAAGCCTGGTAAGAAGAGGATAGATGATAAACGCGAACAAACTACAAGACAAACAAGATGGATCTAACCTCAAATTGGACTGCCTTCCTCCTCCCGATAAAAGTCGGGCAAGGACACTCTGTGTTACTACTGCTAGGTTATTCCCCTTTGGAGGTTTGTGCCAAAGGCATAGTATGTGTATCATTTAGTTGGGCTGACCAAGGGGAGAAGGAACTTTAATGAAGGAGCTAGTGCTTTCCGGTATGTTTGGGGCATGCAACCACTTGTCTGTCCTCTCTGCCTTGAGTGTCCCAAAGGTACTTGTTTAGTTGGAAGTCCAAGAGGCATTACATTCGGCAACCATGACTCCCGACTATAGGCCCTTATGGCTGGAAGCGATCTCCAGCATCTCTCACCCCGAGTACTCATAGAGTCAAGGATGACACGTCTTTAACTCACCCTCATTACCCTAACGATCCAGGCCGATGTTTTGCTTTAGGTCGATCTTTGTTGTTTCCCTTATTACCACCCCAGCCAGTGTGACCCGCCTGCTCCTGGAACGTAAGGGGTCTCATCCCTCATCCTCATTAATTGGTCGGGCCCTAACAAACCGACCACGCAAAGGTTTTCATCCATCAAGATAAGGGCTAGGTTTCTGGCTACATCGTTTGTCCTCGATATGTGCTGGTGGTAGTTGATGTAGACGGTCCTATCCCTTCCCCCCAAACGCATATAGTGTTCACTGGGTTAATGAAACAAGTCGGCAAACTAATAGGGAACAAGCTCATATTTGAAAAGATAGGAAATAAAAAGTATAACCGGAACTTGAAATGTTCGCACTTGAAGGGTGAGGTTGATAGTCACTGGCACAAAAAATAGTAGTCATGGTATCCTACTACCATGCCCAGTAAACTGTAAAATAGAGGTGGTTGGTCGCTAGCTTAGAGATGGTAGTAAAGCTAAGTGGAACATGTGCCTGCCTCGATAACTTGAACACCATCCTAATAACAAGCTCATATTTGAAAAGATAGGAAATAAAAAGTATAACTGGAACTTGAAATGTTCGCACTTGAAGGGTAAGGTTGATAGTCACTGGCATAAAAAATAGTAGTCATGGTATCCTACTACCATGCCCAGTAAACCGTAAAATAGAGGTGGTGGGTCACTAGCTTAGAGATGGTAGTAAAAGCAAAGTGGAACATGTGCCTGCCTCAATAACTTGAACACCATCCTAATAAAGATCGGATTGGGCTCAGGGATATACAGGTCATAGTATGCAATAAACAACCCAGCCAAGTGACTGTAGTTGTTAGGGGAGATCTGTGCAAGGGCCATCCGATGACCATTCAAGAATCAAACAAAGAAAGGGTAAAGAGGAAGTGTCTTCCCACTCCGCATATACGGGAGTGACCAAGTGAAGTAGTTGATAGGGGGCTGGATGGGCCTGTCCATGGCTAATGGATACATGGTTTCAATCCCTGCCACTCCATAACAAGCAAGAGAAATAGCCAAGTCATCTTTGTCCTCTTGGACCGTCGGCCAATCTCAAAAGCTCACATGCTGGTGGATGCACTGTCAGTAGAGTTCTTTCCTTTATCCATCTGTAAGTTATCAAACAACCAGGTTGCTGAACCGTCCCAACTAAGGCATAGAGGTGAACTAGACTTAAGAGCAAGTTCCTCCCCGATTCGGATACAGTCGACGTAGACTTCAGTGCACCTCACAAAGGCTCCCCACGACCACAAAGTCAATCGACATACTACGTTCTACTTCTATAAATCATTATTTTGTAAGAAGGCTATGCGACCTACGTCACCTCTACTTTCAACTTAATACATTGCATGGATCAAGGTCTGCAACACAATTAGAAAGCACCATCTTCCTAAATAGAGGAAGGTAACACAATAATTTAGATATATCTGTCTACGTTTTCAGGTAACAGAAGAACTTTCCAATTCTGATCGATCAACGTCAACTTCACAATGTCAACGGATCTAAAGGAGTTTTGGGGTATGTCATATGGGAAATTATGTACTTTGTTACATATATCTAACTCTATGACCAATCTTGTTCATCATAAAGGTATTTGTTTTCTATTATATATATGCTTTGTTATATAATGATATAATTAACTAAGTAACTAATTTGAAGTATATATAAATAGAAAATAATTAAATAATATGTTATATGATAGTAATTAAACCGTGTTGTAATCATGAGAAATTTATCACATTAAAATAACATAATATTTTAAATAATCCTAGTCAAAATGTTTTGAGAAAGGACATCGATTCATCCGTTGAGATTAGAGTGCGTAATGAACTCCAAATTTTGTTAGTGTATTACTCATGACTGCTGGGGCACCAAGGGGTTACATACTAATAGTTCTTGGATAACTATAGAATGACTTGAAAGTTTTTTTTTGGTTAATATAATTAAGGTCAAACAAAGAATCTCGAAGTGACGATATTACACAATTCTCTTGACTTAAGAATACCGTTGAACTTCAATGTGGACACACCACTTTGATTATAGTTGAATCATGGCATAACATCCATCAAATGAATGTAGTTGGGTCTAACTTGAAGCTTTGGAAGTGGAACACTATTTAGTAGAAGGTTCGTCTCCTCGATTATATGAGGCCAGTATCCTGATCAACTATAGTCAACTTGAAGTCAAAATCTCTGGATAAAGTAGTGCTATAATAATAAATGTTATTATTGAACCAATGACTTTTTTAATTGACTAACCAAGTTGAATGTGGATGATGTTAGAATTTTAACCAAAACCAAATTCCATTAGTCCTAATGTGATATAGTGTTAACAAAGATAATTGGTGTGAATAATCATTACTACCGGGTACCGCTTATATTAGTAAAATTGGATTTTGCCAGAAGATGTGTAATTGATAAATTTGGCCAAAACGTCACACTACTAGCTAAGGTGATATGTGAACGTTAATATTTGAATTGTTCGATACTAATCGCTGACTAAATTTACACCTTCGAGTCGCACAACCGCGATGACAAACTCCTCAAAATACCGCACAGTTTAATTAATTTACAAAATATTGTAAATTAATAAGGTTAAGTAATATTTATGAAATATTAGTTATTCTTTAATTTATTTGATATTTGGGAGTTGTTTGCAATTAATTGAATGCATATATAAATATTATATTTACGTGCATCGATATACGATATAAGTGTATTTTTAAACGAGTTTAAATAAAAGATAATCACATGAGGGAATAAATGAAAAAATTATTCCATTGATGACAAGTAATTTCGACAATATTATGTGATCAAGAGAGAAGACTGAAGCGAGAGATAAATTAAGAGAATTGACTAGGGAAGTTTTAAATTAAAAAAAGGGGAAATGTTTCGTTCTTTTAATTAAAAGAAATCCACTAATTTATTTCCTAGAGTAATTTATTTTTCATTCACTTTTCTCTTCTCTCCTCCTAACCTTCCATGGTTGATAAAGAAAATAAAGATCCAAAATTTTGTCAACTCCAAATCAAATGCAAACATCAGATAAAATGAAACATAAGTGGTTTGTCCGTCTCTTAAATGGACTTGGTGCATATCTTGAAGATCTGAAGAGATATCTTCATTTAAGGTGCAAATCAAGTGCTACTTATTTATGTAATTTCTTAATTTTATTATAATTTATACATACATCATTTAATTTTGTAGATTAGATGTTATATATGTTGTAACGAATTCATACATGACTGTATTGTCTGATTCAATATGTATATTCAAATTGTTTAAAAATAATAAAGAAATATGAAAACAAATTTTTATAATAGTAATTGAATTTGTTTTAAAGGTTTGAAACATGGAAAACAATTTTTTAATACCAATTGATTTTGTTTTAAAGGTATTCATTTAAAACAATGATTATAAAAGTTAAAGGTTTAAGGTTTAATTTATTGACAAGTTATACAAAGTTTAAACTATTTCCTTAAATAAGTGTTCTGATTCAAATTTTAAAATAGATCTATTAAAACATAATTATAGTACCAAAAGAATTTATTTTAAAGGTATTCGTTTAATTATCACAAAAGTTAAAGGTTAAATTTTAAAAAGTTAAATAAAATTTAAACAATTTCTTTAAACTAGTGTTCTAATTCAATTGTATAATAGATTTTGTTTAAAAACATATATCTAATTTTGAATTATTTTTAAGTCTAAATTAGATTTTAAAATTTTAATTTTAAATTTCAAACACATAAAACTAATCACAATTAATTTTAATATGTATAGGGTTTAAGTGTTCAAATATTGATTTGAAATGACATTGAATAAAATGGTTAAAGAAAGGAGAAAAGTCCTCCACCTTTTCCATTTCTTAAATGTCAACTTAAACCCATTAATTACTATTTCTGCATGATTTTTGAAGTAGGTCTAGGGTTTTTAGAAAATAAAAATGAAGGAAGAAATAGAGGGAAGAATGAAAAACTGGAGGGAAATAACCTCTAACTTAATTTTTGTTGTACACCCTAATTTTATGAACTATTTAATTAGAGGAAAACTTACCACTAATGAAAAATTAGAGTGAAATCTATTGTTAATGAAAAACTAGTTGGACAGCATTTTAAGTTGAAAATTATTTACCCTTATTTTAATGTCTTTTTACTTATTTTCTCAAATTCTAAGAACTATTTAGTTCTTTAATTAAAAAATTCAATCAAACAAATTTTAGAAATTTAATTTCCAAATTTTTCACGATAATTCAAATTTTACAAAGTTCCCTTTTTAAACTTTGTTATGCTTCTTCAATTTTTCGCACGATTGATTATGACGAACAATAAAATATATGTAAACGATTATAATCTGTGAATACGACAACTATAAATACTTGTTGTTATACATTAATATTTACAATAGTCAAGACTAAAATGTTGTTAAAAATATGTGTTACAACTGCAAAATATTGAAAGTTGTTAAAAACAACTTTACTTCAACTTTCAAGAAAAGTCATTTGTTAAAGACGTTTATTACAATGGTCATACTATGAACGTTATAAAGGAAAAATTGTAATATAGTCATTTTATTATAGTGATACTCTTTACTCGTTGAGCTTTCCTCAAGCTAGAGATGCTATATGTAATACTATTAATATATTGACCAGAGGTAAGATACATGCACGTATTTATTGAGTTTTCCTCAAGGTATGTGCATTATACTTAGGCCATCATGAATTGGTGGGTAAGAGTGAATCTCTTTCAATTTGTTGAGCTTTCCTTTAGGTTGAAATGAGATTAGGACAAAAGGCATGGGTTCGGAATTGTATATGATACAACCGGTAAGGTGTTATCCATCACATGCGGGCCTATGATTTGTTGAGCTTTCCTTATGGTTAGAATCCTAAGGCATGTAAGTCCTAACACCGACTAGGAAAATCGAAAGATTTCTATTTTTATTTTAGAATTTTGAGAAACATAAATGTCTAGTAGGGGTCTTATTAGAAAAATTAAATGATAACATTTAACCTTTCTAATATTATAAGAATGCTACATAAGTCGAAATAATCTACTTTGATAAATTTGTGCAACTAATATAATTTATATTTTATAAAATGTTTATCTGTTAAATTATACATTTATATTTAATTAATATTGAAATAGAAATGTAAAACATATTTACAAATAAATCTTTTGACAGGTTGTCACTTCAAGACCCATGCAAGAGCCAATTTACAAAACCACTAAAACATCCATGCATCGGTCGCTTAAGTGCTTATTTGTCCAAGACTGTGTATTTTAGTTTATGAGTTTTAAACTCTTAAGCAATAAAAAAATATGGAGATTTGATCCATATTCGATTACATATAAATGTTATATGTAAACAGTCGCAATCCATAGTATATGAAACTTCCATGAAATTAGTTCATTCGAAATAAGTAAGTAAACCATAATGTGAGATCACATATTCAATAAAATTGATTATAATGGATCTTGTTGGGTTAAATGTAGAACTAAACCAAGAACTACAAGATGTTCTAGGAATTCGGTCACTGAAATATTGATTTGATCAGTTTACATAAAGTGCAACTCATTCGAATGTTAAGGATAACCAAATACACTTTCGTAAAGAATGGCTCGACCATTTGGAATGGAAAGCGAATGTACGAGAATAGATGTAACTTAGGTATAGTTGAAATGAAGAGAGTGAATAATAACTTCTGCTTCATGAAGAGATGTCGGAAACGAGAATTGTATAAAATTCCAAAAGATACTTAACATGGAATGAGATATGTAGTTTCCATTCCAAATGTATTTTCATATAGAAAATTATTTTCTTTATAAAAATTATTTCTTCGAGTTAAAGATAATTGATCTAAAGCTAATGATTGTAAACTAGCTACACTGAATGAAATAAAATCCTATAATAAGTGACTAAAAAGAGCTTTGTATTTTGTACACTATTATACTAATGGTGGAAACAGTGGAGGCATACCATATAACACTTCTTAAAGAATGCATCAAGTTACGAAAATTATTCTCGTAAATGTACCAAATATTATTTATGAAATAATAATTGTTTTCAGTTTTGACTGAAACTAGACATAGTTTTATTTCGGTATAAATATTATGAATATTCATTGTAAGATAAAACTATAATAATGGTATGTATTTTTATAACAAAATGTTGCATTAGAAAATATAGAATCATCTAAAAAAATTCAATTATTTTGGAATTATGGACTAAGCCATAGTTTTGAGAAATAATTCTTTAATCATATAATTATGAATCATATGGTACTAGTGAATTATATCTCAAACAATTAAGGGCAAGCACTCACTCAGTGAAAGCGACATAAGAGTTGGTGAACTCTTAGGCTTGATACATATAGATGTATACAATCTTTGGTTTAGTGGTACCAAAATGATTTCACATACTTCATTAAATTCACAGATGAATTATAACAAACATAAACATATGTATTTGATACACGTGCAGTATGTCTATGATAAGTTCATGGAATATAAAATAAAAATAAATAACATAACATGCAAAAAGAAATGATTTGATTTGATCAAATATGTTAGTGTATTGGAATAGAGTTTCAAATGTACCTAAATATGAATGAGCTTCAATCTTAAAATAACTCCTCCTTATGATACATAATGATGATTGATAAGGAGCAATCAAACTTTGTTGGACAAAGTACGATTGATAATGAGTGAAGTTGAGTTTAATTCTTTCTACAAGGACATGTACTTAAGAGAAAATACATAAGGTTAAAATTAATTTCATCCAAAATATAGTTTACGAGATCATACAAGATAAGAGTTTAAAAGAAACCCCTATATATTCTAGGTCAAGGGATTGATAGGTTGTGTGAGTTGAGAGGCTATACATAATGCCTGCTTATAAGGGATCTTATGTGGACCACCCCAAAAGAGTTTGAGACCAATCAATATTGATCGAGCTATCATGTAGTGAACAAAAGTTTCGTAAACTTAAAACTAAATAGTTTTATACATATATAAAGCTAGTTCATAAAATATTTATGATTTATGAATATCTATTCCATTGCACTAAGGAACAACTATTGTTTTAAGAAATGCCAACTTCACTATAAAAGAATTTCTTTTAGAAATTATGGGTAATAAATGGGTTTGGATATGATCCATGGATAAAACTAATTACAAATGATAAAATGAAATTGACTAAGTATAAACAGACACAACTAATTAGAATGTATAGTAAGAACTTTCACACATTAAAGAGAAACGATGATTTTCTTATTGATGTCAAGGAAAGAATTTCCACGGTTGTTGGTAAGCTATTATGAGTATTGACTCTACCATATGGCATGATGCACAAATCCGAAAGGATTTCCAAGTACATTATCAAAACAAGATTTTGGTAATTGTACCCGAAGGGATATGATCCATCCTCCGTAAAAGTATCTTCAAGGGATATTGATAGAATAACATCGCAAATATCAACTATTGAAATTGATGTAACAGATTCATCATTCAACATTCTTAAGTTAATTCGGATAGGATCTAAAAACTGATATGAAAGTATCGTTCAACATACATCAGAAGTGAGCAAATATTTTGACAAAAAAATCAAACAACTTGGATTTCGGTCAAAGTACAGAGAAAGCGTGAGTCTGCAAGAAATAACTATAGAAGTACTGTTTCCTGGAGATTTGACCAGGCAACTGAGCACTCGGCATTGGCAGGTACTCGGCATCTATAGTACTCGGCATCAACTAGTGCTCGGCATCTATAGTACTCGGCATCTGTAGTACTCGGCATCTGTAGTACTCGGCATCAACTAGTGCTCGGCATCTATAGTACTCGGCATCTGTAGTACTCGACATCAACTAGTGCTCGGTATCAGGTAATACTCGGCATCAGGCAGTGTTCGGCGCCCAGTAGAACTCAGCGACAGGGGTACTCGACGACAGAAGTACTCGGCATCCAGAAGACGTTCGATGTGCGTAACTGCACAACGTGACACTATCGTTCGGCCGAGATGCATCATTCGGTCAGGGAGCATTGTTCGGCCAAGAGCTTCGGACAGAGACACGTTCGGCTTCGACTGACAACCATCATGCACTTCCCACACATCAAACATACCGTTCGGCATAGAAAGGATCGTTCGGCATTATGGTGTTCGGCATACCTGGTTCGGCATGCAGCGACCACTGTACTCAGGCTAGAGTGTTCGACCATCAAGCCCACTTGGGAAGTCCAGCCCATATTTGTCTATAAATAGAGGGCAGGGTCACAGTGAAAAGGGGATCTTTTTCGGAGAAGACTGGGGAGACTCTGCCATTTTTGAGACTCATCTTCTCTACTTAACAACTTCATTCAAGCATTTGATTCATGAATTGTATTTGTAATCAACTATTAAGAAGATCAATAAAGTTTAACCTCACAGTGGACGTAGGCAATTACGCTGAACCACTATAAATTTGGTGTTCTTACTTTCTGCATTTAAATTAGCATTGTCTTCTCTGTTTAATTTACCCTCATCATTTATTTCTCTACACAATATTTCTCTACGAGGTTAGTGACCAATTTTGGTGCTAACACTTTGGTGCTTTCACCGAGAACTGAATTCTCAGACCTTAAGGATCTGCTTTGAAGCTACTGATTGAACAAATCCCCCAAAGAAGATCCGAGTCATTGACAGGACATCCGTTGATTCTACTCAGAGTTCATACCAATAACTCTACAATGGCGAGACCACGTACTAGGTCAGCTTCTCATAATGCGGATGCCCATGAGACTGCTAGCGTGCAACAAGCAGGACCTAGCAATCAACCAACAATTCCGGGTGTAGGAATTGCCGCTCAGGACCAGGCTCCGGTTGTCACCAGGATAGAGTTCAACGATTTGATGAGAGAACTCAGAGAAAGTAGGAGACAACTAGGAGAGCAGATGCAAGCTAATGCCAACCTGATGGCACAACTCACTCAACAGCAGCAGCAGAATGCTGAGGGCAATCCCGCTCCCTATTCCTCATCCGACAGCTCAACTTCTTCTGATGAACCTCCTAGGCGCAGACGCCGTAAGACTGAAGCTGCACGGATGGGTGCTGCTGCCCAAATAGCTGGAAACCGCGACCAAGTCGGAGCTGGGAACTTAGGAACTGGAGTACAGGTGGAAGCTGGAGGCCCAGACCATCAAAACGCTAATGATGTCGAACCTCAAGACGCACGATTGGCAGATTGCCAGGGGAGGAGGCATCAACATGGACAGTCGCGTAGAACAGACTCTAACCTTCCGCCTTCCATTCAGACACCAGATCTGACAGCCATGGTCAGGCAATTGATGAAAGAAAATCAGGGCTTATCAAATGATGATTGGGGAGTATCAAGAAGTCATACTCCATTCACAAATGTTGTGTTGCAGGCGGCGTACCCCAGGAAGTTTAGTATGCCTACTATCCCGGCGTATGAGGGAAAGACCGACCCCAGACAGCATGTCATGAGGTACGAATGGATGATGGATTCAGCTAGAGCAAATGATGCCACCAAGTGTAGATGCTTTCCAATTACTCTATCTGGGATCGCTACTATGTGGTTTACCCGACTTCCTCCGCGGTCTGTATCCAATTTCGAGGAGTTGGCAAAGAAGTTTATTGAGCAGTTTAGGATACACACTACTCGTCCAAAGGACGTAATGTCTCTGTCAAGTGTAATCCAAAGTCCCGGGGAGTCATTGAAGGAATATTTACAAAGATTCCATGTTGCGGCAACTGAAGTCAGTAATCCCAATGATCATGCAATTCTAATGGCTGTAATGAGAGGTGTGGATCCGGAGTCTGAATTTGGAGACTGGTTGGCCGGGAAACCTCCGACCACACTAGAGCGTTTTTACTCAAAGGCACACCAGTTCATAAGGAGAGAGGAAGCCAGGTGGGTAAGACGAGATAAGGCACCAGGACCTGTCCAAGAGTCTATGAAAAGCAACGTTGCTGTGAAGCAGTCCGGAGACAACTCGGGAAAGGTCCAAGTCAATGTCCAGAACAAGCCTGGGCAGTCTAAGGAGTCCGGAGGAAGAAATCAAGGGAAGAAGAGAGAAGCGGGGAAGTGGAAATCGAGAATTCCAAGCTACAACGAGTATACTCCGCTGAATGTGCCTCTTGAGAGCATTTACCTATCTACCTGCAATACTTTTCAATACAGAAAGCCACGTCCAAAAGAATCAACTGAGGAGCAGAAGCGAACTGGGAAATATTGTCACTTCCATGAGACTTATGGGCACAATACGGAAGAGTGCAGACACCTGCACGACGCTATCGAGAAGTTGATCATGCAAAAGAAGTTGCAAGAATTTGTGAAGGATCCACAGGAAGGAGGACAGGGAACGTCCAACCCAGGTCGCGCACCGGCCTCGCGTCACCCCGAGGAGCCTGCCCGAACCGTGGGTAGACTAGTCATAAATACTATTATCGGCGGACCTCACCCCGCGGATAAGAATTGGCAAGAGATGGAGCGGTATGCAAGCTCCCTAAAGCATGCAGATTTTGAGTGTTGTTCAAACGTGGAGGATGGGACTCCTGCCAAGCAGCAGCGCGTAATGACAGACGACATAGTGTTCAGAAACAGGGATGCTGATCAAGTAGAGGCTCCAACCATCGACCCGATGGTCATATCTGGGACGATCGGACCGGCATATGTGAAGAGAATTCTGATTGATTACGGAAGTTCTGTCAACATCATCTTCAAGAAGGCTTATGACCAAATGAAAATGGAAACAAAGGACTTGAAACCGTCCAAGGCTCGTATTCACGGCTTTAACGGCGCTGCGACCGATGCAGTGGGGTATGTCGAGTTACCAGTTGAACTGGGACAAGGCGAGCGTCGGAGGGTGCGAATTCTACCCTTCGTGGTTTTGGATGTGGATTCTCCATATAATGTTTTCTTGGGCCGACCGGCCCTGGCTGAGTATAGGGCAGCATTGGCCCCGTGGTGTTTTAACTTTGAAGTTCCCAACTGACAAAGGAGTAGGTATTGTTCATGGCGACCAAGCAGCTGGTCGTTCCTATTATGTGGCTGAGCTCCGGGAGGCCCACCGGAGGGAGAAAGGAAAGGTTGCGGACAATCCCGTCCGCATCCATAATTCAGATAATTGACAAGTAGTTCCCGAGCCCTGGCTCGGGCATAACTCTCGGATCTTCAGAGACATAGATCCACGAGACGACGATGAGAAACCGAGGGAAGAAAAGGCGGCCCCGGCTGAACTAACGGTTGACATTTCAGTCAGCCAAAGCGACCCTTCGCGAATACTGAAGATCGGATCACAGCTTGGTCCCACAATGACTGAAGACCTTAGTGACTTCCTCCGGTCGAATCTTGATGTTTTCGCCTGGACGCATTCTGATATGTGTGGGATTTCTCCGGCCATCACGAGTCATATGTTGAACATAGACCCGAAATACGTCCCAGTTAAACAAAAGAGGAGAGGAATGGATCCGGAGAGGTCCGCTGCTCTCAGAGAGGAGGTGGACAAACTCAAAGCCAATGGGTTCGTCTGCGACGCCCTCTATCCTAAATGGGTATCGAACCCCGTACTAGTGAAAAAGGCAAATGGGAAATGGAGAACTTGCGTAGACTATTCTGATTTGAACAAAGCGTGCCCCAAGGACAGTTTCCCGTTACCAAGGATCGATCAGTTGGTCGACTCCACCGCAGGACATGAGCTGTTATCATTCATGGATGCATACTCGGGATACAACCAAATCCCGATGCATATTCCGGACCAAGAACACACCAGATTCGTTACAGATGTCGGGCTATATTGCTATGTAGTAATGCCCTTCGGACTAAAGAACGCAGGAGCGACTTATCAGCGTCTGGTGAATCGAATGTTCAAGGACCAGCTTGGTAGAACGATGGAAGTCTATGTGGATGACATGCTCGTGAAGTCGCAACAGTCAAACGACCACATTCGAGACTTGGCCGAAATGTTCGACATACTCAGGAATTACGGGATGAAGATCAACCCTCTGAAGTGTTCCTTCGGCATGGCATCGGGGAAGTTTTTGGGATTCATCGTCAATGCTAGGGGAACTGAAGCTAACCCGGAAAAGATCCAAGCTATTCGAGATGTGCAAGTGCCCAGGACTATAAAACAGGTACAGAGCTTGAATGGAAAAGTAGCTGCGCTAAGTCGATTCATATCCAGGGCAACTGACAAGTGCATCCCTTTCTTTGATATAATAAAGAAAGGGAAAAGGAACTTCGAATGGACGTCTAGTTGTGAGGAAGCATTCCGGGATCTGGTGAGGCATCTGGAGAGTCCACCAGTGCTGTCAAAACCAGTAGACCACGAGATGATGTACGTATACTTAGCTGTATCCCCACATGCAATAAGTGCGGCTTTAGTTCGCGAGGAGGACCGAATCCAAAAGCCGGTGTATTATGTTAGCAAGCGTTTAACGGGGGCAGAAAGAAATTACCCTAAAATCGAGAAATTGGCCTATTGCTTGGTGATTGCATCACGTAAGCTACGCCCATATTTTCAAGCGCACTCAATCAGCGTTTATACCGATCAACCCCTGCGGCAGGTACTCCAACGACCAGAAACTTCTGGAAGATTGCTAAAATGGAACATCGAGTTGAGCCAGTTCGATATCGCCTACTTGCCACGGAGAGCCATACAAGGGCAAGCATTAGAAGATTTTATCGCTGAGTTTACCATGCCCACAGAACCAGATAATCATGATGCCATTCCCCCCGTTCGATGGAGATTATACACTGATGGGGCATCCAATGACCATTGCTCCGGTGCGGGTGTAGTTCTTATAACTCCGGAAAACCGATCAATCTGTTATGCTTTGAAACTTGATTTCCCAGCTACAAACAACGAAGCAGAATATGAAGCATTGATTGCTAGCTTGAAGCTCATCGGAGAACTCGGGATCAAATCAGTTGAGATCTTTTGTGACTCATAGTTGGTGGTTTACCAAGTGCGGGGAGATTACCAAGCCAAGGGACAGAAGCTAGCTCCGTACCTTGTTCAGGTCCAAGAGCTACTGTCGAATCTCGAGCATTATGACATTTCGCATGTCCCACGCGAACAGAATAAAGAAGCTGACTTGTTGGCTAAGTTTGCGAGCACAGGCGATGCACAGAAAATGGGATTGTATCCCGTTGAGGCCTTGCACGCCCCGAGCATAGACGAGATGAAAGTTGATTGTATATTGGAAACGGAAATCGAGAAGGAATCGTGGATAACCCCATTCAAACTGTACCTGACGACCGGGACTTTACCAGAAAAAAGGAGCGAAAGACGGCAGGTCCTTCGAAAGGCCGCGCGATACGTGATCCAGGATGGATTAATGTATCGAAAAGGGTTCTCAGCCCCATTATTGCGGTGCATCGCTCATGACGAGACAAAGCGGGTCTTAAGAGAGGTTCACGAAGGAGAATGCGGCGACCATACTGGGGGGCAAACGCTAGCAAAGAAGGTCCTCCGCTACGGATATTACTGGCCGACTGTAAACCGGGACGCTGCGGACTACGCAAGGAAATGTGACAAGTGTCAAAGATATGCGAAAATCCCGAGAACTCCATCAACGGAACTCACACAAATGGTTAGTCCCTGGCCGTTTGCAATCTGGGGAATCGACATAATCGGCTCTTTGCCTATATCCAAAGGTGGTGCGAAATACGTGATAGTTGCAGTTGATTATTTCACAAAATGGGCTGAGGCAGAACCCTTGGCCACAATCACCTCTAAAAAGGTCATTAACTTCGTTGTACAAAACATTATATGCCGCTTTGGCCTTCCTCGCACCATCATTACAGACAACGGAACACTATTTGAAAGCAGAGAGTTCAAAGAGTTCTGTTTAAAGTATGACATCGAGAAGAAGTTCGCCGCCGTTGCACACCCAAAAGCTAACGGACAAGTCGAGGCCGTTAATAAAATAATCAAGTCAATACTGAAGAAGCGTCTGGAGAAAGTCGGAGGCAAGTGGGTAGATGAACTGCCAACAGCACTATGGGCTTATAGAACTACCCACAAGTCCGCGACCGGCCACACTCCATTCGCCTTGGCATACGGCTCGGAAGCCGTTATACCCGTGGAACTTGAAGTTCCATCACACCGAGTGACGTACTATGATCCCAAGACGAACCAGGACCTCTTGTTGGAATCACTGGACTGCATCGATGAAAAGCATGAGGAGGCCGAATTAAGGGCAGCAGCATATAGGCACCGAGTCAAGCGTTACTACGACGGCAGAGTCCGCCCAAGAACTTTTGATGTAGGTGATCTCATTCTGAAACGAGTTTTCCCGGTACCATCGCGTATGAATCCCAGCTGGGAAGGTCCATACGTCATTGAATGGAAGCTTGGAGAAGGAACATTCAAGCTAGCGACCGTTGATGGCACGACACTCCCCTGAGCATGGAACAGTGAGCATTTGCGGCATTATTACATTTAGCGTGTTTTCCTTTCTTGTTTTAGGCACTGTTACTTCCTATGTGTTTTCGTTCAGTTTTAGCTTAGTTTCTTTTTAACTATGTAATCAAGCAGTCTAGTTGTTTTTCATTAATAAAGGCTTGAAGCTGTATTTTCCACAAATCACTAATGTTTCTATATCTCATGATCGGATGACGAATTACATTATCCTGTACGATTTACGAACTCGTGTAAACGATTTCAAATCTCTGAATCCCCAGAGCGCGGATCAGAGTACTCTAAGTCCCCAGAGTGTGGACTGGAGTATAAACGATTTCAAATCTCTGAATCCCCAGAGCGCGGATCGGAGTACTCTAAGTCCCCAGAGTGCGGACTGGAGTATAAACGATTTCAAATCTCTGAATCCCCAGAGCGTGGATTGGAGTACTCTAAGTCCCCAGAGTGCGGACTGGAGTATAAACGATTTCAAATCTCCGAATCCCCAGAGCGCGGATCGGAGTACTCTAAGTCCCCAGAGTGCGGACTGGAGTATAAACGATTTCAAATCTCCGAATCCCCAGAGTGCGGATCGGAGTACTCTAAGTCCCCGGAGTGCGGACTGGAGTATAAACGATTTCAAATCTCCGAATCCCCAGAGTGCGGATCGGAGTACTCTAAGTCCCCGGAGTGCGGACTGGAGCATAAACGATTTCAAATCTCTGAATCCCCAGAGCGCGGATCGGAGTACTCTAAGTCCCCAGAGTGCGGACTGGAGTATAAATGATTTCAAATCTTCGAATCCCCAGAGCGTGGATCGGAGTACCCTAAGTCCCCGGAGTGCGGACTGGAGTATAAACAATTTCAAATCTCTGAATCCCCAGAGCGCGGATCGGAGTACCCTAAGTCCCCGGAGTGCGGACTGGAGTATAAACGATTTCAAATCTCCGAATCCCCATAGCACGGATCGGAGTACTCTAAGTCCCCGGAGTGCGGACTAGAGTATAAACGATGCGAACCTTGGAATCCCCTGAACGCGGATCAACTTACTCTAAATCCCCGGAGCGCAGATTTAGAAAAAAGTCCAAGTACTCGAGAAATGTGGAACAAGAAGTATGCCACGTCTGGAGATGTTTGAACAACACAAGAATGGACTAGGAGGTAATGCAACTCATAAGGACTTGAGTTATGACTACAGTTAGTCAGTAAACCAAAGAAAAGCAAGAGAATCATTCAAATGAAAAAGAAACTAAACTTCATTCAATAGTTCAAAATGGGGTTACACAGTTAATCCTACAAAACTCAGAGTTAAGGACCTATCTATACAAACTACAAGCTACAAAAGATAAAAGCAACTACAGGACTTAAGCAAGAAGCTCGTTGAACGAGTGTATCAATTATTTCTTCGGTTTCTTCTTCTTGTCTTCCTTTGTTTTTTCCGATGACTCCTCTCATTCACGCTTTTTCTTGGATTTCTTGCTTGCTAACGAAGTGGAGTCAGGAGTAGGATACGGAACATCTAGTGGTTTGGACCTGCCCGGGAGAATGATTTTCAAAGGTCTGTTCCATGGGTCGGTAAGTTCCAGTATTTCAGGTTCAACTTTGACCTCGGCCTTTTTCTTCTCCTCTTCAACGAGGCGGTCCTTCATGCTCATCTTTGAAGTATGCTCAGAGGCGCCAGTGATTTCGATTTCATCACCCCCTTCGGCAGGAGATGAAGTGTCAAGCTTATCATCATCTAGCGCCCCAATCACTTAAGCATCGGGACCAGGAATTACTCCCGCATGAACAGCGTCGCTTGTTTTCTCCTCCTTGGCGTCATCGCTCCTCGGAGTTGGCTCGGGATCAGAGCAGCCTGCATGAAAACATAAAGAATGAACGTTAGAACGAATAAATGCTGGAAGATAACAAGATCTTTTGACTTCTAGAAAAGAAGAGTTTCCTACCGGGTTCTGGTTGGCTATCGGTTGCGCGTGGGGTTTCACCCTCCAGAATAGGAGATAGCACGTGAACGCCAAGCCCAGGATCTTCAGGATCTTAGCCGGCATGCTGCTCGAACGGGTCAAGTGTCGGTCGACCGGTCGGTTGAGCAGCGGGAGGAGCAGCAATATGAGGAGCCGTAGTCTCAGCCCCAGACGGGCCAGCTTCGTCACTTTTCTCTTTTGGAAGGGGAGAGCCTTTGTTTTAGAGCGCCAAAGCTACGGATAGATCCGTTGGCTCATTCCCCCTAAGAAACTCCTTCACCAAGGCATCCTCATCGACCTCCTCAGAGCCCGACTCGATTTTCCTGATCTTTACTAAGGTTTCCCAGGCCTCAGCTAGGGATTCGAGATAGCCATCGCCCAAGAATGTCAAGTCACGATGCATAAGGACGCGGGCTCCATACTCAGCAATCAACGGGTCAAACATGCATTTGACCTCTTCCCTGCCAGCTTCTGTGGCCGCCTCGAGGCGAGAGTCAATCTCCTCCGCAGCTTTTCTTTTGCCCTCCTCATGGGCTTCGTCCTTCATTTTCTCAACCCCAGCAAGTTCGTCATCGAGCTTCGTTTTTAGGAGACGAGTAGCAACGATTTCATCACAGTATCGTTGTGATTCTTCTTGAGCAGCTACCTTGTCCTCCTTTTCCTTGGAGAGTAATTCTTTCAGCTTTCTGACTTGTATGGCGAGCGCGTCCCTTTCTTTTTGAACGGAATCTTTTCTATGGCAAGGGCACCGCTGCGCTGGACTGCTTCATCAAGTTCCTTCTTGTGAACCATCTCTAAACAAGTAACTGCCTCGGTAGTATCTTTTGCGCTTTGTTCAGCGGCTTCCAGCTTCGACTTGTACGAAGCGAGCTCCTCGTCCTGATGCTTGATGATGTTCTTGTCGCAGCCAGCCTCCAAATTCAAGCGATCAATCTCATATTGACGCTCAATGGACACCTCCGAGATCTTTTCAACCAAGTGTACAAATGCACCATGTTGAACATAGACGTCGTTATTGCAGGCAATGGCACTCTGCTTCACGTGACCGGGAATATGGTGAATAGTCGGGAGGAACTTCAGACCGTCAAAGAAAATTTTTGGAAACTTGGCCTTAAGATCGATCATCTTTTTCGCTACAGTTGGATCAACCGCGGGAGCAGCGGGAGGAGGCTTTGGAAGTTCTGCTCTTTTTCGTTGCTCCCGAACTTGCCTTGTACTCGATGAACCGGAGTGTTGTTTTCGAGGAGCATCAGATTGGTAACCCTTCTGTGAAGACTTCTCTTTATCCGGCTCAGTTGGAGGAAGAGGATCACGGGACTGTGAAGATTGAGAATATGCCTTCTTACGGTGAGACGACTCGCGGGGACGATTGTCCCTATCTTCATAATCATCTCTGTCCCTGCGTCTGCCTGAACCTGAGTCCCGTCCGGAATGATGGAATATGGAAGAGCCATGAAGGCGATCGAATCCGTGAGAACGCCCCATGTCACCTGCAAAGAATGGAGATAGCAACGAGTCAAGAAAAATCCGGGAAATAAGAAAAAACTTGAAGTGTATGATGGAGTGCGTATGTGCATGTGTGTCCTAGTGATCCCCCCTACAAACCAGTTCTTTTATCTTTACTAATCGGAGTATTGTCTCCCTGGACTGGGAGTTGAACTCCCGCATTGCCTCTAGCGAGCAAAGAAAACTTGAGGGCTTCAGGATCGTCAAACCCGTAATTAAGTATATCGTCGGGGATAGAAAGATTCGACAAACCCCTTAGAGAACTCTCCAGGTGCTGTAAGGAAGCCTCTTTCTCTGGCGGGATAGGCATATCTTTTGAAGTGCCGCCAACTTTCTCCTTCCGAATATTGTATTTTAACCTCTTCTTTCCCTTCGAGGGAGAGGATGACGTTTCAATATCATGAACTTCGACCGCCGGATCCCAAGCGGGACCCACATTCTTGCCTTGGGTCTCAGGAGCTTCGTCCTCTTTGCGCTCACCTTCTTCGTGCGTATCGGGAGTGCGTCGTGATGACGATCCGGCCTGTTTTTTTCCCTTTACCAGATGCTGGCTTGGGAATGGAGACGCCCTCCGGGAGGCTGATCCGACGACCTGGGGCTAGCAAGCCGAACCTTGACAATGATTCGTTTGAAATGATGACCCGAATGTCTCGTTCCTCGGCAGGAAGAGCTCTAATGGCCTCGACGGCCTCAGAATATCCCCGGCCCTCCGGACGCGGGCTGATACCTAAAAAAGATGAAACGGGGAGTTAGAAAAAGCATGATTCCGATTAATCGCGAATGATGATTCAGTGGAGAGACTTACTGCCTTCAACCCATCTCCTCGCAAAACCAGGAGGGCAACACACGTAGAACCATTCCTGTTTGTACAAGGTGAATTTACTATATGCCCCTGTCAAGATCTGGCATTTGTGGTATGGCTCAAGGAACATGAAGGAAGGGCTGTCTTTCCGCCTCTTGATCATATAGATATATCTGATGTCGCCAGGAGTTGGAGGTCTGGAGAAGACAGCCATGAAGAGTAGGTAGGTCCCATGTAGAAACGTGTGACCATTCGGGTGCAGCTGCGACGGGGCAATGTCGATGTACTGTAACACGTCCCGAAGAAATAAGTTAAACGGAGGCACGCTGCCCATCCAACACATGAACTTGTTGCAAGTGGTATACCCGACTGGGGGCAGGTGGGGACGATCGTGTCGCGAAGGGACTAACACATCGGCGAAAGGAATCCCGTGGATGGAACATATCCGTCGGAGCGCAGCTTTGTTGATCTTTGAAGCTTGTGAATCGATCGGATTGTCTAGTAGAATCGTTGCCTCCAGGACATCAGGTGCTAAGTTATGAGTAGGGGAAGTCAACGGATTAGGAGTATCAGCGGCTTCTCGCCTTGATGACGGCCCAGGCTTGTCGGATATAGTGGCGGAGCTAGACTTTCTTGACATCCCCAATAAATAATGAATCTGGCTAAGTGTCCGAGGAAACTATACTCAAAAGACGTTGAACGTTAGAATTAACAACACGAACTTCCCCCCCCCCCCCCCCGTGATGTGTGAACTAGTGCAAGCAATCGTGTACAAGCAATAAGGATCTAGAGATTTCAAAGATATAAAAATGAGCTGCAAATCGTCGCCTTCGAAGACCGTCATCGCTGACCGTCTCGAAAAGCCCGCCTGGTGGTGATTACAGTTCCAGATTCAGAAAATATGTAATTGATAAAGTAATCGGCAATTGTATTGTTCGGTCTAGGTTTTGTTCGAAGGGGATTGTTCGGCCTAAGTATTGTTCGGCATGTATGATTGTTCGGCATGTCAATTCATCGTTCGGCATTTACAGTGTTCGGCCTAAGTATGGTTCAACATTTATCATTGTTTGGCTAAAGCGTTGTTCGGCTGAAGTCATTGTTCGGCTAAAGTCGCGGGTCGGCTAAAGTCACGGTTCGGCTAAAGTCATTTTTCGTCCTAAATATGTTTCAACATTTGAGTAGTGTTCAGCCTAAGGATTGTTCGGCATTTAAGAATGTTCGGCCCTGGTTTTCGTTCGACTAAGTTATAGTTTGGCATTTTAATGAGTGCTCGGCCTGGGTTTGATCGGCCAAGGTATTGCTCGGCAGCCTTCCACTCCACCGTCCGGTGCATGATGACGTACGCCGGAGCAGTGCTACGCCAAACAACACCCTTACCTCCTCCAACACCTTCATTCTTTTTTCTTCCCTTTAACTTTGGTTCGACACGAAGAAACTAAGCCCATAAGTGGACACACTCCTAATCATTCCTCCTCGCATCATCGTTCGGCAATAAAGACGACCTACTCGAAAGCTTTCTACGTGGCACACTCGGCCATCTCGTTTGAAATCTACTTAAATCGTACGAGGAAAAATACCTAGTTTGCAGATTGGAGATTGGGATGGAGTAGTTAAGTTTTAAATCCGGACGACTGAATAGAATTGCAAGTCTTCAAGGAACGGCAGAAGTAAAAAAGTAAAAGGGAGAAGAAGGAAAAGACCTGGTTTTATAGAGAAGAGAGGTGGAAGTCGAAGGGGCTATACCCGGTGGAACCGGTCAAAGTCTTAGCGTTCGGCTTCAAAGCGAGGTGTCACTCGGCACATGAGGATTGTTCGGCTTCGAACGTATCGTTCGGCGTCCATATCACGCTCGTCACACATATTCTCGAGAAGGCATCTCCAAGGAAAGTTAGACTAGATTCAAAGCGCATCACGTTCGGTCACGTAATACACTTTGGGGGGCAAGTGTTTCCTGGAGATTTGACCAGGCAACTGAGCACTCGGCATTGGCAGGTACTCGGCATCTATAGTACTCGGCATCTGTAGTACTCGGCATCAACTAGTGCTCGGCATCTATAGTACTCGGCATCTGTAGTACTCGGCATCTGTAGTACTCGGCATCAACTAGTGCTCGGCATCTATAGTACTCGGCATCTGTAGTACTCGGCATCAACTAGTGCTCGGTATCAGGTAATACTCGGCATCAGGCAGTGTTCGGCGCCCAGTAGAACTCGGCGACAGGGGTACTCGGCGACAGAAGTACTCGGCATCCAGAAGACGTTCGGTGTGCGTAACTACACAACGTGACACTATCGTTCGGCCGAGATGCATCATTCGGTCAGGGAGCATTGTTCGGCCAAGAGCTTCGGACAGAGACACGTTCGGCTTCGACTGACAACCATCCTGCACTTCCCACACATCAAACATACCGTTCGGCATAGAAAGGATCGTTCGGCATTATGGTGTTCGGCATACCTGGTTCGGCATGCAGCGACCACTGTACTCGGGCTAGAGTGTTCGGCCATCAAGCCCACTTGGGAAGTCCAGCCCATATTTGTCTATAAATAGAGGGGCAGGGTCACAGTGAAAAGGGGATCTTTTTCGGAGAAGACTGGGGAGACTCTGCCATTTTTGAGACTCATCTTCTCTACTTAACAACTTCATTCAAGCATTTGATTCATGAATTGTATTTGTAATCAACTATTAAGAAGATCAATAAAGTTTAACCTCACAGTGGACGTAGGCAATTACGCTGAACCACTATAAATTTGGTGTTCTTACTTTCTGCATTTAAATTAGCATTGTCTTCTCTGTTTAATTTACCCTCATCATTTATTTCTCTACACAATCTTTCTCTACGAGGTTAGTGACCAATTTTGGTGCTAACAAGTACCAAAATATTTCTAAAACTATAAGTAAACAAAAAGCTTATGATTATTGACGACATACTGGGGCCAAAATCATTTTAGTTTGGTTGTCTAATTCTCGATATTGAATTTGAAATTAACATTTTTTATAATCAGTATAAAAGGATCTTGGGAATGTCTTAAAATGATATACACAAACACCATGTTAAATTTTTTAATATGAACATGTAAGATGGATTCCTTATGCATTGAAAATATGAATTATCATACATGCTATGATGTCAGCGGTATCACATTTTTGCTTTATGTATTTAATACATATAGTAGTTATCAAATCTGAATTAATATTACATAGTTTAGAGTGTTCTCAAGTTTTAGGAAATACTAGATAATTGTTTACATAACAATGAACTCCAATGTTACATCAATTGTTAGAGGAGCATCAATGGGGACTAGGTTACCACCTTCGGCCGCCACTTTCTTTTCTCTCCTTTCTTTATGAATCGCCCAATCCAATCCCTACCACTCGGGCTTCAATCTTCTCCTCTCCTTTAACCTAGCTTTCCTCGTTGCTGCTTGTCATCCTTATATTTGCGAGTGCGTGATCCAGTCCCGCTATAAATTCGTCATCCTGCCACCTAGCTTCCAGATATGGTGTTGCCTAGCCAGATTCGCCCCTGCTCTGTCTAATTTTACACCTACCTTGGCGGTTCCTGCTTGAGAGCTTATCGTCGATCTGATCTAGTTTGTGGCCTCGTTGTTTGGATCTTCTTTTTGGTCGCAGGTCACCTTCTAATGTCTGTTCTAGTTCAAAGGCTCCTTGGTTCCAACAACTATTCTGATTTTCCCTTGTTTTCATCATGCCTCCACGTTACTCGATGATTGCTTGCAACATAACTGGCGGTTCTAGCTATGTTTGTTGTGCTTCATTTTGGGTTTGGTTGTTCTTTTTGTTGGTCTACTCATCCTTTAGCGACAATTCTAAATCCTAGCTTCGGTTGCTCGAACAATAGGGTGTTGGTTTGCATATTTATGTACCCAAGTCTGAAGCCTTGTTTTTACTCATCCCTTTAATACTACTCTTTTGGGACTGCTTGCAGCATGGAGTTTTGTCTATTGTTGGTGATTGTCTCGTTTCATGTTCAAGGTGGAGGATGTGGCATTGCGTATGTGTGGACATGACCTCCTAATAGTACCATCTAAGGCTTTTGTGATATTTTTGGTTTCGTTTTTGCAATACCTTTGTGTTGTTAGTGGTTGCTTGGTTGGCCAGTAAGCTTGGTATTTTGGTTGCTATTGTAATTGTGTTTGTTTGTTATGTGCTTTTATTCAGAGAGTGTTTGCACTGTATTTTGATGGTTTGTGTATTGTGAGTTTTGCCTTGTGCAACTTGTTAAGCGATAGTGCTCTGTAGGCGTATGTGCCAAAACTGCTGAGGTCCTCTACCTCACACTTGTAAAAATTTCATTTATAAAAGTGGATGTGTTGCTATAAAAACCGGCTTACCTTTCAGAAAGAAACAATAAACCCCTTACAAAGGTGTGTCTTCATAAGTGATATTGCGTATAGTATGTCAATTCAAAATTAATGTTCAATCTTAAGTTAAGAACTTTAAAATGTAACTGTTTCAAAAAATAAGTAGTGGCTGATTCAACCAACGGCCAAGTCCTTGAATAATAATAGAAGTATAAATAAATGCCAAATTTTATAACTGAGTTAGAAGTGATTTCAAATGTTGAGAATTATATGACATTGTTATATGATAACAATGCTGCAAAACATCGTGAAAGAAAGTAGAGCTCACTAGAAATCGAGAAACATACTCTAAATAGTTTCACATGATAAAGGCAATTTATCGGTGTCGTAGAGAGTTGATTGACAAGGTAGATAATTAAAACAATATAGTATATCTGTTCACTACGGGACTAACCCCATCAGTTTGAGAAAACCTGTAACGACCTGAAATTTTCAACCATTCGCATCCATACATGTCGGATTTGAATTGCTCAAAATATCAGATTGTTAATTTAAATTTGGCAAAACTCAGCATATACAGTAAATAAATAATCACCGAATCACAAACACAGAGTAATATAACAATAATGCAGCGGAAACAAAAGAATAGTAGTTCATGAAGCTACTATATATATATACATATATAACAGAGTTAAACAAGATACAACAGAAGTCACGAATACATAGATGTCTCAATACAATAGTCAAATACAAGATCTGAATACATCACTAGAATCAACTGAATAACTGATAGCAGAATCGATATAGCTGGATCTCCAAGCGAAGCTCCAACTCCAAAGGTGAGTCTCAAATGCTGTATCACTCAGTCTGACCCGAGCGTAAAGAAAAAAAACACTCAAGTCAGGATTAACATTCTTATATCAATAAATCCAACTCAAGTGAAATATCAACTGAAATACAAGTTACTCAAAGGATGTTTGGGATAACCATCCTCTAAGGATGCGTTAAACTATCTACTATGTAGTAATATACGCTATTATAATAATGTCTAGAGTAAAGTAAACTTACTTAAAAATAGCATTAAGGAGTTACCCATATCCCCCTTAGCACATAATAGTCCCAGTAGTCTATCCAGTATCAGCGTACCTCCAGATCAGGAGGCTACCCTAAATACTCCACAGGCTATGGCACAAAACCAAACTCGTAGTAAAGCTCGATATGGTAGGTGACACGGCACAACGAGGCAATGCCAGGGTAGATATACCAATTACGCATCCGGGCTGGTGGTAACGCATAGCAACCACTACCGCCCACCTCGGAACACACTCCCAAATCAAAAATCGAAGGGTGGCCACCAAATCAATCACAAATTAATAGAATAGTATCGAAGAATTGTGTCCGATCAGAGGTGCTACCTCATTGGCCCGTCGATCGCTCCTGTTTTAGCCACCTTATGCCAACTCATGGGAGTCAGGTCCATGTATATACTTCATATAGGATCGTCGCCACCATCCTACTTCATTCTGGAATCTCCACCGCGTACACAGTTGTTAAAGTGGTTTTCGATATTGGCAGAGAGTATGACAATATCCGATCCCGGTCTCTTTAACAACCAAACGTTATTATAACACTGCGGTCATTTCAAAATAGTTTATACTTCAAAACCAAATATCATTTCCATTTCAAAATCCATATCAATACGATATCATTTCCATTTCAAAAATATTCACTTCCAAAATCATAGTACTTTCATAGATATAATACTTTCGAAACCAAAACAATTTGAAATAATAATACTTTGGAAATCATAATACTTTGAAATTCATAACTTTGGAAAGCATAACACTTTGAAATCATAACACTTTCCTTCAATCAGTTTAGATATTAATAATAGTATATAAAATAAAATGGTTTATAAAATAAAAATAGTTTATATAAAATAGTTATAAGTTAAAATAGTTTATAATAAAATAATTTATATTGAAAATGATTTATATTAAAATAGTTTATATTAAAATAATTTATAAAGTAAAATATAAATAGTTTTAGATATAGTTTTAAAATACTTTATATAAAAATAGCTTCCTCAAATTTCACAAATCGATTCAAATCAACTCGAATTCCAAAATTCAAATTTAATCAAATCTCAAATCATCAATTTCAATTCGATTCAGTTTCTAAATAAACCATTTCAAATTATCGATTTCAAATACATATTTAAACCATAAAATAAGCCATTTCAATTTCAATATATTTCAAAGCTTTAAATATTCAACATTCAAAACTAAATTCGATAATTTCATATATATATATATATAGATAATTCACTTTACTATTATTTTAAATTTTGAAATATTCACTTAATAAATCCAATATCATTTAAACAAACTCCAAATTACAATAAACTAAATATTTCCTTCAATTTATTTAATCTTGAAATATTCATTTAAATCACTTTAAATCAAAAATCAAGTTATAAAATCATATCTTTAGAATTTCAAATTTAATAAATTTCAAATTAAATTTATTTAAGTATAATTCTTAAATAAATATAATTTCAAATCAATTTCAAATTTATCTTTCCAACCTGGATCATTATAAACTCTATATTTAAAATATAGATATTAAATAAATACTTGAACATATTATATATCAACTTTATTAAATAAATTTTAATAAATCTTTAAAAATCAATATTTTTTAAAACCATATACTTCTTTCCAAATCTATAGAAATCCTTTTCAAAAATTTTATATATAGACCAACGGTGTCTGTATATAATTTTCTATCCTATGGTCAAGTGATACGGGTATTTATCATTTCAATCCGCAATTTAAATATATACGGGTATATATCATTTCAACCTTCAATCCCAAATTCAATTCAAATGAAAATCGCTTGGGTCTATCATTTCAACGCATAACGATTTTCTCATATTCTACGGATCGTTCGGGTATGTATCATTTCAACCCATAGTGAATTCTATAGCAGATATGATAATAACATAACATGCATATATCATCAATATAAATAACAGATATTGGTGTCAGATGTCACAGGTGAACAGATAGCATATATATAGCAATGTAAATAACTAACAGCAGCATATTTCAATTGTCGTTTCAATTGAAATCAAATTTAATAAATATAAGAACATTAATCATGAGTGATGGCTCACCTTTCGAGGCTAGAGAAAACAGGAGATGACACGGATACGCACACTGATATCGAATTACGAATCCAAGCACAAATTGCGAAGCAAAGCATGATAGACACGATTTCGACGGACAAGCTGATAAATAGAATTGATGAGAACAAATCACAACATCAAGATAGAGGCGGAATATATATTATATTTTTCCCATGAAATCAATATTAATTTAAGACGAATATAAAAATTATATATGTATATATATATATATATTCGTAAAATAAAAATCATCGTTTACATTTAGACACGTATAAAAAATGAAACCTTCCTATATACTTGAAACCAACTCATGTACTAAAATGCATGTATTTTATAATATACGAACCAAAGGAACAAAACTGTTCTTCACTGTTTATCACAAATATATTATACATAATATAATACATAACATATTTGAAATCGTATATAATATAACTTACATATGTATAAAGCAAAACAGAACCCATTATACTTAGCAACTAATATAAAATCAGATTATATAAACTATATATATAAAATATATAAACTTTATATAACATATAAATATACATCTATTTATATACTCAATATAATATATATAAATTTAAAACCAACCCAAACTTACAAAACCAGACAAGTAAACAAATAGTTATATATACCACTTTATGAAACCAGTATAATACCAATCTATAACTTGTGTACTATATGAACAATAGGTTATACATTTAGCCTATATAAAATAAATATATATGATGTCAGACCGATTGTATATATAAACATGGACTTTACAATCTTACATTTATTTACTTATAAAGTATAATATATATACTTAAACTCATACATAAAACTTAACAGATTAAAACTAAAATCTATACATACCAACTCATCTCATTTCAATATAACAGATCTATATAAAATATATATACTCACCCATATAAAAACTAAATGAGATCAATACTGCAAACCAATCTATGAACATACATATATATATCAAAATATATATACCATACACTTACGCATAATTTAAATATAGACATACTTTCATAATAAAGCACGCAGTACTAAATATGGTAGATCTATAAAACCTGTAACTCAACATATACATATTATATAATTAAACTATCATAAACTTCTTCATATATATAATGCTGTTATAAATAAAATATATACCAGTATAGATATCTACTTATATATACAAACAAGCTTGTTAATATGTTAAATATAACTTTATATGTATTTACAAACCCATACAATAAAGCTATGCAAATCATATTTGTATGTCAAATGTTAAAATCATGCATATGGACTAAATTTAATAATATAAGTCTTGTCAACAGATATTATATATTATGTAACATAGACAACTTATGTTGTTTTAACAAGTATTGTCACCTATATACAAACAACATAACCAACAACAAATATAAACACACACACACACACACACACACACACATATATATATATATATATATATACTCGAACATATAAATATATATATACCAAAGAGAGAACAAATAATATATACCTACTTTAAAGTAGACATTTACATGTATGCAGTGGCTAAAATATATACAACTTGTATATAGCTATAATATATATAAACAACACGAAACACATATATACCTTAGTTTCAGTTATTCAAACCGAGAAGAAAAAAACATATAACAACAAAGCAATTCGGTATTATATATAAACTATATATATATATATATATGTAAAAGAACGGACTCAGATATATACATACCTCACAAGAAAGAAGAAAAAAAAACTCGGCTGAAGCTTGGGGAGAAGGATGGAATACGGTCTGGGCAGTTCGGGTTTGGTGGCGTGTTGGCCGATGACGTGGTCGGTTCAGGAGAAAGGCCTCGGTGGTGTTTGGTCAGAGGAGAGAGGGGAGAGTGAGCAGATCAAACATGAAGGAGGCGAGCAGTTAGGATATTAGGCGGAAGGTTTCAAAGGAATGGCTGGGAGGAGAGTTTCAGAAAAATAAAGTTTGCTATATATTATTCTTTTTTTCTTTTCAAAAGAATGCAACAGACTAGGAAGACAAAGAGGCAGTGGGAAAAACGTACCGCCATAAATAAATCAATGGGAATGGCAAGGGCCAAATGTTGACTACTGTACACAACAAAAGCAAATGACCATTGGTTTTAAGCGGTGGACAATAAATGGTCATAAAGAAACAAAAGGAGGACTGTTACGGTTAACCGTTTCGTGTGTTTCGCCACGTACCGGACACTGAAACTAACAAATGAATATACTATGGAGATCAGCACGACGGGATGATCAGAACAGTATATAGATATCTGTGGTACGACCATCTTATCAAAAGTTGATATCGGTATCGAAAATGCTACTAAAACGCCGTAAATAAGATAAACGAAGTAATAGCAGTTCAAATCTTGATGAACATAAGATGACGTCTCACTCAGAAGATGATTTACAAATTTTCTATAGAAAAATATTCAGAATTGGAGAACCTTTTATTATCATCAATTATTAACTGACATAAATTGAAATAAAATTACACTAGAAAATAAACTTCCATATTTTCAGATGAAAATTTATCAGTTGCTATGTTTAATTAGACGCATTTCAAATATCAAATTTTTATTTCAAAATTTTATTGTTTAAAATTTCACAAAATTTCAATTAAATCTATTAATAAAACAAAAAAATTATTAAAATTTATGGATCGTTACACTCTCCCCCCTTCAAAACTTTTCGTCCCCGAAAAGGAAGGAGGTAGGAGAATAGAAACAACTAGAAAGAAATAGATTTAAAACAAAATAAAACAATTAATTGAAACCGTATAAATTTCAATTTAAATTAATTAATATTCAACATTTTGGTTTAATCCATTTGAGTTCACTTAAGTTAAATCAATCCATCTATTTCTAAATTCATTATCTTATTATCTAGTCATCCTCAATTAACAATTTCTAAATCATCAATTTGTATAATCATCTATTATACTCATATTTTTTTCAACATATTTAATTCTTTTATTGCAAATTATTATTAACTTTATTCCACTTAATATATCTTATCACATATATTTAAACCACATAAATTAATTTAAACCATATAAATTTCAATTTAAATTAATTTATATTCAATAATTGATTTTAAATTCAAGGTATTTCCATAAGTTAATCTAATTTCAATTTATTAATTCCTTCAAACAAATTTATTTGACTCATCTATTATCCAATTAACTTATTATTCATTTATCTCTATTAACATCTTTATAATAAAAAATTTAGTGTATAACACTCAAATCTTTCCTTATAAAGTCAACTTATATTGTATATTATCCAATTACATTTTTAACTTTTGAATAATTTAGGTAAGTTATATTGAAATGTAATTGAGTATTATACAAGTAAAATTTTCTCATTCAACTTATTTCAAGTTTAAATATTTATTCAAAACCTTGGCTTTATTTTATACTTGAAATCACCTTATCAAAATTTAAGAATAAAATTTCCGGTTTCAATTCAAACCATTTAGAGATAAATATATATACTATATATATATATCAAATCAAATCTATGATCATATACCAATATATATAGTATAAATCAAGTCATACTTCGAAAATTCAAATCAAATTAATTTTCCAAAACAAAAATATAGCAAAGCTACAGAATGGTCCCTCCACTTCGAAACTCGAAAAAAAATGTCGATGATGCTGCAGTCATCACCGAAATTATTTTCCAGCGACAAAAGAGAAGAGTACTGATTTAAACATTTAAAATTCTTTGAAACCATATCTATTCGAAAATACTTTAGATAATATACATTTTAAACCTTTTAAAACCAAAGTTTGAAATCGCCGGAAATTTAAATTCTCAAATTCCTGATTTAAATTCATTTCAATTCCAAATCAATTCATAACCATGTTTATAAATTCATTTAAAACAATAAATGATAATTAATTATTATCATTTCAAATAACCAATTTAATTAACTTATTAAATTCCAGAAAATTACTTATATATTTATAATATAATCATACAAATTAATTTCATTTACCAAATTTTAAAATAATATTGTGTCAGTTTGCTATGTTCAAGTGTTTTGGAAATCCTATCGATAGCGTTGATCAGACGAATCGATCGAAAATCCAAACCAACATCAACAACTCAAACAACACAATATATAAAACATTTTTAATATCAATACAAATACACTCCCTCACTCGATGGTACAGAATGGATTTAAAACAAAGATAGAGATCCAAATATAGAGGAATCCTAACCAAAAGAATTCAACTAGAAGATAGACTCGATAGAGAGATAGATAGATTTCAAAGAGAGGAAAGAATGGATAGACTTATATAGATCGCGGGCAACCTTAACCGGTCAACCGTGACATCAAAATAAGATCGAGGTAGAGTTCTGGAGAAAATCGACATTCGATTTCCAAAGATAAAATTCGGGTATAACAAAAGATAGCAGCATCTAAAACGAGGATACAGAAATCTCCACCGAATCGATGCTTGTTGTAAAGGAGTTTCACCCCTTTACATTCATTCAGTGGAGCTATGGGATGCTCCGGAATCAAGAAAACCCGAATAGGGAGAGGCAAGAATGGATTCCAGAACAAAAAGGGGAGTCCCATGAATTCTTGGTATACGTTCGTTCCAACCTTCGACTCTCCTTTCAAGGTTCATCGATATTGAACCAATCGAACGCACTTCTAAGATTTTCTCCACTTTTGGAAGTCCCTGCGTCCCCTTTCTTTTTTCTTAAGCATTCTAATAAATATGCATTCTTTTTTTATCAGATGTATATAATTTTTGATTATTTATTATATGAAACCAAAAAGAAGAATCATGGGCGGATAGCGGGAATCGAACCCGCATCTTCTCCTTGGCAAAGAGAAATTTTACCATTCGACCATATCCGCATTTTTGCACGTGAGGGGTTATTTCTTGGTTTCGTCCAGTCATTAATAAATCCCGAACTTGGTGGTTAAACTCTATTGCGGTGACGATACTGTAGGGGAGGTCCTGCGGAAAAATAGCTCGACGCCAGAATGATAAAAAGCTTAACACCTCTTATTTTACTAAAAAAATGCAAACGTCCTCTTATTCAAAACCTCAATTATGATATCTCTTCTCTCCCCCTTCACACCTCAGAACGCAAGCTCGAACGAAGGTGATTTCGTAATTAAATTTACACTATATGCTAAGTTTTGCCTAAAACCAAAGCTCTGATACCAACTGTAACGACCTGAAATTTTCTACCATTCGCATCCATACATGTCGGATTTGAATTGCTCAAAATATCATATTGTTAATTTAAATTTGGCAAAACTCAGCATATACAGTAAATAAATAATCATAGAATCACAGACATAGAGTAATATAACAATAATGCAGCAAAAACAAAAGAATAGTAGTTCATGAAGCTACTATATATATATAACAGAGTTAAACAAGATACAACAGAAGTCACGAATACATAGATGTCTCAATACAATAGTCAAATACAAGATCTGAATACATCACTGGAATCAACTGAATAACTGATAGCAGAATCGATATAGCTGGATCTCCAAGCGAAGCTCCAACTCCAAAGGTGAGTCTGAAATGCTGTATCACTCAGTCTGACACGAGCGTAAAGCAAAACACAAAACACTCGAGTCATGATTAACATTCTTATATCAATAAATCCAACTCAAGTGAAATATCAACTGAAATACAAGTAACTCAAAGGATGTTTGGGATAACCATCCTCTAAGGATCCGTTAAACTATCTACTATGTAGTAATATACGCTATTATAATAATGTCTAAAGTAAAGTAAACTTACTTAAAAATAGCGTTAAGGAGTTACCCATATCCCCCTTAACACATAATAGTCCCAGTAGTCTATCCAGTATCAGCGTACCTCCAGATCGGGAGGCTACCCTAAATACTCCACATGCTACGGCACAAAACCAAACTCGTAGTAAAGCTCGATATGGTAGGTGATACGGCACAATGAGGCAATGCCAGGGTAGATATATCAATTACGCATCCGGGCTGGTGGTAACGCATAGCAGCCACTACCGCCCATCTCGGAACACACTCCCAAATCAAAAATCGAAGGGTGACCACCAAATCAATCACAAAGTAATAGAATAGTATCGAAGAAATGTGTCTGATCAGAGGTGCTACCTCATTGGCCCGTCGATCGCTCATGTTTTAACCACCTTATGCCAACTCACGGGAGTCGGGTCCACGTATATGCCTCATATAGGATCGTCGCCACCATCCTACTTCATTCTGGAATCTCCATCGCGTACACAGTTGTTAAAGTGGTTTTCGGTATTGGCAAAGAGTATGACAATATCCGATCCCGGTCTCTTTAACAACCAAACGTTATTATAACACCATGGTCATTTCAAAATAACTTATACTTCAAAACCAAATATCATTTCCATTTCAAAATCCATATCAATACGATATCATTTCCATTTCAAAAATATTCACTTCCAAAATCATAGTACTTTCAAAGATATAATACTTTCGAAACCAAAACAATTTGAAGTAATAATAATTTGGAAATCATAATACTTTGAAATTCATAACTTTGGAAATCATAACACTTTGAAATCATAACACTTTCCTTCAATCAGTTTAGATATTAATAATAGTATATAAAATAAAATGGTTTATAAAATAAAAATAGTTTATATAAAATAGTTATAAGTTAAAATAGTTTATAATAAAATAATTTATATTGAAAATGATTTATATTAAAATAGTTTATATTAAAATAATTTATAAAGTAAAATATAAATAGTTTTAGATATAGTTTTAAAATACTTTATATAAAAATAGCTTCCTCAAATTTCACAAATCGATTCAAATCAACTCGAATTCCAAAATTCAAATTTAATCAAATCTCAAATCATCAATTTCAATTCGATTCAGTTTCTAAATAAACCATTTCAAATTATCGATTTCAAATACATATTTAAACCATAAAATAAGCCATTTCAATTTCAATATATTTCAAAGCTTTAAATATGCAACATTCAAAACTAAATTCGATAATTTCATATATATATATATATATATATATATAGATAATTCACTTTACTATTATTTTAAATTTTGAAATATTCACTTAATAAATCCAATATCATTTAAACAAACTCCAAATTACAATAAACTAAATATTTCCTTCAATTTATTTAATCTTGAAATATTCATTTAAATCACTTTAAATCAAAAATCAAGTTATAAAATCATATCTTTAGAATTTCAAATTTAATAAATTTCAAATTAAACTTATTTAAGTATAATTTTTAAATAAATATAATTTCAAATCAATTTCAAATTTATCTTTCCAACCTGGATCATTATAAACTTTATATTTAAAATATAGATATTAAATAAATACTTGAACATATTATATATCAACTTTATTAAATCAATTTTAATAAATCTTTAAAAATCAATATTTATTAAAACCATATACTTCTTTCCAAAACCATAGAAATCCTTTTCAAATTTTTTATATATAGACCAACGGTGTCTGTATATAATTTTCTATCCTATGGTCAAGTGATACAGATATTTATCATTTTAATCCGCAATTTAAATATATACGGGTATATATCATTTCAACCCGCAATCCCAAATTCAATTCAAATGAAAATCGCTTGGGTCTATCATTTCAACCCATAACGATTTTCTCATATTCTACGGATCGTTCGGGTATGTATCATTTCAACCCATAGTGAATTCTATAGGAGATATGATAATAACATAACATGCATATATCATCAATATAAATAACAGATAATGGTGTCAGATGTCACAGGTGAACAGATAGCATATATATAGCAATGTAAATAACTAACAACAGCATATTTCAATTGTCGTTTCAATTGAAATCAAATTTAATAAATATAAGAACATTAATCGTGAGTGATGGCTCACCTTTCGAGGCTAGAGAAAACGGGAGATGACACGGATATGCACACTGATATCGAATTACGAATCCAAGCATGAATTGCGAAGCAAAGCTCGATAGACACGATTTCGACGGACATGCTGATAAATAGAATTGATGAGAACAAATCAGAACATCAAGATAGAGGCGGAATATATATTATATTTTTCCCAAAAAATCAATATTAATTTAAGACGAATATAAAAGTTATATATGTGTATATATATATATTTATAAAATAAAAATCATTGTTTACATTTAGACACATATAAAAAATAAAACCTTCCTATATACTTGAAACCAACTCATGTACTAAAATGCATGTATTTTATAATATACGAACCAAAGGAACAAAACTGTTCTTCACTGTTTATCACAAATATATTATACACAATATAATACATAACATATTTGAAATCATATATAATATAACTTACATATGTATAAAGCAAAACAGAACCTATTATACTTAGCAACTAATATAAAATCAGATTATATAAACTATATATATAAAATATATAAACTTTATATAACAGATAAATATACATCTATTTATATACTCAATATAATATATATAAATCTAAAACCAACTCAAACTTACCAAACCAGACAAGTAAACAAATAGTTATATATACCACTTTATGAAACCAGTATAATACCGATCTATAACTTATGTACTATATGAACAACGGTTATACATATAGCCTATATAAAATAAATATATATGATGTCAGACCGATTGTATATATAAACATGGTCTTTACAGACCTTACATTTATTTACTATTAAAGTATAATATATATATATTTAAACTCATACATAAAACTTAACTGATTAAAACTAAAATCTATACATACCAACTCATCTCATTTCAATATAACAGATCTATATAAAATATATATACTCACCCACATATACTAAACGAGATCAATACTGCAAACCAATCTATGAACAAACATATATATATCAAAATATATATACCATAACTTACACATAATTTAAATATAGACATACTTTCATAATAAAGCACGCAGTACTAAATATGGTAGATCTATAAAACCTGTAACTCAACATATACATATTATATAATTAAACTATCATAAACTTCTTCATATATATAATGCTGTTATAAATAAAATATATACCAGTATAGATATCCACTTATATATACAAACAAGCTTGTTAATATGTTAAATATAACTTTATATGTATTTACAAACCCATACAATAAAGCTATGCAAATCATATTTGTATGCCAAATGTTAAAATCATGCATATGGACTAAATCTATTAATATAAGTCTTGTAAATAGATATTATATATTATGTAACAGAGACAACTTATATTGTTTTAACAAGTATTATTACCTATATACAAACAGCATAACCAACAACAAATATATATATATATATATATACTCGAACATATAAATATATATATATAAATACCGAAGAGAGAACAAATAATATATACCTCCTTTAAAGTAGACATTTACACGTATGCAGTGGCTAAAATATATACGACTTGTATATAGCTATAATATATATAAACAACATGAAACACATATATACCTTAGTTTCAGTTATTCAAACCGAGAAGAACAAAACATATAACAACAAAGCAATTCGGTATTATATATATACTATATATATATGTAAAAGAACGGACTCAGATATATACATACCTCACAAGAAAGAAAAAAACTCGGCTGAAGCTTGGGGAGGAGGAGGGAATACGGTCTGGGCAGTTCGGGTTTGGTGGCGTGTTGGCCGATGACGTGGTCGGTTCAGGAGAAAGGCCTCGGTGGTGTTTGGTCAGAGGAGAGAGGGGAGAGTGAGCAGATCAAACATGAAGGAGGCGAGCAGTTAGGATATTAGGCGAAAGGTTTCAAAGGAATGGCTGGGAGGAGAGTTTCAGAAAAATAAAGTTTGCTATATATTATTCTTTTTTTCTTTTCAAAAGAATGCAACAGACTAGGAAGAGAAAGAGGCAGTGAGAAAAACGTACCACCATAAATAAATCAATGGGAATGGCAAGGGCCAAATGTTGACTGCTGTACACAACAAAAGCAAATGACCATTGGTTTTAAGCGGTGGACAATGAATGGTCATAAAGAAACAAAAGGCGGACTGTTACGGTTAACCGTTTCGTGTGTTTCGCCACGTACCAGACATCGAAACACACAAAAGAATATACTACGGAGATCAGCACGACGAGACAATCAAAACAGTATACAGATATCTGTGGTATGACCATCTTATCAAAAGTTGATATCGGTATCGAAAATGCTACTAAAACGCCGTAAATTAGATAAACGGAGCAATAGCAGTTCAAATCTTGATGAATAGAAGATGTCGTCTCACTCAGAAGATGATTTACAAATTTTCTATAGAAAAATATTCAGGTTTGGAGAACCTTTTATTATCATCAATTATTAACTGATATAAATTGAAATAAAATTACACTAGAAAATAAACTTCTATATTTTCAGATGAAAATTTATCACTTGCTATGTTTAATTAGACGCATTTCAAATATAAAATTTTTATTTCAAAATTTTATTGTTTAAAATTTCACAAAATTTCAATTAAATCTATTAATAAAACAAATAAAATTTATTAAAATTTACGAGTCGTTACAAAACCGATCAAACGAACGCGAATAGGATTACATAATTGACCTCAAATGCAACTAAGAGATTGATAGAGTTAGGGGTATGCTCTATGGTCAAGTATGTAATTTGTTACATATAACTTACTCTATGACCAATCTTATTCATAATAAAGTTATTTGTTTTCTATTATATACTGTTACAAAGTAATATAACTATAGTATATATAAATGGAAAATCCTTAAATAATAGTTTACGCGATAGAAATTATAATGTATTGTGATCATGGAAAATTGATCACATTGAATAACATAATATTTTAAACATTTCTAGTCAAAATATTTCGAGAAAGGATGTCGATTCATCCGTTGAGAATAGAGTGTGTAATGCTCTCAAATGTTGGACAATGTATTACTCGTGGTTGTTGGAGGCACCGAGGGATTACGTACTGATAGTTATTGTATAACTATGAAATGACTTACTCGAAATTTTTCTGTTGGTTGAAATAACTAAGGTCAAATAGAGAATCTCGAAGTGGCGATATTACATTGTTCTCTCGACTTAAAAATACTTTTGAACTACAACGCGGACACTCCATTTTGATTATAGTTAAATAGTGGCATGGTGTCCATTGAACAATTATAGTTGGGTTTGAGTTGAAGCATTGAAAATAAAACACTATTCAATGGAGAATTCATCTCCTTGATTATGTGAGGTTGGTATCACGGTTAATTATAGTCAACTCAAAATCTAAATCTCTGTCTACAGTAATGCGATTAATAATAAATGTTATTATTGAACCAAGGACTTCGTTTATGGACTAACCAAGTTGGATGTGGACACTACTAGAAATACAGTATATAGCCACGAAAGGTTTCCAACGGCCGCCAACGGTATTTTCCAATGGCTACCAACGGCTCGTTAATTTTTTATTTGCCGTTGGTAGCCGTTGGTAACCGTTGGAAAAAGAGCCGTTTGCGGCCGTTGGAAATATTCGTGTAAACCTGCAGCGTCGCCGAGACCTGAAACATTATTCCCTTCCTCCCCAAAAACACCAAAACCCTCCTCCACTCCTCCTCTTCTCTTGCTCCCAGCTTCCCCACACAATCGGCAGCCTCTCCGACGCCATCAATCACCGCCTGCAGCTTCTCTCCATCCTCATACATCTCCAAAATCAGGTTTGCCTAAAACCCTAAAATTTTAAGTTTTTTTAATTTTGTGTTAATTTGTTGTTATAGTTGTATCTAATAGCCTATTAATTGTTTATTATACCAAACTAAGTGCTAATTACAATTATTACCATCCAAATGTCCAAATTGTTTGTGTATATATATTATGCACATATATACATATGATGATAATTTAGTGTAAATGCGCATTTTAGTTAGCGTTAGATTAGTTAGGATTGATTTAAATTATTTTGTGTATGTTTTGTAAATATTAGGCAAACATGAATTAGTCGAATATTTTACGAACATGAATTATATCTTTTACAAAATATATTAGCATTAGATAAGTATATAATTTAGTATATATATACACATGAATTATATATTTTGTGAAATAGTAAAAATCATATAAATTACTATCTATTTAGTAAAATAGTAGATTATAAATAAAAAAATGCATAATATGCTTTATTTTATATATTTAATAAAACGGTAACATATAAACAAAATTTAAATCCCTTAGTGCATTTTTGGCCCCGTCTGACAAGTGTTGTATATGATCGTTGTATGAATATTCGTTTTTATTGCAAAACGGATATTCATATTCATCTGATATAATATTTGTTGGATTTGTCCCTGTATTGGACAAGTTACAAACACTATAAAGTAATTACGTTTTGTAAATCATATCGTTATAAACGGTTCACAAAATTTCGACGACATTTCCTTTTTGTTCCTTGTGTACATGCATTGTGTACGATACAAGGAACACGGGGGAAGTGCTGCCGAAATTTTGGGAAATCGTTTATAATGGTATGATTTAAGAAATGTAATCACTATTGTGTTTGTAATGGGAAGTAGGATAACCGACCATCACAAAAGATACAAAAATGTAAACAAAATAGCAAGAAATATAACTTTGTATATAAACGAAAATGGATTATAAAAAACAATAAAATCTAAAATGTGTTTATCGAATTTGATTAATAGTTTTTTTACTATTGATCATAGGTTTTACAGTAGGAAAAATGGTCAATTATTTTATTGATCGGAGCTGGATGTATCAAAGAAGAGAAATGGGAGGCTCAATAAGTACACATTTTCCTAACCGGGTAAATGTGTTTGTCGAATTTGCTTTAAGTAATATTGGAAACGACGTAGAAATTCGTTGTCCATGTAGTAGGTGCAAATTGTTGAAGCATTTAGTACCGAATATGGTTAGGATTCATTTGCGCCAATATGGTTTCGTAACCAATTATTTGGTGTGGGATCGTCATGGAGAAATTATAACACGTAACGAAGAATAGTCAATAGAGGTCATTAGTGATGAAGTTAGTACGACGAATCTCATAGAACATATGGTTGAAGATGCAGCACGATCAAGGTTCCCTACTGTTGAATTTAATAACGAAGATGTTAACGTCGAAGAGGAACCAAATGTTGGAGCGAAAAAAAAATGATTTATTGGATGCTGCTAAGAAACCTCTTTGGAATGGATGTACTAGCGGCACTCAATTATCGGCAACTGCAGAGTACATTGCGATGAAATCAAAGTACAACTTCATAGAAGCCGGATTTACGGCTGTTGTACAAGCTGCTAAACGCCATATGCCATCAGATAATTTAATGTGCGAAAATTATTATGAAGTGAAAAAACTAATGTCATCTTTCGGTTTGCCGTATCATAAAATTGATACATGTCTAAATGGTTGCATGTTGTTTTGGAAAGATGATGTCAGTCTTCGAAATTTTAAAATATGTAATCAAGAAAGATACAAGCCAAGGAAAAAAAAGGGAAAAGAAGTTCCATACAAGCGTATGCATTATTTACCTATCACTCATAGACTTCAAAGGTTATATGCATCATCTGTAACAGCGCATCATATGAGATGGCACAGTGTGAGAACACCTGAAGAAGGTACATTAACACACCCATCTGATGGAGAAGCATGGAAGTATTTTGATAAGAAATATCCCGATTTCGCAGCGGAGAGCCGTAACGTTAGACTAGGTTTGTGTACTGATGGATTTTCACCGTTTTCTCAGTTTGGTTCTAAATATTCATCTTGGCCTATAATAATCACACCTTACAATCTACCCCCGTGGATGTGTATGAAAACTCCATATATGTTTCTCACAATTGTCGTCCCTGGCCCTGATGATCCGACACAGGGTATCGATGTTTACTTACAACCGTTAATCAAAGAGTTGAAAACATTGTGGTATGAAGGAGTTGAAACATACGACATATCAAAAAAGAAATTTTTTCGGATGTTCGCTTCTCTGTTATGGACTATTAGCAATTTTCCTGCATATGCAATGCTTTCGAGTTGGAGTACGGCCGGTCGTTTTGCTTGTCCTTACTGTATGGAAGAAACACGAGCATTTTCTTTACGGCATAAGAAGAAAATTTCATGGTTTGATTGTCATCGACGTTTTCTCCATATTAATCATACTTTTAGAAGAGACAAAAAAAACTTCATAGCTAATAGACATGAGACTTTACAACCACCAACGATTTGGTCAAGTGAAGATATATATGAACTTGTAAAAGATTATCCAAAGATACATGAAACCGGGCAGCAAACTGAAATCCAAGGTAAATCGACGTTTCATAATTGGTGCAAACAGAGTATATTCTGGGAGTTCCTTATTGGAAAAATCTCTTAATCCGTCATAACATTGACGTGATGCATAACGAGAAAAACGTATTCGATAATGTGTTTAATACACTTTTGAATGTTAAGGGAAAGACTAAGGACGATCTGAAATCAGGACGTGATATAGAAGAAATATGTAATCGTCATGAGCTTCATATGAAGCCAAATGACACTAAAAAACCCAAAGCATGTTATGAATTAGATAACAACCAAGTTAAAGTACTGTTAAAATGGGTGGAAGGATTACGATTTCCTGATGGAATTTCATCTAATCTTCATAGATGTGTCGACTATAAGAACGGAAGACTAAGTGGGATGAAAAGCCATGATTGTCATGTAATGATGCAAAATTTGTTACCCGTCGCTTTCAAAGAATTGTTGCCCGTAAAAGTTTGGAAGGTTATAACAGAACTTAGTTTATTTTATAAGGAGCTTTGTTCAACTACGTTAAAAGTTGACCGTCTTCGTAAACTTGAGGTAGAAATCCCTATATTGCTCTGCAAACTGGAGAAAATATTTCCTCCAGGTTTGTTCAACGTAATGGAGCATTTACCTGTTCATCTTCCATTTGAAGCACGTCTTCGAGGTCCTGTGCAATATGGATGGATGTATCCATTCGAGAGGTATGTTGTTAATACTGAGTATGTAATTTAACTATAATTAAAAATCAATATTGATATGAAATAATTTTTATCAGGTACTTAAATCATTTAAAGAAAATAGTGAGACAAAAAGCTCGAGTTGAAGGTTCGATTTGCAAATCATATATCGAAGAAGAAGCATCGTTCTTTTTCTCTCATTTCATGTGAATTTATCATTTCAAAGTGTTGCGCGTAATGATGAGGCCGTCGAACAAGATTTTTCTTCTGAAGCAATGTTATCTATTTTTAAACAACATGGTCGACATGCTGAAAAATGTGTAGAAGTATGGTTAGATGATAGAGATTACCATGCAGCACACACGTATATTCTTCTTAATTGTCCAGAAGTTGCACCATTTATTAGGTAATTATCATATTACAAGTTTTGATAAATTTAATTTAATACTGCATGTGTAAATTAATAATAAAGCAATATATTGTTTTTGTTTGCAGTGTTTATGAATCACAAAATCCAAACGGCGATTTAAGCAAAAATTTCGCTACTTGGTTTTCGAACTACGTTTGTGATCCTACAAATAATGTGGTCGATGAAGGATTAAAACATTTGGCGTTGGGACCGAAAAGTAAAGTTAAAACGTATCCAATATTTTTCGTTAATGGATATAAATTCAACACCAAAGAATACGGTGCTGAAAATTAACAAACAATACAGGTGTATTTGTTAAAGGCAGTGATGATCCTAATAATCATATACATGATTTTTATGGCGTGTTAACCCAGATTTTGCAATTGACATATTTTATAAGACCCGCAGAGGAAGTTTTTTTGTTTAGATGCAACTGGTTCAGCAATGTTCCAGGTTCTGGTATTAACGTGCATCCAAATTATAATCTTATAGAAATAAAACATACCTCCCGTTATCAGCCATACGATCCGTTTGTACTAGCCAAACAAGCCCTACAAGTTTATTACGCCCCTTATCCGTCTCTAAAAAGAGATAAAGCGGATTGGTCTGCGGTTTTTAAAACCAAGACGAGATTTATATTCGATGGAAAAAATATTCCAGAAGAACAAGCCTATCAAGCAGATATCGAAGAAAATGTTGAAATCACAATTACAGACGATCAAACTGATTTTGGCGATCAAACTAATTTTGGACAATTAAATGATGAGACAAATGTATTAGTCGAAGCATTTGAGAGTGTAGAGGAAAACGATATAGAACACGAGATCGAGTCTGAATCAGAAAACGACGAGGACTGAGTAATATCCGGTAATTTTTACAATTATATATTCACGCACACGCATCACATATATATCATCATCATCATTATATGCACCACATATCATCATCATTTTATCTATGTCTATAATTAAAAATGAAACTTTCAACAGGTATTATGTCAGGCTCCAGACGTCGTAGCTCTTCTCGCTCGGCCGGCGAGAGTAGTGGTGAGCCTCCGGCTCGACCACTTGTATATTTGCAGCCGAAGGCTGATGGAGCGTAAGTATCAAAATTAAAATGATAACAATATAAATTTGTTCATACATATATACTTGTCTAAAGCTTTGTTTTATTTAACACAGGGAATTTGATTTGGAGCCCTCAGGAGTTGTGCTTGGCATTTCCAAGCAATCATATATGAGCAGGATGACAAATTGCTGGCCTAAGTGGAGTAAGATCCCTGACCATGTCAGGGAGGCCATCTGGCGGGATTTTCTAGTGAGTTTATACCACTTTACTATATGAATAAGTATAAATGAACACTTAGTAATGTTTTCTCTTTGTACAGGGGCAAGTGGACTTGGCGGAGGCCGATGTCGCCATGGTTTAGCGCCACTGGAATTCGAAGGTCGCCAAAAATTACAGGGAGGTAATGTTAGCTCTTAAAAAATCGGGGAAGAAACCAAACTGGATGGGTGCTTCCGTATGGGATTCTTGGATGAGTTGGTGGGAGACCGACGAGTTCAAGGTAAATCTACCAAATATATAGTTAATTATTTCGCAATTAGTATAAATATAATATTCAATTTAAATTGCAGATGGAGTCGGAGAGGAACTCTGCCAATAGAAGTAGGAATCCTGTAACGCATCGTGGCGGATCCAAGTCTTTTCAGCATCACCATGAGGACTTGGTAAATTTATCTAAACCGTTATTACATTTTGTATATTAATTAGTTCGGTAATTAGCTATGAAAAATTAAAATATATAAATTATTTATTGCAGGAAAGATCGGTTGGACGCCGCGTGTCTATGATGGAGGTATTTACTCGCACCCACGCATCAAGACAAGCAGACAATGCTGGCAATATTACATATCAGTGGAATGGTGATGATAAAGCGACGGCTGCATATGTATGCATATTTTAAAACTTATTTTATTAATATCGATATGTTTAAATCCTATTCTACTAATTTTAACCTGTAATTGTTTTTTATTTTAGGCAAAGTTTCAGGAGGCACGGGCAGAGCTGCTTTCAGAATCGAATCGCAATGAGTTGACGGTAGAGGAGGAAGATAATATTTTCCACGTTATTATGGATCCGACGCAGCGGAATAGGCGCTATGGCTATGGAAACCAAGCGGTAATCTTATAAACATCGCAATATTATATTTAATAAATTAACCTATAGATACACTATACATATGATGATTTCTAGTTGAGTTAAATCTAACATATACGTGATTTATAAATATTAGATAATTAAAAAAGGAAAAATATACAAAGATATGTGATGAAAATGGATGAACAAAAAAAATATAAGAATACTTTTAACACCTATATATTGTATTAAAAATATGCATTTATTTGTGGTATATGCATTGCTTAAGATCACGTCTCATTTACGTTTCTATATTTTAAAATATACATTGCTTAAGAAAATGAGTATAATACAAATGTGAACATCTCATATTCTATTTGCAGGTTCGGGCAGCTCAAAAGGCGTGTGACAAAGCTGAAATAAAAGAGCTTAGAACCATGGTTGAGCAGTTGCAAGAGCAGGACCGTCTTCGCGCTATACAAATGGAGCAGCTGAATCAACGTTTAGCGGAGTACGCGCAGAGGCATGGTTCCTTCCCTTCGTCGTCTGGTGCTTCCGGAGGTGATGATGATGCTTGAGAGGTATGATGATTATTGTCTTTGTGGTTGGTTATTGTATATATTGACTTTGAGGTGGTGAGGATTGTGTTTGATGGTTATTGTGTATGTATTGACTTTGAGGTGGTGAGGTTTAAGTGTTTGCATTGTATATATTGACTTGAATATGGAGTTGGAGTTGGTGTTGGTGAGGGTTTGGTTGTAATGTTTGAATATGGAGTTGGAGTTGGACTTGAATATGTAATGTTTGATGTTGATTTTTGGTTGTTTATATTGTTTGTGGTATAATGTGTTGAATATGTGATATATATGTGAAATGGAGTGGAAATGGAATAGAAATTGATATATATTGATTGTGTGTGGCTGGAAGGTGAATCGCTTGCTGCTATAAAAAAAAATTCACCCAGATTAGCAACGGCTACCAACGGCTTATTGGTCAGTTTTTGCAACGGCTTCCAACGGCGCCCATCGGTTAATTGCCATTGGTAGCCGTTGGAAATGCCATTTGAATAGCCTCGTTGCTTCCGTTGGAAGCCGTTGGAAGGCGTGAACGCTATTCCAACGGCATTTCCAACGGCTCCCAACGGCCGCCAACGGCTTGGAGCCGTTGGAATAGCTTTTTCCCCTTGTAGTGGGACGATGTTGGAATTTTAACAAAACCAAATTCTATAAATTCTAGTGTGATATAGAATTGACGAAGAGAATTGGTATAAATAATTGCTATTACTGAGTACAATTTACGATAGTAAAATTGGATTTTACTTAAAAGACGTGTGAGCGATAAATTCAATCAAAATGTCATACCAATTCTAATGTGATATAATGTTAATATTTGAATTTTTATATATTAACCGCTGACTCAATTTATACCTTTGAATCACACAACTGTAATGATGAATTCCAAAAAATCACATGACTTGATTAATTTATAAAATGTTGTAAATAAATAAAATCAATTAATATTTGAAAAATATTTATATTATTTTAATTTGTTTGATGTTTGGAAGTTGTTTGTAATTATTTGAATTGCATATATAAAAGTTTTATTTATGTGCATCGATGTACGGTGTCAGTGTATTTTTAAAAGGTTTTAAATAAAAGATGGTTGCATAATGGATAAATGGAAATTTCATGTCATTTGATGGAAAGTAATTTCGACCATACTATGTGAAGATAAAGGAGTTGAGAGAGATAAAATTAAGCGAATTGATTATGTTAGTTTTAATTAAAAGAATGAGAAAGGTTTAGTTCTTTCAATTGAAACAAATCCACTAATTCATTTCAACTATAGTAATTCATCTTTTTCATTCACTCTTCTCATCTCTCCTCCAAACCTTCCGTGACCAAAAAGCAAAAAGAAGATTTCCAAAATTTTATAACTTTAAATTAAATGCAAACACCAAATAAAATGAAGCACAAATAGTTCATCCATCTCTTGGAAGGATTGGATGTAGATCTTGCAAATATGATGAGATATATTCATTCAAAGTGCAAATCATAGACTACTGTTTTAGATAATCTTTTAATTTTATTAGTATTTATACATACATCATTTGATTGTGTAGATTAGATGTTATATATGTTGTAACGAATTTAAATGTACACTGATTCAATTAGTATATTCGAATTGTTTAAAAATAATAATAAGGAAACATGAAACTAATTTTTTTTATAATAGCAACTAAATTTGTTTTAAAGGTTTGAAACATGGAAAATAATTTATTTAATATCAGTTGATTTTGTTTTAAATGTACCATTTAAAACAATGATTATAAAAGTTAAAGGTTTAATTTATTAATAAGTTATACAAAGTATAAACTATTTCCTTAAACAAGTGTTCTGATTCAAATTTTAAAATGGATCTATGATAACAACATTACAATACCAATTGAATTTGTTTTAAAGTTATTCATTTAAAACAATGGTCACAAAAGTTAAAAATTAAAGCTTAAATTTTAATCAGATATATAAAGTTTAAACAATTTCTTTAAACTACTATTCTAATTCAATTATAAAATAAAAATTTTGTTTAAAAACATTGATTTAATTTTGAATTCTTTTTAAGCCTAAGGTAGATTTCAGAATGTTAATTTTAAATTTCAAGACACATAAAACTAGTCATAATTAATTTTAATGTATATAAGAGTTTAAGTATTCAAATGTTGGTTTGAAATGAAACTGAATGAATGAGTGAAGGAATGAAAAAAGTCCACCATCTTTTACTCTTTTAAATGTCTATTTAAACTCATTAATTGTTATATTATAAATGTATGTAAACTATTATCAATTAGTTAAAAATATCTTATAACATCTCATATAAGTAAACCGCGTGTGTCATTGTTACTTTATATGATTGTAAAATAAAATTATGCACAACAGAAGTATGTATAAAGGACAAATGCGTTCATGGTAGTATAAATCACAATACCTATAAAGTACACATTGACTATGTACATTGTTTATATGTTGCACGTACATTTTTCATGATCGATGCCATTCTCAGAAACATTGTTTGACTTGCAACATTTTTTCTCAGCCAAATGAACAAGAACAAAAGAGGGAAGAACAACATCCGTTTTTAGCAAAAATCAAACCCACCTATCAAAAAATATGGACGGAATAACCATTAAATATGGTAGAGCAAAGAGAGAGAAGGTCGCTCACCGATTATATCGAAGAGAGAGTTGAAAAATTGGTAAAAATCTGGTGAAAAGGCTTGAGAGAGCTCCGAGAGATTGCTAATGGCAGAAGCAATAAAATGTTCTATAAAACATGAAGAAAATCATCCACGAAAAGCAACCCAATAATTTAAAATGTAATACATCAAAGAAGTTCACAATGGCATAATGGAGGAACTAAATGTTTATTAGACATAATTTTGCATTTTAATAAAATAAAATTCAGTTGGATTCATCTTTATGTGTCGATACTATATTTTTTTTCAAAATAACTATTATTTTCTTCGATTAAAGGAAACATAATAATTTCACTTCGACTAGAACAAGACAACTCAATTGATAGAACAGGGTGGAACATGGTTGTAAAACCAAGAAATCAAACGTTGTATAAATAGAATGCATGAAAATAAAATGTGTCCCAATCACATATGTAAAATTCCACAGGGAAGTGCCATAAGTAAAATTAAGACAAATGCATTTAGTTAATAAACCACTATCTAAACTGTTCACAAATGAATTCTGCTTGCAAATTTAGCAAAAAAACATCTTCCTAGCAAACATTTTCTTTTCCATCTTTATACAGTACAACATGAATACAATCACAAAACATAATCAACAAAAGAAACAACAACAAAGAAACAACTGCTAAATGTTAACCACAGCACATCCAAAGATGCTGCCACAACACCTAGACATGGGCGCAGCCTGCCTCCACACCGGCCACTTCCCTCCACCAACCCCAACCGGCAACACATCCACGTCACACAACTGCTTAATGGACTGATTCGCTGGGCCCGGCCCAATAACTCCCCCAATCATATAAATCTCGTCCTTCAGCCCGATCATGCCGAAGCCTATCCTGCTCTTGAACTCCGAAGCCGAAAGCACCATCTTATCCCCGCCGTTTCCAGAAGAATCCTTCTGCTGCTTCTGTATCAACCCCCCGCTGAGCACGTAGGGCTCTCCTTTAATCACCGCCATGGGCCCCTGCAGCCACCCGTAATCCTCCGCCATCCACCTTCCATCCTGCAAGATCTGCACCGTCGACAACCCCTTGTACAGCACGTGCATCCTCCCCTTTATCACGATACCAGAGCAGACGGATGTGTGGGCCAGACCCAAATCGGGGAGGGGGGCCCAGGAGTCGGTGTCAGGGTCGTAGACCTCGGCCTTGGATATGGACTTCCTGAAGCTGGTGAAGCCGCCGGCAACGACGATTCTGTTATTGATGGTGCAGCAGGCGAACATGGCACGGGGGACGAGCATAGGGGCCCGTTGGGCCCAGAGGGAGGTACGAAAGTCGAAGGCCCAGACGTCGGTGGTGGCGAAGATGCCATCGTGGTCGCCGGTGAGAGGATCGACGCGGTCGCTGCCGCCTCCAAGGACGAAGAGCTTACCAGAGACTGAGGTGGCACCAAATCGCGCCAGGTGGCGGATCTGGGAGGGCATTTTGGGGAGGGTAAACCATTTGTCTCTTCGAGGGTCGTACAGCTGCCACACGTTCTCGGGGTCGAAGGCCAGGGCGCAGAGGAAGTCTTCGGTGCAGCTGAGCTCATGTCGGGCCTGGAACAACTCTGAGCTGCGCAGGGCCTGGTTCCATGTCCGGCATACCAGTCTCAGCTTTGGGTGGTCGAAGAATGGCACCCGGGCTAGACACCGGATTGCTACTGCATCTGGAAGACCCTCTATCAGTCCGCACATTGTCATTACATCATTTGTCATTTGGTTTTAATCTGCATGAATAAAAAAGGGTGTGCTTTTTACAATTCCCCTAATAAATGTAATTAAAAGGAAAAAAAAATAAAAGAAAACAAAGAAAGAAAACCCAGTTAACTGGTATTCTTCACATATTGAAATCTCATTTGCATAACGGATCACCACATTTGGTGCACACTAGCAAAATAGGTAGAATAGGTGTAAGGGTATCGTTGCTCAACTGTGGTATTCTAGTAAAGCAGGGTTCCTAACCCCACATGCAACCGTTATTAAATTCAAGTGGTAACAAGATTTTGAAAATATGTGCATAAACAGATTTACTTCCAGGAATCATGTAACCATACCCACGAATATTAATTTTACATTTGTGTGTTTTGGTGACTGATAAAGCTGACATACGATTGTTTAATGGTTTCCCCGGATAAATTTTCTGAAGCATGTTAAAATGTTAAAACTTTACAGGAAGAAACAAAACACGCTTAATGAATGCACAAATTCGAATGCATGTTACATTCATGAAAATTGAGGGTGCGTTTGTGATGAAGCAAATAGGTATTTGAAAGGGAATGAAATGATAAGTTAGGGAAAAGAAAGGGGTATTTGTTTGTTTTGGTATTAGAAAATATCGTTATTATACTTTTATTTTTTAAAATGAAATTAAATTTAGTGTTGTTAGTTGAATTTAAATCTATATTAAATAATAAATTAATGTGAATACTTAGAAAAAATATTATTATTATTATTTTATGTATATCCTGTGCGATATGATTTTTATCCTATAAAAAATAGAAAGTATATGAAATTTTTAAGAAAATGTTTAACCACTATGGAGGGGGTCTAGTGGTGGCAACCTCCTAGGTGGAGGTCCGAGAGCTTTCTGTTGAAGAAACGGTATTTTAACATAAAAATTATATTTACAGATTCTAAATACTCATAAATCTTTTTATGATACCGGCATATTATTACTAATAGTATTTTATATTTATAAATTATTTTTGTTGGTTTTATTTTTCATTATTCCAAAATATACTTACTTATACAAATTATGGATATTTCTTACTCAAAATAATAATAACTAATAAAATTAATTATAAAATTATCACTGTCATCTGAAACATCGAAACTAACTAACCTAATTTTTCATGTAGATGGAACGAGGCAAATCGGTGAGAACACCCATTCCTTCGTCTGATGCACTGGACGCATCTTATGCAAGAACAAATTTCCATTTGACTGCGAACGACTCTGAGTTAATTCCTAAAACTGAATTGCGTAACTCAAATTTAGAGAATTATATTGATTATAGGTAATAGTGGTATTAATACCCCAATTGAATATGTTGCAACAGACAATTACCAGTCAAAGATATCAAATTGTGCTATATGCATAAGGTGACACAGGGCAGAAGTTACAATTACATGGGTACCGCAAAATTGTATCCGAAATGGATTCGTCTAAAATCACAAGGCAAATCTTGTTTTCCTCATGGAAATTGAAATTTCATAATAGAATGTTGTGCAAAAATGGTAGCGCTTTGCGGAAGCTTATATCAACGGATCTTTGTCATCCAAATCACAAAGAGATAACTTGGATTAAAAATAAGACGGAATTGAAATTAAAAACAATAAGACAAGATATTCCACCCAACCACCCACTTTATTGATTCACCAAATTTTTTTTGTTTACAATTAATAGAACAAAGCTAAAATAAACAAAAATACCATTGAATCAATAACCAAATTGAGAAAGGGAGCAAATATCTATATGGCTAAAATTATTGGAGAAGAAGAACAAAAATGAAGAAGAGAAAATTATCAAATAGATTTTCCACCATATGTTTATCCTCTCCTCTAGTCTCTATTTATATAATCAATTTACTTAATGCCCAAGTTAACATTAGAGGCAAAAAATAATTTGATTACCAAATTAGAGAAAGAAATAAACATACTTAAATATGCCTATTTAATCAGAGGAAACAAAATCTTCTCTTTCTTTCTTTTGCATATTTCTTTCCCTCTATGTGTGATTTTGTATCACCAAAATTTAACACTCCACCTTGATGCAAAATCACATATCTCCAACATATCAAACATGCCATATCTAGATCTATCACAACTCCCTATATCTCAATCATACCAAATTACAAACCTCTACCACCGTCCGCAAGTGATGCATCTCCCACATGAGGTGCACCACACAAATCCGGTCTCAAAAATGTTTGTAATACCACAAAGATCTCCGTCTTGTCTTTGTGGATTTTGCAACTCGACACCCGTCTATCACTCGATCTGAGCTCATTACCTGATCACTATCGATCCCCCGAGCATCATCAACATGAAAACCCCTGTCTAAAATATGATCCTCAATGCTAGAATCATAAGCAGTGACCACATTAACCTCTCCACCTTGCTGTGGACTAGGTTCTTCAACCGTCACTCGCTTTCCATAGTCGACTACAGAACCAACCAAGCTATAAAGGTTTCCTTCTTCCAATACTCCTCTCATCCTTACACGACCACCTTTCTTCACTTTCAAAACTCCACCTTGAGTCTCATAAGTGCAACCACGGCGATCCAACTGACCGAGAGAAATAAGATTATGCGAAGAAGTGGGTACATGTCTGACTCCAGAGACTTCTCTAACCACACCATCATGCATACGAAACCGGATAGATCCAATACCACAAATCGGTAGCTCTTCTCCATTGGCTGTCCTAATCATGCCGACACTCTTCTCATAAGAAGAAAAATAATTCACATCTCTACATATGTGAAAACTAGCTCCCGAATCCATCTTCCAAGGCTTATTTTCACTAAAGAGGACATCATAAGAAGCATCACTATCGGTACCTTCAGCAAAACCTGCATGTGCATCACTACTAGTATCACCATGCGCAGCCTTTTTCTGATCTCTTTTATAAGCATAACACTTGCTACGTATGTGACCTTTCTTATTACAATAATGACAAGTGATAACACATTTACCATTAGCATCCTTCTTCTTCCAAATTGTATCTTTCTTCGAGTCCCTTGCCACCATAGCCTCACTTTGAATTGATTTCATACCTGACCCTTTTCTTCTAAGCTCCTCATTCAAAAGACTACTTCGAACAGTTTCCAAAGAGATAGTTCCATTAGCATTGGAATTACTCAATGAAACAACCAAAGTTTCCCAACTTTCTGAAAGCGAACTCATCAATAAAAGAGCTTGTAACTCATCATCAAAATTGACCTTCATATTTGCCAATTGATTTATTACATCCTGAAATTCATTCAAATGCTCTGCAACAGACTTCTCTTCATCTAATCTCAGTTGTACCAACTTTCGAACCAGAAAAGCCTTACTAGTAGCACTCTTTGACTCATACAAAGATACCAACTTGTCCCACAAAGCCTTCGCGGATTCACAACTAGCCACATGATGGAAAACTGAATCATCAAGATACTGGCGAATCAAAGCAATCGCCTTCTTATCTATCTTCTTCCATTTTCCCTCATCTACATCAGAGGGCTTCTTTCCATCTCCATCAATTGGATCATGAAGATCATTGAGGTACAGAACATCCTCCATCTTAGGCTTCCAAATACCCCAATTTTTCCCATCCAAAATAGCCATCTTCGAAAATGAAATCATATCCGACATCAATAATTTTTCAATCCAAAATTACTCTAAGCTTTGCGATGATCTGGCTCTGATACCAAACTGTTGTGCAAAAATGGTAGCGCTTTGCGGAAACTTATATCAACGGATCTTTGTCATCCAAATCACAAAGAGATAACTTGGATTAAAAATAAGACGGAATTGAAATTAAAAACAATAAGACAAGATATTCCACCCAACCACCCACTTTATTGATTCACCAAATTTTTTTTGTTTACAATTAATAGAACAAAGCTAAAATAAACAAAAATACCATTGAATCAATAACCAAATTGAGAAAGGGAGCAAATATCTATATGGCTAAAATTATTGGAGAAGAAGAACAAAAATGAAGAAGAGAAAATTATCAAATAGATTTTCCACCATATGTTTATCCTCTCCTCTAGTCTCTATTTATATAATCAATTTACTTAATGCCCAAGTTAACATTAGAGGCAAAAAATAATTTGATTATCAAATTAGAGAAAGAAATAAACATACTTAAATATGCCTATTTAATCAGAGGAAACAAAATCTTCTCTTTCTTTCTTTTGCATATTTCTTTCCCTCTATGTGTGATTTTGTATCACCAAAATTTAACATAGAAGTCCGTAGCAATAATACACTGGTTTAAATAACAATGACTTTCAAAAATAACCATGGATTTACTCCAATGAACATAATCGATTATGATGACCTTCTTTAATGGAGTAAATAACTTGCCCCAATTTTCTTAAAGACTTTTTTTCAAATACTTTTATGAAATCAAAAAACTTTAATAATAATGGCTTTTGCCATTCATTTATATAAACTTCGACTGAATTTTATCCAACTTCCTTCACTTTTTAGTACACAATCCAACTTCCTTCACTTTTTAGTACACGTCTATAAACCTCTTTGAAGATTATCATTAAAACTTTGCTCCCTTCTAGAAATTTAGTCACGCTATCATCAAAGAAACCTTCACAACAGGAACATGTCACACCTACTTAGAATTGTGTTCATATCTACTTAAAACCATGTTCTCATCTATATGAATCTTTATGTTATGAAAAGCGTGCTTAAATGCGCTTAAGAACAAATTTGGTTGGCCAAGGCAAAAAATTTCAAAGATTTACTATCGTTAAACAAAATCACTTAAGCATCACTTGATTGCCTTTTGCTGTGTTTGAAATTGATACTCAAGCAAAAACGCTTAAGCATCACTTGATTGTCTTTTGTTCTACGGTACAAAAATTGAAGACGGCGTGAAAATTTACTCCTTTGTATTGTATAAGTATTATAAAAAGTTAGTATTATTATATTATAAAGGTAAAATTTAGTACTACAGCACAGGATGCTTAAATCATGATTTTCAGGCTTTCAGCCTAATGCTCGAAAACAAGGATTCAGACATTAAAATTAAACAGCGCTTAAGCGGTGTTTAAATGTCTCTAAGCATAATGACATTTTTATCGTCTTGTCACGCTTTGCGCATACCTATAATCGTGTTCCAGTTGAGTTTTCGAATAAGAAATGCTATAATGTTGCTCTTGTTAGGATGTGTTGGTTTCTAATTGCACAAAATGCACTGATCAAAAATGATTTATACACACACTTCCCGTCTTTGACACCTGCAAAAATTCTATTTTTATTTATAAAAACAAGGGTTTGGGGGGGGGGGGGGGGATAAACTGAGCATACTGTTTTATCTTTGTATCAAAGGAAACCTGTATCGAATTAAAATTACGAGAGTGTAACATTCTTAGATGGACATAGCTAGCTTAGTCAATAGTCGTTTTAATGGATAACAGTAGTAAACTTGCATTTCTAAATTCTTATTCGCTCTGGGTGCTAGAAACTAGTTACATTCATGTTTGTGCTCATAATGTGTTCTAACTCAATATTACAAAATTATGGAATTGTATATTTATTTTTGTCACTTAATATATACCTTACTTTCTAGTTTGACTTTTCTTAAACCTAATGTTTTTAATCGTGAAAAATTCTTCTCTCCAGTTTTTAATTCTTTTTCAAATTTGTAAAAAATCAAAACTTTAACCAAATATTTCATAATATTAGTTCTGTTATTTAATTGATTAGAGCACAAAATCCTATTTAAGAGTGAACGGCAAACTATTCAAAATCATTTAGAATTTCTACATTAACCAAACAACAGTTTCAGTTAATAGAGAGTCTTAGTTAATCCTACATCGAAGTGTGCATATTTGCATCTTTAGAGCATCTCAAGTAATACCTCCATTTCCTAAATATATAGAGATAATTTACCTTCAATCATACTTCATTTTGTCAAAACGAATAGCCAAAAGAATAGCATCGTTCTAATTTAGCAAATCTGATACTTTATTCTTCATTCTTGAGAATGGTATACATTTTATAAAGTAGAGAATGACATGGTGGGGTATACATTCTTTATGTTTGATTAGAAAGCATATGTATTATTATTTGCAGTATTTTCATCATATCATTTACAAATTTACCATAAGCATTTTTTATTTTATTTCAAGGAAATAAAAATGTGATATAGTTGAAGATGTATTTCTATTGGACTCTCCAATATGGTGAAATAGATTTCCAACTGGAAAAATCAAAGAAGAAGCTCTTATGTTATAGTGGAACTGTTTGCTTATTATACACATACAAGATTCATCTAAATAACTCCATAACTGTCACCGATACTATAGAAAATTGATTACTTAGTGACATAAATATTTTCACTAATATCGAAATAACCAGTTGAAATTGTCATCATTAAATATATTGGTATATGATTATTCATACAGTGAAAAACAATTAAATAAGTACGCACGCAGGCAGCGCGCGCGCACACACACCTGAAAACATTATTTTCGGAGGAACCCACAGAAAATGATGTCAAATTACCAATATACCCCCCTAAATTCAAAAATTTATACTGCACCGCATTATTTGACTGAATATGCTTCGGTCACGGTAGCAAATCAACACACACACACATATGTGATAGAGTAGTGAGGAGGCTTCTTGTTTTTATAATATGTTGTTTAATAAGTATTCTAACTGGTTGTTAGAGATACATCATAATTTTGATGGCCCAATAATAAGTGGACACACAGTGGGGCTGCTCTGCTCATTAAAATTGGAAGAAGGTTGCTCACTACCATTACTCTGATACACACAAACATTACACACACACACTAAAAGTGCAGGTATTAAACTTCTATATTAGGATTGCAAATGTACTCACTGTCATAAACTGAAAAGATTTGGTAAAATAATTCTGTACTAAGTATCTGTTCTACCATGAAATGATATTTCATTACCGTGAAAATTTTGCACCAGCTAAACATGCCATAGTCAAGTTCCTACCATATACATGATACAACTAATTATTATTTTTAAAGTGCGGCAGGTTTATTTGTAGCGCAAATATTTGCACTTTACAAAAACTAATAAATATGATATGTAAAATAAAACATTTTTTTACAATGGCATTTGGTTCATGTTGAAACGATAATATATATTACATAAAATCATATATTTTTTGTATTTGAATTAATATGATTGGCACAATTGATGAATGTGAATAGCTAGTAAATAAAAAGTTTGAGCATGTTTTATGTATTCTCAAAACTACCAAAAAAATGTATATTATATGGTATTTAATGAGGGAACATGTTAACTTAAAAGACGGAATTTTGCTCAGAATCCATCTAGATTGTTTGACAAACAAGCAAGCTTTTACAAATTAGTTAATGAAATGATTATATTTGTAGCCTACTATTTTATAGAATTTTTTTGTAAATGGACTACTTTTCTAGCATATGATAAAAAAATAAAAGAGCATATTCACTTTTTGACGAACAACATATGTGGCAAATATTTGGCTAACATTAACATCAAATGACATGGAAGAAATTTGACATATGGTTAAATATTTTCTCCAACGAAATGAATATATGTCTCAAAGATGACCGTGCATAAAAACCATACTCACCACTAGAGTCGACACTAAGATTAATGGGTAATTCTATTTACGCCCATCTAACTACCTTCCCTCAACCATTTATGCTCTCATCCAATCAAATACTTCACTCATCCACATACATCCACCTTTTCATATATTTTTTATTTTCTCAAAAGCATAACTCAATTTCTCATCTCTCTCATCAAACAACGAAATCAAAAACTTTCCACTACCGATCTTATCATTTTCATCTAACGCTTCATTAAGTCATATGAATCCAATTTATTTTGTTGCGACTAATTTGTAATCAACTTATATTGTAATTAAATTTTTAATTTTTTTGTAAACTATGTAATCCTAACTAACATAAAGTAGGAAGCAATAATTTACAGCTCAAATTTGGTGCTATGGTCGAATATTGTAAAAAATCTTCATTACTACTTCGATCAAAAATATCCCATCATTATTACTTCCGTTCTTTTTTTAGTAGAAAATAATAATAATAACGAACCCAATTATAACAGTAAACGGTATGATATAGTCAAATATAATTAACTATCATTATCGTCATTTCCCAAGAAAATTAATGAGGTTACAAAAATATTAGTTTATATGTATATTCTAAATTTAATTAAATATCCTAGCTCGTCAATTTCTTATCTGCAATTGATAAAATAATTTTACTTACGTTGTATATCTCATTTACTTCTTCCATTAACGATATATAAAGGTGGAACCCAATGCACGAAGCTTTCGCACGATAGCATGCTCTGGGGAGGTCGATAATGTACGCAGTCTTTCCCTTGCATTGCGAAGAGGCTGTTTCCAGACTCAAACCTGGACGCCCGGATCACCCGCATGACCTAACCGTTGCGCCAAGGCTCCACCTCTCATGAATGATTTATAAGATCAAAAATAATTATGTTCTAAGAATAGAACTCATTCTATTTTTACGTCGCTCAGTTACACGTAATCAATCGCGTTTAGTTCCAAATCCTCTTTTAAGTTTATGATGGGTGTTTGAATTAGATTTTATGATCAAATTTTATTAAATGTTTAAGTGGTCTTAGTAAATGTTTAAGTGTGCGTGTAAATAATAGCATCCAAGATTAATTAATATCAAATAAGCAAAGAATTAGGATCTTACTATATAACCAACATCAAATTGGAAACAAGACTAACATACTCGATACCATTTCTTCTTATCATGGATTAATGTTTATAAAATTGAGTTGTTAATGGGTCAAATATTATCCAAAGCTTTTGGATTGAATGTTTAGAATTAAGTGGTTAAACTACAAAGTACAATCATACATGACTTGCAAAGGTTTCAATTATGCTGCAAGCACTCAAGTTACTCATAGTCAATGTCCTGGAGTAGAAATCAAGAAATCACACGAACAAGAGGAGAAATTATGGGTCAACGGATCAAACACATCAACAGCAGCTGAATGCTATATCACAAAGGGAACCTAAATAACTTTTATTAATGGTTTCCAGATGAAAAGGCTATTGTTGAAATGTCTGCTTGACAATCCTAAATAACACTATTGACCATAATTAGTCTTACGTTTCACTTTGTGGATATGTCATCTTCATTTTTGTACTATGAACCAAGAAACATATACAGTTCATAATGTGACTACATTGGAGTTGATAAAACTTCTTGAGTACCATAGAATTATTAAGTATTATAAACAAAATCAAAATACATTGTATGCTCTCATTAATATGTATCCCTAAGTATATACATCTAATAGCTTTCTTGGTGGCAAAACATAAAGAACAAATGCATTGTACGTCACTTTATCAACATCTACAAACCAACAACAAGCATATTCAGCCAAACCTAAACAAAGGCAACGTTGTAAAACTGAACTAGGTTCATTAATATTTTTATTCTCAGACCCAGGAGTCACTTAATGCAGCAAACTACTAAAGTTAGAACTGGTTTTTACTTCATGGAGCTTTTGTTATTCCAATCTAACATCTTACAATTCTATACCCTACAAGTCCTTAGATGATTTATTAAACTAACATAACCGAAATATCTGTCATCTAGTCACCAAAACTCAATATATTTATTGTAAAAAACGTCAATGAGCACATTGGAGGAAAAAAGATTTAACCACGCAAATGTCAATAGCTCTCTGACAACATCATTTATAATCAGATAGTTCTTTCGCACCATCAAGTTTGAATCTTCCCCACAAATCAATTATATTCCAAGACGTATATCTTAATCAAGATTCTAGATCAAATTCAAGCACAGTAAATAGAGATGGAAGAGAGCGTACCTTGATAATCTTCAAACCGGAAGTTTGAAAATAGATTGTATGGAATAATGGAGAAAATAGAAAGAAAGTGCGTTCAAATTGAACAGGTATTAATTGCGTGGGTTGTTTGGTTTGGGGATGGCGTTCTAAAGAGGAAGAAAATGAAATTAGTACGATGCCGAGTATATGCTTTTTTGATATCATAAAAGGGGTTGATGGGCCTTGTAAATAAGGCTACATTCCTAGTATCTCCATTTCCCTTCTTTTATTAAACTATTATTAATGAATAAATTTTGGTGAAGTACCTATGTCATGTTTGAGTGTTGTATCATGATATGTCTGTCACTGGAACTGGTTCAGTTCTAACTATCCAGCTCGACATGAGTATGATAGTTGGTTTCATTATTTGTTTACTATTCTAACTATCCAACCCGATTACCGTTAGAGCATGATACGGTTCCATCACAAACTGGTCCAGTTTGAGGCAGATCTGATTTATAGTTTTTTATAGCATCAAAACATGAGTGTGTGTATTATTTCTTTACAATTTTATTTCTTTGCGTGCAGATATTTTTACATATCGTTATTTCAACTTCAGTTTAATCTTACAATTTCATAAGTTATTTCTCAGCATTGACATGAAATTACATCAATAAACACTAACACCAACGCTCAATATCTGGTCTGCTTCATGTTTGATGCACCTTGGTGTAATCACGAAACATTTTTGCAATCATATATGCTCACTATTCGATAGGTTTCAGTTGAAAACTACGCTTATATCATCTTTCTTTTGCTGAGTTGCATCAAGTAACTCACAGTTCATAACCAGAACTACGGTATCATATGCTTAATACAGTTCGCTTTATTGGTTACTCGATATCAATCTCACCGAAATGCTCTCTGTTCGTCGCATATAAGATCAATTCAGCTTAGCTCCAACACTTTTCAACTAGATTTTCATATTATTCAGCATATATAATCCATTTAAGTATTGTATGGATAAATGTTGTTGTAATTCACTAGGCTTACGATAGGTTACTCTATGCTTTATTGTTCGAATTATCACTATTGTTCACATTAATTTGACGACCTTATGGATTATTTCCCTCTTTCTATATTTATGTGACGTTAGCCATCAGACTTGTTGGTGGCTCTTATATTTAATATCAATATAATAACAAAAGCTCTCATCTCTCAGAGGATCGCTCTTTTATCAAAAAACATCATTGGTTTTGGGGTAATTTTACACTAATGACTATAAATCAACTCAAATAAATGTGGAAACAATAAGATCGTGTTGTGGTGCGATAAAAAAAAAGCAACAGAAAAATATAAAACAACAAATCACAGAAAAAATAAATAGAGAGTTCACATATGGATTTATAGTGGTTCCACTATCGCGGGATAGTGTACATCCACTTTGAGGAGATGAGATTTCATTACTTTTTAAGAAAAGAGAATTTTACATGATTGATAATTGAGGTTAAGATGAAGAATAAGAAATACAACTTGAGAGGATGATTCTAATCACTACAGAATGATTATCTTTATATAGAGATTATTGCTTATAGTTGAAGTAATTGATTTACGGTTATAAATCAATGCTCCATCACTTCTCCTATTTATATGTGAAACGTTTATCCATTTGACTTTTTAGTTTCCTCCAATTTGCACGCGCCTAATAAGATTCCTTCTTTAATACAATAAAATAGGCAATATATTTAAGTCATTATCTCAAATATCTTCCAAATATTCTTTACTTGGAAAATATAATATCACCGAGATCAATAATATCTTCCAAATATATTTTTAATATGAAAATATTGTATCATCGAAATCTAACAATCTCCACCTTGATACTATATTTCCATCCAAACATACCAACTCCACCTACATCCTTTTACTCCAAGCAACTCTCGGACTAGATACCATAGATACTTCCCCAATGAGCTTCGGCATGGCCATCATCCATTGCACTTTGCCAACGAACTCTGGCAAAGCCATCGCCCACCAAAAAAGTGTTAAAAGTACCCTCTCCATGTAGGACCTATCAATCCCCACCAACGTCTCCATCTACCAACTCACTCTCCCTATGTGTCACCAAGTGTCACCTAACACTTCAGCAAGCAATCAAGTTCGAGCAATGCTCGAACTTTGCAACAGTCCAGTCTTGTATCTCTCATCGTCCTTCACCTTATATACTCACTTGCATCCCATGGCTCGGCTTCCTTGATGGGGTGGTACGTACCAATTCCCAAGTCTGATTCTTCTTCAATGAGTCCATCTCCTCTTCCATAGCATGCACCATTTCGAGCTGGCACTGGAACTCATAGCTTCTTTAAGGTAAAGGCTCATTTTGCACTATATGTAGTGCATAGTCAAACTGATCATCAAGGCTAAGATTTGCATAGTTCTGGTCTCCATACCTATTTGGTGGTCTTCTAACTCTAGAGCTAGCCCGAATAGGTGTAACTTCGCCTAAGCTTCTGTCAACTCCACCTTGAGTTGAATCATCTCTAGCTTCACGACCATCACCATCATTGCTAAGGGAATTTTATGGACCTTCATGTTATGTGTCAACTACTACAATTACCCTGTCTTCTTTTGCAGCTCTGACTCTACTACTAGGCTAATATGTGGGAATAGTTTCCATCTCCTTAGGCCTTTCTGCTTATGAATCTACTGAACTAGGTGGATTCTCCTTCGGCTTGAACATAGCAGACTCGTCAAACGTGACAGGTCTAGAGTGCACTACCTTCCTATCAACAGGGTTCCAAATGCGATACTCTTTGATGCCTTTGAAATATGTATTGATAGGTTTTAGCCTCTAACTTGTCATTTCCTGTATGGTGAACATATACAAGGCTACCAAATATACGAAAATAACTGATATGTATAGATGTACCTTTCCACCTTTCCTTTGGAACCTTCCCATCAATGGCTGAGCACAAAATTCGATTGATATTATACGGTGTAGTCAATAAAGCTTCAACTCAAAAGCCTCTAGATAAACCCATTGTCAATCTCAAACAATGAGATTTCTCCAGTAGAGTCATATGCATCCGTTTCGCGACTCCGTTTGATGTGGATCTCCAGGTGTAGTGTAGTGTCTCTGAATTCTACGCTACTTACAGAAATCTATGAACTCCTTTGAAATAAACTCACCGCCATTGTCGAATCTCAGCACCTTCAACTTCCTTTCGACTTCATTTTCTATCAGTGCCTTTATTTTGAACTTCTCAAACGACTTCGACTTAGCTTTCATCATGAACACCCCAACCTTCTGAGAGTATTCATCGATAAAAGAGATAAAATACTTAGCTCATTCAATAGAAGTTGTAGCTACTAATCCCCAAACATTCGTATGGATATACTCTAGTACTCTTTTGGACTCATGTCTACCGACATCAAAAGAAACCTTCTTCTTCCCTAATACACACTCCTGGCAGAATTCTAAATGGTTGAAGCTTTCACCCTTGATCTTCTTCCTTCTACGAAGCAACTCCAAGCTCTTCTTCGAAGCATGACACAATCTGAGATGCCAATGTTTGATGACATCCAAAGCTCGTGAACTATCCACTCTAACATATGACTCCCTAAGAACTGTAGATCCTTTCAGCGGATAAAGATTCTGGACCATTACTCCTTTCATCAATACAAGAGTACCACGTGTCACCTTCAAGCTATCCGACTTTATCGTAATCCTACAGCCCAAAGATGCTAGCTGACCTAAAGACAAAAGAGATTTCCTTAAACCTGGAATATAGCAGACTCCATTGATAATGCGCACCACACCATCGTGCATGCGAATACGCATTGATCCTTCTTCTAATGACTTGCAAGTAGCATCGTTCCCATCAATACGGCACTTCCCTCCTTACCTTCATAAGAAAAAAATACTCCTTCCCAAACATCATGTGGAAAGAGGCCCCTGAATCTAGCACTCAATGGTATGATACATCAGAAACAAATGTAATCAAACATCATCAGAAACAACTTTCTCCACCGCAATAGATGAAGAACCATCTGTTTCATTTCTCTTCCTCAAATCTGAACAAGCTTTCTTCCAGTGGTAATGCTTCTTACAATGATGACACATGTTGTCCCTAGACTTGCCTCTCCAACCACTTACGGGCTTCCTCGACTTAGAATACCCTTTGAAACTATTCTCCTTCTTCTCCTTTCTTCCTCTCTCTACGACAACCCTTGACTACTACTAGCTTCTACACTTTTTCTCATGAGCTTCATTTGATCTCTCATCTCTTCACTCAGGAGTCCCATCTTCACATCTTTTAATGTTTGCGTGGTTCTGCCATAAATCAAACTGTTAGTGAATACCACGTATCATTCTAGAAGAGATCACAATACCACCATAGCCTTTTGCTCCTAGTCCACATTCAAATCAATACCTTACACCATCAAGTCATTGAAGAAGTTAAGATGTGCTTTCAATGACGTTACTTCCCGTATCTTGCAAGTAAAGAAAGTCTTTAACAAAATTAGCTTATTCGTGAGCGACTTCTTCATGTAGAGATCCCCCAATTTCTTCCACAAGCCTCTAGCGGTAGTTTCACTACTAATCTCTGAGATGACATTCTCACACATGGCTAATTGAAGGGTAGTAAAGGCCCATTCTTCTATCTCCTTCCTTTCCAATTTTTAGATATTTGATGGTAAAGATTCTGCATCAAACACAACCCGATGAACATGATTTCTTCTCAATACCGCCTTTATCTTCCACTGCCACTTCTCAAAATCATTATCTCTATTTCACTTCTCTATAAACAACTGCGAACCGGATGATGCATATGAACCCCTAATGTAGGGTGCATACTCCTGGGTGGGTCTAACCTTACTTCCATCTCTAGATCCTGCCATCTTATCGATCACCTTATAGCCCTAGGCTTCAACAACAACCTTCAAAGCTCTGATACTAGACTGTTGGGTAATTTTACACAAATAATTGTAAATCAACCCAAATAAACGTGGAAGCAATAAGATCATGTTGTAGTACGATAAAACAAACAACAACAGGAGAATACAAAACAATAAATCACATAAGAAAGCAAAAAGAGAGTTCACGCACAGATTTATAATGGTTCCACTATCGCGAGATAGTGTACATCAACTTTGAGGAGAGAAGATTTTATTACTTTTTAAGAAAAGAGAATTTTACAAGATTGACAATGGAGGTTAAGAAGAAGAATAAGAAATACAACTTGAGAGGATGATTCTAATCTCTACAGAATGGCTATCTTTATATAGAGATTATTACTTAGGGTTAGAGTAATTGAGTTGTGGTTATAAATCAACACCTTATCAATTCTCATATTCATATGAGAAACGTTTATCCATTTGACTTTTCAGTTTCCTCCAATTTGCACGCGCTTGATAAGATTCCTTCTTTAATCAACCGATTAGGGAATTGTTTGCTTACTTCAATCTTCCAAATCACTCTCCTTCTTATGAATATAATTCATTGCCCTCTTTAATATAAAAGAGGAAATATATTTGAGTCATTATCTCAAATATATTCCTAACCTTCTTTGCCTGGAAATATAATATCATCGAAATCAACAATATTTTTCAAATCTTCTTTAATATGTAAATATTATATCATTGAAATCTAACAGTTGGTGTATAACATTTGAAAAGATCATGAGTTTAAAGTATGTTATTAGCATAAATACTATTAGCTGGGTATATGGTATTACCCAATGGGTTAAAAAGCCTGATGGGCTAGGCTCGATTATTGGGTTTGAAATACCCAACAGCTTTGATTGGGCTCGTGTATTTGAAATACCCAATGGACTTGGACCGAGCTTAGGTTTTGACTATTGTAACCAGGTTTAGGTCTGGGTTTTAAGTTAATCGAACATAGCCGTTAGTAGATCTAAACATGAACGGACAAGTTTCATGTTTCTATTAATACCTGAAGAACCGATTTTCACTTGCAAACTATAAGGAAGTATACATCAATCCAAAATGCATACTCCAGGTATACACACATGGTATTGTATGCTCATCATCATTACTAAGGTTCGAACTCGTAATATTTTATCATTGGCTAATATCTTTCATTTAGACCATTGTGTGGATTTTATCATTAACACAAATTATTATAAAACTAATGTGTACTCATGTTACATGCAAGAAATACAACTACATTTTTATGTAGTTATCACCATTTTTTTAGGAACTATAATGATGAACTTGAGAATTTTGTTTAGTTCATTTTTTAGTAAACAATTATATAATTCCAATCGACATTATTTCTTAGAATTATTTTTCTAAAAAAGTTTTGAAATTGTTGTAGTCGTAAAAAATAGATCTATTTCATGTTATGCTCCTAAAAGTGATGTGAACATAAAGATATAAACATAAAAATGTTTATAGAAATATACTTGTTTCACGAGACATTGGATGTATTAAACAAACATAGAGTAACTCAGACTCACTTCATTGAAGTACGAACATGGAAACCAACATTTTGTAGTTGCATTGTGCATAGTTTAATGAAGATGAAAACTAACAGAAAAATTATGAAAACATAGAATTAATTGGAGAACTAATATGAAATATAAAACTACACATTTCATCATCTTTCTATACTTAGTGTAACGACCCGTATTTTTACGGATCGAAAAGTTCGTCAAAATCTGGAATTTTCAGCATTTTAAGTCATTTCAGATTTTAGGTATAATTTGTCTAAGTCCTAGGTCGTGAACGACCTAAGAGCTAAGTCGTGACCGACCTATAGGATGGTAGCGAGTTAAGAAGGTTTGCGACTTAGAGGTTAGGTCGTCTTGGTTTAGGTCGTAGTTGGCGACCTAAGAGGTAGCGCGACCTAGAGTGTGAGCGACCTAAGTTTGAGAGTTGAGTTGTTAGGTCGTCTGGATGACCTAAGGTTAGTAAGCGACCTAAGGGGATAGGTCGGCAGCGACCTAAGGAACTAGAGACAGTAGTTAGCGACCTAGGGTTAATGACCTAATTGTTAGCGACCTAAGAGTTAAGCAGAATAGGGGTTGGCTGGTTAGCGTAGTTAGGTCGTTAGACGACCTAAGGTGTTAGGTCGCGTGTGTGTTAGGTCGCGTGAGTAGTTTTGAAGTGGGTTGTTAACTCGTAAGCGTCTTAAGGAAATTGTTAAGTGTTAGGTCGCATCCCAGTTGTTCGCGACTTACGTTAGGTCGCGAGGAAACTTAAGGTGTTAGGTCGTTGGGTTTTGGCTTAGTGTTAGGTCGTAGCCTATGTTTTAAGTCGCGAGCGACCTAGGAGTTAGCTGTTAAGTCGTAACCCAGTTATTTGTTAGGTCGCGTAAGGCTTAGCAGTTAGGTCGAAGATGTGCTTAAGCGCTAGGTCGCAGATGCGCGTTAGGTTAGGTCGTAGAGGCTGGGGGTTTTGTTAAGTCGTAGGTTGGTAAGTCTTTAGGTCGGTAGGTTTTAGGTCGTAGGTCGTGGACGACCTAACTCCGAGCGACTTAAGAGAATTTCAGCTATAAATAGGAAGGGTTTTTCTCACTTTTTGGGATCCGGATTTCGAAGCGACGAAGTGCTGCCATTTTGAGAGCTCGACTTCTACACTTCTTCACTTCTTTTCTCCACTCTAATCTAGTGCTTCCTTTCATCCAAATCGAAGATCAAGATCGAAGATCCAAGAGCTAAAGTTGAAGATCTTCATCCATTGAAGTGAGATTTCTTCGTTTGAAGCGGATTCGTGATAGATCAAGCTTGATCCTTCGCTGTCCAGATCTGAAGCGTGTTGATTTGAGGTTGTTGTGGTGATTTGGTGAGTGGTGATTATCTCTCACACGGATCCAAAGGAGTAGATCGGATTGTTGGCTTGATTTAGTGTTAAATTAGTGATTTCTACGCATTTTTGTAAATCTAAGTATAGATCCATGTAGATCCATTGTTCATGATGATTTGAAAACCATTTTTGTACATGATTAACCTATGCAAGTTCATTCATCAAGTTGTAGAGATAATTCTCATGTTTCATGCTTGTTAGACTTTCAACTCTTTAATTACGAAATTGCCATTATTGTTATAATTGTCCATTTTGCTTATATTTGAATGCTTAATTACTTGGATTGATGTTTGACATGATTGATTGCTGTGAATTAGATAATTGTTGATTGGTTTTAGACAAGATGGTCGAAGGTGATTCGGAAGCTAAGGGAAAGGCTCGTGAATTGGAAAAGCTACTCGTGGCATATGTAGCGGATGATGAAGCTCTTATGCATAGATTCGATGATGATGATGTTGAGATGAGACTTTGCGAGGATGTGATGAAGCGAAGTATGATACGAGATAGTCTTGGTCTAATCCAAACGGGATCATTCCAAGCATGTTGGTAACTTGGTGATATGATTCGAGTTAAGGATAATGGATGCTCGAGAGGCGCTTGAGCTAGTATGGAAATAGTCGTCGAGGGGGATGACTAGGAGGTTGAGATCTCATCGTTGTTGAAGGTTCTAGCATGCTCTAAGCAAGAGTACATGGGGATGCCCAAAAGACTAAGTTGATGGTCAAGTACTCTGGGCAGATTCGATAATCCTAGGCACGGGTCACGATGACGTGCGGGAGTTATGTCTAGAACCGGGGTTACCATTAGCCCTTGACGGACGGCTGAAAGAATGTGCCGGTCATTCAATTAACGGTGATATCGCAGCAATGATAACAGTGATAGCCAAAGTCATGGATGTTTGGTTGTATCGTCATTCGGTTTTAAGAGCGGTATTTCCTGGGTGCTTATCTGACCTTGGTATAGACCTTGGAGTTGGTACTTGGAAAACATCGCCCTTAACTCGAATGCTTAGTACTTTACTTTAAATTGTATGCTCTGCTATGTTGCTTCTGCTTAGTGTGGGTCTGGGGGCTATCACTGTGGAAAGAGGTGGAGTGGGAGGGTTGTATTCCTATTCCTTTTCCTTTATGCTCTTTTGGTATGTTGTTAGTTAATTTACTGCTCACTAAGACTGTTGTCTGACTCAAGGCTTTATGTTTTAAATCTTATTGCCTTGGGCTGTTCGTCCATTTTGGGACGGGCAGACTAGGTAGCAGGTGACAGGTGCTGTTCTTGCTTCCCACGATTGCTGATATCGAAGACGAGCTGGAGGGTTGCATATTATCTTCTTATTATATGTAATGGATGTTGCGCTGTTTGTATTCTCTGAGTGTTATGTAGTGAGGCTTGTTGTAGTGACTATCCAAATGCTTGTATTCAACTATGATGAAGTTTTATTGATGGGATTTTATTCTGTGAAGCTTCACTATACATATATGTTCTATTGTATTTTGTCCATGCGCTGTGAGTAATACGAGAGATTCTATTGTTTTAATTTACCTTGACAATCGTCCATGGTCACCTGGCACACTTTACAACGCACTATCTCTAGATTCCGTGCGGGGGTCATGGGCGGTCGTCACATTTGGTATCAGAGCTTTGGTTAATCGATTTTACCCAAAGCTCGCTGACATAACTACGTATGAGAGACGTAATTGTATTTTGATGGATGATTACTATATATAATATAGTAGCTTAGTAGAGTTTGAGTCCTTTATGCAGTTGTTTCTCTCAGTATGCTAATCATTCCTTTTTATAGATATTGAGAATGAGTCGAAGAGGGATACCAGCTGCTAGGGAAGGCCGTGCTACTGAAGGGGCTGCTGATTATGTTGCTATGTTCGAAACCATGATGACTTCGATCATGAGAAGGATGTCAGCCCCGGGGCCATCAGTAGATGTTGGAGATCAAGTTCAGGCTCCAAGACTGATGGATCATTTGGACGATTCATTTAGGAAGCTTGTGGAGGAAGCTCTCATACATGAGAATCTGTTTCCTAAGGAAGGATCTGTTGTTGCTGTGACCAGGGAAGAGTCTAAACCCCAGCAGGGTGGAAACAAGAAGAGGAAGCAGCAGCAGCAGAAGGGTAAGGATGGCTAGAAGAAGCCGAAGGGAGAAGTGACCTGCTACAACTGTCAGCAGAAAGGCCATCTCTCCAGGGATTGCAAGAATCTGAAAGCGCCAGCGAAGTGCCACACCTGTGACAAGCCGGGGCATTTCAGGAAGAACTGTCCAGAACCGAGGAGGGACAGGCAGATTGTGCAAGCTTATGCTTTGGGAGCTGTTCCGTCGTCTTCAAAAGCTCCTACCGCTGAAGAGAAGGGAAAGAGTGTGGAGGTTCAAGGTACTCTCTTCCTATGTGGTGTTCCAGTTAGAGTTTTGTTTGATGCTGGAGCGTCGCATTCGTTTGTTTGTAGTGAACTCGTAGGCCGGTTAGGTTTGGAACCGGATATTGTTGATAGGCCATTGGTTGTGACTAATCCAGTTGGGGGTTCGTCTTGTTTGTGTATGTTATGCCGTGGTCTAGTTGTATCGAGTCATGGTTGCTCTTTTGTTTGTGATTGTTTTGTTCTGAACTTTGCGGGGTTCGGAATTATTTTGGGTATGGACTGGCTTAGGAAGTATGCGGCTAAGGTTGATTGCGAAAGGTTGGAAGTGACAGTCGAGAATGTGGAGGGGCGAAAGATTGTGATACGATGTAAGCATGAAGAAGGCGTCTTCATGAGCTTCATGTATTCGCTTGTTATTCCACGGGATGGACTGTCATCGGTGCCAATCGCTAATGGATTCGAGGATGTCTTTGACGAAGTCAAAGGGTTGCCACCGCATAGAGAGATCGAGTTTCGTATAGATCTAGTTGAAGGAGCCAGACCTGTTGTGATGCCTCTTAGGCGGATGGCGCCTAGGGAACAGCAGGAGTTGAGGGTGCAAGTTGATGATCTTTTGCAGAAAGGATTCATTCGGCGTAGTGTGTCTGAGTGGGGTGCACCAGTTGTGTTTGTAACCAAAGCGGATGGATCGCTGAGGTTGTGTGTGGATTATCGTGAGCTGAATAAGGTGACTAAGAAGAACAAGTATCCATTGCCGAGAATAGATGACTTGTTTGATCAGCTTCACGAAGCTAAGGTGTTTTCTCAGATGGATTTGGCAACGGGATTCCACCAGTTGAGAGTTGCTAGGGATAGTGTGCCGAAGACTGCTTTCAAGACACCATCTGGATTCTTTGAGTGGCTGGTAATGCCGTTTGGATTGACTAACGCGCCAGCATATTTTGTGGATCTTATGAATAGAGTGTTCAGAGATCAGTTGAAAAAGTTCGTGCTTGTGTTCGTGGATGATATTCTGATTTACTCCAGAACTGAAGAAGAGCACAAGACACACTTGCGTATTGTCTTGGAAATCTTGCGGAAACATCAGCTGAAGGCTAAGTTTTCGAAGTGTCACTTCTGGAAGAGCGAAGTGAGGTTCTTAGGCCATGTTATTTCTGGAAATGGAATAGCGGTTGATCCCGCTAAGGTGGCAGCAATCCAGGATTGGGTTAGACCTAAGAATGCATCCGATGTGAGAAGTTTTCCTGGATTAGCAGGATATTATCGACGGTTTATCAAAGACTTCTCCAAGGTGGCTGCACCGTTAACAGGATTGACGAAGAAGAACCAAGTGTTCAAGTGGGAAGATAAGTGTGAGCAAGCTTTCAGAATCCTGAAAGAGCAATTGACAAGTGCTCCTGTTTTGACTATTCCAAGTGGGAATGATGAGATGGTGGTTTACACCGACGCATGTGGTACTGGACTTGGAGCAGTGCTGATGCAGAGGGATAAAGTTGTTGCGTATGCAAGTCAACAACTGAAGCCGCATGAAAGGAATTACCCGACTCATGATTTGGAGTTAGCGGCGATTGTTTTTGCTCTGAAGATGTGGAGACATTATCTATTGGGAGTTCGATTCGAGTTGTTTACAGATCATAAGTCGTTGAAGTATCTTTTCTCCCAAAAGGATTTGAATCTTCGGCAGCAGCGATGGCTAGAGTTTTTAGCATCATATGATTTTGGTATAGCTTATACTTCGGGAAAAGGTAACGCAGTGGCAGATGCGTTAAGTCGAAGACATGCAGGATTGGGAGCCATGTTTTCAGAATGGAAGAATCTCGAGTATTTAGCTGGATTTGACTTCAGGCCTAGATGCGAATTGGAACCTGAGATGTTGGCAAACTTATCGATAAGACCTTCTCTTGTGGAAAGGATTGGCGAGAGCCAAAAGCGAGATGATAAGCTTGTCAAGATTATCCGTGATTTGGAATCTGGATTGGATCCAGAAAAGGATAAAGGATTCGAGGTCGATCGAGAGGGTTGGCTTCGAAAGCAAGGACGACTAGTTGTTCCCGATATAGATGAATTGAGGAGTGAAGTTCTGAAGGAAAGTCATCACTCGAAGTTGACAATTCATCCAGGTGGAAATAAGATGTATTGGGATATGAAGAGAACCTACTACTGGGAAGGCATGAAGAAGGATGTTGGAAATTTTATTTTCAAGTGTATGAACTGCCAGTTGGTAAAAGCCGAACAAAAGAAGCCAAGTGGATTGCTTCAGCCATTAGAAGTTCCTACATGGAAGTGGGAACAGGTATCGATGGATTTTATTGATGGACTACCTGGAACCAGAACGGGAAATGAAGGGATTTGGGTCATTGTGGATCGTCTGACCAAGAGTGCGAGATTCATACCTGTTCGATCGATCAGGACTGCATCAAAGTTGGCTGAGTTGTATGTTAAGTGGATAGTTCGATTCCATGGTATTCCGAAGAGTATAGTGAGCGATCGAGACCCGTTGTTCACTAGTGGATTTTGGAAGAGCTTCCAGGAAGTTTTGGGAACCGAGTTGTGTTTGAGTACAGCTTATCACCCTCAAACAGATGGTCAGACTGAGAGAGTCAACCGAGTTTTGGAAGATCTTCTTAGAGCTTGTGTTTTGGACTTCGGAGGATCATGGGAAGATCACCTTCATTTGGTGGAGTTTGCATACAACAACAGTTACCAGTCAAGCATTGGTATGGCACCGTATGAGGCATTGTATGGAAGACCGTGTAACTCTCCGACATGTTGGATAGAGACTGGAGAAAAGCTGATGCTTGGGCCAGAGATGATTCGACAGACTTCGGATTGCATAGAGATCATTCGGCAACGAATGAAGGCAGCCCAAGACCGTCAGAAGGGTTATGCCGATAAGCGTCGAAAGGATTTGGAATTCGACGTAGGAGATATGGTTTTTGTGAATATTTCTCCACTGAAGAATGTTATCCGATTCGGGAAGAAAGGAAAATTGACTCCGAGATTTGTTGGACCATTCCCGATCATCGAGCGAATTGGAAAGCTCGCCTATAGACTGGAGTTACCTGAGAAGATGTCGAGTGTGCACAATGTTTTTCACGTATCATATCTACGGAAGTATGTGCATGGCTCGAGTACGGTGGTTTCTGCTGATAGCTGTGAAGATTTTGAAGTTGATCCAGTCGATAGAAGACCTCGTAAGCCGCTTCGTGTTGTTGAAACCGACACGAAACAGCTTAGGAGGAAGGTAGTTAAGTTGCTCAAGATACAATGGAGTGATGATGATAACGACTGTACGTGGGAGGTGGAAGAGAGGATGAAGGCAGCTCATCCTGAACTCTTCAAGGTATGGCCCTAAGGTGTCGTGTCATCTCACGATATTGTGACTTGTTCTAGTGTTAGAATTCTGTACGCTAAGCTAGAATTGGATGCATGGTTTGTTGATTGTTATGGATGATAAGCGTACAGAATAGTCTTTGATTGCTTTGTTTGCTTGGAATTTCGGGGGCGAAATTCCTAAGGGGGAGAGAATGTAACGACCCGTATTTTTACGGATCGAAAAGTTTGTCAAAATCTGGAATTTTCAGCATTTTAAGTCATTTCAGATTTTAGGTATAATTTGTCTAAGTCCTAGGTCGTGAACGACCTAAGAGCTAAGTTGTGACCGACCTATAGGATGGTAGCGAGTTAAGAAGGTTTGCGACTTAGAGGTTAGGTCGTCTTGGTTTAGGTCGTAGTTGGCGACCTAAGAGGTAGCGCGACCTAGAGTGTGAGCGACCTAAGTTTGAGAGTTGAGTTGTTAGGTCGTCTGGTTGACCTAAGGTTAGTAAGCGACCTAAGGGGATAGGTCGGCAGTGACCTAAGGAACTAGAGACAGTAGTTAGCGACCTAGGGTTAATGACCTAATTGTTAGCGACCTAAGAGTTAAGCAGAATAGGGGTTGGCTGGTTAGCGTAGTTAGGTCGTTAGACGACCTAAGGTGTTAGGTCGCGTGTGTGGGTTGTTAACTCGTAAGCGTCTTAAGGAAATTGTTAAGTGTTAGGTCGCATCCCAGTTGTTCGCGACTTATGTTAGGTCGCGAGGAAACTTAAGGTGTTAGGTCGTTGGGTTTTGGCTTAGTGTTAGGTCGTAGCCTATGTTTTAAGTCGCGAGCGACCTAGGAGTTAGCTGTTAAGTCGTAACCCAGTTATTTGTTAGGTCGCGTAAGGCTTAGCAGTTAGGTCGAAGATGTGCTTAAGCGCTAGGTCGCAGATGCGCGTTAGGTTAGGTCGTAGAGGCTGGGGGTTTTGTTAAGTCGTAGGTTGGTAAGTCTTTAGGTCGGTAGGTTTTAGGTCGTAGGTCGTGGACGACCTAACTCCGAGCGACTTAAGAGAATTTCAGCTATAAATAGGAAGGGTTTTTCTCACTTTTTGGGATCCGGATTTCGAAGCGACGAAGTGCTGCCATTTTGAGAGCTCGACTTCTACACTTCTTCACTTCTTTTCTCCACTCTAATCTAGTGCTTCCTTTCATCCAAATCGAAGATCAAGATCGAAGATCCAAGAGCTAAAGTTGAAGATCTTCATCCATTGAAGTGAGATTTCTTCGTTTGAAGCGGATTCGTGATAGATCAAGCTTGATCCTTCGCTGTCCAGATCTGAAGCGTGTTGATTTGAGGTTGTTGTGGTGATTTGGTGAGTGGTGATTATCTCTCACACGGATCCAAAGGAGTAGATCGGATTGTTGGCTTGATTTAGTGTTAAATTAGTGATTTCTACGCATTTTTGTAAATCTAAGTATAGATCCATGTAGATCCATTGTTCATGATGATTTGAAAACCATTTTTGTACATGATTAACCTATGCAAGTTCATTCATCAAGTTTTAGAGATAATTCCCATGTTTCATGCTTGTTAGACTTTCAACTCTTTAATTACGAAATTGCCATTATTGTTATAATTGTCCATTTTGCTTATATTTGAATGCTTAATTACTTGGATTGATGTTTGACATGATTGATTGCTGTGAATTAGATAATTGTTGATTGGTTTTAGACAAGATGGTTGAAGGTGATTCGGAAGCTAAGGGAAAGGCTCTTGAATTGGAAAAGCTGCTCGTGGCATATGTAGCGGATGATGAAGCTCTTATGCATAGATTCGATGATGATGATGTTGAGATGAGACTTTGCGAGGATGTGATGAAGCGAAGTATGATACGAGATAGTCTTGGTCTAATCCAAACGGGATCATTCCAAGCATGTTGGTAACTCGGTGATATGATTCGAGTTAAGGATAATGGATGCTCAAGAGGCGCTTGAGCTAGTATGGAAATAGTCGTCGAGGGGGATGACTAGGAGGTTGAGATCTCATCGTTGTTGAAGGTTCTAGCATGCTCTAAGCAAGAGTACATGGGGACGCCCAAAAGACTAAGTTGATGGTCAAGTACTCTGGGCAGATTCGATAATCCTAGGCACGGGTCACGATGACGTGCGGGAGTTATGTCTAGAACCGGGGTTACCATTAGCCCTTGACGGACGGCTGAAAGAATGTGCCGGTCATTCAATTAACGGTGATATCGCAGCAATGATAACAGTGATAGCCAGAGTCATGGATGTTTGGTTGTATCGTCATTCGGTTTTAAGAGCGGTATTTCCTGGGTGCTTATCTGACCTTGGTATAGACCTTGGAGTTGGTACTTGGAAAACATCGCCCTTAACTCGAATGATTAGTACTTTACTTTAAATTGTATGCTCTGCTATGTTGCTTCTGCTTAGTGTGGGTCTGGGGGCTATCACTGTGGAAAGAGGTGGAGTGGGAGGGTTGTATTCCTATTCCTTTTCCTTTATGCTCTTTTGGTATGTTGTTAGTTAATTTACTGCTCACTAAGACTGTTGTCTGACTCAAGGCTTTATGTTTTAAATCCTATTGCCTTGGGTTGTTCGTCCATTTTGGGATGGGCAGACTAGGTAGCAGGTGACAGGTGATGTTCTTGCTTCCCACGATTGCTGATATCGAAGACGAGCTGGAGGGTTGCATATTATCTTCTTATTATATGTAATGGATATTCCGCTGTTTGTATTCTCTGAGTGTTATGTAGTGAGGCTTGTTGTAGTGACTATCCAGATGCTTGTATTCAACTATGATGAAGTTTTATTGATGAGATTTTATTCTGTGAAGCTTCACTATACATATATGTTCTATTGTATTTTGTCCATGCGCTGTGAGTAATACGAGAGATTCTATTGTTTTAATTTACCTTGACAATCGTCCATGGTCGCCTGGCACACTTTACAGCGCACTATCTCTAGATTCCGTGCGGGGGTCATGGGCGGTCGTCACACTTAGATTGTGCAAATTTATACAATACGCATGGGCTTAATCTCAATTTTTATGAATTCAACATTTCTTTTTCCATATATGAAGATTGAAACTTTTATTTTGATTCTAAAATTTTCAGTTATTTGGTTCAAAAATATGGTTGACAAAATTTAGTATATAACTTGCCTACGTAATGTAGAGAAGCTCAAATTATAAGTCTTTGTGCGTAGGTTTTTTAGACAATTAGCTATAACATGGAGTATTATTCATTGTCAAGTCATTGCCTCTTAGGGTATAAGGCAAGTGTGGTATGATACAACCATGATAAAACCATGAATAATACTGATTATAAGTAACAATCCATACTTAAGACATCAATTGTTATTAACATTATGAAAATGAATAGAATAGGCTACAATTATAAATAAGTGGCAACGAAAGTATCATTTTGTCTTTTAGCAATAATTTGTTTAGCAAATTAATGCACTATATGTATGTATGTATGTATGTATGTATGTATGTATGTATGCATGCTGTGTATATGTATATGTGTGTGCATGTGCATGCCTGTGTATATTATTCAAATTATTAGTGTATATGTTAGGGTACAACCAAGCTAAATAGTAATATAACTACAGTTTTAAGTTGGAAATAGAAGTAAACAAAGCCATATTAATGCAAGTCCATCAACATATGGTTGCCCAAATACGGAGATAGAATTGGAAATCTTGTTAAATAGTCACGCTATCATTTCAAGGCAATATGAGCATGAAAGAAAACCAATGGAAACAAATCAAACTTGGTCAATTAGTTGTTCATCACATATTAGAAAATTCAATATTAGTACAAAAGGAGCAAGAAGTTCATCCTTGGTAGATAGAGTAAAATCGGCTAAATGTGTGAAATAATGAATTAAAATAACTACAACACGAGTAGTTGATTAATCAAAGCAAAGGTACATAATCATATTCAATACTGAAAAACCACAAAATAGCATAATGTGGATCCAAAATACCATATATTCATCTTACTCTTCTTTAATGAAAATTGTAAGTTAAATTCTTCAACTGTTAACTCTTAGTTAGATGATAGCACTTATAGTGAGCTTGAATTCTAGATCCCCTTGCTAGTAGTACTATATGGTTGTTCTTTCATTTATAACTTCATTAAGAATAAACAAAAATTAGGGTTAGCAGTCCTGGACAATCCAGAATTGAAAACAAAGTGAGATAACATATATAAAGAAATTTTATTAACTGGATGAAGAATAACACCATGATAATAGAATAAATAAAAATTGATCTAGAAACTAAATTAAATTACATGTTATTCTTCAATATCTCAGATCATGTTACCTTTATATTCATAAAACTATAAAAAAAATTACTAAGAAAACTTATTTTAGTAAATGGTATATGAAGGGGGAAAAGTCTACAAAACAAAAAAGGAAATACACGAGTTGTAACACTTTTATATATCAAACATCAAGCTTATGCGCACAAGGTAAACCATACGTATAAGTTGGGGGTGTAAAATTTAGTTGTTTCCAAAAGTAATTGATAGCATCAAAAGGAATGAAACCATATGCCAATTTAAAGTCTACAAGTATATGTGCACAAGATAAACCATTTACTTTTTCATATAACATATCCACAATAATCGATGCTTGAACCAACCTTAGAGATGACGCTTATCTCGTTTAGCAGCAAATCCAAAGCTTTATAAGCGACAAATCCAATAAGTTCTTTAAACATAGGCTCATTTCTGAATAAATGCATTGACCCATTAGTACTTGATTTGAGAAAGCATGTTTTACTGCCTCTATTTCATTTTATGCACAAGATGTGCATTGTCCAATACTGAACAAAACTACCTACCTTAGAATCAAAATACATTTTGAGAAGGTTACGTGCACTTTTAACAATACTAGTGGATATAGTATCATAATGTTTGAATTTGTTAGTCCACGTCAACATAAGCATTTCTTTATACTTAGTCAACCAACTTCAACACATATATTATCGACTTCTCCTTTGTTGACTATGATTCATTTCAAAAAGATTTTAAGTAGTGTTGATATTCATATTTGATAAAAGAGTTGATAATATTAACCCAACCTGTCCCAAAAAGATAATATGTTTTCTCCTCATCTTCCACCATAATCTCCATTTCATCAACCATCGCTCTACTCTTTGTAATGGAATTTGGTTTGTGGTTTTCTTGCACAATTTTGAGATATGCCAAGCAAATAAGATATGATGATCCGTTGGAAATACAATTATTATGGCATTAATTAGCCTAACTACAACATCGGTTATAATAACATATGAAAGTAATTTTTCTATATATAACTTTCTAACACAAACAAGAGCCCATATATACATGATTGCATGATTTCTCGACTAATAAATGCAAGTGTAATGGTAAATGAATTTCCTGTTGATTATGCAACACCATGTGAAAGCAAGGAAGCTTGTGCTTATTAGTTTTAAAACTGTAATCCAAGAACAAAATTTGACGAAAACATTTTGCAAGATCAACACACTTTGGATGACTAAAGAAAAGATCAGATATGATTAGTTTCGAGATCACATCTATGCTACATGAAATAAAGACGATCGACGGATAATTTCATGGATTATTACATAACATATCTATCTTCAGTGTTATGTAATTTCAATTTCATTTTGGCATTGTAAATATTTCTTATAGTGGCCTAATTTACTTGGTTTTCATTTTTTATAATTGATGATATATGGCATGGTTGAACCCCACTATTGGTCATGGTTTCCACAACCTTCGTTTTAATATCTTTCATCCTAGCAACATAAGCATGACCGGTAAGAAACTGATGAAGCAAATCACTTATGTTTCAATCACAAATTTATCTTCCCTTTGTTGATAGCCTTCCTCGAATTTTCCATTACTACGGTTTAGCATTAGGATTTAACATATGTTAGAGATTAATGAAAGGAGGTTAGACAAGCAGTTTTGACTAATTCTTTAAGATGGGGATGACTTCTTATATATCCCTCATATAAAATTTTAAAAAATAAAAAAATATACCCCTTATTCCAAAAGTGGAAACCCTTTAACAATGCTCGGATATTACCCGACGGGTCGGGCTTAGGTATTTGGTTTGAAATACCTAACGGTTATGGATTGAGCTTGGGTTTTGACTATTGTGACTAGGTTAAGGCCTGGGTTTTAAGCTACCAGGACTGAAACCTTCCTACCGATAGGCCTAATCATGAATGGACAAGTTTCATGTATCTATCAATACCCAAAAAATCGATTTTCACTTGTAAACTCTAAGGAAGTATACATCAAATCCAAAATGCATACTCTAAATATATACACATGGTATTATATGCACATCATTGTTACCGATATTCAAACTCGTAATATTTTATCGCCAACTATTATCTATCCCATAGGCCATTGTGTAGTGTTTATCATGAATATACATTGTTTTGGAACTAGTGCGTACTCGTGCTTCACATAAGAAATACAACTACATTTTTTTACAATAATCAGCATATTTTTGGGAAATAGTAATAATGAACTTGAGAATTTGTTTTAGTTCATTTCGTGGTAAACAGTTTATATAATTCTAATTGATATTATTTCTCGGAATAATTTTTTCAAAAAGTTTTGAAATGTTTTATAGTCCGAACAAAATATATCTATTTCACTTTATGCTCCTAAAAATTACATGAACATAAAAGATGTAAACATACAAAATGTTCACAAAAATACGCCTATTTCACACGAGACATTAGATGTATTAAATGAACATATAATGAATTTGACTCACTTCATTGAAGTGCGATCATGGAAACCAACATTTAGTAGTTGCATTGTGCATAGTAGAATGAAGATGAAAAACATTGGATCAACAAAGAATCTAGAGTTAATTGAAGAACTAAGAAGAAATATATAAATATATATTTCATTATCTTTTTGTAGTTAGATTGTGCAAACTTATACTATACACATGGGCTTCATCTCATATTATTCTAAATGCAACATTTGCTTTTTCATATATGAAGATTGAAACTTATCTTTGGAGTTTTAATATTTTCAGCTATATCATTAGTTATTTGGTTCGAAAATATGGTTGGCATAGTTAAGGAGATAACCTGCTTATGTATTGTAGAGGAGGTCAAATTATAATTCCTTAAATGTATGTTTTTTTAGACAATTAGCTATAAAATGGAATACTAATCATTGTCATATTAGTGTGCATGAGGGTATAAAGAAAGTGTAGTATGATACAACCACGATGGAACTATGAATAATACCAGCTTTAAGTAACAATCCATGCTTAAGACATTGATTATTATTAACATTACGCAAAATGAGTTATATGGACTATAGTTATAAATAAATAGTAACGAAAGTATAATTATGTCTTCCAGTAATAGTGTGTACCCATGCTATGCACATGATATGTTAAAAAAAATTAGGTAAACCATATCTAATATTTCATTATGATAGTTACAATGGAAATTCTAATGCTAAATCGTAGTATGTAATTTGTTTATTGCATTGAGAATGTGGAATAAAATGAAAACTAAATATTAGTACATTGAAATTAAAAGCATAATATTTTTATAGTTAAAAGTCATAAAGTGAAATACAACCTTCATTCCTTATTCTAGAAATGAGATATAATCAATTGTAGGATTATATATGTACTATAGGGCACCACATTATGAAATTTCTTAATTCTCCCTAAACAATTAGACCTAATAAAAGTTTGCTTTTACAACCATGTTATTAAATAAAATTACCCTAAACATTCTAGTTATTATACTTTAGTTATGAATTTCAATAGCTACGGTATTAAGCATTTGTATCTTCTATGCAGTCATAAGAGAGGTGCATGCATACAACTTATGCATCCAATAATTTTTTCAATGTTTACATGTTTCTTTCATAATATTCTATCTAGTAACTCTTGATTTGAAATTTATAATAATGAAATAAATGTAGTAGTAGGACCCACATATGCTATTATCTAATAGTGTACATATGGCCTTTGATCCTTTCAACACACACGGTGAATTTTATATTAAATATAGAATTGTGAATGTAGAGAGTTTACTTCAATAATTAATGATTGAAAAAAAATATGTTTGAGATTCATATGATATCAAAAACCATGTAACGTTGTTTATTTTTTCTATCAAAAACGTTAACCCAAAAAATTGATCAACACCTTGGATTGAGTGTGAAAGCACCAGCCCTGTTTACACTACGCCATAAATGGCCTACTGCAACACACAAAAAAATGTTGGCTCAGGCCCGAAAAATGTTGCCATAGGTCTATGGCAACACTTTTAGGGTGATGCAATTTTTGCCGTTGCCTTAGACCTCAAAGGCAACATTTTGACTATCTAAGGCAACATAAGTAATATTGTTGCAATAGAACCCTATTTGGGTCTATGGCAACACCCATAGGTATCTGTAGCAACATTCCAAAATGTTGCTATAGATATGAACTTTTTGAATTTGTGGGGCCCACAATGTAGAGCATATTTGATTTTTTAATAAAAATAAATATTTATTTAATAAAATGCTATTGCACAGAGTTTGATATTTAAACAGTAATTTATTTAAATAAATATTTTATTTCAACATTTGAAATAGTACAAATTCCTGACTCCACTATTTTACAATTCAATGATATATAACACTGATATTCACATATACAGATATTCCTCACTACATTACTCAGTTCATTCATTACATATGCAGTTTCAATTTATACAGACACCGACACTGACAAATATATGCCGAGCCGAAGGCGAGCCGAGTGCCGAGCCGAAGGCGAGCCGAGAAGCGGGTCCGGGCGCAGCGCCGGCGGGGGTCCGGGGCACCGCCCGATTCATCCGATTTCGGAAGATCGAGCCTTCTTTGAAACCTGTCTTCAAGCTCATGCACATTTGATTTGACTCTGTCTTCAAGCTTATATCCAGTTGTCCAGTCTTCAATACCTGTCACATATAATTCAAAAGCAGTAATCTGGAAAATAATATTTAACTCGAACAGAAAATGAAAATATTTTTGTTATATTATTTGCCTCAGGTATTTGGGTTGTTTCTTTTCATAAGTGCATAAGCCAAACATGAATGCAACACATGGATACAAGGCAGTATGGAAGACAGCAAGCAACAGTTCAAGCAAAAATGCACAAAGGAGAAGCCAAGTGCACAAAGTAGTACTCAACACAGCAAGCAACATAACATGACCAAGAAATGCATGTACATGGATGAACATACATGCATCATAAGGCTTGGTACAAGAAACTACTCAAGTGCAACTACTCAAGTGCAAGTTCATACTCAAGTGCAGCCAGATATGTAGACAAGCCAAAAAAACGGACACGGCACAAGGTCAAACCCGAGTCATCGACTGGATTCAACTCAGGGCCAAGCAACCAACAAAACAAACAAGAACCAGGTTCAGCAAAATATAGACAAGCCAGTGCAAGAAACACAGCAGTACACATAGGCAGCCCATCAAGCAAAAACAGTGAATGCATCAGGCATGTACAAGAGAAACCTAGGCAGAAACATGATATACAGAGGACTTGGAGCATCGGTTCATGTTAAAGAACAAGGTTAGCATGGTACCAGTTCAGTCCAGACCAAGCAAAACCAACAAAGCTCAACACACATATGTTTGTATTCATCATTGCAATCCAACATACCAGATTTCTCAAAGTCCAACAGAAAGATTAAACACGAGATTATAGGAAATAAAGCCTATAAATAAATCCCAATTCATCATCGGCAAAAGCGTGCGAGTGTAACCAAAATCAAGAATATTCAAGTAAACCAGAAGGCAGAAAACATACCAAATAATATCACATCGCACCCGACGACGAAGTCAAAGCAATTCGAGCAATCAATCAAGGAGAACGAAGGAGCAAGCTACCAGGAACGTTTCTCACACTAGATTCGATCAATCAGAGCATCAAAGCAATTAGAATCGCGTGCCCTAGTTTTCACCGAAACCAATTCGACTACCCCCTGCCACTCTGACATCAGGCCCCAACCACGAAATTGCGACCAAATCAGCAACTCCCTGAACCATCGCAATCCCATAACCTTACCTCGAATCACCAGAATCGCCAAAAACCTGAACAAAATCGCAAATCCGGAAGTAGTGAGGAAAACTGACGCGAGGCGAAAGAAAATAACGGAAATTGATATGGCCGACAAGGGATAAAAGCAAAGCCAGTTATTCTCCAGATCGAAGAAACAAGGAGGAGCGGCATCATTTTTTTTAAAGTCGGCGGAATAAAAATTAGGGATTGGAAAATTGGGGGTGAGAAACGAAAGCGGATGAGTGAAAAGTAAAGCGGGAAATGAAAATTGGTAACGTGTGGATCGATGGTGTGAATCGACGGTTGAGATTTTGTTTTAAATGGTGGTGTGGATCGCTGAGGTGTAATTTTTTTTTTAATTTTTTAATCTGAAAACATCTATGGCAACACTATATAAAAATGTTGCATCATGTTACACTTGTTTAGCTAGAGCAACACATTTCTATGGCTAAGGTAACACCAAAAATACAACGTTGCAGTAGGACCAAAATTCTATAGCTATCGCAACATTTTAGCTGGCAACACCTTGCAAAAATGTTGCAGAAGGTCATTTATGGCGTAGTGTTATCAAGACAAATAAGATAGAAAAAACAATAGTAAATCGCAGAAAAAGTAAATGAATAAGAGATTTTTATAGTGGTTCGGCTGTTAACGAAGCCTACGTCCACTTTATGGATTTTATTGATGTATTGACTGTTGATCTCAAGTACAAATTGGTTACAATTCTAAAAGTTGAATAAAGAGAGATTGGACCACTATTGATGGAGACAAAAGAAAGGATCTCAATTGTCTCATGGCAGCCATTGTGAGGGAGAAGAAAGTTGAAGAATCTTCGTAACAGAGTTGCTTTAGTGATCAGAACAACCAGCCCCTTTCCTGTTGGAGATAGATTGGTATTTATAGAATTTAGTGAGCACTTGGGTCAAAACTATTACACCGGAGGCCTGTAGTCTTTAGTAGGAGGAAGCATGTAAAATTTGGGAGCTATTCGAGCAAACTGTTTGGATCGGTACCAATCTAATTGGATCGGATCGGTACCGATCCAAATAGTTGCGTGATTTTTGCGCAACTCCCATCCTATGGGCTTCCTTATCTGCTTGCGAGGCTTCTCTTGTAATTTCATGACTTGTTAGGTTGATTTGACGATGATTCACTATTAGGTTAGATTGAACTATAACCCGTATCAGATAAGTCTTCATTTCTTCAACTTGGATGCTAGGAATGTTATCAAACTTAGTCGTTCGGCTTAGGAGAGATGTAGGAACATAATGCATGTGGATTGGAACATCCACAGACCAATAATTTGGATTGGTACCGATCCAATTGGATCGGATCTATGTCGATCCAAATACTTGGCATATTTTGACTTCAAACTCCTTGGGTTTCTTTTGTCACGTGCTTCTAGGTCTTTCGGTCATGTTCCGAGTCATTCCGGCTTAACTTGAATGTTCTAACTCTTTCCGACTTCTGCTGGGTTAAAAACTCGATTAACATTTGCCACCTAGAGCATGCTTTAGTTGGAAATAAGGCATGCTCTGGAATTATTCATCTTACGGGTTCCATTTCATGGAGCTTTATTGGTCATACCTAACTTCCTTGAGTAGCTGCTTATAACATTCCGGCTTGCTATTTAGTCCTTAGTAGGAATCTCCATTAGTCGTTACTACGGAGCGATCTTAACTTGATAACTTCCATAATGAATACCATCATCAAGTTGAGCAAAGCTGGAAAGTTTGAAGCCATATGGGGGAAATAATTTGGATCGGTACTGATCCAGGTACTTGGCAATTTTTCTTGGCTTTGCTTTCCTTTTTTTATATATATGGGATCAGATCGTAACTCCTCCACTATCCATTTTCGAGCCGAGCTGATCAAAATGGCAACAAACCCTAGCCGATCCAACCACTGCTGTCACCAGAACGCCGCCGTCAACTTCCGCCTCAGAGCGCCGCTAACCATCATCTTAAGGAGCTTCTGCCATGACTTCGCTTGCCCTAAGCCATCACTGATCCAATCGTTGCTGATCCAAAGCACCGTGGTTCGAGCTATCTTGGATTGAGGACCTTATTATCACTCTTCTCAATCTTGAAGTTCGATGAAGTTGATTTTGTAGTACATGATTGATTTGTGATGGAGTCCCATCAGTGAAGGACCTAGTTGAAGATTCAGGTTGATTACGATTTTATGAAAGGGAATAGTAAATCAAGTTTCAGATTTTCACAGAACGAAACTACGGTTTTGCTCCGGTGGTTGACATATCTTGCTATTTCCATACGCAAAATCAGAATTGACTTGCATCGAGTTACGCAGTTGATTCTGGTATTGATTTTTGCGGATTGATTTAGTTTTTCTAGGAGGTGATAATGACCTGGGACGGAGTCATGTATGCAGCTTAGGTTGTTATCATCTTCTAGGAAACTAAAATCGACTTATGCTAATAATTTCATTCCTGATTCGGACCCATTAACTCACAGTCGCTTGGTTTGGACTTGTCTTGTTATTGCACAGTCGATGTTCCTAGAATAGGAAAAGATTTTCGTGTCACTTCGGACAACGGATCTATTATCGATCGTTCATCGATATCAAGTAAGTATAGAAGAAATGATATTAATAGCTAATATGGATTGCTTTTCCCGGTGTGAGTGAGCCACCTACCCGGAATGGTCCGCTCGCAGCGTTCAGGATGACGCGCCCGTTCTTGCATAGATTACACATCGCACACACTCACGGTTAATACTTACAGTCTGGTCACTGATTGATACACCTCGATCATCTTCTAAATTCTAAGTATCATCCGTGTTAAGGGTTTATAGTTTGGAAATTATGCGCACCTGGTCATTTTGAACACAAGCTTTCTTATAAAGAATGATGGGTAAATCTTCCCATCGTAAGTCAATCGAGGGGTGTTCACCTGCTTCTAAAGCGGAGTCCTCATCTATCCCGGCTAGACCTGCTACCTCTATAACTTCAGGATAGTATGGCCGCCTAATTTCAGCTGGCCCCGTTGTCGACCATACTTCCCCCAACTTCAGGGTTCTGCTGGATCCCCCAGAGAAAGTCTCCTCAATTCTTACACACAAGGCGTTGTGAAGCATTTGCTTGCAATATGGCATTTTGGAGGACGATGTACTTCTACTATCAAGAGGTCAATTCGCTCATCATCCACCTTCTAGATATGTGGCATGCCATCGCTGCATGTGCATGTATGGTGCGGTGCCCCATTTAATCATTTTCCGATGGCGACCCTTCAGAATATAGGGCTGGCCCCATTTCAGATTCGCCCGAATGGCTATGCCATGCTGACTTGCCTATATGTTCTGTTTGTGCGAACACTTAATCGTGCTCCAAACTTTGCCGAGCTGCAATATCTTCTACTATTGAAAAAGAGGATGGCTAACCCATCTCTTGTTTACATTGAGGTGCAACGTGGCCGAAAGCTCGTACTCGATCTTCCTAGCAAGGTCCCCTCATTCAAAAATCAAATTTTCTTCGTCAAGTATCCCGAAGGGTTCGCTCGTCTACGGACCACAGGCGTAAGTTTCTCTCAGTGGGCATAGAATTTCCTTTATCTGCTAAAAAGTCTTCTGAGCGATCGTCATTTCTTTCGCAGTCCTCCCAAGGATTAATAAAGATCCAGCACTCGGACCTGTTCTCAGTGCCTTTAAAGCGGTAGATGCTCAAGAGTGCATGATCAGATTTCTGCTCACCGAAGTGAATCTTTGATGACGCGGGTTTTACATCTCATGAGATCGGTTGGGTTTGTTAGTGCCTCTTCTCGCCCTAAAGCTCGGACTTACTCAGTTTCTACCTCTTGTGATTCTGACAAAGATGATGATGATGACAAAGAGAAAGATAGAGACTCGTCTGGTGAGTTAGCAGAAACTTTTGAGGAAACCCAAATTCAAACTGAGACCGACAGTCCGCCCAAGATGCCTTCGATCCTAGAGGAGAAGGAAAAGGAGCTGGTTCATCGGGAGGGTAAAGCTCCGGTAATTGTGGGAAAGGAGAAAGGAGAAACCGATAAGGGACTCTCTTCAATCGATGAGGAAATAGACTGCGATACAAATATCGATGAAGGCGATGTCAATTTGGGTGACAAGGCCCCAGAATTAAGTCCCGAGCACACTCCATTGCTCCCTCCAAAAGAACATTTAGTCCCTCCTAAAGACAAACCTGCTCCCAGCCATTCGTCGGGGGATTGCCGAATTTGACTTCGGAGATGCGAGTGCAATCTATGTAGATGTGAAGGATCTAATGGGTGATATTACTTCGGAAGGGTTGCCTTCCCAGCCTGCCCAAATCGTTCCCACAAAAATAAATATCCTGACGTTAATTAATGATCGATCTGGTTTTTGATAATATGATGGTTTCGTTAAACCGTAGCACGCACTTCGCTAGGATCACGCACTTCACTGTTATTCACCTAGAATTTTTTAATCCATCAAATGTCTTTTTTCCTGAAGTCGTTTTGTTATTTGCCGCAGGGATCATGTCTCGAGGCTTCTGTGGTGATCTTAACCGAGCGCTTGAGTCTCAGCGTTCGCAAAGACCTTCATCCTGATATTACTCCTCCCGTTAAACTGATGAGGAGAGAAGGAAGAGAAAAGATAAGGAGGCAGAGGAGCGATCAAGACCACGACAGAGGAAGCGACCAAGAAAAAAGGAAAAGCCCGATTGAGCGGGGAGACCCGTCTAAGAAGTTAAAGAAAGACCAAGAACATCTTCCCGCTTCCACTTCCGGAGCTGCGACCTCCTCCACTCAAACTGCTACTGTTCCTCTTCCAATTTCAAGGCGAGCTCCTTATATTCTCCCTGTCGGTCCCCCGCTTCTGCAAGCTGCATTTCCCTACTTATTCTAAGGGTGGTTATTTTCGACAAGCCCAACCTGAAAGTCGGTTCGTGCAGAATTTTACTCACCCCATCTCCAGGCGATCCAAAGCGGCTTGGAGCTGGCCGAGGGATGAGAGAAACTGTGCATGCAACTTTCTACCATTAACCGAAATAATTACCAGGAGATCCTCTCATTCGAGTCTGAAAAAGACGAATTTGAGAAGCACCTTGTGGAGTCTTGGAAATTTAAAGATTGAAGAAGGAGAGGAACGATGCCTTGGAAAGGGAAAGCATGATTGCTTCTTTTTTTAGGGAGCTGAAGCAATCAACTGATCGAGCCGCTCTCATATTCAGAGACGAGATAAAAAAAGTGCCATGCCAATGAGGTGGCTTTGAAAGAGAAATTGAAGGCAAGCGAAACGATGATCAAGGAGGAAAAGAAAGTTGTCGTTAAACAGAGCCAAGAAATCGCTTCCCTATGTGCACAAATTTTGACTATGGAAGCTAAGAAAAATCAATTGGCCATAAAGAAGGCTAGCACAAAGACCAGCTTTTCAGAGCTCCAAGATACTTTTGCACGACAAACGGAAGGCCTGGATGTTTCTATCTTGGGGTTTCTATGTTAATTATGCGCTTCATCAAGGTAGCCTTGGTTATTTGGGTCCATCGTTCCCTCGCACGCTCGTAGTGGTATGGGAGGAAGTTGCCTGGTTCGAAGACATGAACGGTGGGTATACCGAGGAGGAGCTGGTTCAGGCCTACCTGAATGAGGAATCCCACCAAGCTCTAGTGGAAGGCCAGAGAATCTTAAAGCTGGAGAGGGAGCATGAATTCACTGTTGTCACGACCACAACCAAAGCTGCTGCCTAACATTTTCCTTCAGGGCCGGGTGAGTCATCATCGCATTTCCTTATCGGCGAGGGGATCGCTAGCACTTCTCCCGTAACCGTGCAGCCGTCGAAGGAAGGCAACAGCGAAGGCTTTGAAGTCATTGCACATGACCAAACCCCACTGCAGGTAACTTTCTCCTCTTTCCCATGCTTGAAGATTTTTAGTTCACGCCTGATGAAATTGCTGAGATAACCGCCCATTATTCTAATATTGTAGATCAACCTCCTCTTCCCGCTAGATTACCTTCTCATCACGATGATGGGTCTGCTACTATTTTAACCGCGTCAACCGTTGTCTCTGTTTCTAGCTCGTAGCCTGGTCCACATTTTGAGCAAATTGAGGCTCTGCATGGTTTGGATGACCCTTTGTTTCTCAAGGGGAGAGCTTGGCAGCTACTGGTGCGCAAGAGCAAGCAGACCGAGGCAACCAACCAGAGAAAACAAAAACAGAGCAGTCGAAGACCGAGGAACATTGATTGCGGTGAAAAGGGAGAAGGTTGAAGTGTAGAGGAAGTCATCTAGGAGCTCTCACCGACCCCGCAAGTATAAGGGGAAAGGAGGTTCCACCAGTGGTCATGCTTCGGAGAGTAAGGGTACCCCGGGTAAGGATAGGCCCCAAAAAATACATATTAGAGGCGGGAAAGGAGACCAAGGCAGCAGTGAGAAGACGTCTTGATTTGCCCTTTTCCTCTTTTGCTGTTTTGTTTTTTTATCACCATTTGTACAAGTGCAGAGTCTTCATTTATATTCTTTTGTTGTCGTCATAGTGATATTTTGTATTTTTCTATCTTTTGGCCGATATTAGGTGGGTACGACCCCCACATTTTGACTTTGTATAGGGAATGTTATAAGTAATAAAATGTTGACATTTTGATTGTAACTTTACCTGTCTACTTCTCTATGTTTCATGCACTTATGTCAATTTTATTCATCACTTATTCTGTTTAGTCCTGTAATTATTGCCAAAATTCATTGTTTGGAGTAACAGAACTGTAAAGTGTTTGATTTTTTATTTATTTGAGTATTGATGTGCCCTCTCCAATTCAAGGGGTTGTTTACTTCAAACACCGGATTTCCAATCGGTTGATCTGAGTGGTTCCTCGGATGTTTTCCATCGAGTCTATTTTGTAGTTCCTATCTGCAGGAACTCGCGTTTCGGGAGATTGCACTATGTTGGATTCATGTGACTTTACTTCTAACAGTGGGAGTGGATTCCCGTTAGTCCTGTAGTAGATGAGTTTCCCAACATTGTTGGGGCAATTCCGGTACTTAAGAATATGCATGGCTTATGAAATGCGTGGCTTTTAAGATCGATATGACCCGTGGATCTAAAACGGTTTGTAATTTCTCAACGCTACCCATCTTCGAGTAACGTGAGGAGTTCAGGGTCTAGTACGTGGTTTCACGGCTCAAGAAGTGATGCGTGGCTTTATGGGAATACGTGGCTTAGATAGTTGTGCTTGTTTAGATGTGATTCCATAATCCAAGAAGCAATGCGCGGCTTATGAGATGCGCAGCTTTGGTTTGGGCCTTCCTAGTGTTGCCAGAGCAACATTGGTTCTTAGAAGGCGGGGATCAGGTTCCGCCGATCCAATTGTTTGAGTCGATTTGCTTCTGTCGACTTGGCGGGTAGGTGATGCATACTTGAGTATGGTTTCACTATCCCAAGCAACAATTGGATGGTTTTGAGCCGATTTGACCCCGTCGACTCATCAGGTTACTTTTATGAACACAGTTTTATTGGTTCAGAAAGTAAAGCAATTTTATTAAGAAAAGTTGAGCAAGTTCTATCTATTTAAAATGCCCCTAGTATTCCGGGATGGCTTATTTTCTAAAAATAAGAAGCACATAAGATAGTTTTAGATAAAGTAACGGCGCAACGATTCGCTGTTCCATGCTTGCGGAATTTGGATTCCGTCAATGGTTTTCAGTTTGAATGTTCCATCCCCTAGCTTTTGACTGATCACGTATGGTCCTTCCCAGTTTGGGCAGAATGCTCCTGGTACAGGGTAGATCCTCTTTAGGACAAGGTCTCCCACTTCAAAGGTATGATTATGCACTTTGGAGTTAAAGTACCATGCAACCCTTTTTTGGTGAGCGGCGGTTCTCACTTCGGAGAGATCCATCGCTATATCTTTCCTTGGCGTTTTTGCTCCTAGATTTAAGTCTGCATCTAGTTGCCTTGCTGTTGGTGGAGTACTTGCATTTCCTTCCAAATCAATTACTGTAGTTCCACCTATCACTCCTTTCTCATGCTGTTTTTCGTTTCTCATGTTTAGTCCCGAGACGAAGGAATTCCCTTGTTCTATGATAGTCACGGGTCTGCCATGGTTCTTGGAGCAGGATGTGATTGTAGGGTCAAGAGGGCATTAAGTTTGTCCATAAAAGCTCTTGACCGCTTTCCATCTTCTGATTAATCTCATCGACCATCTTATTCAATTCATCTCTAATAACAACTTCGTGTTGATTAGAGGATCCTTGCACCTGATCTCCTGCGTTGGCGCCATTGACTTCGATCTGCTGATGATTCATATCTTCTCCAGCAATTACTGCCCCTATGGATCTTCCAAAAGCAGTTCTCTTTCTTCTTGGAGCCATTGATTCTTAGCAGCAGATCTATTGAACAGAGATTAAGGATCTAACTTCTAAACTTATCTGATCCAAAGTAGATAGCTAGATCTAAGTTTGAGTTGGGTTGTCAGTGAAAGCACCAAAATATTAACCCAAAAAATGGATTAACACCCTGGATTGAGTGTGAAAGCTCCAGCCTTGTTTATCAAGACAAATAAGATAGAAAAACAATAAATTGTAGAGAAAGTAAATGAACAAGAGATTTTAATAGTGGTTCGGCTGTTAACAAAGCCTACGTCCACTTTATGGATTTTACTGATGTATTGACTATTGATCTCAAGTACAAATTAATTACAATTCTAACAATTGAATAAAGAGAGATCAGACCACCATTGATGGAGACAAAAGTAAGGATCTCAATTGTCCCATGGCAGCCATTGTGAGGGAGAAGAAAGTTGAAGAATCTTCGTAACAGAGCTGCTTTAGTGATCAGAACTGCCAACCTCCTTCCTGTTGGAGATAGATTGGTATTCATAGAATTTAGTGAGCACTTGGGTCGAAACTATTACACCAAAGGCCTGTAGTCATTGGTAGGAGGAAGCATGTAAAATTTGGGAGCTATTCGAGCTAACTGTTTAGATCGGTACCGATCCAATTGGGTCGGAACCGATCAATTGGATCGGATCAGTACTGATCCAAATAGTTGCGTTATTTTTGCGCAACTCCCATCCTACAGGCTTCCTTATCTACTTGCGAGGCTTCTCTATAATTTCATGACTTGTTAGGTTGTTTTTACGATGATTCACCAGTAGGTTAGATTGAACTATAACCCGAATCGGATAAGTCTTCAGCCTGATGTGATGGAGCATGGCTGATGTATGGTCAAATCCAGTTATATAATAATATATATATATTATTTAAATTATCAAGCTATATAATTTCGAACCCTAATCGAGACGTGCCGCCTGACGTTCTGTATGTTATACCCCTATTTCGAACGCAATGAACTTGTTTCAAGACCTAATTCAATCGCATGCAGAAGATAGCTTTTTGAACCCAATTATTATATTAAATTTTCAATATTAAATCCTATGCATTTCGATCTCGCACGGCCAAACGATACATCTGATCGCCATGAAATTTGACGGCGTATTATAATTCATTATTGCGGATCCAATGAAACTAGTTTCGTCGAAATCCGAGACCGTGCCCCAGAAGGCTATTATTGCACGTAAATTAAAACGGGTTATTTCCAAAATCAGTTTAATTGCTTTTAAATCAAATTAAAATTTTTATTATCTTCCTTCTCATTCAAATTGATTTTAAATCAACTTTAGAAATCATTTTCATTCATATTAAACTACAAACTCAATTATTTTAAACAATTTCAATTATTAAATTAAATAATTTAATTATTAATTAAATCACTATGTTTGAAATATAAGTTATTTAACTTATAAAATTAACTTTTCGATATTTAAAATAAATTAAATATTCCAAATTCAAATGACTAAAATTCTGGGTTGTTACAAGTAGGCTAAGGGACAAGTTTATTTTGGGGTACGCTGGTTGGAGAGCTGGACTTTTAGGATATATTGAGGTGTTTCTTATTTAGGCCATGTATAACAATGTGTATCAAATATTATATTCATGTAAGAGACTATGTACTGTACTTGATGCATTTATTTAGTACTCCGTGTATATGGAGCCTATGTAGACTGATTAATTTTTGTTATGACTCTATCAGTTTGATATCCATATCCTATCTTATATATTCATATACACATACACACACTCACTGACAAATACCTGATATTTGTGATGCCTTCGAGTATTTGATTATCATGCCTTTGTGCATTGATCATGCCATCGTGCATTAGTATGTCTATTATACTATATATTGTCTTTCTGGTGCAAGTTATGCATAGAGGTCTTTCCTGTGCAAGTTATGCATAGGTGGTACACCTACTACGGTATTATAAAGCACATGTATTAATCATCATATATTCAAGACATTGTAAAAGGTGGTTCGTTATAGAAACGAACACTTTTTGTTCATTAATATAATAGAATGTGTATTTGTGATATTTTCTTGGATACCCTATAAGCTTACATAAATTTGATATTGCATCAAGTTTACCAAGGTTCATATACTTAATGTAAGCCTACCCTATACCTTAGGATAATTAAGATGAGGTTTCTAACCAACCTATAACTCATATGGTGTCTTAGGCATAAATTTATATGGTATAGAATTCAGCAGATATGTCGCGGTTTCAAGCGCATATTACCAAAAGGAAAGAGGTAACTCTCTATCACTCATCATCCATCAAATCAAAATATCCAACAGAATTTGATATCTCCTTTCCGAAACACATTTGTGTTGATGAGTATAATGAGTGACTTGAGAGGGAACCCTATTCTCTTTTTGATACCCTTGAGGCATATTTTCGATGTACTTACCTCCTCATTTAGATCAAAGTATTTTAGTTTTCTTCTAAGTTTTCAACTTTGTTCTTATATTCTGTATGTTTTTCATAGACCCTTGAATCTTTGATTTTTTTTTTGTTTTATTAGATACACATATCCATATCTAGATAAATCATTGGCGAACGTAAAGCAGTATAAGGCTCCACCATTGGTTGCAACAAACATACGACCACTTTCATTTGTATGTACTAGTCCTAATAGTTTAGTAACTCCTTCGTTGCTCCCACTGATTGGGTCCTTAGCCATTATACATTTGAGACATGATTTAAAAATATCAAATGATTCAAGATAAAAAGACAATAGAAACTCTTTATAACGACCCATAATTTTATCACTTTGATTTAGAATATTTAATTAATTTTAAATATTCGAATATAGGTTTATTAAACATAAATAATCATGTTTTATGTGGTAAATAATAGTGGTGATTTTTTTTTGAAAAAATGTTTACAGAAATATATTCTTTGGAATAATATCGACAATATAACCGAAAATCATTTTATCGATAAACAACTCTTTAACCATCAAAAATCGCACACGCTTTTTTTTACATACACTTATTTAACTATTTAAACAAAAATAAGGAATAAAAAATATTTTTCCATTTTTGGAAATAATTATGATGTCAGCAATAATGTCATCATTTTCAAAAATGAGCATTAAAGGAAAGTTTCGGTATTTTGGGTATTTAAATATTCAAATAATTATTTTAAATGATAAATAATTCATTTTAATTACTATATAATGACAATAACTAATTTATAATAGTTTTATAAATATATATACTTTTTTTATAAATATATGCAAATTTCACCGCACTTTAGCAATTTAACGGTGGGATTTTGCAGCACTTGTTTATAATTTATAAAAATAGTTTTATAATTCAAATGAGCACGTCTTAATATGAAGATAGAAAAACTATTTTTAAGATTTGTTTACATAAATAAATCGTTTAACAAAGAAGTAAAATATGACCGGAATTCGGATTCCGGATTTTCAACGGCTTATCAAATAGAAGTTCTAATCAAATGTTGCACCATGGTTTGTCAAATAAGACATATATATGCATATATACATGCACATAACAAGTGCATACATATAAGAAGTTATCATGTGCATTTACAAATTTACTTAAAGTAAAAAGTAGAAAATATCCTGATATTTATAAACAAAAGTCAAAAGATGCTTTACTTGAACATTAATGAAGGGGAAAAGATGAGATGGTGATGATGTGAGAGGGGGAATCACGGCCAAGGAAGTGATGGGGGGATGCATGATGATGTTGGAGATATTTTTGGATTACTTCATGGTTAAGGCGTGGAAATGTTATAAATACCCACCAACACCTCTGATAATTTACATATTCAACTTCCAAGCTCTCTTCTTCTCTCTTGAGCTCTCTAATGGCTTCCATTAAGGCCTATGTTCTTAATAAAAATAATGCAAAAGAACATAGCAAGAAGAAGAAGATAAATAGATACACATACACAAAATCATTTCAAGTCCAAACAAGTGCCAAAATACTCCTCTACCTCTGTTAAACTCAAGGCTACCACCACCATTCACCCTTGGCCGAGCTAACACCCTAAGGAGGGTCATAGCTGAGCATGCAAAAGGAAACGAGGAAGATATAGGAAGCTCAAGAGTGAAGATAGTGGAGAGAAATGCTGTCGGAATATCGCTAGAATAATTTCAAGGAGCAATGGCGAGGAGTGGATATGATTATGGGTACTTGATTAAAAATATACTTCTTATAATTATAAATCAATTATGAAATGGTTTTAAATAAGTGAGCATGACTATTAAAAATGGTTATGATGTTTGGTTGGTTAATTAATGATGCTTGATGGTTGCTTAAGAAGTAAATAGTGATATATAGTTAAATATGTCAAATGAAAGTGAGAAACTCTATTAGTTTATTTTATAAATCATGTGATGATATGATATGTTTGCTATCAGTGTTTTCTATGTTTGATCATCATGTTTTGGATGCGATAATATATTTGCTTGGTTACGAAAATAATTTGCGGGAAATACACGTCGAATTTACATAAAAAAAACACTTTCTCTTATGAATTATAAAGTGTTATGGTATAGTTAAACCTCTTTAAACATGAATAAAAATGGTTTAGAAATGTTTATAAACATTAAAACTCATTTCGGCAAAGTTTTGAAAAGATATGAAATTAGAGTCAAAATAGTCGCGTCGTTTAACGACAGTTCTCAATTTCGCACCATAAAATTTAAATCAATGTGTAGAGTGGAATATAGCTCGAAATTATTCAAAATAAGAATTTTCCAGACTCTTATGACTATAGTTTCCAAATAAAGGAGAAAAATTAAGATTTCGATTTGTAAAATTTGTGATATGTCCAAATCAAGTTTTTAAAATCATCGCTTTTTGGTGGTTCGTAAAATATGGATTTCAACTCTTAAAAATAGTTAATTTTATATCTTTAAAAATATGAGATAAATACTAAAAATATGTTAAAATATTTTAAAAGAGTTTTAAATGGAAAAATTAAACATATAAAAGGTTTTAAATGGAATTTGTGGTATCAAACCCTTAAAAGCACTAATCCTTAAAAAAAATTGAAATTTCTGAAATAAGATTTAAACTTGGGTTTTCTTCTTGAATCCTCTATAAATATTTTTCAAATAATAAATCAAGTATTTTATAGGATTTAGAGTTGATTAAATAACTTGACCGCCTTATGGGTAACAGAGAGATAATCTCTAAGCTTGAGTTTGGAAAACTAGTTTCCTGTCCCTAGCTATCTGGACTAGCCCGACGGAGGGGATAGTAAATTTGATTTACTCGGACCGCATCTTACTAAGATAAAAGAAAAGCAGATTTGGGGTTTTCCAAAGGTTAAACCATATTTTAAAATAATAAGATGTTTGGTGATATAGGTAACATTCTGGTTAAATTCTGTATTAAATTCCGAGGAGGGAACTCATACTATCCATGTGAATTTAAAAGTTGATTTCACTATTATTCGACGAATAGTACAGGTTGAATACGGAAATTAGTATTGAGTATAATTAGTATAATATCTATGGATCCCTTTGTATTCAATAATGTTTTCCTATAAATTAAAGAGAAATGATTTGGTATTTTCAAATTAAAACAAGGTTTAATAATCCTGTATATGTTATAAAAAAATGGTTTAAAGACATATATCCCTAAGATGATATTTTACTTGGATAAAAGATATTTATTAATTGAATAATAATCACCCACATACTTGACATTTTTTTATCTATAATTGGTTCGAAGAAACCGGGATCAAATTTAGGTGATTCCTATTCGAAAACCACTTCGAACCAACATATGCGTTCAAAAGTGAAGAAACATTAAAGACAGTGATTTTGAAGACGAAGATCTTTATAATGTAGGGTTGCTTGTCACTAACCTCTAGGGTAATTCCCATATCATATATATGGTGGCAGTGGTATATTCATTTTGAAATCTTTGATGCAAGGACTGCTCGCTACTAATCTTAGGGGTGATTCCAAACAGGACGTAGTAGGAGTGCCTTCGGTTTGCCATGTTCCTGGACAACATGTATGGACGAATGTCTGACATTACATTTCCAAGACCACGTACGGTGATTTTTACAAACGTGCTTCTGTTTGGTGGTGTAGGAGGTAACCCCTCTTACACATAACACCCTTCCTTGAGGCGTGTGAACTCGGGGGTTGTACTATTATGGAAATCAACGGTGTGTTTTTAGAAATGGCATGGTGATGTAGCATTCAAAGTGGGATTTCTTTTATGAAAGGTAATATGTTACCTCAGACCTCACACTCAAAAATGGCTGAAACAGAGTATGTCGCAAGGCTATATGGGTTACTCCCACTAGGGTATGGTCACCACCTTTCTAGATTACCCTCTATATATCAGGTTTGTTGTGTATGCTATGGCCACGGATAGGTCGAGAACGACTGGGGTGATGTCATATTCGGTACTATCCAAGATCATTGTGTTGATCACCGGAAAGGGGAGGTCGGTCTTGCTAGATGCAGAGGATCGTCTGTGGATCCTCGGTGCATTACTCTAGAGATGTACTGTATGGAAGGTAGTCTCTTACCTGTTATTGTATGAATCCATTCTCCAATAAGTGCCTTCGGACTTAGTTGTATACCTATTATGCTGGAATTTAATTAATGTAATAATTTCGGCTATGATTAATATGTATTTGTAACCTAGACACTATTATAATATCATAGGATTTTACATAGCAATGTTTTGGTTATCATAAGGTAAAAACCCGTCTGTGTTTATGTGCCGTGTGGTCTTATGATATACCTTTTTTTTAAATATCCATGTTTGGAGTTGTCTTACACTGGTCCTATGACTGACCCGGAGTTTATTCACTTTTCCCTTATACTCTGGTGTCTTATTTTTTCACCCAGCCAAGTAGTTCAGTTCTAGCTTAGAACATTTTGGAGGAGCTTGGAGCAAAAGCTAGAGTTTCCTCTATAGATAGTTATCCATTTCCATTTTCGCTACATTTGTTTACTGTTTGTATTCAGCATTAGTAGGGATGGAGATTTATAATTGTCCAGGCCGAGATTACGATAGACTCTGATGTATGTATTTAAAATTTCCACTGTTAAGGTTATACATTGAAATAATATATGTTATTCCATTCGTGAAAGATTCTTTTCTGTCTTTATTTTTCTTTTTACCCTTGCTTAATCTGTCTTTTCGGTACTTGGATATTCGGCATGTGAATACCATGGATGTATTAGTGTCAATTTCTGCGGGTCGAAAAGGTAGGTCGTCACACTATTGGTTCCTTTACTTGTTTAAACATTTCTCACTTATATGCCTAGTATGTAGAGCCACAAATGGTTGTCAATAATATTAGAAGCTTAATATCTTCCACAACAAATACATAATTACACTTAAGTATATAAATTCCATCCATACAAGCACCAAAAAACACAGCTTTATTTTCACAACATTAATAATATTGTCATTACAAATAAAACTATAACTGTTTTCCATCAAACATGAAACAAAAATTATTCCATTAACAAAATTCGGTATAAAATAACAATCATGTAAAACTAAATCACGTCCACTAGCAAGCTTCACATGGTAATCTCCCACTGCTATGACAGTTATAGTTGCTCCATTTGCAATTTGGAACTCCATGGTCCCTCGTGCTATGGGCCTCTTTCTTCTTAATCCCTACAATGAATAGAAATATAAGTTCCAAATCCAGAATCTGAAACACATGAAGAAGAACATGTAGATAATCTTTTTTTTAATAAAGAAAGTACAATTAGGAGCAAAACCCGATTCCTTCCCTCTGAGCATCTTCAAATATTTGGACAATTCCTTGTCCAATGTCCCTTTTTGAGTAATGGTGACATTCATCCTTCTCTTCCTTGGCTTAGTCTTTACCTTTGATGCCCTTTGACCTACGTTTTGTCTTCTTCAAACCATTCGAAGAAAAAGTGCCATAAACCATGAGTATAACGCTTGGTTCCTTCATGAACGTACTCTCAACTATCCTTCACATATTAAGGAGATCCGTGACAGTACATTTCAATGATTTAATACTAAAGTTCAATATGAACAGGTTAAACTGTGGCGCCGGTGATCCAAGAATCAAGTCAATCTGTAATTATTGATCTAGTATTGTCGTAATTAATCAAATCTCTCTATGTAACCAATCATATTGAATATGTCATCATTTGTGATGCCCCGGCTCCAGTGACCGAAATATCAGAGGGAGTTTACCATCCGATAGCTCGGATCAATGGGCACTAAAGGAGCGATCTCTCGTCTATACTACTTTGGATCAACATGGATACGTTTAAAATACCTGAACATTTCTGAAATGATACGTATCTCATCTCGATGCAATGTAGTATACACGAGTTCAGAGAATTTGTATTTAAATCACATAGCAGAACACAATAAATAATGGTTTCACAAAACAGCGGACCAAAAAGATAGATATATATACATATACATAGGTACAAACAGACGTCAAACTACACCATATATCTACAACTATACATAACTGCCCCAAAATTGACGTCCTAATACATACACAGACAAATATACACACAAAGGACATACGACATGACTATACAAAATCAACTTAGCATAGTTCAACGGACTCTAAATGTATCTCTCTAACATTTCTCCTCCAGATAACTCTAACAGTTCCTTTGAGACATGTAGCAAGCGTACGTCCGTGAAGCTCTAAATCTACAACTACCTTAAATTTATATACTATATGCCAGTTGCCGTCCATCCTAATGTCGTATGAAGTCACCTCAAAACGTGAAAAGGTAATCATCCTGAAATGCCTCGGTCAGACCCCGAGTTTTCACAAAACAAAACCTCAAACCAGGCTATAAATCTAGCTGTGAGTATAATAGTGTAACAATGATTCATATGAATGTATGGAGTCAGGTTATATATGTGATATTAAAAGAAATATATATGTCACACACTTCATAATCTAAACCCGCCCATATCCCATTGGATTATTTCAGTTTAAATACACGTGTCACGACACTATTTAAAGTGAATCACAGCTGCAACTCTAATCAACCGAGATATCACATCCTATTCATTATAAGTTGCATTCATTATTCAATAGACATATCACTATCAAGTTATTCATATACGAGGTTTAGAATTACTAGTGAATCCTATTAATTATTCACTCTTACTAGACTATGTATCGAACCGATATTACGGCCTTTTTCATCCGTATATCTTTCGATTAGAAATTGTGGGCGCCCCCACACGATCTATTAGTTGCACTATCTTCTCCTGTTCACCGTTGACGCTCACCCCGTTGTGCTATAATCTTCATCTTTGTTTTACCACACATCCATCAATGAGATTACTCTCGATTCTTCCTCGTTTCCCGTTTGCACCGCGCCTGTCATTGTGATTGTGTCCGTGCAACAGATCGTTTGGACAATAAGTGACGAGGGACAAGGTCGTCACGATTCAGGGAGCGACCCCGAATCTGTCCGCTAGGATGGATTCTAGCGTTTAGTAGTCTCATCACATCCTGTTTGCTTCATCGGTTAAATTCATTCAAATTCTTTTGTATTTAACTTCCCAATATACCATTTATCCCCAAAATGGTATCGTTTTCTATTTTATATCACATATAAATGTCGTGTTCGTGCAACATAGCATTAACTTGCATTATATAGCATCATGAACATTCCTAAACATAACATGTAAACACAATTTGGAAGAACTTCAACGGATTTGAATTTAAATTATAATAAAATATACGTTTCAAATTTAGACTTGATTTTTGATGACGTCATTTTAATTTAATTTATAGAATTTTTCCATAATTTTTAATTTAGAAAATAAAATATTTTCGGTTGACGCGTTTTGCGTCAAACGCCGGTTCTTTTGAAGTTTTACAAAATAAGTCAAACGGTTTATTTTATTGCTATTTTGTGATCGCGTAACGTTGTCGTGGGCGATCGTATTTTTATTTCAGTCGTTCGCGGTCCGTACGCAAACGGAATATTGCGTAGCGTCGTACTCTAAAACTTTTTGGTTATGTTCACTCCTCCACACATCTCCGACGAGCGAACCGAGATCATTGTCGTAATGCGCTACGCAATACGATCCTGCTGGTACCTTCCATTTTGGCCGTAATGCTTCCGTTCATCATACGGTCGCGGACTTAACGGTGTCATTTTTAATCACCACGGGGTCCATCGGTCAGGCGAAAGCTAGGCGATTTGTTCATCTCACTTCCCTCTACATATTTCCTTTTGGTTGCATGAACAAAATCATCCTAGATTTTGAGTTATTAATATTTGAAGTTTTGAAACAAAATTTGTTTTATTATAAGGTTTGCATGGATAGTGTTCTTTATATCTCTAAACAAGCATGCAGGTTAAAGCAATCATGTCCTTTATTTTACAATGTAAACATGCACGTTCAACAGAGTTATTATTACAAAGCACTAACGTGTCATGTATACTAGCAAGCCTATAGATTTCTTTTCAACACACTACACTTGTACATGCTTCATACATATTTTATGTAATTTATTGACTTATTCACCATTTTCAATCACTTTTGAATTTTGTACAGGGCTTTCAAACATCAGGTTTCGAAATTTTAAATTGTGTTCAACTTAGTCAACTTAGGCAACACATTAGAAATATAGACTATAAAATATGTGCAAAGTTATGTATAATAAAAATGAACAAGGTCAAGGTAGCATAAATACTTTATTATGTGTAAACAAATAACATGAAATACACATACACAGGGAAGTAAACTTATCCATATTCAAAATGGTCTCAATTCAAGGCTACTAAAATAGGTACAGGCTAGGAAAGAATGTATATATGCAACAAGTGAGACATGCATGCACAGTGTAGTCATATATGTTACATATCCTTTAGTAGTAACTTCATTTTGACGCTCCGTGCATGTATTAAATTTTGAGATGATATAGTACTAAAAGTTTCTTCAATCAATACAGCAAAACATGTACTGTTGCTTTGCAGTTCATGTTCATACACCTAACTATTTTTTTTAATTTAAGTCAAGCAAAATCTTTTGCACTAAAGAGAAGTGAAACAATGAAATATATGTGCTCATATTAATATGAGCAGAAGATGTTGATATTAGTTTAATTGAAAAAATAGTACTCGTATACAGTAAAGAAAAGAAAAGGTGAAATATACTAACATTGATTTGCACAGTCTGATAAAAGATGAAAAATATAATAATGTGAATTTGCTTGCGTTAGAGAAAAAGGGAGTGTAGTGCTTATATAAGTTTCACACTGATAATTTAGGCCTAAGCAATTGAATGTGTTAAAATATAATGATGAAAGGGATAAGTATGAAAACATCGGTCGACTGAAAATAAATTTATTTATTTTATTTTTCAGTAAATAATTTTGTACCCCTCAAATAAATCTTCATATCCTTAACCGCGATATTGCCCTACCGCAATTTGTTCTCCGATTACAATTCCGCTCTGACGTTTTGCTCTAAATTTTATTTTATATCCATAATGATTATTTATTTATTTATTTATTTATTTATCTATTTATTTATTTATTTATTTTATAACTAAATTTATTACTATATTTTAAAACAGCAGCGGGATATTACAGACTTCCCCCTTAAAAGAAATTGTGTCCTCGCAATTTACTAGAGAGTACTGTATGATATTCGTATATTAAAAATTGTCCTATCAACTAATAAAGTCCTAACATCCATGACTCGATGAATATATAAATACGTACCTAATGGGTTTCAATTAACTCAGGATGTGATTTCCTAATTTGTTCCGCAGTTTCCCAAGTGCAGTCTTTGGGATTATCTGACCATTGAACTTTGACTAGTGGAACTTGCTTGTTTCTTAACTGCTTCATCTTTGAGTCCACTATTCTAGCTGGCTCAACGGTGAAAGTCAAATTCAGTTCAATTTCTAGTTCCTCTAGCTGCTTTGGTTCTATAATAATATTGGAATCCCGTAGACATTTCCTTAATTGGGATACGTGGAACATGTTATGAACTCCAGATAGATATGCTGGTAATTCAACTCGGTATGCAAGGCTTCCTATACGCTCCATAACTGGATAAGGTCCAATATACCTTCGAGCTAATTTTCCTGCTTTTCCAAATCTTATAACTCCTTTCATTGGGGATACCTTTATAAAAACGTAATCTCCAATCGCAAATTCCAAGTCCCTTCTATGTTGGTCAGCGTAGCTCTTCTGTCGAGACTGAGCAATCTTCATACGATCTCTAATAAGCTCGATTTTCTTAGTTGTTTTTCGGACCATATCTGGTCCTAGTATAAGTCTGTCTCCAGTTTCTAACCAACAAGCTGGAGAATGACATGGTCTTCCATTCAAAGCTTCAAATGGTGCCATACCGATACTGGATTGAAAACTATTATTGTAGGAGAATTCAATCAAATGAAGATATTCTTCCCATGAACCCCCGAACTCTAAGATACATATCCTGACTAGATCTTCTACAACTCGATTTATTCTTTTAGTTTGTCCATCCATCTGAGGATGGTATGCTGTGCTTAGATTGAGTTGTACACCCAAGACTGAATGCAAGCTTTGCCAGAATTGACTAGTAAATATCGGATCACGATCGCATACTATATTCTTTGGAATTCCATGCAATCGTACAATATGTTTCAGAAATAGTCTAGCTAAACTTTCTGCGGTTCTATTCATTTTAACAGGAATGAAATGGGCACTTTTAGTGAGTCTATCAACTATCACCCATATACTTTCATTTCCTGACCTTGATCTGGGAAGTCCATCAATGAAATCCATAGAAATCTGTTCCCATTTCCATTGAGGAACTTCGAGAGGTAATAAAAGTCCACTGGGCTTTTGATGCTCGCCCTTAACTAACTGGCACATAATACATCGTTTCACATATTCACCGATGTCTTTCTTCATGCCTTCCCAATAGTACATCCGCTTCATATCATTATACATCTTTGTACCACCGGGATGTATAGAAAATAAAGATTGATGACTTTCGTCTAGAACTTCTTTTCTCAAATCGGCTGTGTTAGAAACACACAACCTTCCTTTAAATTTCAAGTTCCCTTTCAAGTCTAACTCGAACTTGCTGAAATCTTCAGATGCATTACCATTCTTCAATTTATTAATTTGATCTGCCAGGATTGGGTCATTTCTTTAATTAGCTTGAATTCGATCGAGTAAACTCGGTCGAATATCCAGGCTTGCCAACATGGCCGTTGTTTCTTCCACTCTTCTAAACTTGAGGTTACAAGAAGATAACACTTCTAATTCTTTCCATTCTATCAACATCATTGATACTACGGCCTGGTGATTTCGGCTGAGAGCATCTTCCACCTTATTGCCCTTACTTGGCGTATACTGAATTTCTAGATCATATGCGGCTAGAAATTCTAACCATCGTTGTTGTCTCATATTCAAGTCTTTTTGAGAGAATAAATATTTTAATGATTTATGGTCTGTGTATAAAACAAACCTTTCTCCCAATAAATAATGCCGCCAAAGTTTCAAGGCAAATACCACGACTGCTAACTCAAGATCACGAGTTGCATACTTTACTTCGTGAGGCCTGAGTTGTCTAGATGCATAGGCTACAACTTTGTCTTGTTGCATTAATACTGCACCAAGCCCTGTTCCACAAGCATCAGTGTATACTACCAGATCCTGATTTCCTTCTGGAACTATTAATATTGGAGCGTTAGAAAGTAATTCTTTCAACTTCTGGTAAGCCCCTTCACATTTATCTGACCAGATAAATTTAACTCCTTTCTTCGTTAAATTAGTTAGTGGAGCAGAAATCTTGAAAAAATCTTTTATAAATCTTCTATAATATCCTGCTAAACCTAAGAAACTTTTGATTTCAGTTATTGATTCGGGTCGCTTCCACTTTTGAATAGCTTCAACCTTAGCTGGGTCGACTGAAATTCCTTTCCCCGAGATTATATGTCCTAAAAATTTCACTTTCTTCTGCTAGAAGTGACATTTTGAAAACTTCGCTTTAAGTTGGTGCTCTCTTAATGTTTCTAATACCAGTTTCAAATGAATCACATGCTCTTCTTTTGTCTTTGAGTAGATGAGGATATCATCAATAAAAACAAGGACAAACTTGTCCAAATAGCTTTTGAAAACTCTATTCATCAAATCAACAAAATAAGCTGGAGCATTCGTTAATCCGAATGGCATTACTAACCATTCGTAGGAACCATATCTAGTTCGAAATGCTGTTAGTGGAATACTGTCCTCTGCAACTCTTAGTTCATGAAAACCTGTAGCTAGATCTAGTTGTGAAAAGACCTTTGCACCACTCAGTTGATCGAATAGATCATCAATCCTTGGCAGTGGATATTTGTTCTTGATAGTATAGTCATTCAATTTTGTGTAATCTATACAGAGTCGAAATGATCCATCCGCCTTTTTAACAAATAAAGCCGATGCTCCCCAAGGAGATCTACTCATTCTGATGAAATTCTTTTGCTCAAGATCCTCTATTTGAGATCTTAATTCTTCCATCTCACTAGGGCACATTCGATTAGGTAATCTACTAAAAGGTTGAGTTCCAGGTTTCAAATCTATCCTGAATTCAACTGCTCGATGTGGTGGTAGACCAATAACTGGTTCAAAGATATCAGAAAAATCTCTAACTACTAGAATCTGTCCTATTTCATCTTCTTTATTTTCCAAAGCAAATAAAGAATAACTTGAACTAGCATTTGCTCTTTCTAGGGCTATAAGGATTCGCTTGGAGTACTCGGGATGTTGGAGAGTGATTACTCATTCTAAACAGTATAATTGAGCTTGATAGTGCTCGAGCCAGTCCATTCCCAAAATAACTCCATAACTCAATGAATCCATAATAAACAAATTACATGAGAAAGAATACCCAGATAAGCAAATTACGACTCCACTACATTTCATCCCCAGGGTAATGCATCCTCCAACAGGATTGGCCACCCTAAGAGAATTGTTAAGAGAAGATACATCCAATTTTAACTTTTCTACTATTCCTTTTGATATAAATGAATGTGATGCACCTGTATCAAAAAGAATTCTAATATATAGTCCATGCCATAAAATAGTACCTTCTAGGACCGAAGCTTGTGTTCCCTCATCTGGTTTCATTGAACTGGGACCATCTAGTGCGAACATTTTCCCTTGAGCCTGCTTCTTCGGCTTAGTGCATTGTCTCGCTATATGTCCCATTTCATTGCAATTGTAGCATTTCTTCATAGGAGCTTGACATGTGTTTCTACATTCATTGGCATAATGACCCTTTTTTCCACACGAGTAACATTCTACTTGTGCTTTAGATTGTTGCTTCTTTTGGTCCTCTTGCTTAGGCTGGAATGGTCGCTTGTTCTTTCAAAATTTTGCATTCTTCTTCCAGAAGAATGGTCTCTTCCTTTGTTGCTTATTATTCTGAGTAGGTTGACTTTCAGAAACCAAATCTCGCTCTCGTACCTTTTCAAATCTTAAAGCCATATCCACAATCTCCTCAAATGGAAATCGAAGTTGAGTAAGTAATTTATCTCTCAGTTCATTATTTAGACCAAGCACAAACTTCTCATTCTTTTCCAATGAGGTGCTAATGAGTGCCGGTCCATACTTCGATAGTGCATTAAACTCATTGACATACTAAGTTACAGATAAATTTTTCTGAGTAAGGTCAATAAATTTTTGAAGCAGTGCTGCTCTCTCTGCTTTAGGCAGAAAATGGGCTTTGAAAATATCTTTGAATTCTTGCCAAGATATGTCTTCCTCTGCAGTTGTAGTAGTTATGGCTTCATACCAATCTAAGGCACCTCCTTGTAACTGTCAAGATGCTAACCTTCTCTTGTCCTGATCAAAGAGATTCAGATCTCTAAACATTCTTTCGCATGTTCTCAGCCATGTATGAACTCCCATTATGCCTTCATTTCCCAAGAATGGTTTACCACCTAGACTTGAGTAGTCTTTGTAGAGCTTGGTAAACTCTAATCCAGGATTTTGATTATTGTCTCTGAGCATGCCCATATCTTGAACACGCTTCATGACTTCGACCCATTGATCCATAGTTAAAAGTACATTTTGATTGCTTGATTGACCATTTGGTGACTCAACTATCGAGCCTGTTCTGGGTTTACCTGGTCCTACCATTTTATGATAAAGAACATTTGTCATTTTGTTATATAATAAAATTTCGCTAACAATTACGTATGTAATATAAATACATATCAAGTATTATTCCAATGTTTTCCCTTTAAAACATTTTTAGAACTCGTCCATCATCTATACGAGTTAATCCCAATTCACGTGGTACTGACAGGGTAACAAACTAAGTCCGACTCCCTTATGGTCAAATGTCATCTATTTACTGATTTATACAAATTCTATTGAATCCTCGCACTAATACCACGCTGTGACGCCACAGCTCCAGTGACCGAAATATCATAGGGAGTTTACCGTTCGATAGCTCGGATCAATGGGCACTAAAGGAGTGATCTCTCGTCTATATTACTTTGGATCAACATGGATATGATTAAAATACCTGAACATTTCTGAAATGATACGTATCTCATCTCGATGCATTGTAGTATACACGAGTTCAGAGAATTTGTATTTAAATCACATAGCAGAACACAATAAATAATGGTTTCACAAAACAGCGGACCAAAAAGATAGATATATATACATATACATAGGTACAAACAGACGTCAGACTACACCATATATCTACAACTATACATAATTGCCCCAAAAATGACGTCCTAAAACATACACAGACAAATATATACACAAAGGACATACGACATGACTACACAAAATCAACTTAGCATAGTTCAACGGACTCTAAATGTATCTCTCTAACATTTCTCCTCCAGATGACTCTAACAGTTCCTTTGAGACATGTAGCAAGCATACGTCCGTGAAGCTCTAAATCTACAACTACCTTAAATTTATATACTATATGTCAGTTGCCGTCCATTTCAATGTCGTATGAAGTCACCTTAAAACGTGAAAAGGTAATCATCCCGAAATGCCTCGGTCTGACCCGAGGAGTTGTCACAAAACAAAACCTCGAGTCAGGCTATAAATCTAGCTGTGAGTATAATAGTGTAACAATGATTCATATGAATGTGTGGAGTTGGGTTATATATGTGATATTAAAAGAAATATATATATCACACACTCCATAATCTGAACCCGCCCATATACCATTGGATTATTTCAGTTTAAATACACGTGTCACGACACTATTTAAAGTGAATCACAGCTGCAACTCTAATCAACCGAGATATCACATCCTATTCATTTATAAGTTGCATTCATTATTCAATAGACATATCACTATCAAGTTATTCATATACGAGGTTTAGAATTACTAGTGAATCCTATTCATTATTCACTCTTACTAGATTATGTATCGAACCGATATTACGGGCTTTTTCATCCGTATATCTTTCGATCAGAAATTGTTGGCGCCCCCACACGATCTATTAGTTGCACTATCTTCTCCTATTCACCGTTGGCGCTCACCCCGTTGTGCTGTAATCTTCATCTTTGTTTTACCACATATCCATCAATGAGATTACTCTCGATTCTTCCTCGTTTCCCGTTTGCACCGCGCCTGTCATCGTGGTTGTGTCCGTGCAACAGATCGTTTGGACAATAAGTGACGAGGGACCAGGTTGTCACAATTCAGGGAGCGATCCCAAATCTGTCTGCTAGGATGGATTCTAGCGTCTAGTAGTCTCACCTCGTCTCGTTTGCTTCATCGGTTAAATTCATTCACATTCTTTTGTATTTAACTTCCCAATAACCATTTATCTCCAAAATGGTATCTTTTTCTATTTTATATCACATATAAATGTCGTGTTCGTGCAACATAGCATTAACTTGCATTATATAGCATCATGAACATTCCTAAACATAACATGTAAACACAATTTGGAAGAACTTCATCGGATTTGAATTTAAATTATAATAAAATATACGTTTCAAATTTAGACTTGATTTTTGATGACGTCATTTTAATTTAATTTATAGAATTTTTCCATAATTTTTAATTTAGAAAATAAAATATTTTCGGTTGACGCGTTTTGCGTCAAACGCCGGTTCTTTTGAAGTTTTACAAAATAAGTCAAACGGTTTATTTTATTGCTATTTTGTGATCGCGTAACGTTGTCGTGGGCGGTCGTATTTTTTATTTCAGTCGTTCGTTGTCCGTACGCGAACAGAATATTGCATAGCGTCGTACTCTAAAACTTTTTGGTTATGTTCACTCCTCCACACATCTCCGACGAGTGAACCGAGATCATTGTCGTAATGCGCTACGCAATACGGTCCTACTGGTACCTTTCATTTTGGCCATAATGCTTTCGTTCATCATATGGTCATGGACTTAGCGGTGTCATTTCTGATCACCACGGGGTCCGTCGGTCAGGCGAAAGCTAGGTCATTTGTTCATCTCACTTCCCTCTATATATTTCCTTTTGGTTGCATGAACAAAATCATCCTAGATTTTGAGTTATTAATATTTGAAGTTTTGGAACAAAATTTGTTTTATTATAAGGTTTGCATGGATAGTGTTCTTTATATCTCTAAACAAGCATGCACGTTAAAGCAATCATGTCCTTTATTTTACAATGTAAACATGCACGTTCAACAAAGTTATTATTACAAAGCACTAACGTGTCATGTATACTAGCAAGCCTATAGATTTCTTTTTAACGCACTACACTTGTACATGCTTCATACATATTTTATGCAATCTATTGACTTGTTCACCATTTTCAATCACTTTTGAATTTTGTACAGGGCTTTCAAACATCAGGTTTCGAAATTTTAAATTGTGTTCAACTTAGTCAACTTAGGCAACACATTAGAAATATAGACCATAAAATATGTGCAAAGTTATGTATAATAAAAATGAACAAGGTCAAGGTAGCATAAATACTTTGTTATGTGTAAGCAAATAACATGAAATACACATACACAGGGAAGTAAACTTATCCATACTCAAAATGGTCACAATTCAAGGCTAATAAAATAGGTACAGGCTAGGAAAGATTGTATATATGCAACATGTGAGACATGCATGCACAGTGTAGTCATATATGTTACATATCCTTTAGTAGTAACTTCATTTTGACGCTCCGTGCATGTATTAAATTTTGAAATGATATAGTACTAAAATTTTCTTCAATCAACACAGCAAAACACGTACTGTTGCTTTGCAGTTCATGTTCATACACTTAACTATTTTTTTTAATTTAAGTCAACAAAATCTTTTGCACTGAAGAGAAGTGAAACAATGAAATATATGTGCTCATATTAATTTGAGCAGAAGATGCTGATATTAGTTTAATTGAAAAAATAGTACTCGTATACAGTAAAGAAAAGAAAAGGTAAAATATACTCACATTGATTTGGGCAGTCTCATAAAAGATGAAAAATATAATAATGTGAATTTGCTTGCATTAGAGAAAAAGGGAGTGTAGTGCTTATATAAGTTTCACACTGATAATTTAGGCCTAAGCAATTGAATGAGTTAAAATATAATGATGAAAGGGATAAGTATGAAAACATCGGTCGAATGAAAATAAATTTATTTATTTTTCAGTAAATAATTTTATACCCCTCAAATAAATCTTCATACCCTTAACCGCGATATTGCCCTACCGCAATTTGTTCTCCGATTACAATTCCACTCTGACGTTTTGCTCCAAATTTTATTTTATATCCATAACGGTTTTTTATTTTATTTATTTATTTTTTATTTTTTTATAACTAAATTTAGTACTATATTTTAAAACAGCAGCAGGATGTTACATCATTAATGAGAGCTCCATTGATCATCTTCACATGAAACAATTTCCATCTGATTTCATACCTTGTAGAATGAGATTGTTCATCATACAATTTTTGTATGGTGCTTAAATATGGAAATTTCCATATTCTCATGTTTTCTTTGGAGATCAATGCTCATAGTAGATAATATAGAGCACCGACATAGTTCACATCCTTGATTCCTATGATAATTTTTATTCGGATGTTGCATTCTTGCTAGGTTTAGCCTTTGGCTCATTTGTAACCACATGCCAGCATTTTTCATAGGTGGGTGTGATTCTAACATTTGTTAACCTGACTTTATAATTCATGCCATCCAACATATTTTCCTCTAGAAATAACTTTATTGTTGCCATTTTATATATGCAAATTATTTTGAGTAAATTAGATAACTTCGCATTTGTTCTTATATTTATTATATTGGTTTATTATCTTTTTCTAATAAGGATCCCACTAGATTTTGCATCCTTAAAAAAACCTAAAAGGGATATGGGAATTTTTCAATTTCCTCTAGTGGTTATTAGGATCCATTTGTCAAGTTACTACAACTTTGAAGGTGCCCTAAAAGTTGTGGTCCCCATAAATTGTAAGTAACACTTTACTAATTATATATCATATATAATTACTAACTACGTATATTTGCTGGTAATCATCTTTATGACCTTGAAGGTGGTGAAAAAAATCATAAAGTGCATTAGGTAATCATAATCCACTAGTTCATGATTTCCTAAGGGTAATTTTATAACCCTTAAGAGTGCTCAACAAAGTTACAAAATATGCTTACAATGTAGGAACAAAAAATAGCACTATAGATATTTTATGGCTTAATGGTACTCAAAAACCATTATTATGTATAGTGATAAAGTTTAATATATAACACATAGTCATGCCGTACCGATCCGTATTTTACGTATTGGATGATCGTAAAATATTATTTTTCAATTCATATGAACTCATATGGCTCTAGAACTTTGGAAATGTCAACTAGGGACATTTCTTGTCTTTAGAATTTTTGTTGGCCAGTTTTTACTATGGAATCCTTGTAAGGCCTATTACTTTTGAGAGAGGTCAAATTAGGGTTTGAAATCACTTTCATTAGATTAGGATGATGGTTTTATTTTCGTAGAGTGGTTTTATTAAAAATTTGGACATACCATTTAGAGGATACATCTGTTTGACATTCTGACTGGTTTTGAGTAGATTAGTTTGTAATTAGAGGGTGATTAGTGCAGCCTATTAGCCCAATCACTATTAAGGTTAATACTACTTCCACCCAGCTTTATTAATCATTCCTCTTCATTTCTAATCACCTCCTAACCTCCATTAATCCATATTACACTTAAAACCAACCATTTCTCTAAGTTAATTAGTTTAATTAGTGGATTTAAAAGTGATTAACAAAAGAGAATAGTAGATCTGCTAGTTGGGGACTTTGGGATTCATGTTGGAACTGTTCTACTATAAAGATTCAAGTGCTTTAATCCAAGGTGAGTGATATTCCTTCTCCCACTATACTATATAGGTAGATATAGTCAAATTGTGATTTTAAAGTGATTTTCGAAACTAAATGGTTTAAAACTTAGATCTAATGTTAATAACACCTTATACCCATGTTTAAAAAGACAGAATTAAATTTTGATATGTTTTATACCATTTATCAATCATAATTGCTATTATTTAGAAAAGTAGGTCTAGAACGATGCTTATAATTTCTATTTGGATAACTTGAACGTATTGTTTGGATGATATGGAATGATGTTTGATTTTTGAATGAATTGTTTTGATGTGTTCGCTAGTCATGTTGTGTAGTTAGGAGAGTAATACGTCGTTTGGCGCAAATGACACCAAAGTGCCGAAATGCAATAAAATTTGAATATGTTATGCTGGAAGCTTTGGGAGGTCAACTTAGAAAATTTCAAGTGATTTAAAGTTGATTTGATGCCCAAAAAGAGGTCATCGAAAGTGTTCAGTACTGGGCAAGGAGAGGTCGGTGGTGACCATGCTTTGAGTCACAGGAGTAGCTACTTCAGATCTAGAGGTTAAAGACTTTGGGTTAGACCTAGTGGAAAATAGGTCAGTGTTAGAGCATTTAAGAAAAAAATTTGGTTGGTAGCAAAAGTGGTCGTCATAGGCATGTTTTGAATCAAGGGGCCAAGGACTTCGGGGTTTTGGATGGTTTGCTTTAGGTCAAGCTCTAAGTGGCATGGAAAGATAAATTTTAGACTTAGTCAAATTTAGCTCTAAGTGGCATGGGAAAATAATGTTCAATTCAATCAATGGGCCAAGGACCTCTTTCTTCTTCATGTTTTTCAAGCAGTTGCTTCGGGTCAGGAAGCAAGATACTTGGGTCAACCTGGGATGAAACAAGGAAGTGAAGGACTTCTACGTAGTAGAGTTTTTAGGTGACCAAATTGATTATGGCTGACCATTTGTGGTCGGTACCGACCACTCTTGGTTTTGGCCTATGGGGTCGAGTCTCAAGGGACGGGCACGCACTACACTAGAAAAGCCATTTTTCCATGGTTTTGGGCTGTGGCTAAGTAATTTTACCACGGCCCAGAGCTGTGGCAAAATGGGGAGTAGCAAAAATTTTGCCAAAGCTCCGAGCTGTGGCAAAATTCATATTAGCCACTTTACTTGTTATTGTAATGTATGGTTCTGCATTTGTTTTCTTACAGGTTCAGTCCTGGTATCATTTGATGCCACATTTAATTTTGATATCGCTTTATATTAGCAAAACGTGCAGCTCACATGACATTAGAGTTTAACATTATAGACAGTTTGCAAATGATGAGCCAAGTACAATGTAATAGCACAACTATAGACGAGCTGAGAATGAAAACTGGAAGAAGAAAAGCAAAATAAATGCAAGATAATAAGGATTTTATTCATTCAAAGTCTTACATAATATTTGCACACATTTGAATTTGATAAAAATTCACTTTATATTACAATATATAGGATCACAAAGCACTCATGACCAAAACCACAATTAATGCATATCTTGTTTCATCCAATGATGGAAAGAAGCAACCAAAAAAAGATAATAAAAAAAATAATAAAATCCAGTTACAGAAAACCTGAAACATAGGTGAAACCGGGATCCCTTGCTTCACATAAATGTAGTTTTTTATGCTTCCTTTTCCATATTCGAATTCTCATCGTAAACGTTTCTGCTTCATCGGTAACATCAACTGGTGCAGCACTCAGGTACCATGATGTCTGTTTATACAAATAAAAATGACATTAATACAAATTTACTAGAGGAAATATGCATTATGTGGATTATTTTCTACAGAAAAAAGAAAATGAACCAAGCAGATATGTTAAGCAATGGAGAGTTTGCAACAGTAGTTGCGGTTGTTGCATATGCAGCGACCAAATTGGAAGAAAAAAATTTCATACAGCAAAAAAGAAGGAAATCTGTAGCAATAACAAAGTTGAAGTGCTATACACTATTTTCAAAAGCTCCATGGTTATTTGATCTTAAGCAGTTTGAGAAATGCATCTTACATAATTTGTTGAACCTGTGCCAGTTGGCACATGGCAAAAAACAAAACTCAATTAGCAAAAATTAAACATTGCCCAAGATTCCAACAATACTATAGTTCATTGTAACGAGGAAATTTGTATGAAATAAAATCTCTACAGCTAACTTTTCATAGTTTAAGCAATCAACCTGCATATTATGCCCGCTATTCATGAATTTTGTACTACTACCAAAATAATTGTAAATCCATGTAACGACCTACCTTTTTGGACGCTTTAAGCTGACACACATGCCAGACTCAAACCATTCAAAAGGGCAGATTGTTATTGGGGTAAATAAGAAAAAGAGAAAGAAATAAAACAATTACAGAATCTCACAGTGGAATGACAAAATATAATAATCAAATAACATTTCATGAAGCTGTTTTACAAATAAATTTGATTGTACTTATACAATACAGAATCAGAGTTACAGATAACAAGAATAAATAAATAAATGCAGCGGAACAACATATGCAGTGGAATAGATATAATAATAATACAACTCTTCATCTTCGTCCTCCAAAAATAAGGTCTTCAATCCCTGAAATGCTCAGGCTGACCCGAGCGAATTGAAAAGACAAAACACTCGAGTCAGAACTAAAAGATCTTATGTAAGTTAAATCAACGGTAAATAAATATGAGTGTAAACGGTGTCGGAGATGCTTACGGGGTTTGACATCTCCTATCTAGTGTCTAACGTGAGTGCAATAACTTAAGAGATGTTCGGGATTCACATCTCCTAATGATCCGTTAAACTATCTACTATGTAGTAAAATATGCTATTATAATAGTGTCTACAATAAAGTAAAGTATTAAAATAGCATTAAGGCATTACCCATATCCCCCTTAACACATTTTTATATATTCCTATAGTCTATACAGTACCATAATTCCTCCGTAAACTGGAGGGCTATCAGAGGGCACTCCATAGGTATGGTACAAAACAAACTCGTAGAAGGCACACTAGGGCATGTGAACACGGCACACGAGGAGATGCCAGGGTAGATATACCAATTGCACTCCCGGACTGGTGGTAATGTATAGCAGCTACTACCGCCCACCTCGGACACACTCCCATAATCAAAATCGAGGAGTGGCCACCAAATCAATCACAAAGTCTAAATATAGTATCGAAGAAATATGCCCGATGGGAGGAATGACCTCACTAGGCCCGGTATAGCTCCTGATTTTAGTCACATCTAAGCTGACTCACGGGAGTCAGGGTCACGTCATACCTTATACAGAAATTGTTCACCAAACCATCCAACTTCATTTCTGGAATCTCCACCACGTACACAATTGTTAAAGTGGTTTTCGGTATTAGTAGAGAGTATGACAATATCTGATCCCAGTCTCTTTAACAACTAATCGCTTATTACACACCGGATGGTTCTTTTACATTTCAAAAGTCAATTTACCATTGATATCAAAATATCATATTCTCAAACCATATTACCTTCGAAATTTTATTCACTTTCAAAATCTCATTTCCAAATTTGATTAAATCCTCGTTTTGAAATCATCATATTAAATCAATTAGGTCATTTAAGTCCCAACTTTAATTATAACATCATTTAGTAGTATTCGCTTAAACTAGTGAATTTGAATATAAACACTTCCCCTTTCTTAGTCTGAGATTTAAAAATTATTTTTAAATAGTTAAAATATTATAAAATAGTTTAATATAGATTAAAAGTATTTTTCTTGATTCAAGATAGTTAAATAGTTTTAAAATAGATTAAATATAATTAAAATAGATTAAATAGCTTTTAAATAGGTTAATTAGATTTAAAATGAATTAAAATGGTTTAATTAGTTTACAATAAATTAAATTGGTTTAAAATAGGAAATAATTTATATAGTTAATATTGGTTAAATAGTTTAACAAATTTGAAAATCTTAATAATTAGAAATATTAAAATAATATATTTTTAAACAGTTTATATTAAAATATGAATTTGGAAATTATATCAGATTTAAACTATTTATTTCATTTCAACACATTTGTACCATTTTAAATTTCCAAATCAACAAACCAAATTTCAAACCTTTCAATTTCAAATTTCAATAAACTATTGAATTTCATATCGTTTTAAATCCATGTTCAAATATCAATTCGAATTACTCCAATTTCAAAATATTTCAAAGTTATATTTCGAACAAATTCAATAGTTCCATTCCGATAGAATTTCATTTATACTAAAAAAATTGACTTTAAACCTTCAATTAAATTTCTTAAAGCAATTCCTTTAAACCAATGCACATTTCAATATAAAACTTGATTTCCAATAATAATTCAATTTATATAAATCATTTTTTTTCCAAAATATCATTTAATTAAATTCGAAAATTTAGGATTCTTTAAAATCAATTAATTTAACCAATTTGGTGTCCATATATAATTCTCTACCCTAGGTTCAAGTGATACAGATATTTATCATTTCAATCTGCAATTTAAAAATTTACGGTTATATATCATTTCAAACCGCAATCCCGAATTTATATAAAATAATCCATAAAATCGCTCAAGTTTATCATTTCAACCCATAATGATTTTTTCCTAATCTATAGATCATTCGGGTATGTATCATTTCAACCCATAGGGAACTTGCAGTTATAACAATATAAAATACAACATCCATTCATCCAATACAAGAAATCAAACATTCATCACAATCATCATCCAAATCAATTAATAAATATCAACAAATAACCGATTATCAATTACAGGTGATTAACTGGCAATTTAAATTCAATAATAAATTAAATGACAATTTAATTCAAATAAATTCAAATTAATTGGAATGACGATTTAAATATATCAAACAGCCATAAATAAATTTCTAATCACATCAAAAATTAATTTAACTAACATAAGAATTTTTAGAAGTTGTGAGTGGGTTAAAACACTCACCTTTGAATTTAAATCCAATTTAAACCCAAAATTCAAACAGTCTCAGAATTCGTCCAAACTAGCGTCAAAATGTCCGGAATTTCAATACTATCCCAACGCAAGAAACCGCGCATGAAATGGACCTCGTACGTAAAAGTTATAAGCATTAGAAGATATACGATTTAAATTTTAAAACAAATAAATAACAATAATATATAACACGTCACCAATACCCTCTCAGGCAAGAAACCCAAGCCGCATACCAACCCGATCGAACAACACAACCCAACCGACCATTGACCACGAATGCGCGCCTCCACCACACGCTTGACCCTCGACCAGGCTTCACCAACGCGTCAACCACCTCCGACCGTACCTCCTGACACCGCGCCACCCACCATCGGCCTCCCCTTGCCAAGCCGCAGCCGCCTATGACACCTAATTCCGACGAATCCTGGCCACATCACGACCAACGACACCACCCATGTAACCTACATCGCGCCACCTTCCCAACGCCATTCCCCGATTGAACCCACGTTGACGATCCACCGTCTAAACTAAAACCCTAACATGAACGGCCCCAGCTTCTTCGACTTTTTCTGATCAAACGATGAACCAAAATGAAAAACGAACTGTTGCAGTGGATTACGCTCACCGAGAGCTTCGAAATGATATATAATTCGATAGGGTTTGAGGAGTTTAAATTTTTGGTTGAAATTTGATTTGAAATTGAATTGGGAATTTTGGTTTTGGTTTGTCTGCCATTGGAAAGAGGAGATGAGAAAGAGATGTACGTACAGACAAATGAATATTAGAAGTGGCTAGGGTTTATAACAGACTATTTATAGGTAGGTTAGAAATAGAGATGAATGGACACGATTTGATTTGATAGTTGAACGGTAAACGACCCGAAAAACCCGTTCTGCCTCTGGAACGAAACTGGGTCAACCCATATATCAAAATAAATGTTTTCGATAATTTTAAATTCAATGGAATAGGTTTTAAGTCCTAATTCCATCGTATGAAGAATTTATGTAAAAATCAGCTTATTTCAAATTGATTTCAATTGATTTTAATTAAATTGATTTCTAGGCATTTCGAGCCCGTACGATCAAACGACAAGTCCGATCATTACGAAACTTGAAATCTTACAATAATTCACTGTTACGGATCCGACGAAACTGGTTTCGTCAAAATCCGAGTCAGTAGCCAAAATGGCTATTTTCACGTTAATTGAATAAATTAATAATTAAATTAATTAAATCATCTTTCAATTTCAAATTTAATAATCAACAAATTTCATCTTTACAGTTGCCTGTATAATTACAATAGTTTAATTTAAATTTACACATCAATTTAAAGTTAATTATTTTACCAATTACAGTGTTTGATTTCAACTGTAATTAGATCCAATTATTTATAATTTTCCAATAAATTGGTTTTATTTGATTTCAATCTTTATACTCAATCAATTATTATTCTATAGACATGTTTAACATTGTTTTATATTTCATTACATTAATATCTTCCAATTTCCATCTTTTATTTGTATTGACTACTATATTTCAATTTTATTGGATTTTGTCAATTTCACACATAAATTAAGATTTAAAATCTCAATTTAATTATGTTATCCTGGTTTCACACTTTTATTAAATCAATTATTGCCTAGGTAAATATAATTAACATTTCTATTCATTTTGTTACATTCACCAATTTCAGTTATTGTCTTAATCTTATTAATGTAACATTAAGGTTCAATTAATTCTGATTGATTTCCCATTTTAAATTCAATAGACCAAATAAACAGGTAACCTATAACAACCGTTACCATAACTTTTAATTACACTTATGAATTCATTATTCGCAAACAAATGTTACAATTATTATGTAATATTGATTTTATTCAATTACCATTAACTTCTATGTCATACAAAAATTAAATATTTACATTTGTTTCTTATATTCAATTTTATAACCAAGTATAACATTACATTATGCCAATTAATTGGAATTTCATAGAAATTTTTAATAGTTAACTTACATTAAATATTGTTACAATTCATTCTAGTCATTCATTTCATTAATAAGTCACAAATTTTCATTTCTTCAATATTAGATTATCAAAATCTTATTAAATTAACTAATTTTAAATTATCGAAAATTACGGGTCGTTACAATCTAAATGCATAGTTTAGATATTTCCATTCAGCTCAGGGTTGAAAGTTAGTTTTCCTTGCTTATAATCCAACGCAAAACAGCCTCAACCCATACAACATGATATGCACATGTTACAAGCTAACAAAAAAGAACACCAGATAATTGAAATATTTCACTATGCAACATGATATGCACTTATCAGGTATTTTAAGATTTTAGAAAAAACTATACAACATGAAACAGTTATTAATCCAATCATCAACTTATACCAACATCAATCAGAACATGAAGAGTGTCTAAGTTGTTAGATGCAATTGGTATATATACAAGAACCCTTCAGATTAAACTATTTATGCATATAAGATCAACATAACGTATTAAGACCAACGTTGATCAGAACATAATGAGTGTCTAAGTAACATATTCAAGAGTATATTAGGATCTGTGCAGTTAAAGCGCTTGGCATATTCAATGCGGCGGAGGTGCAAAAATTCATAGCAGAGATACAGTGAGGATATAGCGGGATATAGCAGATGACTCTAAAATAGCATATAAAACTCGTACTTAATGTTTTTACAAATATATAAATGATAATTAAATGAAAAATTAACATTCAATTGAATTATAATCAATACATAAAATTTTTAAATAAAAACATGTGCGAATATACTGTAAATAAACGTAAAACTATTATATAACATAATTGAATTTAGTAGAATATTAGAGTATTTTCATTTCTGAAAATATATTAAAAATTCAATTAAATAAATATATTTCATAATTTTTATAATGTAAATGTCATTTTTCAATTCATTTCTTTGAAAGAAGATATATCGGAAATAGCAGAATATAACGGGAACAACATGACATAGCGGAAATAGCGCGGCTTAAAGCGAAAAGGCTATATTTAGGGCTATATGGAAAAATCGTAGCAGTAGAAATCCGTTATGAGATATAGCAGGGTTATAGCGGGGTAATAGCGGGGCATTAACTGCATAGATTAGGATAAACATAACAAATGGTTACCTTTTCTTCCAAATAAAACAACATAAAACCTAAGAACAACCCAACTGAATTTTTTATGCTGATAGAGTTAATATATATCCAAAATGAATATACAATAAATTTAACCTATACTTAACATATATAACCCAATACAGGAAAATGCAACATACTTGAATATGTTAAAAAATGAAAATACCACAATAAAACAACCCCAATTTCATATAAACACTTAATTAAAAGCATTTTCAAAGATGACAACAGTCAACCCCTTCTTTCCCTATGAATGAAGCGTAGCAAGGACACCTACTGATAATCTCAAAAAGCATGTTAGATTTTTTTGCTAACTATTCCACTTTATATGTAAAATGAAATCTAAAGTAGTAATATAATAGTCATTTCAGTAAGCAGAATGATTAAAAATCATAATAGTCCTTTGTTTACACCACTAAAATGAAACGGAGAAAAGGAGAATTATCAAACAGTATTAAAGGTTGATCTACCCACTCAAGAAAAAACAAAAATCCTACTATCCAAACCAAGATGCACTATACATAATAAAACTTTTAATCATGATCGTTATATAACATTGTAACAAAACTAACGAAAAAAGCAAACAATATCCAAAATGAGTCTCCACTACACAGGAAAATGACAAGCTATCCAAAATAGAAAAGAACACAAATTCAAAACCTATTCATGACTAGATAAATAATCTCCAAATATAAAACTTTAAACACCTCCACATACCCTTTATTGATTCATTAACTCGGTTAGCCTAATCAACTTGTAAAACTGTTTCTAGATAACAACCTTGACTTAGAAAGCAAATTCTTAATTGATTACTTAAACTATCAAATACTATTCTTAAAGGTAAAAGTTGGCTTTTACATCCAAATGTCATAAGTAAGATTCTAAATACTCTTCTATTCAAAAGCAAAACCAAAACGAAGATCATGTTACGCAATTCACTAACTAGCATATGCAAGTTTTTATTCCTCTTTACACTATTCAATAAAATAGAACAAAAGAACAACACAATCATATGCATAAGGATACCTATACAAATAATATACGATTATATACTTATATACGAATGCTAAAAATCATAATAAACCAACAATATATTTAAAGGGGGATTTCACTAGAAGGAAAAACTTTGCAGTCCTATTAATTTCTAGGACACGTATCTGAAATAATTACTTTCAAGGCCAAAGTCAGCAGAATAAATACTTTCAAAAACAAAGTCAGCTGTCCAATTACTTTCAAGGACATAATTTCATAGGTTTTTAGACCCTTGAAACTAATTATTTTGCGTATTGTCCTTAAAAGTAATTATTTTAATTGTGTGTCCTAGAAATTAATTTCACTTGCTAAAGAGGCCCTTGTGGCTAATTTCCACATATTTAAATCTAGTAAACATAATACATACATACATACATACATACAACATACATACATACATACATATACATATATATATATATATATTAATATGCATACATACATATACACATATATATATTAATATACATACATATGTAAATATGCTAAAACTAAATTAATGATATAAAAAAATAAGGCAACCATTTAAAATGTAATAAACAAGGAAATAATAATGATTCTAAAATTCTTTGTAATAAACAAAAATAAGGCAACCATTTAAAATGTAATGTGTTTATAGGTACAGGCCACATGGATATCAAGTGGACCAAAAGTAAATATTACTACAATTCTTTATTTACAATGTGATATCTAAGTGATAGCTAAAAAACCAAAATAGATGTATGGTTGCTTGCCATTGTGTTGCATCTAATGATTCTGCTGTTTTGAGACGTATTAAGCATGTAGCATTATGTAGCTTTTAGCTAATGATACATCCACATATATTAGTCTAACTTTACATAATCCATTAGAAAAATAAATCTATAAATTCAAGAATTACACTCATATCTGGATTAGGCGTGTATGCAAAAGATTGGTTTGCATAGGACTAAAAGTATTGCGAGCTATAGATTCTTTAGACCATCGAGTGAAAAGTAAGGACTATAAGCTTCTTCAACTTGATATGAATCTGACCATACAATACTAATGAACAAAAGGCAATTTTGGAGATATTATTATCCTAGGGATTTAACTTTATGGAAACAACCAGGGCTTTAGCATAGGTGGACTATTGAAATTATAGTATAAACCACTAATCAACTTGACCTTTTTTATAGCAATCATGAAGAAATAGCACGTGAAAAAACTGATATCTAATTCGAATTACCCAGGACACTCGTTATTTCTTGTTCTGCCATTGACAATAACCAATCTTAAAAATATTGAGTTTACAACAAAAGTTTTCAAAGTAAAGTGTACCTTTTCGCTGTCATAATCAAATTTTCAATGCCTTGACCAATTAGACCACATGTGAATCCAACCGATGCATATAAAATACCCTGCATATAGATCAGTAGAAACAAATATTGGTCAAAAATTATACAACACAATGCATAATACTGAAAGAGATTGTTAAAGTAGAGGATAGCAATTCATTGATTTTATAATTTGTTTTTTTATTCTAGGAACCACAAGTGCCATCTTAGTGATGCCGTGATCAATGTGTTTTACATATATAACATTTGCTGATAACATTAATACCTTGTAGAAGTACGTCTCTACCCGCTGCTTAACTGAAAATTTACACCCTGGTCTTTCAGCTTTGAATGCACTACAATGACAATTTAAATCAACAGAGAGATGGCATTTAGCTATTGTTGAAGCATTAAGCATAATACTGCAATGCCTTGTGCAAGATTACAAATAACACAATAAGTCACTGATATTTTCTAACAAATCAAAACATATTCTTACAAATCAAAACATATTTTTACATGGACAGTCAATCAGGGCATCAGTCAATGAAATTGCTCAATTGCAAAAACATTCAAACTAAAAAAATTAAGAACCCAACAATAAAACATTCGGATTAAAAAAAATACTTATAGCAAAAAAATACACAACTGGAAAAAACCTCATTATCCAATTTCAATTACTTCATAAAAATAGTAATAAATAAATAAATTCGATACCGTATGTTGTAGCTGATGGCACAAACGGCCATCCAAGGTGATGTTGAAGGTCTTGTGATAGGCGGAGCTAAACAATGATGAAGATGGTCGATTAGAGCGAACCAGGATTCACACGATTTAAGTGAGAGCGATTTGTTTTCAAGAACTAATCACAAAACGATCAGAGTAATTTAGGAGCAGTGAAATTGATGTGGATTCAAGGAGCGATGGAAATTAATGAGTTATGGTGTGGGATCAAAATTGTTAGGGTGGGGGTCGAAAATAAGGAGTTAGGGAACGGGGCGATGTTTTTTGGGAAAGGCGTTAGGTTGTATGCTGTAAGGTGGGGGAGTTAAAAAATTAGGATAATTTTGCAACAGTCTGAAGCCATTCCAAAAGTACCACTGCCCGTAACCTTGGCAATTTATTTTAGCATGACCCAAAAGCGTGGTAAAATTTCCACGGCTCAAGAACGTGGCAAATTTTCCGCATTGGGTCTTGGCAAAATGGACAGCATGGTGTAGTGACGTGTTGTTCTGGTGTTTGTGTACATGTGTTCGTTCGATTATTTAAGGCAAAGTTTTCGATGGTTACAATGCAACGAAGATAAACGAAAAGGAAAAGGCATGACGCTTCGATGTGATGCATTTGGAACTGGGATGAGATGAATCTATGACATGAGATGGGCATGTAGAGATGTTCCAAACTTCAACAATGTGAGGCATTTAATCGAGTACTTCAAGTAGGAAGTGAATGTATGGGTCTAGGGTAGTTTGAGGAAGCATGTTCGACAAGATAAGCAATATGGAGGAGCATGAGATGTTCCAAATCGAATCGGGGGCTGAAGGGATCATTTATAACTATGGATTGATTGGTCTTTCATGGGGCTAGGGTATGTGAGGATATTCACCAGTGTGCTCTGGACTGTAGGATGGTTTAGCCAGCCCTGGGAGGGCAATACCTATCTGATGGGTATCTAAATGAATACTAAATCCAATTGTGACATGGGTGTCGCCAGTCTAGGAGGTCACTGAAAGAGTTATCATTTGCCTGAAGGACCTTCCAAGGTCAAGATGAAGCAAGACTTTGGGAAATTCATGTAGATGAAGACCTTGGGAACATCAAGATGAAGCAAGACTTTGGGAAATTCAAGGCGGCAAGAGACATTGGAAAAGTCATAGTAAAGCGGGGATTCTGTACGATATTTATAATGTAAGACTTTATGAAAGTTATGGTGATGCAAGATGGTGGTGATTATCATGGCGATGAAGTGAGACTTCAGTGATGGTTGCGGCGAAGCGAGGCTTCGATGAGGTTCGTTGTGAAGTGAGACTTCAAAAACAATGCATGGCGAGGTGAGACCTTAGTGATAGACGTAGCGATATGAGACCTAGATGACAATTTTCCTTGTGCTTTATCTTATGTTGGTTTGATTGCTATGATTGGTAAGATTGTTGTGTGGATGTCTTGTGATGTAGATATTCCTGAGTTAGGTACCCCGACACCCATATTATACTTATTGAAGTATACCCATACATGATAGTAGTTTAGCATATGTCATGTTTACGTGCTATCTCTCTGGATGCAGGGATGAGAGAAGTATGAGTATCCATACTCTATGTCCTATACTATATCATTGTCCATAGTATTTTGAGATTGTTTATGCATATACCAAACTGCTGTTTAACTCAAGGTTTTACATTACTTCTTATTATCTCATATACTCTTAAATGAGTAGACTAGATAATAGATTTGAGATTAGTGCATGGAGTTATTTATAGGATAAGCAGAAGGTTGGTGCTATTATATTTATTATTATTACTAGAGTTTTTTGCTTACTCCATTGTGCAACACCTTGAAGTATTATCGGTGCTTTACCTAATTTGGAGATTTATTTCCTTTGAGTTTACTTTGATGATGTATAAACTCTACTTCATTTGATATGTATGGCTACTGCGAATCTTGCATTCTAATATTTTTTGGTTCATTTAGTTATACATATCAATCTCATCTATTTTATATCTATGTTGATATTATATTATATTTGATGTGCTATGAGATATACAATAAGTTATGATTGGAGTTATCCATTTCATTCTATACAATCGTCCAAAATAGATTGAGTACCGTTGTAGCGCATTCTTTCGGTATATTGGGTGTCAGAGGTGTAGGGTGCTCGTCACACATGGTATGAGTGCTTAGGTTTAGTGATCGACCTAAGTTTGTACTTTGATCCATTAGAGCAAAGGCAAGTGCAATGTCTTAGAATGGAACTAGCGATATATGAAAGAGCATACTCAATATATATTTTGGTTTTCAAAACTATATAATAGTAGTATATATAGCATATAAGTCGCATTGCACACTTGAGCGCCAAAGATGCATTTTTCCTTTATGAGAGACTGGCCATTTGTATTGCCGAGTTTAAGAATGAGTCAAATTCACTACACCAAATACTGAGATTTGCAACTAACCATCCGCACATTTGGCAACGGTTAATAACCGTTGCCATTTAGCAACGGTTAATAACCGTCTTGGTTCAGTTAGAAACGGGTTTTTCTTGTTGCTAATTGGGAACGGTTATTAACCGTAGCTTCTTTGGAGACAAATGATGGCGGTGAATTTCATCCTTTCGCGCCATAATTTTTGGTGCGCTTCGTTCCAATTAGCAACGGTTTTCAACCGTGGCTAATTAGCAACGGTTATTAACCGTCCCAATCTTTTAGCCGGCCCAGTGGCAAGCCCACCAAGCCCCTGGGATGGGGCAACCAACTGAGCCAGGCAACACCCAAAATCTGTTTTACTTCACAGTTACAGCTCAATAGCAATCTCCATGTTGGCGATCTGCTCGAACCCAAAAAAACTAGGGTTTCAAAAATCAACGCTTTCTAAATAATCATCGCTACATACTCGGCTATTCCATCAGCCATCGTCGGCTCAAGCTTGCCTCCTACGCGATATTTTCTACTGCTGATTTGAAGTCCTGCTACAGTCTCTATACTGCCACTGCTAATTAAGTATGCGAATTTCTTGTTTTGAGTTGTCTAATTTTCTAAAATTGAGTCGCCCTTATCTGTTTTACTTCACAGTTACAGCTCAATGGCAATCTGGCGATCTTCTCGAACCCAAAAAACTAGGGTTTCAAAAATCAACGCTTTCTAAATAATCATCGCTGCATACTCGGCTATTCCATCAGCCATCGTCGGCTCAAGCTTGCCTCCTACGCGATATTTTCTACTGCTGATTTGAAGTCCTGCTACAGTCTCTATACTGCCATTGCTAATTAAGTATGCGAATTTCTTGTTTTGAGTTGTCTAATTTTCTAAAATTGAGTCGCCCTTTTACTGCTTTAGATTTCATTAACCTTGAAAACGCCTGAAGCTAATAACTTATTAGTATTTAGTTATAAACAAGTAGTTTTCTGTAAATAATCGTTTAGGAATTGAAATTTGAAAGCTGAAGCTAAAAAACTAATAATTATTTAGGAACTGATACTTACATTGATGTACTATTTTTCCTACAGTGTGTGTATGTCTACCCGCAAACATTTAGTTCATTTTTTCTGCAACTTGAAAAGATCCCCTTCTGCCTTTTTTACTATTTCCACTGAACCATGTGTAAACCAGACCATCAACTGCACAACCAAAATGGTCGTGAAGGTCATTTCTACTTACCATGTCTTCATATGTCACTCCTCAGAATTGAAGTGAACTCAAAATATATCAACTGCAGATGTTATACCGTTAAAAAAAAAGGGTCTACCATATATAGGTCGAAAATTAGAAAAATAGGGTGAACACGGAACCAATAAAGCTAGCCGCTTTTTTCCTACCTCTATCTCGACTCATATAATGGTTTCTCATATCATAGACAACTTAGAATAATAGCCATACATGTAATAGGTTCACCATATGTAATGATTTCTCATGATTTATACTGTGCTTAAATTATGTTTAACCTTGCTTGCGCACAACACAAAAATTCAAGCTTCACATATAATAAACTTCAACTAGTCAAATTAATAGCACCACATTGATTTGTTTTACAAATTGTAATGTACTGTACTGTACTGCATGCTAGTTAGACATAGTTGCTTATAGTGACTGCTAGGGTATAAGTTGATGCAATGAATTTTGTTTTACTAAATATGAGACCATATTTAGTAAGTGGATAAAATTGTTGTTAATGGCGCAAACCAAGTATCAGGAGAGGGGTAATGCATAGACATTACTCTGGTGCTACAAAATGGCGCCGTTGTAATGGCAAATTTTTTGGAAACAGTTTGATGCTGATGTTAAATTTCAAGTGAAATCAAAAGAATATTCATCTGTTTAGTTAATATCAGAGTTGAACTTGGTGGAAAGCCATAAGATATTGTTACCCATGATTTATTATTAGCTCTTGTTATTTTCTTTCAGTATGTCTTTTAGTATAGACAAACAATGGATGAATCAATCTAATCGAAGAAATACATAATATGTGGAAGGTGTGAGAAATTTCGTTAAATTTGTTGCTGAAAACGGTGGCAATAAGGAAAAGTATTCGTGCCCTTGCACGCGGTGCAAAAATGAAGATACATTCAAATTAAATGACATTCATTTTCATTTGCTTAGATATGGTATTGTTCAATCATATACCGTGTGGTGTTTTCACGGGGAAAGAATACCGGAGAAGCCAAAACAACAACCGGTTAGTCATGCCACAAATACTGATGAGTCCGAACATATTAGGATGGAGGATTTGATCAATGATGCAGATAGATTCCATCATTTTCAACCTACAAGTCAGTTTCATGATAATGCTAATATTGGTGAGCAGTTTACAAATAAATCATTTTTTGATAGTGCAACTGCAACAGAGCCATTGTATCCTTCTTGTCCAAAAGAGATTACAAAGTTGTATGCCATTGTGAAACTGAATAGCTTGAAGACCCAATACGGCTTTTCAGACAATGGTGTGACTGCAGTACTCGAATTCATAAAGGAGTTACTCCCCGAAGGTAACACGCTACCTTCAAAGTACCCCGACGTGAAGAAGATCATTAAGCAAGTTGGAATGAATTACATAACTTATGATGCATGCATTAATGACTGCATCTTGTACTGGAAAGATAATGCGAACAAAGTTTCATGTACAAATTGCAACGCACCAAGATACAAGACATCATTCGACGAAGAGAGAAAAGCTACCACAGTACCTCAAAAGACCTTAAGACATTTTCCTTTAATTTCTAGATTGAGAAGACTGTATACTGTACCATGGATAGCAAAAGCGATGACCTGGCATGGTCGTGCCAAGTCCGGTACAACCGTAATGCGTCATCCGCGTGATACTTCTCAATGGAAAACTACAGATTCTTTTGATTCTTCATTTGCTGCTGAACCACGAAATATCACGCTTGGAATAGCAACAGATGGTTTCTGTCCGAATGCTTCTTTAACTAACCCTGACAGCTGTTGGCCAGTAATTGTAGTACCATATAACCTTCCTCCGTCTTTGTGCATGAAAAGAGAGTTCTCAATGTTAACACTGTTGATTTCTGGGCCAAAACAACCGGGGAAGGATATTGATGTTTATTTAGAACCTTTGATAGACGAGTTAAAGCAGTTATGGGAAGGAGTCGTTACATTTGATTCATTTATGAAATCTGAGTTCACAATGAGAGCTAGAGTGTTGTGGGCAATCCATGATCATCCCGCTCTTGGGACTTTATCGGGATGTACAACTCACGGCTACTTTGCATGTCCTCTTTGTGGAGAAGAAACTACATCTGTTTATCTCCCTGAAAGTAAGAAGATTTGTTACATGGGACATCGTAGATTTCTTCCGTCCGGACACAAGTTTCGATACGATAAGACAAATTTCAACAACGAGCAAGAACTTAAGCGTCCTCCAAAACCACTGACTGGTTATCAAGTTGAAAAAAAGGTAGCGAATATAAAAATGAAAGTTGGTAAAAACATACCGGAAATTGGTCGAAAACGGAAAAAGACAATCGATGAAGAAGTTCCTGCATGGTATAGGAGGTCGAAGTTCTTTGATTTGCCATATTGGAAAACAAATTTGACCCGACATAATATTGATGTTATGCATACGGAGATGAATGTCACGAAACATTTGATCAACACAATTATGAACCATAAAGACATGTCAAAAGATGGGATCAATGCACGGAAGGATTTGAAAATCATGGGTATAAAACAAAAGTTGTGGATGATAGAAGATCCTGAAACAAGTAAAGTAACCATACCAAATGCGACTTTCACTTTGAGCAAAGAAGAAAAGATACGGTTTTGCACCGTTTTGAAAATTTTGAAAGTGCCGAGCAAATTGTCTTCGAACTTCCATAACAATGTGAGCATCAACCCTCCTGAACTAAAAATATGAAGTCACATGATTACCACGTCATAATGCAACATTTACTTCCGGTATTGCTTCAGCATTGTTTTCCGCAACATAAGGATCTACGGAATGCTATTCACCGCATTAGTCTCTTTTATAACATTTTGTGCTCAAAGGTGATCAACAGGGAACATATTCTAAAAGCAAAGGCTAGTTTGGTAGAAGCAATGTGTGTTATTGAAAAACATTTTCCGCCTGCATTTTTTGATATCAGCATTCACCTTATGGTTCATTTAGCCGATGAAGCATTGATTTCTGGTCCTGTTAGATATAGGTGGATGTACCCATTTGAACGGTAAATTACTAATTTTAGTTATGTACATAATTATTCGATTTAAATAGCTATTGATGTCTACATTTTACAATTATTCATCTTCATAGGTTGATGAAAACATATAAAGGATATGTGCGCAACAAAAGATATATTGAAGGGTGTATTGCAGAAGGATATATTGTACAAGAAGCTAGTCTTTACTGCATGGAGTATATGCCAAAAGGAGGTGCTGGCACTCATAAACATACCCGTGAAGCGTTTTTAGACGAGGATGATGAGTTTGCTGATGAAATAGCACTAGATAATGGTAAAGATATAACGTTAACTCAAGTGCAATTTCAACAAGTGCGTAAATGGGTCCTTGATAAATACGACGGATTGGATGAATGGAAGAAGTAAATTCATGAATTTGTTCTGAATTCTTATTATTGTAAATCAATTCATATACATAGTATTTATTGTGTGTTTTTCGTAGGAGGTATAACTCCTATGTTCAAAGCACCAAATCTCAAACTCGAGGCGGGGGTACATCTGGGGAAGCTATTAAAAATTTCACTTTTTGGTTACGTGAGGAGGTATATGTATTAAATATTTAACGTATTTTCGAGTTGACCATACACCTCCTTGACAATGTTTTTTTACTTATTGTGTTTGTTGTAGTTGTTGAAGACCATCGATGTTGACTCAACTCTTTGGCGGTTAGTTAACGGGCCGAAGTTTGATGCCCGTAGTTATATGAAGTACCAAGTGAATGGGTTTTTATTTTCTTCGAAGAGTTATGAAGAGCGAAAGCTAACACATGATAGTGGTGTATGCATGAGAGCAATTACACAATTTAGAGCGAGTGGGAAGGATAAAAATTTTAAGGAAGCAGAAACAACTTATTACAGAGTCATTCAACAGATAATTGAGTTGGATTACATTGACTTCAAACAAACAGTTTTTTATTGTGATTGGGTAAAGGTCGAAGATAAGATCAATGGTTGTAAAATAGATTCTGTTTCAAGCTTGATCACAGTTAACTTGGGAAAATTGAAGAATAAAGATAGCGTGAATGATGAGCCATTTATTCTTGCATCGGAAGCGAGTCAAGTGTTCTACTCAAAAGATTTAAAAAATAACGGATGGTTTGTGGTTTTGCATACACCAAAACGGTTGACCATAAATGTGGATGACACTGAGTTTCCCACCGTTTATCAATCAGCTTTTGAAGACAATGAAAAATTAGAAGATCTTATCAAATACATATGTTAACTTTGTATTTCAGAGCAGTTATTGTACCTTAACAAAATATTTATTTAAAATGGTGTAAAATGTAAAATATAGCGTGAATGATAGTAATAAATGCATTATATTTTTTATTAGTGTCATTATAATATTCTGATGGATCCATAAGGATGGATATATTGCAAGAGTTCATTTTGTGTTTGTAGTTGTAGGTACTTACATATGATCACATACACACACACATGTACACATACATACATATGATCAGCTTGACTATTCTTTCTTTCTTTGTGTTTGTAGGTAGACAGGCAGTTCAAGATATTGTATTTGCACCCTTTAGTTCAGCAGTGCTGAGGTAATATATTTTTGTATTTGCATCCTTTATTTCAATCAGTATTTTAGATATTGTTTTGAATCCGCTTAAGTTTAAAATTCTGGTGATGCAGGAAGACTTTATCACTGCCGCATTAAAGTGAATGTTCCCCTTCCCGTCCATTCCTATGATCCCCGATTGATGTTAGCCACATTATTGCATGGACTCCCATCCATAACAAGGTCAAACGCATTATATGACTTAATATAATTGCTCCAAGCGATTACTGGTAAGCTGCTGTACAGCTGATATAGTAAACAACGTCCCCTTCTGATTTGTCTGATCCCACCATTCTCTCATCACATTACGATTATTGTCAGTCGGACTGACAAAAATCGTAATGTGGTGAGAAGTTGGTGGGATCAGACAAATCAATAAGGGGATGTTGGTTCATATATCAGATGTACAACAGCTTAACTGTGATCGCTTGGAGCAAATTTTATTAAGACATATAAGGCGTTTGATCTTGTTATGGAGGGGACTCCATGCAATAAGGTGGCCAACATAAATCGGGCATCACAGGGATGGGCTGGAAGAGGAAGAACTGTACGTCATAATGTTGTTGGGATTATTTTAGGATTTGAGACTTTGCAGGACATAATGTCACAAGATGCCACACCACCGTCAAATGATACAACTTCCCAATCATCCACTTTAAAATGGGAGAAAATTGATATAGACAACTACGGTTCTCCAGTCGGAAAAAATGGTTCAAAGGTCGCTACGAAGATTGGTAAACTAGTAAGAAATCATGTGCCAATCTCATATCCAAGTTGGAAAAAAGTTCCACCAAATTACAAGGAAGACGTGTGGAATCAATTGGAGGTAATAATGAGCTCCGTTCATTTATAATGCTTTCAATATAGAAATAAAAAATGGTTTACATGCATTTTTTGTTATGCAGAAATATTATGATCTCGATCCTTTATCAAAGGACCTTATTATGAAAAAAATGTCCGAGGCTTTTAGGAGACACAAGAATGATTTGCGCAAGAATCATTATGACCTTTTCATCACTGACGAAGAAAGAATGAGAAATTGTCCACCGAAAATTGCTCAAGATGATTGGGATGAGTTCATAAGAAACGAATCAAAACCCGAGGCGAAAGAAAAAAGGAAGCGAGGCAAACAAAATAGATCAATGCTCGAATATGGTCATCATTCGGGACGTAAGAGTCATGCTATGATTACTCAAGAAATGGTATGTGTCATTGAATTGGTACATCACATTGCATATACCGTTAGTTCCAAATATAATTTTAGGTCATTGTATGCAGGTCGATTCAAGTAGTCCGGGAACAGAAGTATCACGTCTTTAAGTATGGGAGAAAACGCATAAGAAAAAAGATGGCAGCACGTCAGATGTGACATCTTCCTACTTTGTAAGTTAAACAAATAACAACGCCTCTAAATTAAATTTTCATTATTAATATATATGTATTTACTTTTTAGGACAAAATTGAAAAAGAAAAGGAAACGACGAGTGGTGGTGATGAAGCCGTTTTTATATCAGTGTTTGGTAAAGATGTAAAGGGCAGGAGCCGAAGTATTTGGGACCAATATAGCTCCTAGCCAAGTTAAGAGTGCTGCCATTCCATGCAAACGGCTCAAACAGGCCCAAGGAATATATGAGCAGCGACTGCAAAATGTGGAGCAAAAATTGATGAAGCTGGACAATATGGATGATAAACTAGAGCGTCTTCTCAGCATAGCCCAAGATAATCGTCAAGTAGGCAGTGAAATCGCATCTTCTCAGTTTGCCACTCCGAACAATCAGTTAATCGACCAAAGATGTGAAATCCTGAACTTCGAGGACGAAGTAATTGCAACAGGTACTATTTTATTAAAATTTGAAGAAAATAATATGTTGCAAAGTCAGTGAATGCTTAACTTCGTGAACGGGAGAGTGTGCTGCATTTTCTTGCACGTATAAGCAAATTTATAACTTGCTGCCACATGTTTAATACAAAGTGAACCGTCACAATTTTGCTGAGTTATATCTCAACACATTTTTACATTTTTCATTTAACATAGCTGAACAATAGTGAGGCTGTTAGTCAAGAAATAATGGCTGATATTGTTTAAACTTCTGCACCCTTTTAAATTGAGTTGCTAGCTGTTGTAGAGTAAAGACAGGTGAGTTTGAAACTCACGCATTTAATATATATGTTGCTTGGTTGCCAAAAAGATTCTCTGTAATTCACTTCTGGCATTAAACCCAAGTCATTATTAGGCAAATTTGGGTCTAGTTCATATGCTATGAAACTTGGGCCATCGCTGCATGTTTGTGAAATGGTTTTGGGTAGCATGAGTTTTGTTTTTTGTTAGTTCTGTAAATGTGATTCCATATATTCACTCCAAAAATGCTTATATAACAAGTACTATATGTCGAGATTCCACATCATTAGTAATTCATGGAAAAGCAGTACCATCCACATATGAAAAAGTGTTGTTGGACAAAATTTTATTGCCGAATGAGCTAACTGCCAAAATATGTCGACAATTTACCGAGACCTTTGGGGATGTTGGAGTCGGAGGTTATGTGAGCCATCAAAAGGGTTTGATACGATATCTTTAGTTGGAGGTATTGATATTTCTGACTTGTTCTTTGCATATATTGCTGATTTTCTTTTGTTTGCCTGTACACAATCGTACACACAGTCATGCATACATAAATACAAGCATGCAAGCACCTTTCACAATTTACATTCAAGACTTATCACATGCAAAATAGATATATCAAGTTTTAAGAATTTATAAGGGTGGTTTGCTCACCTGGATAGTTTGACAGAGAGGAAAGAGAACCTGAAAAAGATTTCAAAATCTGGAAATTGAGGCTTGATCAAATTTTCTTTATCCTAACCGTTGTTTGCTTTGAATTGCTTTGTACTAGTAGTCTTGGCTTTAGTTAGATGTATATATATGCCTTGTACTTGTAGCCTTGGCTCTAGTTAGATGTGCAGTTTGCTTTATTACTGCCTGGTCTGTCGTAGATGTATACTTGTAGTTTCTTTTACTGGTCTGCCTTTGATCTTGTTTACAGTCTGGCATAGTATCCATACGCATTTGGTCCAACCAGTTTGTTCTTGTATATCATGTGATGGTTAGTTTGCATCAGTTATTTATGCATTTCAGTATAGTTGCATTCTTGTGCTTTGTCTCTGCATTCACTTCAGATATACTGACTTTTGTTTTCATCCCCTGGTTGCTTGGTACATTTCTGTAGCTCCACTGATGGTCTATATTGTGTTGAGCTTCAAGTCTGCACTGCAAATCATTTTGCCTCGAGTTTGTAGCTGCACTGCAAATCATTTCTGTAGCTCCACTGATGGTCTATATTTTGTTGAGCTTCAAGTCTGCACTGCAAACATTGAAGTCTGAAAACTGGAATGCTTTGCCCTGTAATGAACCATGTAGACTTCACTGCTTGCAAAACAATGTAGTGTAATTAATGAAATCTTTGTACTGTAGTGTAATAAACAATGCAGTGTAAAATGTATGATATTCCGGCATGGTAGCATTCTGTTTGCAAAACAATGAGTGTAATTATAAGTTTGATAATAATATTATATGTATGGAATATGTGCGATATGTTTATAGTGCTTGTGTACCAATATTTTGATATTCTGGCATATTTTGATATATATTGATATTCTGGTATATATACTGAGATATACGCAGTAGTGAGTTACAGATGTGATTTTGTAGGAGCAGGAGCAAACACTATGTGCAACGGTTGTTAAACGTTGCTTTATGTGTGACTGGGCATAAAGCAACGGTTTTAAACCGTTTTTTACTGGACATAAAGCAATGGTTTATACCCGTTGCTTATTGTCCATAAAGCAACGGTTTATACCCGTTGCATTTTTCCCAATTTGCAACGGTTAATACCCGTTGCCTTTGATCCAATTTGCAACGGTTTATACCCGTTGCCTTTGACACAATTTGCAACGGTTTATACCCATTGCCTTTTGGACATAAAGCAACGGTTTTCTCCCATCGCTAAATTCAACCACTCCTGTAATGAAGACGGTTTTTACCCGTTGCTTTTAGACTTAACAACGGTTTATACCCGTTGTTAATATCTTATAATGGTGTAGTGAATACAAGGAACACTGGTAGGAATTCTATGTCAGGAGTAGAAAAGGAAGGAGCGCGCTCAGGGGTAGCTAACGTCAATATGCAAGCTATGTTCATAGAGATGATGAGGAACATGTTCCAGAATACTCAAGGTGTCACTCCAGTTGTTGTTGGTGGTGGTTCTCCAATACAAGTACCCAGAGCCGACTTTGCTAAGTTATACAAGAACTATTCTAGCCTTGAAGGAAAATCATTCCTTGGAACGGTATTGGTTATAGAAGTGGAGGATCGGTTGGATACCTATGAGCATATCTTTGAAGATTTAGAGCTAGAAAATGCAATGAAGAGGAAGTTAGACTCTAGGAAACTTCAAGGTCAAGCCATGGGAAGGTGGAATGTTGTTAAAATTGCTATTCTAGAAGATTGGTTCACTTGGGAGTAGTTTAAGACCAGATTCGAAGAGAAGTTCATACCGACCGTCCTGAATCGGTATTGTTTAGAAAGTTTACAGAGTTGAAGCAAGGAGAGAAGGCTGTCTTAGAGTATGTAGTTGAATTTGACATGCTGTCGAAATATGCTTTATCTTTGATCGATACCCTTCCCAAAAAAACGAGAAGTTTATCATGGGTTTGGATAGTTATCTGAGGGAGAAGCTGGTGGGACATATTGACGAGTCCTTCGAGAAGCTAGCTGAGAAAACTTCGAGGTAAGAGAGCATGTACCCAAAACCAAAGGTTAAAGCTGTTGGTTCAAAGGAAGAACCAAAATCCCAAGCGAGCGGTGGAGGCAAGAGGCAATGGAACGACAAAGAGAAGAAGCAGTCTCATGAAAAGGATGGCTAGAAGAAAGGTATGTAGGAGCTAAAGTGCTTTAATTACAGCAAGGCGGGTCATCGCAGCAAAGACTGGAAGGCCCTTAGATGTGGGGAGAGGAAGTGCTTTGTTTATGATATGAACGGGCACTTGAAGAGTGACTGCTCAAGACTATAAAACAATTGTAGAATATTGCAGTCTATGATTTTTTTTGATGCTAATAAACATTTTACTTGTATTTAATGTGTTTGTTAAGTTGTTATGCATATTACAGAATCATAGAAAGGAAATGAAGAAATTCAACAAAAGAATAAACAAACAGATATTTTATTCATTTCAATAAAGATTTCAGAAGTACAAACTGTTATTGATATAAGCCATCCTCTCACTCTCTCATACACAATACTTCTCTTACTCACTCAAATATAACATTTTTTAAGAAAAGGGTTAACATCTACATGAGTATCTCCTTGTTCTAGCTTCCATCCAGATAGCATTAGAATGAGCAACAAATATCCAAATAGCAGTCATTTCTTGACAAATAACAAAGGAGTATAAAACAAATAGAGACAAATCAAAACTGCAAAAGGAAGGGAAAGTGTTTAAAGCTCGAATTAGCCTCGATATTTGGTTTCATTCTATTCATGTTTTAAACATGCACCAAATGCTATAAGCATGGACAAGTGTAACAGGTATACACAAGGACCGGTACGACACGTTTATTCAAAGTTTAAAGGGTCATAAATTCAATTTCAAGCCAACAACCAGTACACAGCAACTTATGCACAACCAAAGGAACGATATAAGCATTAACCATATCCAAACTACACACTGGAAGTTTTCAACCATCTCAGAAAAGAAGGTTCAAAAATTCATCAAAAAGCAAACATTATCAGTGCACAGAAAAGACTAGAACTTATCAACACCAAACCCGAACTCACAAAATCACAAGTCAAGATGCAACAAGATTAAGAATTGCCTAAACAATTAGTTCAAATATAAATAGTTCAAGTACACAAAAAGAAATGAACACTGAAACAGGCAAATAGGACATGTACAGAGTGATGATACATATGCAATATCAAAAACCACAATGCAAAGAATAACCAAGTACATGCAAGTTGCAACAAGGTACAAGTACGGCAGGGAGAAGTACGTGATAAAACAAGTTCAAATGCACATAAGGGTTTCAAGTGAGATAGTGTACAGTGCTACAAGCACTTTTTTAATGCTAAATGTTTGAAGAAGGTACACAGTAAGATGTCGGAAGCATGCCCCAAAATACGCATGAAAATATTTAAAATGAATGTTGAACAATTCAAAGCCACAAGCATGAAAAAAGGGGAATCAAGTTAAAGCTTTTTGCCGTTCAATTCAAATTCACAAAGCTGCAAGAAAAGTAAAACCTAAAAAGATTTTTCTTGTATTCATCACTATGAAAACTAATTCATCATTGGCTATTGAGGCCATCGTGTCTGAAAGAGAAAATAAAAATAAGAGGGAATCAGTAAAAAGAAAAACATACTTAATAATTCCTAATACATCTCAATTATCATGGCGAGATACTTGACGATAAAGCAATCTAGACAAGAACAATCGAATCAACTAATGGATTCTCGAAGGGAAAATTTTCAAACGGCGGTGGCATCATCCAACGAGGACATTAATTTTTTACTTTAGATCGCGGCGTTTAGATTTGAAGAATAAGAAAGAGGAATGCGATTAAAAAGAGCATGTGGAAGGGAGATTGTAATATTTAGGCCCTTAATTATTTAAGCTTTATGATTTATATATCTTAATTTTTAAGGGAAAATCTTATTTTTTGTATTTTCACCTTTTATTTTTGAACCTTATTCTAGCATTGAACTACATTTATGGTTCAGAAAAATTTCAATTTAGTGATGGAGTTGAGGAAGGATTTCTAAATATAGAATTAGAACAATCAGGTTAGCAATAGTCGTAAGTTTATAGGTTAATTTGTAAGTGGTCGACTATTTAATCTTAGTAGAAATCTTAGGGGCAGCAGTAGCATCTAGCATGTTTGCCAAAGCTGGATAAATTTGTGTGTTATCTTTATTTCTGCAATCATTTTGTCTATGCTGTATTTACTATTACTCTATGAATTTATAAACCCTATTCACCCCCTCTTCCTCTAAGGTTAACTCGATCCTACAAGTTGTATCTGAGCTATGTAGTTAAATTCATGTTTTTAAAATATGTCTAGCTTTAATAATGCTTTTTCTAAAGGCCAATCCATAGTTAGGCCACTCATATTTAATGGCAGTGATTATACTTATTGGAAAACAAGGATGAAGATTTTTCTAGACACTACTGAGACATGGGATATAGTTGAAATTGGTTAATTTTTGCCTACGGTAAAAATACATGATTATGAAGTTCCTAAGCTTAAAGATAAGTGGGGTGAAAATGAACTTAAACTTTAACTCTCAAATGCTAAAGTTATGAATTCTATTATATGTTCTTTAGATAAAATGGAATATAATCGTGTTCCTCATTATGTGACTGTGCAGGAAATTTGACATACACAGGAGGCGACCCATAAAGGTACATCATAAGTCAAGGAATTTCATCTAGTCATGATCAGCAATGAATACGAGAATTTTTCAATGTCAAAGGAAGAAAATATAAAGGAGATGTATAAATGTTTTTCAAATCTAGTGTTAAATCTATAACTTTAGGAAAAGTTTACATAGAATTATATATGGTATGAAAAATTCTGAGGATCCTCCCTAGGTTTTTTTAGCAAAAGTGAAGGCGGTACGGGAATCTAAAGACTTAGGAAAGCTAAAGTTAGAGGAATTAATAGGAAATCTCGTTAATTATGAGATGGAGCTAAAAGCCAAGAAGGAGCGTGAAAATGGAGAGTTGAAAATGAAATCAATTGCTTTGAAGAGTACAATCGACAGTGATTGTAACAACCTGCATATTTTACGATTGTATATTTAAATGTTTTATTTAAATATAGCATCGTTAATCGGATTAAAGTCCGAAATGTTACTTTTTGTAAACAGTCGAATTGGGACTCGAGACCACTTCCATTGAGTCCAAAATGGCGTTTACAACTTTTTTAAGTATAAACATTGATATGTTTGGAGTTGAGTAGAATTTTGCTATTTTCTATTTTGGGCTTTGGGTTTGGGTTTCAGCCCACTAACCCAACATAATACCCAAACTCCACTCAACTCCTCTTCATTCATTCATTCCATTTTCTAACACTTTCAAGCTAAAGTAAAAATGGGGAAAGGAATGGGAAATAGAAATTCCTAAACCCTAGTTTGGATTAGGAAACTCAAATTCAAGTCCAAAATCAAAGAGAAGTTTAGGTAAGCATCCTCTTCATCTTCTCCATCTCAATCTCTCTCTAATTTCAGAAATTTCTTATAACCTAACTTAGGAAATATTTGTTAATGATCATAGATTGGAGCTTCTAGAGTTGAAGTTGAAGAGTGGTTGGTCTTGCCTTGTTTTAGAACTTCTCGTTTGTTGTTTTTGGGTTTAAAGGTGAGTTTTTTAACTCACATCTACATCTACAACTTTCATTGTTGTTAGGTATGAATTCCTAACATTTGTGCATGTTCATTTGCTTTTGATTTGAATTGATTTGGTGAATTTTCCAAATTTTGGTGTTTTGGTCCAATTTTATGAAAATCCTACTATGGATGTTTGGACATGATATTTGGGGTGTATCGAAGAGCCTATAAGGCTGGGTTGTCGCTTGGCATAAATCCCTAGTCATCGTTGCTCGTCCGATCGCTCCCGAAACATTTTGGCCATCTTGGCCTAGGCAAACTGTTGCCCAGGCCAGGTGACCGAACGTTTGGATATCACGTCCAGACGTCTGGTTATAGACATGGAGGAAAAAATATACACTGTAGAAAAAAATAAAAATGGCAGAGACTAATTTGAGACGTCTGAAATATCGGTTCAGACGTCTGATTAGGGCTCAGACGTGTGCTTCGAAATTTCAGACGTCTTGGAGGTTTTCTGAAAATTTCCAGAAAACAAATCCAGACGTTTGGATTCTAAACCAGACGTCTGGATTCTAAACCAGACGTCTGGAACTGTTCAGTTTTGTCTATTTTTTAGTGAACTTCCCATTTTAATCGATTTTTTTGACCTGGTTAGTTGTTATCACTTATTATCGACTTTGATGACTTCTTTCTTTGGATTTTTGGGAATATCCATTTGATGGATTTGATATCGATTTTTATGGATTTAATTCACATTCTCGTATGTGAATTTTTAGTGATTGATTGTTTTTACAATCATTTTGTGATTTGTCACTTTAAAATGCAAAGGTTTCTATACTAGTAGTAAATACTCAAACTCTTTCATTAAAACGATTTCAACACTAGTTTTAAATACAAAGCTCGTTTTTAAAACCGTTTTCCAATCTATTAGTATATACAAACCTTTACCTCATTCGTATGAGAAATCTAATTAAACGGCTTAGCAAAACAGGTGGTATGAAACGCTTGCGTTTACTTCGTCGGTTAATTCTTGGACTTGTTCGATTGAACTCTCGTGACAATTTTCGAGTGGAAATCTACAATTTGTTCGTAAATATTTAAGTTAAGCTAGTGGTTATGGGACATGAAGCTAACTCATTTATTTACTAGCTTAGTGTAATTGACACTTCTTATTGATCAATGATGATCATTTTATGGTTTAGACTAGCGATATGCGATGTCTCTTTGTCCGCATGGGGGACTGTACCCCGTTCTATTGAGCTTCGTCTCATTTTTATAGGCTAGCGACCTACGGGCTTTATGGAGTTCGGTTCATTGGGCGTACCGTTATTGCACTACGTCGTTGTTCCGAATTATTTGAGTTTCGGGATCATCGGACGTACCGTTATTACACTACGTCGTTGTTCCGAAATATTCGAGTTTTAGGTTCATCGGGCGTACCGTTATTGCACTACGTCGTTGTTCCGGCTCATTTGAGTTTCAGGTTCTTCGGGCGTACCGTTATTGTACTACGCTATTGCACCGGCTCTATCGTTAGCGGCCATGGGATAGCGACCCGTTTGTGATACACGTGTTGGTGAGTTTTCATGCTCCCGTTTGTGATAGGCCCCCCCTTTGTGTTTTCTGGATTTCTGGTTGTTGATTTCTAGAATTTGTGTTTCACCAATTTTGATGAAATGCATTGATAAGCTCTATCAATATTTGTGTTTTGGTGAATAATTTAAAGAATATGATATTCTTTTGGTGTTTGAGAATATTTGAGATATTGTATGATTTTTGTTGTTATCTGATATATGCTTATAATAGTATGACATTATTGTTATCATACGTTTTTGTGATATCTCTTATCCTATCTCATTTTATCTGATATTTATAGCTAGACTGATTCGTTTATTATTTTCTTCTTAAATAATACTCAGGTCAGACCAAGGTATTTCAGGTGCTTCTGCTTGACTTCTTATCAGAGTCCGTCACCTGACTTTTGGCTAACTACTTTAGCTTAGTAGTTTTTGTTATTATACATTTGAGATAGAGACTCCCTGATGTATACATATTCTTTTGTCTAGCACTTGTACCTATTCTTTTGTGATGTAGTGGATCTTGTATGACCACTATTTTGATGTACACCTTTATGTGTTATATTCATATCTATTTCCGCCTTTGTGATATGAATATCTGTGACTGATTTGTGTTATGCTTATTTCTATATTTGTTTCCGAAGTCCACATAGCCACTGTGGGGTAGCTTTGAGTTTGTATTTGATATGTCGGATTTCCTCTTGAAATGAAATGTAAGTTATATTATCTGACATATCGGTACTCGCACAAAGCAATTACACAGATGGTCGCTCCTCAACAGCCTTATTCTTCATGCTAGTCGACGGCATTACCCCGTAGTGTCCTTGGTTAGTGTGAGTATAGAGGTGGGGCGTCACAGCTTGGTATCAGAGCCAAACTTCGAGAATAATCTAGCAAGGATCATTGTCCTAAGTCTTTCCTAGGAGTCGTGCCTTAGGATTTATCCGAGTCTTAGGACCCATTCTATCCTATTTTCTTTTGTGATGCCTTGTTTTATCAATCAAGTTTGTTTGATATTCATTTTATGAATAACATTTTTCCTCTTCTTTCTTTCTTTCTTAAATAAGAGAAATGGTTAGACCAGGCCGACCCAGCGCCGATCAATCTAGTGCTACTCCTTAGGATGGAGTATTTATGTCTACCCAGCAGCTCTTGGATCTTGTGAAGAATGCTCAAGCTATCAGACCCATTCCAGAGCCAACTCATCCTAAATTTGGGTTTGCACGCTTGTGCAGTGATTACACCAACTTGGGTAGAAGGCCTTTCAAGGGTTCCAAAAGCGTTATAGAAGTTCAAGCTTGGCTTAGAACATGCGATTGCATCTTTTCCCGCATGAATCTTATTGATCTACATCGAGTCTAAGTGGCTTCTAGCATGCTCTAGGAGAGAGCATTAGATTGGTATGAGCTTTTGATTTCTAAAATTATCGAAGCGGATCTTACTTGGGAGCAATTCTGGGAAAGGTTCGAATTAAAGTTTGTGCCGGAAGCTGAAAAAGTATCTTTAGCTCGACGCTTTATTGACCTTGTTCAAGGTGAATCTTCTGTGACGGATTACGTCACATCTTTTGAATCTCTCTCTAAATATGGGGTCGAGTATATTAATATCCCATTGAAGAAAAATCAGAGGTTTGTCTATGGGTTGAATAAGAACATCAAAAAGCCTTTACTCCTGAAACTGGAAGTTTCTTTTGATCAGCTTGTTGATATCGCTCTTCAACTTGAAGAGGCCGATAAAGAAAGTGATGTTGAAGTTGTGGGTGCCAAACAAAACTTCAACAACAATAAGAAGAGGCCTATTAAGTTCAAGCCTAATCCCAACAAGAAAGGGAAGCAAGCAACTTCGGTAGCAAAGACTCCTACCTCTAGTCATGGGCAATGCTACAATTGTGGTTCTAAGGACCATTACGCAAATAGGTGCCCAAAACCTCTTTTTTGTCGTTATTGCAAAAGTTCGGGTCATCTTTTATCTTCATGCCCCAAACTTCCAAACAAGAAAGAGGGAAAGCTAAATGTTGTGCAAGCTCATAGTAACACTTCTCTTGGTCAAGGTATTTCTCATTCTACCCTTGATGGCATTATTATATTTCGTGATCTTCCTATTCGAGTTCTTTTTGATACGGGTGCATCTCACTCTTTTATATCAAAAGAACTTGTTGATGCTTTGTCTTTGAATGTTATTGGCTTGATGACTTCATTGAGAATTGCGAATCCGGTTAGTGGATCCGCAACACTCAGTTTACTTTGTAAAGATGTTGAAATTATTTTATGTGATTATGCTTTTCGAGCCGATTTGCATGTTATGCGTTACCTAGGTTTCAGAATGATTTTGGGGATGGATTGGCTTAACCGTTATGAAGCCCATATCATATGTCCTGAGCGAACTATATATCTTCGACATCCTCAATCTATTAAGCATATTTCTCTTGTTCTTAAAGATTCAGATCCAATTCAGGAGCATCCTTGTATTCTTTGAATCCTCATGATGACGATAATGATGATGCGGAAGATGTCATTTCCCTCATTCACATTGTTCGTTAATTTCCCGACATATTTGAGCCCGTTTTAGGATTACCACCTAAGCGAGCAATTGAGTTCAGAATTAATCTAATCCTTGGAGCTCTACTAATGACTCGTCCTCCTTATCGTATGTCCAATAAGGAAAATGAGGAGATGCGTAACCAATTATCCGAATTGGAAGGAAAACAGTTTATTCGTTCTAGTTCCTCTCCATGGGGAGCTTCGGCTATTTTTGTGAAGAAATCTGATGGTACACTTAGGCTTTGCGTTGACTACCACAATCTTAATGATCTCACCAACAAGAATAAATATCCCTTACCTCGGATTGATGATTTATTCGATCAACTTAGTGGTGCTAGAGTCTTTTCACAGTTAGACTTAGCAACCGGTTTTCATCAGCTCCGTATTGTAGAGGATTGCATTCCTTTGACATCATTCCGTACTCGTTATGGATCTTATGAATGGCTTGTTATGCCATTTGGTTTGACGAATCCTCCAGCTTATTTCGTTGACCTTATGAATCGAGTTTTCAAAGACTTCCTCGATCGATTTGTTCTCATCTTTATCAATGATATTCTTGTTTATTCTAAAACCGAGGAAGAGCATGAAAAACATCTTCGGATTGTGTTGGAAACTCTTAGGAGCAACCAATTGAAAGCAAAATTTTCTAAATGCCACTTTTGGCAATCTCGTGTGAAATTTTTGGGGCATATTATTTCTGAATCCGGAATTTCCGTGGATCCTTCAAAGATTGAAGCGATTCAAAATTGGAAGAGACCGGAGAGTGTGATGGAAATTCGTAGCTTCCTTGGATTGGCGGGCTATTACCGTCGGCTCATAAAAAACTTATCTAAAATTTCCGTACCTCTTACTAGTTTGACAAAGAAGGGAGTTAAGTACATTTGGTCTAACAAATGTGAAGCTGCTTTTCAAAAATTAAAAGAACTCCTTTCTGATGCTCCTATTCTTGTGATTCCCGAAGGGAACCAAGACTTTATTGTTTATACTGATGCTAGTCGTGTTGGTTTGGGTGTCGTTCTCATGCAAAAGGAACGTGTTATCGCTTATGCTTCTAGGCAATTAAAGCCTGCCGAGACTAGATATGCTGCTCATGATTTAGAGCTCGCAGCTATTGTTTTCGCCCTTAGTATTTGGCGTCATTATCTTTCGGGAGAGAAATTTTTTCTCTACACCGATTATAAATCTTTGAAGTATTTATTTTCCCAAAAGGAACTTAATTTGCGTCAACAACGTTGGCTCGAGTTCCTTGCATCTTGATATTCTTTATAGTCCCGGAAAGGGTAATCGTGTGGCCGATGCCCTTAGTCGTAAGCAACAAGCGGTTGTTTCCATGATGATATCCGAATGGAATGATCTCGAGACTTTATCCACTTGTGAGATTCGAGATCGTGAATCCAATCTATGTTCATCTCTTGTTTTGTGTAGCCTTGAGGCTCACCCTTCTCTTTTGGACCGCATCCTTGAAGCTCAAAAGCATGATCCCGAATTGGTTCTTCTTAGCCAAAGTTGTAGGGATAAAATCGATATTGAAGGTTTGAAAGACTTTGATATTGATGCTCGTGGCGATATTCAAAAATTTGGTAGACTTATCGTGCCAAATATTAGTGACCTTCGAAAAGACATTTTAGAAGATTCTTATCATTCTAAATTTACCATTCAACCCGGTAATAGTAAAATGTACACGGACATGAAGTGACTTTATTATTGGGATGGAATGAAATCTGATATTGGTAACTTTATTAAGCGTTGCATGACTTGCCAACTCATAAAGGCCGAACATCAAAGGCTCGGTGGGTTATTGCAACCTTTGGACATTCCCGTTTGGAAGTGGGATCAAGTCTCCATGGACATTATTGACGGTCTTCCCCATTCTCGTTCGGGCCATGACAGTTTATGGGTGATTGTCGATAGACTTACAAAATCCGCCCATTTTATTCCCGTTCGGTCCAATCGGACCGTACCTCTTTTAGCCAAACTCTATTTTAAAGAAATTGTTAAATTGCATGGAGTTCCTACTTCTATTGTTAGCGATCGTGATCCATTATTTACTAGTGGATTTTGGAAGGGTCTTCAAAAAGCTTTGGGAACAAAGCTTAATTTTAGCACTGCTTATCATCCTCAGACCGATGGACAAACCGAGCGTGTGAATCAAACTCTTGAAGATCTTTTTTGTGCATGTGTTCTTGATTTTGGTGGAAGTTGGGAAGATCATATTTTTCTTGTTGAGATTTCCTACAATAATAGCTTCCAATCTAGTATTGGTATGGCTCCTTTCGAGGCACTCTACGGAAGGCCATGCCGATCTCCTTCGTGTTGGCTTGAAGCCGGTGAGAAGCTGGTTTTAGGTCCAGATTTTATTCGTGATGCCACAGAAAAGATTGACCTTATTCGTCATAGGATGAAAGAAGCTCAAAGTAGACAAAAATCCTATGCCGATAACCGAAGAAGGAAATTAGAATTTTCTATGGGAGATTTGGTGTTCATTCATGTTTCACCTATGAAGGGTGTTGTTCGTTTCAGTCGTTCGGGGAAATTAGCACCTCGATATATTGGTCCATTTCTCATCACCGAACGCATTGGTTCCGTGGCTTATCGCCTTTTACTACCGGCTCAATTTTCTGCTATTCATGACGTATTCCACGTCTCTCAACTACGGAAATGCCTTAGAGATTCCGATTCTATTCTTGAGCCTGGAGTTATTGAAGAAATTGAAGTTTCACCTAATTTGACCTATGAGCAACATCCTATTCGTATCATTGCTACGGAGGTTAAACACCTTCGTAATAAAGATGTTTCGCTTGTGAAAGTTCAATGGTCCTCAAATCCTAAGGATTGCTCTTGGGAATCCAGAGAATTCATCGAGCGAACACATCCGGACTTACTCTCTCTTGCCCTTTAAGGTGAACTTCTCATTTCAAAATTTCTTCTTTTGTGTTATTATGCCTTAGTATGGTTGTTACTTTTTATCTTCCTCTTAATTATTGCGAGGATGCAATTTCTTTAAGGAAGAGAGTCTGTAACAACCCGCAAATTTTACGATTGTATATTTAAATGTTTTATTTAAATATAGCATCGTTAATCGGATTAAAGTCCGAAATGTTACTTTTTGTAAACAGTCGAATTGGGACTCGAGACCACTTCCATTGAGTCCAAAATGGCATCTACAACTTTTTTGAGTATAAACATCGATATGTTTGGAGTTGAGTAGAATTTTGCTATTTTCTATTTTGGGCTTTGGGTTTGGGTTTCAGCCCACTAACCCAACATAATACCCAAACTCCACTCAACTCCTCTTCGTTCATTCATTCCATTTCCTAACACTTTCAAGCTAAAGTAAAAATGGGGAAAGGAATGGGAAATAGAAATTCCTAAACCCTAGTTTTGATTAGGAAACTCAAATTCAAGTCCAAAATCAAAGAGAAGTTTAGGTAAGCATCCTCTTCATCTTCTCCATCTCAATCTCTCTCCAATTTCAGGAATTTCCTATAACCTAACTTAGGAAATATTTGTTAATGATCATAGATTGGAGCTACTAGAGTTGAAGTTGAAGAGTGGTTGGTCTTGTCTTGTTTTAGAACTTCTCATTCGCTGTTTTTGGGTTTAAAGGTGAGTTCTTTAACTCACATCTATGTCTATAACTTTCATTATTGTTAGGTATGAATTCCTAACATTTGTGCATGTTCATTTGCTTTTGGTTTGAATAGATTTGGTGAATTTTCCAAATTTTGGTGTTTTGGTCCAATTTTATGAAAATCCTACTATGGATGTTTGGACATGATATTTGGGGTGTATCGAAGAGCCTATAAGGCTGGGTTGTCGCTTGGCATAAATCCCTAGTTGTCGTTGCTCGTCCGATCGCTCCCGAAACGTTTTGGCCATCTTGGCCTAGGCAAACTGTTGCCCAGGCCAGGTGACCAGACGTCTGGATATCAAGTCCAGACGTCTGGTTATAGACCTGGAGGAAAAAAATATACACGGCAGAAAAAAATAAAAATGGCAGAGACTAATTCCAGACGTCTGAAATATCGGTTCAGACGTCTGATTAGGGCTCAGACGTCTACTCGAAATTTCAGACGTCTAGGAGGTTTTCTGAAAATTTCCAGAAAACAAATCCAAACGTCTGGATTCTAAACCAGACGTCTGGAACTGTTTAGTTTTGCCTATTTTTTTAGTGAACTTCCAATTTTAATCGATTTTTGTTGATCCGGTTAGTTGTTATCACTTATTATCGACTTTGATGACTTCTTTCTTTGGATTTTTGGGAATATCCATTTGATGGATTTGATATCGATTTTTATGGATTTAATTCACATTCTCGTATGTGAATTTTTAGTGATTGATTGTTTTTACAATCATTTTTGTGATTTGTCACTTTAAAATACAAAGGTTTCTATACTAGTAGTAAATACTCAAACTCTTTCATTAAAGCAATTTCAACACTACTTTTAAATACAAAGCTCGTTTTTAAAACCGTTTTCCAATCTATTAGTATATACAAACCTTTACCTCATTCGTATGAGAAATCTAATTAAACGGCTTAGCAATACAGGTGGTATGAAACGCGTGCATTTACTTCATCGGTTAATTCTTGGACTTGTTCGATTGAACTCTCGTGACAATTTTCGAGTGGAAATCTACAATTTGTTTGTAAATATTTAAGTTAAGCTAGTGGTTATGGGACATGAAGCTAAACTCATTTATTTACTAGATTAGTGTAATTGACACTTCTTATTGATCAATGATGATCATTTTATGGTTTAGACTAGCGATATGCAATGTCTCTTTGTCCGCATGGGGGACTGTACCCTGTTCTATTGAGCTTCGTCTCATTTTTATAGGCTAGCAACCTACGGGCTTTATGGTGTTCGGTTTATCGGGCGTACCATTATTGCACTACATCGTTGTTCCGAATTATTTGAGTTTCGGGATCATCGGACGTACCGTTATTGCACTACGTCGTTGTTCTGAAATATATGAGTTTTATGTTCATCGGGCATACCGTTATTGCACTACGTCGTTGTTCCGACTCATTTGAGTTTCAGGTTCTTCGGGCGTACCGTTATTGTACTACGCTGTTGCACCGGCTCTATGGTTAGCGACCATGGGATAGCGACCTGTTTGTGATACACGTGTTGGTGAGTTTTCATGCTTCCGTTTGTGATAGGCCTCCCCCTTTGTGTTTTCTAGATTTCTGGTTGTTGATTTCTAGAATTTGTGTTTCAACAATTTTGATGAAATGCATGATAAGCTCTATCAATATTTGTGTTTTGGTGAATAATTTAAAGAATATGACATTCTTTTTGGTGTTTGAGAATATTTGAGATATTGTATGATTTTTGTTGTTATCTGATATATGCTTGTCACAGTATGACATTATTGTTATCATACCTTTTTGTGATATCTCTTATCCTATCTCATTTTATCTTATATTTATAGCTAGACTAATCCGTTTATTATTTTCTTCTTAAATAATACTCGGGTCGGACCGAGGTATTTCAGGTGCTTCTGCTTGACTTCTTATCAAGGTCCGTCGCCTGACTTTTGGCTAACTACTTTAGCTTAGTAGTTTTTGTTATTATACATTTGAGATAGAGACTCCCTGATGTATACATATTCTTTTGTCTAGCACTTGTACCTATTCTTTTGTGATGTAGTGGATCTTGTATGACCACTATTTTGATGTACACCTTTATGTGTTATATTCATATCTATTTCCGCCTTTGTGATATGAATATCTGTGACTGATTTGTGTTATGCTTATTTCTATATTTGTTTCCAAAGTACACATAGCCACTGTGGGGTAGCTTTGAGTTTGTATTTGATATGTCGGATTTCCTATTGAAATAAAATGTAAGTTATATTATCTGACATATCGGTACTCGCACAAATCAATTACACAGATGGTCGCTCCTCAACAGCCTTATTCTTCGTGCTAGTCGACGGCATTACCCCATAGTGTCCTTGGCTAGTGTGAGTATAGAGGTGGGGCATCACATTGATGAAGAAGATGAAGCTACAGCTAAACTAGCACTATTAATGAAGCATTTCAAAATGTGGACAAAAAATTATGGAAATCTAGCAATAAACTGATGGATAAAATCTAGTAGTGTCAGAGTATTGGATGGTTCTAAGCAAGAAATTATATGTTGTAGATGTAAGAAGCCAAGACTAATTAAGCCAAATTGTCTACTAAATCAACCTGATAAAGGAAAGAAGAAGAAGAGAAGGAGTTTCACAACCGCTTGGGATGAGAGTGAAGAAGAGGAGGAGGAGAACATTGATAGTGAGGAAATGAGGAAAATTTATGTCTAATGGGAATTGACAACAATGATAAACCTAATAAGGTAGCACACTTATCCTATACTGATTTACTACTATTATATCATGAGTTAAATGGAAATACTTATAGGCTTAAACAAAGGAATAATGATCTAGAATCTAAGAAAAATGGTCTACTTTGTTTAAACGATGAGTTAGAATTTATAATTCAAACATTAGATAACTTAACTTTGAATGTGAAAAGTGTCAGTCTTTAGAGGAAGAAACAAACAGATTTAGGACTATAATTGAAACCCTTGAAAATGAAATTTGGTCTTTAAAGAATAAAGATGACACAAGAAGAGAAAATTTCATTAAAAGATGCACCTCACTTTTGAATGCAAACATTGCTCTTAGATCTAAGGTTCAACAACTTAAATCAACATAGAAAGATTTTCTAAAGAAGAAATATCACTGACTATATTGTTAGGTAGTCAGACTATAACCAAAAATAGAAAAGGAATTGGATATGATAGAGCTGAACAAACGAAGAAAAAGAATTGTGACAATATAAAATTTCGTAGAGAATTATCAAAGTGTTTAGTTTGTTGAAAAATTGGACATGAACAAAATAAAAGTTGGAATAGGAATAAAAACAAAACCATTAAACAAATCTGCGTTCCTAAAGGTACAAATGTAAATTTTCACAAATTTAAACATGTTTGGGTACCTGAATACTTTGTCACTAACATTAAAGGATTTATGAAGACTTCTTGATCATTTTATTCTTCTCTTATGTAGGTACGTTGGCGGGCTAAGGAACAACAAAAGTGGTTCTTGGATTCAGGCTGTTCCAGACACATGGTAGGTGACAAATCAAAATTCCTTAGCCTAGAAGATTACAGAGGTGGGAGTGTAATGATGGGCAATAACGGTAAATGTAAGATTATTAGTAAAGGTAATGTAGGCAGCAATACTTTTACATTGACTGATGTTTTATATGTCTATAACTTACATCATAATCTCATCTCTATCAGCCAACTATGTGATAAAGGTATGAATGTTGTGTTTGATGCTAATTTGTGAAAAATAATTCACAAATTTTCCACTGATGTTTTGTTCACGGCTAAGAGTAAATGCAACACATATTCCTTGCCGTTTGATTATCTCACACTATCAAGATGTCTAGTAGTTAAGGATAAGGAAGCACTTTATGGAAGCTACTTTATGGCACATATGACTAGGACATGCCAGCATGAGTTTATTAAAGAAGCTAAAAGGAAAATATTTGGTATGAGGATTACTGCAACAAAATTTTGAATCTGGTAAAATCTGCAAAGCTTGCACGGTGGGTAAGTTTAGTAGATCATCTTTCCATGCCAAAAATAGCATAAGTACATCCAGATTTTTTGGCTGATTCATATGGATTTGTTTGGTCCGGATGATGTTGCTAGTTTTGGTGGTATGAAGTATTGTTATGTGTTCGACGATGATTACTCTAGGTTTATGTAACGAACCGCTTTTTCACACCAAAAGACGAGTTGTAAGGGTAGAAGAAAAGGAAAGATAAGAAGAAACTACACAATCACAGAATATCACCATGAAACAAAACAACATATAATAGATAACATAGAATATTACATAGCCATTTCCATAATAATAATACATCAGAGTCATTACATTACAACCTTCAACTGGACAATTATAGCTACCCTCTCATACAAAATAAATAGATCATACATAAACACGGCGAAAATAGAAATGATAACTAGCTAACGGTGAAGCGACCTGCTCCAACTCCCCCGCAATACTTCCATGAGAAACCTGGATCACTTGGCTACTCATAAAAATTTGAGTACCCAAGAGTTTAAGGAAAAGAAAATAAACTTCGGGTCAGACATGAGTCTGGTGTGAGTAAACTCAAAACAACTTAAATTTTACTTTTATTAAACTCTTTGAAAATCAAAGTATCTCGTAAGACTACGCCACACATAAACACGGATGGTTTTTACCTTACGATAACCAAAACACTTTTATAAAACTTTCAGTGATATTATCATAATGTCTAGGTTTTCCAAGTAAAATAGAACATAGCTGGAATGCTTGCATCTCACATTTCAACATATTTGGGTACAACTAAATTCGTACGGTACTTATTGGAGAATGGATTCCATACAATGACTGGTCTACTGAGGTACTGCCCACCACAGTGCATTTATAGATAAAATAACACCGAGGACCTTGTCAGGATCCCCTGCCAACATAAGACCGGCCTATCCCTTGCTGGATAGTACCGAATATGATCACCCCTTGGTTTGGATCAGCAACCGTACCGAAGCATACATGAGTTGATAGTAGGGACTCTAGATAGGGGTGATCTTACTGTAATAGGAGCGACCCATTTAGCCTTGCTACATATCCCCTATTTTAGTCATTCCAGGTTGATGAGGCCTGAGGCTACGTTTACCTTTACTATAGCACTGCCACTTGGAATGCCAACATTACCTTCCAGATGTTGACATAATGTCAGCACTCATCCATACAAGTCATTTAGGAGATGAATGAACCGAAGGCACTACTCTGACTACACCTATTTTGGAATCACCCTCAGGGTTAGTAGCAAATAGTCCTTGCACTTCAAAGTCTTCATTTTGGACCCTACCTTCACTATTTCCAATCCAAATGCTTATGTTGGTTCGAAGTGATTTTGAGACGACAGCTGCTTTCCGATCATGGTCTCTCCAAACCAACGTTCGATAATTTTAAGGGATCAATTTGTTTATAGTGGACCATTCCACTATCTGGGTGTAAAGATTTACATATGAACATAAGTTCCATATGCTTAGATTATCATGACCCGCTTATCTAAATTAACCCCTTTGTATTCATCATGTTCCCGAAGTGCAGTATTTATGATAAGTACAAGTCGACTTACTTTCAATAAAACGTGCCAACGTTTTATTACAACTACTTTAATTTATTTGGCTACTTAATAGCATGGACAAGAGATTCTCTGGTTTACAAAAAATTTACATAAATAAGAAAGTTGGGTTAAATAAAATAACCGGTAGAGTTTTAAGATACTTCTTATTAATAATAAACTTTAATTAATTCATGAGTTAAAACTTAATTAGACTTTAATAAATTTTAATCAAATCAAAATTTATCAAATTTAAACCTTAATTAATTAAGAATTTATTTATACTTAATCTTTAATTAAATAACATTATTTAAGTGAATAATTAACCTTTAATGAAATATTAATTAATTAAATAAGTAAATCTAATTAAATAAATTAAATAAACTTAATTAAATAAAAATTTATTTCCTTTTATCTTAATTAATCATTATTTAAAACTTCCTTAATTAAAAAAATTAACTTGGTTAATAATTTCTTAAACTCTAATTACTTAACCCAACTACTTAATTAATTAAATAAATAATAATTACCCTAATTAACAAATTAAATAAATAAATTATTAAATAATAAAACTTAATTTATTACTTTTTTAATTGATTAGAAATGAGTTTTAAAAAACAATCCAAAAGAAAACACTTCAAAACCTGAAATCGTGAAATTTCCCGAACTGCATCCATAACGACTATCTCTATGAGCGTAGTTCGCTAGAATTGATTTCTAGGTGAAAACCTCACTTTAATTCTAGCTACTACATATTTTAAAATTAAAATGAAGGGTTTCTAAAAGTTAAACAAATGGTATAAACTTGGAAAGAACGTTTTCAAAAACCAAATCTAGAAAACAAGACCTTTCTTTTCAAATCGGATCTCAGGTCCTTTGCAACTTTAAAGGCACTAACTTTATAACCATTTCATCACATAACTTGGTTTTTGTTTCAAAAACACACTACCATCATATCATAAGCTAACCATTTACATATTCATATCCAAACATATCATTTAACATCTAAATCACAAATCCAAGCTCAGTCACAAACTTGTAACCATATGCCACCAAAAATAACATGATATTTCAACACAATAAACACTATATTTTTACAACATATAGTTCATCAAAATCCAGTTGTTTATTTTCAAAAAAAATGAGAGTTTTACTCACCGTAGCTTATTAATTTCAAAGCAAACTTTTGCAAAAACTTTGAAACAACCTAAGGTATTGCAAAATTAAAGACTTTGGATGCTTGAACACCTAAAATGGGCTTGGCCAAGGGTTAGTTGGGCTCAGTGTGGTGGAGTTTGGGCTCGGCCATGTAGGCTAGTGGAGGATGGTCCTTGTATTTTGGATGAGGAGGTGTTGTAGAGCTTGTAGAAGTGTTTTTAAGTGAAAAGAAGTGTTTTTCTCAAATTATAATTTATGAAGAGAAGCCATGGATATGTTTTTTCAAGCTCTTAGGAATTTAAAGTGAAGATGGAGATTGTAAAATGAGAAATATGAGAGCTAAGAGGTATTTATAGGCTTAGGAAAATATTTAAAAATATATAAGTGCTTTGAATATAATATGTATACATGTATGCATCTCCATCCCCTCCCCCTAATTTCCATCCACCTTTGTACCCCTCCGCCCCCTCAATCCCTCTCTCATGCAACTACTATGCCATGCTCCATGTCCTTAGTGTTGAAAAAATATTTTTATATGTTAATATATATATACTTTTTATAAATAAATCTCCTTTTACCTTATATGTTTATATACTTAAGTGAGAAAATATGAACATGCATATATACATGTACACACCATGTTAAAATAGTTTTTAGTGTGTGCATGTGTGTTTACAATAATGTTATGATACTTTAGATAACTTTTAACCAACGAAAAATCAAGATTTTGGAAAATAATTTTCGATTACATTTTCTATTTCTCTGTGAACTATATATATTGGTAAGCAAAACTTGAAAACGATTTTATCATCATTATTTATTATTTAATATAGTTTTATTTGTTAATAAAAATCCATTTATTTATTATTTAAAATATAATGAAATATTCATTTAAATAGTGATTAAATTCTAGGTCGTTACAATCTCCCCTCAAAAGAATTTCATCCCAAAATTAGCAAATAAGAAGATAATTCAAACTATGCAAAAAGCTATATATTCATATCATAAACCACATATAAAGACATACACTAAGCATCCATAGCAAACATATATACACTATACATATAACCTACGACTAGCTATCCTAACATCAACTCGAGATAAGCTTCTTTTATACGGTCCTTAGTCTCCCAAGTGCAGTCTCTTGGATCCTCACTCCACTGAATCTTGACTAGTCGCACAACCTTATTACGCAACCTCTTTTTATCCTAATCCACAACATAAACCATTGTTAAGTTTGGTTCTATTTCCAATTCCTCGTGAACCGATAGCTCCACAATCAAAGATAGGTCATCAACATATTTTCTCAAATAAGACACGTGGAATACATTATGAACTGCCGCCAATCTCTCTGTCAACTCGACCTTATAAGCAAGCGATCCGATCCTCTCAAGAATACGAAAAGGTCCAACATACCTTAGAGCTAACTTCCCAGTTTTTCTAGATCTAATAGCTCCTCTTATTGGTGAAATATTTACGAACAACAAGTCCCTAACCACAAATTCCAATTCTTTTCGCCTCTTATCGGCATAACTCTTTTGGCGATCTTAGGCTTCCTTCATTATTTTCTTAATCACTACAACTTGTTTGATAGCCTCTCGGATGAAGTTCGGCCCAAGTACTAGTCTATCTCCTGTCTCAATCCAACATGCTGGTAACTGCAACGGTCTTCCATATAGGGCTTCATAAGGTGCTATACCGATGCTTGCTTGGAAGCTATTGTTGTAGGAGAACTCAAAAAAATGCAGATGATCCTCCCATGGTCCACCAAAATCCAGAATACACACTCTCAAGAAATCTTCTTGAATCCGATTCACTTGCTCCGTCTGTCCGTCTGTTTGGGGTGGGTATGTTGTGCTTAAGCTCGACTTTGTTCCTAGAGTTATTTGCAATGCTTCCCAAAATTGACTAGTAAATATGCGATCTCGATCGCTTACTATACTTGCAGGAACTCCATGCAACCTGATTATCTCTCTCATAAAACTTTCAGCTAAGAAGCAGCGGTCCTTGTTGGTTTTACCGGAATAAAATGTGCATTTTTTGTTAGCCGATCCACGATAACCCATACTCCTTCATTCCCTTTTTTAGTTCTGGGTAAACTATCGATAAAATCCATTGGTATCATTTCCCATTTCCAACTAACTATTTCCAAAGGTTGAAGTAATCCGACTATCTTCTTATGATCGCCTTTGATTTGTTAACAGCTCGGACACCTGCTAACAAATATAGAGATGTCTTTCTTCATTCCCAGCCACCAAAACACTCGTCGAATATCCTTATACATCCTGTGAACTCTAGGATGGATACTTAACTTGGTTTGTGGCATTCTAATAGAACTTCTTGCCTCAGCCCATCCACATCTGGAACATACAATCGTCTGTTCATCCTTAAAGCACCTCGACTATCCATCTCAAAATCTGAATATCTCCCCTCTTCAACCCCTTGAATTAACCATTCCAGTATTTCAGCCTTCCTCTGATTTTCCATAATCCTTTCCTGAAGTGTCGGTGTAACCTCCAAGAGAATCAAAACAGCATTTTTTCTTAAGGCATCCGCTCCCACATTAACCTTTCCTGGTGCATAGAGAATATCTAAGTCAAAAGCCACCAGAAACTCCAACCACCTTCGTTGCCTCAGGTTCAAATCCTTCTAAGTAAAAAGATACTTTAGGGATTTATGATTCATGAAGAGCTCAAATTTTTCACCTAATTAAAGAAATAAATTTACTCCTGTAATCTCTAAAGATTAGAAAGAAACTAAGAGGAATAGAAGGACCCTTCCCAGCAAGTAGTGCCACCACATTTTCAATGCGAAGACAATAGCCAGCAACTCCAGGTCATGCGTAGCATAGTTCTTCTCATGTGGCTTCAACTGCCTACTTGCATACGCAATCACTTTACCATGCTACATCAAAACAGCGCCTAGTCCTACTCCAAAAGCATCCGTGTAAACCGTGAATCCGCTATTTCTATCTGGAACAGCCAAAACTGGTGCACTGGTTAATCTCTTCTTTAATTTTAGAAATGCTTCTTCACACTTTGGAGTCTATTTAAACTTCTTTCCCTTCTTAGTTAGCTTTGTTAAATGGAAGGAAATCTTATAATAATCTTGAAAAAATCTCCTATAGTATCCATCCAAACCTAAGAAATTACGAACCTCAGTAGCAATCTGCGGTCGCTTCCATTCGTAAACAGCTTCCACCTTTACTGGGTCAACTGAAATGCCCTCTTCTAACACAATATGCCCTAAGAATCTCACCTACGATTGCCAAAAATGGCACTTAGAAGACTTCACCTTCAAGACATGTCTCCTCAACATTTCCAACACTACTTCCAAATGATGTTTATCCTCCTTCTCGGATTTGGAGTAGATAAGAATGTAATTGCTGAAAACTAACACAAACTTATTAAGAACTTCTCAAAAAATGCGGTTCATGAGGTCTAAAAAAATGCAAGTGCATTGGTTAGCTCGAGAGGCATAACCAACCACTTAAAGAAACAGTCAGGGCCCCTAAACACAGTTACAGGTATACTATCTTTAGCAACCCTCAACTGATGAAATCCAATTGCTAGATCCATTTGAGAAAATACAGTAGCTCCATGAAGTTGGTCAAAAAGATCATCGATGTGGGGTAAGGGATACTTGTTCCTAATGGTTAGCTTATTCAACTTCCTATAATCCATACACAAGCTTAAAGATCCATCAGACATAGCCGCAAAAACTATAGCCGATTCTCAACTCGAACGACTGGGTCTAATCAATCCTCTCCTTAATAGGTCCTGGGTTTTGCATACCAACTCCTCTCTTTCCCTTGGAGCCATCCCTCGCATAGGTTGAACCACAGGCCTTGCACCAGGGACCTTATTGTGGAATTCTATCTCCTGGTGCGCGGTAAACTTTTAACCTCTTCGAATACGTCAAGAAACTTCTTAATAACTTCAATAAACCCTACATTTTCTTAGGATGATTCCAGGGCATAAAGGAAATTACACATATGAATACAGGGTTCCTTACATGATACTTTAGCAGTTCTTCCCAAATTGGTTACTAATGATATGTTCTTTCATTACAATCTAACACAGCTCTATATTTCGATAACCAATCCGTACCAAGAATAATGTCAACCCCTTTAAAGTCTAAAACATATGAATCACAAGAAAAGTGATGAGTGTTATCCCAACTTTTGGCAAAGTCGAGATACCCAAAGATTAACTGAAAATCAATGATTGTTAGTCATGAACATCGATTGTGCATCGCAGGTTCACCACGGATATCGATGAATTTTGTCCGAGTCCGGATCGGGCTACAATTGGCAAGACGCGTCAAGCAGAGCCGTGAAAGTCAACGTTCCAAATACCAAGTCAATCCGAGGTCGCACGCTCAAGATATCATCGGAGCAAGTGGAGAGCATAACCTCGAGTTCGCACCCATATGAGTCGAATCCATCAGTTTCGACTCCACCTGGTTCGACTCGATTTACTTTATATTCATCAGCAGGGCTTATGTTCGAATCGACTTGAGACATCGTTGGTTCGAATCCATCCATGAGAACATAGTTCGAATCCATGAAAAAGGACCGTAGCTTCGAATCGACCGATCAAACCTTTGCCTCGAATCGATCACGACAAGCCTTGCTTCGAACCCATTAGAATGCGCCTTGCTTCGACTCCATTGATCAAGCCTTTGTTCGAAACCAATAGCTCGAATCCAATAGAACGTTCCCACCTTCGAATCGCTTCAAACAGTGTCCTCGTATCAATCAACTAAGGTTACCCAGATCGATTCGAAGGAAGCATGTCTACGAATCGATCACCTCGAATCCACCACGTCTACATAGCTAAATCCCCGGCCACGACTCAGTAAAGCTAGGAGAAAAAGGAGGATCGACTCGAAGGAAGCGCTCCACGTCATCCCAGAAGCGCGCGCTGGATCGATTCGAACGAATCGATTCGAACTAGATCGATTCGAACCAGGCTGGTCAACCAGAAATGCAACCTTGAATCGATCATAACTTGAGATCTACACATCCAAATGCTATGAAATTTTCACAGAAGCTTCAACACATGATGAAGAATGTTCACACCAAATTTCATCTTGATTGGACAATTTCTTGATCGATTCGAACCAAGGGTCGAATCGATCCCAAAGTGGGCCCGGTACTCCAGATTTCGGCCATGTGGGCCTCCTCACGTGCCAGAACTGGTCTTCCCTCATTTTAGGCGAAATATCAGCCTCCTACACCTATAAATAGAGCCCCTGGTCATTCAGAAAAGGGGTCGGACAATTTTGAGAGCTAAAGAGCGCCCAGATTCTGCCAGATTTACTCCAGATCACCATTGCTGCCTTAGATTCAGATTTAGTTCAGCAATCAGTTGTAATACAACATACGAAATTGTAATCTTCAAGCATCGAGCAATAAAATCATAAAAACCTTGAAGTGGACGTAGGCCGGAGATAGCCGAACCACTATAAATTGCGTGTCACTGTTCATTATTTCTTGATTGTTGCTTGCTACTTACTTAAGATCTGTGATTTATGTGTGAATACTGTTGATTCGTATTCATACGCTGGTGCTTTCATTACACTTGGGGTTTGTGACCATTTTTGGTGCAAACATTTTGGTGCTTTCACCGAGAAGAACTAGCACCCGCTACACCAAATTCAAAATTTAGATTTGGAATTTTAAGGATTTAGATCTGACTCTACAATGACTCGACAAACTAGACAAAGAACTGAGAGGAGCCAAAAGGCAGGAAGTCAAGAGGCATCCTCTGGCGCTGGAGAAGGACAAGCTTCGATCTACATTACTAGAGATGAGATGGAAGCGATGAATAACTTAATGCAGGAGAGAATGATGAAAAGCCAACAAGAGATGCTGCAGAATTTCTTCGAGCAGATGAGAGCTGCAGGGACGCAGAACCCTGGACCAGCTACAGCGGCTGTGAATGTGGAACAAGGAGCCAGGGCTATGGAACCCAACGGAGGACAGAATGCAGAACCAGAAGGCAATCAACAAGGGCTTGGAGGCAGGCCCGCAGGATCCAACGTAGAAGTACCTTTGGAAGGAGCTCAACCGGCTAGGGCCAACACAAATGCTAACGAGCCACCCGAAGAGTACGTACCAGAATTCCCTACAAGACTCAGAGGGCAAGACAGAGACATGACAAGGGGGCAACCCCTAGATGGAGATGAAAGAATGATCGGCCTAGTGAGACGACTCATGAGAGGAGGGTTTTCAGGAGGAGGATTGGAAGAAGTTAGTCGGAGTCCGTTCGCTCCGAATATCAGGAATGCAAGGAACCCTCCGAAGTTCAAACTACCAACGCTGAATCCGTATGACGGAAAATCAGACCCGACCATGCATATCACCAGATATATCAGACACATGGAAGTGCTGGGAGCATCCGAGGAAGTGATGGCACGATGTTTCCCCTTATTCTTATCAGATCTGGCTGCGCTTTGGTTTAGGCAGCTAGAAACCGGATCAATCAGGACATGGGGCGAGCTTGTGGATTGCTTCATGAAGCAGTTTAGGGTTCACGTGACGCGACCTAAGAGTGTGATGACTTTGGCGTCAATAAAACAAAGGACCGGAGAGTCCATAAAAGATTTTTTGTTACGATTTAATGCGACGGTGACTTCTGTAGATCGCCCGGACCCATCGATGATTTTGATGGCGGCAGTGGCAGGAGTTGGAGAAGGCACCGAATTCAAAGACTCTTTGACTAAAGATCCACCACAAGATCTTGGAGAGTTTTTCCATGAAGCTGAAAAATTCATTCGATTAGAGGAATCACGAGCCGAGAGGCGGGAAATAAATGTTGCACAAGACGAAGGAACCGTCAAGGAACAGTCCAGGGCAGACAAAGGAAAGAGAAAGCAGGATGACGCACATGATGGTCCTGATAAACGGAAGAAATTCCGAGAACCCAGATTCAGGCAATACACAGACTTGGTGGCAGGACTTGAACGAATTTACACCGAAACTCGGGGGCAACTCCCCTATCGAAAGCCACCAAGGAGAGATCCCACAGAGCGGGAACGTAGAACCGGAAAATATTGCCTATTCCATGAGTTAGATGGGCACACTACCGATGAATGCCGCCACCTGAAGGATGAGGTGGAAGAACATGCCAGGAGTGGTAGATTGCCACAATATGTCAGAGAACGTACGACGGCGGTTAGACCCGAACAACTACCGCATCAACCAAATAGGAATGATCCCGGATCGAGATCACGACTCGTCATCAACTGATTGTGATGGCGAGGGCCAAGTCCAAGATTTGGACTCTGGTCGATTAGTTTTCTTAGATTTGATTTCCAAAATAAAACGGCTATCCCACTTACTCATGTATGGGAACCGGAGAGATCCCTAGGCATGCTCTGAGATGGAAATAGACCGCTCCGCCCGGAGAGGCATTATCTTGTTTTTCCTGGTGTTTGAGATTGAACATCTAGGATTTGAATTTAATAAAGAAAAACTTATTAAAATAAACCTTTGACCGGAGAGTTAAAGGATAAACATTAAATATCAATATAAACGTGATCGCTTTATGATCCTACCCGGAGAGGTAGGATCCGGAGTGCAAGAAGTGAGGTGCTTCGCCGGAGAGCGACAGGATCAACTCACTTAAGCATCGTTTCCCCTTCACCGGAGAGTGACAGGATGGGATCCAGCATGAGCTCGGAGAGGCTATGATCGGCCCACGATTTAGGCCATGACATCGCTTAATGTTCAGATACACTGAACCGGAGTGCAGGAGGTGAGTCGCTTCGCCGGAGAGCGACAGGATTGACTCACTTAACGTTGTTTCCCCTTCACCGGAGAGTGACAGGATGGGATCCAGCATGAGCCCGGAGAGGCTATAATCGACCGATGATTCAGGTCATGACATCGCTTAATGTTCAGATACACTGAACCGGAGTGCAGGAGGTGAGTCGCTTCGCCGGAGAGCGACAGGATTGACTCACTTAACATTGTTTCCCCTTCACCGGAGAGTGACAGGATGGGATCCAACATGAGCCCGGAGAGGCTATGATCGGTCGAGAACGACCAAGACATCGCTATACGCCCTAGCTGGGGTCAGAATGCAAGGGATAGAAAACGACGCCGGAGTGCAATAGGATCTTTCTATTCAATCGCTAAATCTAGAATTATCTTGGCAAGGGTCCGGAGTGACCATCAATAGTACGGAGAGACCGTAGAATTTCATTCTTAACTTTCACTGGAAAAAAATGATAATAGTTCGGCTTCGAACAGCCATGGACTTGATTGAAAATGCTATAAGCTACGAGTAAAACGTGAACTCACTACATCCGACTTAAGATTGATCAAAACACGCCTTTTACCAAAAAAAGGCATGTTTTGGGGGGCAAAATGTTATCCCAACTTTTGGCAAAGTCGAGATACCCAAAGATTAACTGAAAATCAATGATTGTTAGTCATGAACATCGATTGTGCATCGCAGGTTCACCACGGATATCGATGAATTTTGTCCGAGTCTGAATCGGGTTACAATTGGCAAGACGCGTCAAGCAGAGCCGTGAAAGTCAACGTTCCAAATACCAAGTCAATCCGAGGTCGCACGCTCAAGATATCATCGGAGCAAGTGGAGAGCATAACCTCGAGTTCGCACCCATATGAGTCGAATCCATCAGTTTCGACTCCACCTGGTTCGACTCGATTTACTTTATATTCATCAGCAGGGCTTATGTTCGAATCGACTTGAGACATCGTTGGTTCGAATCCATCCATGAGAACATAGTTCGAATCCATGAAAAAGGACCGTAGCTTCGAATCGACCGATCAAACCTTTGCCTCGAATCGATCACGACAAGCCTTGCTTCGAACCCATTAGAATGCGCCTTGCTTCGACTCCATTGATCAAGCCTTTGTTCGAAACCAATAGCTCGAATCCAATAGAACGTTCCCACCTTCGAATCGCTTCAAACAGTGTCCTCGTATCAATCAACTAAGGTTACCCAGATCGATTCGAAGGAAGCATGTCTTCGAATCGATCACCTCGAATCCACCACGTCTACATAGCTAAATCTCCGGCCACGACTCAGTAAAGCTAGGAGAAAAAGGAGGATCGACTCGAAGGAAGCGCTCCACGTCATCCCATAAGCGCGCGCTGGATCGATTCGAACGAATCGATTCGAACTAGATCGATTCGAACCAGGCTGGTCAACCAGAAATGCAACCTTGAATCGATCATAACTTGAGATCTACACATCCAAATGCTATGAAATTTTCACAGAAGCTTCAACACATGATGAAGAATGTTCACACCAAATTTCAGCTTGATTGGACAATTTCTTGATCGATTCGAACCAAGGGTCGAATCGATCCCAAAGTGGGCCCGGTACTCCAGATTTCGGCCATGTGGGCCTCCTCACGTGCCAGAACTGGTCTTCCCTCATTTTAGGCGAAATATCAGCCTTCTACACCTATAAATAGAGCCCCTGGTCATTCAGAAAAGGGGTCGGACAATTTTGAGAGCTAAAGAGCGCCCAGATTCTGCCAGATTTACTCCAGATCACCATTGCTGCCTTAGATTCAGATTTAGTTCAGCAATCAGTTGTAATACAACATACGAAATTGTAATCTTCAAGCATCGAGCAATAAAATCATAAAAACCTTGAAGTGGACGTAGGCCGGAGATAGCCGAACCACTATAAATTGCGTGTCACTGTTCATTATTTCTTGATTGTTGCTTGCTACTTACTTAAGATCTGTGATTTGTGTGTGAATACTGTTGATTCGTATTCATACGCTGGTGCTTTCATTACACTTGGGGTTTGTGACCATTTTTGGTGCAAACAATGAGAAAGATGGGAAATTTGCACATTCTTACGAATCATATTCAAATGGGTTACCCCACCTATAGGGTTAGACACACACATTAGATTTTCTACAATACTTGGAATAAGGTGAAACTTTCTTACTGATTCTAAAGAAATAAAACTATGAGAAGCACCAGTATCAAATAATACTCGAACAAATATACCATTTATCAGTAAGGTACCTTCAAGGATGCCTTTCCTTTTCACATCCATTGAAGTCGACGGTTCATTATTAATAACGTACACCTTAGGCTGTTATACCTTCTTTATGAGTGGGCAGTCCTTCACCATATAGTCGGGCTGATAGCAATTAGAACAGAGAGTCTTCTGGACCATTGGGGAGAGGGGTCCACTTTGCTGCTTTGGAGCTTCACGATTCGGACAGTACCTGGCAATATGTCATTTCTACTTACAAATATAACAACCACTATCCTTAGGCCTGCCTTCTTGAACTTCTTCCTATTTCCCTTTTCCTTGCTTTTACTAATTAGGATTAAAATTTCTCTTGTTAGAACCGTTTCCACTGGTATTTCCACTAGGTGCAACCGGAATAGGCTTCTTCTTTTCCAAGGTCTCATACTTTAGAGCCATATCAACTAAATCCACAAAAGTACTCTTAAGTGAGCAGTCATTCTCTTATGGTACCCTTCTCTCATACCCAAAACAAACATCTTGTTTTTCTTTAACGGGGTGTGGATCAATTCCGGTCCAAAACAAGATAGTTCGTTGAACTTTGTCTCATGTTCTACGATGGATGGATCCCCTTGATTTAAGTCCATGAAGTTCCTGTACATCCTGGTCCTTCCTGCTGTAGGCAATAATTGGTCCTCAAAAACTTCTTTAAATCGGGCCCACGATAACTCTTCATCTGGGACATTTGCAGTAAGGGAGTCCCACCAAGCTGCTGCCCCCTCTTGTAGTTTCCATGCTGCTAAGAACATTTTCGGTTCATCTGATAAGCCAAGACCTATAAAAATCTTTTCGCAAGTTCGCAACCAAGCTTGCACTTCCATGATAGACTCGGTTCCTTTAAACGGTTTCCCTCCTAGATTGGTCTAATCCTTGCATATGGTTTCAAAACTCAATCTTGGCAGCTCTGGTGCTGCCTCCTCGACAATCCAAACTCCTCCTAGATTTGGGGTTCGACCATTTGTAGTCGTAGTGCACCTGCTCCCCTACCTCGTCTGCCTCTGTTACATATGTCTTACTACTTGGACATAGTAAGATAATTCTTAGAATACTTGGATGAGATAATCTTGAAAGAAGGGTACTAATCAAACCTATCAGGATGATCTATCTATTAGAGATATACATATACATATACATACATACATACATACATACATATATATATATATACGAATAAAAATTACAAATACGCACTCTCGAAGTTGACCCTAACCCAAAAATCTAGGTGTTCGCTTAACCTACGCTTTGATACCAAATGTAATAAACCGCCTTTCTTACACCAAAAGACGAGTCATTAAGGGTAGAAGAAAAAAAGATAAGAAGAACTACACAATCATAGAATCTCACCATGAATCAGAACAACATATAATAGATTACATAGGATGCTACAAAGTCATTTCCATAATAATAATATATCAGAGTCATTACATTACAACCCTCAACTGGACAGTTATAGCTACCTACCCATACAAAATACATAGATCATACATAAACACAGTGGAAATAGAAATAATAACTAGCTAACGGTGAAGCCACCTACTCCAGCTCCTACGAAATGCTTCCGTGAGAAACCTGGATCACTTGGCTACCCAAACAAATTTGAGTACCCAAGAGTTTAGGGAAAAGAAAACAAACTTCGGGTCAGACATGAGTTTGTTGTGAGCAAACTCAAAACAACTTAAGTTCTACTTTTATAAAACACTTTGAAAATTAAGGTATCTCATAAGACCACGCCGCACATAAGCATGGACGGGTTTTACCTTATGATAACCAAAAATTTTATAAAACTTTCGATGATATTATCATAATCTCTAGGTTTTCCAAGTAAAATAGAACATAGCTGGAATGCTTGCATCTCACATTCAACATATTTGGGTACAACTAAATCTGTATGGCACTTATTAGAGAATGGATTTCATACAGTGACTGGGCTACTAGAGTATCGCCAATCACGGTGCATCTTTAGATAAAATAACATCGAGGACCTCGTCTGAATCCCCTGCCAACACAAGGACGACCTACCTCTTGCTGGATAGTATCGAATATGATCACCTCTTGGTTGGGATCAGCAATCGTACTGAAGCATACATGAGTTGATAGTAGGGACTCTAGATAGGGGTGATCTTACCCTAATGGGATTAACCCACTTAGCCTTACTGCATATCCCTTGTTTTAGTCATTCCCAGTTGATGAGGCCTGAGGCTACGCTTACCTTTATTATAGCACTGCCACTTGGAATGCTAACATTGCCTTCTAGATGTTAACACAATGTCAGCACTCATCCATACAAGTTGTTTAGGAGATGAAAGAATCGAAGGCACTATTCCCACTATACCCATTTTGGAATCACCCTCAGAGTTAGTAGCAAATAGTCCTTGCACTTCAAAGTCTTCATTTTGGTCCATGCCTTCACTATTTCCAATCTGAACACTTACGTTGGTTTGAAGTGGTTTTAGAATGACTACTGCTATCCGATCCCGGACTCTCCAAACTAACGTTCGATAATTTTAAAGGGTCAAGTTGTTATAGTGGACCATTTCACTATCAGGGTGTAAAGATTCACATATAAACATACGTTCCATATGCTTAGATTATCATGGCCCGCTTATCAAAATTAACCCCCTTGTATTAAACATGTTCCCGAAGTGCGGTATTTTTGATAAGTACAAGTCGACTTACTTTCAATAAAACATGCCAACATTTTATTACAACTACTTTAATTCATTTGACTACTTAATAGCATGAACAAGAGATCCTCTGGTTTAAAAACAATTTACGTAAATAAGAAAGTTGGTTTAAAACAAATAACTTGTAGAGTTTTAAGATACTTCTTATCAATAATAAACTTTAATTAAATCATAAGTTAAAAACTTAATTATACTTTAATAAATCTTAATTAAATCAAAATTTATCAAATTTAAACCTTAATTAATTAATAATTTATTTATACTTAATCTTTAATTAAATAACATTATTTAAGTGAATAATTAACCTATAATTAAATAATAATTAATTAAATAATTAACTCTAATTAAATAATTAATTAAATTAAACTAAATTGATTAAATAATAATTAATTTCCTTTTATCTTAATTAATCATTATTTAAAACTTCCTTAATTAAAAATAATTAACTTGGTTAATAATTTCTTAAACTCTAATTACTTAACCTAATTACTTAATTAATTAATAATTACCCTAATTAATAAATTATTAAATAGTAAAACTTAACTTATTACTTACTTGATTGATTTTAAATGAGTTTTTAAAAATAATCCAGAAGAAAACACTTCAAAACTTGAAATCGTGAAATTTCCCGAACTGCATCCATAGCGACTATCGCTATGAGCGCAGTTCGCTAGGATTGATTCTAGGTGAAAACCTCACTTTAACTCTAGCTACTACATATTTGAAAATTCAAATGAAGGGTTTCAAAAACAGAAACAAAAGGTATAAACTTGGAAAGAACGTTTTCAAAAACCAAAACTAGAAAACAAGACCTTTCTTTTCAAATCGGATCTCAAGTCCTTTGCGACTTTTAAAGGCACTAACTTTATAACCATTTCATCACATAACTTGGTTTTGTTTCACAAACACACTACCATCATATCATAAGCCAACCATTCACATATCCATCTCCAAATATATCGTTTAACATCCAAATCACAAAGCCAAGCTCAATCATAAACTTGTAACCATATGCCATCAATACAACATGATATTTCAACACAATAAACATTGTATTTTTACAACATATAGTTTTTCAAAATCAAGTCGTTTCTTTTCAAAAAAAAATGAGAGTTTTACTAACCGTAACTTGCTAATTTCAAAGTGAACTTTTGCTAAAACGTTGAAACAACCTAGGATCTTGCAAAATCGAAGACTTTGGATGCTTGAACACCTAAAATGGGCTCAGCCAAGGGTTAGTTGAGCTTGGCCTGGTGGAGTTTGGGATCGGCCATATAGGCTAGTGGAGGATGGTGCTTGTATTTTGGAAGAGGAGGTGATGTAGAGCTTGTAGATGTCTTTTTAAGTGAAAAGTAGTTTTTCTCAAATTAGAATATATGAAGAGAAGCCATGGATATGTTTTTCTCAAGCTCTTAGCAATTTAAAGTGAAGATGGAGATTGTAAAATGAGAAATATGAGAGGTATTTATAGGCTTAGGAAAATATTTAAAAATATATAATTGCTTTGGATATAATAAGTATACACGCATTCATCTCCATCCCTTCCCTCTAATTTCCATCCACCCTTGTAGCCCCCCTCCCCCTCTCTTATGAATCTATTCATGCCATTCTCCATGTCCTTAGTGTTGAAAAAATAACTTTATATGTTAATATATATATACACACCCACACTTTTTATAAATAAAATTTCCTTTTACCTTATATGTTTATACACTTAAGTGGGAAAATATGTACATGCATATATACATATGCACACCATGTTAAAATAGTTTGTAGTGTGTGCATGTGTGTTTACAATAGTGTTAAGACATTTTAGATAACTTTTAACTAATGAAAAACCAATATTTCAGAAAATAATTTTCGATCACATTTTCTATTTCTCTATAAACTATATATATTGGTAAACAAAACTTGAAAACGACTTTATCACCATTAGTTATTATTTAAAATAGTTTTACGAGTTAATAAGAATCCCTTTATTTATTATTTAAGATATAATGAAATATTTAAATTCTGGGTCGTTACAGTTTACAAGGGTTTATTTTTAGCTAAAAAGTCGGAAACTTTCAACTATTTTTTAAATTTTGAAAAATTAGTCAAAATGGAAAAGGAGTTTCAATTGTTACTTTAAGAAGTGACCATGTGGAGAACTAAAAATTTATGACATTGAAAAGTTTTGTGAAGAAAATGGTTTTAAACATGAATTCTCTACTCCATGAACACCTCAACAAAAATGAGGTGGTTGAGCGAAAGAATTATACATTATAAGAAATGGCTAGATCGATGACAAATGAGTATAAACTTACTTTTGTCTTTTTGTGTAAGGGCAGTAAACATCTCATGCCATGTAATGAATAGAGTAATGACTAGACCGATGCTTAATAAAATTCTTATGAGTTATGGTTTGATAGAAAATCTAACATCTCATATTTCAAAGTTTTTAGATGTCCATGTTTTGTGCTTAACACAGGTAATCAAATCAATAGATTTGAACCCAAAGTAGATGGAGGTATATTCATGCGATACTCATCAAGAAGCAAAGCTTATAAGGTGTACAACAAAAGTACCAAAATCATTTTAGAGTCGATCAATGTCAAGTTTGATGAATTAGATGCTGAAGGAGGTGGAGAAAAGAACAAAAGTAATAAAGAGGAGGACGAAACTGAGGAATCAACGGATAATGCCACCATAGACGATGTTACTACAGAGTAACCTAAAAGAAATTTGGTGGCTAAAAAATAAAGTTCAAAGCAGGTCATCCTCCATATTTGGAGATTGGCAATCCAACAATAAGTATTCAAACCCGCTCTTCATTTGATAAAAATCTTTGTGCTTTATGTATTTATTGTGGTTTCATTTTAGAAATCTAACCCAAAATGTAAATACAACACTTAGTGATGAAAGTTGGATTATGGCTATATATGAGGAATTAAATCAATTTGAGTGAGATGATGTTTGGAAATTAGTTCCTAGACCAAGTGAATATCTAGTTGTAGGAACCAAATGGTTATTTAAAAACAAATTTGATGAATCTGAAAATGTAATTAGAAACAAGACTAGGTTAGTCGCTAAAGGATACAACCAATAGAGGCATTGTTTTTTGTGATATGTTTGTTCTAGTTGCTAGATTAGAATTTAGAATCCATTAGAGTTTTGTTAGCTTTTGAGTTTTTTCATAGTTTAAATTAAAACAAATGGATATAAAAAGTTCTTTGTTAAATGGACTTCTAAAAGGAAGTGTTTATGTTGAACAAACCTTAGGTTTTGAAAGTTAAGAATTTCCAAATCCTGTGTGTAAACGTAAAAAAGCATTATATGATCTAAAACAAGCTCCTAGACGTTCGTATGACTCCCTTAGTACATATCTTTTGGAAAATGATTTTAAAAAGGGTTGTACAAGTACTACCTTGTTTCTCTTGCATGATAAAGATGCTCTCTTGATTGTTTAGATTTATGTTGATGGTAGTACCTATGGTGCCACTAACAACCTTTGATGCAAGAAATTTGAAAAAGTAACGCGGGACAAATTTGAAATGAGCTTGGTTGCAGGATTGAAATTTTTTCTAGGATTTCAAATCAAGCAAAGTTAGAAGGGGACTTTTATTTCACAAACAAAGTATTCGAAAGAGCTATTGGAAAGATTCGGAGCAGCAAATGCAAAACCAGTAAAGACTTCTATTAGTCCTTCGATCAAACTTGATAAAGATAAAAATGGTATTATAATTGATCACAAGAAATATCGAAGTATGATTGGTTCTCTACTTTATCTTACTGCATCATGGCCTGATATCATGTTTTCGGTATGTTTATATGAATGTTTCCAAGCAAATCCAAAGAACCTCCTGTAAAAGTAGTGAAAAGAATTTTGAGATATCTATTGTACACACAAAAGTTTAGTATTTTTATCCATCTTGTAGCGGTTTTGATTTTGCTGGTTAATCTGATGCAGTTTATGCTAGTTGTCATGTTGATAGAAAGGGCACTAGTGGAACATGTTCCTTACTAGTAAATTGATTTGTTTTATGGTCAAGTAGAAAGCAAAATTATGTTGCATTATCTGCCACGGAAGCAGAATACATTGCATTAAGCGGTTCTTGTGCTTAAATTTTATGGTTGATGCAAACCCTATTAGATTTTGGCCTAATACTTAAATGGGTTCCATTAAAATGTGATTGCAAAAGTGCCATTGATTTGTCAAACAATCCTATGCATCACTCTCATACTAAAAACATAGATGCGAGACATCACTTCATTCGAGATCATATTTCAAAAGAAGATATTTGCATTGAATTAATTTCAACTGACTTTCAATTAGTGGGCATTTTCACAAAACCTCTTTTAGAAAAAAGATTTTCTCAACTTAGTTTGGATTTGGGAGTTTTAGAAATAACTTAGATTTTTCTTTTTTCTATTTCTTTTATTTTTATTTTTTTTAATAAAAGATACTCATGTTTTCTTCGATAAGGAATTTACTTTGGAATAAATAATGTTTGACTACTTGAACTTTTGAAATTTATCAAAAATTTAGCAAAGCTAGCCGGTGTTTATTATAGACCATCCATATGTATAAATGAATAAGAAACAGGTGTTCGGTACATGCATCAGAATAGCTAGAAGAAAAATAAAGCACATGAGTTTAGCCAAGATGCCAAACTACTAAACCTACAAAACTAGTCCCCTACTGAAGAGGAAGATCCACTCCCCTCATCCAAAGCTTCAGGCCCAATAACATGATAATACCTAGAGAAAAGAGTAGCAAAGGTAGGAACAAAATCCACTGAATTTGAGCAGTACAAGAATTTTCCTATCCCATGAGACATCTGATAATTCAAATCACCTAATTGACTAAGCATCGATAACGTAAGGCCTTCGTCCTCAACATAATAAAATAGCCATCTCTCTTCTTCGTCTCCACCAACGTACTAATACAGCCTACCACCCTTAGAATCAAACCTTATTTCAGAAGACTTTTGAATCCAAGCCTACTTAGACGAACCCCAAAAGAAATCATCCGAGGAAGGAAGAGCTGCATCTGGATTAACCTTACAACTATCTTCAAAAACATCATCAACGAGATCATCGATTACCGAAGGTACGATCTCGGAAGGAGATACCACAGTAGTTGACCAAACTTTCGGAACCCACTTCATGACCTGATGAGGAAGTGGGATCCTAAAAGAAAGCGAAAGAGGAACAACATCAAAATGCATAGTACAGGCTTCCATAAGGTAACCAAATGTCTGACAAGACAAGCGAGTATCTGATTTTCAACTGTAATGGACATCAACAACTGAAACATGCCACTCGGCAATATGAACAAAAATGGTGGGAAGAGGCTTTTCAGTGGTTACTTTAATAAGTGCCTTAGCATACACTAGTTTATTTTGAGAAACAGTTTTAGCATCGAAACATTTGAGCTTTCCAAAAACACTCGCTAACTAATTTAACATAATTAAGGGCTGCAGCATAGATGAAATATGAGTGAAATGAGCCCATACCGGAATAGAGAGAATTTCTTCCTTAGCTTTGTCAACTGTCAGACTCTAAGGGGTAATAATGAAATGTTTACCAACAATAATGGAAGGATCCGCCTAAAGCACATGGAGTTTTTCTTATTTTCTAGAGAACTTGAAAAAGAACATGTAGTTATCGAAGTGAACTTGAAGTCTACCTCCAATATTCTAATGCCGACCGTAATGATCACGAACTGCTTGATAAGGGGGCTAGAATCTATAAGAAACCCCACTAAATACTCCAACCAAAATTATTGATTGCATAATTGATAGGAATTATTTGAATTATGTTTCATAATTAGAGGAAGGATATTTTAATATTTCTTGAAAAATAAACAAGTTTTTATAGTATTCCTCCTTATTAGTACATATTCCATGATCATTTCTATACCTATCATCCTTCTTACAATCCATATTAATATAGTATGCTAAAGTTGGTTTTTCAAAAATAATTAATTATATTTTTGATTTGATTTGAGTAATATAAACTATCCTAAAGTGTTCGCTGTCATTTAAAAGTCCTCACGGTTAAGCATATGTGAATAACTTTTGACCTCAAGATATGTCTTTCCATTCTCATTTAAAAGTCCTCACGGTTATGTATGGATGGAACACATACATGATAGAGGGAAAAACTCAAGTAACTTCTAATCTCGTTTATCCTACAGTTATACATGGTTAGAAAGTGCTTGACATTTTTTATTTTTATATTAAATCTTATTATTGAAATATACCGTACTACTCTCACTATATAAAATTCCCTCTCAATTACAATCGAATCATCACTCTAAAGTGGGATGTGTGTCTAATCAATAGAATATTGTGATTTTTTCTGATTAATTGAAATATTTCATATTTTTATCTTTACATGATTCATAATATCACTCAAAATCCGTTACTGTGTCAATTAATATTTTATAATTTTTTATGATAACTAAAGGGGGGGAGATGTTAAGATTTTAGTGGATGAGTAAAAACCTTATTGATACTCAAGATGTATTGATTTTTTATTGATATTTTTGGCATCTAGGCATTTAAGCATGAATAGTAAGGCACTAAGGAATCTAGGCATCAATAAGAGTCTATTATTTAAAGCATGTATATAAGGGGAGTATCTTTGTAGGGGGGAAACTTGGTAGAGGGACATCTTAGTTGGGGGAGTTTATGATTAGGGCATAGAATTTTCTTTTCATATCAAACACATTTATAGTCTAAGATTACAAAATCTTAATATACATTTGTTATCGTAAAAGGGGGAGATTGTAGAATATTGCAGTCTATAATTTTTGTTTAATACTAACAAACATGTATTTTTTGTATTTAATTTGTTTGCTAAGTTTCTATACAGATTATAGGATCATGGAAAGGAAATCAAGAAATTCAATAGAAGAATAAACAAACATATATTTTATTCATTTCAATACAGATTTCAGAAGTTCAAATTGTGATTAATACAAGCCCTCATCACACTTTTTCATACCAAATACTTCTCTCACTCACTCAAATACAACATTATTTTAATAAAAAAAGGTCAAACTCAACATGAGTATCTCCTTATTCCAACTTCCATCCAGAATGCACCTAAAATGAACAATGAATATCTGAATGGTAGGTTTTTCCTGACAAATAACAAAGGAGTAAAAAGCAAACAGAAACAAACTAAAAATGCAAAAGGAAGGTAAAGTGTTTAAAACTCGACTTAGTCATTTGGTTTTATTCTTTTCATGTTTCAAACAGGCACCAAAAGCAATGAACATGGACCAATGCAACGTGTATACACAAGGACCAGCACGACATGTTCATTCAAAGTTCGAAGGGATATAAGTTCAATTTCAAACCAACTACCAATATCAGAGCAACATATGTACAAACTAATGCATGACAAAATCATCAACCATATCCAAACTATATACGGTTAGTTGTCAACCATCTCAAAAAAGCAAGTTAAGAAATTCATCAACAAGCAAACATTATCAGTGCACAAAGGAGCCCAGTACTTTATCAACGACCAAACCTAAACTCACAAAATCATAATTCAAGATGCGAAAATATTAAGAATTGCCCAAACAATTAGTTCATGTACACAAAAAGTAATGCACACTGAAACATACAAATAGGACATGTACAGAGTGATACATGTTGCAACAGGCACAAGTACAGTAGGGAGAAGTACATGACAAAACAATTTCAAATGTGCATAAGGGTTTCAAGTGGGACTGTGTACAATGCTACAAGCATTTTTTATAATAAAATGTTTTAATATGGTATGCGGTAAGGTGTCGGGAGCATGCCCAAAAATATGCATGAAAATATTTAAAATGAATGCTGAACAATTTAAAGCTGTAAGCATGAAAAAGAGGGAATCAAGTCAAAACTAGATATATATAGTAGATTTTAGGAAAAAATCGAAATCAAATCAAACCTTAAACTTTCTGTTGATTAATTCAATTACGTAGAGCCACAAGAAAAGGAAAATCTAATTTTTGTTTTTGTTTTTTGTCTTATCACCATAAAAACCAATTCATCATCGGCTATTAAAGTCATCGAGTTGAAAAGAGAAACAAAAACAAGAGCGAATTGGCAAAAAGAAAAACATACTCAATAACTCCAATCCTTCTCAATTGTCACGGCTAGATACTTGATAAAGAAGCAATCGAGACAATCGCAATTGAATTAACTGATTGATTTAGGAGGGACATATTTCCAAATGGCGGCAGCATCATCGAATGAGGAAATTAATTTTTTTCTAGAGCGTTTCATTTAGATCTGAATAATACGAAAGAGGAACGTGATTAACATGTAAATGTGTAAAGGGAGATCTTAATATTTAGGCCCTTAATTGTTTAAGATTAATAATTTATATATTTAATTTTTAAGGGCAACTCTATTTTATTTTTTATTTTCACTTTTTATTTTCGAACCTTATTTATCTAGGATTGAATTATATTTGTGGTTCAGAAAATTCTCAACTTTGTGATAGAGTTGAGGCAAGATTTTTGGGCATAGGGTTAGAACAATCAGGTTAGTGATAGTTGCAAGTTTATAGATGAATTTCTAAGCTGTCAATTTTTTAAATAGTAGAAATATTGGAGGCAGCAGTAGGCAGGTTTGCCGAAGCTAGATAAATTTGTGTCCTAGCTTTATTGCTACAATTTTTTTATATATGTTGTGTTTACTATTAAACTGTAAATTTAAAACCCTATTCACCCCCTCTAGGGTTAATTTGATCCTACAAGAATAAGTAGATTTAAAACACCCCACTTCTATATCCATGCTATCCAAGAGTACTACTAAGTAATACTGTCGGATAATATGAAGAATGAGACTATATGAGGTACACACGTGAATATTCCCTTAGGCTAACACTGGTACGTACTTAAACATCGAATAAATATCTCATCTATACGTACACAGTATTGGCATAAAGCAATAAACACGAATTCCACCAGGATAGAACAATACACAATACAGTAATATCAGAGATCACGAAGTCAATATCATAGTGATAATTTATATAATATAAAATATACAACATAAGTCAAATATACATCACAATGGTATACACACAAGAGACTATACAATACAGGATGATAATCTACAAAACTAAATATCTAGTCTCCTTTATGCCTAGAAAACACAAGCTGGTCTCATCGTCCATGGACCTGAAATGTCTAGGGATGCGAGTATTATATAAATAATACGTGGGTGAGACTATGTCTAAAATGTAGATGTCATAATACAATAACAACTAGCATGATATAACAACCTATCTAATGTCATGCACGTATCATCACCTAAGTAAGCATATTCAAAATATGGGTTATGTAAAATATTGTCCTGTGTGTGAAACATCCAAATATACAAACATCATCAATATAAGAATAATCGTCAAGTATAATTGGGCTAGCACATAGCAATGCCAAAGTATAACTCTCAAATAATAATGAGATTGACTTTCTCGGGTCTGTCATACTCATAAAATGAAATAGGTAAACAACCATACATCCATCATACAATTGGCAACACACGCCTGTAAATAATCATCGGCAACACATGCCTAGAAAGATTGTAGGCAACAAATGCCAATGTAAGATAGTTAGCGCCACACGCCAATAAAGATAGTAGGCGACACATGCCAAGAATGATATAGTTGGTGACATACGCCATATAAGGATATGGGGATTAACCATACGTTGGACACTATCTCAGGTATAACCCCGGCTCATCATCTCTAATAAAGGCGTAAGTAATATGTCCATATATCACACACACCAGAACTAGATGGGAGACTGACAGCATATACTTGCTCTAGGAGACTTACACGTATCCGTCTAACATGGCTCCTACAATCTTAGTTATCTCGACGGCCATCGTAACTCATATCCATCAGTGTGCTCATCAATGCAAGGACTCGATCATGACCCTACACATACTCCAAAATGGTAATAGACTGTTGGCCTAAGTGACACAAGGGGCGATACATTACCGACACATGGCTCTATACATTGTCAACACGCGGCTATAAGAATAAAGTGTCACAGATTCGGAGAACGACCGTCGCAATCAGGCCGCTAGGATGGATACTAGCCAATCTGGTTCACTCTCCTGTACCATAAAGGGAGTCAGATAGTAATGACAAACACATGTAATATATATATAGGCCAACTCAAAACTAAATACATATCATGCACATGATACTATGCATATGCTAACAGATAGCTAAATACATATACTGACATGCGGCTCCATATACCTATCGACCAATACATGGCTAAAAATATAAATATTGCTCACCACAGCGAGACCCATATCAAAATCTCATCATGCTAATCGTCATATGAGTGTCATTCATGAGTAAATAATAACCGAATAAATAACACAATGACGTCCCATACTACCACTTACTAGTCCATTTATTCAATGCTCACACATCACGCTCGCTCCTTTAGTATTATAAATCATGAGTCATAAGAGTAACCAGAAAAATATTACCAAGAGTTCCATACCAAATGTTATTGCTAATCCATTTACCCAAATCCCTCAAATCTAGAATCACAATACAAAATTATTATATATAATGAGTCCAAAGAATAATCAAAAAAATATTACCGAAATCCCATACCAGACAATATTATTACTCCATTTATTCAAATTTCTTGTCATACTGAATAAAATATCAAAAAATCAAACAGAACGATGTCATTAACGTTTGAAATCACATCAAACACAATTAATCAAATCAATATCTAATTGTGAATCACTCATAACCACAAAAATCAATGTGGAAGAAATAAGAAATCATCAAAGTGTAGTAAAATATCATTTAAACAAATAAGTAGAATAAACATCTTATACTCTTCATTATTCTTATGAATTATAAAATAACTTTTAAATTGGCTATAATGTTAAGTATAAAATATTTCTTATTTTCTAAAATTATATAAGCTTCTTAAATAACTATTTAAAACCAATTATAGCTTTCTTTTCAATAAATTAATAATTTTATTCTTCAATCAATTTTACATTCTAGAACTAATAAAACATTATTATACTAAATAATTTCAAACTATATTTAATACCAAAATAAGGTTTACTTGCTTATAGTTTACTTGCTTATTTCGACTGGACTGATTTAATACCAAAACTATATTAATAATTTCAAACTATTTTTCGAAATATGATCTCACATTATGGGTTACTTGCTTATTGCGACAGGACTGATTTTATTGAAGTTTCGTACATTATGAATTGTGACTGTTCACCATATAACATTTATATGTGAATGAATATGGAATCAGACATCCATATTCAAGTATTGTTTCTAGAGTTTGAATTTCATAAAGGATAATATGCAATCCTGGGCAAATAAATATGCAAATGACAATTATGAATGTATTTAATAGTTGTAAAATTTGATGTTTGCATGGGCCTTGGAACAATAACATCCAAATAATTTTTATCACTAAGTATATGTTACATTTCTATTTGTTAATCATCAATTCAGTTCATTTATACATTTTAATTGATAAACATTTTATCAATTATATTAACTGCACAAATTTATTAATGTAGATTATTATAACTTTATATAGCGGATGTTTTTACAAATTAGAAAGGTTAAATGTTATCATTTTATTTTTCTAATAAGGCTCCCACTAGTCTTTTATGTTTCTCCAAACCTTAAGATGAAACATAGAAATCTTTTGACTTCACTATTGGGTGTTAGGACTCGTTTGTCTTGGGATTAGACCTTGAGTTTACTCAAAAAGTCATCGCTCGGCAAACGATGGATAACTCCTTATCGATCGTATCATATACAACTCATAACACATAGTTCCTTGTTCGAATCTTATTTCAACCTTGAGTTTGCTTAATAAATCGAAATATATTATTCACTCGTACCTACCATTTCGCGAAAGCCTAAGTATAGTATATATACCTTGAGTTTTCTCAACAAATACATATATTAATCTTACCTCGTTTATTTTATATATTAATAATATTACACATAACATCCCTAGCTTGAATTTGCTCAAAAACCAGATAGTATTCAAGTAATTTATTAATATATATATATATATAAATGGTAGAAGACAACTCTTATATTAAAGATTCATAATCTTTAATGTACTTAATTGAGTGATATTGACTTATGGAATAATGTATTTCTTATGAAATACCATCTGATTCAAGTGTCAAACACATTACAAATCACGGTATGCGTACTATAAGTATGTATTTATTCCTTAAGTCTAATTGGGTTCTTTTCTTGTTCCACTCGATTTTATACATTCATATTAGGGGGGCATTTCACCAGAAGGACAAACTTTGCAGTCCAATTAGTTTCTAGGACACACATTCACAGAAATTAATTTCAAGGCTAAAATCAGCAGAATGATTACTTTCAAGGACAAAGTCAGCAGTCTAATTACTTTCAAGGACATAATTTCATAGGTTTTTTGACCATAGAAACTAATTATTTTGCATTTTGTCCTTAAAAGTAATTATTTCAGCCGTGTGTCCTAGAAACTAATTCCACTTGCTAGAGAGGCCCTTGTGGCTAATTTCCACTTCATATTATGTAAGTTTAATTATTATATAACTTTATCATTTAATTAACCTATACAATAGTCTTATGTACATTACATTAATTAAATTTTATTTAGTTAATTTAATTAATTAACATTTCAATTAATTTTATGTTATTCAATTAAACATTTTAATTGAATATGTATACCATAACATTTATGGTTATATACATATATCTATATGTATATGTATTTTATTATTTACTAATTAATTTTTAATTAACTTATTTAATTAGATAATTTAATCAAATATTAATTTTGAAAATTTCTTATGCATCTACATATATACTTACATCATCTTAAATAATTCAAAATAATGTAACATATATTTATATGTATTGTACATTTATATACCTTAATTAATTACCTATTTAACTAATTTATTTATTTTATTAATATTATTAACAAATATTAAAAGTTTTGAAATATATATTATATTTTCAAAGCACTTTTGGAAACTATATTATAACATTTATAATGTATATTATTTTCAAAGCCAACTTTAAAAATCATATTATAACATTTATAATGTATATTATTTTCAAAGCCAACTTTAAAAATCATATTATAACATTTATAATGTGATTCTTATTTTAATTTAACTTTTAAATTTAAAATCTTATTTTAATTTCAAAACAGTTCTGAAATCACATTACAACATTTATAATGTATTTATTCTTATTTTAGATTTAACTTTTAAATTTCATTTTTAACTTTTAAAACAATTTTGAAAATTGACCCAAGGCCCAATTGAAATTGGGTTTATTCTATTAGAGGCAACCTTTGGGCTTACTTTACCTTTTGAGGCAGGCCAGTAGGCAAGGAGGGTAGAGTACTTAATTATCCAAAACCAAGCTTAGACACTACTTTCTAGACATCCTACGAAATTGGTTATCCTAATTGGTTAGCCATAACACGATTAACTTAGACCGTAGATTATTTGGCTCTAGTACCATTGTTGTTGCGGCCAAACTCCTTAAGGGTGACACAACTAAGTACCTAACGAGCGAGTTTTACATGCAGCCTTTCGACTAGCACAACCATCGTAATACATGTAGAGGTAAGCGTCAAGCTTCGTCACAAATATCGTATAAAAAAAATTATATGATTATTTTATGTAATAAACTGAAATCTAATTTTGAAACATGAAACTAAGTTAATCTAAAACAATCAACTAAGTAAAATTTAGTTTAATATTAGTTTACAATTTCAAGGTATGAAGAAGACTTGATTAACTTATACACACACACATGTGATATATGCACATAATTTCATGTTTAAATTCACTAAAATTTGATCCTTAATTAAAGGGAATAAATGTGACAGCAAGAGTAATTTATTAAAATAAACAAGATTTACAACAACACAAAATAGATAACAAACAAGAGGATTTGTTTCACATCTCAAATGAAATAAAAAAAAAAATTATGTGGTTAGACAAATCATTAACCAATTATAAAAAAGATTCAACAAATTAATTCCACAACAATTAGTTATTTCAAATCCAATTAAATCATTAACATTCAAAACCGCACAAATAGAACTAACAATCAATCACAATACATAGAATATTTTTAAAATTGATTTTAATAAGTGGCTACAGTTTACATATATGTGAAAACCTTATTTTAAACATCATGAATGAATTATAAATTTACTTGATAAACCTTGTCCTTTATCACACCTTTATTTTTCACTTCTCCTTGGATTTCAAATAAATCAGCATCTCACCTTGCAGGAGAAGGATGAACCACCTTTCTTTAATTTTATTTGATGTTGATTCGAATTTGTTTTGATATTTTTTTTGGAAGACGTTTTAGCCATGAATGATAGAGAAGATAAGGGAAAATTATGTTCTGTTAAAGAAATCAAATGAGGAGACTTTGTTTTAATAGAATTAAAGGAACCTTTTCCATTCTCTTATCAAAACTTCCTTCTTTAAATCCTTCTTAAATTTCAATCAATTCAATTAATGGATTTCCTCCTCTCACCATTATATAGCTGGTCTAAGTACATTTTTAATGTGCAAATTTTCCAAATAAAAAATTTTGTGTAATTATTTTATTTTTTATTATTTAAACCTTGTTTAAAATTATACAGATCCCGTATATCGATATATGCAAATATAACTTTAATATATGCATTTAAATAATTACCAATAACATTAAAAATATCAAATAACTTAAGAATAATTAATATTTCATAAGTATTAATTAATTTAATTAATTTATAATATTTTACAAATTAAAAAAACCATGTGGTTTTCGGAGAAACCATAATTACGGTTGTGTGTCTTAGAGGTGTGATTTAGTCGGCGATTAATATCGAACAATTCAAATACCAACGTTCACATGTCACCTTAGCTAGTGGTGTGACAGTTTAGCCAAATTCATAAATTACATGTCTTTTTGGTAAAATCAAATTTCACAAACACTTAAGCGGTACCTTTTAGTAAAGATAATTTACAGCAATTCTCTTCGTCAAAACTACATCACTTTGGACTTATGAATTTGTTAATGGTCAAAATTCCAATACCATCCATATTCAATTCCAAAGTCCAAACACAAAGCCTTGGCTCAATAATAACAATTATTAGTAACCGAACTGCTCTGGCTGGAGACATTGACTTTGAGTGACTTCTGTTGACCATGAAACTAACCATATATAACTGAGGAGATGAATCCACTCTTGAATAGTGTTTCACTTTCAATGCTTCCACTCGACCCAACTACAGTCATTTGATGGACGCCGTGCCCCGATTTAACTATAATCAAAGTGGAGCTTCCATATTGAAGATCAATAGTATTCTCAAGTTAAGAGAACAGTGTAGTTTTATCACATTGATATTTTCTGTTTGACCTTAATTATATTAACCAACATAAAACTATCGAGTGTGTCATTCTATAGTTATTCAATAACTATTAGTATGTAATCCCTTGGTGCCCCAGAAGTCATGAGAAATACATTGTCCAACATTTTGAGAGCGTTACGCACTCTAGTTCCAACGGCATTGATATCTAGTCTCGATACATCCTTACTACGAATATTTAAAACGGTATGTTTAATTTCATTGTGATAAAGTACTTATGGTTACAACATTTTGTAACTACTATCATAAAACATACCATTTATGGATTTTCTATTAAATATACTTTTAATTAAATTAATTAATATAATTAACACATTATATCGAGTACATAACAGAAAGGAAACACGTTTTATTTTGAACAAGATTGGTTATCGAGTTATACACATGTAATAATTTATATAATTGCCTCTATGGCATATCCCTAACTCTATCAGTGAAGGTCTTCGACTTCATGAAGTTTTTAGGCGACTAAAGTGATCAGAGCCGACCATTTGTGGTCGGTACTAACCACTCTTGGTTGTGGCTTATAGGGTCGAGTCTCAAGGAGTGTGCACATGTTGTTTTAATTTTCATGTATGTGTGTTCATTCGATTATTTAACGTTCATTTTTTAATTGTTACAACGCGATGAAGATTGATGATAAACGATGAGGTAAAGACATAATGCTTCAACGTGATGCATTCGAAGCTATAACAAGATGGATTCATGACATGAGATTGGCATATAGAGATGTTCAGAACTCCAACAACCCAAGGTGTTTAATCGGGCACTTCAAATGGAAAGTCGATGTATGAGACTAGAGTAGTTCATGGATGCACATTCGATAAGGTTAGGCGACGCAGAAGGGCATGAGATGTTCCGGATCGAGTCGGGTGTCGAGGGAATCATTGGTTACTCTGAATTGATGGATGATTCATGGGTAAGGGTATGTGAGGATGCTCACCTATGTATCCTAGACCATAGGACTGGTTTGGCTTGCCCTAGGAGGGCAATACTTATAGGATAAACAAATACTAAATCCAATTGTGACATGAGGTGTCGTCGACCTGGGAGGCCGTTGAATGAATTATCATTATGCAAAGGACCTTAGGAAGGTCAAGCTGAAGCATGAATTTGGGAAAGTCACAGAGATTACCTTGGGAAGGCCGAGATGAAGCAGGTCTTTGATAAAGTCATGGTGGCTAGAGATTTTGGGAAAGTCATAATGAAGCGAGGCTTCTATAATGATCATAATAGTGCGAGACTTTGTGAAAGTCATGGTGACGCAAGATGGTGGTGATGATCATGATGAAGTGAAACTTTAGTGATTACTGTAGTGAAGCAAGGCTTTAGTAAGGTTTGTTGTGAAGTGAGACATCGAAAATGATGCATGGCGTAGTGAGACCTTGGTGATAGATGTAGTGATATGAGACCTAGATGACGATTGTCGTTGTATGTTATCTTATGTTGGTTTGATTGGTGTGATTGCTATATGGATGTCTTGTGATGTAGGTATTTCTGAGTTAGGTACCCTGACACTCATATTATACTTGGTGCAGTATACTCGTATTTGATAGTAGTTTAGCATATACTTTATTTATGTGCTAACTTTTTGGATGCGGTGATAGATCAGGTATGAATATCCATACCGTATGTCCTAAACTATACGGTTTCGGTAATATGTTGAGATTGTTTATCACTCACACCAAACTATTGTTTGATTTGAGGTTTTATGCTTTGCTTCTTATTATTTCAAGTACTCTTAAATGAGTAGACTAGATAAGAGGTTTGAGATTAGTGCATTGAGCTGTTCAGAAGACGAGCAAGAGGTTGGGGCTGCTATATTTATTACTAAAGTTTATTGCTTACTCCGTTGTGCAGTGCTATGGAGCTTTATCAGTGCTTTATCTTATTTAGAGACAAATTTCCTTTGAGTTTACTTTGATGATGTATAAACTCTACTCTATTTGCTTTTTATGGTTATGCGAACCTCGCACTCTGATGTTTCTTTTGGTTCATTTAGTCATACTTATTTGTCTTTCTTGTTTTATATCTATGTTAATATTATGTTTTATTTGATGTGCTATGAGATATACATCAGGTTATGATTACAGTTAGCCATTTCACCCTTAACAATTATCCTACATCGTCCAGTCATCGTTACAGAGCACTCTTCAGGTATATTAGGTGTCGGAAGTGTAAGGTGGTTATCACACATATCTTATTCTTCACTAATTAAACCTTTTAATTAATGTTGATACAACTTTTGATTAATATAATTTAAAAAAATGGTAAGTTTGCATTTTATAACTTTTTTTAAACTTAATTTCGTCTAAATTCAAAAAAAAATGTTAAATTTATAATATTTAAATATGCATATTTGAATCAACCTTGGGCAAAAAACAATTTTAGGCCTTTCACTAAGGGTATTCTCTTAGAAAGGACCACTTCGATAAACCAAGTAAGGGCTACGAGCTTGGAGGTTTTCTGTTTATAAGAATGTTTCTTAATTAGAGTAATATTCTCTATAGTTAAACACCTTTTTTAGACACCTATCCTGTTAGATTTTTCAAGTGAATGCCTTATGTATTGGTTAATTATTTATGTTAACATAACACAAGGTCTAGTATCATAATTGGGTCAAGTGCATTTGCAGCGGGGCTAAGGGGTGGATTTCAAAAAAATCTTTTTATTAATTGCACTAGATTTAGTTTTCTTATATCTTGAATAATATAGTCATATTAAACATATTTAATATATTTTCAATAAAACCAAGTTTTGTATTTTGAAACTAATTTTATTATAATTTCAGCCTTAACATTTTATTCGATAAATTTTATGTCATTTCAGTTTTAAATATAATCAATTTAATACATTTTATTGATTTATATATATTTACTATATAAGATTTCATGTACAATATAGTTAATGTGATGTAGTATACAAATATAATATATATTATATTCCAAATTATTCGTGAAGTAAATGACATAGAGTGCATATGTGATCTTCGAATTTATGATCACATCTTATGTAATGCGTATAATTTAAATTGTGTTGCATAAATATAACTTAATAGATATATAAACATATATGCGCACGCATGCACGCATACATGCATATATTATTTTGGCCTATGTTAAAAAACATTTTTTAACAAGTAAATCTCACAGCTTGGAAAAGTAGTGTGTGTATGTATGTTTGTTTATATACAAAATACATATATAAATAATAATTAATATTTTAAATTTGATATGCATATATATATATATATATATATAATTTGATGGGGTTTGACCATGTAAAATTAATGTTATTTTCGGTTTCCAAATTTAAAGATATATATATATATAATAGTGTAATTCATTTAAATTTTAAATGTGAAACATTGCAATATTATTAAAGCATAAACAAATATATGTGTATATCTATTATTTAAGCCTAAAAAATATAATCTTTTTATGTAGAAAAGGAAAAAAAATTAATACTAAACAATGTTAATAAATATGTTTAAAATGTCACACGGTGTGTGTGTGTGTATTTGTATGCATTATAGGCAGAAAGTATATAAAGGAAAATCTATTTTTTTCTTGATATATATATATATACATATACATATATATGTATATGTATATGTATATGTATTTAATTTCAATTTATTCATTTTTTTAACTGAAGGCAGAAACAAATATTTGCACGCACATAAAATATATATGTGTGTGTGCACGCGCGTGCGTGCGCGCATATGCGCACTTGTGTGTGTGTGAAATTCAAATTTAGATCAAGTACATTTACCTCTAAATCGGCCAATTATTGACATATATTGCCAGCCATTCCTCTTGGGGTATGGTTCCATCTTCATCTTAGCTTGATTCACAAATCCTAGCCGTAGGCATCAACTTGATGTCAATATGGTCTAGGGGTTTGGATATAGGTTGTATAGGAAAAACGAGGAAGGGATGTGGTATTTATAGCCAACAAACATTAAAACTATCTCCTCGTTTTTCTCATATCATAATTCTAGGTGTTATCTAGTCAAGGAAGCATTTAAACCAATATTCTACCTCATCTACGTGCCCACCTATGGTCGAATTCCATAACATTGGGCTTAATTAATATCATATGTATTAATTATAAAATGTTTATTTTCATCCATATTAATGTATAACTATTATATATTATTTTAATTAACTCTAAAGCCCTAAACTAATAATCAATGGGCATAAAAATTAATAAAACATTTGTAATGATTTTCACCATTAGTTTATAATATTTATATATTAATTTAAACAAGTTGAACTCAGAAATTGCTAACAACGCTATTGTGTTGACTCCCTGGTGTGTACTCGGTCCCTGGTAATATTTAAAGAAATTAAATATCAAAGATGTATGGATTTTGTTAAACTACATTATTGGGCACAAGTTCAGTTGCTTACAGATTATTTAGAAGAAAAGTAATTTCTAATCCTTATTAAGTTGTACCCTTTATCACTATATCGCTAAGATATTTAGAGTTTGGTCAATGGTTAGAAACTCCAATAATACTCATGGATAATTGCATGGTGCCACTTTGAAGCCCTTAGTTTAATCCAATAACATCTGTTGATTAACCAAATATGACTAGAGAATTTGACTTTAAGTTGACTATAATTTATGGTGATACTAACCTTCTACGACGAAGGATATGAATCCTCTCTTTACTAGCGTTTCACTTCAAGTGGTTATGTGTGCACCTAACTATGGTGTTACATGATCATGATGTCATGTGATTGACTATAATCAAGTATTATCCAAATATTTGATATCAAAATTACTCTCAAATATGAAGATACTACACATCGTTACATGAGATCTTCAATATTGACTCTGCTGTATAGACTTGTAGGAGATTCACGTTGAGTCATTCTGCGATTGTTCCAAACAACCACAAGTATGTAATCCCCTTATATCCCCAATGTTCATGAGTAATAATTTTCCATCATATTGAAAGCATTACGAAAATTATCAACGGAAGTGTCGATATTCTTTTCTCGATACAACTTGACTAGGAACAATTTAAGGATAAATATGTTAAATATCAGATTCAAAACTCATGATTATGAACACATTCGCAACTAAAATTGATTAAATACTCTTTTGCAAGATTTTCTTCTTATATATATTTAATTTATCAAATCATTATTTATATCACAATATAACTATACATATAACAGAGAACAAGACCAAAACATATTTGATTTCAAACAAAATCCTCATTCAAGGGTCAAGACATATAATAAATAACAAAATTACCCCTAGGGCACACTCTTGACTCTATCAAATATTTTGTGTGATCACATAATATTTACTATTCAAAACTAACCCATTTGTATCCCTTTTTTGCTACACTTTATTTTACACTTCTAGTTTTTAGAATTACATAGTTCAAAATCTAATGGAAATTTGGAAATATTCGGCCAATATTATGCACATCATGTTCATAAAAAATGTGACCATTTTGAAACTTTTAGCATGTTAAAAATGTTAAATCAATATCTACCGATAAAACATTTATTTTAACCATGCACTTGAAATATTATTCTGAAAATTTTGTATTATCCAAAATTTTATGAAGATGATTTTGAGTCACCAAGAACTGTTTATAAATATTCGTTTGATTTTGAAATGTATAGCTCTAGAGTTCGAAAGGGATAATAGGGTATACCAAAACTCTTCTATGTAAATATAATCATAAAGGACCGCTAATAAAATCCATCTTGTAAAAATAGAAAATTATTAGGTTTGAATATTTCCAACATCAATTATAGATTCTTAATATGTGCATGCATACATAGTATTTGCACAAAATATGGGTGGACACCCAAATTGAATTAAAATTGAAAACTAAAAGATTAAGAATCAATAGAAAGAGAGGAGAAGCATAATTGTTAAAGAACTTCAGTTAGAAGCTTAAGGCTACATCCACTATCCACTTTATTACTGATTTACTCTTGCAATTACAATCAAATTACAATGATTTGACTGTTTAAGTCGAATGGATTCGAGTTTGATAGAATCTCCTTGCAAAATCTATATAAAATCCGAAGATCTATTTCTAGTTGTTGTAGGCTGTATTTATATATGAATTCAACCACATAAATCAATAAAATCGGTTTAAATATGTAAATATCTTCAGGTCCGAAGTTTCAGCATGAAGAACTAGTCAAAACGCATGAAATCTCACAATCAACATGGTTCGGTACCGATCGGCATGGATCGGCACCGATCAGTTTCGATCCATTTTTTTACTTTTCTTATACTCCTCTACGACCTAGAACATGACTTCAAGCTTAAAAAGTGGTGCCAATAAAAGATCCATGTGGTTCGGTACTAATCCATTTCAGTTTTATACTTACCTCTTTTTTTCATCTTTATGTAATGAATCTTGTCACTAGGTGGGTCCACTATTCATATGATTTGGTACCAATCCATATGAATTGGTACCGATCCATATGGATCGGTACTAATCCATTTGCCCTTATTTATGCTTAGCTAGAATTCTAATATTCTTCAATCTTGGTATCTGTTGAGCTTCTTGATCCATTTCTCCATCATTCCATTGTCCAGATTTATCGAAATGTCGCTTGGTTCAAACATGGAATAACACTTACCCCCAAGGTATTGTTCTATGACAACAAAGCATTCTTTGGACCGAGACAAGCGACCGAATCCAAATCTACGGAGACATTTCTATCATTTGAATAGTTTTTGAAAAAAGTTGCATCTCTCTTGAGGATATTGGCACATTGCTTAAAACAGTTTTCGATCATATCTCATCAGAAAATATAAATGTTGGAGTCTGAAGTCTGAAATCTTCAATCGTCACTGAGAATTCTTGAAGGCTATTTCATTCCTTGGTCAGGTAGGTCCCTATTTCTTTTCCATTTGAAGTTTTTAAAAAAACATGAAAATTCATATCGGTCGATACCGATCCTTATGGATCCGCACTGATCAATTAAAGCTTTTGATATCTAAGTAAATACTTAGAATTTATCTGTGTTGCTTCTTTCTCGTTTCAGCCCTTTCTTCTGTTATGCTTTTGTGACTCAAGATCCTCCCTTGCAACTTCAACTCCACCGCTGCCTCAAGCTTTAAATGCTACATCACCATATCTGACTTGATCTTCACCACCGATCCATAGGAATTTCATCCCCAGCACTGAATGATTCGAATTACCTCAATTCCAGCCGTCTCTTTTGTTTTAAATCTCGACTCCAACTTTGTGGTAGGCGCCACCATTAGCTTTGAGTATCACCGTTATCTCGACATCCACACATCAGCGCCACCAACTCACAACGACTTCCCTGCTAACCTTCACCAATGTCACCTCCCATTCAACTAACACTACAACAATCAATCATCCGAGATAGTGGTGGTGAAGGGAAAAACCAAGATCCATTTTTCTTGGATCGGGGTTGCAAATGGATTGGCATTCGATGTTTGGCTGAGATGATTACATATACTACATTTCCAAATGCACTTTGACGCATTTTTAAGGGTTGATGCACTCTAGGATGCTCGCCCAATTGATGCTCGAATCGAACCACATCCTTGCAATCCTACAAAGAAGAGCTCTGTACCGTTTTAGAGAGTGGTTCCATTATCATAGCACCTACGATAATGGGTAGTATCCGACACACAGTTCTGTCGCATGCTGGAGCTCATTTCCTAGTAGGAGCAGGCTATCTATATAAAGTGATCTGTTCATCATGCCAACGACACAAGAAACACACTGTATATACTGAATCACAATTCACTCCCTCGGTTGATGTATAGAACCTGATTGGTCAACACACCTTGACATCCATTGGAATCTCTACATTGGCTACTTGGGATTTAATAACATAAATACTGAGTTAAAATCATAACTAATCATGCTCAAATCTCAGGCTTTTAGTACTAAATGGAACCTCTTAGATGCTATGGGTGTATTTCTGCCGGTAACTACAGGTCCCTCCTATCTTGGATCTACTCCTCCGAAGCGGGCTCATTCTCTACCCTGACATCCACTTTAACACCTCCAGGCCTCCGCAATCTCGTTGTCAACCCAAACAATCTATACAAGTCGTCCCACTTGCACCTATGGAGGAACTTTACATTAGCGTCACCCTGATGTCAATCTACAAGGCATGATGACCTCGATAACCGCTCAGACTCTCCAACCATGAGGTTAATGGCTGTAGACATTAAAGGGATCTCCATAGAAGAAACTTTAGCTATGCCACCCTATCTAAGAGCGCACAACCCTCCGAAAGGTTACACTACCTATAACAAATATACAGGTCTCTTTAGAGTCGTCCCTCTATTCAATCATTTTATCCGACATATCCTCTAGTTCATGAAACTTGCCTCTGCCCCACTTCACTTGAGTGGATATGCTGCCTTAAATTATATATATATATGATTTTTATCAAGCACATGGGCATGGTGCCCATCTTTTAAGAAATCAGTTGCCTTTACAATTTTAAGAAGAGAGCCTAACACACATCTCTAACTTTTTTTGAATCATTCACAGGCTGCCAAGCTGTGCAGTTAAAGCGCTCGGCAGATTCAATGTGGCGGAGGTGCAAAAAGTCATAGCGGGGATACATAGAGGATATAGCGGGATATAGCGGATGACTCTAACATAGCATATAAAAGTCATACTTAATGTTTTAAAAAATATATAAATGGTAATTAAATGAAAATTTAACATTCAATTGAATTATAATTAATACATAAATAATTTTAAATAAAAACGTGCGAATATACTGTAAATAAACGTAAAACTATTATATAACATAATTGAATTTAGCAGAATATTAGAATATTTTCATTTCTAAAAATATATTGAAAATTCAATTAAATAAATTAATTTTATAACCTTTATAATGTATAAATGTTATTTTTCAATTCATTTATTTTAAAGAAGATATAGCAGAAATAGTGGAATATAGCGGGAATAACGGGATATAGCGGAAATAGCGGAGCTTAAAGCGGAAATGCTATATTTGGAGCTATATGGAAAAATCATAGCGGTAGAAATCCGCTATGAGATATAGCAGGGTTATAGCGGGATAATAGCGGGGCATTAACTGCACAGCTGCCAAGTCATCATCAGCCTCCATAACAAGCTTAGTAAATTCAAGGGCGAAAACTTCTTCCTCTGCCGTCCAAACTGTTTTTCTCAAAAGTGGCTGCCTGGATGTAAGTTCCACTTTTTACACCCTGATCCATTAGAGTCTACTTCACTCAATTTGTTGACTTTCTTATACTTCAAATCTAATAGATAACCTACAAAAGGTTACAAGCACTGCTCCAGCCTAGACACTTCAACTCGTAAAAAGTATCCTAGAGGACCAGAGAAAAAGAACGAACCTCCTAAATGACCTTCAAATGCATCAGTTCCGTCTACTAAATAATGACCAAAAGATCAACTACACATGCCTCGCACCTAGGGCTTCCCAAGCTGCTTAGGAAGATGAAATCAATCCCCCAATTCCCATACACTAAAATACTCCATATGCAGCACAAAACATCTCTAGTAATAAAGAGAAGGACGAAGGGGAAGATGAGAATGAGGATGAAGATATCAATAACAAATATGAGTCTACCGAGGAAACAGGCGAAGAAAAGAGAATTTCACCTCCCGCTCCTCAATTATATTCCCTCGACTAACTCCTATACCACCACAAACTCCAATTGGAGAGTCAACCCAGCTTCTAAACGATGAGGATATTTATGGCTTGCTTGGCAACTTTGGGAGCATTCCAAACATCATCCTAGTATTCAACATTGGGGATTTTAGCATCCTAAACATTCCTTCTTTGAACCGAACTACGATCGATGTGCCCTTTACTTCTATGGTGAAGTTACTTCAATCACTCAACCCCATGAGTATGGTCCATATAATCAATAGGATGCACCGACACTTTGCACGACACTTAGGATCAAAGCACGCTCACTCTACACGTACCCTTATCCAACTTCCAAGTTCCGACTCAATTCTATCTCTTTTAGGTACAAAGGGATGCTCCAATCTCTTCAAAGGTCTCAAGAGAAAATTGGAAAAATTCTACGATCGCAAATCCAGAAGCTTCTCTTACTGTAAATGCGAATCATATAGAGAATCTGATACTGATTGACCCGAGGGATAAGCGAGATAAAAAGGAGAGGAAATATCATGTGCATCGTGATAGAGACTACGGTGACTGCACTAGGTTAACAAGAAGGTTATACTCTCCACATCGCAAACGCTCTCTGCTTCCTAATTTCCAGTATCCCTATTTCTAGAGACTTGATAGCCTCCATCCAATTTCTAGAGCTCCTGCTTCTCCTGTTTCTACACCACCTCCATATAGAACTTTAGTGCCTTCCTACAAATCCAAATAGGCTTCGAATCCCACACACTCCTAAACTTATGAGCCTATCTTCAAAGGTCCATTAAATAGCAAGTTTCTAGGAATCCTCTCAAATAAGATACTTCCATCACTTCAACCCCGACCGCAAGCCCTATTCTAACAGAGATGTAGCATGCTTTCCCACATATTTTCTTTATCGTGGTTTGGTTTGATTACCGTTTGAAGAATATTCCTTCATAGGTGGCAATCATCAAAATCAATACAACATCTGAAGAGGCTTGCCCATGCTATTTCAAACACCAAAAAAGCCAACCAACTTATTATTTAACAATAGGAGTCTAAGAAAAAGGACCATGAAAGAATTTGTGAATTCTATCCTAGAGAGATAGACTAACTGAAGGAAGTGGTTGCTAAGAAGTAAAGAGTGATAGAAGATTCCACAAAGACGCATTAAGATGAATCGAAGGCCATCGAGGCAAAGTATAAGCTGATTGAAGAGCGGGTTTCAAAATGCTTATCACAAGAGTGGGGACAAAGAAAACGCTACACTATAGGCCACTGTCGACATTCAAGCTCTAACCAATACAAACCTTAAGGCTGAGGTAGATAAGGAAAAGAGGGAAAATGATGAAGTGCACGCGTTAGCTGAAGAACACATGCTCGAGGCCATCCGAACCATCGATGAAAAGAAACTCTTGGAAACTCGCGTTATCAAAACCAAAAAGGAAAATAGTGAACTTCATAATAAAATTGAAGCCAACTTGGTATGCTTTTATGCCAACATGATTAAAAATGGAAATCTCAAGTGGCTAGAAAAAAGATATCCCTAGGCATTAGCTCTCACTTGGGAGCAAATACTCAGACAAGAGAGGGAACATATCAGCGTAGTCGATGAAGAAGAACTCAAAACTGATACCCTCGATGAAGATGATTTTGATGCCCTAGCCAAGGGCTAGGTTGAATGGGCTTTTGAAGCTTCTACCTTCAACTAGGTGCCTGTTGGGTTTCCAATCGAATCCATCTCTAAGAATTTGGTAGAAAGCTCAATTCCTATACAACAGGAACCCTAGAACTAACGACAGCGGCTTTGAGTTCATCGCAATTCCTATACCTTGGTCATCTACAGCTATGCCTGCCATTTCTACCTCAACAACAAAAACAACGACAATGACCACTATATCAGCTTCAACTTACGGGGGGTAAAACCCTATTAATCTCGGACTTATGCCACCACAAATTGCCTCTAAACTTCCCACTCTATCACATGCTCTTGGGGAAGGATAGATTATGGCACCTTTTATGACTCTAATATCAACCCCTGGAGGTATACCTCTGACCTCCTCTATATTTGAGAAGCTTCAAATGTCATCTAAAGATGTCTCTACCCTTTTATTTTCCCTCTGTCAACTTTCAGGTCAGCAGCCTATAGCTCCTCTACCAGACATGATCGTTGCTCCAGGTGCTGAAGCTTCAATCACCACGTCAATCATTGCTTCTGCTCCACCCTACATTTTGACCTCCTCTACCCGATCTGCTCCTGTGGCCCGAGGCAAAAAAGATTGCTGCTATAAAGAGAAAGGCACCGACGAGCCCGAACTCTCAGTGGTGATGAGGACGTGCTTATTATAAATATTAGGGGGCCCAGACGTAGACCATCAATAGTGGCGAAGAAGGCTATCAAATCTCCAAGTGGAAGCACATTAAGATTGAACGAGGCTTGGAGGGTATTCCACCTCCACTGTCAATGTCCTTGTTGGTCCCTCCTTTTCGAATCTCGACTCTACCTCTCTTTCGGTTGGGATTTCCTTAGAAGTTCCCAAGTCCCCATTTAAATCAGAGAATGACTACGACTAGGGTGAAGACACAAAAGGATAACTTGCTCCTCCCAAGGGCATCGACACCGGGAAAGGCAAATCTTTGACTTTTAGGAATGAGAAGAGGAATCGAAGAGGGGGAACCACCACTGAGAACAGTTTCTTCTTGCCTTTGTTTTTGTATTCATGTACATAGGCCATTATTGTGCGGGTGTGGCACCCTCGATTTTGTACTCAAAAAGTGAAAGTAATGAAAGTTGTTCTTCGTTCTATTCTGTCTCATTTACTTTATTACACCTTTATTTCTTTGACTATGTACTTTCCTGCAAGTATAAATATATAGTTATATGTAATTAAATTGCTTATATACCATATTTACATGTGTTTTTTATCTATACAATGCCTTTATTTATTATAACTCTATACAAGTAAACAAACATCTGCCATTGCCCAGTGTTGTTCTGTTACTTAGTTTTTTTTATTATCGACCAAACCTTTTTCATTTAACAAAACAAAATTATGTTCAATCGATGCGATTGAGACTATATAGCTTATCTCCCCATGTCAATATGGGAAATGATATAACTTAATGGTACACCTGCAAGAAAAATTCATGTATACACCGATTCCTATCTTTGGGCACTATCTGTGACCACGCCTAACTCTTGGCCTTGGTTAAAGATGTGATGTTTAGAGGTGAATTATTAGATCAAACCCTAGTTCGATTATACTCCAACGGTCCAATCATGGATCAGAGGAGTTCGTCGGTAGCTATCCCTGAGTACCTAGAGATTCAGTTTTTAAAACATAAAATGCTGATTGTGATACTACTTTTGCACCATAAAGTATGACCTTAAGAATATAATTTCATTGATTCAAAAAGCTAATTTATTTATGAACAAATGGCAATTATTGCCTTATTACATCGAATCCTGATGAATAAGATACCTTATTTACAAAAAGGAAATCAAGTGAAATAACATCATAGATCCTCGCCGTTCCATGCCCGCGAAATTGGCCTCATCTACTATTGATAGCTTAAAAGTTACATCTCTAAGCTTTTGTGCAATCATGTAGGGAGCTTCCGCATTCAAAACAATTGCCCCATACCCGAAAATACTTGTTTCTAAACGAGATCGCCTATCTCAAAGGTATGATTTTTGATCTTGGTATTAAACTACATTGCTACTCTTCATTGGTGAGCAGCTACCTTTAGTTCAGTCCTTTTCTTTCTTTTCTTTGACCAAGTCAAAGGGACTCAAGAAAGAGTTCCTCATTCACCTTAGGATTATAATGCAATCTTCTATGAAAAGGACTTCAACTTCAATCGATATCATAGCCTCAATTGCATAGGCCAAGACAAATGGAGTTGACCAGTTGCAGACTTCTAGGTTGTCTGATAAGCCCACAACCAACTCATCCACCCAGCTTCTCTTAGCTCTCTTCGGTCTCTTTTTAATGGTGGACTTAACGATTTTATTCACTACCTCCACTTGTCCATTTACACGTGGATGTGTCACCACTGTAAAGCTCTTCTCAATCCAATATCGAGCATGGAATTCCATGTTCTCGAATTGAGTCTCAATTTAAGTGATTATCTTCTGTGGAACTTCAAATTAACATAAAATGTTCTTCACTAAAAATTTGACCACTTTCGCCGAAGTATCGGTCGATCTATTTTATGAAACAATCTATAACCACTTGTATTTTGATTTGCCTCTTGACATTAGCAACACTCTAATGATATCTATATCCCAGACCGAAAATGGTTATGGACTAACCATTTGCGTAAGATCGTTGTATGGAGCTCTTGGAATCTTCGCAAATTTCTAACATTTGTCACATTTCCTTGAACAGTCAGTTGCATCTTAATTGACAGTTAGTCAGAAATATCCATAGCGAATAATCTGCTTTGCTAAAAATTTCCCCTAGTGCGATCACCACAGCTTTCTTCGTATACATCCACAAGGACCTTATTAGCTTCGTCTTTGGAAACACACCTTAGTAAGTGGGTTGAAAATCCGCTCCAATATAGCATCCTTCTTACATAATAAACTGAGGTTCTTTATGTGGGATCTTTCGTCGTTTGTTCCTTCCCTTCGAGAGAGTCCCCTTGAGAAAAAAACCTTTAATCGGATCATCCATGACTACCCTTCTATGACCTCTAAGAGCCAATCAACATCCATCCCATCAATACTTGGAGTCATCAAAACCTCTACTAGCACGATCCCTAGCTGATGCACATCTCTAGAGCTCCCCGATCTGGCAAATGAATCGGCAGTTGTATTTTCCTCTTTGGGGATGTGCATTATCATGGAATGCTCAATATCGCACGATAGTTCCAACACTTTGGATAGGTAAGGGGTGAGTTTTCGTTCTTAACTTGACAAATCACCAACTAAAAGTCACTAAAGATATGCAGTGTCTTGACTCCTATCTCTTTTGCTATTTTGAGTCACGCAATCGATGCTTCATACTCAACTTCATTGTTTACCACTTGGAACTCTAGCTTCAAAGCATAACAAATCCTCCAACCTTCTAGAGTTTTGAGAGCAACCCTTGCCCCAAAATTCATGTTCATTAATGATCTGTCCATATATAACTTTCATTGAGAAAGTTCGACCAACTCCTCTTCCACTTCGCCATCCTAAATAGTGAATTCGCAATGAAATATGTCAATGCTTGTCCTTTTAATCACCTTCCTAGGATGATAAGCTATATCGTACTAGCTCAACTTCATATTCCACTTTATCAATCTTGAGTGACTGATCAATTAACACTTTTATTGAATTAGCCTGGAAATATGGCCTCGACTTCCTCGACATAATCAACAAAAAGTATGCCACTTTCTCTAGATTCGGATAGTTCTTTTCTGCTATAGTAAACCATTTACTAATGTAGTAAGTAGGCCTTTGGGTTTTATACTCACGCACCAAGTCTACACTTAGTATGTGAGTCGATATTTCTAGGTAGACATACAAATCTTCTCCCTTCAAAGGTTTGGACAATTGGGTACCTTCTTCAGATGTTCCAATAGATTCTAAAATGCAGTTCACATTCGCTTGTCCATTAGACTTTCCACTTTCTATCTTGAGGGCATCAAATTACGGTATACACTTATTGGTCACCTTCGAGATAAATTGACTTAATGCAACGACTTTCCTATTTAAGTTATGCATTTCCTCCTCTTTTTTGGGTCAATAACAGTTTTAATGCTTCAATCTGTTTCGGGTTAACTTCAATACCCTTTGAGTTTACATTGAAACCTAAAAATTTGTCCAAGGCGACTCTAGAAGAACACTACGGTGGATTTAATTTCATTCCATGCTTTCAAAGGACATCAAACATCTTTGAAAGGTCACCCATATGGTCTGCAAATCACCGTGACTTCACAAGAATATCGTCCACATAGACTTCTATCGTCTGTCCGATATGTTTTTTAAACATTTTGTTGACCAAGTGCTGGTAAGTAGCTCCAGCGTTTTTCAAATCGAACGATATGACTCTGTAGTAATATAGCCCTAAATCTATGATAAAACTCTATGCTCTTGATATGGGACGTACGTCACAATCTGATTGTAGCTATAGTATGCATCCATAAAAGATAGCAGTTCATGTTCGGTCATTCCAACCATCAATTGGTATAACCGCGGCAACGGAAAGCAATCCTTCCAAGATGCTTTATTCAAATTAGAATAATCAATGCATGTCCACCATTTCTCGTTTGTCTTTTTGACCAACACTGAATTTTATACCCATTCCGGGTATAGTGCATCACGGATGAACACATTTTCCTTCAGCTTATCCACTTCTTTTTTCAACATAGCAGATTGCTTAGGTTCCATACTACATCTTTTCTATTTTATAGGAGAGTAACTTGGGTTTACATTTAGTGCATGACATGCAACATTAGGCGATATCCTACACATATCAGAATGCATCTAAGAAAATATGTCTGTGTTTGTCCTGAGACCTGACTTTGAGACCTTTTGTAGGATCGTCATCATCAATTGGGACATCGATCATCGGCTCCAACGAGACTGCCCTCGCCTCCTCTGGCTCCTTCTATGGGCCCATAGGTTTATAGAATTTGTTGTTGGACCCAAGCCATGGCTTGGGCGGTAGTTGCTATGCTTTTGAAGATTTGATGTAGAGAGTCTTTCCCGTATTATTTCTTTTCTCTCATTGCTTTGCCTCTCTAAGCTCAATGATATAACATTCATAACTTGTGCTTTGGTCACCTTGAACCGCCCTTGCTCTGTTTTCTGTAGGAAACTTCATCATTAAGCACTATGGAGCAGGTGCAATACAAAAATCAGCTAGGGCTAGTCGGCCCAAGAAAGAATTATAAGCTGGAAATCCATCAAACACAACAAAACTCTTCAATTGCATTACCTTAAGGCTCATTCTCCTAGCTCAACGGTCAATTTGATGCATCCTATCACATCCTTGACCTCTACGGTAAATCCTTGAATGCGAGGTTTACATGGATGTGGAACATTCTCATTAAGATGCTTCTTATCAAACATCGATTTAAACAAGATATTCATCGAACTCCTACAATCAATAAGGACTCTGTGAACTATAGCTAGACCTATCGCGGTCAAAATCACCATTTGGTCAAGCGTCGACACTTAGACACCATCATCTTCTCTATTCTGAAGATGATGTCATCATCTATTCTTTTCTGTTGCTTTACTAGAGCACCCTCTTCTATAGCATAACACATCTCCTGAGGCGCGTGTCTCAAGGAGCTACCATAACGTCCCATTTCATTCCAACTTCATTCCACATGATGCAGACCTTATGGTATGGTGTTAATAACTATGCCCCTAGCCGACTATCTTGGTCCTTCACTGTTAGATCCGGCCTGATCTCCTTGAGCTGGTTGCCTCTGGGATTGGTCATTGCTTGCCCTCTTGCTTACGGGTTTGGAACATATATGGATAGCTTCTTTTTCCCGATCAAGTCCTCGATGACATCCTTAAAATTCCAACATTAATGTGTATTGTGCCCATGGGTTTTGTGAAAACGAAAATACTTTCTATAACGCCTTTCCTTTTCAGTAGCCTCCCACGGGGGCGGCTCTTGCATAGAGAGGTAGATAATATCAGCAGAATCCATCAATTCTGTATAGTCTTCTCGACGAGTGAACCTTGAAGGCTTCTTGGTATCTTGTTTTTTTCCACCAGCGTTTTGGTTCTTCCATTTGTTGTTATTTCCAACATTCACCATAATATTTCCAATGCTATCTCCACTTTTCTTGATAGCTATATTGCTTTGAATCACACTGCTTGATCCTTCCTCGCCACCAGCAGCTAATCCTGCCTGAAGATCCACCACTTCCAAGCACAGATACTGGGATACTTTTTGATAAAACTCTTTCAAAGTATATGGTTCCTTTCTTTTGAGTCATCTATCAAAATCAGTTCATGGATGAACCCTATTCATAAGCACCATCAGCACAATCACCTCCTTGGGTTGCTCACTTACCTGGCAACGACATTAAACCTTATCAAAAAACTTTTCAAGGTCTCTACAAACCTCTGATGCACATTCGATAGCAATATGACCTCCATCGGCTGAATAGTATGAACCCAAAACTATTCCATAAATCGCTTCGCTAATTGATCAAATACGGATATGGACCTAGATTCAAGCCGAGTGAACCACATCATCGTCGGTCCCTTAAGGAATATGGAAAAATACCGACTTCTTATAGCATCCGTCGCATGGACACTATAAATATGCCATCCATACTTCAATAGATGTTGTTTGGGATTAGTCATGCAATTATAACTCGGCATGGTTGGCATCACAACTTCTTCGGATACCTTGCTTCAAGAATCTCTTCGGTGAATGGGATCCCACTAACTGATGAACCCTACTCGTTATCTTGTTTTTGTTGATTCCAACTCATCAACCTCTTAATCATATCAGAATGTACTCTTCATTGGCTTGGCCTATCAGATAATGATCATCATGAACATACCCGAGTGCTTTTCTTGGCAAACTCTCTCGATTAGTTAATGACGTCTAGGTTCCTTTGTTTCATTCTGATGCCTTGTTGTACTTCGTCCCCTGCTAGCTGGTTCACCAAGGTTAGCTTTAACACCACCATCTTATGGACCAATAGCTTGCCCTTCACCAGCATCAACCACTTATAAGTCCTCCTCACTGTCATAAAGAAGTAGCCTCTCAACCAACTGGTCTTGATTAATCAATGTCGATCGGTTTTGACTTTGGCTGAGAGACTCCATCTCCCACTGTCTTCTTCTGCATTACTCCAGCCCTTTTCTACATCAATCGTTTATCTGGTCTCTTATTTCATGTAGTTGAAGATGAGTTTCTTCACTAGAATCAAAAGATGATGAATCTCTTCTACTTTTCCTTTGCTTGCGAGATTCATTCTATCGCAGGGGTTGAGCCAACGCTGCTAGTTGCTCTTGCATTTTAGTCATTAGATCCATCTGAGCTTTCTGCTATTGCAGCATCTTCAAGTTCATATCTGATATCATCTCTCCATCTCTGCTTTTGTCACAACCTGTTGCTGAGATGAAGATTCTGACAAGGCAACCGGTTGGTTAGTTTTTTGTCCACAATAATGAAATCCTTCATTATCCCTTATAGCTATAGCTCTAGATCTAGTACCTTTCTCCTTTCTTGGAGCCATTATCTTCTTAGATCTGACAATAGACTTTCTTCAAACCCAAATAACAATAGATCTATACTTAAGAGATTCGCTCTTATTGAAAGCACAAAAAATGTTTGCATAAAATATAGCCAAACAACCTAGGTGAATTAAAGATGAAAACTAAAAAATTAAGAATCAATAGAGAGGAAAAACACAACTTTTAAAGTGGTTCGACTAGAATCTTTAAGTCTACATCCACTATCCACTTTATTACCGATATACTCTTGCAATTACAATCATATTACAACGATTTGATGGTTCAAATCGATTGGATTCAAATTTGACAGTCTCCTTACAAAATCAGTACAAAATCCAAAGAATTGTTTCTAGTCGTTGTGACCTCGAATTCAATCACAAAAATCACCGGAGTCGGTTTTGAACAAGTAAATATTTTCAAATCCAAAGTTTAAACATGAAGAACTGGTCAAACACATGAAATGTCGTAATCAACATGGTCTGGGACCGATTGGTATTGACTTTTCTTCTGCTCTTCAACGACCTAGTACATGGCTTCAAGCTTAAATAGTTGGACCCACAAAAATTCCACATGGTTCGGTACCAATCCATTTTAAAGTTTCATACTTGCCTCTTTTTTTCCATCTTTATGCAATGAACCTAGTCTAAGCTAACTGGGTCTGCTTTTCATATGATTCGATACCGATCCATATGGATACGTACCAATTCATTCTCCCTTATACATACATAGATAGAATTCTTGTATTCTTTAACCTTGATATTTATCGAACTTCTTGATAAATTTCTCCATCGTTCCATAGTCCAAATTCATCGAAATATTGCTTGGTTTAAACGTAGAATAACACACATATACACATATACATTAAAAACAATAGGAGCTATATTAGAAGACAAATAATATAAGGGATCTTATGTCAAAAGTTCCTAACTTTTAAAAATATGGTTTAAATCCCTCCTACTTAAAACCTACAAATAACAAATTAAGTTCAAGTTTCAAAGTATCACATTTAGGTTACATTATCATGATTTTTTTCCCAACCCTTGAACCAATTAAGTAAACCTAGGGAGCCAGGTTACATTATCATGATTTTTTTTTGCAACCCCTGAACCAATTAAGTAAACCTAGGGAGCCTAAGCTGAAACCATAATTAAAATCCAAGTAAGTGATAAGGGTACCAAGATTTATTGTTTTAAGAATTATGTGTCAAGATCGAACATTATCATCATTTTTAACATACATAATTGTAAATATCTATTCCCAAAAAAAATTGAAATGTAATTTCATTTTTGCCATAAACCATACCTGTAGAGCTATTCTAAAAAGATACATATATCGAGGAAAAAATTAGTCAAACTGCAATAGTAAAAATTTGATATACATACACACATGTACTCATCAACAAAATTTTATTGAAGTATATGACAATTGTTGACAATGTCATATAATTTGTGATATAATATTAAAAACAAGATCCAATCAAATATTGAAAATGGGATATAAAAACAAAAAATATGTAGTGATTATTCAACCCACATGTAAATTGTAAATATTTACATTTTTTGCTACTAAACAACCAAAATTGTAAGTATATTGAATATATTTCTAGTTTCTATAAATAAATAAAAAAAATAAAAAAAACCTTGCATCATCAAAAGGTTTTAACAAGTCACATAAATATATGTAAAAAGTTTAAACTTTATAATTTGTTTGTGAAAGTTAGATTTCAATTGTTTATTTTACTAACGCTCACTTCACCTATAAACATATAAATTAAAACATATTTGCTTTCAAATCCAGCTTGGCATCGGGGAAGGAAGAAGGTGGACTTCGTGGCTTCAAAGATGCACCACCTGGTGATTACCATCCAATCACTGTTTTTCATACTTTTCTGATCTGAGTATAAGATTTGTGTTGACTTCTTGGGTTTTTATAGACTTCATGCACGCTTTGAAAGTTGAATCATTCCTCTTTGTTACTTTGTTGTAGCATATTTGTGTGGTTGGTGTGAAAACAAACAAGCAATATTCATTTAGGAAAACAAGTTTACCTGGCCTGAGCATGATCGGATGTGAACCTCTTACTTCCTCAACCAAACTGCTTTAAAATTGTATTTTCCTTTTTTTTTACCCATATTCCATATCCACTTCAAAAGCTCCGTCTTCATATAGTTGTATCTCCTCTATCTGGCTTCTCATGCTTCCCATAAAGCTAATACGATCGGCTCTCCAAAATCCTTCATTTAAAATGTACTCTACCACCAGCTTTTCATCCCTAACCGGTAGCATTGTATTTATCCCCGGTTTGTCAATTAATTTTCCACCCGGTATCCACGGGTCAAACCACAATGACGTGGTCTTGCCGTCCACGATCCTCCTGCCAATACACTTTATTGATTCCATCCGTATACTCAAGAGGAACTTCCATGTACCGGTACCATCATTGTAGCTGTGTATTTCCCATATGGATCGATCTCTCACATACTTATTTTGTACAAGTTTAGCCTAAATTCCTTCCTTATTCAATACTCTCCACATTAATTTAACCATTAATGTTGTCTGAATTTCCTCAAACGCCCTCAGACCCATACCACCCTCCTCCTTCGGTCTAGACATAACATCCCAAGGAATTTTACTAGCTCTTCCTTTTATAAGAAATTTGAACGTAACCACGTGGAACTCCTTAAGGTGGCCCTCGGGATCTTAAAACGTTGCATCTAATATTGAACCATGGGATAGATCGCTGACCGAATTAGTTCTATGCACCCTGCTATACTTAACAATTTGGCTTCCCAACTTTCCATTCTATTAAAATATTCTTTCAGGCAACTCATGATAATCTCTGTCTTTAATATTGATTTTAGATAATGGTGCCCATGATTATTTGATTGGTAAGACTCCTTCATTAATGCCTAAAACCTCACATGTCTCCTCCTTATTTGGAACACCACCACCGAAAAATACAGTTGATTTTGTTGAGTTGACAAGTCGCTCTATGAACCTCAACCAAAACTCCTCTAATTGCTATGGCCCCTTCTATGTTTGCCTTCGTGAAGATTCACATCATCAGCATATATGAGATGGATTAGCTTTGAATCCTCCTTAATAACTACAACCGTTCTAGTTTTACCCAACTTCACCCTCTTCTCCATTTCCAAGAAAAAAACTCTATCACCAAAGTGAACATAGCGAACAGCAGAGGCCACAAGTGATCACCTTGTCTGAGATCACTGGTGCTACCGAAGTAACCGAAGACTGAGTCATCGCACACTACTAAGAAACATGGGAGCATATCATTTCATGAGTCAGCCTAATTCATCTGTCAATGAACTTTAAGGCCCTTAACCTATGCAATAAAAATTCCCTTTTGACCATAGGCATTTCGTATATCAATTTTAATGCACATGTTCATCTTGTTCTTCCTGCTTATACCTCTCACCATTACATGAGCGATCAGAATACCATCACCAATATCCTGCCATGAATAAACACTTATCTTATACGACCAAAGCGGAGAATAAATTGGATCTGAAAAGCTTTGTGGTGCAATTACTCAGAAGATACCCGTGTTGATGATCATTCGTGAGAAGGTGAGAAGGAACGGTACGTTTTGAACGGTCGAGAAATTAGAAGCCTACACTGTCGACCGTTGCAGTTGTGGTGAATGTAGGAATAGATCTCAGATCTGATGTGGAAGTGAATGGTTTTTACTTTTTAGCACTTTTAGAGAAAAAAAAATGGCTCGAATTTGGCATTAGAGTGAAACGACGGCAGCAAAAATGTAAATGCCACCATTAAAATGCTAATTGAGGAATAATTAATTAACGGAAATTTTACAAATATAGGCAAGTTTTTCATAACAACTTTAGTCCACTTTTTTACAGAAATAAACCACTTTTTTTTTTGGAATTTTACGTTGGCAGGCGATTTTCGAAAAATCGCCTAAAGAAAATAACATATTTCCTAGTTGACGACTTTTCAAAAATCGTCAACTATCTAAAATCGCCTGTTGGCGATTTTTGAAAAATCGCCATCGCAAAATTGCAGAAAAAAAAAATGGTTTATTTCTGTAAATATATTTAAAAGTGGACTAAAGTTGTTATTAAGTTTTAAAACTATTCTATATTGGTAAAATTTTCCTTAATGAACTTTCTTTTCCGTTGTATGAATAGAAGGATCCAGATTTCAGGTGCGAGCGGCTGGTTTTTACCCGATTTGCATTAGTATGTATATCAGTCTGTGCATACGCTGATTTAAGCTGCCGCATTACCTACTCTAGCCCTTCAATTTTGAAGCTCGAGTGTACATATATCTTCTTTGTTTGTAGATAGGCATATATATAGAATTTCAATAAAGGAAAAACGAAACTTTATTAAAAAATAAAAATAAAGATTTCAGTTGTTTCAAATTTGACAAAACTGCAAATGTTTAAGATTTCAATTGTTTCAAATTTGACAAAATTGCAAATGTTGGATCTTGCGTGCAAACGGCAAACACAATAACTATAAAAAGACAAGGAAAATACAGTAAATATAAAAAAGCAAAGGATATATCATTCAATGCTTACAGCGCTTGCATATGACATTGCTGACAATCCCAGAAAAAACACGAAACAAATTAACCAGTACACTACGTATGTATAATATGCAACACCCATGCATTTGACTACCCCTGCACTTCTGCACTCAACATTGGAGAAGATCGAACTGAATACAACATACTGTACAATAATACACGACCACTATTATATTATTATTACTTATTTAGATGCACATTCTTCTTGTCCTGCCATTGCTTGTTCAAGATTGCGGGGTATTAAAACTGCCAACCTCTAAGCCATTCCCTGCAAAAAAAAAGTAGCACTAAAATTCTTTCAGCATCCTAAAATTTTTAGAGTAAAAAGTAAGAAAAATTCTTTCCAAACTGAAACTTAGTTTACAAGCTATAGAAGAGAACGTGAAAAGAAAATTGAAAAAAAATAAAAAGTTAAATAGAAAATAAACTGGATAATTTTATACAATAGAGGGTAGTACATAGTAGTCAATATATATTCACGGTTCGAATAATGCTATGCAAGTTTCGAATATGTGGCTTCCTAAACTAAAATCAGAGCTAAGAGCGTTAACAATAGTTATAAAGCAAGCCTAACCGATGTCATTACCTTTATTTGCAAGTTTTTTCTCTCGCGGTTATTGTTGGTTATAAAACCAATGAAAATCAGGGTATGTAGTGCAATTTTGATGGTAATTCTCAACCCATCAAATTGAGTTATTTTGAGGAGTTTTAATTTTTTTTATTCCAGTCATACTCCTACCAAATCGTATTATAAAATTAACCTTCATAAAACTAGAGAATAAATATAAGGATGTGTATGTAATATTATTTTGTGAAAATCTTTTAAAACCGGTATATATTAAACTTTCAAGTGTGTAATGATCGGCTATAAAAACACTTTATGTAAACCAACAAAACCGCTACGATCATTAACAATCAAAACCGGTACTCTCAAAACCTTTTCATAGTCAGTATTATAAAACAACCAAACGAATAGGGTTATCACATATAATTGAGTATAAAGTTTTATTTGAGTTTTATTTGGGTTGGGCTTGTTGGGTTTATATTTTGTGTATTTAATTTAATTTTTTGTTTTATTAAGTTTAGGTATGTTAAATACATACTAATAATAGTAATATTTAATTTTAATGTTCATTTTAGTTACGGAATAATGTTAATTGTTCGTAAGGCTATACAACAACATTTCAGTTACTTAAAGTAAGCATCCATTATATAACAATATATGGTTTTTATTTATTTTTACTTTGGGGTTAACTAAATGATTACAATGTTTTGTCTAATTTTTGTTTAATTCAAGAATAGCATGGCAAAGCATTGCAAATGTTAATACATTTCCATTATAATACTGAAATTGTAAACCGAAACCCCCCAAAATTTTAACATTGATCAAATTTTAAAATTTCAAATAACCAAGACCATGACCAAAACCAAGTTCTCGAATCTTGTTAAATATGAAATCAAACAGCATCACAAATTCATGCACGATGTCATAACACTAGTGGCAAAAATAAAAGTAAACCAAAATCATCTGATGTATCCTCCATGTGCCAAAATTAATGCATACTTTACGCTAGTAATTATTGTTTTTTCTTTCTACATGTTGTTTATTCATAGAAACCATAATATATGTGTTTTAGCTCAATGTCTACATAGAACGCATAAAGAAACAATAAAAGTCAAAAGTAATAGCAAGAGCTTGGGAAGCAACTCTGAATGATCGTTTTGCACAGAAGGAGAAAGAGCCATTCTTGATTCTTCTGCGATGATAGCGTGAGCCAAAGCCAGCATCAAGACAAGTCTCCTTAGACAAGTCTCCTTTCAAACTTACTAACAAAATAAAATAGGTTTTCAAGTTTTCTGATCTGGTAAAAACCAAACATATTTTTGTAACAAGTCTGAAACGAAACATATAGTTGAACTAGTTTTTTCTTCTGAAATTGAATTCTGGAATTTGTTCTTGGATAAATGGTTGGATCTGAATTTTCAACGACCAAGACCCTCTTCAATTGTTTTGTATTACAAAATTATATTTGAGTACCATGAATAACAACATGATCATAGTTCTTAATCATTACTAAAATTGTAAAATAGCGGACTACTTCACTATTACAAAATGAAGAATCACATTCATCAATTTATTAACTGTTCGATTTTGGCAATCAGACAATGACTGGGGAACAGCTTTACATGATTATCTATATTCCCAAAGTAGAGACATCATACAAAACAATTTTATTGGATACTGCATTAACAAATCTCTTTCCTTACAACATTGGTTCAGAAAAATTGAATACACAGTGATATTGTTAATAGATTAATAGATGTTCTCAAGATTGTTAATATATGATTTTAAGATTTTGAGCATGTTCAAACATTTCATCATCTTTTTAACAAATATTTTCTTGATTTCCATAACTTTCATCACCTTGTCCTAAACACCCTTTCAGTCAAACTGATGCAGGACTTCAATATATAAATGACAATAAAAACGATTTCAATCGAGTTTCAGCTAGGTCGGCTTTTGGTTTAGAGGATGGAAAATATGAAGGTATGATTCCAATACAGTTGAATTATTAGGATCAAGAATATGCTAGATCTAATCCACAGTCCAACCAGTTTTGTAAATGGTGCGCCATGCCATTTTTGTTGCATGACATGACACAATGATTGCAGCTCTTTTTTTTCTTATGTCGTGGGATATATGGAGAAACCATGCACAAATAGCCCATATGGCATACATGATCAAGGTTTTAAATATCGGATTTCGGTCACGTTTCGTCTCGGAATTTTTACACAAGTTATCTCGTATCGGGGGAGATCTCGGACGAGATGAGTACATATCGGGTGTACATCTCCGATTGACATCTCAGATCTTATAATGCATCTCGGGAATATCTCGGATGTACTTATGTGTTTAAAATTGATGTGTCAAAAATTATTTAACGGTTATAACTTTCTTAGTAAAAATAAAAATGGTAGCATACTTGATTTACATGGAAAAAAGAATATTTTTAGAAGAGTAGTAGCTTGATTAGCTTAATTGATTTGGTAATGATTGAATAATATCCTTTTATTTGAACATAATAAAGAAGTGAAACCTTTCGCTATGACTCATTAAGATAAAAGGTAAAGAATATGTTCAAGAAGTTATTAAATTATAATTGAATTGAGTGGTTTCTTTTGAATCAATATGAAAATAAAAATATTATGCAAAATAAGAAAAATGTATAATTTCGGGTGAGATTTTGGATTGAGATTTTTATTCATATTCCGGGTGAGATTTGAATATCTCAACAAGATGAGTGTCGAGGGAGATATGGAGGAGATTTGATGTCTCGTCTCGTTTAAGTGTGAAAAAGAGATCTCGGACGATATATAGAAGATTTAAAACCATGCACATGATGCATGCCACCTTTCACTTTATTTTATTGTTTTCCATTATTTGTCTCATTCTTTTTTTGGGATTTAAAGGGAATAAAAAGCTAGTATTTATAATAATAACTGCATTTTTATTTTATTTTATTTCTTTTTAGATTCTATGGATAACTTTTTATGTCAAGCTCTATGTTTACACCATTATGTCTGATATTATTTTTGAAAAATGCTTTAGATATCTTCGTTAAGTATGTTTTGTTAAAAGAAATTACCTTTTATATTAGTTTTGATCCATGAATGTATGATATTTAACAAAATAGAAAGGTAATTCTTTAATTTTTGTTTGAATATATCACAATATTCCAAGAATAAGCACCGCATACACACCATCGTGCATCAAGGCTCAACAAATCATTCACACGATTATAAATGACGCATGGCGAAAAAAGACGCAGAGCCTTCCCGAAGCCTTGGTGCACGGAGTTGCAAATGACGTGTCTTTTTAATTTACCGCGCTTGTTTAGAATTTTTTTTATACTTAATACATACAACAATTAATTTAAATAGTCAAAAATATAATTTATACTTTTTTTTACTGAAACATGTACCAAAGATTTGTAGACATTGTGCAAAAAACATCAAATATAATAAGCGTGGAATTTCAAACATAAAAATCTTCAAAGGCCAAAATCCAAGATAATAGAACATATTATTGATATACTAAAAATTTGAATCTGATTCAGCGATCATATTTTTCAAATCAATACCTGCATCATCAGATTCAAGCTTATTTAGATTCGTTTCTTCTTGAAGACATAAATAAGTTGAAGCGGATGTTGAAAATTTTCTCGGCATGGATGTTGTTCTACTTGGATATCTAGCTTTCCCCACTCATGCTGCTCTAGCGACAATACCCCAAGTCAAATCATTATCTCCATTAAATACAAGCTCATCTTTAGCATCAGATGCATCATTCAAATTTTGCATTAACCATTCATTATAATCATCAATATCATTCAAGGATATTGAATCGATGATGTCATGGATGTTGTACCTTCTTTTTAGTGCTTGATTGTATTTAACAAATACCAAGTCATTTAGGTTTAACCTGAGCTACCTACTCATCTTTTTGTTATAAAGCAATAAAAAAAATACTACACAAAGGTCAATTAATCGTATAATTATACTTAACCATCTATGTAACTTACGTGTCCAAAACCGTTCAATTCCTCTCACAACCAGAAGCACATGTAAGACTTAAAACTCTAATGGTGAAGTAACGCAGATTTGGAGTCGATGTTCTAAATGTCATCCCTTACTCAATTGTTATTAAATATTTATATTATTGATGAAAATAATTTTTATATGGTTGTTTAAAGATAAAAATGTAAATTATAAAAACATCAAGTGCATTGGTCTTTCTTTATCTAGTTGTCATTGGGGATTCAAAGGTGTTGCGCTTGTTTATACTTTACTGCCTCATATGTTATTTTATCTTGAATGTCAACTGTTGGAACCAACTTTTGAATGCAATCCACCAGCCCTTTATTTATCTCATCATCAATGCTAATTTCATTATTCGAATAGAAGAACTCTGGATTCAAAAATAAGCAGCTGCATGAAGTGGACGATGAAGCTGAACATCCTAACTCCTATCAATAACATGTCAAACATATGTATTTCTCAATCTTATTTTCAAATGAACTTGCAATGCTTTCTTTTGCCATATCCATAGCTATATATATGTCCCATTGTAGGCTTTCTTTCGCCATCGGTCAATCTAAGAACACGGACAAGAGGACTTTATACTTTAAGGTAGAGAAGTACAAAATTCCAAAAGTCTGGCATCATAACAATACATTTAGCTCGTTCTCCTTGTTGCGCTTTTGCCCATTTGCTATATGCCCACTCCTCGGATACTAAACATTTTACGTAAATTGTTTTTTAGGCATTTCACTAGAAGGACAAACTTTGCAGTCCAATTAGTTTCTAGGACACACATCCACATAAATTAATTTCAAGGCCAAAGTCAGCAGAATAATTACTTTTAAGGACAAAGTCAACAGTCCAATTACTTTCAAGGATATAATTTCATAGGTTTTTAGGTCTTAGAAACTAATTATTTTGCATTTTGTCCTTGAAATTAATTATTTCAGTTGTATGTCCTAGAAACTAATTGCACTTGCTAAAGAGGCCCTTGTGGCTAATTTTCACTTGTTTTTTTGTTTATAGATGACTTGACAATGTTATGAATGCGGTTGCAAAAAGTTTCTTTGCTAGCCTAAGTAGTTTCTTTTGTTTTTTGAAATGCATCATCATTATTAAAACACAAGGGCAAGTATATATGAAGCTATTTAGTGTCACCGCCATTTCTACTGATCACTTCACTTCCTTCACTTCTCCAATATATTCTAAAATCAAATCCAAACAATGAGACGTGCATGTGGACAATACAAATCATTAAATCCGGCTTTAAGGAAACTACGTAAAAGGAATGACAAAAAAATGATATACAACTCAATATATTGCTGTTATGATTTATTTTATGTAACTACCTTATCACCCATTTCTTTACAAGTTTATGTTGTTATGGAATTAACTTATCACCTATTTCTATTAATTGCAGGCCGTGGTCACAATAATGCCCACAAATTGTTTTCCAACGCAGTATTAACACCATACATAGCAGTAAATTCATAAAGTCGGTCTGTTAAATTAAGCAAGCTAAGGTTTAAACAGAAGTTTTTGGCTTATGTGAACAAAAGATGATGCACAAATATGTGTTTGTATTATGCGCTGCTAATAAATATGAGTGCTCTTGCTTGTATTATATTGTTACTTGTAACCTTGTTTGTGTATATGGGTTACGTGCTAAAACATTAGACAATGCATATTATGTGTAACAAGTTGAACATCATTTTTCTCTCCAACAAGTAGTACAAATGTACAACCCTTTAAGCAATTTAAACATTTCATTTGTGATTTTCAAATAAGATGAAGCGTCAACAGATTCAATAAACACGACCCTTGTGGAGAATTTACTAAAAAGTTTATTAGAGTTCTTTGCCTCTTGTCGGTCCATCCATCAGCCATGACCGAGTAGCCATGTTCCACCCAATCTTATTCATGATCTTTCACAAATTTTTTTGTAAGCTCACCTTCGTTTTCAAGTAAAAGAACTCTCACCTTATGAAAGCTTGGTGGTTTCAACCTGGACCACATTAACCAATTGATTCAATCATAACTTTAAACTATCATAATTCATGACATTAAAGGAAATTCCGACATCATACAACCGTCCTTTTTTACTTGGTCTTTTGGAACTTGCTTGTTGTGGCCTATTGTTTTCGCCACCACTAGAAATGTTCCGTGAACTTTTTGATACATTCCCATCAAGGTTTTAAATCTTCGATTTCGATCACGTTTCATCTCGAATATTTTAGGAGTCTGATCTCGTATCGGGCAAGATCTCAGACGAGATAAATGTATATCGGGCATCCATCTCGGATTTACATCTCAGGTCCTAAAATTTATCTTGGAGCAATCTCGGAATATTTGGCATCCTTAATATTAAATTGCATACAACTAAATGTATAAATACTAATTAAAATAATAATTTAATTGATTTGATTTGTAGTAATAACACTTTCGTCATGAGTAGTTTGAAAAAACATCCACACTATATAATGTAAATAAATAATGAGGATTTATGAATTTAACATATAATATCATGAATATCACAACAAGATGAAGCAAACATGAAACATATCGTCACATAGGCACCCTACTTTTATTTGTTCAAATAGTTACTTGACTTCTCTACACTATAAACATATAATTGTCAATAACATTACTAATGGTTTTCTTACCTTGTATATATATAGAAACAAAAAACAAAACTATCATACATTTACAAATAAACATATGATTAAAACTCCCAGCTCCAAACATCTAAAAGATCTGGGTCGTCATTAGTCAACAAAATTAAATCAATCATTCCACTAGTTATATTTTAATTGCAAAAGTGACTAATTTAACCATATGAAATGTAGCTTAAAATAAAAAAAAGATGAAAACACCATTAATTTGTGCATATGAAATGAAATATATTACATAGTTTAATATGATACTATGAATTAAGCTGCAACGAAATGCATTCTCGGTCGAAATGAATGTAGAGGAGGGAAGAATGTATTATATTAAGTAAAAGAAATAATTTTATGGATTTTGGACCAAGCCCACTAAGAAAATAAAAATTAAAAAAAAAACATAATTCCAGCCGAGATCTCGCAAATAGATCTTGACCAAGATTTGAATATCTCGACTGAGATTCAGGTCAACCGAGATTAATCCGAATTTTGCTGTTTCTAATCGCTCAAGATCGAAAACGAGATCTCGACTGAGATTACCGAAATTTAAAACCTTGATTTCCATAATGATCATATTCGCCAAATTCAATTTCATCATCTTCCCCAATATCAAAATCATAAACCAGCTCGAATATATGTATTTCTTTCTCGGCTTTCTTTTAAGTCTTTGTTGTAAACATAACTAACGTAACAAGTGTATTGATTCTTTCAAAATATTTTAATTTTACTTATTAATACATATAGTTTACATATTTTTATAAAATGGATAATATGAAAATGAGATAAATATCGATTGACAATTTATTTGATGCGACCACAATAGGAACCGACAGTTCAAAGTTCGTTGGAGATTCATCAAAGATTAATTTGTAAAATGCATCCATTCACGATTATCTGTTCGGTGCGACGGTAATTAGAACGAATAGTTCGAAGTTCGTTCAAGATTAATTTGGAGAATGCAACCATTCGAGATTATTTGTTCGGTACAAGGGTGACAATTAGACCCGGCAAGTGTTGATTTTAATAGGATCGGCTTTTGTCAAGTCTAAATTGTATATTTTAAAACATTGGCCGAACCCAAGGTTCAATTCAGGTCGTGTCAATTCGGGTCCGATTAGATAATAATAACATTAAAAATGCATATATTTCTTGCTTTTTTGTCTAATCTTCCGGATCATATGGGTTCGGGGATTTTCACTTCAAGGGCTTATTTGTGTGGGTAATAAATTTGAAGGACACTACTTTTGAAAAATTAGTTTTAAGGACATTTTACAAAAAAAAGATAAAAGAATTTATCATTTTCAGTTATACAGAAATAATGCTAAAAGGATTTATCATTTTTCTATATAACTTAAAAAGATAAATGAATTTATCATTATCCTGTAAATTGTCCTTAAAACTAATTATTCAAAAGTGATGTCCTTAAAACTAATTACCTTGGAAATAAAAGCCCTTAAACCTAATTTCCACTTCTTCATGTTAATTTTCATCGCCCAAACCCGACCCTAGGACTCATCGGTTTGGTTCGGATCTGCGGATCTCAAATCTAATGCACATCCTAGTTCGGTGTGACAATAATACAAATATAAAGTTCAAAGTTTATTGGAGATTTATTCGAAGTGTAATCATATCATCGTATAAAAAATATAATACATTCAATCGTTAACTTTTTTATATACACAGTCAATACAACTTGATTTGAGAATATATGACATAAAAATAATTATATTATCTATATCAAAAACTATGTATACTTGTCCTCAAGCAAAAAGAAATACAAAAAAGTCATCCATTAGAACCTACAAAGGCAAAAAACAAATACAAAAATTAGCAAACACGATAATACGATAAATTCTAATTTTTATGTAGTTTGGATTGTGAAAAATAAAAAATAAAAATAAACAATAAAATAACAGAAAGACATGTCATTTTTGCGTCGTGTGCCATTCACTGCGTCTTTCCATGTGCGCCACGTCATAGTGAAGGCGCAAACGTCGCGCCGCACCTTGCACCATTGTGCACGCCTTAGCACACCTTTCATAAAGCCTTTGTTCTTCGCTAATAGCTACGGATTCAACTTGACTCATCAGAGGGTTGAGCAGCCAGTCCAAAAGTACAAACTTCTAAAAGGAAAAATTAGTGGTGGTTAACACATATTTTAGCAACTGAGCTAGACTATGTCCTAAAACAAAATCTTCCCAGTTCCCTAACACCATGGTGGTCTTGCAAAACCACAAACCTTCCTTAAATTATGTGCAAGAGCATTCAACATTTTGTGACATAACACAGTTGCTTCTAAAAACATTTGTACTTCTATCACATTTATTTACTTGCCTCCAAGTGTCAATAAGAGCACTTTCCCTTTCATGGGTGGGCCGCTGACTAACCCACCCTCTATACAGTTTCAGTTGTTTCATTTGAAGCAGCCAAATCAATCTTCAAGGTTGTCGTGTGAGAATTACTTCTTAGGCGACGTTAAAAAAGCTGCCTAACTTATCCGCCAAATTAATGTCAGATAAGTGGATAAAAATATACCATATATTGGTTCTATATAGTTAATTTGAGTGGATTACACAAGTTATGCGGTTTTACAAATATCGTATAACTTGGTTCATATTTTCCAACTCAATGTTGAAGTTAGACCGAATGGTATGGGATAGGGGAGTGTGGAAGTGGGTTAATATGATAAATTGTTTAAAAAATAGCGACTGACACTTCAGTTGGTAGTGCTCTAACTAGTAATCTTACCATTTGGTACTCCATCAATTCAGTACTGTTGATTCACTTGTCCAAGTCATATTCGCAATAAAGCAATCAAAGTTATGCAATCTACTTATCTACAGAAACAAACCGTGCAACCTACCAAAAATCATAACTCCAAAAGATGATTAGGTAACAAAATTACGATTGAAATAATATTACCATCAGGGTCAAAGAAGAACGCCTGCTTAGTCTTCCCATCCGGTTGCGTCCTCTCACAAACCCTAATCCCTTTCTCCTCTTTCAAAACCCTAACAAAGTCGTCAAAATTTGAAACAGAAAATGACAAATGATGCCCTCTGGCAATCTCCTTTGGATCCAGCTCATCTAGTGGCTGAGATTTCCCAAAGGGACCTTCCAGAAGCTTCGATTCTGGATTCCTTTCGATTATGTGGAGAGAGAAGGGAGGCAACTTCAGCCAGACCACTTGGAAATCCCCGAACTTTGGGGCATCTATCCGCTCGAAGCCTAGAATCTGGAATTGAATCATTGTAAGGGAAGCGAAAGTGAAAAAAGAACGATGGAGAGTGGCAAGATACTAAGATCATGAAAAGGAGGGGGGATGTACCTGCTCATAGAAGGAGGCGAGGCGATTGACATCTGAGGTTTCGCGTGCGACGTGGTTAAGTCCGACTCCTTTTGCTACCGCCATAATCGACCAACGTAGTAAAAGATAAGATCGGCGCGGGTAAGCCAAATTTCAGAAACAGCTCATACCCAAAATTGGACAAATACAAGCATTAAAGTTTCGATACAAATACCTAGATACACCAAAACAGTTACCACTGCGTGTGGAAAAAAAACAAAAAATAGTTGAATTCCACGCACGTGCTAAAATCAAAAGATATTTATTTGAAATTTGTTCAATAAAAAAATTCTCCTTTTTTTAGTACGCATGACGTAATTCAAGATGGTTGTATCAAGGTTTTGATATGGACATTTATATTTAAGTTTTTTTTTTCAAAATGGTGTACTTTTAAGCGTTGGCAGCACTTAGACGGAGAGCGATTGTGTTATGCCATGACGCACTATTGGACAATAACTTCACAAGTTTGGATACAATTTTAATTAGGAAATGCATGCATGTACACCTCTTTACTTATTATAGAAACGAGTGTTAGTGTACGCGCTTCGCACGTGACAGTACTACACCCTTCGTGGATAAATCGATTTTTTTATGAATTATATATGCTTAACATATTAAAAAAATGATTTTCATACATATTTAGCTATGATTTTATGTTGAAATCAAGCGTAGTCAGTTTGAATTTTTATTTTTAAGTTGCATCGTTTAATTTTTCATTAGTTTGAATTTTTATTTCTAAGTTGTATCGTTTAATTTTTTTTTTAGTTTGAAATTTTTTTTCCGTTACGATTAATAAAAGCGAAAATGTATAGAAAGTTTATTTATTAGATCATATTTTTAAACGATATTAAGTTTGGTAATATATATGTAAAAGAGCGTTATGAATTTGCAAAAAAAAATTGCTAGATCCTATTTTTAAATAATATTAACATGTGTTAATATCTATAGAGAGATGTTTTTGTAAGTTGACGTTGATACCAGACAAATATCATGCTTTTACTTAAACTCAGGAACAAAAAATTATAATAGTTTATTTACTCCCTATTTAAACCTGTTTTGAATCTATCGTATAATAAAAGGTTGAGCTTCTTAACGCTACTCACCATAGTATGTAGTTGACAATAATATTACACGTAATAAAAGTGCGGTGCTATATGCATGAGTTTAGGATCAAGTATGTAGATGTTATTTTTTAAAACCAATTAATAGATGCACTGAGTTTAGAAACAGATATGCAGATGCTATTTTTGAGGATCAGTTGGTAGAGAATTTTTTTAAAGAATTATATATAAAGGACAATTTTGGAACTTCACGAACGGACCAAAAGATTGCACTTACAGACCAACTATTAATAAAGATAGATGCAACGTCCCTCATTTTAAGGCTCGAAAATAGATACTAATGATGTTGTAGTCATCTTTAGCATTATTTACAAATGACAAAATGAGATCAATTGTTGTATCATTAACATCAAGTGCATAAAAGTTTACAAATTTTAAACAAAACATTTCATTTATTTATTTGCAAATTCATTACATTTCAATTACATAGCCCCACGGTTCCATCATTCAGATAAAATATAATAAATACAAATAGGATTCCAAGAGCGTCATATGAAGATGTCTCTTGGATGATTAAGTTCTTAACTACTTAGATGGTTATAAACCTTATCATTACATACAATCATCAATAATTAAAGCAGTTAAAACTGCACAGCGGAATTAAACTCCAATAGTAGTTTGCATCATGCACATCTTTGGAAGTTTATTCGTCTAACTTGAAAAACCCTACTTTCAACCTACCCAATTTTAATTGAGTACCATAGAGTTTAAGGGGAAATTAAAAACTTTAGGTCAAACAAAAAGTCTGGTTTGAATAATATTATATCATCTCAAACCAAAATAGATAACTAGTGAGACCACGTCATTGAAGCATAGAACAGGTTTTTCCTCACTATTATCATTATAATCTATATGTCAACCATAATATATTCTACTACCAGAATGATTAGAACATAATCATAACATCAATATCATGCATAAGTGGTCAAAATGGTCCGTCATTAACTAAGGTCACACATTCCCATAATACTCAATCCTATAAAATAGTCCATACATCTGCATAGATTTCTCAGGGCCATTATGAATCTATTAGTTTCCATAGACCACCTAAAAACCAATCGGGCTGACTCGGGCCACAAATATACCATATTATCCAATGGTCTTTGCTCAATCTGAAGAAAACAACAACAGTCTCCTAATGTTTGGTAGGAGAAAATAACAACGATCTTCTAAATACGGTACGAGAAAATATCAATGGTATCCTAAATAGAGTAGGAGAAAATATCAACGATCTTCAAAATACGGTAGGAGAAAATATCTATGCCACGAGTTCCTTTGGAAACATAACTCTAAATTTCAGCCTCAACATCGACAATGCCCTATGCATTGGAATCGTGAACCTGACCAATCACGGTCTTAACAGGTAGAAGGTAGGATGCGACCCTACACCTTAAATCTGGTTTTAACATGTCAATGAATCATGTCTTTTGATCAGTTCGGACATCCTAACATAACTTGATCTTCGCAATCTCCTGAATGCAATTCTACTCATTCAGGAGTTTAAGTACGATCATACTCAATACTGGAACAACCCTAATCGGTCATTAGTTCCCAATTTCTAAGGTCATAAATGTTGGGTGATATCATATAACATATGAGCGGGCATGTTAATAATTAACATATATAATATCAACTGACCATGATGCAAAATTGAATATATAACAACATCATCCATCACAAATATATGTTCATATGGGAGCTATTTATACACAAAAATTATTCGTACTTAAGTAATAATTTTTTCACGAAATTCTTTAAAAATGGACTAGAACACCTTTTCTTTCTTTTTCAAAAACCTTGTCAAAAATACTTAACAAAAACTAAATTTTTATTTAAGAAGTAACATAGCCCAATATAGTCGAGTGTCAACAGTTAGGCTATCTTTCTTTTCAAAAATTTGTGCTATCGTACACTAAAAACTTATGCTAACGCACATCAAAAACCATATGTTATCGCATGTCAAAAACATAGACTATCACATATCAAATAAATCATAACTGTCGTATGTCTATACTATATGAAGCTATCGCATGTCAACAAACAAAGATATCGTGTGTCAATCAAAACAAAACTATCACATGTTGAAAACTCAAGTTGTCACATGTTGAAAAACACCAAGCTATAACAAGTTGAAAACATGACGTTTCACAAATGGAAAACATGAAGCTATCGTAGGTTGAAAAATATGATGATATCGCATCTAAAAACTTTACAGTTATCGAAGATTAAGAAAATAAGGCTATTGAATGTTGAAAAATACGAAGCTGTCGTAGGCTAAAAATAATGTGCTATCACACCTCAAAACATTTTAAGTTATCGCATGTTGATAAAAACATTAACTATTGTATATTAATAAATAAATAAATAAATAGCTATCACATGCTGACAATAGCTGCCAAAGGTTAAGATATCAATCGCATGTTGACAATAGCTATCAAAGATTGAGATAGCTATCGCAGGTTAAAATGACATTTCTATAATATCTATGTAACACCACTAATTTTTAATAATATTATTTAGGAGATTTAATTAGATAAATATAGTAGAATAATGTATATATTAAGTGATAAGGGGATTGAGATTTGAATAATTAATAAGGAGGCCGTGCTTAACAAATTAAATGGGCTTAAGGATGGTTTTTAAGTTAATTAATTTACATAAGGGTATATAGGGAAATAGCCGCACATAACCCCTTACCCTTATATATTTTCGTTCCTTAAACCATTCACGTTTCATTTCCCATTCACGTCATTTTGCAAAAACAAAATATAAACGTAAATCAAAGGGGAGCCGACCATTACTAAGAGAAAAGAGGAGAAAACTAAATCTAAAGCTAAGGAATTAAAGTAAGGGGAAGAAATCTCAATCTCAATCCAAATTCCTTGTAATATTCAAGGTGAATAATAATTTATACCATCTTTATTTTGTTTTATAATCATATGTTTTCAGATTTAAGATTAAATTCGTTTTTATGATGATTTGGATGATGATGTACTTGAACTATAATTTGTTTGATTTAAACAAAATTGTCTAATTGGGGATTTATGCAGTTTTAGGGCCAAACCGATTGAAATTGATTTTTGAATGCCATGGAAAAAATTTATGTTATGTAAAACATGATTTTGGAGTTGGGTTTTAATTTTGATAGTTTTCCAAGCTATGGAAAGATTATTATGAATTTTCAAAGGAAAATATGGTTAATTGGGTTTAGAAATTTATTTCAGAAATTATATTGAGAATTTGGGTCTGAAATTTAGATATGTTAGATAACATATTAAAAGTGAATTTTTGTGATTTTTGGGGATTTTTCCTAAGTGAATTACTATGAAAATTAAATTATTTTGAAAGGAGGACCTAAATGATTTAATGGTTTTGCTTAATGAAAGGGCTTATTTGCTAAATTAACTTTGGTTTAGATCTGAAATTATGCAACAGTTATTTTGTGTAAAGAATTTGAAAAGTTGAAGCAACCAATCATATGCTTACAAGTAGGCAGGTTAGTTAGAAAGTGTTTGCTTTTATTAGCATTAAATCATATTTACCCAGAAAAGCGGATTCCGCCTCTATTAGAAGTGCCTTTCGACTCCAATGCTTTCGCTTCAACCCAGTCGAAACCAATCTAGGTCGAAATCAATACACATGGTATCAATGATATTGGTACGGAGTGGATTGGAGAAAAGCGGAAGGCATGGTGTCGAAAGCATTGCTTTCGATGGGGTCGATACTTTTGTTTTGCTTTTAAATGTTTAGCGCCTGCCTTTGTTTTACTAAAGCTTTCGAAGGAGTCGAAACATATGCTATCGAAAGGGATTTTCTAAATAGCTTTCGAAGAACGTTTCCATCTTTCATTTTTAAGTATAAGCTTTCGAATGAGATCCTTGTTTATGAAACAATGCTTTCGAAAATGGTGGTTCCGACCTAGTCGAAACCCCAGTGTCGTTCTTTTGCCTTCCGAGAGTACTGAAGTCATCAATGCTTTCGAAGGGTAGCTTATGTTTTAAAGATATACTGAGCCACTTCCTAAATGCTTTCGAAAGGGTTCAAGGGTTTCAAAGGCAATGGCTTCGAAAGGGGTTTCGATGCTAACCTTCAATGTTTTACTTAAAGGTTTTGAAGCTTTCGAAAGGATGGTACCGATGCCATCAAGCTTTCCCCAAACAAGTTTATATGAAGATTAAATATTTCAAAAGAGATACTTTCGTATATATTTACTTTGACCCAAAAGGTGTTTTTGAGTAAACCCAATGGTTCGAAAGGGGTACTTTCATTGGTTTCAAAGCTATGTTTCTAAGGACTACTTAGTAGTGTTTTGATACTTTCGAAAGGTACATTTTGGTTTCGAAAGAGATGATATAAGGAGCTTCAAAAGGCATATATTTTGTGTTTTGAAAAGAAGTTTTCTATGCTTTTGAAGGAGGTTATCCAGGAGTTTCGAAAGTAATGTTTTAAGGTTTCGACAACTTTAGTCTTCAAAACAAATAACCTGATCTCATTTTAAAAGAAAACCATGGCATAAATAAGGTGTTTTAAAATGGAGTTTTGAAGAAGTTTTCCTAGATTAATGGGTTAAAGGGATTAACCGATTTTTATACAAAATGATTTCAAGGATATTAAACCACAGGGGTTGGTATTCTTATGGTTGCTTCTTCATATATGTATTTGAATATATTCACATTGTAATGAACCCATAACGGTAATTTGGGGAAGGGCAGAATAACCAGCTAGGTTGACCCAATAGTGAATATAGATTAAATTAATTAAAGATACTGGCAGGGGGCCAATAGGTTCAAAGTAAGCCCATGAAAACTGTGTATAAGAAAAGATATTGGCAATGGCCAATAGGTTCATAGTAAGCCCATGAAAATTGTGTATATGAAAAGATATTGGCAGGGGCCAATAGGTTCATAGCAAGCCCATGAAAACTATGTATAAACGAAGATGTCAGGAAGACAGGTTCATAGTTAGCCCATGAAAACTATGATTTGATATTGGCAGGGGTCAATAGGTTTGTAGTTAGCCCATGAAAACAATATCCGGATTAAGATATTGATAGAAGTCAATAGGTTCCTAGTCAACCCTTGAAAACTAGGATAAGAGGAAAGATATTGGAGTTACCAATAGGTTCAGGGAGAACCCACGAAACAATAAAGATATCGGCAGGGGCCAATAGGTTCTTAGTGATCCCATGAAAACTATGTAACTGGACAAGGAGTCCTTAAATATTAAACAGGTTATTAGTAAGTCCATGAAAACTAATAGGTTAATAATGACTCTAGAAACTATAAATGACACAGTTAGTCAGAATGAATGGGGATGGGAAATCCAGAATTGATTTACTTGTTTTGCATATCATCATATTATTTTGAGATGTTTTAACCATTGTGGAGGTAGGAGCACAATATATGGTTTTATAAAGATTTTAGGATACTAGTGAGAGGAAAACCTGTTCAGCTAAGCGGCGTGGTCTCATTAGCTATCTAAATAGTTGGAGATGGTGGATTATTATTCATACTAGGCTTTATGTCTGACTCGAAGTTTATGTTTTCCCCTTAAACTCTCGGATACTCAATTGATTTTGAGTAGTTTGAGAGTTGAGGTTTTCAGGTACCTCATTAGACGAATAAGCTTCTGGAGACGTGCAGGAGGCTTGATAGCTACTTAGAGTTCTCTTTTATTTTGATTATGTTGTGTTGTTGTTGTAAAGGCAAAGTTGTTAAATTTCCTATATATATACTTTGATCATCCAATGGGGCATCTTCATATGTCGCTCTTGGCGTATGTTGTAATAAATATATTTTCTCTGAACGTGATTCTTGTATTGGGATTATGTAATGAATTTGAAATGCTTTGAAATGGAATGTGGAACTTGTTTGATGTTTTAAATTTTTTCTATATTCATGTGTTTTTGTTTATCAATGTATCTAACATTACCGTATTTGATCGCCGATGATTAATAACTATGGATGACTGCAGCATCCGTAGCCGTTAGTTTTGGGCCTCCAAGTGGGGGATGTTACAATCTACAAAACCAATTTATTTCCTATAAAAGTAATAACTTTTTACCAAACCAATATCTTTATCAATCCTTACTGGTTAATCAAATTCTTTTTAGAAATCTTGTAGTAAAATCAGAGAGAAAACTTCTTTTTCCTTTACAAATCCTTAACTATATGCCATGATTAATTAATTATACTTAATAATTAAATCCTTCCTTTACTAAATAATTCATAGTAACTGGAAAATTCATGGGAAAAATCTCCAAAAATTCCCAAAAATTTGAAATACCTTCATTTGTTTCATATAAAAAATTCAAAGCAAAATAATTATTTTTCATATTTTAAACAATTAAACTACAAAATTATCCATTTTCCCAATGTAGAAAATTCATAATCAATCCAAATAAAGTTTTTAACATCATATAAAATATTCAAAGCATTAGAGATCAAAATCCATGTTTTTAATTCAAAATCCCTTTGGGAAAATTTCATAAAATTACTAATGGTAAACATAACTCATATAAATTATATCTAAGTTGTATGCATGATAAAACACAAAAGTCATTCGGATTTCGTCACAAGTCTGAGTTACAAACATTATAAAATAGAGATAGAGATATTATTCACCTTAGATTTAGTTGAAATGAAGAAATTTGCTTTCTTTTGATTCTTTTCTTCCTCTTTTTCTTAACTTGTCTTCTTTCTCCTTGGTTTTGTTTTTAATTTTTGATAAATTAAAGTGAATGAGTGAATGGAGAGGGGGAAAATGATATAATATTTTCCCTCCCTTATTTACCCTCTTCTAATTTAGTTAATTAGAAATTCTTTTTTTCTTTAAAACATTCTCTTCGTTACATAATTGATGGCCGAATTAATTAGGTTATGGAAAATCTTCATTTCCTAGCTAACCCACATTATTTATTTAATTATCACCTAATTAAATATTCCAAATAATGTGCTACAAAAACTAAGGGTGTTGTTACCCAAAATTTTGGATAAACAAAAACTTCCTGAAAAAGCTCTCAAAGTCGGTCTATCAGCTGGATCCTCGCTCAGCCAGTTGGTTACCCCCATTAGCGGGCGACTAGTTCATCGTCTTCAGTGGCCAACCACGCCTACTCCGCATCCGAAGATACTACAGATGGAAGCTCAGCCCTCAAGCAACCCGCCTTCCTCAACAAGGCACCGAGTGCTCCTAACATTCTGATGATCCTCTCAAGCCGGTCATCCCATCTCTCCTGAACCATAAGCCCAAGGTTGCACCTCCGGGCCTTCCTTAGCATCCTTTCCCCTAGCAGCCAAAGCCGCCTTCGACCTCTTCGGCACCCACTCGATCTGGTCCTTCATCCCAATCCATGCGCACCTTTCGTGAAACGCCATTCCTTAGCGACCTTCCTCCCTCTCTAAGGCCCGGGTCCGCCCTTGGGATAATCCTAGTATCAGAAGTAGCTCCGCTCTCACGTGACTATCCATCGACTTCACACTCCACACGGCAGCAACCAGGCCCTGCATTTCCGCCCTCCGCTAGACGCCAGGGTCGTTCAGAGCCGACATCAGACTGGCTATCTCGTGTGGCCCAACTACTCCTACACGGGGATCTATCCGACTGCGGTGGACCAACCATCTTATGTCCTTAGCAATCCTAAACCTACCAGCTAGTACCGCCTGCTTAACCCGAAATAGCTTACCGCGAAGTACGCTAACCTTTCCCAGTCCAACCACTCCGAAGTATACGCCATTAGAGAAAAGTACTGTTCCTCTGCCAACAATACCCTACACGCAGCTCTTTCCTCTCTTCCACCTTTCCAATAGCCAATCAGAACACCTGCACCCCTACTTACTAAAGCCTACCGCCTTTTATAGGTCTGTCGTAGACCTATCTTTCCAACCTGTAAGCAATCTGTGCTGTGGGTTCAAATCTGCTTTCCAGCTGGCTCCTATCCTACGTCCCCTCTAATCCACAGCCCAGAGCCTATCCTGCACTGTTGTTCTCCAATCTCGACCATCCATTCATACTCTATATCCTCTATATATACCTGATGCCATACCATATAACTAAGGGACGACGAGATGAAGAACGAACGGACGGAACAATTTCTCCAACCGATCTCACTCCCCAACTCTCTCCTCCTTTAAAGCCTCTTTAATAGCGGCTTCACCCGACTTCCGTAAGAGCGAGCCTCCATCAAGCTCTACCACTCAACCCACCGTTCTCTACCCACCAAGCTACCACCATCATCACCTCTGATAGTAAGCTTATCTCTCCAGCTAGCGGCACCTCCTTCAAGTGCCTATCTTTTGGCCACTACCAGCAACCCCTCCTTCAAGAGCTCTTCTGTCTTTGAGATTCCTCCTCAAAGGACGACCCTCTCAACGGGTCTTCCCTCAGGTCTCCTCCCTGCAAGAACCTTAGACTAGGATATCACACTCTTGTAACATTTAGTCTAGTCTCCTTTGTTATTCTCTTGTAACAGTCTGTAAATTGTAAGAGGTCGATATAGTAAAGGAACATCACAGTGGACGTAGGCCGCATTAGGTCGAACCACTATATATTGTTGTGTATTTACTTTTCGTACTTAGTTCTCCTTAGGATCATTCTCTGCTGCCTCTCGCCATGGGCAAGTCTCCCCATCTGCTCCAGCCCTCCATACTCCCTACCATGGACAAGCGCCTCCGGCTGCTCCTGCCCTTCTCAATCCACATTCCCTCTAAGAAACGACCTAACAGCAAAGGGCCCATCCGACCGCCCTCTGCCTGGGGTGGTCGGCCCACAACCAACTTTGTAGCTCAAACGAGTACACGCCCTCCACTAATGGTGAGCCTTCTCTTTGAGGTCAACTCGTCCAAAAAGTAAGCCTAGCGTCGGCGCGGTGGTATACTGGTCGAAGCGATCACATTCCGAGGTTCGACCGAGTTTTTCGTACTCGTGACAAAAAATCGAGTCAACGTTCTGGCGCCAGGAGGGGTGAACCTCCGACTTTGTGGTTAACATTCTACACTAGAAGGAGGACCTGAACCTCCGACCTTGTGGTTAAATACCTCACAACAGTGACCTTGTCTCGCATCAGCCGACATCCCAGCTTCAGTCACAAAAGTCTCCTAGTCCTCTTCCTCCCTCCAACCAAGAAAAGGGAAGACCGACCAGAAGAGGGAGGAATTCAAATTTATGTTCTACAATTCCGTGTTCCCCCATGAGAAGCGACCATAGTCTCGTGTTCCTCCAAAATGTGGTCCCGTCCGCGTCCTTTAGCCCTCCTATATCCTCACAGTGCGCTCCGTGGACCTCTAGCTATTGCGTTGGTCAACAGAGCGCCCCCCTCTCTCCTTCCTTCTCCCTTGCAGTATCGACAGACGATCTGAGGGCAGTACCTCTCGACCTGAAGGACAGGACATGGAGTCCGAAGCTAAGGAGCATCTTCCCTGCACCACACGCAACAGCCTCGAATTCCAACCCTTGGCCTTCTCCCGAGACCATTCGTAGAGGATTCAAGCATCGAAGGGAAACTTCAGAAAATTCCCCAGGTTTGCAAGCATCTCCTCCTTAGTCCCACGTGGCCTAAGAACAACATGACAAGCAGCAGCTTCTTTGCTCCCTCTGATGGGCCACCATGGCCTCCCTTCAAAGCTGGCCTACATGCTCTAGCAACCCGCAACATTCTGGCATCCCCAGTCGCATATCCAACTTCAATCAGCACTAAAGTCCTGAAGTAGAGTCACCTCTTCTGCTATTTCTTCCAAGCAACTCGGGCAGCACCAACGTTCTTGCACCCCCCATCAACGTCCTCCTCCGGATCCGAGGGCATCCACCACTGCCTAGGAGAGTCCAGTGAAAGCAAGCCACGATGCATCCAGGGTCTCATGAGGACTGGCCGAGATTATGGAATGCATCCAATCATGCCCATCCTATTCACATGAAATAGTAAACGGGCCCCAACGCTCCAGTTCGGAATGGGTTTGACTCAGGCTCAGGATCATATCTCCATTCGGTCAATGGTGCGTCCCCATCATAGACCCCGGAGGCAGCCATGCGCATCAACTTATGCTAGGAAGCTTTGAACCAGCGAGGCGCCTGCAACGCGCATTCCGATTTCTACCCGATGTTCGCTTGGAGCTGGTATGACATGGATCCCCCTAGGCAAGTCCTCCTCTAGCACTCCTGCAGGTGTCTCCATCTATGGTTGTCCTTCGTCGGCTCTCCAAATGCCGCAGCACCAGGACGCCCAAACTTACTTGGAGCGACCAAAGACTTTAACGGACTGCATTGTTCACTCCCATCAAATGAAGCAATGCCCTAACCGCTCCGGGCCGAGCAAGGGTTGTCCTCCTGGTATCCACCCCCAATCTGCAGTTAGCAAGAAGGCGGACACACTAACTAGCCTCTCAATTAGCACGCCTATGGTATGGGGGCACCCCGTCTTCGAAATCCAGAAAACTACAAAGAAAGCCCCTCGAGTCTACCCTCTAATTCTGAGCTGCTCAGTTCATCAGCAAGCCATAGATATTCTTCCTCATCATCTCAGAATTTAGCCAGAAATAGCCAGCGTCGCCTCTAGTAACCATCTCCCAATCATGACTGGATAGCGTTGCTTTTTGCACGAGCTCTCGTCAAAACCTCTTCTAAGGATGGCCCTCTCGGTGGGTCTTCCTTGGATCTGGATCAGCCCGAAGCATTCAAGTCCGCCCTTGGAAGCAAGAACAGACTTCGAGGGAAAAATGTTATCCAAAATTTTGGGTAAACAAAAACTTCCTCGAGAAGCTCCCAAAGTCGATCCATCCATCAGATCCTTGCTTAGCCAACTGGTTACCCCCACCAGCGGGCGACCAGTCTATCGCCTTCAATGGCCACTCGTGCCTACTATGCATCTGGAGATACCATGGATGGAAGCACAACCCTAAGGCGACCTGCCTTCCTCAACAAGGCACTGAGCGTTCCTAACATTTTTGATGATCCTCTGAAGCCGGTCAGCCCATCTCTCTTGGAAGCATAAGCCAAAGATTGCGCTATTGGACTTTCCTTGGCATCCTTTCACCTAGTAGCCAGAGCACCTTCAGCCTCTTTGGCACCCACTCTATCCGGTCCATCATCCCAATCCATGTGCCAAGTACCACACCTTTTATGCAATGCCATTCCTTAGCGTCCTTCCTCCTCCTCCGAGGCCCGGGTCCGCCCTCGGCATGATCCTAGTATCAGAAGTAGCTTCGCTCCCACGTGACCGTCCGTCGACTTCGCTCTCCACACGGCTGCAACTGGGTCCGACATGTTCGCCCTCTGTCAGATGCCCAGGTCATTCAGAGCTGACACTGGACTAGCTATCATGTGTGTCCCAGCTAGGACTGCCTTATGCCCTTAGCAATCCTAAACCTACCAACTAGGACCGCCCACTTAACTCGAAATAGCTTACCATGAAGTACCCTAACCGTTCCCAGTCCAACTGCTCTGAAGTACACGTCATTAGAGAAAAGTACCGTTCCTCTACCAACAATACTCCACGTGCAGCCCTTTCCTCTCTCCCACCTTTCCAATAGCCAATCAGAACGCCTACACCCCTACCCACTAAAGCCTGCTATCTTTTCTAGGTTTGTCGTAGACCCTTCTTTCCAGCTAGTAAACAATCCGAGTCCTGGGCTCGAATCTGCTTTCCAGTTGGCTCCATTCCTTTGTCCCCTCCAATCCACAGCCCAGAGCCTATCTTGCACTGTTATTCTCCAATCTCAATCATCCATTCACACGCTACGTTCTGTGTATATACTCGATGCCATACCATATGGCAAAGAGACGACGAGACAGAAGGATAGACAGACAGAACGATTTCTTCAACCCATCTCCTTCACCAACTCTCTCCTCCTCCAAAAGCCTCTCTAATGGCGGCTTCGTCCGACTTCCGTTAGATAGAACCTCCATCAAGCTCTACCACTCAACCTACTGTGTTGTACCCACCAAGCTCTACCACTATCATCACCTCCAACAGCAAGCTTATAACTCCAGTTAGCAGCACCGCCTTCAAGCGCCTACCTTCCGACCACTACCAACAACCCTTCCTTCAACAGCTCTTCCGTCTCCGAGACTCCTCCTTAAGGGACAGACCTCCCATTGGGTCTTCCCTTAGGTCTCCTCCCCGCGAGACCCTTAGACTAGAATATTACACTCTTCTAATATTTAGTCAGGTCTCCTTTATTATTCTCTTGTAATAGTTTGTAAATTGTAAGAGATCGATATAGTAAAGGAACATCACAGTGAACATATACTGCACTAGGCCGAACCACTATATATTGTTGTGTATTTACTTTATGTACTTAGTTCTCCTTAGGATCATTCTCTGTTGCCTCCTGTTATGGGCAAGTCTTCCCATCCACTCCAGCCACCATACTCCCTACTATAGGCAAGCGGTTCCGTCTGCTCCTGCCCACCTCAATCCACATTCCCCCTAAGCAACAACCCAATAGAAATGGGCCTATCTGGCCACCCTTCGCCCGGGGGTGGTCGATCCGTAACCAACCCTGTGGCTCAAACTGGTCCATGCCCTCCACCAACGGCGAGCCTTTCCTCCGGGGTCGACTCTTCCAAAAAGTAAGCCAAGCATCAATGCGATGGTATCATTGTCGACACGATCGCATTCTGAGGTTCGGTTGGGTTTTCCGTACTTGTGATGAAAATCGGGTTAGTAGGTGTTATGGGCTGCTCTCTTCGTCCTCGAAATTCCGATAAGGTAAAAGCAAACAAACATACCAATCATGCAAATATATGACACAAGCACATAAATCAAACATTAATAGCATACAATTAGTCACAAGTCCATACAACAGTATAGAACATACATCAAAACAAGTCTAAATAGGCCTCTCTAATCCTATCATCAGTCTCCCAAGTATAATCTTATCCATCGTCCCTCCACTGGATGTTCACTAATTCCACTGTCTTATTTCTAAGCTCATTTATATCTCTATCCACTATACGAATAGATCGCCTAATAATAGTCATATCAGACTGCACTATTAAATCTTCCAAAATCGTCATCTCTGTAGTAGTCTTTGGAACAAGTACATTCTTTCTCAAATGGGAAACATGAAAAACATTATAGACTCCTATCAAAGTATTTGGTAACTTGATACCATACGCGAGTTTCCTGACCCTCTCTATAATAGGAAGGATACCACCATATCTAGGTGCCAACTTTTCTGACTTCCCAAATTGTATAACATATATGATCTCCAATTGAGAATTTCAAGTCATATGCCTTTTATCCACGTAATTTTTCTGCCTTGATTGAGCTTCCTACACCTTGCTTGGATTAACCCAATCTTTTATGTCACTTATTTTATTAAATCTGGACCAAGCATTGGTCTATTGCCTATCTCCAACCAACATGCTAGTGATATTCACAGTCTTCCATAAAGTGCTTTGAAAGGTGTCTGTTGTGATATTTTTCATCAACCTCAAAATGAGACTAATGTGTCATGAAGAGCAAAGGTCACTTGCTAATTACTAGGCTTAAGGATGAAAAAACCAACGAAAAACGAGCATTTAAATGTAAATTACATAAGATGTAGAGTGGTTCAGCAAATCTGCCTACGTCCGCTGTGAAGTTCTCTTATTATATGGACCCTTATAATTACAAGGAATTACAATAGGATAATAAGAGAAAATAGGCCCTTAAGACTAATGAAACGGTTAATCTTAAAGGCTTGCTATGTAAAGATGTTGAATTGTGTATAGTACCTAGAACTCTTATAGTTTCCAACATTGGTGTGGCTTTCTATTCTCTGACCAAACAACCAACCAGCCCCATAGGCATCTAGGTTGGAACCTTCTTTGATGTTGTAATGCATGGTGTTCTTATAGTAGCTAAAAGCTGAGATTGTGCTATAAAATTGGAAGGAAGCATGTTGGTTTGTTGATATTGTTGAACAGACTTATGGGAGACAACTGGCTAAAGTGGAAGGAATGTGTGGTTGAGATAAATGCCAATAGGAGAACTGTACCAGGTGCATGTTTGGCACTGTTTCGCATTTAATGCACTTATATTGTGGTAGTATGTTATGGGAAGTGGAATATGCTTCTTGTCAAGAGTAGATACACTTGGTTGTACATTCTGTCGCTTCACTCCCATATGCCTAGGTGGTAAGACGGGCTGAGTTGGGTTGTTGTCATCGAGACCATGAAGGGGATATGGAATTATTGAGAGCCGAGGGTACGCTGAGCCGGGCGAGGGATGACGAGACGAGTTGCAGGCCATAGGTGGTTGTATTGGAATTGGGTCGATGGCAGGCCACATTGAAATCAGTCTTGAGCTATGCCTGTCGGAAAGAAGCTAGGACAGAGGCTTGAGTGGGCGGACAAACTTGGTGCCGTACTGAACGAGGGTCGGCATGAGATAGTCGATCGGTAAATAGTTGGGAGAGAGGCTTGAGTGCGAGGAAAACTTGGTGTCATGCTAAACGAAGGTCAGCATATGAGATCTGATCGACATATAGATGAGAAAGAGGTTGAAACGGAACATGTTGAGTTATGCTTATGCCTTACTTTAATTGGCGAGCTGGTTGTTGAAGTTGTTATGGGGTGCGTGCCGACAACTGGCTTAATGTGTAATTAAGTAGATGGAATGAGATGGGCCAAGCTTGGTTTCTAGTCGACATCAGGTTTAGAAGATTAGCCAGCCTGGCTATAGCCTTAGCCGATTTGCGGGTTGACCTAGACCCGAGTTGGCCTAGATCGGACAGGGCCAGGCTAAGAAATCTTAATCAATCCGTCTTATTACTTACGAAAAATTTAAGTAACATTTTGCCTCCAAGTTAGTACCTATATGTGGGCACGGGCTTGTTAAATCATGAAATTTACTCAATTGATAGCTCTGCTACACATTTAATGTACTTCCCATATAGCATGGTGCCGTTGGCGGCGGCGGTTGTACTTCTGGAGAAATGTATCATATTCCCAATGTGCATAGTATGACATAGCACTTGATTATTCTTAAATGGTTGAGATCCTTTTTGCATTTTTTTAGCATAGTGGTTGCGATTGAAGGGAGAGATATATAAATACCCTTGATTTTCTCCCATTTTGAACTCATGGAGCTTTTGCCATGTAATTTCTTCGGAAAACTCAAACTTTGCATGGCTTTCTATTGGTAAAAACATTTAATTTCATCTTCCTCCTCCTCTCCAAATGCTTCAGCGCTCTTTGTTTATCAAACTTGTTTGGAGTTAAAAGAAAGGAGAAAGCTTTCTTGGGTGTAGAACTATTTTTGTTGATCGTAGTTTGGATCGCTGCATGGAACTTTGTTTTCAAGACAGATCTTGCCTCATTGCTTAGCCTAGGCTCGATTTTCTGACCATCTCTCTGATGGTGATTATTCATCGGTCTCGAGCTAATGATCCAATCGATGGTCCAGCTGATGCTAGTGGGCTTCCTCGTCATCTTGCTCTAACATTCCCGAACCCATGCCGGTTTGGGATCCCAACTGCTTTGTTGAAAAGAGCAGTGGCTGTCGCATCTACCACAGATGTCATGGATTAAGTTTTAGTCTGCTCCTCGAAGTTGTCTGGTAGCTTTTCAAGATCATTTGTGAGATTAGATAAGAAAGGCTTCAAAGGAGGCGATGCACCATACTTGTGCAACAAAATGCTGATCGATCGGTGCAAAGGGTGCTCATCTACTGATTTGAACCTGGATCTTCCAAGGGGCTTCAAGGCATAAGCCTCTCCTTCCTTTTCTCTTTTTCTTCTTTTTAACTAGTTAGCAATGAAAAATATTTGTAAGCCTTATGAGACAGGCATCGTGCACCATACTCTTTGAATTAAATGAAACAGATCTTTTGTTGCCAATTTTTTCTATGAAATTTGTTGTTCCATCTTTGCTTGTTTGCTTATGACTTGTAGAGTAGCGTATCTTGGCTAGCTAGTGTAGTCCCTGTATAATTTGCAGAAGTCGTTTCCTTCCTTTTAAGATATGTTAAATAGTAATATAGTTATGTGGCAGACTGAGCCTCGAAGACATATGAGCCGAGTGTCGGCCAGGTGTTGAGTGGCGGGTGGTACTGGTGTTGAGTGGCGGGCAACACTGGTGTTAAGCGGGAGCGCATGTTTGCCCATGGGTTTTCTTGAGTGACAAGCAGTCATGTGTGGAGTCGCGGATGGGCCTGGCTTAAACCAGAGTGCATAAGTGCTCGAGGGTTCTCCTAAGTGACACATCGCTAGTAGTTAGATGACTATAGGTTACGACTCGAATTGGAGTGCATGGCTGGCTTGAACACTTTGTATAATTGTTGTGTAAAATGGTGAGACGAACATCAAGCATCATTGTTCACAAGAACTTAGCGGGTAGTAGAACTTATTATCAAGAGTAAGAACTTATTTGTAATGTTGGGTCGGGATTGCAAGTATGCTTAAGAAGTGCATTGGCTGTTAAGCTCAAGCATCTTCAAACATGTAGGCGGGAGTCCGGCTGCTTCCGAACATGGTTGATGGTGTAGAAGAATTAGGGAGCCATTTGATGGCCCAAGCGGGGCCTATCCAGATATAACCCGGAGTGTAGAGTTGCGTAAGAACCCTTCAAGGGAAACACGTGGCAAGCGGCCGTGATTGCTGGGCTTACTTTTTTACCCTTGGGTTTAGCTGCAAGCACGGACCTTCAAGGGCACTCTTGTGGGAAGGAGCACCTCTGGATGGAGAGAGACGTGCGCCCCTCCTGGACGCCTTTTGCATTGGTATGGGGACACCGGTTGATGAATGACAGGAGATGAAGGAGTTTAACCTTCATGGTCTGTGCGATCCTTATGCAGAATATGCACACAACCTCCATAACATGTTTAATAGCAATAGTAATGTAAGGTAGCGGTCATGCACTATGGCGACACATGACATGGAGCCAAACTAAGATTATGTCCCAGCTTTTTAAGGGAACTTGCTTATCACTAAAGGGGTAGTGGAACACTAGGCGCGAGAAGTTCTTGTAGAGGAGAAGACGGGTAAGGAAAAGTTGACAGCTTTTAGGGGAAGGTCCTCCTTCTAGAACCAGAATGTTGAGGCCCACTGTGGCTGTTAACCACAAGGTTGGAGATTTCCCTCCTTTTAGCGTCAAAATATTAACGATATTTTTCATCAACCTCGGAATAAGACTAATACGTCGTGAACAAAAAATGTTAGTTGCTAATTACTAGGCTTAAGGACGGAAAAACCATAGGAAATTGAGCATTTAAAGGTAAATGACACAAGATGTAGAGTGGTTTGGCAAAGTTGCCTACGTCTACTATGAAGTTCTCTTATTATATGACTCTCTTATAATTACAATGAATTATAAGAGAGTAACAAGAGAAAAGAGGCCCTTAAGACTAATGAGGCAACTAACCCTAAGGGCTTGCTATGTGAAGAGCGTCAAATTGTGTATAGTACCAGACTTTTATAGTTTCCAACATTCACGTGGCTATCTATTCTCTTCACCAAACAACCAACCAGCCTATTTTCCAGGCGTTAGGGGCCGAAACCTTCTTTGATGTTGCAATGCATGGGGTTCTTATAGTAGCTAAAACCGATGTTTGGACGATTAATATCATGTTGCAAAACAGCATGAAGCGCACTTGGCCATTGATCGAGCTGGACTGACTTGATGGGAGACTTCTGGCTAAAATGGAAGGAACATAGGGCTAAGATGAATGCCAATAAGAGAACTGTACCAAATGCATGCCCTGTATTGCTTCACATTTAATGCACTTGTGCTATGGCAGTATGTTATGGGATATGGAACACTCTTCTTGTCAGGACTACATCTGGTTGTACTTTCTATCGCTTTACTCCCATATGCCTAGATGGCAAGACGGGTTAAGTTGGGTTGCTGATCGCCAAGACCATGAAGGGAATAGGGAATTACTTAGAGATGAGGGTATTTTGAGCCAAACGAGGGATGGCGAGATGAGTTGCAAGCCGTAGTTGGCTATACTAAAACTGGACCAATGACGGACCCTACTGAAGTCAGCTTTTTGCTGTACCCGTCTGTAAGAAGTTGGGAGAAAGGCTTCAAGCCCCTCAACGCTTAGGTTCAAGCTAAGACAAGGCACAAGCCCAACTCGATCCATCTCTCATTAGCTGACCGACTCTCTCTCCAGCCCGATTACAACCCGACTCCAGGCCAACCTGCTTGCAAGCCGGCTCAATGCCAGCTTGCTTGCTCAAGCATCTCTCCCTCAACTATTTCGATTGGCATAGCTTGAGACTGGCTCAAGGGTAACCCGTCGTTAATCCAGCTTTGATAACACCACCTACGAGCTATAGTCTATCTCGTCTCACCCAACACGGCGTGCCCTTGGCTCTCGCCATTTTACCCTCTTCGTGGTCTCAGCATATCAGCTCGGCCAGTCCAACCACTTACGCATATGGGGGCAAGGTGACAAGAGGTACAACTAGGTGTACCGACTTCTTGCAAGAAGCATGTTCGATTTACTACAAGCATACTGCAAGTACAAGCAGCAAAGCATGGCAAAGCATGCCCCTGGTATAGTTCTCATGTTGGCTTTTATCTCAGCATGCACTCCTTTCTTTCGCTAGTTGTCTCACATCAATTCCATTCAGTTAAACTAATGGTCGGGCATGCTTCATGCCTATTTGGTGGCATGATCTTAGTCATCCAAGCATTAGTTTAACTACTATAAGGACCGCATGCGTGGTAACTTTGGGTTGGGACTTGAAAGGTTAGGGCCCGGAAGGTTGGGACCCGAAAGGTTGGGACCTTGAAGGTTGAAACACAGAAGGTTGGAACCCAGAATCTGCCACTCAAATCTCCAGATACAACAACTCCCTGAGGTTAGCAGCTTCATGAGTCTTAGGTGAATCATATTTTCTTATTATTCTCTTTTAATTCCTTATAATTGTAGAAGAGCCATATAGTAAGAGAACTTCATAGTGGTTATAGGCAGCTTCATCGAACCACTTCACCTCTTATGCCATTTATTTT